>OY998253.1:77813747-80213747 GCA_963922045.1 Persicaria maculosa
CAATTCGTTGATCGTCCCTTCGGCTTCTCCGATCTTTGGCGTCTCTGAGTCTCTCGCCTCTGCTCGTGCTCGATTTCTATTCTCTGGTGGACTGGGGGTGGTGGACTAGTGGATCACGTATGGCGACGACGGTGACTCGGGTGGTGCTCGACTGGATTAAGGGTATCTATCTATCTCTCCCCCTGCTCTCGCAAGTTAACAATTGCTGAATTTCAGACATGCAATTGCAATTGCAAAACTAACAGTCTGAAATCTGAAGTGTTGAACTGGTGATTTTGAACGAAATCAATGAATAGGCCGAACTTGTGAATTTTGAATGAACAACCCTCTTGATTTTGATTTTTGAACGAACAGCAGGGCTGCAGGATGGTCTAATTGTCTATGAATTGTGAATTTGTTATTTGTTTGTTTGTGATCAGTATATTATTTCGATTCTACTGTGTTTGTTTTGTATATTGATCAGTAAAACAATAACTTTGTTTGTTTGTGAATGTGATCAGTGTAAGTGTCAACTAATTAGTAATTTGTGAATATTGATCAATAAAACAATAACTTTGTATTTGAATATTGATCAGTAAAACAATAACTCTGTTTCTAAGTGTCAACTAATTAGTAATTGTAAATTTGTGATTTGCTTTGATTAATTGTTTTTGTTCAATTTCTAAGCTGAAGAAATATATCTAATTAGATTGAGTAGTGAAATGGTTGAACAAATTGCTGAAATACCAATATCATTCTCGATACAGCGATAACGCCACTGATTTATGTTGTTGCCTTTTAGAATCTTAATTATGTAGAAGTTTTGTTGTACAGCTGAGACAGTAAGCATCGATCCGACAGGGGTTAATTTCTCACGGTTTTCAAAACTGTGACATCGGATATTTTCACGGTTTTCAAAACTGAAGCAGCCGCCATGTATTCACCGATATTTAAACCTTATTGAAAGTAAACTGGTTGGTTCTTTGAGTTAATGAGTGAGTGGATGATTTAAAAAGCATAAGTATATAATAGATGGAACAAATTATTATTCCTTCTAATAAATGTATAGGTAAGTGACAAAATGCATGGAGCCATGGACTAGATTATTGATCCTTCTTTTGAACTCGTACGTTGTTGGTTTTAGGACCAGTAAATACGTCGACTTTAATGTCTGACCAGTCGGCGGGCCTACTTGGCTAAATGTTGTACCCGAAAATGGGGACTCTTATGCTATATTGCTATAAATGAATACTTCCTTTTGCACTGAAAAAGAAAAGAAAAAAACTACCGTACAAGATAACTGAGAGTGGTCGGAATCGGAAGCACTAGTGGTTGTGCTCCGAAGATGGTTGATTCTTTGTCGGTGACGCTTGCCATTGCGTTTCTTTTGGCGGCGCAGCCTGTGCTCTCCGGCCAGCTCGTCGAGTACCTGCCTGGGTACGACGGTAAACTTCCTTTCAGACTCGAAACCGGGTACGTAATGTTGTAAATCAATGCTCAAACTTTCAAGTGATCGAAAACATATATGTAATACCTTGCATTCAAACTCAATTTAAATGAAACTGAAAAGGTATATAAGCGTGGAAGAATCGGAGCTGTTCTATTACTTCATCGAATCGGAAGGGAACCCGGCGAAGGATCCGCTCTTCCTATGGCTAACCGGTGGTCCTGGATGCAGTGGTTTTCATGAATTGGCCTATCAAATTGGTACTCTAGCTGTTTTATTCGTATTTCAGTTTGGAGCTTTGAGGTTATTTGTATTTTTAATTATTTTCCAGAATTTAGAGTAAACATATAAACATTTAAATAACTAAACAGATTAATAAAAACTCAATTGAAAGCAAAACCTTGAACAAAAACTCATTAATGGTGGGCGGAATAGGGACGGAGCCAGAAACTTATCGAAGGGGGGCATAATTTTGTACAAATTGTTCTGTAAATCTTCGATAAAAAATTTTCTAAGTTTAACATATCAAAACTATGATATTTTAGTTTAAACGGCGATGTTTTAGTTCAAAACAATGTTTTTTTAGTTCAAAACAATAACATTTTTGCTCAAAACTAGTGTTTTAGTTCAAAATAATAATATTTTAGTTCAACATTGTGTCATTAATTGTTGTATGATGTCGTTTTATTCAATAACGACATTATTTTTCTCTAAAAAAAGATTGTTTGAAACCGTACGATTCAATATGTAATTTGTTGTTCTTATCATATAATAGCTTGTAACAAGCCACCCCCTCCCTTCCCCGGCGCGGCGCACCCCTTATGGCCGCCCCTGGTCTGTTGCCGCCCCTTCTTCTTCTTCAGTTTGTAAGAATTGGTCGCTCTGGGATCGACCTGGATCGATTAACTAATCAATAGGATTCGCCTACCTGGAACAGAGTAAGATCGAGCGGATCAGGGATCCATCATCGCATCTCGACAGATCAAGCCTGAAAATTTGGAAAACAACCAATGAATTCAACGTTCTCCGATCTCTAAATTGAAAAATGCCGAATTTGAACTTGAAAACACCGCTTACACCTCTCTTTGTGCTCCCTATTTAGTGAAAACCGGTGAGAATTGTGACCGGCTCTGATCAGTAGGTAGAGGTCGGGCCACGACGAGGATGAAGGCGGAGGTGCGGGTTCCGTTTTGGCGATGGATTGGACGACGGAGGGATAGAAGTGAAGTTTCGATTTTCACCATAACACACAAGTAAAACGAAGATCGAAAGAGAACACGGCGATTTGGTAACGTAGTTCGGGTAAAACCCTACTCTGCGGGATCTCAAGAGGGGAGATCCGGTCCCAAAGTTCACTATGTTGCAAGAGAAGGTTACAAGCTAAGCACAACGGACAGAGCACCAAAACTAGCAACCTAAGGAACCTCAAATTAAACCGAGCAAGATGAACATAAACAAGGGTAAAAGGAAGAGATGCATGCCCCCTGATAGACAACCGAGAAACTTCAGAGAAGTTTCCCACGGAGGAAGAGCTTCACAGCCACCATGTAAGCTCGTCGGACCACCGTCTCTTTCGTCGCTCACACCAGAGCTCTCTCTGTTCTGTTAGCTAGGGTTTCCTAAAACGAGGCTCCAGGCGCTACAGTAACCAAATGAGCCTTATAAAGCCCTCGCAAAGCTAGGGTTACAAGGGATCTCCATATGGTCGTCTGTGAAGGGCCCAATACAGAAGAAACCAAGCAAGCAAATCTGGTCCATCACGAACAGGCCAGAATACACCTTAGCTTGGAATTGAGCTAAGTGTTAGATTATACGTAACATATATACATAAGTGGTATTCAGCATAAGTAAGCCACCAACTAAGACATATATAGAATATGTCCAAGGGTAACTACAACCTTATGTGATATCCAAACTTAGTATATCATATGTATAATCTAAACACCTAAAATAAAACCTAAGGCTACCAAATTTAAGTGCTCAATGTCCGAAAGTCTAGCTATTACATGACAAGATTAATAATACAATAAGAAGATTGGCAACAGATATTTTGAAGGAAAATTATAAATTCCAATTCCTGAAATGGAGGGGAGATCTCCGCCATGGCCGCCGGATCTAGAAAATCAATAGAACTGGGATTATCAAGAGAAGATGAAAAGAGGATCTGAAAATCAGTAGATTCGGGAAAGACGGTGAAGTTGTGAAGAGTTAGAGACAAAATGGATAATTTGCTAATTTAGACAAATGGATGGATACATTCTTAATTTAATCTTCAAAACAGTCTCCTGGGTAATCGGTCTTGTCCCATCCTAGCGTGTCCTTCCGGACGAGAACCGTGATTTCTGAATCATCCTTCGAATCTTCGTCGGTAGGGATAAAGTATGTCAGATGCGCGATCATATCTGCAGCCGTATTCGCTTCCTGAAAATATAACCAATAGAAACCAAATTAAAGAATTGTAACAAATTTTTTTTATCTCTATAACTAGGATTTCAATAACCCGAGGGCAATTCCAGTCATCCAATAAGGCCTTAACTACATAAACGATATCACCCTCTATGAGTAGGTTTTTCAAGCCTAAGAGTTTAGCTCTCAACAATCCGGTTCTTAACCCAAGAGCTTCTGGGTAGATCGTGGGCATGCCCCTAAGGATGTGCATCGGTTCAAAACCTAACCGAACCGGGCTGAACCGAACCGAAAATTTCAAAACCGAAAGCATTAGGTTCAGTTCGGTTCTTTTCCGGTTTGGTTTGTGTTCGGTTCGGTTTTAACATAGTTGAACCGAATTTCCATTAATTTTTTTTTAAAAAAAAATTCTTTTCAAAAAATTCGATTTAACACAAACCGAACACACACAAAATATATGTATTGGTGTATATATGTGTGTGTATATACACACTACACAAAAAAAAAATGTGTATTAGTGTATATATGTGTATCACTACTAAAAAACACGGCCTTTCTCGACACATTTTTTTGACAATTCTCGACTTTTTAAAACGTCGGAAAAAAACATCTCGACGTTTTAAAAAAACGTCGGAAATGTCAAAGCCAGAAATGACCGACGTTTTTAAGCGTGGAAATTTTGTACGTTTTAAATCGTCGATGGTTATATTAGCGACACTTTCCATTTCATCTCTCTCGCTCTTTAAGCATCACATCCCGCCTTTTCTTTGACATTAAAAAATGTCGAGAATTTATTTAGTGCCAAAGAGCTTAAATGTCAATTTAAAACGTCAAGAATCACACACTTATCACCTGATCAATTTTTCTACACAAAAATAAGTCAGTACTTCCATATTTTATATATATATATATGTCTTTGTCATACAAAAGTGTATATGTTAAAAACAATCCAAACCTACTAGTACATTAAACTAAAAAAAAATAGTTAAAAAAACTTCTATGCTTAATTACAAATGTGCATTGATTCCATTCCACAACCGAATCTAAACAATGCGTATTGATGCCATTCCGCGGCCAAATGACTCCATCTTTAGATGTCGTGGTGTACAAACCATCTGCAGCACAGTGCTATACCTGCCTATGATGAAATAAATTGCAACATTTCTCATATAACATATGCTAGCTAGTAATATAATCAGACGAGACAGGCTAACCAAGATAAACGAGGGTCGTTATACGTGATTCATTGCAGAATTAGCTCCAACTTCTTGAGCATTTGCCTATAGGAAACATTGAAAGTATTGACATCGTACATGTGTGGAATTGGATGATCAGTTCCTGCATGTGTTCAACACAAAATCTCATTATGGGGACATATAGTTCGAGACAATAATTCGATTATTAAGAAAATCCTGTAATGACTTGACCCTGGTTAAAAAAATGCTAATATGTTGGAATTTAAAGAAATTTTAAATCAACTTAACGATGTCAAACAAATGCAACATTATCTTCTAGTCTTTCTAATGAAATAATGCTAATGATCCGTCCATAAACCCTTTTGGTGAATAATATTATTTTCGTCACAATAGAGTTTAATTGGCATTAGAATGAAAGTCCACAAATGTATAGAAATAACATGAATAAATTACAACATCGACAAACAGAAGCCGAAAGCAGCCAATGCCCAACAGATTAATATAAGATAGAGTAGGGATGGATGATTACCCATCAGAACCCAAAGCCTAACAACCGAAAGCAGCTGAAATCGAAGCCAAACAGTCTGTTTGAAACAAAAGCCAAAAGCAGCAATTAACCAACAGATTAATAGACGATAGAGTAGAAATTCAAAGATAGATTAGGGGTGATTATCAAAGATGAAGGACACATTCATAGAGGAACTGAAGGCTGAATCCAAACAGAAGCTGAACTCGAAGCCAGAGATGACGAATCCAAACAGAAGCCGACATGATTAAGGCCTTACCGGACTGATTTGAACGATTCAAATTTTCAAACTTATAGCTGCATAGCAAAATACCACCTACTTAACCATCACAAGAAAGTGCGACGAATTGGCTTTTACAAGCATAGAATTTGGATCCATGAGATTTCAAAATTAAAGGGGTGCTTTCATCAAAAAAATAAAGGAGTGCAAGATTCAGAATTTCATATTTTATCTCTTTCCATTTAGTCTGAAGCTCAAGAAGCTGTTGGCAATAAGTTAGACATTCAGCGTGGTAACCAACAACTAAGTCTTTTATCAAGGCTTTTCATCTGATGATACCAATCACTCTCATAGCAATGTTCAACAATTGTAAATTTCAGAGTTCATAGCTGATGATCCGGGCATTTTCAATGACTCTTTAGTATTTTGGCTCGTTTGAAGGTTGTATATCTCCGTTTCTTGCAAATCAATACTTGTTGGAAAGATCTTTTCAAGGGCTACGACTTTCGTGTTGAACACATTTGCCAAATCTCCTCAGAAAATGACGGAAAATCATCGATCTTTCCAGCAGCTCTCATTTAGACGGATTTGCTTTTCCACTTGAAGAGCCACCTATTTGCTTCCTATTGTGCCTATTCATATTATAGGATTTATGGCTGACCATACCTCTTCAATGGAGTCTTGATGAGGCTAGTTTAATGGTGTCCCTTGGCATAGATTTTTGGCTTTTCATCTTGCATTATTTTCCTATATAAAGAGCTTGTATGCTCACTTATAAAGAAGATATTGAGATTTGAGACTTTTTGGAAAAGGTGTTTGTGTGATTCAAACCTCATAGGCTTAGGTGAGATGCCAAAGCTTTCGTTTTGGTGAGATGCCAAAACAAACACTTGGTGAGATGCTAAGTGGCCTTTGTGAGATGCGAGGGCAAAGGATTGAGTTCTTCTTGGTGAGATGCTAAGAAGGGCAAGATCGAGTGTCGGAAATCCTTCGGTGAGATGCTTGAGGGTTTTGCTTCACATATCTTAGTTATTTTCCTTATACTAATATTTGGTTTTACTATAGTTTGTATTCTTGTCTTTCTAGTTAGTTTTTATCCAAAAAAATAAATTGAAAAAGCAAGAAAAAAGCATTGTTGTTTGAGCTACATTCTAGATCAAGAAGGGTTGGAACTTTCTTCGACGATGGGACGATCATTCGAGGTCCAAACCTCATCAGTATGCAAACATGAAAGTATAATTTAATCCACCGAGAGACTGAAAATCATCGAGTGCAAATAATTCTCTATCTTCATATGGTAAGCCATTAGGAATTGCTTAATATTTAACTTATAAGACATCACAATGTCGATGATGAATAAACCTAAAACAAGGAAAAGCAATCCAAAACACAACAAAGATTCATTCTACAATTTAAAGCCCCAAAGTTCCAATCGTTGGTAAATAAACACCGCCGATCGAAATTCACAGTCGTTTATATGTGCGATGAATTAACCAATTAAGATCGCAGAAATTGAAAACCAAACACAGTTGCAGCTTTTTCCATAACAGTAATGATCTTCATTGTCATATAATTAAGTCTGATAAGCATGAAAAATCAATCTTGATATTCTATGGTTTAGAACTTTACTTGTCTGTATACATGTTGAAGGTCCTTCCATTTTCTCATAGAGCTAGCACACTAATCTCATTTTCTTCAAATTGAAGTTCATCGAAGTCAAAATACCTAGAAGGAGAATGATTGGAATCCAAATCAATCACAAGTCCAAAATAAATTGGGAAAAAAAAACCCTAATCCCGAATTCGTCTTCATGGAAGTTGGCGAAAATTAACAAATAGTGACCTAAATCCACCAAAAGTACAAAATTGTGAGAGAGATAAGGAGAATAATAAGAAATCTTACCTAAAATTGAACGAAAGAAAGCAGATCTGAGAAGACACAAAGAACTTGAACATAGAAGGAGATTTTCGAATAGTAAGAGATCGAAAAAGAACTTCAATATCTTCAAGGGTAGAAATCGAAGGAGGTGAAGAACAACCTGAGTTCGAGGTTTGATTGTTCGGCTTCGCAGTCCAAGGGTTTCAATTTGTGTGTGTTTTGCGGAGAGAGATGAGTTAAAGGGAAAAAAAAAAGTTTCGCCTCTTCCCGACGCTTAAAAGCGCACCATAAAAATTGCCCCGACAGTTTCAAAAAGTGTCGAGGACAAAACGTGGAGAAAGGCTGTGTTTTCTAGTAGTGTATATATACACTGTATAGTGTATATATATGTGTATATATAAAGTGTATATATATATTTTGTATTTATGTAGTGTATAAAAAGTATTATATACATATAGTAGAATATTAAAAAAAAATTAGGTTTAACACAAACCGAACCGAAAAATGGAAATTCTCGAACCGAAAGCCGAACCGAAAAACTTCGGTTAAGTTCGGTTTTGCAAGCCTGAGAGTTTAGCACCCAGTAAGGCCTTAACTACATAAACGACTCTATGAGTGGGTTTTGCAAGCCTAAGAGTTTAGCTCTTAACAATCTGTTTCTTAACCCAAGAGCTTCTGTGTAGATCGTAGGCATGCCCCTGCCAGTAGAAACGACCTCTGCATTCGGATCACAGATAACTAAACCAAATGAGGGTCTTACCACACGTTAGTTTAGAACCATCTAAGTTTAGTTTGAACGGGTTATGTACATTTTTAATGAAGTAAAAACTATATAAAATATTATTTAAAAAATTAATTAAAAATAATAATATTTTATAGAGTTTTTATCTCTTTAAAAAGCGTACACTAAAAAAACAAACGACCCTTATTACGAAACGGAGGGAGTACGCATTAAATCAATAATACTCCTTGGTAAATAGATTGTAAATTTTACTTATGTCAAATTAACAAGGTAAGCATTAATTAAATTTCTATGTTTTTGCTTAATTAAATTTTTAGGTCCAGTGGAGTTCGACCTTACTAACTACGACGGTGGTCTCCCGACGCTCAACTATTACCCTTATGCTATCACAAAGGTTTCTTAACATACCTTTTCTCTAATTATTATTTTTATGTAATGTTCCAGGTTTTTTTCCAACAAGAATAAAATTGAATAAGAAGTATATGCAAACTAGCGTGGGTCCCGTCCCGTGCATAGAGTGATAGAAAATAGTACTACATTACTACATACAATATTAATACATAATCTAGATAGATTGTAGTAATACATAAAAAAAATCTAAACATAAATAAAATTTTCCACCAAAAAATAATATAGATATAAATAAAAATTACTTCGATATATTATATTATATATAAATAATTTTTTTTTCTAATATATGCGTGGATGGATTGTGGCTACATTAATCATAACTAGTTCGACATATTATATATAAATAATGTTTTATTATATAAAACATCTTTGAATTAATATAAATTACTACTCCATATAAAGAATATATAATTTTCAAAGTTATTTCTGCTTGTTTCATAGCGTCGTTTTATATTCTTATTGTATGCATATTTAGACGATTTTCGCCTGTCGATTCGTCGACTTCTCGAGAATCAGGCTTGACTGGTCTCGAATTCTTACGTTAATAAAAAAATATATATATATATAGTTTTCAATTGTGTTATGTTTTTCAGAATATAAACATGTTTGAATCTAAATTAATAACATATGTCTGGGGTGCCGATATTTATAACAATTACGGTCTTACAGACCTCATCTGCAAAGATATTTTCGGGTAGAGCCTGCTCACCCGAACTTTTTCCTAATTAAAAAAAAAAGTTAAAATCTATTTTTATAAATAAATCATATCCATGTCAAAAACTTTTAATACCCTATCTATTTTATAATTTATTTATTTATTAAAAAAATGAAATTGAACCTTTTATTTTTATATTCAATGCGTTTAAATCTAATTTATACTAACTCCTTTTTTATGCGTTCACTTTTGGTCATTATAAAATTTTTATATATCAAAATACACTTGAATTTATATCCATTAAGGATTTGATGAAATAAAAATATAAAATCCTAGATATGTTTGGTATAATATTCATTAATAAAAATATTCTTAAAATGAATGATGCAAAACGATTTGTATTCATTAATTACTTGTGCAATGAATTGCATAGACGGTTGAAGTTCGTTTATATTTTTGACATAGGTCAGTGTAAATATAAATGAACATACGGTATTATCTAACGTATTATAAATATTCACTTTAAATATTTTGACACGTATTATAAATATTTTTTAAATTGGCACAAATAATATTAGATAAATTTATCTAAAATGATAAGTTTTCTACCTAATTAATATATAATGTTGAATATTTATATAAAAAAATATAATTAAGATATAAGGTTATATTGGATAGATTATTATAGTTTTTTAATTAATTTAAAAAAAAATCACTTTGTTATTTTTGTTAGATATATAAAAGCACAAAGTACTCACTTATATATTTTTGCCCATGCCAAATTCACAATGTCTCAAGCTTTATTATTAAGAGATATATATATATATATATATATATATATATAACCATCTTCTTTGTAAACCGGAGACTGCAGTAAGTACCAAGTACTACCCACACTAGAGCTAGCCCCTTGCTAATCAGAAACTTCTATCTGGAATGATTCAGCCCATCTATCAATATCAAAGAACTTTCCTCCTGTGTCAAAAACTAAATTCATGCCACTAGCTAGATCAAGATAACAACACTGTCCAACCAAGGCAAGATTTTGATCTGGTACTGACCGCCCAACATGCATTCTGGGCTCATACAACACAACTTTAAGCCCTTTCATTTTAACAAACACCTTGCAGGCATTAAGATTTCTCAGACTATGTATTGAATTCATACTCAAGCCAACCTTGATCACATCCCGGGCAGTAGCTAACCTGATTTCCATCCATTCAATCAAAAGCCCAACCAATTTAGCTAATTCCTTGATTGCCCCATCAAAGAACACAACGTCACATGAATCAGGATTTACCTCAAAATTTTTGCTTTGGACACGAGGCTCTTCGACGTCTTTGTTCTCCGAGTTCGAAGATTGATGCAACCCCTCTGCCCTTGAAGACTCGGACTAGACTAAAATCTCTTCATAAATATCACCCTATAATTGATGCAATGCCGAAAACTCTGAGATTCTAGCAACAATGATTTCTTGGTTCTTGTCTGCAATGTCTTCTGGTGTAGAATTCAGCCCGCTTCTCATACTGTCGACGAGTTCATGGTTTGATGCGGCGATTTCTTGGTCGTTCGAGGTCTCTTCTGTTGGTGATTTTGATACTTCGATTTCTTTCGAAGCCGTGTCTCCTTGATCCGATGATGAAGATGAATTTAGGGAATTCCCCAAGAACAACTCCATAAGACAACACCTATCGTAGATGTTTCACTGATTTAGGGAAACGAATGCTTCAATGGCAGAAGCCTTGTTCTTAAAGCAGATCTTTGAATGGAAATCCTCTCTGGAACACAGTACCTCCAAGTACTCTATACTGCCGAACTTAGAGAAGTTCGTATCCAAAATTTCCCAAGAAATTGGATAGAGTTCGAGATGGATTTTGACAAGAATCGTTCGATCGCCTACCAAATTCTCTCTTTGGCCAATTTTTCGACTCTCAAATCCACATTCCTCGGCTAAGTGCTCAGACAAACTCATTGCTCCAAGCGACAAATTATCAATTTGCTTGTTGGATTCACCTCCGTAGTGTTCCTTTGTATCTGCAAACCTTTCAACAATTGCCCTTAATTGCTGGAGGTGGCGGTCCATCCGACGTGATATGTCCTCCCTCGGCTCAGCTTCTTCAAGATCGTCCATGCTCAAGACCGATGGCTTACAAACCTGAATCTAGGTCAAAAGTTCGAATTTTTTTTACGCGCAAGATCGATGACTCTGATACCTTTTGTTATGATCCTAATGGGATCTTTGTGAGATTGAAGAGGAAGGTAGAGATTAGAGAGGAGATTAGGGGAAGAAGATGAAAAAGGTAGAGGTAGGAGATGAGTTCAAGGAGAGATAGAACGAGAGAGGATAGAGAGTAGGAGAGAGACTAGTTGTTTGATTATTACTTTCATGTCCAATTACAAAGTATAAGGGTATATTTATACCTAACTATACAAATCTAATATAACCCTATTATATGAGATCATAACACGTTGTTACTATACATGTAAAAAAAATGGAGAGACACAATTGATTTACATAATATATAATATGTATTAATCTTTTTTTTTTGTTGCTACCAATCTAAATTCTTGGGTGATCTACTTAGGTGTAAACGTGCAATCTAAATTATGTATGGAGTATTGAGTATAGAACAATTTGAGTTGGTCTAAAATACACGGAATATGAGGATAAAATTTTAGGATTATAGATAGATTTCTCTCCTAAAATTTTATCATCAAATTAAGATGATGGTACATATTTATATTTAGATGACAAAATTATATTGGGTTATTAATAATGAACCAAATATTGGATAGCTATAAGGTTGATCAAACAATAAAAAAAGATAACAACAGTTTAATCAAGAATATGACACGTATAAAAAAAATAACATCATCTTAATCCAGAATATGACAGGTAGGCGAATCGTACAAGAAGTCAGTTTAGACCTCTGTTTTAGTATATTAATATATAGATAGATATATATTTTTTAATAATTTATTTTTGCCTCAAAAACTAATATAGATATAAAAAATATCAATTATTACAAAATTAATTTTGATATAAATAATTCTGAAAAAAATTGCAAAATAGGCAATTTTTTTGGACAAATTTGCAAAATGCCCACGTTTTTGGACAATTTTGCAATATGTCCACTATATAACCCGTTCTCGTTCCCTTCTATCCCTGTTCTCTTTCTCCCGGAACTCTGTCACGCGCAAATTCAGGTCGCTCCTCCTCCTCCTCTCCTCCTACGCCGCCGGTCTTCGTCCCCTGCTCCTCCTCCCGGCTCCCCCCGGCTTCTCCCGGCTCCTACGCCGCCGGTCTAGCAAGCGGCACCGGCTCCTCCATCCTGAATTGATCTCACTGATTCCGATTCCGATTTCGATGATTTTGTGTCCAATCGCTTTCTTCAATTGATCTCTCTTTCTCTTGCTCTCTCCCTCTCCGACGAGATCTAGCGAGCGGCGGTTGTCCGAATCCGGCTCCTTCATCCATCAGATCCACGACGAGCGAGCCAACGGCCGGTTGTGCTCAGATCTGTGGGAGGTTGTGCTCAGCGAGCGGAGCGGTGGTCCGGTGGAGATCTGAGGAGCGGAGCATCCAGATATGTGGAGCGGTTGTTCTCAGATATGTGGAGCGGAGTGGCTCCTCCGTCAAGGAGGTCTGTGTGATTCCAGATATGTGGGAGCAGATTTGTGGAGCGGTCGTCAAGGAGGTCTGTGTGGCGAGATCGAGCGAGATCGAAGGTGGCCGGAGCGAAGGAGGATGGAGCGAGGGAGGCGGGAGCGAAGGAGTGACGCCGGAGGCGGAGGCGGATCCCATTCCAGATCGGGAGGATTCCGGAGGAAGGAGAAGAAGATTTTTGTTAAATTACAAAAATAACCCAATAAATATGGGAATTGCAAAAATACCTATATTTTATTACAAAAATCACCCTATGAATATGAGAAATTAAAAAATTATTTATATTTTATTAAAAAATAACCCAATCTATATTTTTTTTATTTTTGCACAACAAAATGTTATATTTGCAAAACACATGATTATATTTGCACGATAAAATGTAAAAAAAAAACTAGACTTCAGTCATATTTGCACACCTTACGATCATATTTGCACAACGTCCTCTTATATTTGCACGATAAAATAGAGTTGTGCAACTCTAAACTGAAGTTGTGCAAATCTAAAATACAGTTGTGCAACTCTAAACTACAGTTGTGCAACTCTAAGCTACAGTTGTGCAACTCTAAAAAAAGTGCTGACATGGAGGATTGGTGAAATTTTGCTCAACATCATGTTATTTTTGCTCAACAATAGGTTATTTTTGCACAACAATCGAGACTTGTGAAATTGTTCTCAACATGATTTTATTTTCTCTCAATATAATTTCATATTTTCTCAATAAATTATTGCACAACGTCATCTTATTTTTGCTCAACAATAGGTTATTTTTGCACAACAATCGAGACTTGTGAATTTGTTCTCACCATGATTTTATTTTCTCTCAATATAATTTCATACTTTCTCAATAAATTATTGCACAAAATGCTCTTATTTTTGCTCAACAATAGGTTATCTTTGCACAACAATCGAGACTTGTGAATTTGTTCTCACCATGATTTTAGTTTCTCTCAATATAATTTCATACTTTCTCAATAAATTATTGCATAACATGCTCTTATTTTTGCTCATCAATACTTTATTTTTGCACAACATTCGAGACTTGTGAAATTGTGTCTCAACATGATCTTGCTTTTTGTAAATATAATTTTATATTTTTTAATAGATTATTGCACAACATGATCTTATTTTTGCTCATCAATAGACAATAATTGCACAACATGAGGGATTGGTGAAATTTTGCTCAACATCATCTTATTTTTGCTCAACTATTTGTTATTTTTGCACAAACAATCGAGACTTGTGAATTTATTCTCAACATGATCTTATTTTATCTCAATATAATTTCATACTTTCTCAATAAATTATTGCTCAACATGCTCTTATTTTTACACAACATGGTCTTATTTTTGCTCATCAATAGACAATAATTGCACAACATGGGGGATTGGTGAAATTTTGCTCAGCGTCATCTTATTTTTGCTCAACTATATGTTATTTTTGCACAAACAATCGAGACTTGTGAATTTATACTCAACATGATCTTATTTCATCTAAATATAATTTCATACTTTCTCAATAAACTGTAAGCGATTCAGAATAAATTGAAGCAAGTCTAGTTTTATTTTTTATTTTTTTTAACATTTTGTCGTGCAAATATAACCGTAAATTGTGTAAATATAATTGTATGTTGTGCAAATATAACATTTTGTTGTGCAAAAATAAAAATAAAAATATAGATTATGGATCACATAATAAAATATAAATAGTTTTTTTAATTTCTCATATTTGTAGGTGATTTTTGTAATTTCATCAAAAGTTCTTCTTCTTCCTCCCGATATCTGCGAAGAGGAGATCCGCACACGCCGGCACCGCCGCAGGCTCGCTCCGGCGCTGCTCGCTCCCTCCCTCGCTCGGTCGCTCGCTCACCACCGCCTCCCTCCCTCGCTTGCTCGCTCCGCCTCGCTCGACCTCGGCTCAGATCCGAGATCCGCCCTCGCTCGACCTTCCTCGATCGCCATGGATCCGGCGAGCCAGAGCAATCAATCTCCGAGCTCGACCTCTCCTCCTCGACGCCGACGATTTTGAGTGCAGATCTCGCTGGAGGAGATCTCGGATCCGGCTTGCTCACCACCTCCGCAACCGCCTTCGAAGATGTCGACCAGATCCGGCCTCGATTTTGCAATTGAGATCGATTGCAATCGTTCCAAGCACACACAGATCCAATTAATTGATGGATGCGCTGATTGCAATAGTTCCAAGCTCCTGTTTATTTGTTTGTCCAAAATCAAAAGAGAGGTTCCGGGGAGAGAGGGGAGAGAATTAGGTTAGGAGAGAGAAAGTGTGTGTTTATATTGCGGCTATTTCGCTAATTTGTCCCAAAACGTGGCTATTTCGTAAATTAGGTCCAATTTCGTGGCCATTTTGCAAATTGGCCCAATAATTTTCTCCACCAAAAAATAATCTAGATATAAATAAAATAGCACATATCAAATACTACATATTTATCTATTCATACTTTTGGTAAGTATGACTGTGAATTTTTTTTAATTAACTTATATATATAGATAGAGCGTGACTTATATAACTTTTTATAAACTATGACAATAAATTATTTTAATAATTTTTCCTCTAGGATTGATAACCACAATGCGTTACGACGCTATGCATCGATTTTAATATATGTATATATAGATAGATAGATTAAATGTATGTCTTATTGTGATTAAATGATGCATTAATTTTCAGTTTGCAAGCGTAATATTCCTCGACTATCCGATCGGAGCCGGGTTCTCTTATTCCAAAACTTCAGATTGGGCAACTTCAGACACAAAATCAGCTAAACAGGTCTATCAATTCTTCCTCAAGGTATGTTATCTCTGATTTCTATAAATGAGTATGTTTAATTAAAAGGCAAAATTGTCTATATACCCATGAAATTTTCTTAATTTGTTTATATACCCATAGAAAGTTTAAAATTGTTTATATATCCATCTAAATATAAATATCTTACTTAATTGTCCAATGTAAGATTTGGTAAAATCTCATTCCAAAAAAAGAGATTTATTTTGATTTTAATTTATATATATTTCCTTTCTCCCTCATCCAACTTACTTTGTAACTAGACCTGTAAATCGGGTCATTCGGGTTGGGTCATTTTGAGTTTCGGGTAAAATGGGTTTCGGATAGAATGGTTTCTGGGTAGATTCGGGTTGATTTGGACTCGGGTTTGACCTGATTTCGGGTCGATGTCGGGTTTGTTAAATTTTTATTTTTTAAATTAAAATATTTGATTCTTATTATTTCTCATATTTTTTAATAAAATTAAAATATATATAATTAGGGGTGGGCATGGGACGGGACGGGACGGGATTGGGGTAATCCCGCGTCCCGTCCCTCGTGTTTTTTGCGGGACGGGATCGATTTTTTTTTCAAATCTCGCCAGGTCTTATCCCTCACGGGACGGGATTTGTCCCTCGTAAAAAAAAAGACTAAAATGCAATCTAAAAATAACAAGTAAAAACGTCCAAATTAAAATCATGCATATAATCCCATTACGCAAACTAAAATAGTAGGCATCCAAATTCCATTGCAAAACTTAGATTGAAAATACATAGCAACTAGCATGCTTCTACCAACAGTAGGTAATGTATGCTTCTATCAAGAGTAGGTTACTCACTACTAATGCCAAATTGTTTGGATTAAAATTCTTATTTCATATGTTTTTAGTGTTATATTATTATTTTAAATTTTGGGTTTAAATAAAAATGAAGGTATAAACTATAATATAAATATATTTTTAATAATTTTAATTAAATATATATAAATTTATATATATATGCGGGACGGGACGGGATTTGCGGGATACGAACTCTCCGTCCCGCGTATTTTTTGCGGGACGGGATTGAACTTTTTTTCCCTAAATCCCACCGGGATTGGGACGGGATGCGGGACGGGACGGGATTTGCGGGATTTCCGCCCACCCCTATATATAACACCAAATGACCCAAAAAATTACCGGGCTTTCGGGTCGATCAGGTCAAACAGTCAAAATTATCGGGTCAATCGGGTCACCGGGTCTAAACCCAGATAACCCAGAAAATTACTAGGTTTTCGGGTTCAGGTTGAAAAAAATTCTCGAATTTTGACCCAAAATTTTCCGGACCTTTGGGTCGATTTTATTCAACAGATCGACTGATTTTTATTGCACTCATCTTTTTATAGAAGAGAAGGATGCAGTATTGTCTATTTTGATGAAATGAAAATTTAATTGGAGTTTTTAATTCATAATTATCATGAAAAAGTATTATATTGGGTAACTAAACAAAGCTTATATGTTTGGATGGATATATAAACAATTTAAAACTTTTTATGGGTATATAAACAAATTAAGAAGATTTCATGGGTATATAGACAATTGTGCCTAATTAAAAATATAATCTCATCGATTTAATTTATTTATTTTGTTTTTTTTGGGGGGGGGGGGGGGGTCTTTTTAGCATGGGAAAAAAAACTTTTAATTACCCATGGAAACGAATTAAAAAAAATTGTAATAGTTGGCATGTGGACTTAATAAATACTCCATCCGTCTTAAAATTTAAGTCGTTTTAGGATTTTGCACAAGTTAATAAAAACACTCACCCCTCAATCAACATTATCATTCCATTAATTTTTTTATATATTTTTTTTTAATACCAACTACATTTTTTAAGCAATCAAAATCTTTTTTAAAAAATCAATAGCACACGAATCAATATAAATCATTAGTCGTACCATCTCCTACCTAAAAAACCTAAAATGACATCTATTTTCATACAAGAATAAAATACTAAAACGACCTAAATTTCGAGACGGATGGAGTATAACAAACATCCACTATGCTTGAACAAACCGAAAACAAATTTGCTTTAGCACATACATATGCACAATGAAGTTTCCTCCTAAATTTTTTTTATTAGGTAAAAATTCGAGGCCAGACAGACCTGAACCTCGAAGGTCGACACGTCGGCAAACGGATAATCGTCTAAGCAAACAACAAAATACAAAGTTGGTGCAAAATACAGGCCAGAACTCTACAAAAGCGAAACTAAATACAGCTAAACCGAACAAGACGATGACGTAGACTAAAAACGAAGTCAAGCACTACTCTGGAGCACCATCGTAGACCAGCGACACATCAGGAGTCGGATGCGGGAAGTGAAGGCGAACCTCCAAGGAAACAGTCTTCCGAAGAAAGGATACTCCTCGATACACACTACCAAGACCTCAGCCTATCCCGTCTTCAACTGCCAGAACCCCATCAAACGGAGAAGAAAATCCAGTCACGCCAAACATAGAGTCACACAACGCCTGAACTGAACGCATCTAAAGTCAATTGGCTAAGAGTAGCCCGTCAACTTATATAATAAGTCTATTAATTTATACTTTCACATATACAACTTGGGGGTTTTCTCTGTTTTTTTACAGTATACAAATATTTGGTATATACTACAGAAACCGTAGCATACTACCAGGATCATCCTTAAGGATGATGGAGTACATATCCCTATTAAGAGGGGAAGTAGGCCTATTACAATTGATACATTTCCTTGCTATATAGTCAGCTACCTTATTGGCTTCCCTAAAACAATGATTAAATTGAATATTATCAAAATAGCTAGCCATATGCCTGATCTTCTCGACTTGAAAGATAATTTCCCATGGAGTGTTGTGTTCTCTTCTGATTGCCTTGATTAGAGCTTGATTGTCACCTTCAATGATGGCATTCCGGATTCCTTTCCTGATTGCCTGTTGCATTCCTACAATTATTGCTTATGCCTCTGTCTGAATAATTGAATCGTTAGATGTATTTTTATGTTGCTCATAGAGTCAGGAATGACCCCCCCCCCCCCCCCCCAACCTGACAAGTGCCCGTGGGCTTAACCGAGCCATCTATATTAATCTTATAGATAAGACTCGGGGGTTTGGTACATTTAGCTTTCTTCCTTTTTGACTGAGCAGGTTTTAAAATTGGATCTAGATCAATATTCCAATTTTTTATATTAGTAATGATTGTGTAAGCTAATATTGTTGGTGGGGAAGGAGCTATATTTTTAAAGATGAGATTATTCCTAACTTCCCATATAGTCTGCCATATAAATCCTAAGTCTTGAATTATATTTTTATCTTTATTTATTGTTACTAGGTCATATATTGATCTATTATTGTCAGCCTGGGTAAGAAAGATTTTACCACTGATTGTTTTATATATTGAGCTATAACATTTTTGACAAAGTGACAGTTTAATAGTAAGTGTGTAGTGTCCTCATCTCGGGAATGTCAGAGGGAGCATTGATCTGGAACTCTGTTATAATATTTATTTAATCTTTGGGTAGTTGGAAATCCATCCACTAATATTTTCCATAGAAGGTCTTAATTCTGGGTGGCAGGTTGGTTTTCCAGACCCATTTGATGCCATTGCTTATTTGTGCATTTTCATTATTGTTCAACCAGCTTGTTGATTTTGTTAAGAATATACCAGCAGTTTCAAATTTCCAAATCAGCTTATCCTTAGTGTCCCAGGTTGGGATTTATATTTGCATTATTTGATCGATCTACAATATTATTTGGAAATAGTTTCTGTAGAAGAGGTAAATTTCCAGTATTTTTTATTATTTAATAATTGTGCTACTTTCATGTTTGGGTTTTCTCTAGTTGATACTTAGACAATGTGTTTAGTATCTTGACATGAAGAAGTTTTTGTGTTTCCTATCAAAATATAACTCAAACCTAAAAAACATCTCAAGATTTAACAAGATTGCCTTAATGCAGTGGCTAGATCAAAATCCAAAGTACCTTCCACTTGAGACATACATAGGCGGTGATTCGTACGCCGGAATCATTGTCCCTCAAGTAACTAGGTCTATAATAGAAGGTATGATCACTACACAATGGATGTAAGATATGAACATCACATCTCAACATTTTTTATAAAATAAGTTTTTATTTTTGCAGGTCTTGAAGCACAAGTTCAACCACGTGTGAATCTCAAGGTTCATAGCCAAGTGCCCTAATAATTCATTGATAAATAGATACAATGTTCATACCCAAATCAATCTTACAAAAAAAGTTGTATATATATGCAGGGATATACACTTGGAAGCCCCACAACCGATGAATTCATTAACTCAAACGCAAAGGTTATCTTCGCTCATCGTATGGGACTTATATCAGATGAAGATTACAAGGTAATTCCGATCTTACCAATATCTCGAGTTCTTGTAAATGTGAGCATCATCAAGTTTCACATTGGAGAGTTTGTAAGATCCGGGTCTTAAGGGACGCTAGCCCATGCCACATATCCTCACTATTTGGAGTCTGAAATAATAGGGCTTGAATCACTTATAAATCACTCACAACATCCTTACATCATTGTTGTTCCTCATAGGCAGCAAAAGAAAACTGCAGCGAGAATTATGTGGTTGTGGATCCTTTCAACACCGGTTGTGTTCTTGCTTTAGAACAATATGAGAAGGTTCGAGTATTTCGAACAATTTTCAATCCCCCTATTTTTCATTTTAAAAAAATATGACGACGATTTACAACATATATTGGTTTCTTCAGTGCATCAAGGACTTGTTCGAAAATGACATTTTGGAACCAAAATGCATGTTTGCAAGACCTCAAGAAACATCGAACCAAAGATCGCTTCAAGATACAAGTAACAGATTAATCCTTTCTCCTCCAAAAGTCGAAGATCATTGGTGTCGAGTAATGAATTTTCTAGTTGGCTTTCCCCATCTTATTTCGTGAATGATTATTATGTTTATCATACGCGGTTATCGTTTATGGCAATGAACTTATTTTTGCACATTTGCAGGCCTTCAACTATGTGCTAGCTGCGAATTTTTTAAATGATCCTCATGTTAAGGATGCTTTACATGTTCGAAAGGTAATTCCTTTCTTCTTCTTTTTTTCTTACATAAGGTTTAAAATTCCATTATTTTGCTAAATATTACAATCAATCATGATTATTTTTTATTGCAAAATAGGATACTATATCAAAGTGGGTGGATTGCAACTTTACCATCGATTACACACAAGATGTACAAAGTGTTGTTGATATTCATAGATATCTCACGACCAAACAACTAAATGTGCTAATTCAAAGGTACGAGCCCTTTAGCTGATTTCTTTGTTTGTTTTTTTCTTGGAAGGTTTGTAGGACATTGTTAGGCTGAAAACCTACCCACAAGTATACGGGATCGATTATTGCAGTATTGCAAGTAATAAAATAAATGTTCTTCCCAAAGGATCTAAGGCTCAATTTCAATTAATCTAATTAAGATAAGCCAATAAATAAGAACCAAGAAGAGAAAGTTGAGAAAAATATATAACAAAAAACTAACCAACGACACAAACAAATATAAAATATATGAAATAGAGATGATAAAAGACATCTAAGGATATATCTGAGTATCGGGTTAATATCATGTCAAGTATCAAATTCGTATTGTTGTTCATATTCATTTAAAAGCTATTAATTGAACTCTCGTTATTCACTTTAGACTAGTAACTAGTAAGCTGATGTTATTCACTCTCAAACCAAAGCTAGTAAATTCCCTCTCAATCCAAGGCTATTGTGTTCACTTTTGATGAAATTTATTAAGCGTGTCAAAGTTATTCACTTTAAAATCAAAAGCTAGTGAGTTCACCTCAAATAAAAAGCTATCAAATTCACCCTGGTTTGGAGCTATTAAACGTACTATGTTATTCACCTTGATTCGAAGCAATTACACACATTGTGTTTTTCACACCAACGCATTGCGTTATTCACACCAAATCGAGCTATTAAACAAATCAATACTCCTTGAATGAGCTAAAAACTATAAGGGCTTTTACTATAAGTCCTACGGTAATTCGGGAATCATAATCCCGTTACAAAATATTACTACCTCCGTGTTAAAAATACGTGTTAAAAAATAAGCTAGAAAAGGGAGGTTATTTAGGTGATTATTTTGTACAAGTACTGTTTTACCCCTTCCCTTTTAACTTATTTGGTTTGAAAGTACCACAATACCCCTAATAACAACCAAATAAACTCTACTTTTTACAAATAAACAGTTTTTTGCCCCATAACGAGATTATCTTGTTGTTTAAATTTTTAACTACTTTTACCAACAATTTATAAATTTTAACCTGTTTATAATTTTAGTCAGTTTATTAACCCCGTCTCATACGAACCCTAAGAGTTTATATAGAAAAAAGGAGAATTAAAGAAAAACAAACAAAAATGGCAAAAAAAAAATGATTGGTCAAGACTCCAAAAATGCCTCTAAGATTGACACATCATCCTTAACTCTTCTAAATTAAGAGTTTATATAGATATAGATAGATATAGATATAGATAGTTAGTAAAATTAAAGAAAAAAACAGAATTAAAGGAAAAAGAAGGGAAAAAAAATGAGAATTAAAGAAAAACAAAGAAAAATGGCAAAAAAAATGATTGGTCAAGACTTCTAAAATGCCTTTAAGATTGACACATGACATGGTTTTTAGGATCGGGATCCTAGTGTGGGATCGAGACAAGGGCGTAGGATCGGATCGTAGGATCGTAAGATCCTAGACAAAAATTAAAAGTAAAATAAATAATAAAATAAAAACAAACCATCCTAAACAAATACCTTAATTTTAAAATAAAACTAAGCTTTTCCTCTATTAAACAAATTAAGTAACTAAAATAGTCCAATAATAAGCACTTAACATTCATAATTTGTCAAGAATAATGTCTCAAAAGGTGACAAACAGATAAGGATAATGTCTTAAAATATGACAAACATATAAGAGATAAATCACACATCCAAATATCCAATGTCATCTCTAGTTTCAAATGTCATCATAGCAATTAACCACATCATGAACAGTTTCAGACGCTCAGACATGGATTTGTCGAGTTGAGTAACGAAACAAAGGGCTTAGGGTTTCAATTCAACGTCTTCACTCTTCTGCCTTCAATTTCTAAGGAGATCGACTGCCAAAAAAATAAAAAATAAAAAGGCCCATCGTATCCAGAAGGCCCAATATCGAAACAAAACAAACACAATTACAAAAATATGATTTTTGCTAGGATCGGTAGATCCAAGGTAGATCCTACCGATCCCACACGATCTCATAGGATCCTAGGTAGATCCTAGCACGAAGGAGCCTATATGCACGATCCGGATCAAAACCTTGCCTAGAATCGTAGGATCGTAGGATCGTAAGATTCGGATCGGGATCCTAATAACCATAGACACATCATCCTTAACTCTTCTAAATTAAGAGTTTATATAGATATAGATATAGATAAAATTCAGCCCAACGTGATTGTGCCTTGGCCCACAAAACTCAAATGTCACGGCCCATTCGACAGCCTAACTTTTGACGTTCTTGAGATATCTTCAAATCATGGCCGAAATTTCCTAAAAGTATCTGAATTAAATAAAGTTCGAGTGTAGACTCCGAAAATAAAATAAAATAAAGTATAAAAAATATGACAAATATGCATGAAAATGACCTAAACTAATATGCAAATGTAAACCTAAAATATGATTAAAATAGATCCTATCAGACACCCTTACCGATAGCACATTGCGCACTCGAAAGCCCACATTTGTTGAGTTTGTTGTTGTTTTTTCTTAGTTTCTTCGAAGAATGCAAGTAGTACATTGCTAATGTTATCTAGTTTCTAATGTTATCTTAACTATGTACTCCCCGATCAGTGGAGATCGCGACATGGCTGTGCCATTTGTTGGCACCGTGCAATGGATAAAGTCCCTTAACCTTACAGTGGATGAAGAATGGAGACCATGGTTTGTAGATGGCCAAGTCGCGGGGTAAGATTGATCAACACCATTGGACTAGTTTCTTGGAAACTAGCTACAATGTCTTTGTTTTGGCATGAATACATGTGCTTATTGTTTACGAAATCTTGTACATACAGGTACACCGAGAAATACTACACATCACAAAATGGATATGGCCTTGTCTTTGCAACTGTTAAGGTTGTTAAGATGAGTAGTTTTGATCGTCTTGTATATATGCCGAAAATATGTATTGTGTTTACAACATAAAGAGGTAATTTTGACAAAAGTTTATGTATCAAATGTGCAGGGCGCTGGTCATACTGCTCCAGAGTATCAACGAATGAGATGTTATCACATGTTTGATAGATGGGCACATTGGTATCCTTTGTAGGTGACATTATATATGCATATGTATTCGAGTGTAAACTGCAAACAAATGATCCTTTAAAACTATTGATGGATGTGCAGTAATAAGAGTAGCTAGATATTGCTATTTATGTAGGATTATTGTTGCTCTTTATTTAGGATGGTTGTCCACCGATTGCGCTTTTGATGAGGCTTAGAACCTACTCCATCTGTTAAGAAAAATAAGTCATTTTAGAAAGAAAATCTTGTTATGAAAAAGATGTCATTTTAGGTATTTTGATGTTACTTTCTACATTAAAATTGCCCTTGCAGTGATTATGGAGATGTTAGTTAATAGTTATATGTTCGTATGGGACGGAGTTAATAAACTGACTAAAATTATAAACAGTGTAAAATTTATAAACAGTTGGTAAAAGTAGTTAAAAATTTAAACAACAAGATAATCTCCGTATGGGGCGAAAAACAGTTTATTTGTAAAAAGTGAAGTTTATTTGGTTGTTATTAGGGATATTGTGGTCCTTTCAAACCAAATAAGATAAAAGAGAAGGGGTAAAATAGTAATTGTACAAAATAAACACTCAAATAACCTCTCTTTTCTAGCTTTTTTTTAACACAATTTTTAACACGTTTTTGTTTATTTTGATCCTCCAAACAACCAAAAAAATTATTTATAAAATAAACACCCACAAATGCTTATTTTTTAACTACTTATTTTGTTATCCATACATAGTTTTCTATAAAGTGAAAAGGTAAAGTAATACTTAGAGGTATAAAAGTCTGTTGTCTGATTTCTTAAAAAATGTGCAAATTTATAAAATGAATGTTTTAATTACTTAATGGAGTGAGTATTAATTATTATTTTAATCTCTAGAGTTTATTTTACATAAACATTGCCCATCGGGATAAAAAAATATAAAACTAGTTTTTTGAAGTAAGTTAAGGGCCCGGATTCGAGCCCTCTATTGTGGATGCTCTTAGAGCATCCACAATAGAGGGCTCGAATCCGGGCCCTTAACTTACTTTTTTTTCCGCTACATCAGCTTAAGGGCCTCATTCTAACTTTTTATTATTTGCACCCTCATTAGAGAGCCAGAGGCTTGAGCCCTTAAATTACTTTTTATCATTTACCTTTTTCATCTACTCAATTATTATTATTATTATTATTAGTATTAGTAGTAGTAATATTATTTATTATAATTATGTATTTTTATTTTTATTATTATTAAATTGTGAAATGGGAAAAAATAAACAAAATATATCATTGAAAAGTGAAAAAGATGAAGGGTGAAAAAAATTACGGAGTATTTTTTATGGATAAAAATAATAGTATATGGGTATTGTTGACATTTTTTTAAAAAAGAAAACATATGCAAAGTGTGTGTCTATGAGTAGACAAAATTAATTCACACTTGAATATAATTTTATTTTATTTTTTTTAATTACAAAATATGCCTAAAATTGAGTTTTTGTATGTTGACTTTCCAGCACCCTCGTGCTACGTGTTAGGAGCATCCTCCTTTAGTCTCTTGCATAAAGGCCCCAAAGTTGGACTCTTACTAATTTTCCCTTTTTTTTTTAGATTTGGCTGATTTGGAAATTACAAGGGCTTTTGGACCCTCCATTGAGCATGCCCTTATAAACTCTTAAAATGGAAGAAGATGAATCCCCTTCTATAAAAAAAGGTCACACCTCCTATTTATGTTTATGTCTCTCACTTGTTGTTTTTGGAGTTTATTTTGCATCTGATTACATCGTCAATATTTCAATCTACTCAATCTATTCTAATGCTTCGCTAGTTATTAGTCTACACCTGGGTCAATCAGAAACATCATTATGACTCGGGAAAAAGGTGTGTACATCTCGACCCCAAACCCCGTTCGAAGCAGGCTATCCTGAATATGTTGTCGTATATATTAGATTTTATCATATAAACTTATACGGTATTCAACTCACTGTTGGACTATGACCTTGGTGGAACCTGCGAAAAAGAAACATCTCCCGGAAGGGCGTTAGTGGATGTAGGCCGAACTTAGTTTCTGTGAAGGGGCTAGGGCTGTGATGAAGCGTGGTTTTTTACTGGTAAAATTTAGTGCTCATAAGCTAATATATATCATGAAATAAAATTATTTGATATAAAGCGTTGCACTAAAGTTTAAAAAGTCCGTACAAATCTTGGGATAAATATGCTACAAAAGCCACAGCTCTCGGTACTAATGCGTATTACTATATATTATATATATTATGGGTGACCATAATTAAATCGGGAGATGATAAGTTCACCGCTAATTTTTACTATTTACACCGCAAATCCACCGCATGGGTATGCGGTGGCTTAATCAAATTTTAGCCCGACCCACCGCATATACATGCGGTGGGTCCGTTCCGTATTGTTACCCACCGCATGTATATGCGGAGTCCGTTATACATGAAACCGATTGGGTCGAAGTTATCCGAAACCCACCGCATACCCATGCGGTATGCGGTGGGTCGTAACAGTTTTTAAACATTGGGTAAAAAGCCACCGCATCTCCATGCGGTGGATTTGTTACCGTTGTGGTAACGGTAAAAAAGCCACCGCATACCCATGCGGTGGCTTTTAAACCGCGGTGGGGGCCCATTATAAATAGGCGTGGGGGCCCCATTTCTCCGACACACTATCCGACTCTTCTCTGATTCCTTTCTTTCCGAGCCCGACTTTTGGTTCCGTCGATTCTCCCATCCCTATTTCTATCCCCACTTTGTACCCGAGTGTTGAGATGGTGAAAGACAATCGTGGAAAAGATGCGTCTGATGGTGTCGGTCCTTTTCGGAGACATCCGTTACATGTAACATTGAATGTTTATAAAAATCAAGTTGCTTTATTTTTTAAGCTGAAGGAGATAGTGTTAACATTTAATTGTTATATTTAATATAGCCCGAACCCACTATACAGAGGAGGAGGACAACAGATGTCCCGCCACAGCTTGAGACACAGCCTGAGCAACAACCACAGACTCAGACACAGCCTCAGCCTAAGGTATGTTAAAATCATTACTAGGTTTAGGGAAATTGAAATCGAATAAGTATATATTTCTGTTTTCTTAGGAATTGATAGTATTAAGTTGAAATCATTAATAAACCTTAGAAAAATCTTGCAACATTTAGTCAGTCATACGATATAGTATCGTATTCGAGCGATAGGATTCTGACAAATATATTTTAATTTACACAGTCCATGTTATCGAGAGGGTTAGGAGAGAGGGTGGTTTTGCAATCTGCTAGGAGAGCTGCCGCTAGGGAGAGACATACATTGGAGGATGTACCAGATCCTATGGAGATGGATAGTGACGCGGTAGGTGATGATACCGGGGCTGCCGTCAGGGAGAGCCAGACGTTGGAGGATGTAGTGGATCCTCCGGAGAGGGATAGTGAGACGGTAGGAGCTAATACTGGGCCATCTTCTCAGTCACGTGTTGACCACAGTGACGGTTTGGGGCACACGTCACAGTCGTCTATAGAGACATTTCAGAGTCTGGTGCAGATTGAGCTGGAGTTGATGTCTGACCACACGAATGACCCAGTGGTGCAGTCGACCGAAGAGTCTAGACCAGGGGAGGGTTATGAGATGGTGCAGGAGTACCTGCGAGGGGACCGAGCACCCCAGACTGGAGCTGAGAGAGTGGATGAGCAGTTGCAGACTCAGCATGATGGTTATCAGGCGTACTTTGAGACTGCGTTTGTGAGCGAACAATTGAACTCATATGACGACACGGCACCTCTGCTCGGAGATGTGGGTGTTGGGACGAGTCATGCTCGAGCGGGCGACCAGGAGCCATGGGCCGTTGGGCAGATAGATTTTGCGTCGTTCACCCCGTTAAGATCTACGGGTGTAGGGAGGACGCCTGGGAGTCAGCATGCGGCGCCATCGTCGACGCCGAGGAGCTCCGAGCCTGAGCCGATCACCGGGAGTCAGCAGACGGCGCCATCAGCGACACCTAGGAACTTGGAGGCTGTGCCGATTGCTAGGGGTCTTGAGATGCATGATCCGTGGGGGACAGCTGACGATGTTCGTCAGGACAGCGTGGCGAGAGCAGTAGGGCAGGTGGTGCTAGGCAGCATGCCGAGGGAAGTAGTGCAGGAGGTGATAGGCAGCATGGCGAGCCTATCAGCACAGGGGTAGTTCGGGCAGTTCTGCCCGAATGGCCAGGGGGGCCGCATACCGTTTCACTTCTGAGAGATTACGAGGCCCACATTGCACAGGCTGTTTGGAGACGGGAGGAGGTAGCCTTACGGAGGGGTGTGCGTGTGCAGAGGCGGGGGCAGTCGCTGGGCCGGGTAGAGGCGTTGTTGGAGGTGGATGGACGGGAGTCCTGGTTTCCCGCAGTGCGTGACACTGGGTTCTGGGAGCTGAGAGATTTTGAGTGGGATCATGTGGATCACAGTCTGATCAGCGCGTTTGTTGAGCACTGGCACCCCGAGATGAACAGTTTCCACTTTGCATGGGGAGAGATCACTATCACACTGCACGATGTGTTCTTCATACTTGGGCTTGGTTTGGACGGAGAAGAGTGTATTCATGTGGATGACGTGGGCGCCGGGAGGGACACAGTTGGGGACTTCTACGGCTTGACTCAGCACGAGCGGGAGAGCGCATGGGCCCATGGAGGCCCTACTATTCAGCTCCTCCTTCAGAAGATAGCACCGATGCGACAGCGGGTTCGAGATGGCGCCCCACTAGAGCATGATATGGAGTGCATCGTGGGTGTTGCGATGGGGATTATTGCGACTGCGACGTTGTTCATCGACAAGTCGGGCGGAAGATTGCGTCCGGAGGTGATCCGTAGGTTTATGGATGCAGCGCAGGTTCCGAATCTTTCTATAGCGGCAGGGGTCTTGGCGTGCTTGTACCGAGGATTGGGCGAGGCGACCAGGGAGTTGGCCAAAGACATGGACGGTTGTACGAAATTATTGGAGGTAAGTCATTCGTTCTGTGATTATTAATTTTTTCCAGTTTTATAACTAAGTTACAATGACTATGTTGCTGATAGTATTGTTTCTTTGTAGGTGTGGATATGGTTGTATTTTCCGGTGTTCAAGGTTGGCATGACGCTCGATCGGAGGCTATCCCGGGATCCGCGACACGGGGTGAGGTACGTCCTGGGGGCGACGCCATTTTCCACTACGTTGACCCGGGATGATAGGCCTCGCATCGAGCGACAGGATGTTATGCGGCGGAGGCTGGATGAGATGACTGTCGACGAGGTACGAACATATTTTACATCCGCACTCACATTTGTGAGACAATAAACTAGATTTTCAACATTTGAGTCGTATAAACAATTTCTATTCCATTGCAGATCGAGTTCATGCCCTTTGGTAGACACTTGGATTTTCATGGAGATCTGCGTCTGTCGCGATATAGGGGCACCATCCGGTGGTTGTTCGAGGAGGAGCCGTATATGCCGGACTGTGTGCTGCAACAATTTGGTCGGGTTCAGCACATTCCCGCTGATCCAATCAGACCTAGCAAAGCGCACAGACCGAAGTCCGCCAAGGCCAAGAAGGAGGCGTCGTTCCATGCAGCCGACAACCACTGGGCGCACAAGTTCGATCATCTTTTCCCCATGGAGGAGTTGCCACAGACCTCTGTTGAGTACCCATATGGCGTGGCCGATGACTATGTGGAGTGGTTACACCGCCATAGTCATCCATACCTACTTCCTGACACTCCTCGACACCAGCCCATCATCCCGCCGCCGCCACCCCCGTCGACCATTATCGAGCAGCGCCATCATGCTGTTGGGTTGGAGATTCAGCGACTCAGCACCTGATAAATATAATTGTTGGTTTAACTCGGCACCTGATAAATTAACCATAAATGATACATAACAACGGCACTTGATAAATTAACCATAAATGATACATAACAACTACCAATCGACAACATTTTACCTATGGTACATAACAACTACCAACCGACTCCTCTACATTGCTCGGCAAAATGTGAATCTCTATTCGGTGGAATGAATACTTTGTAAGCTTGGTGTTTGCACGCCGCACAACTTTTTCCACTGCGTATCTTGCCACCTGCGCTGCACTGGCCAATCCCAAATCGGAGAAAAAGTCACTAACAAGCTCCGTAATTGCCTCCGTCACGTAAACATAATATGCTGCAGGGTTATCCCTATACGAGTACGGCCTGGTCATGCGGACATCCTCGTAAGTCACTCCTTGGACGCACTCTATGTCAACCGAATGGGAAACCCTCCCTGTATCGCGTTCTCCGCATACAACTTGGACAAGGCAGCAGGGCCATCCTGTCGAGCTTCTGTGCTGACAGTTGCACAATAAATCGTCAGTTGGCGTACGAAAAGTTTTGACTGTAAGTCTAAACCTACTGCCCGATCTTGTCTCCGCATCATACACTTTGGTAGTGGACATAGTGTTTATGGTTTAATGTTTGGGATTAGGGTCATAGGCCCTTTTATAGTTTTGATTCAGTACCACCGCATAGGTATGCGGTGTATGCCACCGCATCCCTATGCGGTATAGACCACCGTATATCGATGCGGTATCTACCACCGTATACCGCATAGGTATGCGGTATATGAAACGTATACCTATGGTATATGCGGTTTATATACCAACGTACCGGCACGGCGACACCGTAGGATGTTGACGAAAACTTAGTGCGATGTCTGCATCTTTTATTTTGTTGGGGAGTTTTGCCCCTCGCGGAGGGTTTTCAAATATGATTTGTGGTTATTTCAGGGAAAAAAACGTTAAATGAAAACGTTTAGACTGCCTCATTTTTCATATTAATGATAGAAGATTACAACAAAAATAACTTAGCTAACAAGTTTTTTCGGGTCGCTGCCATGTTACACCTCAGAGGAAATCATTGTTGTTCTCTTCCTTTGATGGTGAAACATTCTCCGGCGGCACTACGACGACCCGAAAGCGAGCGTTGCCTAAGTAGCTAAACATCAAACCCGCGCCTACCCGCAAGCCACGCGATCTCGCAAACATATTCCATCCTTGTGCGAGCCAGAGTGCCCCGGAGCTGTTGCGCTCTACCCGGATGCTGGTGCCTCTCCTCTCTGACCCATTAGTCAGCGTTATTCTTTCGACGCCCACCAGCCCGTATTCTTCCTCGAAGTTGGAAGGCAGAGGCTGCAGATTTCAAGATCTACTTAGTGAGTTGGGACCGTTGTAAATTTGATGTGAGACCGAAGGGGGCTTACCAGTATTTGTGTGAACGAGACGTCTTCTACCCACCAGAAAAAATCTCTAGGGCCGCTCCCTGAGACCGAGAAGAAAGGTCTTGGTGTGTTACCGACCGCCATCTCTTCTTCCGTCAAACGAGATGTTGTAATTTTAACATCGCACGGCGTAATTTATAGTGGGAAATCATTTATCGTTTTTTGCGATGCTTCCTTACTACCGGGTACCTATGCGGTATCTGCCACGGCAGCACACCGCATACCCATGCGGTAGGTATCACCGCATGCCCATGCGGTATGTACACACCGCATACCTATGCGGTATTTGTAAAGATGCGGAAACGTACCGGCACGGGGACATCGTGATCTTCTTCCGTCGTCGGAGTTGGTCGTCCAAATTCCATCGGTCGGGGAAGAGCGAGCCTCTTATAAAAGTACAGAGCTGAGAGATTCCGTCGTGCGTTCCGACGGAAATTCCCAGCTTCGTCCTCTTGTAAGAGGTTCATTCTCCTTCGACGGATGTAATTTGGGCGCCAACTCCGATGGCGGACGAAGATCACGGTGTACCCGTACCGATACGTTTCCACAGTATTTACAGTTTTGATTGGATGAGCAAAAGTCATCCGCAAGATAACGTAAAAGATGTTATGGACGTACATGTGCACTATCATAACATCTTTCACGTTATCCTGCCGATAACTATTGCATTTTATTACATCGAATCTACAGAACCCCATATCGAAGCGATATAACCCGAGCAACATGCCAACGGCCTGCGATTTCAATCAAAAGACATAAATCGCCGGACGTGGCATGTTGCCTAGGCTATCATCGCTATTCAGCCAAGAAAAAAAGCATACATACGGATTTTATTTTCTGAGAGGAAGCGATATAATCCGAGCAAACTAGTCAAGGGTCAAAAATTTCGATCCGAAGACACAAATCTTTGGCCCTGCGTAGTTCGCCTGGATTATCATCGCCTTTTCCGCCACGACAATTTTCACACACCGGGCATGGGGTATATATAGGCACCCACCGCATAGGTATGCGGTGGCATACACCGCATATCCATGCGGTGGTACACACCGCATACCAATGCGGTGTTCCTCTTACCGTATACCTATGCGGTGGGCCCACAAATTCAAATAATTCCACGCTAACGGTCATTAGCAACCACCGCATTGGTATGCGGTGTTAATGTATAAGAAGTCTTCCGCTCTCCGTTGGAATCCATCCAATCCCCCACACCTCATTTTCTAATATGGTTAACGACGACACCAATCGACAGCCTTCAAGCACAGCGGAGGAAGCACCTACAAGTACGCCAATGGCCGATAACTCACCGCCCCCTCGTCTTCCGGTATGTGATTAATGTTTATCATTTGCAATGACGTTATAGGTAGAATATAGGTAGTGGAATAACCAGAATATAGGCAGTGGAATCATATCGAATGGAAACCAAAATATAGGTACCGGTTTTTAAATGTAGTGGAATAACTTAGGTTATGAATTAGAGCGAACGGAAACCATGAATGGGTAACGTAATATATATGTACTGTTTGCATGCCGACAGCTACCATTGGAGGAGCAGGCTGATCCGATGCCGGAAGACGATGAGTACGATCAGGCCTGTAACCAGGAGTACCGCGATTACACTTCCGATTTTGCTACATCGCAGATGTGGACCAATCGCAACGATCTCCTACGGCACTGTCGTGGCACCGCATTAAAGCTTAATATGGTTTTGACAATCAAGCGTTCTTGGGGGAGCACTCCTACAAGGCGTGGGAGTCTATTGCTCGCATGTGAGAAGTACGACGAGTACACTCCCCGTAAGAGACCGCGAGTAGCCGGAGATGATGCAAGCGGGAACACGCACAGAGCTGTTTCGAAGATAGAGGGGTGTCCGTTTGCATTGCCTGGCGTGGAGTTCAAACGGGGCGAATGGGGCCTGGACGTTCTTCATGGCAAGCACAACCATCAACTCCCCGGTGCATTGGACGGTCACCCGTACGTTGGACGGATGGATACAGAGGAAAGGGACGCTACGTTGGCCCTTACCGTGGCTGGTACCCCACCAAAACCGATTTTAGCCACCTTGAAGAAGACAGCTGACACACGGCAGAAGTTGAACTTCACATCGCGACGCCAAGTGTACAATGCGAGGGCAAAGTTTAAAGTTGAAGCGAGAGGAGATCGAACAGTCACCCAGGAAGCACTCCGCAGTTTGCGGGAGAAGGGTTACTTCTACTCTACGAGGAGATCCCCTGACGATCCCAACAAGCCTCAAGATCTATTCATTGCCCATACAGACGCTCGCCATCTTCTAGCCGTCTTTCCATACGTCGTCCTCGTTGATAGTACATACCGGACGAATGCGTACGTTTCTATCTACACTTATTCTTTTACCCCTTCCCACCAGGGTTTGCAAACTCAAATATTTCATGGTGCAGGTACGGGATCCCTTTGTGTGAGTTCGTTGGATTCACTTGCACAAACAAGAACTTCGTCATCGGGTTCAGCTTCATGTCGCACGAGAACACAGATACGTACATTTGGGCGTTGGGGCAGCTCGTTTACCTCATGCGAGGTAATCTTCCTAACGTTGTTGTCACAGATCGAGAGTTGGGGTTGATTGCGGCGCTACGAGAAGTTCTTCCCAATGTCAGGCATATGTTGTGCACAGTGCACGTCCTCCGACGATGCGAATAAGCTGCTTTCCAAAAGTCAAAGAATCTTGATGTTGCTAGGCGTTTCAAGAACGCATGTGTTGGCCTGTTCCAATCCAGATCAGTTGAAACTTTCGCCGCTAGAAGGAGGGGTATGCATGCAGAGTGGAGGCATATCGAAGGGCTTATGCCGTATTTGGAGGCGACGTGATTACGAGATTACTCGGAGAATATAGTTCGTGCATGGACAGACGCAATCCAGCATTTTGGTACGACCACGACGAACAGGTGCACCTACTTTTGCATTATAAAATTCATTATACACGTAATTTGTTTACATATAACGCTCTTCACATGCGAATCTCACTTATCTTGTAGGGTGGAGTCTGCTCATTCTGTGTTGAAAAATACCTTAAACTCTGCGGTCGGTGATTTCACTCACGTGATAAACACAATCGACCTGATGATGGCGGATCAAATAAGTGAGGGAAGAATACAATGGGGAGAGCGAACAACACCTGGCCTACAGACTCCCACGGCCTATGGATTTTCGATCGAATTCGGAATATTGTGTCGAAGGAATGTTTTAACCTGTTGTTCAAAATCTACACAAAGATGGAAGCCGAGCCACCTTCGCAACCATGCAGAGATAGATACTGGAGGGACGTGTACGGTCTCCCGTGCACACATGAGATGCAAGCTTGTCGAGACACACAGATACCCATCAGACCATCCCAGATTCACATTTTTTGGAAGCAATTGGATTTCAAGAGGCCGCATATTGACAACGTCCAGGATAACACTCCCCTCAGCAGAGCTGATGTGGACATGTCGCGCATGATCACTTTGTTCCAGAGTGGAGCTATGGACGAGGATACTCGTTGGAGAATCGCGTCGGCATTCAACGACGGGGATCGTCCCTCCCATACACCGTTGACCCCCCCCCCCCCGACCCGGTGGACCGTAGACCGTCCGGGAGACCGAGGACTCGCCACCCCTGTCAGACGAACCCTCTACCTTGGGAACGTGAGCGTGCTCGGGCTCAACGTCGGGCAGATAGACAGGCGACCAGTGGATCAGCACGAGGGCGAGGCCGAGGTCGGGGTCAACCGCAGGCATCAAACGAAACAGATGACGTGGAAGGCAATGAGGAGGCCACTGGGTCCAACGCCATTGCCATAGACATTGCCATAGACGACCCTTCTAGGGGTCGAGGAGTAGGCAGAGGACGAGGTCGAGGACGGGGTCGTGGGAGGGGACGTGGACGAGGTCGATCGGCGTCGGAGCCAGCTCCGGATATTGTAGGTGACATTCCAACACCAGCACCTACGACACTTCCACCACAGAATCTACCTCACGTAGATTTCAATTGGGGCACTGGCAATATCGACGAATTCATGATTACTTTCGTACGAGCCGTCACAAATGTTGCAGGTGATGGTCACTGTGGGTATAGGTCTTTTGCTTGTCTTCTGAACTTGGGACAAGACGCATGGCCTCGAGTTCGACGAGAGCTGGCCGTTGAGTTGCAGCTGCATTCAGATCGGTACCATTACTATCCTGCCTTAGATGAGCTCATCATGAGGGTCAACTATTTCGGCACGTGTCATGATGCTACGTATTGGATGGAGATTCCGATCATGGGCGAGGTGTTTGCCACGCTTCACCAGCGTCCTTTGGTGATTTTGTCACAGATGATGCCTATGTTGTGCCTACCTCTGTACGCCACCGGTGGCCCGTCAGTACCGGCCTATGAGGAGCTAGATGGAATAGCTTTAGTCGGCAACAGCAACCACTTCGTTCCGGTACGTTTCGTATTTTATATTCATTAATTTGTTAATGTTTTGTTTCTCTTTTCTGATGTCAATATTCACCTTCTATTCACAGATTTGGTTGTTGCCTGGTTCACCTCTTCCTCCAGTCTACGTTACATGGACACGGCATCACGATCGCACGGTCGACGGTTGGGAAGAGCAGTTTGCGGCGAGGATTGCACGATATAGAGCTTACCGCCGTCGTGATGGTGGTCGTCCCCTATCGTATTAGCACTTTCCACTTTCTGGTGTCATTTTTCGAACTTCATATGTTCAATTGGGTTGTATCTTTGTCTATGCCATTTCACAAACTATTTTTCGAACTCCATATTTTCGTCATCCAGGATATTTATCGCACTTTCGTTTTCAACTATTCTAATTGTGGATTGTCCAGCTACATTATCTTTCTTCTGAACTCAACATATGCGTTTTTTCGGATAACGTCCTTTATTACATGTTAATTCCACCGTAGTAAGAAAACACCGCATATGCCCCTATATTAAACGTGAAATTCGATGTGGAGGCCCATACCGCATACCCATGCGGTGTGTCTCGGCCCTCTGCCGGTCCGGTCCGGTCCTCCAAATAGTTAACAAAAAATCAGGTTATCCGATACCCACCGCATACCGATGCGGTGGGGTTTGAACGGAACGGACATACCCACCGCATCGTAATGCGGTGGGTCTCTATACGCACCTACCCACCGCATATACATGCGGTGGGTGCGTTGACTGTCATTAAACTCACCGCATAGATATGCGGTGATTAGCGGTGGAAATAGTAAAAATTAGCGGTGTAGATATCTGTCCCGAATTAAATCATATAGCTAGGTAATATACCACTATAATTTGTGACAAAAAAAGAGAATCCAGTAAATGTCGCCACCGGTTATGAGCAAAAGCAAAGTAACGTACATATGAGTCATTATGGAGTGCCACAAATGCATAACATTATGGCCACAAAAGCAGGCTCAAAATCATACTTGAACAAAACTACTCAAACAGTCAAGTTCCGGAACAAGATACGGACAATTCAAAGCATATCCAAGTGAATGACGAGTTGAAACCGAAAGAAGACTATAAAAAGAGTATGCCGGAAGAAACGGCACCAGCAACACAGCTCTGTGGTGGCCGCAGCAAACGCCAGAAGTTGGCCTGTCGACCACCTGTGGAGGGGGCCTGCACAACAAAGCTTTTTTTTTTGTGCGCTCCTCGAGCACCCGAAAATGGTCTCTGCGTGTCCCCGACTCAAATTTCCAACTTCATGCTATATCAACTACAGCAAAAGGCAAAAAACCACTCCCGATGATCGACCGAGGCAGTCTCGAACACCACGCAAAATAAGCCACAAAAAAGCATATATATGTTATATAACAAAAATATATATATCAGTCAAGTTGGCGATGCTTTCGTGAACACCTCAGAATGCATCTAAGCATACAAAGAGTTGGGATCAATAGAGGGCACTGCAAGGAACGTGTCCAAATAAAAATCAACAAAAAAACAAGGCCCTGTACAAGAAGTGGCAATGCCCAAAAGATGACTGCTGACATCCTTTTTCTGCAGTCTTTCCTATGTTGCTAAGCTATACAGGAGAGCAAGGGCAGCTCAATTGATGTTAAAAAATTGAAATAAAATGCAGATATGGGCTTGAAAACATCACAGCCGAAAAGGCATTCGACATCTGCATATATATGACCTGAAATCTTCCAAATGCATAGTTAAAACCTCAAATCAAATTTCCTCAAGTTCAAGTTCCAAGGAAGAACTACGTCATGACTTGATGATCTTTTATGAGCTACGTAGGAAACTCGATAAAAATAAAATTCTCGTCGAGTTCAGTCGTCCCAAGTCAAATCTCATGTTTTCACTAAAGCCAAACTGTCAACTGTAATTCAATACAAAGCTTTTGCTCATTGAGTTCAGTCGTCCCAAAAATCAAATTTCCGTCAAATCTAAAGTGTCCATTCCGACTCGATACAAAGCTCCTGCTCGTCGAGTTTAATCACCCCCATCAAATGATCTCATGATCAAACCCAAATACAAAATTCATCATTGACGGAACTACGATGACTTGATTCCGTCTCGAACGAATACGTAGGAAGCTCAACGCAAATTAAGTTTTCAATCGCAATCCAAAGTCAAAGATCATACTCTATCCAGAACTACGAAGGTTGATGCTCTCAAACGAGCTACATAGGAAACTCGATATCAAGTCATACAAATGTCGAGTCCAGCCGCAAGTTCTAAATCAAATTCATACCTTTTGAACTACGAGTGATTTGATATTCTAATTATAACAATATATATGTAAAAGAAATAATTGATATATTTGGTAACTATATCAATTTAAATTTAAATTAATTAAATTTGAAAGATATTAATTACAAATTATATAATTTTGGCAAGTAATCAACCTACTATCAATAAAAAGTGTATATTAATAATGTCATGACATAATCTAAAATTAAATCAATATTGTGGAAATATATAATTGGGAAAAAGTTTTTGGAGGGAAAATTTTCAACATGGTTGTGACATGTGGCAAAACAACTTCTACTTTAGTATTGTTTAGGACTAGATGAAAGTTCCATCATTACACAGCTTGAGTGTTTCTTTTCCTCAATTTGCACCAGAGACCATTCTTGGTATGAATGGTTGCCCCAGTGACGAGCTCTACCGAGTCTGCGGACCCTTTCAGCTCGACGTCAAACTTCTGTAGCAGCATGGCCAATGCAACTGTCGATTCCATCAGCGCAAATTGGTCACCCACGCACTTCCTTGGACCTCCACCAAAGGGCAGGAACGCGAAATCAGCTATGATCTGCAAGCCGTAATAACCATTGTGATTCTTCAACCCGGTGTTTTACACACTAGGAATGAAACATCTTATGTTTTAGTACAAATTCGTAAGGGAGGTATGATATTGTCACCTCATTCGGATACACTGCTCCAGGGCTCCGAGATGGGTCTAAGCCTGCCCACCCTTCATATCCTTCAATCTTCTTTGGCACTAAGAAGCGTTCAGGTTCGAACACATTGGGGCGATCCCAGAAATGTGGGGATCGATGGAGATTATAAACCTGCATTTCAAACAGAAGTAACACCAGTGGGACTTGCATCATGATTTTGTGATCATTGTGGTTGAATCAGGACAGTTTGTGTTAATGTATGACAGCAGAGAAACACTTCTTGAATTGAGAGTAACAAAGACAATACGGAGTAAATTGCTGGTCTAATTGTTCTTACAGAGATAAAAACATCAGTTCCACACGGAATTGCAAATCCGTCTTTATTACCCTTGTAACCACCTGGAAAAAGCGAAAGCAACAGTGTAAACCAAACCGAAGCACCACAATTGCCTAAACTTTTCAGACCCAAAGAATACTTGTATCTAGCCCAGTCGTCACTCGTCAATTGTTACAATCCAATAGAATTGCAAGCTTTATACCTGGTAAGATATCTGACGCAAGTGAGCGCCTGATAAGCAATGGAGGTTGAGGGTACATACGAAGCGACTCTGCAATAATAAGCCTAGTGTACCTTCAAAACATAAAAAAATAAAATTTATTTTTAATAATTTCCATCAAGAAAAAGAGGGGGAACATTCACTAAATCAAGGACATACTCCAATTTTTTTAGGGACTCCAACGTTACTCTTCCCTGCCCAAGCACTGTATCAATCTCTGCCTGAGCCTTTCTCATTTTAGATGGATTCTGTTAACGAAATATAACGACAACATATTAGCATGAAGACTCTTAAAATATTTCTAGCAAGCTTTGTAGCATCTCACTGGCAAAATAACTGGATATCAACAAATGATGCATTTTCAGGACATACTTGAGCAAGCAGGAAAACTGCCCATGTAAGGACCGCGGCTGTTGTTTCATGCCCCGCAATAAGCATGGTCATCAAATCATCTCTTAGCTATACAACACAATTACTGAAAGATAGTGTTAGAGATGCTTCAAGGCTATATACACTGATTTAGATGCTTCCACGTTCCAAATGCCTCACAAAATTATGTACGATAAAGAAACTCGAGATTAAGAACCTTTGAACTTTCAAAAATAGAAGAGACACAAATCGAGTGTATAAATAAAATTGAAGGGGGTCCATTTTAGTAGAATGATACCTGGCGATCATCCACATCAGCTCCTCGCATATCAACAAAAAAACGTAAAAGGCTGGCGTCCTGCAAGCTTAAAATGCAACGTTTATTTCTAGGTTATATTTCATTCATTCACCAAAACTACTACTGAATGGCATATATAACAGCTTCTTGGGATGCAGAGAGTCAAGAAGATGGAAAATTCTATAGTTGTCAACAACCTTGAGATTTGAATAATCCCTTGCTTGAAGTTTCTCAACATCCGTTTCCTGTAACATAACAAATCAAGCAAAAAGTCACAATTCATCACTTAAACATGTGCTTATTGTTTGTATAAAACAATAGCTCCAGATGTACACTATTAAGAAAATATACTAGTAATATTGTAAAAAAAAGTTATCGTGCCAAAAAGTTTCTATAAATTGGTCAGGTTGCATTTCATTTGGTCTAAGTAATAAAACACTAACATCCATATACTAACTGAAGATTGGAAAAAACATACAAATGGATGGCCAAACATCGATCGTTTAGAATAATGTGTAGAGGCTTTATTGTATCGTATAACATTACGCATGGTTAATAGGAAGATTGATACATATGACCAAAACATAAGTGAACAACTTTATATCCACATGCAGCATGCCAGCTAGATTGATGAAAAAAATCCTTCAAAACACCTACCTCTCTTGTCTCTTTCGCATTCTTGATGAGTCCATCAAGACAATCATTGATGACCTTGAGATCACTGTGGAACTTCCTTTGCCTGGGTACTAACCACCTTGCCAGGGGAAACTTCCAGTAAGGGATGTAGAAAGTCGATCTGTGCTCTGCTTCAAATAGAGTGCCATAGACTGCCTGTCATGCATGTTTGGAACTTCAACTCATCAGAAAATTAAATATCTAATGGCTGTCAGGTCTAATATCAATTCAAATAAGTTGATACGGAGTATTAGCTTAGAAGATACAATGAAGCTATACATGAAAGATTACAGTTCTTTGGCAGGCCTTTCGAAATACTATGGATGCACAATTGCACATGCATCCAATGCATTGTAGCATACGTGGAAATTCCGTCATTTACTTTGTAGTTCATACCTTAATAACAGGAGATTCCTTCGTAATCGAACCAAAGTCATAATTGAAGACACCTAGTCCAATGATATCAAGTGCCAAACTTGAGAATTCTGATTCAAGATCCAATTCAATTTCCTTTGAGTCATTTGAACTTTCTTCTAGGAGTTTCTCAAATTTCAGCATCGTTCTCTCAGAACAATCAGAAAACACTTTGTTCATGGCTTCCAAGTACAAGGTATGGAACCCGGGAGCAATAACTGCAATACCAGAAGTGGGAGGTTCAACTCACACCCAAAAGAAAGCAAAAGGGCTTGATCAATTCACATCAAACTACTTTCAGACAAATCTTAAAGGCTATCAGGGCTTGAAGTTGTTTGCCAACTCCTTATATAATAAGTTCATATGATTCCCAAACACTTATTGCTTCTTTTCAAGCAACTATACCATTGCCAAGCCAATTATCAAATTTGTAGAAAGCATTCATAGAATTTAAACAAGGCTGTCTGTGGTATATCATTGACATTTGACACTGACTGAAATCATTAAATTGAACCATACTGAAGAATAAAGAACATAAAAGGTGCTGAAAGCATTTTATATTAAAGTATCCATGAAATTCTTCCTAGTACAATTACTTTACTATCCTGAAACAAAAAAATACTTAAGCTAGTAGTTCGCCAAAAAATCACATACCTCTCCTCCTCTGCTTCCATGTCTCAAGGTCAGCAGGTATAAGTCCTTTCCCCATTATTGGTTCCAAGATATCAGCAAGAACTCCCTAGTTGCGATTTACAAGGTACAGAACTTTTAGATCACAATGCATCATTGTGATTTACTTATAAAACAAGGTGTTATCATGACAGTTCTGTACATTGAAGAGGATGTACCTTGTCATAAGAAAATGCATTCTCTCTAAGGATATGTTTGGCAACAGCAGGGTCTGACACAACAACAAATGCTTTCGGTCCAAAAGCAAGTTTATAAACTGCACCATGCTGTAAAATAACCCATGATATATTCAGCTGAACGACAACAATCAAGTTAAATCAAACAACCCTTGGTCCTAAATTCGTGAGCTGAAACACAATTCTTGCAACTCCCAAAATGACATTCAAACAATTTTCAATTCTATTATCTTCCCATCCTCAATCAAATAGAAAAAACACACACAGACAATGGGGTGTGTGCAAAGCAAAGCCATTTCGCATACCGGTCTGTGAAAACTAACTTCTAGTACATTGGCTAGTTATTACCATATCTCCAATATAAGCAATCTTATCCATCAAATAAGTGCCAACACTTGTAAAGGCACATTTGCGTTCACATAAATGATCAATTTTGCTCCAAATAAAGAAGAACAGAAAAGAAAAGAAAAAGGAGAAATCACCTCCAAGAACCAATCATACAAAGAGAAGAAAAGTGGCTTCCCAAACAAATCCGAGACAGCTCCTTCAGCAGTTGGCATAGACCCAAGATTTCCTCCACTTAACACATTTGTCAACAGGTTACTAGCGTTGTCCATAAGACTCATTTTCGGCTTCGGCTTACCCGCACTACTTGACTGGCACCTACAATTCGTCCAACAAAAGCATCAATAACTGATTTCTGATTTCAAGCTTCAATCTTTGGGGTCGGAGAGAGCGGGCGAGTACACGATACGGCGCCGTTTTGGATTGGAAAGCAGCGGGGAATTAGCCGCGGGAAAGCGGTACAATAGATACTTGGAAGAGAAATCGCCATGTTGGTGGAGCGAGAACAACGCGGATGTGTTGGCGGTGGCAGTCGCCATGGCTATTAGCCGGAACACCAGAAATCAAAACCTCGTCTTTGCAGTGATGCCGCTGCCGCCCCAGTAAACGGAAGGTGAAGGTTGGAGCTTTCGGATTGGAGGTTGGATGGATGAGGGCCGGAGTGAGCGAGTGACTGATTGGACTGCCCACAGAAACATGAGAGAGAGAGTCGAGAGACTTTAGTTGGTAGACTATTCAGATATTTAGAATAAGCCAATAGTTCGAGGACGGAATTTCCAAACCTTTTGAATTTTAGAAGTCGAAATGAATATAAATTACTATTTTAATAATTTTAAATATTATAAATTTTTCCGGTCTTTACCACCACAAACTCATAGTGGTCATAGTGAGTCTGAAAGGCTGTCTTCGGAACATCCTTTGACCTAAGTCACCTAACCTCAATTGATGGTATCCCAACCTCGAATCAATCATTGAGAATACCATGAATCCCCGCAACTGGTCCAACAAGTCATCAATCCTCAACAATAGGTAATTATTCATGGTCATAACCTAGTTCAACTCCTGATAAATCTATGAAAAACTTCTCATCCCATGGTGATGCTCTCTCCATAACCTCTCCCACACCTCTAACCTCTTCGTTGTCGTCGACCTCATGAACTCCATATATGAAAGTCTTCTTATCATTGTCCGCATTGACTCCTGCATCAACGCCTGAAGCACGGTCTGCAATGGCTGGTGCCAAAAACATCGACGTCTGAAGCTTAAAAGTCTCGAGCCATATCAGATTGCCCACTGCTCGAACTCGAAGTTGTTTCCGTTTGTTCCAGCTTTCGGCAATCTTTGGAGCCATCGAGTTGTGTCGCAATCCATAGATGCCTTAGTTCAGGTACAAGGGTTACTGTCATAGTAACTTTGATAGTAGTGTTAAACCTCTATTCCAACCGCTAGTTGAAGCACCAAAAATGTTACCATATCAAACACTGCATCACGAAAACGCTGAAAGCTGATTCGAATGCCAGCTCAAATGGTTACATACTAGCTAGTATATAGATACCACTCCCATCCTTTACAAAAAAAGCATCATCATGAATCATGGTCCAGTGTAGCTGAGAGGTAACTGAGGATGAAGCCATCGAGATCACCCTCCAGCACGGAGTCTGGGTCTGACACTTCGTAGTTAGTCCGCAGATCCTTCACCATGCGATAAGGCTGTGATGCATGAAACCGATTGGAGAATGTTGATTGTAAATTGGGGGAAAACAATGTGAAGTAGAAGTGTAGGGAATGTGATTTTTACATGAAGGACGTATGTCCGAATCTGGTTGCCCCAACTGATCTCTGTAAGAGATTGCGTGTGTTGCGCATTCACCTGAGCCTGGCGATCCATCTCAAGCTGGTCTAATCTCGACTGGAGCACAGACATCGCGGATGCTTTGTTTCGGTGCTGTGATCTGTGTTCATATAATTAAACATTATGACTAAAAAAAGGCGAAAACTGAAGGGAAAAGGCGAAAAGAGATGGAAACAGAGAAATGCCATAGGGTTTAGAAATTTGCACTCCCCACCTTTCATTTTGGCAAGTAGCTGTAATTCCTGTAGGGATATGAGTAATCCTCACGGCGCTATCTGTTGTGTTAACAGACTGACCCCCAGCTCCCCCAGAACGAAATCGATCAATGCGGAGATCTGATTCATTGATCTGCACATGAGACGACGAGTCTCCTAGGATTGGCGTGACTGCCACAGCAGCAAAAGATGTGTGCCTTCGCTTAGCGCTATCAAAAGGCGAAATGCGGACCAACCTGTGCACCCCTACTTCCGCTTTGGCATACCCAAATGCGTATTCTCCATCGATTTTGATCGTCCCCCGCTGAAAAATTCAAACCCAAAATATGCTCTTTGTGAGTTGGGATTCACTCTTATCACAATCACGATGAATCTAACTTCGCACAATGGATCAAAGACTCACTAACACTGATCAAAACTTAACATCACACTACAACTAAAAGCAAACTGTATGTGAAGTGAAGGTAGGAAAGAAAACCTTGATCCCAGCAATTTCACCAGGCATTTCTTCAATGACAGTGACCTGAAATCCACGGTGTTGAGCCCATGATTTGTACATTTGCATGACCATCGCAGCCCAGTCCATGCTTTCAGTGCCTCCAGCCCCGCCTTGAACCTATAGCACTACCAAATGGCAAGTAAGTTACTAAGTAGTTTCCTTTTTAATTTCCATTCAGTGGGAATTAAAACCATAATTACTTAAAAGTAATTTCTCAATCCTCAATATATCAAGACAGTGCACGAAAGGTCAAATAAAGATCTGCATATTATACAACTATTCTCAACTAAATTAAAAAAAAAAAGTGATTTCTTCAATATTTTTTCAACTCCCACCATTAAGATAACATTCAATTAACGGAAATTTCGCCTGGTAACCCTGGGGTTTCGCGTATTTCGCGTGGTAAACAAAGGTTTCAGATATTTCGCCTCGTAACCCTAGGGTTTCGAAATATTTTGCTTCGCGCCCACAAGTTTGAATTTGCCTAACATTTGTGGAGGGCGATAGAGAAGAAGAAGAATCGATGTCTCCGGCGGTGGGTGACGACAGTGGCGGGCGGCGCTAGAGTTGGTGGCTTCGGCGTCGGCAGGGTCGATTCCTGTTGCCTTGTAATCAACCCCCACCTCCCTCCCTCTAGGGCTTCAATGGATACCCTCTCAATGTTGGTGAAAATTGGGGAAATTGAATCCTCAAAGACAACTCCGTCTTCTGCGCTTCCACCATAGCCAGTTTCTTTTGCTTCACCCTCCGGACTTCATTGGCCTTCTTCAACTTGCGAACCCTAACCTCCAATTCGCTCTTCTGCGTCTGCAAATCTTTATTCATCCGCATAACCTCCGAAACCCTATCGGTCTCCTCGCTCTTCTTCGACTTAAATTCGTCGATTTTCTTCTTCAGATCGTCAATTATCAGATTCAACTCCTTCAGCTCCTCCTCCAACTCCCAATTGGTCTGCAGCAACCACCACGATGGCGCTCTCCACCTCCAGACACCGGTTCACATGGCGGAGTTCCGAATCCGGCGAGCGACACTTGAATCGAAGTGCTTCAATCTCTCTCATCAAAAGGGGGTCCCTCTCCTCCACGGCGCTCGGCGCCACTCGGTAGACAATTTCGTCTTCTTCTTCACTTTCGCCTCTTCTCTGTGTATTGCCTCTCTCTATTTAGAAGAAGATGGGGTTATTTGTTAAAAGCCTCCACATTATTTATTAAAATTACATTATTCGCCCCATAAGAGTTCAAACGGACTTTTTTCTTTCAAAACATGGATTTTGGGCGCGAGACAAACTTTTTCGAAACCACAGGGTTACCAGGCGAAATATCTGAAACCTTTGTTTACCACGTGAAATACGCGAAACCTCAGGGTTACCAGGCGAAATTTCCGTTCAATTAAATACCTTCAGATGGATTCAAATTCGAAATTGATGGGATCCTTATATCATAATGTTTGTGTATCTTGATTGAGAAGGTTGGTCGTTTAGTTTGGTATTTATCTATTTACAGACAGTGTTCTGAAAGGCTAACACACCTAGGTCCTGGAGCCTAGGCACACATTAACGAAATATCCCATAAACCCATAAATTCATATTTTAAGTTCAACACATTACCCGAAAGTTCATTAAAAAAAAAGTAAAATCTAGCAAGAAATGGTGGGAGGGCAGAGTAGAAGGTTATGGGAAGAAACAAGAATCTCATACATGATGAGTTGAAGTTCTCCAAGGAAGGAGAAGAACCAGAAGATGTTCACTAATTTTGATGTTTGTAATACTTACCCTCAATCTCTCTGCTGATTTTTTAAATGAGAAGACAATTTTTTTTAGAGAAAATCTCTCTCAACAGATTTTTATATGAGAATTTAATATCCTATAATCTTTCTAGGCAAACCTTCATGAAAAGATAACACAAAAACACACAAGGCAGTCAAAAGTTCGAGTCACACGCCTAAAAGGCAGAAAACCCATGACAAAAAACCACAACTGTTGCTTTGAATGATGTGGCATAGCCTATGGGTATCAAATTTGATTTCATGGATGAGCCATACACATACCCATACCCGTACCTTATACCACCTTTCCAAGCTCCTGACTTAGTACTTGTCATTCATCTCCCTTGTAACTATATTCCCCCATGTCCTAAAGTTTTAGCAAACACCCTATATCGAAATTCCCTACTTCCGACCAAAAAAAAATTCCCTACTCATACCAAATGGCCCCTTAGTTCCATGGCACACCCACTTCCAAATATGTCAGTGAGAGAAAATTAGCTGACCAACTTGCATCCATTTTGGTGGTTGCAAATTTGCAATTTGAAAAACCAAGTAACCAATTAAGAATAATGCCTCCCTCAAATGCTCACATGATAGGATATGATTACCGAGATAAAAAAAACTCTTCTGAGGGCAATTTCTTTACTCAACATAAACATAGATGGCTTTAATCAAGATAAAATTATACATTCATATACTAACAGTTACAGGGATACCAACCTCTATGAAGCAAGAACAAGAATCATGTTCCCCAGCTAACAAAGCTTCAAGCTCTTTGTCCTTTAAATCTTTTCTCATCTTAGCTAAAGCATTCATTATTTCCTACAAGCAATACACAAAATATATGAGATAATTCAGCAGAACCCCAACAAAGAAATCAAAGAAGAAAAAAAGCTCAAATGTTCTCATAATCCATGTTGCAGAAAAGAGAACACCCCTCTGAATGTTGCTATTTAAAAATAGACAAGGCAGAGATGGAGTTTGAAAAGGAAACTATAGTCGCAATGAGCTGAATAAAGGTGCATATATGCACAAAACTTTGCCATATTACTTTTAAAAGGCTTTCTCAATACTAGCAATCAATAATAAACCCATAAACATTGACCATTGTAATGACATGGGTAAAATTCATATGCATAGATCAACTCAACTCCATTCAAATAATTATGACATAAAATACCAGTGAAGTTAAGAGGACAAAAATACATGCCTATACAAGGACAAGGAGTGAGAGCGCACCAATTCCAAATCAGCATCGCCCTCTTCACGAGCGAGCTTCACCATATCAATGTGTTCATAAAGAGCCTGCTCAAAGGCCTTCACCTCCTTCACCTTTCCCATGAGCATACCATGCTCCCGGCTTATCCTTCCAGCGTGAACAGGATCATCCCAAAGATTTGGCTTATCTAGCTCAGCTGACAGTAACCCCAACCGAACCATCAAGTTCTTCCACTGTCACCATTGCGAAAAGGGACAAAAGAGTGTCATCATAATATCATCATAATATATCCTTAAATCACAAACAGTCAAATATACGTGGTTCAATGGAAAAAAAAAAATTGAGCATCTACGTGTTCTTATTGAAAAACAATGTATATACATACAAAGTTAGCAGCAAGCAAGTTACCCACAAAACAACTCTAAGCCCCAACTTTGTGGAAGATTGAAAAGGGAAAATAAACCAATCTAGTCAAATTTTGAATCATTGTTCATGAATCATAATTTTAATGTCAACTCTTGTTTTTATACGAAATTCGGTTTCATTCTCCCCATTCCATTCCCCATGTTGAACATTGGGTTTCAAATGAGGGAATCATGCGCTAATTTTGATGATATCATGATATTCAAATTATACTGTCTCAATTCCATGTCCCTTCCATTTCCATAAATTTCTGTTAAACTATCACTGAAATTTGATTCTCTGATTAATACTACGTAGTATATAGCGTAAAACAATTGTACGATCATTCCCAAAATATGAAAGTAACTCCAAAGTTTGACTGAATCTGCGAATTAACTATTAAGATAGCATTGAAATTAAACAAAGGTTACCTTTAAGCGTTTTTTGGTCAGATGTATAGACTGAGCAATAGCAGAGGCATGGCTCTTCCAATCACTGTCATGCTCGTCAAGTATCGGCCAAGAGTAGTCAATTATTCGGTCAACAGTTAGCCCATCAGAAGTCGAAGGTGCTACTACTGTGGCTGCGGTAGCCACTGCATCAGATCCAAAAACCCGGACCCGGTGCAAGTATGGGATATTCAGCACAGTAAGCGGGTTAGAAATGGAATAGCCTTGTGCTAAAGTCGGATGTTTAAGGCAAGGAAAGAGGAATCGTGTGAGGAGCTTGGAATTCGAAGACAATGCGCAAGATCTTCTAACAAGAAACCTCAACATAGTAGTCCAGAAGCTGAAATAGATTAGAGTTATGTCAGTAGACTTCATCAAATGGATTCACAAAATTAGGGGTGGAAATGAATCAAGCATCAAACCCCTCACTATATCCGATGAATCAATCAAATGTGTACATAAATTCATCATCAAAGAAACGATTAAATACTAAAGCCTATGATTATGGTTTCATATTGAACTTAAATTTGAATCAGAAATGTGTGACCGCGGGCAAATTCAACCAGGAAATAACATATGCAGACAAATTTCCTTTCCCTTGGACAAGAAATACAAAGGCCAGAAACAGAAAAAAGGCTACGGATGATCAGAGAAATCGAAGACATTAAACAAAAGCCTCAAAAACCCTCAGGCCCTTGTTGCGGGAAAAAACGAAAGGAAACAGATGGAGAAAAATGGGGTAATTGGATTGCGAACTAGTCTAAGTCGGATTCCAATAGGAGAACAATCACAGCATCAATAATACCTCAATTACAAATTTACAAAGTAGCGAAAACGAGCAAATAATCGAAATCAAAATCCGAGCTTAGTGAGAAAGAGACAATGAAGACATATACATAACCTTCGGTAGTATAGGGTAGAAAGTTTGAGATCCAGCTACATGAGAGAGAGAGAGAGGAAGCGCTGTGATCGGAGCGTGAGAGTGAAACTAGAGTGGCTGAGCAGCAGTTGCAGCAACGCTGAGAGACAACGAGATCGAAGAGAACGCCGAGAGAGAGAGAGAGAGAGAGAGAGAGAGAGAGAATCGGGAAAGAAAAATTTTAGGGTTGGTGGATTTGCAAAACTAACCCCAATGAAAGATCACTTTGCAAAAGTTAGTATATTTTTCTCAACTTTCGCAAAATAATCCTTTTACCCCAAAAAGTAAACTTTGGTTTTAGTTCAATCGACATGTTATACATTTTCCCAAATTAATCCTTTGTACCCGCGTTTGTAAACTTGCAACGATTATTCTTACTTACTTACTGGCAAAGAGTATAGTAATCGAATGCTAGAAACAAAGTATATTATTATAAGAAAACATTTGGGAAAATGGCAGAAAACCACCCCTTAAATATGATGTTTTGCAGAAAATCACCCCTTAAAATTGAAATTGCAGAAAACCACCCCTTAAATCCATTTTGCCTATAAATTGTCACCCATAACTGTTTTTTCCGTTAGCTTGCCGTTAAAAAAAGGTGAAAAATCATTTTTACCCCTCCCTTTTAATGTTATTTTAATGAGGGAAAATGTATGAATTGAAATAAATTGATAAAATCTATTTATTCTTCCATTTTAATGTTATTTTAATAGAATAACATACGTTTTCTCTCATTAAACAGGATAGATAAATATGTTTTATTAATTTATTTCAATTCATACATTTTCCCTCATTAAAATAACATTAAACGAGAGGGGTAAAAATGACTTTTCACCTTTTTTTAATGGCAAACTAACGGAAAAAAAGATTGTGGGTGACGATTTATAGGCAAAATGGGTTTAAGGGGTGGTTTTCTGCAATTTCAATTTTAAGGGGTGGTTTTCTGCAAAAGGTCATATTTAAGGGGTGGTTTTCTGCCATTTTTCCAAAATATTTTAACCCCTTTATTAGGTCTACATAACTCACGTATCTTGGGTATATTTGTATTATCTCCTTAATGTTAAAATGATATGTGTTTACTTTGTGTGTGTGTGTGTGATATTAGAAAATACTGTATGTTGAAACTTGAAGGTAAAATTTTTATATAAGGTCAATGTCGGAAGCACACACTTTGTAGATGGGCAGCTTTGTGAATGATTCTTAATTTAGGGTTAATTTGTGTAATTTATCCATCTAGAGGAGCAAGAAGACACAAATATGTGCGTGAGAAAATGAGGCGGTGAAGCGGTTTTCATTATCCTCTTACTTGACAGCCCGCCAAAACTGAGCGGCGGAGAGACGGTAGTGTTCCGGCGACAGAGAGAGATATGCCGGCGACGGCGAATCGGCCGATCGGAATGGGAGGTCGCCGGACGGTTCTGATAACGGGAGTCAGCAGAGGCCTCGGCAGAGCGCTAGCCCTTGAGATGGCCAAGCGTGACCACTCCGTCATCGGCTGTGGCCGCTCACAGGACAAGCTCGATTCTCTCCAACTTGAACTCGACGCTTGCTCTTCCTCCTCGTCCTCCTCCGAACGCGCTCATCTTCTGTCCAATGTCGACGTGGTATTCCTCTCTCGCCCGTTTTTTGTTTCTTCTTGTAATTGTTCGAAATTTGGCAGGGCTTTGGGTAAATTCGTTAGTTCAGCTGGGCTCTGGTTCATTTGGATTGCAGGTGATGGAAATTCTAGGATTTATGGTGGTATTGTTTCATTTTTGGATTGAAATTATAAGATTAAGAACGGTTGCGGTCGACATTGTGTCTTTCTATGCCTCTTCAAGTTATCTAGGGTTTCAGAGAAAATTTGGTTGTAATAGCCAGCGATTAAATTTGATCTTTTGCTGAATTAAAAAGGGAGGGCGGATGCAAACTGTGGCATTGGTGTTGGATTTCTTGATAGTATTAAGGATTACAGTTCATAGCAAATTCTCTAGTAGAGTAGATTTGGCAATGAAAGTAAAATTGTGATTACATTGTCACTTCACTCCCCAACAATCAAACCTTTATATAAATTTGCAATTCTAGGGCTTTTCATAGTTAAATAGGAAGCAAAGATCTCCACAATATTATTATATTGAGTTTCAATGCTTCGGGGCATGGTCTTGACCTTAGTTAATGTATCAAAACAACCTTTTACTTGGTAGTGCTGGTCCATAGGCTGGAATCGGAATTGGCTCCTCAGTTGTGGCACTTGTTGTCTTATTTCTTGTTTTGATTGAATAATCTGTATAGAAATGCTTTCTTTTTATTAGAAAATCCCGCTTTCAACCTAGAACATGTGTTTAAGATAACAGTATAACCATGTTTTCAGTCTTTAACAGCTGCAATGGTGGTCGTGGACTATTGGCTTGTTAAACATTTTTCATGCATCAACTGGAAAAAATTTCTTCTTCCTTCTTTATTTTGTTAGATCATGTCAATGTTAATCTGATCATATATTAAGGAATATACTTATATCACCATTTGTGTTGGAATTATTCATGTATAGAGGTCTAACAGCAATGTTGAGGAACTTGCAAGAACTTTGATAGAAAAGAAACTGATACCTGATATTATTGGTAAATCCCTTTTCTATCCTTTTCATTTACATAAACTCATTGAGATTGTTCTAGATCAGGTTTTGTCAATCTATGTATCCGCTGTTGTGATTATGTTGATTGTGATTGTGTAAAGTTTTATGCATGATAGTTAATTATGCAGGCTAGTGATTGAACGAAAGCTCTGCAAGCACATCTAGGATGTTATTGGAAACATTATTGCTTCTAACCATAAGATATAGTAACACTGTTTCCTTCAAATTGCAGCTTTCAAGATTTCTTTCCAAGGACCTTGTGATTTTTATAATAAAAGGACTTCAGCTCTTTTACTATTTAATTTAGTGCTCCTTTCTTACAGTCTTGATGTGGTAAAGTGTGTAATTAAATAACTCCCTTAGTTATTACTGTGTTGCATTCATGGGACAAAATGCTAATGTTAGTGTAAGACTTGTATGATGTATAGCATACTAAGTAACTTTAAGTCTTTAACATGTTATGTACTTTGATATAAATAGCATTTCAATGATTATTGCAATTAAAAGATATTTGCATCTATGCAGTGAATAATGCAGGAACCATTAATAAGAACAACAAGTTTTGGGAGGTTCCAGCAGAAGAATTTGATACTGTGCTTGATACTAATGTAAAAGGCATTGCAAATGTTCTTCGCCACTTCATTCCTTTGATGATTGAAAAGAATCATGGAATCATTATTAATATGTCATCTGGGTGGGGAAGATCTGCTGCTGCTCAGGTGAATTAATGGATTTTACTTCTCTATATGATTCCAATTTTATCGGATGTCTCCAAAGAGACTTAATGGATTTTACTTCATGAAACCTGTTTTTACTGCATCCATCAGCTAACTATGAGATGAAACATGCTGTACATATTTTTTCTGGTATCCTGCATGAAGGGTTTTTTCTGTTATTTCTTGATTGGATTTTTTGATATCCTGTCAACCTTCAAGTGAAATGACAGAGTAGTTTAATTTTTTGATACTGGACTCTTTATCTGTAAATGTTGGGGTTGCCTGCAAGCTGCCCCTTCTTGTAATCTAAAAATATCTAAGCTGTCTTTTAGCTATTTCACCTAACTTGGAAGTCTTTGATCAGATTTGGATTTGTTCATTTATTCTGCTTTGGTTGGTAAATCAGATTTTTTGCTGAGAACTGTTCATTGTTAGCTTCTTGCTAAATATAGTTGCGTTTTAACAGGTTGCTCCATATTGTGCTTCAAAATGGGCAATTGAGGGGCTATCTAGGTCAGTAGCAAAGGAAGTGACTGGTGGTGTGGCAATTGTTGCTTTAAGCCCTGGGGTTGTACACACAGAGATGCTTGAGTCATGCTTTGGCAATTCAGCTAGCAATTATCCTAAACCCGATGAATGGTATCCACATGTTCCTCTTACTTTTTGCAAGATGTTATAAACTTGCTCCAGATTTTGAGTTCCATTCAGTGATTTATTTGGATCCATCATACAATTTGAAGAAAATGCCCCTAAAATTTGGTTATAAACGATGCTTTTTCTTTGGTATGGTTTCTTCCTTGTGTTCCCATCCTTTTTCAGTAAAAGGATGAGGAATTTTCTGCATTTATTGCAATTTTCTGAGTTTTTCCTAGAAATAGCGTGTAGGACTGTAGGTTTAACCATAAGAGTTTCCTGTGGGGGAAGGACACATTTTCGCTAAATATCCTTCACCACTTTTAAACATTTTCTTTTGATCTGTTGCTAACTTGCTATCATTTTAGTAATCTTTCACGGGGTCTTAGCTAACAACATCAAACTAATGTTCTTTTGTCATGACCTTGAGAATTTGAGATGATGAATTATGAATTATGAGATGGATTGAGAAAAGAAGTGAGTTAAATGACATGGTAACTAGTCTCTAGTTTTGGGAGGTTTAGATATAAATTTAGTTTGGTTTCAGGCTAGATTTGGGCAATTCCTCTTCAGTAACCAATGGGATGGCCTTGCGCAAAGATATTTTTCTTAAAAGACGTTATCCTGAAACATAGCAAATGTAATGAAAGCATCTGATTCCAGACTAGAGTATGACAGTAAACTTTGCTTAAGAATGTTATCTGGAACCATGTGAAAGATGTAGATGTACTGCCATACTGTAAAGCTAACAGTAGAACAAATTTGTATTTGTCCCTTTATCGATACAATATGATTCTTATAAAAGCTCTCACATCACTTAATAACTGGTTTTTATGCACATGGGAGCCATCATAGTGAATTCATTACTAGTTCATGTGAGGCCATCCTACTATTTAACTGTTTACCAAGGGCTAACAAGTAATCCAACACGCCGTTCTTTATCTGAATTCCTGTGAGATTTATACTGTGTTGAATCACCAAAACTGAAAATCTTCTAGTGAATAAAAGCTATCATCTGATACAAAAATGTTTACTGGCATTGCTTTCAGGGCTCCAAGAGCGGCAACAATGATACTGAATCTAACAGCAGCAGACAATGGTGCCTCGCTCACTGTATGATATAATTGCAGTAGTTTGTGGGTCTCAACCTCTACCAGTTGACATTATAATTTCCGTTACTGTATGGTATTTGCATAGATCTTATGCACGTGATGGTTACATATTTCGTAGTAATTCTTTACATTCAGGTGATTACTACTTGTGTTTGTTTCTCCCCGTGTGGTTAACGTGTTATCTGTCGGCTTCGTTTGGTTGTGCACTAGACTTGTACAATTACAAGGCCCTTCTCGGCATCTTTACAGCACAAACAAATGCCTTGTAAACTCCTTGTAAATTTCAGAGAGGGGCCTCTCTTGCTCAGATTAGCACCGGAAACTATAGTAGTAATAAGTAATATGAAGTTCAAACTATAGACCACCTTCTCATGGATCCACACGAGAGTTAGTTCAAACTATTAATTGATTTGCCTTGTCATCTTGTCTTACGTGACATTGTTTTGGGATCGAAAAAACTCAACATTCCACAGAGGATTAGACACATCACTTATTTTCCATAAGAGTAGCAATCCCGCTGTTTTAGGTCAAAGAAACAATGGAGATGCTTAAGGCAACAAGATGGGAATATTATTTTCCACAAGAACAGTAGCCATCCCACTGTATGTAAGGTAAAAAGTGGGCGATCAACAAGTTGCAATATCGATGTCAATGGATTCTATTGTCACAGATTGCGAGCAGGACGAAGTGGAAACCGATGTTGCACTATCTTCTTGCATAAAGCCAGGCAAGAAAATCATCCTTCTGTGTTAAAGGCCACATCAGGTTATAGCTCCTATTTGGATCAGAAGAATCCTTGAAAATTTCTTAACCTCTTATGACATGTATCATTTACTTGCCTAATTTACTTGTTTCTCTAAAGCAACATACGATAATCCAGCAACGAGAAAACTCGTCCTAAAAGAAGATTTACCACAATCGTTATGCGGCGTTGCTTGGGATGCCCTTGACCTGGTAAGTACGATGCCATGAAAGTCTTCGTGTTATTTGCCTAGCAGGTGACCCTATTGACAGAGATGACTGTGAAGCAGATAGAGATCAAGATCGAATCATTCACATCAATTGCGCTGCATCTTTTGATCTCTTATTTCTTTTGTGTGTTCATGTCCCAACTCTGGTAAAAGCTAGTATAGACTAATGTAAATGTATTCCTCAGCCTTCACAATCGAGTGTTCTGGCTATAACCTTTCTAGCTTCATCGCAAAGTTCTGTAGCATCTTTGGATTCCAAAGGCCGGTGTATAACAACTTTCACAGATCCTGGATACAACAAACTTTCCTTGCCAGATGGCATTATACTTCCAGTCCCATGGAGAGTTATGGGAACTACAGGAACTCCGGTTTTTGCTGCAACACTGAATGCACCTTTCTGCAGACCAAGAGAAAGTCTTTCAATCAAACCTATACTCATAAAAAGTCATTGATTTCAACCCCAAAATCTCATCGTCATAAGCAAGTCTATATTGCAGAATACCTGCTTATTTGTAGTGGCAGAGGTCAATGATTTTACAAGAGATCAAGAAAAAGCAGATTAATCTTTTTTTTTCTTCTTTTTTTATTGCAGAAACATTTGTACACGCACATTTCACTTCTTCAATAAGGGTACTTCGCACAAAAATGGACACCAATAGGAATTAGAAATAATAGCTCACCTTAAAAGCACCTAATTTTCCATCCTTGCTCCGAGTTCCTTCTGGGAAAAAGAAAACAGATGCACCTCCTTTGATAAGATCCATGCACCGTTTGAGGCATTCCTGCATTACAATACATTCGTCAAATTTTCATTCACAATAGCCATGACTACGAGGCATACAATCTTGATTCATAAAATAGCTTGTTTGAATCAGTTCTTTTCTTTACACAATAAAGAACCAGATAGTTTTCATTTTTTTTAGCATTACGTGCTGTGTACAGCCCAATATTAAGAATCAAGAAAGCGAGCTCCAGAAAGGGAATCCAAAATAACCACAGGAGAATACGAGCACAAAAGATACCAGTTGACTTCGGCTGTCCATTCGCTTCAGAGGTATGACGCCAATAAGGAACATGGCCCATCCTATAACAGGAAGGAGGAAAATAGAAGTCTTGCTAATAAACTTAAAAGTCCTTCCAAGAGTCAGCAGAGTGTATATATCCAAGAAGCTCTGATGGTTGGAAACATACACAGCAGGGACATCTGATCCAGGCAGATGCTCCAACCCCACAAACTCCACCTTATAAAATGGCGCTATGGTTAAACTTGCCCAAACCTTTGCTACAAAGTGCTGAAATTTCCTCCTGTATGGATCCAATATCAGTACAAAGGGATGTCCTACTAGCATCAGCACAATAAGGAAAACTGCATTGATGGCAGTGACAGCATAAAAGCACACTCCCCTAGCCTTTGCCATGAAATGAACCACTGCAGTTAGAGGATCAGATAATTGCATATGAAACTAAGCCTGGAGTGGATAAAGGAAAGATATACAAGGGACGGCTATTAACATAAAATGACTTTGATTCAAATTTACCTGAAATAGAATAAGATGAATCAGGAAAACCTCCCTGCACAAGATCTGACCTTGCTATAACAGACCTATATGACCTACCAAAGCCATTCATATGTGTTCCATATTTTGCCCTATCAAACTTCCTTTCAGGGCTGAAACAAACATGTGCTGAACATTGATTTTTCGGTTGTGCGCAAAGAGAAGCATCTGCAAAATCATAGGAAAAAATTCAGTGTGAGCAAAAGAAGAAAATAAGTGGATGGATTCGATCAAAATGGAGCCTAGCTTCTGAGTTTTGCATACAAAAAGTACTAGTCTTTAATATAAAATTATAATAAACAAAAAGCAATGCACACTGCACAATCATGCCACTTCTTTTCAGACCACATGATGTCAAAGCATAAGATTACCTTCTTGTCCACATAAAGAATAATAATCAAAGGATAGGGCTAGAGTCCATACTAGTAACCAAAGAAAATACCAGACTCAAGCAACTAACCATGCAAAATTCAGCACATTGCATCATTAAACCGAGCATAAGTATATTGATCAACAAAGGAAAAACCATGAGGAAAAAAGGTATTTTGTTGTCTTACACTTGACTGAGCGGTTAAAGACAACTTTAGTTTGCTCAGAGGACCCCGCAAACTGTTTGAAAGAATTGAACTGCAAAAAATGAAGGATAATAAAAATATGAGATGGCTGAATTTAGGGATGACAGAAAGGCTTACTCAAGCATTGGAAATTCCTTTGTCTAATTTCAAGCATTACAGTTCAATCACCCAAGCCACTCCACTCCACTCCACACAAACAAAACAGTGGCTTTAACAGCTCAAAGGCCACTGCTTTTGTAGAAATGTATTCACAACACATAATTACTGCTTTTAAATTAGACCTATCTGCCAGTTTAACCTTGTTTCAGATTATTTGATAATAATTAAAATAAATTTAAAAAGCCACCATCTGAAACCCCCCACCACCACAAATGTATCATTATCCAAGATTACAAAAGGTCCCAACTAAACCATCGTAGCACTAGCAGCAAGATTACTTCAATGGAAATCTATAAAGGGGATGGCACAAGGCAATAACATCATGATAAAATAAAATAACATAGGCCCTCCTCTTATTTTTCATATAAAATGTGTTTCCCCCATTTCATGCCCTAATTTTAGCTAAGGGTAACCAGGCCCCCTATTATGCTGTAACCATTTCCCTCTTCCATCCTCTAGACTCACAAAAAAGAGATGATCATATACATTTTACACACAAAATTTGATCGCTTTTCTTTCCATTCCCTACCCTACAAACAAACAAACCCTTAAGTTCTTTACATCATAGCTACCTGTAGTTTGGACAATGCTTGTTATATGGTCTATGATTTCTTGATTTTTTCCTCTTGAAAATTTGGGGAAAGGTGGTAGATTAAAAGACCTTGATGAAAAGAACAAAAACAAGTAGTTTTTGTATCTATGCTAAATCTATCGTTAGGCAAGATATCTTTAAGCATGTAATGTTCTGATACATTATCCTCAAATACTGCAACATGACATGGAAGTTATGAAACTATGTTAATGGGACATCATTTATTTAAATTTTAGTTTTATCGTAACTGGATGGTGATCCATATGTTCGCAAGACGGCTGCCCTATTTTCGGGATGCCTTAAAAGATCTCATTTCCGACAGTAACCCAATGGTGACAGCAATTGCAGGGATTCAAGAGAACAGTAGCACAACCGTATTTGAAATCACCAACTACGCACTATCAAAGCTCCTTACTGCCCTAAATGAGTGCACATTCGATTAATCACATATTCACATTTCTGCAAGAAATTGGCTGTGGAAATGGGCAGGGATGATCTTTTTCTTTCACAAGAGGGCACATTTTGGGCTTAATAATCATTCATTAAAGTATCCTCTGCCAATTTCTTGCAGATAAAAAACCCTAAACCCAATCAAAAACACCTAATTGATACAAAGAACAGAAACAATTAGTAATCAGAACCGAAAGAAAACGGAGAGAGACGTGTATGAAAGGAAAGGAGAACCAAAATAAGTTACCCGGGCAACGGAAGAAATGGAGAGAGACAGGAGGTGATGGTTTTGGTTGGTTAACGCGAGCATCTTCCCAAGCTCGGGAACCGACGGAAGTGCGGAGGTGATAGAGAGATCTGGCGACGATGGTGGGCGAGCAGTCTGACGAAAGGCGAGAGAGAGGGAGAGAGACCAATTTAGTTAATTTAATATTCTCAACACATTTATAACGTTTTTATCCGAATTTATAGGAAATACTTTTTTTTAATCAGGATAGAAATTTGATTATCACAATTTATCCACACGAGATTTAAAACTCACGTGAATTTTCCGAATCTCTTGTATTCCAACTCTTTAATTATACAAAGTATTTTACTAAAATCGATTTTTAGAGGAGGAGTAAGCTCTATAATCGTCCAAATTAGGATCTTCTACACTAAAAACTCATAAAAAAACTCTTAGATGTTCTTGTTTTACAGTGCTTTTGTTCAGATCCATTTCCAAAACTCATAAAACATGGAACACATAAAAAAGTTCAACACGATTTCATAAGTTTTTATACAAAACAAAGTTTTTTGGAAATAAAATACGAGAAATTTCATCATCGAGTTTTATCAAACCTTCCCTTCAAAAGAAAATTAGTAGATCTATACTTATTACAAGAGATTTGCTATGAAATTACATAATACAATAGCATTTTGAACTCCGTCTTTCAAGCATCACCACAACGAAACTATCACCGAAATTCTTAAGCACCGGCAATTTTTAACCACCCACAACAAAACGAAGGAAACCACCAAAACCACTATCGTCGTCCCACAAGGCAACATCTTTATTAAATTCGGTCGGTCTCGGTCATTTTTTAAAGATCGGAAAATGAACGGTGTCGGAAAATTGGAGCGGCGAGAGGGAGACGAGGAGGATGAATGTGAGTGGTGGTGGGTGAAAATTGAAAGTGGTAGAATAAAAGCATATTTATAGTGAGCCCGGGTCGGGCTCACTGTTTACTTTTTAACTGTCACATCAGCTTACGAGCCCCAACCCAACTTTTCACTCTTTCAGCAAATTATTAGTGAGCCCCGTCCCGGGCTCACTACTTACCTTTTTCTTTATCTATTCCTTTTTTCCTTCAAATAAACAAAGCTATTATTATTATTTTTATTTTTATCTTATAATAAGGACTTTATTATGATGAAAAAAAATTTACATAAAGTTAGTTGGAAGCCTCGTAACAAATTGAGCTCCAACCCCTTTTTGAATAGTAAAACCAACTCTATGAAATATGAAATCACCATTATCAGACCCTACACTATGACTCTTCATAACCAATTGAACCCGCTTCAGAAAACCAATAGTATTACCCCCCAGTTCTCCAAAAGTAGAGAACGCAAATGCCATGAAACAATATCCCTTAACAGCACAAATATCCGCGTACTTCTCCTCCTTTCTTTCAGTGGCTTGAGAGACTGTCTTGCCGGGTACAAAAGAATCATTGGCTCTAGTTGTGAATGGTGAAGCCCCAACCACATCCACATAAGTGTCTCTACCCATGTCCCACCCATAAACCAACAAATCACCTGGCCTCAACTCAACACCATCTTCATTGCTCATACCCGTATGCGCTTCCTTCTGAACTGCGATGCCCGCTTTGTAACAAATGTCAGCCAAAACATCTCGAACCATGTTGTGCCGGTGCTTCGTCCCGATGCCTCGACTGCAACGCAGAGCGTGATCTCTAAATGGGTCTATCATGTCAAGCTCACAACTAGGACATGTCGGATAGCCACTAAACATAGGGATCGAAAGATGGTATTGGAGGACAGAACGAAACTGGCGAGACGACATGGTCTGAGCTAGACCCTCAATGGGAGCAGTCAATAAAAAATCACGCGCTCTGTCTCCTCTCACCGCTTGCAAAACATGCAGCTGCCTTGGAGTCGGATTGAGTGTGGACACTATGTTGTCATCAGTGAACTTGAAGTATCGATCCGCCAATACTGACATGATTTTTTTAGGGGCGGGGGATACAAACAAGTCATCAATATCCGAACCAACACAGTTGACATACCTCGAGATAGATTGGGTGAGGACGTTGTCAAGGCAATTGTCCGGATGTCCAGAAGGTGAAGACACTGACTTACTCAAAATGGATGTTTGGAGTTCAGCCGTTTGGAGACGAGATACGATGAAAGCAAAATGACTAACATCCTCCGTCGATAACACCCCAAACCCACCAAGTTTTAAAGGAAGAGTCGCCTGATACTATCTGGGCTCCCACCCCCTAGCAATAGCAAAACTAAGTCTAGTAAAAATATAGGGTGCAGCACGGGCTCCGGCATCCTGAGATACCGAGAATTTCTGAATCCGCTTCAACAAAGCAACAACATCCGTATCCAACTCCCCAACGAAGAGAATGAGAAAGGTAAGAAACCATAACCAGCTGTCGTGCACAAATCTCGATACTTGACACACTTACGCTGAGCAACATCAACCACAACACGACCGGGCACAAAGTTAGACATCCCTGACTGAGTCAAGGGGGAGGACCCTGTCAGATCAACGCACACGTCTCACCCCCCGTCCCACGAATAAAGGAGCAAATCTGCCGATCAAAGGGGCTTATCATGCCCATCTACCAAACCGATATCAATCTCCTTACCAACAGAAATCCCAGACCTGCAGCAAGTATCCAATAAGGTGTCACAAACAAGGTTGTGGCGATGTTTAATGCCCACAGTACCAGCACAAGACACAGCATGATCACCATATACATCACCATCAAAGGTCCGAGAGCAAGCGGGACAAGGCCTAGACACCGTGAACAATGGAACACCCAGTCGATAGCTAAGCACACTGCGATAGGTCCTTCCATTCATAGTTTGCACTAGTCTAAAAATAGGAACTGCACGCAACCAATCAGATGAGTGAGCACCCTGCTAAGACTTCCATAATGTTGTTTGTCGCGGAGTCAAGGAGAAAGCAGAATCCGATTCAGCAGCAACCTTTGCAAAATATATATCTGCCAATTTCTTCATAAGTTTAGGGGCAATGATTCACTAGGATCGCGTAGAAGATCAGAACTCGTGGTCTCATTAAAAATGCGCAAAGCATCATCAAAAGTAGGGTCATCAACCATGACACTAGAAGGATGTAAGAGCTTAGCGTGCAACTCAGCAGACTGCAAACGGGACGCAAAAAAAGCATAATGTATGACATTCCCAACAACATACACTCCGAGCCCACCAAAATGAAAAAGGAATGTAGCAAGCCGCCACTGCCAATCTCCAAATCCAGGCCCAGACGCAGTGACAGTAAGTTCCAAGCTAGAACGGAGTGCCACATCAAAAGAAACCTGGGTTGTCCCAAAGACATGCGGGGAACAAGTACGCAAAGCAAAGTAAAGTTTAGAAATACCCGTACAAGCCCGAAGCAAAAGCAACTCGCATTGTGGGTCATCAATCCTCGCGACAGAATCCATAAGCTCTATGGTTCTAGTCACTCTCTTCGCCACAAGGTCACTGCCGAAATCAGGACATACGCTGACAGGCCCACCCAGAACTTTGACGCCACGTGAAGGCCAAGCGATAGAGGGGGGGGGGGAACACCAAGAAGACGACTCCTGGGGTCTTCTGTAGGCCAAAAAACCTCGGTCTTATCCACATTAAGATGAAGGCCAAAACGGGGATCATCCTCTATAATCAGATCCAAGACCTTCCCCACAACCAAAGTGTCCCTAACAACAGTGCCATCATCTAAGTACCAAGCCTGCAGACTAAGAGCAAAAGAGTATTTGATCTTGCACACCAAAGGATGCAACACCAAAGAAAAAAAGCAGAGGACCCAAAGGATCCCCCTGTTGAACCCATCGACAAGACCATAAGCTATGCTCCCAATAATACAGTCGCGTAGGGCTAGAATAACAAAACTCCACCCATCGGGATAAAGCTGGAATGTGACGGCGAACTTCCTGTAACATGGCACCCCGATCGACTAAGTTGAAGGCATTCTGAAAGTTGACCAACAACATGGAAAGGCCCTTCTCGCTACCACGAGCTTCAACAAAACGATTCAAGGCAGGCAGAATAGTCTCTCCTCCACCGAATACCCCGACCCCAAACTAAAGACCAGCAAAATAACCTGACAAAGAATGTCCGACTAAACAAGCACCAACCTTAGAGACAAGGCGTCTCCAAATAGTGCCAACAACAATAGGGCGTATACCACCACCTGACTTAACAAGCGGCGTGAGCGGGGCACTAGCAACAAATTGAGCTCCAACACCTTTTTAAATACTAAAACCAACTCTATGAAATATGAAATCGCCATTAACGGACGACGACCCGTGACTTTTCATAACCAACTGAACCCGTTTTAAAAAAAACAATAGCATCATCTCCCAATTCACCAAATGTGGAGAACGCAAAAGTCATGAAGCCATACCCTTTACCAGCACAAACATCAGCGTATTTCTTCTTCTTTCTTTCAATGGCTTGAGAGACCGCCTTGCCAAGTATAAATGAGTCATTGGCTCTAGTCGTGAACGGTGAAGTCCCGACCACATCGATACAAGTGTCTCTCCCCTTGTCCCACCCATAAACAAGTAGATCACCCGGTCTCAGCTCAACACCATCGTCACTGCTCATACCTGTATGCGCTTCCTTCTGAACTGCAATGCCTGCTTTATAACAAATGTGTACCAAAAAATCTCGGACCATGTTATGTCGGTGCTTAGACCCGATGCCTCGACGGCAATGTAAAGCATGATCTCCAAATGGGTCCATCTTGTCCAGCTCACAACTGGGACAAGTAGGATAACCACTAAACATAGGGATAGAAAGATGGTATTGGAAAACATAACGGAATTGTCGAGACGACATGGTCTGAGCAAGGCCCTCAATGGGAACGATCAACAAAAAATCTTGCGCTCTTTCCCCTCTCACAGCTTGCATAATGTGTAGTTGCCTTGGCTTCGGATTAAGCATAGTCACTAAGTTGTCATCAATGAACTTGAAGTATCGATCCGCCAATACTGACATGGATTTTTTGGAGGCGGGGGATACAACCAAGTCATCAATATTCGAACCAACACAAGTGACATACCTCGAGATGGATTGGGTGGGAACATTGTCAGAGCCAATGTCAGAACATCTAGACGGCGATGGCGGTGAATTACTCAAAATAGATGTTTGGAATTGGAGCTTAGCAGTTTGGAGACGAGATGCAATGAAAGCAAAATGACTAATATCGTGCGCAGTGAGCACACCAAACCCACCAAGGTTTAACGAAAGAGTAGCCTGACGCCACTGCCATGGACCAAATCCCGGACCCCCTGCAGTAATAACATGTTCAAGGGAGACCCGAAGCTCATCATCAAAACAACTAATAGCATCGGGGAGGGCATGAGGGGGGCACGTTCGAAGGGCAAATAACAATCTTGAGACCCCAATACAATTCCTTAGAAGGAGCAGTTCACATTGAGGATCCTCTAGCATCCTCACATCCTTTAGAACCTCTATCTATAATAATAGTACTATAAAATGAGAATAATTCAACGTTACATAGAACAATAATACGAAATGAAAGTTACAAGTTACTAGAGCAATTGAATCAATACTTGAACATAAACATAGTTATCATCTTCTTCGGTGCCAAACCTCTCCCAAATATGCTCAAACAAGTATACCTTGAGATGGTGATGAGTTCTGCTATCTCTAAGTTCAGCTCGATTTTCAATGTAGTTTCTCATCTCAGCCGGTAAAGTACTCGAAGTTGTTTGTACATCTACCACTTGATCGAACTCCCATGTGTCATATTGCCATTGGTACGTATCTCGCTCATCTTGAACAATCATGTTATGCAGGATAATGCACGCTTTCATTATTTTCCCAATCAAAGAACGGTCCCAAGAACGTGCTGGATGACGAATGACAGCAAAGCATGCTTGTAGTACTCCAAATGTGCGCTCTACATCCTTACGAGTGGACTCCTGGTGTTGTGCAAACAACGAATCTTTGGCACCAAATGGTTGTCTGATTGTTGACACGAATGCCGCCCAGTTTGGATAAATGCCATCTGCAAGGTAATAGGTCATCTTGTACTCATGGTTGTTGACAACGAACTTCGCCTCCGGTGCTCTACCATGTAAAACATCATCAAATGTAGGAGAATGATCGAGAAATGTACCTGGAGTCCCGAAAAACGCATGCCAGATCCAAAGGTCATACGACGCAACAACTTCTATCATTATGGTTGGCCTCTTCTTGTGCCTGCTAGCATATTGTCCTTGCCATACGATTGGACAATTTTTCCACTCCCAATGCATGCAGTCGATGCTCCCCGAACATTCCAGGCCATCCTCTTTGCTCACCCACGTACAGTGGTCGTTGCATATCTGCTGCGGTTGGCTTGCGCAAATACTCTGCCCCGAACAAGGTTATGACGCCATCAACGAAGTTTGAAAGACATTGTCTTGCTGTGCCAGCGGCAATACGAACATAGTCGTCGATTGCATCAACACTTACTCCATACGCCAACATGCGCATCGCCGTAGTGCATTTCTATAGAGGCGATAGACCTGGTCTCCCTGTGGCATCCGGTCGTTGGCGAAAGTATTCAAACGCATTAGACAATGAATCTGTAATGCGAAGGAATACATGTCGCCTCATTCGGAATCGACGACGGAACAACGCTTTATTGTATGTCGGGTTCTCGGCGAAGTAGTCGTTGAAGAGCCGAACGTGGCCACTCTCACGATCCCGATCGATGTAACACCGGCGACGACGAGGCCTAGAGCTCGAGCCTCTTGCTTCTTGTGACATTTTGATTATGTACTATTCCATAATCGCGTTGATTTGATCATCTAGTTCGTTCCCTTCGAGTTCAAGCATTGGAAAGAAGAGGTCATCAGCTGATGAACTTGATGAGGATGAGGATCTAGAAGAAGACATTAGGAAGTTCATATGAATTTTCGTTGATATGGAGATAGATGGAACATGGAAGACAGTAAATATGGAAGAGGGGATGTTGATGTGGTAGATGTGTGGGGGATAAGAAGATTATTTATAACGGGGAAGAGTGATGTTTGAATTTGTATGAATTAAGGAAGAGGGAAAGTTTGAATTTGAATGGGAAAGATGAAAATTTTGAATTTGAATTATATTATAATTTTTTTTTAAATTTCGATTAAAAATGTATTTTTTAATGGGTAGGAGGTGATTAAAAAATATATGCAAAATGGGTGTTTATGAGTAGATAAAAAAAATTTATATTATAATTTTTTTTTAAATTTCAAAATAAGCCTAAAAAACAAAAACAAAAAAAAACATTCCATACTACCGTATATAGGGAAGAGATTACTAGAAGTCTAGAAGAGATGGTCACTTTGTTCTCTTTTCAACCCCTTTTGCTATCTGCATGTACTACAAAAAATGAAAAAGGTGTGCAGTGGTCCCCACCTTCTGAGCAAAAGTTGGGCTCGTTAGAAGAAAATGTTTAGAATACCACCATGGTAGTCTACCACCCTTATGTGGCATCCTTGTTGGCATTTGGTGGGACATCACTAACAACACAAGATTTAAAATTCAATTTATATATAAAAAAAAAGAAATCAACCATCATTAAATTTTATGTAAGTTCTAATGTATTACTTTTAACATTTATTTTGGGTCTTATTTGGGAGAATTTTTTTACAGTCAAGACTCAATAGCTTATAGCAAGTGGCAATCTTCAAGGCTTCAACAACGCCAAGGGTCACGTACTACATTTTCTATTTTATGCTTTATATGTTATAAGGCTCACTTTATTTGTTAAATGTGTTTATAATCCAAGAATAACATTGTATCATTGAACATAATACACAAACACATTTTAAAACTTCTTTCCAACCAGCCATCTCTCAAACATAAACATAAACATCTTCTTAACTTACTTCGCCGTTGAAGACGACAACATTCTAGATCCGGAGGTCGAAGTTGCAGAATCAACAACCTGATTTGGCTAGATTGATTTCTTCTCTCAGATTCCGAATCAATCGTAGAAGACAACCCCTTAAAATCACTAATTCCTTCTTACTCGACTTCGATTGAATGAAGAAGATGCCAAAAATCCATACAACTTTAGGATTTGGGGCTGGGAACGAGAGGAGTAGGAGGTTGATACTTGGTAGTCAATGAGAGGGTTAGTGATAGGTTTGGTCTAGGGTTTCATGGCATTCCCTCTAATGTTAGTGTTGGGCTTTAATGTTAGGTGGGCTTAGGCCCGCTATGGTATTAGACTTTTTTTTTATAACTATGTATACTTTTTTTCTCTTCGAATCCCATGCCTAAATTTTTTATTTTTTAAAAACTAACACCCTAATTCTTATGTAATTGTCCAAACTTTTTAATTTTTTCCAAATAGGCACCCTAAGTCTCATATTACAACCCCCCCCCCTCCCCTTCTCAAATCAGCCCTCTAATTCTAATAAATTATTTTGAATTATATGAAAGTTATACAATCACACATCCATATATAAATTATTTTGAATTGTAACTTCAAATAACGAGGAAGCATCTATATATAATATATTAAAACATAGATTTGAAGTCTCCTCTAGTGCAATTTACCTATGTAGATAAAGTGATATGGAAAAAAAAAATTAAAAAAGGCATTTGAGAGTCAGGGGAGAAAATATTTAACTAAAATTGTTGATAAAGTATCTATTATAATTCAATCTACCTATATACTCCCTCCGTCCAACAATACATGGACTTTTAGATGTAAATTTTTGTCCAACAGTAGATGGTCTTTTAGGTTTTCTAGGTAAAAAGTTGTAATGATTTGTATTGGTTTGTGTGTTGTTGACTTTTTAAAATAATTTGATTGGTTAAAATGTGTAATGGGTGTTAAAAAATAATAAAATTTATGAAAAAGTTAGTGCAATGATGATGTTTTTTTAAAAGTAAGGTGTTTTATTAAAACTTGTGCAAAATGCTAAAAGACAATGTATTTTTGGACGGAGGGAGTATCTATCTATCTATCTATATATATATATAATTGTTGATAAAAAAAATATATATTAAAATAATACTATGTTTGTAATTTATTGAAAGCCCTCACAAGACACCCTCTTATCTTTTTATTTAATAAATGTATAAATCTATCTAATATAAGGGAAAAAAAGAGTATAAATCTATATATAGACCATAGAAGTATAATAATTGCATAACAAAAAACTAAGAAAATGATGACACCCTCTAAATGATTAAGGTTATTTGTTAATACAAAATGTTATGGGACTTGCACTAGTCTAATTCTTAAAACAAAAACTTTGGATTTCAAATTCTCTTAGAAGTAGACAATTCATTATTTTGATAGAATCATCTAAATATATAGACAATACATCATGTTACAACAGACGAATAAGTACGAATACTCATGTTACAACAGACGAATAATTTTCATATGAAAAAACTATTCACACATGAATAGTTATATTACCTTAAACGAATAATTATAATGGTACTTATAAATAATCAGTTTGTTCACAATTCACACCATAAGAGGTGTTCACACCGGGTCGACATTTTTTTTGAAAAAGGTTGTATTTGTTAAAAACAATAATTAAAAAAACCAATTTTTTTAAGGGTCGACTCGTGAACCCTCGGGTCGGCTGGACCCGTCGACCCACCACCTCACGGGTTCGGGTTCGGGTCATGACTTCTCGACCCGTAATCCACCGGATCTGACCCGTGGACATGCCTATATATACATATATTATTAAAAAATTCATGAAAACTTAACTCTATCAACTCTTAAAAATTAATTCTATATCTATATATTATACGTAGTATTATATTTTTGAAAAATAATAATGTTTCACCTTTAAAAGAAAAGCATATCATAAAATCTACGGATTCTATAATTTGAGAGGTAATTAAAATTTAACTTTTAACAATATATTTCTTCTATTTTATCAATATATTTCTTTTCTTTTTTTATCCGATTTATCATTATATTTCTTATAATGGATAATAAATCTCCAAAAAAATTTATCAATATATTCCAAAATTTACCCAAAAAAAACACATGGAAGAATTTCACAAAAATAGAATACCAGTGGGGCAGGGCTAGTATGGTAATTTGATCACCACCCTTTTATCAACCATTGGGTAAATGAAATTCACATGGATGATGAATTATAGCCGTTGGATAAAAATGGCTGGACGTGTGAGATTTATTAGTAAATTAATGAACACCACCCGGCCCACCCTCGAGTTCCTCACCCTCTCCTCCATTGTTGAATGTTGGTGGTGCTCTAAACTTCAATTTACGATTATGAACTCGATAAGAATTAAGAAAGACAATATGCTCCAATCTGATTGCGACTTCTCCTCCGACTCTACCCCTAATATGCTCTTATCCTTCAACCGATTGTCGCTAGCTAGCCACCAGATCTACCGAGCCCCAATTCGATTTTGAATAATTAAGAAACAACTAAGCCACCATCTCTCATCGACTCGCTTGAATGAATAATTAAGGAACGACTATGCTTGATTGATGAACAAATTGGTTGATTTCAAAAATGTACAATTATGTGTCAGTTGTGGTGGAAGAAGGCTATTGGTGGTCGAGGATGGTAGAGCTGTTAATGAATGGTGGCGGTGGTGGAAGCTAGATGGCCGATCGCGACGGTGATGAAAGATGGTCGATGGCAATGAAACTTGGATGGGCTAGCCCTATCATTTAATACTCCGTATTTGAGAAGAGATGCAATCAAAGTTCAAACGCTTATAATAAAATGCAATGATAATTTAAAGACAGCAAAATCTGCCTCCAAACTTCACTTAAAAAATAAGCGAATTATAAGTGAAATGAAATGTAATACAAACGGATCCTTATATTTGTTAGACAGAGACTCAGAGTAGTAATTAATCTACAAGTTTACCTATAACTAGAGTGGGCTATTCATTAAACTAATACTCCGCAATAATGATGTTTAGTACCTACCCCGTATTTATTTCCTCCAGTAGGATTTTTCACTTTTTTATTTAGGGTGACATGGCAAGGTGGTGGAGGCGGTAGTCCACCACCCTAGTATGCGAAACATATGTGGTCCCTCATTAAAGGGCTCAACTGCAAGATTTATTTTTTTGGACTCATTAGCCAACTCATTTGCTTTGACCTTTTTTTTTTCTTAATGATGTGTAATATTGGTGAGCCTTGAGGCTCACCATTAAACATGCTCTAAAGGAATATATAAAGGGAAAAAAAATGAAAAAGCTAGAAATAAATTATAATGTAACAAGATGATAAGGCAGACAAATGAGATTGATATAACATTCGATCCTCATTTTACTCTTCACTCTCTCGTATTTTTTCCCATTCTCCGTGATTTCTTCACCGTTTCACTTCGTGTATAGGTCTGTTAATTTTTTTCCGATTCAATTAAATTTATTCTAGAGACGTTGATGCATCGTTGGTTGGTTGAATCCCTCTTAATTAGTCTAGAATAGTATTCAAAGAGGTGATGTTTAGCCTTTTGTGTTTGTTCCTTGTGTTTTTGTTAGGATTCGGGTATAGTATATGATCGGGTTTTACCTGACCTTGGTTGTATTCAATTGTATTGAGCCTATTTTCTTTTGTTTGGGCCTTGGATATAAATACCGATGGTTCATCACATGTAATTCATTCGATTAATGAACATCAGAGAGACACAAAACTTTCCCTCCAAATCTTACTGCATTTTCAACCTCTCTTTTATCACAAAACCATCTCAAATCACGGATCGAAGTTCAAATCCAACAATTTTTTTGCTTTTACTCCCTTTTTCGCTTCGCTCTATTGAATTTCTCAAAAATTCCCTCTTAAGTAGGTTGGAAAAAGATTTTATATTTATATATATTCTTTATATATATCCCATAAGGGCTCTAAACCCCGCTCGACATGACGTGTACTAAATCATGCTGGTATCTCGAAATTTTTTTATATATAAGGAATAATAGTGCTCCACGAACATCATGTTTGGTTCCGGGAGTTTCGTTCACATTTCCGACGGATGATCGATCTTCCCTTTTTTGCCCGTACTTGCCCCGTCTTCCGACATCTGGTCGGTGCTCTAGTGTGGCTGCATTTGCTCTATGTTGGGTTGCAGTATCGAGCATCATGTTTGATCGATAACAGATCTTGGTTGTGTTCATGATATTCGAAGATCCTTCATTTAAATGGAGGCAACGTCGGCGATCCACACATCCTAAGGAGTTGTCCTTCCTGGCTGGGGTACTGTCGCAAGTCTTTGTACTCTCACACGTTCTTTGCACTCGTGATGCGTCTCACATCTCCATCTTCTATGCTAGCTGACGATTTGTATAGGTTGATTGAGTTTTTCTTTCTTATTTGATTATTTGTTTATTGTGTATTGTTTACATTGACGATTTTCCGTCTACCGATCGATCTGGTCGAACATTGAGTTTTAGGTGTACCTTAACTCGAATTTTTACCCAATAAAAAAAGGTACTAGTAAGGAGACAAGTACTTCAAATGGAGGGTAGGTGGATGCCTCGAATGAGGGTCGTTACACGATCTTCCTAATGGAGTGATATCAATTGTTCGATTAAATAAAGGGTTAAGATTATATAAAATTTAAAATCCATTGATCACAACCACAACCCGAGCCGCTGACCGCTTCTCTTCCTCTCATTTATGTTTCCTCTCCATTGGAAGTAATCGTCCGCTCAAATCGATAAAACCTCCAAGGCAGAGTTCGACGAAACCCCTAAATAATCGTCCGCTCACCATCGTACCCCGACGGCGGTGCCGCGTCAAGCAGCAGGTGGCGACTAATAACTTCTTCCATATGCTGTGAAATTTAGCTAGTAATTAACTAAAATCGTAAATCAGTAGCAATTCCAAACAAGGGAGGAACTTTTTTGTGTTGGATTATGAGAGTGAGTAAGTGGAGTCGGGCAAACAAGGTCGAATCTTTTTGGGTGTTAATGAGTGGTTTTATGTGGAAGAGATTCTCAGTGATAGAAACGGATAAAAAAAGAGAGATAAAGACATCTGGTTTATCTCGCTTTAATTACCATGACTGACCGACACTAGTGATCTGACCATCGTCGTTGAGTACACATGCTAAATTAATTTAACTAATAATAAATAATAAAGATTTTTTTTAAATAATCTATATCTATATAAACTCTTAATTTAGAAGAATTTATGCTGAGGTGTCAACATTAGAGAGATTTTAGGGGTTTTAACCAATTATAATTTTTTTTTCTCTTTAATCCTTTTTTTTTTCAATTCTCCTTTTTTCTTCTTTTTCTTTTAATTCTTTTTTTTTCTTTAATCCTACTAACGATTGAGCTTAATTCAAAACATTGAATTCAATCTAATATAACTATTGGGCTTAACTTAAATTCAGTTACTAACTTTCTATATCTATATACTATATTAAGTAATGTCACATGTCCTCTCCATGTTCAAAGTTATTTGTGGAAATATTATTTACATAATATCATTTTATTATGGTAACTATATATATTTTCTAATATTTTTTTTTTGAAAAATATTCTAATATTAATTATTATTTGATGTTACATTTTTTAACCAATGAGATTAATTCAAAACTTTTATCTTTCACTATTTATTAGTTAGTTTTCTCTCTATCTCTTTAACCCAAGTGTATTTTTTTTCTATTATTTTTAACACAATTACTAATTAATTGGTTTAATTAAGAATATTAAATTAAATCTAATGTCTATAATTTATCTATATCTAAATATTATTTATAAAAAAATCGCGCCATGGCCGGAGATCGTATGGCGCGGGGATCGTACTAGTAAAGATTTAATTTGATCCATTCATTTAATCCAATGGTCAATATTATTTTATTAGACAAATACAACAAGCAAGTAAGAATTCGAGGGTCATATAGGCCTGACACCTCGATAGGCCGACAAAGTCGGCAGACGACAAACCGTCAGAACATACAATAAAAATAACAAAAGGCGCAAACTAGGCAGTGACAAACAAACAATTTCGCCCGATCTGACAAACCTAATCCTAACACGTTGGGGACAACATAGACTACGAACCGAAGCCAAACGCCACCAAGGAGTGACACCGCTGACCAGCAGTACATCAGGAGTCCATGTGGACAGTGAAGACGAACCTCTAAGGAAATTTCCGGATCACGGAGACGTCTCGATACACACCGTTTCGACCCCCAACCAGACCCGATTCCGAGATACCAGAGCCCTAACAAAGAAGAGGATCACCGAGACCAACCAAAAGAGCAGTCGAGAACCACCAAGGTACAAAGCATCTGAAAATCACAAGCAACCTCTCCATTATCACCTTCAATATTTTTTTGAAAATAAAATGAGTTAAAAAAAGAAAAATAAATTTATGTAATTTCAAAATTAAACTTCTCTCTCTCACACACCACAGTCGTTGGTCCTCTCTCTCACCTTCAATATGCAATGGATTGTGCTATATACACCAGGGGCAGGTTCTATATACACTACGAGGACGGATTATGGATCCGTTTGACTGGCAGAACAAAAATTACACATCACGGATCAAGGATCCGTGCTACTAAAATTGAAAAGAAAAAAAAGAGTCAAAAAGCTGCAAAAGACAAGAGAAAGAAAGAAAAAGGTGAGGAGAGAGAAAGACATAAAAGAGAGGACGGAAGTTTTAAAAAGAAAAGACAAAAAAGAGTTGCAGCTTTTCCCTTTTCAGCTTTTCATTTTTTTTTTCTTTTTACTTAATAGGACGGATCCTTGATCCGTCCTATATAAATTCTGTTTTTTTTTATAACGGACGGATCCTAGATCCGGCCGTGTATTTTTAAAAAAATTTACAACGGACGGATCTATAATCCGTCCTCGTAGTGCATATAGCACCGGTCCCCGGTGCATATAGCCAAACCGTATGTAATTTATGAAATTAATGGAATTAAAAAATGAATTCCTAGACGGCTTAATTTAGCAAGTAGGAAATGGAAAGACAATAAAATTTTGGAAAGATGAGTAGATGGAAGGGGAAAAACTCGTAAATCACAAAGAACCAAATTGCTCAGTCGACGAGGAAGACAAAGTAGAAACCTACATATGTGCAGATAAGCAATGGAAAATCGACCTACTACAACAAGTGCTCCCTTCCAACATTAAAATCGTCAATATCAAAATCCCAGTGTTTGAAATCGAGGATCGTATTTATTGGAAAACAAGCTGCAATGGATGGTTTTCGACTTCGGCTGCACTAGATAAGATTACAGGCCATCAAAAAAACCTAGAGAGTGACATTGCATGGATATGGAGATTGGAATGCCTACCAAAAGTCAAGAACTTTATGTGGAAACTTGTTATGAATGGTACCCCGACGAAAAAAGTACTAGCTGAAAAAGGAGTTGCAGTACTCATGCCATGCATTTTTTGTAACCACTCGATCGAAGACTCAAAACACTTGTTCAGTTGTTGTAATCATGCACTTGAGATGATAAAATAAGTTGAGAATAGAATTGGACAAATCATACAAACAACAACCAAAGTAGATCGAACAATAAGACAAATCACAAATGACATATTCTCCAAACATAACAAACTACAAAAAACTTCTTTAGCTACTATGTGGTGGGGATTATGGACAATCAGAAACAAGATTATTTTCAACGACCAAAACTCCGCAGACATTAGGAAGCAAAAATCATATCTACGACAACTCTTACAACAAGTAGAAGACTCAAAAACATTATTCTGGGAAGCTAAGGACACTACGATGACTCAACAACAACCGACACCCAGACGCAAGAAAAATATTAGGTGGTCGAAACCAGCGGTAAACAACTTCAAGATCAATTTTGACGGCCTCAACTGGATTTGTTATTCGTGATCATACCGGGTTGGTTGTGTCTTCTGGCTCTTCGCAGTGTGGTTCTGTCTCTCCGCTGATGGCCGAAACCTTGGCGCTCCACTCGGCGCATGTGGCTGCTAGATATTTGGGCTTGCGATGGATTGAGGTCGAGGGTGACAATCTCACCGTTATCAAGACTATTTCTCTAGTGTATGACACTGCCCTTGGGAGATTGAGATGATTATCGCGGACATCTAGCTTCTCCTACAACAATTTGATTGGGTATCTTGTTCGCACGTCTTTCGTGAAATCAACCGAGTTGCGGACAAGATTGCTTATCTCAGACACTTCATGGATCATGAAGCTCTCACATCTCATCCGTAGTTCCTATCCCTCGTCCGACAGGACGCTATTGGGAGGGCTTCTCCCAAAATCTTACCTTGTATAAAAAAAAAAAAAAAAAGAGCAGTCTTTGGCCCTCTTCCCTGGCGCCTTAGCCCGACACCATCTCCTCCGTCCCGCCGCTTCCTCCCTCTGAAGGTTGGTAGCTATGACGTCACTGAAGCGTAAACCAGAGGACGAGCCAAGTTCCCCCCCTCCCCCACTCAAGCAACAGAGAGAAGGGCCTATTGCTTGTTTGCACGACGTCTCGTATCCCCAGGGCTACGTCGTTCCGCCTTCGTCGCCCGCTGCAACCTCGGCGGTTAAGCTTCCTCCGGCAAAGGAATTCCCTTTCTCCCTTGATCCTTTCCAGGATGAAGCTATCAAGTGCCTTGAACTCGGCGAGTCCGTCATGGTAATTTCTGTTTCCGCTCGTTTCAGTTTTAAAATGCTTCTGTGTTTAATCAGGAAATTTGTTGTATGAGGTAGCATGTTGTTTGATTCCTGTTTGATTAGTTACCTGGAATGTGTGTACATACGTGTGCATATGTACATGATTATTTCTTCCGATGAAGTGACATTGCAATTGGTCAAAGAAATTAAGAATCATTCAGATTAGGGCTGCGCTGTTTGGTGAATTGCATCATGAGAAAGAAATACAATATTGAAATTGTTGGGAGAACTTAGTTGTCCAATAGTTTGCAATTTCTATAACTATGAACTTAGGTTACTTAGGGTGTAAGAGGCGAGGAAGGGGGAGGGGGGTACGAAAAGAGACCAACTCCTGCAACCAATGCCATAGCAAGGTGTGATTCGAAAGAGGGGAGGTGAATTAGCAACCGGCAATATTGAGTGGCCCTTGCCTAGTCCCCACTCGCCTTCAACCATGACTGCTGGATAGAAAAGTTTCAGCATCTAATTAAGATTTAGTCTATGTAGTGTCAATCATCTTCTTTTTTTTTTGGTGGAGATAGTGTCAATCATCTACACTATAGATTTGTGATTTCTGATATAAATTTATACTTTCTTTTGCAGTGCGTTAATATGTTCTTACTTCCTATTTCCTAGGTTTCAGCTCATACATCAGCTGGGAAAACTGTTGTTGCTTCATATGCTATTGCCATGTCCTTGAGGAATAAGCAGCGAGTAATATATACATCCCCTATCAAAGCCCTTAGCAACCAAAAATATCGCGATTTCAAAGAAGAGTTCTCAGATGTTGGTTTAATGACTGGTGATGTAACGATTGAGCCAAATGCTTCTTGCTTGGTGAGTTTTCTTCTACCATGACTTCTCTCGTGTGATTAAGCTTTAGAGTGAATGACATACTAGGTTATAGCATTATTTTGCCATAGTAACATATATAGTTTCCCATACCAGTATTCTAGCACCCATCATATCAAAGAGGCTTTGTGGAATATACACTGCAATGTCAGTTGACCCACTTTTCAACTTTATATCTCATAAAGCTGATGTGGATCATCTTTGACTGGTGAGTTGGTAGTGAGCATACATTAGTAGCCGTCACTTGTAAGTCACTTTAGATCCTGGGCTAATTGTGCCAAATGAAGGTTGTACATTTTTTATTTTTACTGCATAACTTGACCAGCGGGGTTTCATTGAGTTTGTTGTTGTTGTACTGCATGATACTTTCGTACTGCTTTTGCTTTGATAATATCATGCTTCATTGTATTGGGATGGTATTATGATAATCCACAAGGTGCTAGTATGTCTGCATTGAGTTCCATCCTTCAATTTTGTGCAGCATCTTCTTGTTTGCTTACAGGGATTATGTTTCTTGTGTAGGTAATGACAACAGAAATTTGGCGTAGTATGCAATACAAAGGGTCTGAAATTACACGAGAGGTTGCATGGGTAATTTTTGACGAAGTGCACTACATGCGTGATAGGGAGAGGGGTGTTGTGTGGGAAGAAAGTATAGTAATGGCTCCAAAGAACTCCAGATTTGTATTTCTGTCAGCCACTGTGCCTAATGCAAAAGAATTTGCCGATTGGGTTGCAAAGGTGCTTGATACTTTTCAACTTTACCTTCACTTATGAGCTTTATTCTTCTACTTTTTCTCATTATGGTACCAAGTTACTTTATGACAAGTCTTTGATGTGGAATTTAAAGTTTGATAATTTTTTACTTTTCTTCCAAGTGTAATCCCGCATAAGTGTTTAAGGGGTCGAGATGTACGCACCCTTACCCCAAGCAAATGAGACGGTTTTTTGGAAAGTTTGATAAATTTATGATGTAAGATAATTATAAGTTAGATAATCTAATTGCCCAAATATGGGCTGTGCCAGGGCATGATGTGGTACCAAGTGGTGCAATCAGTATATAGTTGCACTTGTAGTCTGACTAAATATCTGATCAGGCTCAAATCTTGACAGCAGTGAATGTTGAATTTCAATGGGGACATTGTCCTTTCCTGCACTTAGCTTCTTTTTTTAATTGCAAAATACTTTTTTCCTCTAGTAATCTATTTTTAGTGGGGAGGAATTGAAATTTACATGTTGGGATAAGCAAATTGAATTTGACAACTTTACCTTTGATCTTGTTCTTATCCTTTGGAATGGTGATGAAATGGCGGTGAAAGAAATAAGAAAATGAAGGATCATATAGGTTACCAGATTATGCATGGTTGGAGCTTTTAGAGGGTTAGACTGACTTATAATCAGTGTGTTTGAGGACTTCTGTGACATATTTAGCTCTTTTATCTGGCAATTATGGTGTGCTATTGTACTAAAAAGCCTTCTTAAACCTATCAGCAAATTTATATTTCTGTAACCAGTTAGAGTTGGTTAGATGAATAATGCCTAACGTTGAGCCTCTGATGTTTAAATGATTTAATCTGTGAAAACAAGTCATGGTGGATTTATCCTGAGCACTGATGAGTCCTTTATTAAAGCCTTCTATATTTTGCTGGATGATTTTCCCCCTTAAATGAGTTAAACACTCCATCTGTTTTCTCTGATTCTAGTAGTCTGGATGAATTTAGGGAGGTTCCTTGCTGTTAGACTCACTGTTTTTAGTCGATAAGGTTTCATCCATTCTTTATAATCCTTCTGACACTAATACGCCATAGTCTGACTTGTTCTCCTAATGAGGAATATGCATATCCATAACATAGCGCCCAACATAATAATTCTATTGAATACTTGGCTATCAGAAAATGCAAGCTTTTTTGTGGCATACTGCTACGATTGGGCTGTTTGTGGCATGGTACTTTGGTCACACGTTAATCCAAGGCCAGTGTTTGCTTATTCATGTCCCTTCGCCTATAATTTGCTGAATTTATGTGTACTGAATGATGCTATTTATTAAATAAAGTACTGCGTTGCAGGTACACCGACAACCTTGTCATATTGTCTATACAGACTATCGACCAACACCTCTTCAGCATTATATTTTTCCATCTGGGGGTGATGGCTTATACTTGGCAGTAGATGAAAAGGGAAAATTCAGGGAGGAAAGCTTCCAGAAAGCTTTGAATGCTCTTGTTCCTGCTGCTGAAGGTGATAAGAAAAGGGAAAATGGGAAGTGGATGAAGGATTTGGTGGTAGGTAAAGTCGGTGAACAAAGTGACATCTTCAAGTTGGTGAGAATGATAATACTTCGCCAATATGACCCTGTCATACTCTTCAGCTTTAGCAAGAGAGAGTGTGAGTTCTTGGCCATGCAGGTATTCTCTTTTTTTCTCATTGATAAATTTTGTTATTTTTGTTGGGGGGATGGGGGTTTTGATGACTTGATTTTTCAACTCCTCTAATGCTTTAGAATCAGTTGCTTGGTTACAAAAATGGCAGTTGAGGTTGACTTCCCTTGTCCTGATTAGATCATTAGTAGCAAGCCTTCTTTTTGAAGCCAACCATAGTATGAAAGCATGTTTTGGGGTTATGGCTTTGTCCCACACCACTGTCGTCCAGGGAGGTTTTGGAGCTCTTCTTCTGAAATGGTTGTAAGCTGCTCCTATGTTGAACTTACCACCAATACACCAGCTGTTGAGCTTTGCAGAGGCATCTTGTATACTTCCTGTGGAGGTTAGTAAAGCATCTCGAATAGATAGTAGCTTTTTAAGCAAGGGAGAGTCATTTTTGTCATGTACTTGCCAATTCCAAATGTTTCCTTGTTGTAAGTATTGGTGGTGTATCCATCTTACCCAGAGGCTATCCTTTTTTCTCTCACTGTCCCATAGCATTCTCGAGAGGAAGGCAATGTTCCAAGTTTTCAGATTTTTTAAACCTAATCCCCCTTCCTTAGGCAGACATACATCATTCCATTTAATTCTATGTGATTTCCATAAGAATTTGGCACAAAGGCTGTTTACCCTATCAATAAGAGTAGAAGGAGAGGGAAGAATAGAAAACCAGAAGGCACTGATACCTTGAAGCACCGTTTTTATAAGTTCCACTCTACCTCCTTATGATAAAGTCTTGGTGTTCCAGTAGCTGATGTTAGTCAGAATCTTGTCAAGTAAAGGGGAAAATTGGGAGACAGTAAGTTTTCCTGAAGAGATAGGGATTCCTAGGTATCTAAAGGGGAAAGAACCCTGTGTAAAACCAGATCTGGTAGCTAGAAAAACCCTGTCTTCTCTCTTAACACCTGCAGGGAAGTAAGAAGATTTCTGTGGACTGATCTCTAAGCCTGACACTTCGGAAAAGTGTGAAAGTGCATCCAATAATATAGCCATAGAACCCCTGTCTCCATGGGACATTAAAATTAAATCATCAGCATAAGCAAGATGGGAGATTTGTAATCTTTCACATTTGGGGTGGAATTTAAAACTAGGCAGCCGTGTCTTACATCTCAAAATCCTAGACAGATGATCCACTGAGAGAACAAAAATGAGAGGGGAGATAGGGTCACCTTGTCTTAAACCTCTCTTACCATAGAAATAACCCTGCAAGGATCCATTGATGCTAATAGAGAAAGAAGTAGAACAAATACATTCAAGGATCCAATGTATAAACAGTGTAGGAAAGTGTAGGTATATGAGCATTTGTTTTATGAACTTCCAAGAGATAGTGTCATAGGCCTTTTTTAGATCAAGGTTTAGATGCACCGAGGACTGATTCTCTTCCTAGAATATTTCCTTATCAGTTCTTGAAGTAACAGGATATTTTCAGTCATAAGTCTATCTTCAATGAAACCAATTTGAGAGGGGGAAATGATTAGTTTCAGAATAGGAGAGAGTCTAGCTGCTAATATTTTAGATATGATTTTGCAATGTTCTAAAAGGCGCTAGGCGGCCGCTAGGCGGTGGGTGGCCGCCTAGCGCCTAGGCGGTTAGGCGGGTGCCTAGGCGGACTTAGAACAAACTTGATTATTTCCTTATATTTTGACGAATAACACTTGTCAATAATTCATATAATGTAATAATAATCCATAATATCACTCATAAACCCAAATTTGTAGTAGTTAACTAACACTAAAGTAAATAAATGCAAAAGTACATGTCTGACTAACAATTCTAAACCTCCTAAAATCCAAAACTATAAGTTCGATTGAAAAGCAAATGCATCCCGACATGGGGATAAAAAAACCCTAAGTCAACTAATCATATGCTTAGAAGCGCAAATTGAATAATCGTTGGACTAGGCGGTGCCTAGGCGGGCCCAGGCGGGACTAGTCGGGCCCAGGTGGCGCCTAGGCGGGACCAGGCGGTGCCTAGGCGGCGCCTAGGCGGGACTAGGCGGTTCCTGGACGAATTTCCGCCTAGAGGTCCGCCTAGGCTTAAAAATTCCTAGGTCCCGTCCCGCCTAGCGCCTAGGCGGCGCCCACTGTGATTTTGTAAGTGACATTGCAACAAGATATGGGCCTGTAATCACCTACATGCTTTGCATTGGCTTTTTTTGCTATAAGGGCAATATAGAGGTGTGGTTGGTTTGCTTCAAAAGGCTGCCTGAGGAAAAAAATTCCTTAACTGCTTTGGTCAGTTGGTCTCCAGTGGTGGCTCACGAGTCTTTGAAGAATTTTGAGGTGTATCCATCAGGGCCAGGCGATTTATCATCTCCAATATTCCACAATGCTTCTTTGATTTCCTCTAGTGTGACTTCTCTCAGGAGTTCTGCATGCTTGTCTTCCTTCAGTATAGCTCCCCCATCTCTAACAAATCGACTGTCCACATCTTCAGTTTGCTTTTCTGTTCCAAGGAGCCCAGTGTAGAAGTTCTCAAATTCCTCTGCAACCTCATTCAGTGATAATGTTTCCAGGCCATCATCTTTAGTCAGGGAGCTAACATGGTTCCTCTTCATATTTTTCTTCATAATTCCATGAAAATAGGCACTGCATCTGTCTCCTTGAAAGGTGTGTTTGGTCTTAGCTAGTTGTGACAAGAATTTGAATTCAGCATCCTTGAGTCTGTTGGCTTTTTTCTTAGCTATCTCCAGAGATTGCAGCAGTTCAGGGGAGGTAGGATTATTTCTCAAGTCTATAAAAGCTTTCTCGTAATCCTCTTCAGCATTTTTAGCTCTTTCATTTATATTCGAGTACTGGGACCTGTTTAGCAAAGTTAGAGGCCTTTTCAGGTTTTTCAGTTTCTTACAAAGAAGGAATTGCTCTGATCCAGCACCATTGTAGATCCAGTGATCAGTGACCAGTTGTTGGAAATCTTCACTCTGACTCCACATGTTGAAATACTTAAAGGGGCCTCTTTTGACTCTTTGTTGCTCAAGTACCTCCACTAGCACTTGACTGTGATCGCAGAAGGATTTGGGCAGCAAGAAAGTTGCTTTATAGTAGAGGCTAAGTGTATCCCAGTACCCATTGACCATTACTCTATCAATTTTTGTTGATTTTGACCCTTTAAACCAGGTATGTTCAAGCCCATCACTGACTGCATCATGTAGATCTAGCTCTGAACACACTTCCCACAAGTCTGAGATTTCATAACCTGTCATAGTAGCCCCATTCTTTCTTTCACATGATCTCATGATTGCATTGAAGTCTCCTTGTATTAACCATGGGGAATTTGCATTACCTATTTCCTCTACAAGATTTCTCCACAGACCACTTCTCGTTACTATAGTATGAAGTCCATATACCTGAGCCAACTCAAAGCTTTTCCCTGTAATCTTGCACTGAATATTACCACAAATGAGCTGCTCTGTTATACGCCTGCAATTGAATTCCACTCTCAAGGGATCCCAAATAACGACAAATCTACCGGCTGCACTTTGTGCAAAATTATGAATATAATTCCATTGACTGAAACTTTTCCGCATTATAGACTGCAATTTGTTCTCATCTAATTTAGTCTCAAGGATTCCAAGTAAACAAATATTCTTCTCGACTTCTCCCTCAAAAACTTCATAACAGCCTTGTGTTTGGGGGTGCTGTTGAAACCCCTCACATTCCAAGAGGCTATTATCATTTGCTCCTTTTAAGAAGGGTGCTAGGCCCTTTCTCTACCATTTGTCCCCCTTCACAGTTCTGTACTGGCCAATTGTTAAGTGCTAGCACCAAATCCTTTTTCCCTCTTGCTTCAAGATCTCGGTATGTTTCTTCCTCACTAGCACCTTCTTCCACCTCTTGTATAGTTATCCCATTGGCAGCATTACCTTGCTTACTCAGTCTTTTACTTCTTCTAACTTCACTCAACTGAAGCTCCTTTTCTCTTTGTTTTTGATCTGATTTTCTTCTCTCATAAGTCACAGTAACTTCTTTGTTCCTGCATTCCTTTCCATCCCTGATTCTTTCTCTTGATCAGCCGCTTGCTCATTTACCATTTCTAAGACCTGGAAAGAATTATCATCAGCAAATGACACTTTTTTCTTCTTGCCTTTTTCTTTTTCTACTTTTAATATGAATAATGGAGAACCATTTTTGCAGTGAAGTTCTCATACTTTCCTTCTCTTTCCATTATTTCAATATAATTGGAAGTTAGTACAACCTTTGCACACTGATTGACAATCAAAATTTGTAAAATGCGTATAGGAGAAACACATTTTCTTTAAAAAGTGGCTGCCGAATGTGAAGAGTGTAAGATTGAGAATCACACAAATTACTAACACAAAACAATGTACTTGGATTCAAATTCAAACGGGATACGCAAATCACTCAGGGATAGCCCATGGTTATACCACTAAGTCACCAAGAGAGATTAACTCTCTGGCCACGAGGCTAATGCCTTACAATAGGATAATTTCCAGATACTGATTTGATAATCCTAATGCCTTATTTATAGTGATCCCCTCCCTTAGGTCACCTGGTTGTTACTTAGCAACTCCCGTCACAGGCCTAGTTAACTAGTTCCAGGACATTCCAGCCTCTTCCTTTACTTCTCTATAATTCATTATCCCGTCCCTTGGTCGGAGAATGGGTGCGTATAGCTCGCCCCCGGACCCTGCCCGTACCGGTGGGATATACTGGGTAGATGTTATTGTTGTATGCATATCAGAATGTTTTTGTCTCCCTGGATTCCTAGCAAAGGCAACAGTTTGTCAATTGATGTGAATTGTGGGGCAAACTTATAATTAAGTTATGTCGTTGCTCCGAATTCGACCCTGCAAGAGGGAGGAAATGATCTGTAACTAGCCATAACCTGTGAAGTAAAATTTATCGAACATGTGATGGGAAAAACTATTCCATCGTCGTGAGATTTTGTCTTTATTTTGCCTTCTAGACCACATCCTGTATCTTGCTTGATGACATGACACATAAAGGAAAAAACTATTCCATCGCTGTGAAAATTGTCTTTATTTTGCCTTCTAGACCACAACCTGTATCTTGCCTGATGACATAACACATATAGGCTGTTTGTGTTGGCTACAAAACCAAATGAATATACTATTGTTTCTCTGTAAATATATATATATTTTGGTGCTTTATATTTGCTTCTTTTTTACCCTTTCTTTTCCCTCTAGTTGGAGTTCTGTTTTGGGGACTGTAAAGCTTGGAGATCATAACAGATATTTTCTGACTCGTCTATAACTAATAATAAAGTTACTTTGATGGATCTTATGTTATGCTATTATATTATTGTTGCTTTAATTGCTTGTTTTTTACCAACATATCTGGTTAGCCACTTGTAAGTTGTAATTATAAAATACTTTAGATCTTATGTTCTTTTTTCTTGGACTTGATTTTCTAGTAGTTTTTGGAATCTCTAAAGTTCTCTCAAATTGTGAAACATATGGTCAATTTCTTCTCTTTCAGATGGCAAAGATGGATCTAAATGATGATGATGAGAAGGTTAACATAGAGACTATTTTTTGGAGTGCTATGGATATGCTTTCTGATGATGATAAGAAGCTTCCTCAGGTACCGACTGTAGCTTTAAGCCTCATAACTATTTGAAGCATTGGATGTATAACTTATTAACCTTCGCCAAAGGTTTATATTTTTCCATATCCCCATATCATTGCTTCACTTATTTTATACTGCTTATATTTGGACTCTTGGTCGATGTATATTTTTTGTATGTGTTTATTATAGATTTTGACTGTTGATGAAGAAGGATGTTGAGGGAAAAGACAACATCTCAACATCCTACTAAGAGAGTTTTAAAAAGATCATCCCTAGGTTGCAAGACCAACTCATCATGAATGTTTCACTCAGTTTAAAGGTTAATGCTATACTATGGCTATGATGTCCTAAGAAAGACACTTATATTCATATTGAAGTTTAGGTTAGAACAATTGCTCTTTTGCTCCTCTCAATCTTTTGTGGTTGATTCATGATAGCCTTTAACATTTATCTTGTTCTAATAAACTTCCAAAAGTATAAATCAATATGGAGTTAGGAACCCTTTATTCGACAGCTTCTGGACTTATTGGACTTTCATGAAATGTTCAAGACTGTGATGAAGCGATCTGTAAAGGCTGGGGATGAAATTTGCAACACATTTAACACTTTAAAGGAAAGACAACTTTTGCTACATTTTTCATAGATTCACTATCTTATTTGAACAAAATAAAGGTTAAAGACCGTCGTAAAACAATAAATATTGTTGTATGAAGAAAGATTAAAAAAATACGGGTAATTTACATAAGTTTAACTGAGAACAAGAAATCATGAAGAGATACTGTTTGAAGTTTGTGGTTGGATTTCTATCTCATAACTTTTCATCTCAAAATTTGGATTAACATTCTTTTCTTACCTTCTGACCCACCTCCCTCGCTGCTAAAGAAAAAGAAACTTCTGCTCCATCTCTTATATGTTACTGCTCTGTTGGGTCAGTTTCCATTTCGAGATTATATAATGTTGTCTGTTCATATACAGGTTACCAATATGCTGCCTCTTTTGAAACGTGGAATAGGTGTGCATCATTCTGGTTTGCTCCCCATCTTAAAAGAAGTTATTGAAATATTATTTCAAGAAGGCCTGATCAAGGTGAGAAAATGACCGTAATAAAATGCATGTATATATTGTTATGTAGTTCATCACATCCTTCAACTTGAAGAGATTTTTTGACAATATATTTGTGATGAGCAATTGAGCAGTAGGGGATGAACTATGTGCTACAAATCTACAATAGCAAGTACATAAATCATTTTCTCTATAATTTGCTTATAGATAAAAAAAAAAGAGAGTAAAAGCTTCTATTGCGAGTAGGTGACCTATTAGGTTTCTCTTTATATGTCCTTCTATGATTATGTTATTATAAAAGTTACCTTACCTGAGCTCTTCATATAGAATAATTGCGGTTGAAGTGGCATGCTGATGGTGTGTTTGTTTATTTTCAAAAAAAAATTGTACATTAACTTGCCTAACTAGGCACTCCGCTCTATTATTTTCAATGGTAACCAGGTATATTTTAAATTTTGTGGATACAACTAATCTTTTGCATTTTAATGCATATATAAGATCGTGTTTTTCTTTAGCATACTAAATCTTCTACAACAACAACAACAATATCCTAGTATATCCCGCAATAAATCTAATATAACTAACAAAACTGTATTCTAATGGTTTCCCCTTGATTTTAGTGTTTGTTTGCCACAGAGACCTTCAGCATAGGTTTGAACATGCCTGCAAAGACGGTTGTGTTTACAAATGTCCGTAAATTTGATGGGGATAAGTTTAGATGGCTATCAAGTGGAGAGTATATTCAAATGAGTGGTCGTGCTGGTCGTCGAGGTATTGATGACCGTGGTATATGCATCTTGATGGTGGATGAAAAGCTTGAACCCTCAACAGCTAAATCAATGCTAAAAGGAAATGCTGATAGTTTGAACAGGTATGAAATTGAGCCTTTAATTGCAGTATATGCACAGATGAAGTGGTTACACATATCCTAGACCTGTTAAGACTTGAACGTGGCATGGATTTTTTTTTAATGGTTAAGAAAATTACGGACTTTAAGTGTTACACGCTTACAATGTGTGTATCATCTGTACAGAATTGCCTGATAACATCTACATATTTGAACATTTACACATGAATCTTCCTTTTGTTTTAGGTGGATAAAATAAATTGAAGCTAGAATATCGAGATTGAGAAACTTAATTTGCCTTGTTTGAGAAGATAAAAATATACTTTTATTTCTTGGTATATAATTTTTGAGGGTGTATCCTTCTACTAGCACTTTTGTATGTTTCCTATCCTTTCTTTTAGCACTCTTTTTCTTGTTTTTTAGTTTATTGGAGCGAAACAACTACATTCTAAGATTGTAAACCGATAAGGGCTTAAGGTAGGTGCTAGTAAATTGTGACCTAAATTACACTTTTACCATTTGTCTATTTCTTAGTGCTTCCACAACTCCTGCTCTAGACTGCGTATGAGGTAAATCATGGCATATGCAGTGCCAATTTCGAGGCCATGAACCTTGTGTGCTATTTTCTATATTTATAATATGTTATTTGGTTTTATCTCTACATTATCACCACTACCACTTTTATTTTATAATTTTTTATTAACATTAATTATAATCTTCTTGTAAAGTTATATGATTATAGCATACTGCTGTCTTAGACAGTATGTTATTTTAACATTGGTACACCTATTTATCCTTCTATGACCACTTTTTTTTTGTTGGTATTTCTTGTATTAGTTTCTAATACTCTGTACTATCATTAATATTTTATTTTTGTAACGTCATAACTCATAACTGATGGAAAACAAGTTTTGAAGTAGATGTTCAGATGGATTACACTGACAACACCCCTTTGTTGATTATTACTTCTTTGTGACTGAAGTGCATATATTTTTCTCCTTGGAAACAGACTGATGTTATTATGGCTATAGACTTTAGGAATATATCATACTCCCTCCGTCTCGAAATATATGTCATTTTAGCTCTTTAGTTTTGTATCAAAATAGATGTCGTTTTAGATTTTCTAGGTAATGAAAAGTAATGATTTGTATTGATTTGTGTGTTGTTGACTTTTTTAAAGGTTTTGATTGGTTAAAAAATGTAGTGGGTAATAAAATTAATGAAAAAAGTTAGTGAAATGATGATATTGATTGATGGATGAGTGTTTTTATTAAAATTTGTGCATAAGGCTAAAATGACTTAAATTTTGAGACGGAGGGAGTATTATTTGGTTTGTCAGGTATTAACTCAAATCTGTGTATATTCCAGTGCCTTTCACTTGAGTTACAACATGCTTCTGAATCAACTGCGGTGCGAAGATGGAGATCCCAAGAATTTGCTTCGCAATTCGTTCTTTCAATTTCAAGCTGATAATGCCATCCCAGAGCTTGAGGTTTGATTGTTATCAACACTTCTAAGATCTATCTGTTAAAAGTTAAAAACTATATTTTTAACATAGTTTCCATTTCATATTATTTTATTTATACTAAATCAGAAAGAAGCAGACGTTCTTGAAGCGGAGAGAAATGCGATTGATATTGAAGAAGAAACTAGAGTGAAGGAATACTACAAGACGCTAGAGCAATACAAAATCTACAAGAAAACAGTACGTGATATAGTTTGTTCTCCAAAGTACTGCTTGCCTTTCTTGCAGCCTGGAAGACTTGTATGTATTGAATGCAATAGAAGTGATGAGAACTCTTCGTCCTTTTCCATTGAGGATGAAGTCACTTGGGGGTTGATTTTGAAATTTGAACGAGTTTCTGATGGTAAGTATTTTGTTTTCCTCTGGTTTTTGTTTTTCCTCTCATTTTTATTCTTAATTGTTTATTCATCACTCAGATGACACTCATAGAAAGCCAGAGGATGGAAATTACATTGTAGATGTTCTCACGAGATGCAAAATTAAGAAAGACAGCAAATTGAAACATTCACCTAAACTTGTTCCACTGAAGGAGATGGGAGAGCCAGTTGTTGTGTCAATTCCCCTTTCTCAGGTACTAAGAAAGTACTCCCTCCGATCGGAAATATTTGATGTTTGACTTTTGTGCACGTAATTTTAGGAGCTAAAAACTATATAAAATCTTATTTATTTTAATTAATTTTTTTCATAGTTTAATATTTATTAGTAATAAGTATTAAATTGTAAAAAAAAAATTTATTAAAAGATTAATATTTTATATAGTTTTTAGCTCCTTAAAGTATGTGCAAAAAGTCAAAACATCAAATATTTCCGATCGGAGGGAGTAAGATTTTATTGGATCTACATAGTTTCATTTATTTGTTTGTCTCTTATTATTGGTTAATGGTTACAATTTGTGTTGGCAACTAGGTAAATGCGCAACAAGCTTAGTTGTCTGTGACACTTCTTCCGGTTGCATGCTTACACAAATTGCATTTTTTTTACTTGTCTTTGTCCTTTGGTGATTTCTGCAATTTTTTTAAAATAAAAGTTCTCTGTAAAATTTCTGCTTTTGCAGATATACAGTTTAAGTGCTGTACGCTTGGTCATACCAAAAGATCTGTTGCCATTGGAAATTCGAGAAAACACTCTCAAGAAGGTCACAGAAGTTGTTTCCAGGTTCAAGGATGAGGTCCCTCTGCTAGATCCTGAAGAAGATTTGAAGGTAAAGTTTGCATATCTTTGTTTTCTGTCTGTTAGCTAGAATTCTTAATTGTTTATATATATTCTTCAGATTAAAAGTCACTCATATGAAAAAGCTGCTCGGAGAATCGAGCATATTGAGAGATTGCTTCAGAAGCATGAGATTGCTAAGTCTCCAGCAATTGAGCAAAAGCTCAAAGATTGGCAGAAGAAACAAGAGCTGAAAGCGAAGATAAAGTCTCTTAGAGGAAAAATCAGAGAAGCCCCCACAAAATTGGCTTTTGAGAATGAACTCAAGGCGAGGGAAAGGGTTCTGAGGAAGCTGGGGTACTGTACTTCTTTTTAATATTGACTGTTTCTACCCCGGGAATAATTTTTGCTGCATTGAGTTCTGTTTTTGTCCCTTTGATTTCCAGTTAAGCTCATCTATGTTTCATATTCATGTGCATTCTTGCGTTGTTGGGATTTTTTTCTACTGCCTGCCCATTCTAATTGACATTTCACTTCTGAAATATACCTTATTTAGCATGTACTGTTCTCAATGGTTATATACTGCAACATTGTTGATCAAAAAGCTCATTCTCGTGTTTAATGATTGTGGATGGATCTCTGTGTTGCTTGTTGGTTCTTACCTGGGCTGTAACACTGGAAAAAAAATTGTTGTTATTTGCAGATATATAACTAAAGATGGCGTTGTGGAGCTAAAGGGGAAGGTTGCTGGTGAAATCAGCAGTGCAGATGAATTGACCTTAACTGAAATCATGTTTAGTGGTGTATTGAAGGACATTAAGGTGGAGGAGATGGTCTCTCTTTTATCCTGTTTTGTGTGGCAAGAAAAGCTACAGGATGCTCAAAAGCCTAGGGAGGAGCTTGCTATGCTTTTTGCACAGTTACAAGATACAGCGCGGAAAGTTGCTGAGGTTCAACTTGAAAAGAAAGTAAGAGTTGTACTTGCAAAAATTGGTCTCTTCTATCTTCATATATTCCAGTCTTAATGCTGAAATTATTGTATCTAACCAATTGAACGATTGCCATTTGAGCAAAATAAGTTTATCAAGCAGGAAAGCTAAATGTGTTACAACTTGTGTAGACAAAGTCTTGAAATGACTGTATACTTGTTCTCCATCATTGATTCATTGGGCTGTAAAACCTTTGGAGTAAGCTCGTTGATGGGGTTTTCCAAGTCAAATAGGCTTGTTGCTATATAGGTATAAAATCAAGGTTTTAGACTGTGAAAAGATCTTTGGTTGTCATTTGGATGGAACAAATGCTAGACTCTTACTCATCACATATCTAGCTCTTGATTTTACTTGAATTGAGCAATGTCTCTTATAGAAGTCAAGAATATATGTTCAGCTCATTACCTTGTAGCAAATGACCTGTCACCTGACTCACCTGTAGTAGTTACGATGGAAACAATGGAAATTCGCATTGCATTTAGCAACCTGTCTTATTTTCCTTCACTTAGCTCCATGTACCTTCCCTTTATGTGCAAGTTCAAACATCAGCTTAAGGTATAGTGAGATTGGACGCTTTTTTTTGGTTACTAATTCCTTCATGTCCTTGGAGAAGATTAGCTAACTTATGTCATCATACCAAATGAGCTTATGAGGTTGCTTTGATTTGATGTTATTTGGGTTCCTATACTTTTTTGATGCGGTTTTTGCTTAATCGTCAGTGATTTGTATCTAGTCTCGTGTTTACTAGTATCCTTATTCCTTGTTTCAGTGCATTTAAATTCACATCTAACATTCTATCATCCGTTAATGGTAGGTCCAAATCGACGTAGAGAAATTTGTCAGCTCCTTCAGGCCTGATATAATGGAAGCGGTGTACTCTTGGGCTAAAGGCTCCAAGTTCTACGAAATAATGGAAATGACACAGGTGTTTGAAGGGAGTTTAATAAGAGCTATTAGAAGATTAGAGGAGGTACTCCAGCAGCTTATTGAGGCAGCTAAATCTATCGGAGAAGTAGAGCTCCAGTCCAAATTTGAAGACGCCGTTTCTAAGATTAAAAGAGACATTGTCTTTGCTGCCTCTTTGTACTTGTAAACAACTCAAATTTACCCTACCATATCCAGCACCGGGCAGCAGTTTCGACAAGAGCAACTTTATGTGGTTCCTGAATTGTGAGTACAGCCACCTCAACCAGTTTGGGGACACTGAGTTGGATTATGAGGAAGTTGGTTGAAATTGCGTGCACAATTTGGAACTTCCATTGAGACTGATGAGTTGCTCTTTTAGCTTTCGGTTTTAGCTACAGAATACCTTGAGCCTTTTTAGATAGTAACAAATACCTTGCTGGGATACTCTTGATGCTGTACTAGAAATCGAAAAGGTTTGTAAATATGTAGCTTAGAATCCAGGTGAAGTGCAAGTTTGAGATGATTGTCCATTCGTTAATTATTTGTTTTGGGACTTTCTACTTGAGCAGTAGAGAACCATATGTCATGTAAAACCGGAATTCATAAATACATGATCTCCAAGTTAAGTAGGGTGATATATAGAATCAATTTTGTGGTAGAGGTTGCAAGGACTAATACAGCCATACAGGTTCGATTTTTCACATTACATGAAACCATCACCGCACCAGCAAATAAATCTCTTTAAGATAAGCACACTGAAGTTAGATTCGTGGTATGCACTATCGTTTTTCGTTACGGGAAAATTGAACCGAGATCGTTAGGAAAATCGAACCAGATCGATGACTGCCAGAAGAAAATAAAGACTAGGTAAAGAACGACTTATTACAGAGAACAAGCAAACAACGGAAGAACAACAAGGGTTTTCTCCTCGCTTAAAAAATCCCCCTTTCTGTACTTGCAACGGAGGAGATTTAGACCCATGCGACCTGATCGCGTCCCCAAAAGGGCCAAAATAGCAATCACATTAAGCGGAAACATAACGCAGAAATTCAAAGGTACCCAAAAACAAAATTCCAGCAAAATGGGATTTTGATCATCTAGGAAGCAGTAATATAGGTAAACCTAGAAAGGGGACGGAAAACACACACAAAGTAAATGCAAGGAGAGAGATGGTTGGGGTGTCCAACCTTAGTCTTTGAACTCAAAACCATGGAGGATTTTCGGTGGGAGACGGAGGTGATGGAAAAAAAAACCAGCAAAAGCTTTTCACCGCCTCTTTGAATGGGTTACTTTTAGAGTGTTGGGAGTGATAATCGGAAGGGAATCGCTGACAGGAAGGGGGAAACGAGTAGGGATAAGCAGAGATTCCGATTGCATTGGACGGAGAATTAAAACCCCTGTGACTCTGTGAGTGTGGGCTTTTGGGAGTGGTGCAATGGGGGCCACTTTCTCCGTGAAAAAATAAAATAAAAATCTTTTTTTTTTCCCACTTTTTCTCATTGTTCACGTGATAATCAGGTCCTGATGTATCGCTTGGACTACGATTATAGTTCCGAGTGAGGCTTGACTTCGTCCGTCGTCTTCGTCCACTCCCTATTTGGTTTAGGTCTGCTTGGTTTTGTTTTTGTGATAAAGTGCGTTTGCCTGAGTTTGCACCGCTTTGTATTGTTGTTTGTTATCATTTGTAGACGGTTCTTCCATCTGCTGGACTGGTTTGGCCGGCTTTCGAGTTTCATATATGTCTGAACTCGAATTCTTACCTAGTAAAAAAAAGTTAAAAAACAATCAATATTAATACGAACTTTAAAGACCGTATAAAAAATAATACTTCGTATAAACGATTTCACATTAAACCAATTTCGATAAACAAAAAATTCCAATAATTTTTTGATGTATTAACTAAATGCTAAAAATTTAATGATATGACATTAATAATTATAATGCATAAATATAATGTTTGAAAATAAAACTAATTATTGGTACACCCAAACCTTGCTCTTAACTTACTTTTTATCTATCACGCCAACTTAAGAGCTTCATTCTAAATTTTTGATTTTTTACCCTCATTCGTGAGCTCAAGCCTTGAACCCTTAATTTTTTATTTTTTTATGAGTATAAGTCGAATGAATTTTGTCCACAAACATATACTATATACAAAGTGAGTGTCTATGTTTAGATAAAATGAAATTATACACAGAAATATAATTTTTATATTTTTTTAAAAAGCGAAAACGCTCATTTTTTTTATAAATATGTGTTGTTGAAATTCATGCCATTTGTTTTTATAAAAGGCAAGGATTCGGAGATGGTTAACCGCAGTTAAACCATCATCCAAGAGCATCCATCTCGTCGATCTCAACAGAGACCCGCTCGACGATAAAGGACGATAAGAAGCCGGTGTGAGCCAATCTATTAGCGACATGGTTCCCTTCACGAAAAGGGTGTGAGAAGCTGACAGATTCGAAGGAGTGACAAATATCGTGGATATCCGAGACCGCCATCTCAAGCTCCCAAGGGCAACGTCAAAGTCCCTTCAGGACATTGATCAACAAGAGGCAATCTCCCTCCACCCCAATCCGAGAATAACCGGACGTCGACACCACCTAGAGACCAATATAGAAGGCCAAAACATTCCGCATGCACAGCGGAAACTCCTCCAGGAATATGGGCGCCACAGAAGATCACCGCCCCCTGATCATTTCTAATAACGAAACCTGCATCAGCGGAGCCAGCACTATTCCTGGCTCCATCAATGTTGAAATTCATGCCATGATCCTTTTTTGGAGTCTATACAAGAGACTTTTAGTTTGAACTCTTAGCTTTTATTTTTATTTTTTTAAAACTTTCTTTTTTTGATCAACCGGTGGGCTACTGCCCTTGGCTATTATTCATATTAGCAGATGGTGAAGAAACTCCCTCAAATTCAAGCAAATTACACATGAAAGGAGGAGGCACAGTGTATTCGGCAAAAGTAATAGAATTTTCAAAGGAAAACCGAGCAAGGGCGTCTCCAAAAATCAGTTTGCTTGACGCTTGACGTGGATCACGGATACCTCCAGGTTAGCGTCTTCCATCCACTTGCAGCACTGCACGACCAGATGATGTGCCATAGAGTTAAGCTTTCCTCTCCGATTGAGCATCTCGCACACCATTACCGAGTCCGTCTAAAGAACCAAGCGTGGGCAGCCGATTCGTCTAGCCATCCTCAGCCCGTGGTAAGCAGCCCACACTTCCTCCATGAGTGGTGTACATATCCCACAGCTAAAACTGAATGCGAGCAGGAACTCTCCCGCGGCATCTCTGAACACACCCCCACCTCCTGCCTTCCCCGGGTCCCCCTTAGCTGCACCATCAACATTAAGCATCACCCATCCCGCCGTTGAAAGGGCCCCCAAGTTGTCCGGCTGTCAAGACAGGGCGCGGGCTGGTGGAGTTCGAAATATATATAATCCCAAGCATCCTGCAGTGACGCTCTAGCTGTCAAGGTATGAACATGAACCTCATCCTTGCCTTCAAAAATCAGTTTTGTTGCGGCACTTCCAAATGCACCAAAGCAAGGACGCAAAAAAAGTTGCCCTCCTGTCTTCCTTCTTGGTGTTTCAAAAATCCATTTCCTTGATGTCCATAGACAAGAAGAAGCCAGAATTTCCTGCCCCCAATAGCTTTGTCCACTGCGTCTTAACACTCGGGCAATCCCTCAAAGCATGAAGACTAGTCTCGGTGCTTGAGCAACGCGGACAAGCTCCCGAATTTGACAAGTGGCGACGAACTCGGTTCTTATATGGCTATAGCTAAGAGCCAAAGGTTCACCAATAAACATGATCTTATGAATACAAACTGGATTTTAATGTTAATTTAATCATCTAATTTGCACTAAAAATTGATTTTTTCAACCAAAAATACATTAAATGATTAACAATATAATGCAACGTCATCAAATTTTCGAATGTTCGATTGCCACGTCAAAAGTTTGGCCAAACAACAACGAATTTATAAGGGATGTGCATAACAGGGATGGATTATAAGTTGTACAAATTAGACGAGTAAATAATTGTAAGTGACTAGTGGCTAGTGCCATTCTAACATGGAAACTTTTCAGTGTAAATCAAGTGATGGAAAGATGATGATCTCAAAAAAAAAAAATGATGATGAAGATCTTGCACTCTTGAGTAAGGCAGAAACAAAGAACACATTATCACATCAAGATGTGCATATAAAGGAGCTTGTTTGTGCTAGTCAAGGCGCCGAAGGAGGTACTCAACCTCGACCACCTTGGTCAGAGGAATCACCCACTCGTCGTAGAGACGAGAAATAACAGCAGGATCGACCTTGTAGGTGTTGCTGGCGGCTGTGTCGTTGAGAGCCACATTTTGCCCGAAAACCATGGCCTTCTTGGCCACCCTTTGCTTCACCATCTCCTCTACTTTCTCATCCGTCAACAGTCTCATCAGCGTGTCTTGGTCCTGAACTCAGAAGCCACAAGATCATAGGAGCATTAACAATAAAGATAGAATTGGTTTAGAAGACGGATGCTTGTGCTTAAGGAAAACCCGGATCACCAAACGTTCGTTTGGTCCATTTTTCTGACCTTTGAACGGATTGGAGGTTCGTAGTCGTTAGGAGCACCCCTGAACTTGGCTTCGGCAACAAACTTTCCATAGTGTATCCTCCTAGCCAAGGCCTAAGGTAACGTTGGCTAAGTTAAGTACTCATGAAGGCCCAATTTAAGCGAAAAGTAGCTTCAAAACTGCTTACAAGTACAACTACGAATGTTGAAGTCATAAATTAAGCAAAGACTAGTTTTTACTTTTTACCTGCAAGCAAGTGAGGTCGCAAGCCACGGTTGATGCATAGTTGCCATCATCTCCCTCGGAAGCAAACAGCGGAAGAAGCTTCTTGAAGTACAAGTCCCATATCTGACTACTCACATTGACTGAGGCAGCAGCAGGATACAAAACCTATACCGTCACAAGATTACATTCCGAACTTCATTTCTATCTGAAAATGGCATAGCTCCCAAAACAGTAAAGCCAGAATAGATCCAGAGAAGTAGAGAAACCCACCTTTGGGAAGCTGTAAGGAGGTACAATCGGAGGTAGACAGTTAGGAAAGAAAGGAGTCTCTTCGGGATTTTCGTACTGCCAAACTGAAACACAAAGAAGGCTTAATTTGGGTTGAAAATTTGAAATTATATCAGCCAGACAAGCTCCAGACATGGCAAGAACATAAATTCTTATTCAAGAGTCCTCCCAAGTATCGGTATGATTCCTTTCCTTTGTATAGGTAGGAGAGGAATGTGACTTAACGAAGCGAATCAAACACCTTTCTAAGGGCACAGGCACACAGACACCATGTTGGTACCAATCTGATTAAACAATCTAGCTATTTCTCGATGCTAAAAAATCAGGAATATTTCTCTTTCAATTCAATTCTAACAACCACCACTCTGATTTCACTAAGCTGTTTGGTATCCAATACACACTACCCGGTATAGGTATAAGAATCCGATACTTGGTGTTTGGAATGACCCGGTATCGGTATCAAATTGATATCAGCCTCCCAAATCCATACCAATACCGAAACCGATAATACCAATTATAAGAAAATGCACTGAAAAACTAAAATGCAATCAGATGATTAAACCAAAAGGGAAAGGGTTTTGGATAATGAAAGCGAAACGAATCGGATAAAAATCAATACCTTGGCTTGGAGGGCTTCAGATTCTCTGATAAAGAGCTCAGCGAAGGAGCAATTCAAAACAGGAATCTGGACTGTCGATTGGGCCGAGGGATGATCGTACGCCTTGGAATTAAAGGGGAATTTCGCCCGCTCGATTAAGCCGAAAACGATGGTGTCCTCCAGTCGGATTAGGACGTTTCGGATGGAATCGAGTGACAGGGGATCATCGGTTGCTCCATTGCTGCCCATTTGATTCAACACTCGAAATAAAGATTGAAGCTTTTTGATTGGAATGACGACGGGAGGAGGAGGAAGAGGTGATAATGGAGAGGGTAGTGGAAGACTTGACAAGTCGTTGTTGTGGCGACCACTTTATAGACCCGAAATGGCGTGGATTTGGAGCCGTTAATTGAGGAGGAAGCTGCAGAAAAGCAAACGGGTTAAGGAATTTGCGGGTGGGCATTTCCAATTAATTGTAATTTCAATTAACTGCAAAGAAATTAATTGATATTTCAATTAAAAAAATTTCAATAACATTCTTGAATTGAATCGAACAATTAATTGGTGTCAATTAATTGTTAATTTCAATACAATTCATTAGTTAATTGATAATTGACAGCCTCCTGCCTCCCTCGCCTCCCTCACCAGTCACCGCACAGGTAGTCGCCTTCCAATACGGCTCCTCCTCCAACGGCTCCGTCAATCTCTCCGTCTACACCTTCTCTTAGTGTCTCAACGACCTCTCCTCCAGCGACTACAGCCTCTGCAACGGTTGGATCTATTCGACGTCTGCTACCTTCGCTACGAATCCCCCCCCTCCTCCTTTTCCTCCGAGTTCCTCGGCTCCCTATATTGAACTGTTTGTGGCTTCACCGAATTCGCCGACAATCGCATCATTTTCAAGCAGGTTGTGGTTGAATTGGTCGGGAATTTGAGATTAGGTGCTGTCAACAACACTGGATTTGAAGACGAGCGCGCGCCATCAGCAAATTATACAAGAAATTCGACGGAATTGAAGATCGAAGGGTGTAATCCATACCTTTGCGGGAGACGACGAAGGCGAGGAGGGAGTAGGATTGGGGGAAGAGGCAGTGGGAGGCGAGGAGATGGGCCATGGAGGAGTAGCACGGGAGGATGAGGCGGAAGGTGAGATGGGATCGGAGATCCAGTGAAGAAATTGAAGAGGGAGAGGGGCGGGAGTGGTAGAGGGTTGGTAGCTTTGAGATCCAGATCTAGTGATGCCTGGGGAATGAAGAAGATGACGCCTCTGCGGTGGCTTCGAGAGAACGGCGAGCAGAAACTGATTTAGGGTTACGTGTATTTTTTCAATTAATTGATATTGATTTGAATTGTAAAATAAAATCAATACAATTAACTATCTTGAAGTGTATTTTTATTTCAAAACAGTTAATTGTAAAATGGAGCAATTTTTCAGTTTTTCAAATCAATTTTTCAATTTCAAGTAATTTTGCCCACCCCTAGCCTTCATCGCTTTGCTTGTAAGCTTTCGGACACAACAAACAAAAGCTTCCAGCCTCCCCATAACCAAACACGGTTTGGATTTTCGGAATAAATTAATTTACATATTTTAAAATATAAATATTCCAAAACATATTTTAAAATATAAATATTCCAAAACATGACTTACAAGTTACAAGTGTAAGATACTCCATTAAATTCTTTATTTATTTAAAAAAATCAATTGTTGTTATAGTCTTTCTATTCTATATCCTAAGACAAATCAGATTAGGAAATATTCTCTATCCAGGATGTAGGTATTCTAGGAAAACATTATTAAAAATAGATAAAATCATTTAAATTTGAAGAATCTTTTTAAATGTTGCTTATAGGGCGTAGGTTAGAAAAACTGTTATTATAATGTAAAGGATGAATCGGATTAAAATCGGTCAAATTCTAAACAATGTAATTTGTCATTCACCTCATTCAGGTTTTAGTTTAGAGATATTTAAAACTTTTTTTATAAGATAAAAATTCGGGTGGTGGTTAGCCAACCCGAGAGCATCCCGAAAGATGAGATCACGAAGATCTGAAAGAAATACAATCACATAATACATCAAAAGAACCATTCAAAGCAAACCCATAAAAACTCCAAGCCCTAAGCAAACAAGCGGTCACAACATCGAGCGGAAGGAAGCCCGGAGTGGTGAAGTGGATAGCGAGCGCATGAGACAGCACCAGCTGACACGATGTCTTGCTGTCGGAAAGACGAAAAATAGAAATCCTCGCAAGGCAAAGACGACTCTTGGGGAAGTGTGGATCACATGACGTTCCCCCCACTTAGATGAGGGATCTTCGGAGACCACAAACACCACCAACACGATCACTTCGATCAACCAGGACCGCATAACCGCTCCTCAATTGAAACTAACCACGAACACACGGACGCCCAACCAACATGAGAACATGAAGCACGACCGCGAGGAGGGCGAATATCGAGAGAAGATTCCGGAATTAACTTGATAATCCCTTTCGGGAAAATTTATTTCATCAATTTGGTTCTTCAAAACCTTTCGGGAATTTTCAAGCCCTTTTGGGATTTTCAGACCCTTTCGGGGTATCCTCAAAGAGTGGTTTCAACCCTTTCGGGTGTTTTTTTTTTTGTTTATTTTTTTTTACCAAAACCTTGGCCCCCACGGACCCGAAGTTTGGACCCGAAGGAACCGAAACTTGGGCCTCAAGGACCCGAAGCTTGGACCCAAAGGAACCGAAACTTGGGCCCCAAGGACCCGAAGCTTGGGCCCCAAGGAACCACCATTGAACCCAAACGGGAGTGGGCGAACCGGCGTTCGGAAGCACGAGCCGACGACGAAGGGGATCAACGTAGGCTAGGCACCCAGACCAGATCAGTCGAAGGCGAAAATCGACAGGCCGCCACGGGTGGAAGAGATGGAGGCTTCGGGGAGTCTAGGTTAGAGCGGTTATCAATTGGGAACCCAAATCGGCGACAATACCAAGGGAAACAAAAGGCGAGGACCCAAAAACCACCCAATACAAGGCTGATTGAAGATGGGGAATGCGAAACCAAATTTTAGGGTTTGGTACCGAGATAGGGACTCGATTAACTCAAAGCCAAAGGATCGATGAGGTTAGGGAAGCTAGTCGGAGGATGAGGGGTGGCGATGGTGGACGGCGACGACGGCGGTGGTGGAGGGATTGTTGGGTAGCGGTGTTGAAGGGGTTTGGGTGTTTTAGAAAGAGCCTCTCTCTTATCTTGTTAGCTTACTTATTTTTTTAGAGATATTTAAAACTTTGTTCATAATCGGTTAAACGTTTTGCAAGAAAAATAAAAATAAATATTGAATTACTCTGAAAGAAAATATACTTAAGATGTTGCTTGATTGAAGTACAATTCTAAGGAATTCAATTATTGTGAACTAAATTCTTATTCATCGTACTTCATAGAAAAAATATGTTTGATTGAATTATAAGTTATAGAAAATTAAAATAGGAGAAGTTAATTTATTTTCAAAAAAAGTGAAAGTTTAACTTACTTATAGTCCCAAATTTATGAGAATAGTTCCTAAGTTTTTCAGCTTCTGGAGTTATTTTACTAGTTTTTTTTTTTTTTTTTGATTAAGTAAGAATTCGACGCCCAGACAAGCCCAAGGGTCGAAGGCCGAAGAACTCGGCGGCGGATAAACCGTCAAAATAAGCTAAAGACATAAACCAACAATAAGGCAGAGCCGATAAATTACAAAGGTGCAAATAAAGGCAAAGACTAGCAAATGAAGAAAGAACCGAAGCAGTGTGCGGCAACTCATCCATCAGTTGGTAGAGGCAACGCAGGGGATCCCTGGGGAACTAGGTGGAAACCTCAGATATGGACTCTGTCAATGAGCCATCAGGTCTCGATCACGTCCACGACCTCTCGCACGTCGACAAATAAGAAGAAACACTGCTCAGAAATTGCTAGCCTCGAAAGCCCCACCATCGCACCAAGCAAAGGGTGATTAAAATAGGAAGGAGACGAAAAATCGTAATTTTGGGGGAGTAATTTAGCCAAGGCCGGAGCGATTTGAGAGGATGGATCAATCAATTTGGATAGACAATGGTGGATACGAGAGAGAGAGAGAGAGAGAGAGAGAGAGAGAGAGAGAGAGAGAGACTCTCTTTTTCCCCGATTAGCTCATCCTCTTTCACTCTGTTGCGTTTTCTCTCATGTCAGGAGGAACTGCAGGATGACCGAATCTTTATTTTTTTTAAATTTAATGTAAAATATCAATAATAATACTTTTTTCGGTCAAATAATAATAATCATAAGAATCATGCATGTCCGAATACATTTTCTCTTCTAATGTCTTATATCTTTATCGATGTGTTTTTCTCATTTTTATATTTTAATTTACAGATATATCTAATACCATAAAAATCACATATCTTTTTGAAAAAATAAACACTCATATATATATATATATAAAACTCCGTATAAATAAAATTACCCCCTTCCTTTCTTTCTCTCTCAATGAACTAGCAAAATTTTTGGCCCATCTTCTTCCTCCGAATCATTCTAGATTTTCCTCCCTTTTTACTTTTGGACTACAAAAAATCCAGGTTTGATATTAGCTCCGAGTATGCGACACGCTAGTCCTCAAGCTCGGTTTCAACTGATTTCGTGGAACGCGAAATTTTCTCCATTCGCAATTTCTGTTGCCATCTGCGGGAAAGCTTCAACAGTTCGATCAAATTAGGGTTTCATTTCCTGTTGCATGGTTCAATTTTGCCTTCGATCACCCTCCCTGGAATTGTGGGTGGTATAGTTTATCTCATTTATTCATTATTCTTCTGTTTGTACTCGTTACTTTATTATTTTGGGGGATTTTTTCATTGGTGATATAGCTAAAGTAAGCACGTCAAGAACTTGGGGGAACAATCGTCTTTTATCAGGTATATTTATTGAAACCCTAATTCCTGTTATATATAAGTGTTGGGGGGAGTCTTGTTGGGTCCGCCCAGACAGCCCAGCATATAAGCCAGACTAGGGAATCATCCTAAAACAAATTAGTATTAGGTGGAGTAGTCCATCCACTCATATGCTAGGTTTAGAATCCTCCCACTTCCGATACAGGTGTCCCAACCAATCCCCCACTTCCGATGTGGGATTCACAAGTGTCCCAACAATAAGGGAAAATTAGCTAGGGTTTTGGGAGGCTTCTCGAACGACCGACACATCCTGACTTGAACGTCGGAGGCTCCTCTGGGGGAGCGAGCCCCACCTCTTCCTCTCCTTCTATGTAGGGAAGATAAATCAACACCAGAAAGGATCGAGGTACAGATTTCTAATTCGGCGTTTCAGCAGAAGCCGCGGGGCGGCCAGGCGATTGCGAAATCGTTCGTTAGAGCTCCGAGCAACGGGGCGGCCTTACTGTTCACAACGATTTTTCCTCTTCGAATTTGGTCTCGATGTCAACATGAAAGTTGTAGATCTCGGAAAGAGCTTTCCAACACATGCTTATAATGGGCATTCCAACCACCGAGGCCTCCAGAAAGTGTGTTACAAGTTCAGCTTGTTTGGCGACAACTTCTGCTAACTTGTTCTTCATTTAGGCTCTCGAAATTCGACTCCGCTCCCGTGCTCTTCATTTTTCTTCCTCAACTTGAATCTTCCTTCATCCAAGAGTCTCCCCATTTCTCGTCAGATCCACATCTACCTGAAATTAAACATAAAATTGCATAGATTCCGACTCTTTCAACACCACAGTAAAACATGTAATTGTAACTAAAATATGCAATATTTACAACCAAACTAAGCTAAATGAATCTCAATATGCATATCTAATCATGCTCTATCAAATTCCTACACACTTGAACCTTTGCTTGTCCACAAGCAATAGAAATTAAACTCTGGAGCCCCATAGATTAGCAATTCATGTATCCATCTCAATAATCTCTAAGTGCATGAAAAACTAGCAAACACAATAGGTTAACAACACCATAGCACATAATTGCATTAATCAATGAAATCAGACAACCATATCCATTCTAGACCTCACAGGGAATATGTGTTTCACTCTCGCTCGAGTGTTTAAGGTTAAATGTTTACACTCAAAACTCAATCTTCAAAAGCTTAGCTACAATAGTCTTGTACCAGTGTTCTAGCTCTCCACCGCTGGTGACTCTACACACAACAAAAATCATGTTTACACTCAAAACCCTAAAATTCATTTAGGGTTGGTTGAACTAATTGAATGAGTAGGAAGTTGAACGTGTTGTTAAATCCCTCTTTAGGGACTGCAAATACCTTGGCTAATCTCTTAACTTAAAGCTATCAATTGGGTTAAATCCTTCGTTATGGACTGTTCGATTGATAAGGGTTGCTAGGACTGGTTGGACTAGTAACTATATTAGGTCGGGACAAGGGCATTCATAGGAAGCTTAATAGGATGAGAAAAAGTTACAAGGATCGCTTCAATCCAATAAAGTGGAAAATTGTAGGTAGAATTGCTTCTCCTAATTGTCTAAAACCAAATTCATTCACTTTGCTTTCTTTACTCCGCTTTGATAAAAGGCGGAACTTTCACACACAAAAACCCCCCAAATTGGTTACTTTGATTGACACTTGAATTAAACTCGAATTATAACTTTCCCTGTGGATCGACCTCTTGCTTATTGCTATACTTGCTATAGGTTTGAGTTTTCTTTGGCGGATCAACGACAAGTTTTCCCTCCGTCAACTATGGAAAAATCTTGTGGAGCTACAAAAGAATAGGCAATTAGGCTCAAATTGGCTTCGAGCAGAGGATAATATGTAAGGTGGAATAAAGTCAAATAGGGCTAATAAAGGTGTCTCAATCATGTTTAAGCCATGTGCAGAAATCATAATATGCAGCCTTGAAAAAGATATTTAAATGCAAGCCAAAGAGGAAGCAATTGAAGAGAGTACACTCAACAAGCAAGAGGACTAAATCAAGTGCAGTCTTGAATAGGCCAAAATAAGCTCACCAGGTCATGTCTAGAACTTCAAGATCACCCAAAATAAATGATCTTATGTGCTCAATCATTAACCACTCATGTTCACCAAATAGTATAGAAAACATATATCGAAGGTTTCAACAATCCAAGCACATCATGGGACATAAATCTCAATACAGACAGAAAAGAGGACAAACGGTATCCATATGGGGAAAGAAGACCTAAACCTAACTAATGCATAAAACATATTTTTGATTTTTTTTTGAAGTAACATGTTGATATGCATGCAATGTAAACTAAAAACAAATATACAAGTGCAACTGAAAATAAACATGCAATCCTATTGTGCCATGCAATTCTTCCCCCCACACTTAAATCAGGCATTGTCCTCAATGACATAAAAGACAACAAAAGATAAAAATATGAAGGAAAGAAAGAAAAACTGACTTGCTCACTGCGGTGGTGATAGGTAAGGTGGGAAAGGAAGGGAAATATCTCAGTCCTGTCAGAGGCCGCGGGGCGACCATGATAGGTTGCAGGGCGGCTGAGGACGTGACCTAGCCACGGGGCGGTTTTCCTGGACGCGGGGCGGCCTATGACATTTAGCTCCTTCACTGCTTTCTCTTCGACGCCTTTTCTCCCTGCGGTGTTATCTCCCCACAACCAAACTAATCTATTAAACAAAAGTCATAGAGGAAAACATAAAACTTACATTGGATTGCCTCCCAAGCAGCACCTTTGTTTACTGTCATTGGCTCGACAGTTTATTCATCCACTCATTCAAGACTCAAGCGGACATTGTCAGCGCCCTCAAGAGCAAATCAAACTCTCGTGCTCAATCGATATTCAAATGCACACTAAAGATGAAACAATTGGTAATTAAAATTATAGCAGTGAGAACCATTACCATCTTACCCTCCATTCGAGCTTGATTCGCCCTCGAGGTTATATAGGACCACCAACACAGTTCCGTTGGTGGTTTGTTGAAGTAGCAGTCAAATGGATCAACGTATCCACCAATATTCTTTTCAGTGCAGAAGGTAACCTTTCCTTGCTCTGTAGCCTCAGCAATAGGCTCTAGACCTGATTCATCAATGGGTGAGCTAGGGATGATCTCGTCAGATGAAGTGTTTTTTATCTTCTCAATGTGATTTTCCAAAATGACCTCAAGCACATTCAAGGAATTAAGTGCAAAGAAGTCAAAACATTCGAATAGGAATAATAACCAGATTAAGAAACTCACAATTCAACGATCAAATATCCAAACTGTAGGCGAAACCTTGAGAGTTTAGTTGCTAAGGTGAATGAAAGAATAACCTAGAAAAGTCTTTTTAAAAGTCTCCAAAGAGTCGGCCAAAAATAACATAAAAACCCTAATTAAAGTCCGGATCCTAATCCTTATCCCACTTGGACGCGCTAGGAAAGAAGTCGGCCCGTCGACGACTCTCCTAATTCTTATCCTGCTTCGAAAAGAAAAAAGAAACTACCAAAAAATAATGTACTCTCTCCGTTTGGAAAAAACACGTCGTTTACTATTCACACACGTGTTTTTAGGTTGACAAAAACTACATAAAATATTTATTTTTTTAACAATTTTGTAGTTATTAATACTAGTAACTATAAAATTGTTGAAAAATTATTTTTAAAAAAAAAGATATTTTATATAGTTTTTTACCCTCTTAAAAAAAACATGCATGCATAATGCATGTCTTGGCGACTAGAGGAAGTATATTTTTACACATCATGTGCCTACTTGGCTAGCGTAGCGTTATTTCCCCTTTGTCCATCCATACTTTTAACGTCTTTTGACGCAAAATGCAAAATATCATTGGATGGTCACAACAGGTATATCTGAAATGTTGCTTAAATTTCTGATGTCTAAGATTTAGATAACAACAATTCTTGTTTCTAGTGACAACTAATGACCGTTGCCTTCTTACTCGAAACATGGAAATGATGCTAGAAATTGTCAACTAAAACTACCCTCCAAATTCACTTGTGAGCCAGAAGCAAGTGGATACATCCAAATTCAAGATGAATCAACGTCTAATATCGCCAATAGAACATCCCGCGATTCCTGCAGCCACTACATGTCCAAGGAAATAACGGAGGGTCAAGGCAATACAAGTGGATACAAGTAATGTGGCAAGTATCACACTGCATAAGAAGGTCTTCAGGTTCTCGAAGATTGCATTCGCAACAAGCTGGCTCGACAGATGACACCTGTATTATGAACGAGCAGTGGATTAGCACTAGCAGCCATATATTGGGGAAACTTTTAATAAAAGGTCTGACATATTGTGATCTTGGAATCCTATGTTAAGTTCAGCAACTGTGCAAGAACTTGACAAGAGCAATGTCAAAAAATAATAAAAGCAAAATGCCACTGTAAGGTTTGCTACCTAATATGATCACAATTCACAACAGTAGAAAATCAACAGAAATAAGAAAACTACATATATTAGGAGATCCATCTTCACAATGAAAATGTTTACTGCATCATAGTAAATTGAGTCATAATATATTATATCCTTGTCACAGCAAAAGCAAACTAGTATAATTTTATGCTGCGGGCTTGGGGGAAGCAGATATGCTTAAAACCTCTATCCCAAAGAAATAACAAATTTACTGCCTGCAGACATTTCAACCAGACTCCCAAATTATGCCTACAAGCAAAAGAAACTATAAATTACCTGCATATTGCCAAAAACAGGTAGATCATCAGGGAGGATAAATATATCCTGTGTTGATGAGGCACAAGGAATTGTCTGAGAGTATATTTTTTGGTCCCTGCAATCTGCATCGTCCACTTTTGTAATGGTCGTGAAAGTAGCCTTGCACAAAGGGCATGTTGATATGTCTTTCCTTTCAAAACCTGCAACAAAATTTTACCAGGACAGTAGTTATTCCTTGAACAGATGAATGAATGTTTGCATACAAAGTCCAAAAGAAAGGTAAATAGGCAACGACTCCGAATCGTGTCCTTAATCAATCCAACCCCCATACTTGAAATAAGAAACTAGACTGACTATATAACTACTCAACGATGTGCTAAATATATTCTTCAAAGGGCCACAACTATATTAATACTGGAATAAGAGATAATTAAGGCTGTCTGGATGAAATATTCTTCTCATCCCTTAATTTATTGCAGCATTCAAGAAGATACTATGGCTTACTGTTATCAACAAGGCTTGGAATCTAGTGCAAACACATGAACTTTTAAATCAGATCAGCCATGGTATTGGCTTTCATAGAGTGTGCATGTATGATATCAAGATAACCATGAAATTTTAAAGAAATGACAACTGCATACCAAGGAATCAGCCCAGGTTTGGATGCACGGAAAACAAAATCGATACCCACAAGGAAGAACTCCCCTCGTTGAACAGAAATCAGTCCAACATATCACACATGACAAACCCAATGAAGTAGGGCTTCTTGGATGTTGTTCAACTTGATCTGCAATTTTCAGCTCATCTTTTACACATTCTACATCAAAGATAGTATCCTCCAAGGCTCCTTCAGGTTCTGTCAATCTCTCTTCTCTTTGAAAAATCAAACCTTCAGCACCAGTATCAAGCATTTCAACTACCTCCCTCTCAAATGAACCTTGATTTCTAGCATGCCTTTGGCTGGTAGAGACATCATCAGATCTCTCACTTATCCTTCCTTCATTTCCATTTCTCAGACTATATTGGTTAGATGTACTTGCAACATTCTGATCAACATTGATAATTTCGTTGGTGAGGCATTCCTTTCCATTATTATTTAGAAATTCCACGGGATATTTATTAACAATGCCTTTGACAAGCCGACGACTAGTACGTGGCGGATCAGTTGAGATTGTGTCTCTGCTGCTATCATAAATTCTCTTCTGCTTCCTTGAGGGTTTGGAAGCTCTTTTACTTGATTCCTCACACTGCAAGAGCGAACAAATATCACTATCAGTGACTATAAGACTAACTCCAATGGTTAAGCGTGAAAATGTACATATTTGCACAAGGTGCTTAAAAATGCACATCACTTTTTGATATTTTACTCCATTGGTTAAATGTGCATTTTATACACACCTATCTCTAAATAATATGATTAAATTAAAAAGGGAAAGAAAACAATAAAAAACAACCAATAAAAATGACTTTACTTTATTGAAAAGTGATAAAAAGTTTTTGCACATGGGGGAGGTGATGTGCTTATATTTAAGCACTTTGTGCAAATGTGCACATTATAAACACTCAAAAGTAACCATTGGAGCACAATTTGCATCAAAATGTGCATATTTGAGCATTTGCACCATGCCATTGGAGTTAGTCTAACTGCAGGTTAACTTCTAATTTCTATATTAATCAGACATTTTCATCAAATCTTGATTTCTTCAAGTAGCAGATAATCAGAGCACAGAGAGGACATTTTGGTTTTGATAAAATTGATAAGCCTGAACAAGCAGCATCAATAAAATGATTTAAAGAAACGAGTGGAAGGTTGAGAGTGGGTTAGGCATTGGTGGAGGGATAACTGTGGAAAAGTAGTCTACTTAACTAGTGAGCAAATTTCAAAAAGTTTATCTAAAAGAGAAAACATCAGCAAAGATCCAGGTATGCTTCCCAAAGGAAAGAAATCAACTAAATACTTGGCCACAGAATCAATACAATTAGTCGTGGCTGATATATAAGGGAACGCAGAAGATTGCCTCATTTTCTGACACCAAAAACATTTAAGACCAATCCATTTTTTTACTTTGGAGTCAGACACTTCAACCACATTAAAGTAGTACACAACACAGTTTCTGCTTTTTCACCAGGAATAGGAATCAAACAAATATTGAATTAACCAGTCATAAGATGATAACAAAATTAGTGAAAACTGAAAATACAACAATGATATAAAACAATAATGTCCCCCTCGAATAATCATTTAGATTGAATCAGAGAACTGCTACAGCTCTAACAAGAATTGATATAGGAATGACTTCAGATAGCTCATGACTCAAGGAGTTTAAACAAATAACTTCTGCAAATTCAAGCAGCATAAAAAGATTATAACGCTACCTTATTGAACAACCATCTGTCTTCCCAGTCATGATGTTCTGTGTTTTCATATTCGACATCAACAACAGGATCAGTCCGGGATTTATATACACCATTCAAAACCAATTTGTTCTCTCTCAACACGCCTACATCTGAAACAGCTGGAACTTCCAATAAAATGGAACCCACTTGTTTTCCACTGCAAGAAGATTGAGATTCAACAAATACATAACGCTTCAGTACGATAAATCAAATTGTGGGAAACATAGTACATGACTCTGCTTTTTACTACCTCAACCGAGTGTAGGGCTGTTCTGAGATACGCTTCCCTTCCTTTATGCAGTCCTCGAACCATCGGTGATTGACAATTTTAGTGCCAAACTTCTTGGCTAGCTTATACTTTTCGCCTTCAAATTTCCAACAAACCTATCCACATTACCATAGACTCATTGAAAGCTCCACAAAACACTACAGTATATAGAATAAATCAGATCATAAAATTAAATTTTGTCTCGGAATGTAAAATCTCATAGCAGTATAGCACTATTCACTATGAATCGACTTTAAGGACCCCACTGCATATTCTATAACAATTAGCATTCTTTTGAAACCCCATCAGTATCAAAAATGTAATTTCTACAGATTTGGCATACGATCTTCAGATTATGAATCTGCTACTAATAAAAGTACTATTCTAAACTCCATCAAGATTTTAGATACAAACCAACAGAAATCGGTAAACAAAATTGATCTGGAAAATAGGAGACTAACCAAATGCGTAATTGATCTGGAAAAAGATCCAACATAGCTGGCACCGGAGAGGGAAATTAACTTGATGAGCTTAAATCGCTCAGAACCGTGGTAGCCACTGACCGAAGCCACGATTGCCTCCATTCCTTCCATCCACTACAATCTACGAGACGGTTGAACTCATCAGAGAACAACAATCGACAAATCCAGTAAAATCAAAGCGAAATCAACCATTAACTCGAAGAACAAAATGCGAAAACCAAATCGATTCTACCGGTTTACCAGTTTAGCACAAACAAACTCCCAAACCCTAGGACAACCCATTCTACCTGTGATAGAGCGAATTAAGCAAGCAGCAAGCAGCAAGCAGAACAGTATTGAGAAACGGAGAAAACGAGATGAGGCTTTCAGGGCTGATGCGATGTGATGTTAGACCTACTTGCCGGGAAATTGAAATTTTTTGAATTTTGAGGAGTGACGACGGAGAACGGAGAGAGAGGGTTTTATACAGTGATTTTATTTTTATTTTTTTTAAAGATCGATACAGCGAAAATTAGGTGAAATTCTAGAAAACAGCCCTTTAAAATTTAAATACATTATTTGCACAAAATCACCCCTTAAATTAAAATTTTCAGAAAACCACCCTTAAAAAGCTAGATGCATGCAAAAGACCACCCATCTAACCTTTTTCATTAAAATTGTTGTTAAATATGTAAAATTATCATTTTTATCCTTCTGCTTTTAATATATGTGAAGGGTAAAAGGGGAGTCGAGAGGTAAATGATGAGCACTTAAGAGAACCTCGAACCAACTAAATCAAAGATGACCAACTAAATTAAGGATCAAACACTTAAGAATTGTCAAGAGATGAACCAGGATATTAGTGATAAAGGAGAAAATAGTGATTTTTCACTTTTAACATTAAACTTAAGCGCCCCTCTGCTGCCCACTCCTCAAGCGCCCCTCTGCTGCCCACTCCGACTGCCTCCCCACACGCGTCCACATGAGGAGGAACGCACCTCCCATTTAAAAGTTAACCAGTAGTTTTAAGAGTGTTAGGTGGTCGCATGTGCGACGCAGGAGAAATTGGGTCTATTACCTCTTTGTTGTGTTTTTTCTATTATTTCTTTACCATAGATATAGCTAATGAGATGAAATGAGTTAGTAAAGTTTAGTCCAAAAAAAATAATATTCAACTAATCAACTAGATCAATGTTGGCTTAACTTTAAAACTTAGAGTTTGTTCATTTTATTTGAGTATTTATATGATTATTTCAAATCTTAATAATTTGAATTAAAATTGGACATTTTGGTATTTATAATGGTAGTTTGTCTAAAAAGAGTTGGAGCCTGGAGGTGTGACATATACACTTTATTCAAACCTAATCATCTTAGTTTGGGTTCGAATTTGTATGATATATGTGATTTGAGGTGATTTTCAATCCCTCCTATCCTTTTTCCAAAACTACAACAACAACACCTCTTTCCCCGACATCATCGAGAGTGTGTTTCCTAATGACCCAGACATCAACAAAAACAAAAAGACAAGTGTAACAAAATAAACTAAAATATGCAAAACCAAGAATTAGAAGCTCCACCAAAGGAGTGAACCTGTCAGCATCAGGCATTCAGCACCTTAAGATAAAGAGGAGAAACAGGAAACACATTACACAAACACAACCAGTTTCAGCACAGCAACTGTCAGCAAGTCAGCAAACTAGGTGCTACAACAAATATTTACTACACAAACCTCCTACCCACAATCTTTACCAAAAACTTAAAAACCACTTATTTGCAGTTATGTTCCATTGCAAGAGCCAAGCAAGTTTCATGAAAGCTGGGTCTCAAACTTGAGGGAGATGCCCATGCTGAAGAGCTCTTGGCAGAGGAGCTTGGCTCCATATGGCACATTTACCTTCACAATCTCTTCTGCTGCCTCGCAGAATCGACAGTATGGCCCCCGGATCTTCCTCCTCCCTGCAGTTCCGCCAGCTCGCACGATCACGTTCGCTACATTGTTGCACTTGCGGCAGACGTGCATCTGGGTGGCGTCACTGAGCGTGAACAGTCGCTCGTGGAGGTTGGTGGAGGCCCCGTGGGCGATCAGGCAGTCCCGCTCCATCTCCCCGAATTTCACCCCTCCAAACCGCTTCCTGTCCGCCACCGGCTGCCTTGTTAGGGGGTGCACTGGCCCCGTGTTCCGGAACTTCACCTTGTCCTCTGCCATGTGCACCAAGCGCTGGTAGAACGTCGGCCCCATGAAGATCATAGATTGGATCTTTTCCCCAGTCCGGCCATTGTAGACTCGTTCATTCCCCCATCTCGAGAATCCGGCCCTGCGGTCACAGTGTCAAATGCGCTAACAAAAAAGGGCAATCCAAAGGCACAATAAATTGATCATAAATGGCAAACAGGTATAGAAATGGCAAACGAGAAGAACAATACGAACACAGGAAACGTCATTTCTAATGATGTAATCATTTCACCTATGGATATGTGTTTCCGAATTTTCCTAGGTAACGGAAACAGGAAATACCGCTCCCTTGTAGTTTCCAGGTAAAATGTACAACTCTAAGGTGCTTCTAGTTTCCTATCCCGGTTTCTCCTATGACAACAGGCAAGCTTTGCTAGCTGATTTATACACTTCACAGTGATATTTATGTACTATAGATGACCCTTAGGAAGTGCATCAAAATCCAATTGTTGTTTCCTTGGATGTTCGTAGAAATGACTACATATACTTGCATTAACAACTGCAGGGTATTAAATCTTAGACGACCAATCAAATAGGAAAACTTCGATCATTCAGGAAAAACAACCACCCAAAACACTTTAACTATAACAGGACTCCCCAAGAATTTCTCAATAGATGTGTTGCAGTTTTCACCAAAAGTGTAAGCTTGAACTAGTAAAAAATGTATAGAAGTCCAACGGTCAAATACGTTTTCAATATATGAAGTAAAGCTTACTTGTGAAGTTGCTCAGCTATGGACTCAACAGTAAGAGTGGAGAAAGGGGTGGCATATTTGGATGAGCCGTCACGTGAAAGGGCAATGACCTTCCCTAGGGCAGCCTCCAGAAGCTGGCCAGGTGTTTGCCTTGAAGGAAAGGCATGTGGGTTGATGACAACATCTGGAACTATACCTTGTATAGTGAACGGGAGATTTTCTTGCGACTCCAGGAAACCGAGCACACCCTTCTGCCCATGCATGCTAGAAAATTTGTCGCCGAGACAAGGAGAACGAACCTGAATCAATCAACAAACAATTGAGTTGACTAAACAGATGATCCCATCAGCATTTTTCATTTCAAGATTCACATAATGGTAAAATTATTGAATAAGGTGGACGTAAAATGAATACATGTATAAAGTGGGAGACAAGGCTACCTGTCTTAGAGATACAGTAGCAAAATTCTTTCCATCATTGTTGGAAGACACGACTACTTTCTGTACAGTGCCCTTCTCAGTATGTTTTAGTTTCAAACTGTGGTCAGCACCAGCCGCGGTACGCCTGCCAATGATAATATCACGGCTTTCCAAGTTTGCGCCAACAAATGGAAAACCTTCGTCGTCTAAACAGTCAGCACGCCCCACCTCACTATGCATCTTTGCAAAGACATCATCTGGTACTCTACTCTTTTTTTCAGACTCCTTGTTTTCCACTTCGGATTTATAACTCCTAACATGCTCTGAGCGAAACATCCCACGTTCCATGGAAGCCCGGCTCATGACCAAGGAGTCCTCCTGGTTATACCCAAAGTGCACATTCACAGCCACAATCGCATTTTGCCCATTGAAGAACTCTGGCTTTCCGAGACAGTCAGAAAGCACGGTCCGGAAAAGCGGCTTCTGGGGGTAATACAGCTTGTGAGACGCTGTATCCAATCTGATATTCGGATTTGTTGAGAAAAAGCCCATGGCTTGTCCGGAGTGCTTTGCAGATTGGTAGAGTGTCCTCCTTGCATGATCGTGGTTGGCAAACGGTATGATCCCACAACTTAAACTCAGCAAGAAAGAAGGATCGAGCTCACAATGAGTATATTTTCCGGGTTCTTCTCCGACTCCCGTGAAGAGGTACTTGATCCCCCATGCTGTGTGACAGTCTTCCTCTTCTTCAACTCCGATCATTTCTATTATTCCCTTCCCTATAAGAGACTGAAAGGAACAGTCGCTTCCTTTCAGGGATTTAATCTCCCTCAGATTTTCAACAACTAACAGGGGGCGGAGTATCCTTCCAGAATCACAGAATATCCGTACTTCTCTATTATGCACATCCCTTTTAACTTCCATCTACAAAAATGAACAAACATAACCAAAGTTTCTGTTAAGAACACAAACCCTGCAACGAATATAGTACCACACAATAACATCTCTACTCCAAAAAAATAAGGAAAATTGTATCCCGTCACTTCAATTTCATTGCATAGATACAAAACCTTATTCGCCGAAAAATGTATAGCAAAGTCAAACGGGGAATTGATGCACAACACAGCTAGTATATGATTGAAGTCAAGAGAGGAGGAAATTGGGAGGGAAGCCTTGAAGCAAATAGCCCTAATGTGTGGACATAATGTCGCATTATAATTCATATGTAGCAGGATACGAACGTGCAATGCCACAGCTTACATGCAATATTTTGGGAAGATCACACAAAAACTACTACTTTCATCATACCTGAATGCTTATTAGTAAGCACATTCATGATTCATCGGAAACAAAACAGAAGGTATATATGAGACATATAGAAGTGGTTAAGGAAACAAATAACTAATAAGTAAATATACTGACAAAAAGAAAGGTAGATTTTTCTATAATTGAACGTACCCTGTAATCTACCAAACAAGTGTAAATAAAAGTGTTTGTGCTTTCCAAGCCCACTCAAAACCAAAGAACCCAGTTTTCAATTCAGGAAGAAAAGAAATGAATCAAGTTGTAATTAGACACCTAAAAATGCTACTTGGACTGATTCAGAAAAGGAAAAGAGGAAGTAGGAACCTGGCTTGGCAATTGCTGGTGACGTCGCCTCATTCTTAGTTCCTGAACAAAGGAAAGGGAATCCGAACATAATCCCACCCATTCACCATCCAGAATTACTTTATCCTTCGTACTCAGTGGGGTGCTAGTGTCATCCATCAACTCCTCCATCCCACAACTGAACAACTTCTCAATAACTGGCTCTTTCATAACACTAGTGACAATTCCAGTTACGGCTAAATTTTTTACAAGACCACAATTCTCACCGTCTGGGGTTGCAAGAAAGCAAAGTCTTCCCCAGTGTGACGGGTGCCTGCATCATAAAACAAAAATAGCAACCTTCAGTCGACAAGACAACAATGTTCCACCTGCAATCCCAATTTTATCTCAACAATATGGCGAAAGGAAACCCTAAATCTAGATCTCTAAATGGAATTACACAAGATCAATGATGCATCAAGATAAATTGGGTGAGGTTAACACTTTATGTTTGTGATAAGTAAATAACAAACTTCTTATGAATGGTCCCACATGCCAACATCCCCAACCCCCAGCAACATACACAAATGCAATGGATCAAGGGTCAATTCAGAAAAAAAAATATAGCTCAAGGGTCATACATGGAATATGAGAATCTTTCAAGACCAAATTTAGATGTTGATCATTTTTCTATTTAGTGAACCAAAGTATTGACTTTTTAAAATTTTGATTATGGGAAAACGGAGAACAGAAATAGAGGTAAAGAATTGGTCTGTTCGGATTAGAACCAGGTGATATGGGGATATTAGGTCATGGTGGTTTTGCGGTCTATGCAGTCTTTTATGTATATAAAACATTCTTTTGCAACGAAAATAATGCCTCACTTTGATCCAAATAAAATCTCTTTGCCGAAATAAAGCACATATATGTCATCAGTCAGAATATTAAATGAAATTATTAGCATAAAAGGAAATATTAGATGGCGGAATTGCTTACGGGTATCTAGCCTCCCCAACCCTCCCGGTATAGGAAACCTGCTGGCGTGTTTTGCGCATATCACAATAGGCCTGCAAAGGATTTGTCCGCCTAAGTCCCGCAACAACACCAGAGATTCTTTCGGTCTTTTTGAAAGGATGAGCCCATGCTCCTGTAGAGAATGCTCTTGAAAGACCATTGGTGACAATAGAAGCCTCAAAATAGTCACTAATAGAATCTATCCTCCGATCTCCATACATGTCTCTTTGCATTGATTTTACCATTCTTCTCACTGCATGCTTGACATGGACATAAAGTTCATGCTCTAATAACTCTGCTGACAAATGAATTCTTTTGTTCCTGAAGTCATCTCTATTTTCAACTTTTCTTCGGCCAGAAAATGCTTGTAAGAGACAATTGAGCATATACCCAAGAAAGCGAGCTTTCTTTTTCAGTCCACAAATATTTGGAAACAAAGTACTCTTGAGCAATTCTTCGGCAGATTCTTCAGGCGGAAATTGGCGTGCTTTCATAAGTTTATCAAGGTAACTGACTGCACGACCTCTGTGACGAAAGCCCTCACATTCCTCATCAGCATCTCGAATGGATGCCATGATTATATTGTTTATATGGCCATCTGATGTGCCACACTCAATCAAATCAACAATTTCTCTGTCTGATGATACCCCGAGAGCGAAAAATAATACCCAAACAGGAACTTCTACTAATAAACAATATACTCTCAGAACTTTCTCTCCCCCTTTAACATTTCCAACTTTTGGATTTTCGACTAGTTTAGCTATCACATTCTTCCTCCTAAAAGGAAGTCTGTATGCAATCCTCCAGTATGGGTCAGTAGCAATCCACAGCCGCTTCAAGCAAGGTTGTTCTTGTGCAATGAAGGTCTGGAAAGAATAAAAACAAGTTTTGTCAAAGCCATATTAGTGAGAAAAGTATCATGGATTAAAAAGAAATTGCGAAGTAGGAAAAACAGGAGATGAAACAGAATAAAATGCAATAAAAATATTAAAAGACCAAGTAGCAAGGGTTATAAAAGATCAAAACAAACTCGACCAAAAACCTCATAAGAAAACTTGTATAGATAATAGATGAGGAGAAATTGAATTCAGGATTGACAACCAACATTGTAAGATACATGTATTGTCTTTTTAACATATTTAGTTACAATAATGCTTCGCGAATCCCTAAATAGTAAAATGAGAATCCAGCATTAATGCTTTCTGTGAACAATATTACAAATCTTCATTAGAATGAACTAGATGCAAGCAACCAAACACCGAATACTCACCTTCTCAGCACCCTTAACAATAAAATAGCCCCCTTCATCAAAATCACAGTCAACCTTTTCACTGTCTTTCATCCAACAAAGGTCAGACTTAACCATAACAGGAAGCCTGCCAACAAAGATGTCCTTATCTTCCTCGTAAACAATCTCCCTGTGCAGGAACTGCTCTTTTCCTTCCTTCATCTTCTGAGTATACACCTAATATAATAGACAAAGAAGGTGAATCTTGTGCACACCACACATTAGAGGATACTTTATTATAGTTATATCATGAAGTTTGTGAGGCTGTTGAGAAGAAGTAGAGCTCAACAGAGATAATAAGCATATTTTACAAGACATTAAACAAAAATCAACAAAACAAACTACACAAAACGTGAAAAATAACCAGTCCAAAGATATTTGGAAATTAGCATGACAGATGTTGGGAGTTAACCGAAAGGGAAATCTGAACAACAAAAGAGGCAACAAAGGAGTAGCAAGTTGAGACAAAACTCGCAACCACGTGAAAAACAAAAGAGGAATTCAAATTGAATCAGTGCATGAGATTGGTATATTCCAAATTTCCAATAGCAAAATATAGGAACTGATCCTTTCAGTTGTCACTCCTTAATGCATGCACGTTGCAGAAGCAGAAGCTATGTAGCAAAATAAAATTCTTTGACATGAGGAAAATGGTAAGAGAAGATATTATGGTTTTAAGAGTCATTTAAACACAAACACAGAAGTGCGAAAACCAGGAATAAGAATACAAGTGAACAACCACACGAATACATGATCATCAACACACCTCAAAATGAGTGTTGACAGAAATCCTAGCAGAATATGTCATGTTCTGCAGACGAGCATGCCTAGGATACATATCAAGGCACACTTCTGTCCCCGACCAAAACTTGGGCCGCTCAACGCTAACATCACCAAAGCGAACAAGTGCGTGGCGAAATTCACCCTCGCCTTTCTTCCGGGGATCATACCCTGGCTCCACCTTGATCTCACCAATAAAATCAAACACATTCTTTATCCCATATTCGATGAAGTCATTGTAGGAATTTATCTGGTGACTAATGAGTCCATGCTGTCGGAAAAATGCCGAAGCAGCTTTCTTACAGAATTCGGTCAAATACGATTCTCCAAGCTCAGTAAAATCTTTGCTACTATCCAACATCTCACAATCACTATCCCCACTCTCTTCATCTGCTTCCCTCTTATCACGGCTCTGAAAAACCTTATCACTGATAACCGGCTCCTCATTAGCAACAACACCCATCTTACCAGAAACCTGCATAGTGCAAGAACAAATCAGAAGCAGAAGATTAGTTTACAACTTAGGGCCCGTTTGTTTGAACGGAGGTAAAGTAAACAGATTCATTGCTTTATGGAGAAGGGAAAGGTAAGAGAAACTGTTAACCTAGTATTTTGTTTGGTTAGATTAGAGAAAGTAATCGATTAACCTTACCCTATTTAAATGCAAGTAATCCAACAAAAATACACAAAGAAGCAATTCAGGAAAAACGAATGAAAAAAAAAACAAGCAAATCTAATTTCAATTTTGGGAGTTAGAATCATCTGCATACACCATTTCTCTATCACAATATCAATGGAACTCACCATTAATGTCATTTGATGACCAATTGGAGAGCCAATAGAACAGAAAATCCATTGACAATATAGGATTTCAACACAATTTCAACATCCAAAGATTGATCAAAGGGATTCACCGTAATTCTTGAGTCTAGAGCAGTCGGTCATGCTATCCAAAATCACTGACCATGGCTAGCAGTTAACCCTCATGAGTCATGGTGGAGAAGGCATAGGCACGAGTGTGGAGGAGAAGGTGTAGCGGCGCCCTGACCGTGCTCCGATTCTATCTCATCTCGGCGACGCTGTCAAATCGGAGGAGAAGGAGGTATCGGATCGGTGACTCTGCTGCAATCCAATTACCGTTGTTCGATCTCTTCTTCTTCACTGGAATGGAAGGGGAGGAAGAGATCCGACCATCCATGACCCTAATTGACACCACAGGGAGTCCGATTTTGGTTCGGGGATGGAGATTTGATGGAAAACGAGGAGGATGGTGATCAAATCAACGAAAAACGAGAAAGAGGATTGAGATTCAACCGAAAACAAGAGTCGGGATGGAGATCAGATCGACGAAAAACAGAGGATGGAGATTCGACGAAGAACGAGAACGGGAATGGAGATCTGATGGAAGTGAGCGAGAGAGTGGTTGGGGGAGTCAGAGAAGTAAACATAAGATGTTCGCGTGAAACAAGAGGGTGAAGTAGTAAACCCTCTTTTTTTTAGGGTAAACAAATGGGTTTAATTCATTGAGGCTCATAACAGTAATAATCCTCTGAGGGGTTAAACCAAACACAATTTTATGGGCCAAGGTCTAATATTCCTTTCCCTTGTAAGATTTTTAGTCAAACAAACGAGCCCTTAAACCATCACCGCACCAGCAAATAAATCTCTTTAAGATAAGCACACTGAAGTTAGATTCGTGGTATGCACTATCGTTTTTCGTTACGGGAAAATTGAACCGAGATCGTTAGGAAAATCGAACCAGATCGATGACTGCCAGAAGAAAATAAAGACTAGGTAAAGAACGACTTATTACAGAGAACAAGCAAACAACGGAAGAACAACAAGGGTTTTCTCCTCGCTTAAAAAATCCCCCTTTCTGTACTTGCAACGGAGGAGATTTAGACCCATGCGACCTGATCGCGTCCCCAAAAGAGCCAAAATAGCAATCACATTAAGCGGAAACATAACGCAGAAATTCAAAGGTACCCAAAAACAAAATTCCAGCAAAATGGGATTTTGATCATCTAGGAAGCAGTAATATAGGTAAACCTAGAAAGGGGACGGAAAACACACACAAAGTAAATGCAAGGAGAGAGATGGTTGGGGTGTCCAACCTTAGTCTTTGAACTCAAAACCATGGAGGATTTTCGGTGGGAGACGGAGGTGATGGAAAAAAAAACCAGCAAAAGCTTTTCACCGCCTCTTTGAATGGGTTACTTTTAGAGTGTTGGGAGTGATAATCGGAAGGGAATCGCTGACAGGAAGGGGGAAACGAGTAGGGATAAGCAGAGATTCCGATTGCATTGGACGGAGAATTAAAACCCCTGTGACTCTGTGAGTGTGGGCTTTTGGGAGTGGTGCAATGGGGGCCACTTTCTCCGTGAAAAAATAAAATAAAAATCTTTTTTTTTTCCCACTTTTTCTCATTGTTCACGTGATAATCAGGTCCTGATGTATCGCTTGGACTACGATTATAGTTCCGAGTGAGGCTTGACTTCGTCCGTCGTCTTCGTCCACTCCCTATTTGGTTTAGGTCTGCTTGGTTTTGTTTTTGTGATAAAGTGCGTTTGCCTGAGTTTGCACCGCTTTGTATTGTTGTTTGTTATCATTTGTAGACGGTTCTTCCATCTGCTGGACTGGTTTGGCCGGCTTTCGAGTTTCATATATGTCTGAACTCGAATTCTTACCTAGTAAAAAAAAGTTAAAAAACAATCAATATTAATACGAACTTTAAAGACCGTATAAAAAATAATACTTCGTATAAACGATTTCACATTAAACCAATTTCGATAAACAAAAAATTCCAATAATTTTTTGATGTATTAACTAAATGCTAAAAATTTAATGATATGACATTAATAATTATAATGCATAAATATAATGTTTGAAAATAAAACTAATTATTGGTACACCCAAACCTTGCTCTTAACTTACTTTTTATCTATCACGCCAACTTAAGAGCTTCATTCTAAATTTTTGATTTTTTACCCTCATTCGTGAGCTCAAGCCTTGAACCCTTAATTTTTTATTTTTTTATGAGTATAAGTCGAATGAATTTTGTCCACAAACATATACTATATACAAAGTGAGTGTCTATGTTTAGATAAAATGAAATTATACACAGAAATATAATTTTTATATTTTTTTAAAAAGCGAAAACGCTCATTTTTTTTATAAATATGTGTTGTTGAAATTCATGCCATTTGTTTTTATAAAAGGCAAGGATTCGGAGATGGTTAACCGCAGTTAAACCATCATCCAAGAGCATCCATCTCGTCGATCTCAACAGAGACCCGCTCGACGATAAAGGACGATAAGAAGCCGGTGTGAGCCAATCTATTAGCGACATGGTTCCCTTCACGAAAAGGGTGTGAGAAGCTGACAGATTCGAAGGAGTGACAAATATCGTGGATATCCGAGACCGCCATCTCAAGCTCCCAAGGGCAACGTCAAAGTCCCTTCAGGACATTGATCAACAAGAGGCAATCTCCCTCCACCCCAATCCGAGAATAACCGGACGTCGACACCACCTAGAGACCAATATAGAAGGCCAAAACATTCCGCATGCACAGCGGAAACTCCTCCAGGAATATGGGCGCCACAGAAGATCACCGCCCCCTGATCATTTCTAATAACGAAACCTGCATCAGCGGAGCCAGCACTATTCCTGGCTCCATCAATGTTGAAATTCATGCCATGATCCTTTTTTGGAGTCTATACAAGAGACTTTTAGTTTGAACTCTTAGCTTTTATTTTTATTTTTTTAAAACTTTCTTTTTTTGATCAACCGGTGGGCTACTGCCCTTGGCTATTATTCATATTAGCAGATGGTGAAGAAACTCCCTCAAATTCAAGCAAATTACACATGAAAGGAGGAGGCACAGTGTATTCGGCAAAAGTAATAGAATTTTCAAAGGAAAACCGAGCAAGGGCGTCTCCAAAAATCAGTTTGCTTGACGCTTGACGTGGATCACGGATACCTCCAGGTTAGCGTCTTCCATCCACTTGCAGCACTGCACGACCAGATGATGTGCCATAGAGTTAAGCTTTCCTCTCCGATTGAGCATCTCGCACACCATTACCGAGTCCGTCTAAAGAACCAAGCGTGGGCAGCCGATTCGTCTAGCCATCCTCAGCCCGTGGTAAGCAGCCCACACTTCCTCCATGAGTGGTGTACATATCCCACAGCTAAAACTGAATGCGAGCAGGAACTCTCCCGCGGCATCTCTGAACACACCCCCACCTCCTGCCTTCCCCGGGTCCCCCTTAGCTGCACCATCAACATTAAGCATCACCCATCCCGCCGTTGAAAGGGCCCCCAAGTTGTCCGGCTGTCAAGACAGGGCGCGGGCTGGTGGAGTTCGAAATATATATAATCCCAAGCATCCTGCAGTGACGCTCTAGCTGTCAAGGTATGAACATGAACCTCATCCTTGCCTTCAAAAATCAGTTTTGTTGCGGCACTTCCAAATGCACCAAAGCAAGGACGCAAAAAAAGTTGCCCTCCTGTCTTCCTTCTTGGTGTTTCAAAAATCCATTTCCTTGATGTCCATAGACAAGAAGAAGCCAGAATTTCCTGCCCCCAATAGCTTTGTCCACTGCGTCTTAACACTCGGGCAATCCCTCAAAGCATGAAGACTAGTCTCGGTGCTTGAGCAACGCGGACAAGCTCCCGAATTTGACAAGTGGCGACGAACTCGGTTCTTATATGGCTATAGCTAAGAGCCAAAGGTTCACCAATAAACATGATCTTATGAATACAAACTGGATTTTAATGTTAATTTAATCATCTAATTTGCACTAAAAATTGATTTTTTCAACCAAAAATACATTAAATGATTAACAATATAATGCAACGTCATCAAATTTTCGAATGTTCGATTGCCACGTCAAAAGTTTGGCCAAACAACAACGAATTTATAAGGGATGTGCATAACAGGGATGGATTATAAGTTGTACAAATTAGACGAGTAAATAATTGTAAGTGACTAGTGGCTAGTGCCATTCTAACATGGAAACTTTTCAGTGTAAATCAAGTGATGGAAAGATGATGATCTCAAAAAAAAAAAATGATGATGAAGATCTTGCACTCTTGAGTAAGGCAGAAACAAAGAACACATTATCACATCAAGATGTGCATATAAAGGAGCTTGTTTGTGCTAGTCAAGGCGCCGAAGGAGGTACTCAACCTCGACCACCTTGGTCAGAGGAATCACCCACTCGTCGTAGAGACGAGAAATAACAGCAGGATCGACCTTGTAGGTGTTGCTGGCGGCTGTGTCGTTGAGAGCCACATTTTGCCCGAAAACCATGGCCTTCTTGGCCACCCTTTGCTTCACCATCTCCTCTACTTTCTCATCCGTCAACAGTCTCATCAGCGTGTCTTGGTCCTGAACTCAGAAGCCACAAGATCATAGGAGCATTAACAATAAAGATAGAATTGGTTTAGAAGACGGATGCTTGTGCTTAAGGAAAACCCGGATCACCAAACGTTCGTTTGGTCCATTTTTCTGACCTTTGAACGGATTGGAGGTTCGTAGTCGTTAGGAGCACCCCTGAACTTGGCTTCGGCAACAAACTTTCCATAGTGTATCCTCCTAGCCAAGGCCTAAGGTAACGTTGGCTAAGTTAAGTACTCATGAAGGCCCAATTTAAGCGAAAAGTAGCTTCAAAACTGCTTACAAGTACAACTACGAATGTTGAAGTCATAAATTAAGCAAAGACTAGTTTTTACTTTTTACCTGCAAGCAAGTGAGGTCGCAAGCCACGGTTGATGCATAGTTGCCATCATCTCCCTCGGAAGCAAACAGCGGAAGAAGCTTCTTGAAGTACAAGTCCCATATCTGACTACTCACATTGACTGAGGCAGCAGCAGGATACAAAACCTATACCGTCACAAGATTACATTCCGAACTTCATTTCTATCTGAAAATGGCATAGCTCCCAAAACAGTAAAGCCAGAATAGATCCAGAGAAGTAGAGAAACCCACCTTTGGGAAGCTGTAAGGAGGTACAATCGGAGGTAGACAGTTAGGAAAGAAAGGAGTCTCTTCGGGATTTTCGTATCTGCCAAACTGAAACACAAAGAAGGCTTAATTTGGGTTGAAAATTTGAAATTATATCAGCCAGACAAGCTCCAGACATGGCAAGAACATAAATTCTTATTCAAGAGTCCTCCCAAGTATCGGTATGATTCCTTTCCTTTGTATAGGTAGGAGAGGAATGCGACTTAACGAAGCGAATCAAACACCTTTCTAAGGGCACAGGCACACAGACACCATGTTGGTACCAATCTGATTAAACAATATAGCTATTTCTCGATGCTAAAAAATCAGGAATATTTCTCTTTCAATTCAATTCTAACAACCACCACTCTGATTTCACTAAGCTGTTTGGTATCCAATACACACTACCCGGTATAGGTATAAGAATCCGATACTTGGTGTTTGGAATGACCCGGTATCGGTATCAAATTGATATCAGCCTCCCAAATCCATACCAATACCGAAACCGATAATACCAATTATAAGAAAATGCACTGAAAAACTAAAATGCAATCAGATGATTAAACCAAAAGGGAAAGGGTTTTGGATAATGAAAGCGAAACGAATCGGATAAAAATCAATACCTTGGCTTGGAGGGCTTCAGATTCTCTGATAAAGAGCTCAGCGAAGGAGCAATTCAAAACAGGAATCTGGACTGTCGATTGGGCCGAGGGATGATCGTACGCCTTGGAATTAAAGGGGAATTTCGCCCGCTCGATTAAGCCGAAAACGATGGTGTCCTCCAGTCGGATTAGGACGTTTCGGATGGAATCGAGTGACAGGGGATCATCGGTTGCTCCATTGCTGCCCATTTGATTCAACACTCGAAATAAAGATTGAAGCTTTTTGATTGGAATGACGACGGGAGGAGGAGGAAGAGGTGATAATGGAGAGGGTAGTGGAAGACTTGACAAGTCGTTGTTGTGGCGACCACTTTATAGACCCGAAATGGCGTGGATTTGGAGCCGTTAATTGAGGAGGAAGCTGCAGAAAAGCAAACGGGTTAAGGAATTTGCGGGTGGGCATTTCCAATTAATTGCAATTTCAATTAACTGCAAAGAAATTAATTGATATTTCAATTAAAAAAATTTCAATAACATTCTTGAATTGAATCGAACAATTAATTGGTGTCAATTAATTGTTAATTTCAATACAATTCATTAGTTAATTGATAATTGACAGCCTCCTGCCTCCCTCGCCTCCCTCACCAGTCACCGCACAGGTAGTCGCCTTCCAATACGGCTCCTCCTCCAACGGCTCCGTCAATCTCTCCGTCTACACCTTCTCTTAGTGTCTCAACGACCTCTCCTCCAGCGACTACAGCCTCTGCAACGGTTGGATCTATTCGACGTCTGCTACCTTCGCTACGAATCCCCCCCCTCCTCCTTTTCCTCCGAGTTCCTCGGCTCCCTATATTGAACTGTTTGTGGCTTCACCGAATTCGCCGACAATCGCATCATTTTCAAGCAGGTTGTGGTTGAATTGGTCGGGAATTTGAGATTAGGTGCTGTCAACAACACTGGATTTGAAGACGAGCGCGCGCCATCAGCAAATTATACAAGAAATTCGACGGAATTGAAGATCGAAGGGTGTAATCCATACCTTTGCGGGAGACGACGAAGGCGAGGAGGGAGTAGGATTGGGGGAAGAGGCAGTGGGAGGCGAGGAGATGGGCCATGGAGGAGTAGCACGGGAGGATGAGGCGGAAGGTGAGATGGGATCGGAGATCCAGTGAAGAAATTGAAGAGGGAGAGGGGCGGGAGTGGTAGAGGGTTGGTAGCTTTGAGATCCAGATCTAGTGATGCCTGGGGAATGAAGAAGATGACGCCTCTGCGGTGGCTTCGAGAGAACGGCGAGCAGAAACTGATTTAGGGTTACGTGTATTTTTTCAATTAATTGATATTGATTTGAATTGTAAAATAAAATCAATACAATTAACTATCTTGAAGTGTATTTTTATTTCAAAACAGTTAATTGTAAAATGGAGCAATTTTTCAGTTTTTCAAATCAATTTTTCAATTTCAAGTAATTTTGCCCACCCCTAGCCTTCATCGCTTTGCTTGTAAGCTTTCGGACACAACAAACAAAAGCTTCCAGCCTCCCCATAACCAAACACGGTTTGGATTTTCGGAATAAATTAATTTACATATTTTAAAATATAAATATTCCAAAACATATTTTAAAATATAAATATTCCAAAACATGACTTACAAGTTACAAGTGTAAGATACTCCATTAAATTCTTTATTTATTTAAAAAAATCAATTGTTGTTATAGTCTTTCTATTCTATATCCTAAGACAAATCAGATTAGGAAATATTCTCTATCCAGGATGTAGGTATTCTAGGAAAACATTATTAAAAATAGATAAAATCATTTAAATTTGAAGAATCTTTTTAAATGTTGCTTATAGGGCGTAGGTTAGAAAAACTGTTATTATAATGTAAAGGATGAATCGGATTAAAATCGGTCAAATTCTAAACAATGTAATTTGTCATTCACCTCATTCAGGTTTTAGTTTAGAGATATTTAAAACTTTTTTTATAAGATAAAAATTCGGGTGGTGGTTAGCCAACCCGAGAGCATCCCGAAAGATGAGATCACGAAGATCTGAAAGAAATACAATCACATAATACATCAAAAGAACCATTCAAAGCAAACCCATAAAAACTCCAAGCCCTAAGCAAACAAGCGGTCACAACATCGAGCGGAAGGAAGCCCGGAGTGGTGAAGTGGATAGCGAGCGCATGAGACAGCACCAGCTGACACGATGTCTTGCTGTCGGAAAGACGAAAAATAGAAATCCTCGCAAGGCAAAGACGACTCTTGGGGAAGTGTGGATCACATGACGTTCCCCCCACTTAGATGAGGGATCTTCGGAGACCACAAACACCACCAACACGATCACTTCGATCAACCAGGACCGCATAACCGCTCCTCAATTGAAACTAACCACGAACACACGGACGCCCAACCAACATGAGAACATGAAGCACGACCGCGAGGAGGGCGAATATCGAGAGAAGATTCCGGAATTAACTTGATAATCCCTTTCGGGAAAATTTATTTCATCAATTTGGTTCTTCAAACCCTTTCGGGAATTTTCAAGCCCTTTTGGGATTTTCAGACCCTTTCGGGGTATCCTCAAAGAGTGGTTTCAACCCTTTCGGGTGTTTTTTTTTTTGTTTATTTTTTTTACCAAAACCTTGGCCCCCACGGACCCGAAGTTTGGACCCGAAGGAACCGAAACTTGGGCCTCAAGGACCCGAAGCTTGGACCCAAAGGAACCGAAACTTGGGCCCCAAGGACCCGAAGCTTGGGCCCCAAGGAACCACCATTGAACCCAAACGGGAGTGGGCGAACCGGCGTTCGGAAGCACGAGCCGACGACGAAGGGGATCAACGTAGGCTAGGCACCCAGACCAGATCAGTCGAAGGCGAAAATCGACAGGCCGCCACGGGTGGAAGAGATGGAGGCTTCGGGGAGTCTAGGTTAGAGCGGTTATCAATTGGGAACCCAAATCGGCGACAATACCAAGGGAAACAAAAGGCGAGGACCTAAAAACCACCCAATACAAGGCTGATTGAAGATGGGGAATGCGAAACCAAATTTTAGGGTTTGGTACCGAGATAGGGACTCGATTAACTCAAAGCCAAAGGATCGATGAGGTTAGGGAAGCTAGTCGGAGGATGAGGGGTGGCGATGGTGGACGGCGGCGACGGCGGTGGTGGAGGGATTGTTGGGTAGCGGTGTTGAAGGGGTTTGGGTGTTTTAGAAAGAGCCTCTCTCTTATCTTGTTAGCTTACTTATTTTTTTAGAGATATTTAAAACTTTGTTCATAATCGGTTAAACGTTTTGCAAGAAAAATAAAAATAAATATTGAATTGCTCTGAAAGAAAATATACTTAAGATGTTGCTTGATTGAAGTACAATTCTAAGGAATTCAATTATTGTGAACTAAATTCTTATTCATCGTACTTCATAGAAAAAATATGTTTGATTGAATTATAAGTTATAGAAAATTAAAATAGGAGAAGTTAATTTATTTTCAAAAAAAGTGAAAGTTTAACTTACTTATAGTCCCAAATTTATGAGAATAGTTCCTAAGTTTTTCAGCTTCTGGAGTTATTTTACTAGTTTTTTTTTTTTTTTTTTTGATTAAGTAAGAATTCGACGCCCAGACAAGCCCAAGGGTCGAAGGCCGAAGAACTCGGCGGCGGATAAACAGTCAAAATAAGCTAAAGACATAAACCAACAATAAGGCAGAGCCGATAAATTACAAAGGTGCAAATAAAGGCAAAGACTAGCAAATGAAGAAAGAACCGAAGCAGTGTGCGGCAACTCATCCATCAGTTGGTAGAGGCAACGCAGGGGATCCCTGGGGAACTAGGTGGAAACCTCAGATATGGACTCTGTCAATGAGCCATCAGGTCTCGATCACGTCCACGACCTCTCGCACGTCGACAAATAAGAAGAAACACCGCTCAGAAATTGCTAGCCTCGAAAGCCCCACCATCGCACCAAGCAAAGGGTGATTAAAATAGGAAGGAGACGAAAAATCGTAATTTTGGGGGAGTAATTTAGACAAGGCCGGAGCGATTTGAGAGGATGGATCAATCAATTTGGATAGACAATGGTGGATACGAGAGAGAGAGAGAGAGAGAGAGAGAGAGAGAGAGAGAGAGAGAGAGAGAGAGAGAGAGAGAGAGAGAGACTCTCTTTTTTCCCGATTAGCTCATCCTCTTTCACTCTGTTGCGTTTTCTCTCATGTCAGGAGGAACTGCAGGATGACCGAATCTTTATTTTTTTTAAATTTAATGTAAAATATCAATAATAATACTTTTTTCGGTCAAATAATAATAATCATAAGAATCATGCATGTCCGAATACATTTTCTCTTCTAATGTCTTATATATCTTTATCGATGTGTTTTTCTCATTTTTATATTTTAATTTACAGATATATCTAATACCATAAAAATCACATATCTTTTTTAAAAAATAAACACTCATATATATATATATATAAAACTCCGTATAAATAAAATTACCCCCTTCCTTTCTTTCTCTCTCAATGAACTAGCAAAATTTCTGGCCCATCTTCTTCCTCCGAATCATTCTAGATTTTCCTCCCTTTTTACTTTTGGACTACAAAAAATCCAGGTTTGATATTAGCTCCGAGTATGCGACACGCTAGTCCTCAAGCTCGGTTTCAACTGATTTCGTGGAACGCGAAATTTTCTCCATTCGCAATTTCTGTTGCCATCTGCGGGAAAGCTTCAACAGTTCGATCAAATTAGGGTTTCATTTCCTGTTGCATGGTTCAATTTTGCCTTCGATCACCCTCCCTGGAATTGTGGGTGGTATAGTTTATCTCATTTATTCATTATTCTTCTGTTTGTACTCGTTACTTTATTATTTTGGGGGATTTTTTCATTGGTGATATAGCTAAAGTAAGCACGTCAAGAACTTGGGGGAACAATCGTCTTTTATCAGGTATATTTATTGAAACCCTAATTCCTGTTATATATAAGTGTTGGGGGGAGTCTTGTTGGGCCCGCCCAGACAGCCCAACATATAAGCCAGACTAGGGAATCATCCTAAAACAAATTAGTATTAGGTGGAGTAGTCCATCCACTCATATGCTAGGTTTAGAATCCTCCCACTTCCGATGTGGGATTCACAGGTGTCCCAACCAATCCCCCACTTCCGATGTGGGATTCACAAGTGTCCCAACAATAAGGGAAAATTAGCTAGGGTTTTGGGAGGCTTCTCGAACGACCGACACATCCTGACTTGAGTGTCGGAGGCTCCTCTGGGGGAGCGAGCCCCACCTCTTCCTCTCCTTCTATGTAGGGAAGATAAATCAACACCAGAAAGGATCGAGGTACAGATTTCTAATTCGGCGTTTCAGCAGAAGCCGCGGGGCGGCCAGGCGATTGCGAAATCGTTCGTTAGAGCTCCGAGCAACGGGGCGGCCTTACTGTTCACAACGATTTTTCCTCTTCGAATTTGGTCTCGATGTCAACATGAAAGTTGTAGATCTCGGAAAGAGCTTTCCAACACATGCTTATAATGGGCATTCCAACCACCGAGGCCTCCAGAAAGTGTGTTACAAGTTCAGCTTGTTTGGCGACAACTTCTGCTAACTTGTTCTTCATTTAGGCTCTCGAAATTCGACTCCGCTCCCGTGCTCTTCATTTTTCTTCCTCAACTTGAATCTTCCTTCATCCAAGAGTCTCCCCATTTCTCGTCAGATCCACATCTACCTGAAATTAAACATAAAATTGCATAGATTCCGACTCTTTCAACACCACAGTAAAACATGTAATTGTAACTAAAATATGCAATATTTACAACCAAACTAAGCTAAATGAATCTCAATATGCATATCTAATCATGCTCTATCAAATTCCTACACACTTGAACCTTTGCTTGTCCACAAGCAATAGAAATTAAACTCTGGAGCCCCATAGATTAGCAATTCATGTATCCATCTCAATAATCTCTAAGTGCATGAAAAACTAGCAAACACAATAGGTTAACAACACCATAGCACATAATTGCATTAATCAATGAAATCAGACAACCATATCCATTCTAGACCTCACAGGGAATATGTGTTTCACTCTCGCTCGAGTGTTTAAGGTTAAATGTTTACACTCAAAACTCAATCTTCAAAAGCTTAGCTACAATAGTCTTGTACCAGTGTTCTAGCTCTCCACCGCTGGTGACTCTACACACAACAAAAATCATGTTTACACTCAAAACCCTAAAATTCATTTAGGGTTGGTTGAACTAATTGAATGAGTAGGAAGTTGAACGTGTTGTTAAATCCCTCTTTAGGGACTGCAAATACCTTGGCTAATCTCTTAACTTAAAGCTATCAATTGGGTTAAATCCTTCGTTATGGACTGTTCGATTGATAAGGGTTGCTAGGACTGGTTGGACTAGTAACTATATTAGGTCGGGACAAGGGCATTCATAGGAAGCTTAATAGGATGAGAAAAAGTTACAAGGATCGCTTCAATCCAATAAAGTGGAAAATTGTAGGTAGAATTGCTTCTCCTAATTGTCTAAAACCAAATTCATTCACTTTGCTTTCTTTACTCCGCTTTGATAAAAGGCGGAACTTTCACACACAAAAACCCCCCAAATTGGTTACTTTGATTGACACTTGAATTAAACTCGAATTATAACTTTCCCTGTGGATCGACCTCTTGCTTATTGCTATACTTGCTATAGGTTTGAGTTTTCTTTGGCGGATCAACGACAAGTTTTCCCTCCGTCAACTATGGAAAAATCTTGTGGAGCTACAAAAGAATAGGCAATTAGGCTCAAATTGGCTTCGAGCAGAGGATAATATGTAAGGTGGAATAAAGTCAAATAGGGCTAATAAAGGTGTCTCAATCATGTTTAAGCCATGTGCAGAAATCATAATATGCAGCCTTGAAAAAGATATTTAAATGCAAGCCAAAGAGGAAGCAATTGAAGAGAGTACACTCAACAAGCAAGAGGACTAAATCAAGTGCAGTCTTGAATAGGCCAAAATAAGCTCACCAGGTCATGTCTAGAACTTCAAGATCACCCAAAATAAATGATCTTATGTGCTCAATCATTAACCACTCATGTTCACCAAATAGTATAGAAAACATATATCGAAGGTTTCAACAATCCAAGCACATCATGGGACATAAATCTCAATACAGACAGAAAAGAGGACAAACGGTATCCATATGGGGAAAGAAGACCTAAACCTAACTAATGCATAAAACATATTTTTGATTTTTTTTTGAAGTAACATGTTGATATGCATGCAATGTAAACTAAAAACAAATATACAAGTGCAACTGAAAATAAACATGCAATCCTATTGTGCCATGCAATTCTTCCCCCCACACTTAAATCAGGCATTGTCCTCAATGACATAAAAGACAACAAAAGATAAAAATATGAAGGAAAGAAAGAAAAACTGACTTGCTCACTGCGGTGGTGATAGGTAAGGTGGGAAAGGAAGGGAAATATCTCAGTCCTGTCAGAGGCCGCGGGGCGACCATGATAGGTTGCAGGGCGGCTGAGGACGTGACCTAGCCACGGGGCGGTTTTCCTGGACGCGGGGCGGCCTATGACATTTAGCTCCTTCACTGCTTTCTCTTCGACGCCTTTTCTCCCTGCGGTGTTATCTCCCCACAACCAAACTAATCTATTAAACAAAAGTCATAGAGGAAAACATAAAACTTACATTGGATTGCCTCCCAAGCAGCACCTTTGTTTACTGTCATTGGCTCGACAGTTTATTCATCCACTCATTCAAGACTCAAGCGGACATTGTCAGCGCCCTCAAGAGCAAATCAAACTCTCGTGCTCAATCGATATTCAAATGCACACTAAAGATGAAACAATTGGTAATTAAAATTATAGCAGTGAGAACCATTACCATCTTACCCTCCATTCGAGCTTGATTCGCCCTCGAGGTTATATAGGACCACCAACACAGTTCCGTTGGTGGTTTGTTGAAGTAGCAGTCAAATGGATCAACGTATCCACCAATATTCTTTTCAGTGCAGAAGGTAACCTTTCCTTGCTCTGTAGCCTCAGCAATAGGCTCTAGACCTGATTCATCAATGGGTGAGCTAGGGATGATCTCGTCAGATGAAGTGTTTTTTATCTTCTCAATGTGATTTTCCAAAATGACCTCAAGCACATTCAAGGAATTAAGTGCAAAGAAGTCAAAACATTCGAATAGGAATAATAACCAGATTAAGAAACTCACAATTCAACGATCAAATATCCAAACTGTAGGCGAAACCTTGAGAGTTTAGTTGCTAAGGTGAATGAAAGAATAACCTAGAAAAGTCTTTTTAAAAGTCTCCAAAGAGTCGGCCAAAAATAACATAAAAACCCTAATTAAAGTCCGGATCCTAATCCTTATCCCACTTGGACGCGCTAGGAAAGAAGTCGGCCCGTCGACGACTCTCCTAATTCTTATCCTGCTTCGAAAAGAAAAAAGAAACTACCAAAAAATAATGTACTCTCTCCGTTTGGAAAAAACACGTCGTTTACTATTCACACACGTGTTTTTAGGTTGACAAAAACTACATAAAATATTTATTTTTTTAACAATTTTGTAGTTATTAATACTAGTAACTATAAAATTGTTGAAAAATTATTTTTAAAAAAAAAGATATTTTATATAGTTTTTTACCCTCTTAAAAAAAACATGCATGCATAATGCATGTCTTGGCGACTAGAGGAAGTATATTTTTACACATCATGTGCCTACTTGGCTAGCGTAGCGTTATTTCCCCTTTGTCCATCCATACTTTTAACGTCTTTTGACGCAAAATGCAAAATATCATTGGATGGTCACAACAGGTATATCTGAAATGTTGCTTAAATTTCTGATGTCTAAGATTTAGATAACAACAATTCTTGTTTCTAGTGACAACTAATGACCGTTGCCTTCTTACTCGAAACATGGAAATGATGCTAGAAATTGTCAACTAAAACTACCCTCCAAATTCACTTGTGAGCCAGAAGCAAGTGGATACATCCAAATTCAAGATGAATCAACGTCTAATATCGCCAATAGAACATCCCGCGATTCCTGCAGCCACTACATGTCCAAGGAAATAACGGAGGGTCAAGGCAATACAAGTGGATACAAGTAATGTGGCAAGTATCACACTGCATAAGAAGGTCTTCAGGTTCTCGAAGATTGCATTCGCAACAAGCTGGCTCGACAGATGACACCTGTATTATGAACGAGCAGTGGATTAGCACTAGCAGCCATATATTGGGGAAACTTTTAATAAAAGGTCTGACATATTGTGATCTTGGAATCCTATGTTAAGTTCAGCAACTGTGCAAGAACTTGACAAGAGCAATGTCAAAAAATAATAAAAGCAAAATGCCACTGTAAGGTTTGCTACCTAATATGATCACAATTCACAACAGTAGAAAATCAACAGAAATAAGAAAACTACATATATTAGGAGATCCATCTTCACAATGAAAATGTTTACTGCATCATAGTAAATTGAGTCATAATATATTATATCCTTGTCACAGCAAAAGCAAACTAGTATAATTTTATGCTGCGGGCTTGGGGGAAGCAGATATGCTTAAAACCTCTATCCCAAAGAAATAACAAATTTACTGCCTGCAGACATTTCAACCAGACTCCCAAATTATGCCTACAAGCAAAAGAAACTATAAATTACCTGCATATTGCCAAAAACAGGTAGATCATCAGGGAGGATAAATATATCCTGTGTTGATGAGGCACAAGGAATTGTCTGAGAGTATATTTTTTGGTCCCTGCAATCTGCATCGTCCACTTTTGTAATGGTCGTGAAAGTAGCCTTGCACAAAGGGCATGTTGATATGTCTTTCCTTTCAAAACCTGCAACAAAATTTTACCAGGACAGTAGTTATTCCTTGAACAGATGAATGAATGTTTGCATACAAAGTCCAAAAGAAAGGTAAATAGGCAACGACTCCGAATCGTGTCCTTAATCAATCCAACCCCCATACTTGAAATAAGAAACTAGACTGACTATATAACTACTCAACGATGTGCTAAATATATTCTTCAAAGGGCCACAACTATATTAATACTGGAATAAGAGATAATTAAGGCTGTCTGGATGAAATATTCTTCTCATCCCTTAATTTATTGCAGCATTCAAGAAGATACTATGGCTTACTGTTATCAACAAGGCTTGGAATCTAGTGCAAACACATGAACTTTTAAATCAGATCAGCCATGGTATTGGCTTTCATAGAGTGTGCATGTATGATATCAAGATAACCATGAAATTTTAAAGAAATGACAACTGCATACCAAGGAATCAGCCCAGGTTTGGATGCACGGAAAACAAAATCGATACCCACAAGGAAGAACTCCCCTCGTTGAACAGAAATCAGTCCAACATATCACACATGACAAACCCAATGAAGTAGGGCTTCTTGGATGTTGTTCAACTTGATCTGCAATTTTCAGCTCATCTTTTACACATTCTACATCAAAGATAGTATCCTCCAAGGCTCCTTCAGGTTCTGTCAATCTCTCTTCTCTTTGAAAAATCAAACCTTCAGCACCAGTATCAAGCATTTCAACTACCTCCCTCTCAAATGAACCTTGATTTCTAGCATGCCTTTGGCTGGTAGAGACATCATCAGATCTCTCACTTATCCTTCCTTCATTTCCATTTCTCAGACTATATTGGTTAGATGTACTTGCAACATTCTGATCAACATTGATAATTTCGTTGGTGAGGCATTCCTTTCCATTATTATTTAGAAATTCCACGGGATATTTATTAACAATGCCTTTGACAAGCCGACGACTAGTACGTGGCGGATCAGTTGAGATTGTGTCTCTGCTGCTATCATAAATTCTCTTCTGCTTCCTTGAGGGTTTGGAAGCTCTTTTACTTGATTCCTCACACTGCAAGAGCGAACAAATATCACTATCAGTGACTATAAGACTAACTCCAATGGTTAAGCGTGAAAATGTACATATTTGCACAAGGTGCTTAAAAATGCACATCACTTTTTGATATTTTACTCCATTGGTTAAATGTGCATTTTATACACACCTATCTCTAAATAATATGATTAAATTAAAAAGGGAAAGAAAACAATAAAAAACAACCAATAAAAATGACTTTACTTTATTGAAAAGTGATAAAAAGTTTTTGCACATGGGGGAGGTGATGTGCTTATATTTAAGCACTTTGTGCAAATGTGCACATTATAAACACTCAAAAGTAACCATTGGAGCACAATTTGCATCAAAATGTGCATATTTGAGCATTTGCACCATGCCATTGGAGTTAGTCTAACTGCAGGTTAACTTCTAATTTCTATATTAATCAGACATTTTCATCAAATCTTGATTTCTTCAAGTAGCAGATAATCAGAGCACAGAGAGGACATTTTGGTTTTGATAAAATTGATAAGCCTGAACAAGCAGCATCAATAAAATGATTTAAAGAAACGAGTGGAAGGTTGAGAGTGGGTTAGGCATTGGTGGAGGGATAACTGTGGAAAAGTAGTCTACTTAACTAGTGAGCAAATTTCAAAAAGTTTATCTAAAAGAGAAAACATCAGCAAAGATCCAGGTATGCTTCCCAAAGGAAAGAAATCAACTAAATACTTGGCCACAGAATCAATACAATTAGTCGTGGCTGATATATAAGGGAACGCAGAAGATTGCCTCATTTTCTGACACCAAAAACATTTAAGACCAATCCATTTTTTTACTTTGGAGTCAGACACTTCAACCACATTAAAGTAGTACACAACACAGTTTCTGCTTTTTCACCAGGAATAGGAATCAAACAAATATTGAATTAACCAGTCATAAGATGATAACAAAATTAGTGAAAACTGAAAATACAACAATGATATAAAACAATAATGTCCCCCTCGAATAATCATTTAGATTGAATCAGAGAACTGCTACAGCTCTAACAAGAATTGATATAGGAATGACTTCAGATAGCTCATGACTCAAGGAGTTTAAACAAATAACTTCTGCAAATTCAAGCAGCATAAAAAGATTATAACGCTACCTTATTGAACAACCATCTGTCTTCCCAGTCATGATGTTCTGTGTTTTCATATTCGACATCAACAACAGGATCAGTCCGGGATTTATATACACCATTCAAAACCAATTTGTTCTCTCTCAACACGCCTACATCTGAAACAGCTGGAACTTCCAATAAAATGGAACCCACTTGTTTTCCACTGCAAGAAGATTGAGATTCAACAAATACATAACGCTTCAGTACGATAAATCAAATTGTGGGAAACATAGTACATGACTCTGCTTTTTACTACCTCAACCGAGTGTAGGGCTGTTCTGAGATACGCTTCCCTTCCTTTATGCAGTCCTCGAACCATCGGTGATTGACAATTTTAGTGCCAAACTTCTTGGCTAGCTTATACTTTTCGCCTTCAAATTTCCAACAAACCTATCCACATTACCATAGACTCATTGAAAGCTCCACAAAACACTACAGTATATAGAATAAATCAGATCATAAAATTAAATTTTGTCTCGGAATGTAAAATCTCATAGCAGTATAGCACTATTCACTATGAATCGACTTTAAGGACCCCACTGCATATTCTATAACAATTAGCATTCTTTTGAAACCCCATCAGTATCAAAAATGTAATTTCTACAGATTTGGCATACGATCTTCAGATTATGAATCTGCTACTAATAAAAGTACTATTCTAAACTCCATCAAGATTTTAGATACAAACCAACAGAAATCGGTAAACAAAATTGATCTGGAAAATAGGAGACTAACCAAATGCGTAATTGATCTGGAAAAAGATCCAACATAGCTGGCACCGGAGAGGGAAATTAACTTGATGAGCTTAAATCGCTCAGAACCGTGGTAGCCACTGACCGAAGCCACGATTGCCTCCATTCCTTCCATCCACTACAATCTACGAGACGGTTGAACTCATCAGAGAACAACAATCGACAAATCCAGTAAAATCAAAGCGAAATCAACCATTAACTCGAAGAACAAAATGCGAAAACCAAATCGATTCTACCGGTTTACCAGTTTAGCACAAACAAACTCCCAAACCCTAGGACAACCCATTCTACCTGTGATAGAGCGAATTAAGCAAGCAGCAAGCAGCAAGCAGAACAGTATTGAGAAACGGAGAAAACGAGATGAGGCTTTCAGGGCTGATGCGATGTGATGTTAGACCTACTTGCCGGGAAATTGAAATTTTTTGAATTTTGAGGAGTGACGACGGAGAACGGAGAGAGAGGGTTTTATACAGTGATTTTATTTTTATTTTTTTTAAAGATCGATACAGCGAAAATTAGGTGAAATTCTAGAAAACAGCCCTTTAAAATTTAAATACATTATTTGCACAAAATCACCCCTTAAATTAAAATTTTCAGAAAACCACCCTTAAAAAGCTAGATGCATGCAAAAGACCACCCATCTAACCTTTTTCATTAAAATTGTTGTTAAATATGTAAAATTATCATTTTTATCCTTCTGCTTTTAATATATGTGAAGGGTAAAAGGGGGGTCGAGAGGTAAATGATGAGCACTTAAGAGAACCTCGAACCAACTAAATCAAAGATGACCAACTAAATTAAGGATCAAACACTTAAGAATTGTCAAGAGATGAACCAGGATATTAGTGATAAAGGAGAAAATAGTGATTTTTCACTTTTAACATTAAACTTAAGCGCCCCTCTGCTGCCCACTCCTCAAGCGCCCCTCTGCTGCCCACTCCGACTGCCTCCCCACACGCGTCCACATGAGGAGGAACGCACCTCCCATTTAAAAGTTAACCAGTAGTTTTAAGAGTGTTAGGTGGTCGCATGTGCGACGCAGGAGAAATTGGGTCTATTACCTCTTTGTTGTGTTTTTTCTATTATTTCTTTACCATAGATATAGCTAATGAGATGAAATGAGTTAGTAAAGTTTAGTCCAAAAAAAATAATATTCAACTAATCAACTAGATCAATGTTGGCTTAACTTTAAAACTTAGAGTTTGTTCATTTTATTTGAGTATTTATATGATTATTTCAAATCTTAATAATTTGAATTAAAATTGGACATTTTGGTATTTATAATGGTAGTTTGTCTAAAAGGAGTTGGAGCCTGGAGGTGTGACATATACACTTTATTCAAACCTAATCATCTTAGTTTGGGTTCGAATTTGTATGATATATGTGATTTGAGGTGATTTTCAATCCCTCCTATCCTTTTTCCAAAACTACAACAACAACACCTCTTTCCCCGACATCATCGAGAGTGTGTTTCCTAATGACCCAGACATCAACAAAAACAAAAAGACAAGTGTAACAAAATAAACTAAAATATGCAAAACCAAGAATTAGAAGCTCCACCAAAGGAGTGAACCTGTCAGCATCAGGCATTCAGCACCTTAAGATAAAGAGGAGAAACAGGAAACACATTACACAAACACAACCAGTTTCAGCACAGCAACTGTCAGCAAGTCAGCAAACTAGGTGCTACAACAAATATTTACTACACAAACCTCCTACCCACAATCTTTACCAAAAACTTAAAAACCACTTATTTGCAGTTATGTTCCATTGCAAGAGCCAAGCAAGTTTCATGAAAGCTGGGTCTCAAACTTGAGGGAGATGCCCATGCTGAAGAGCTCTTGGCAGAGGAGCTTGGCTCCATATGGCACATTTACCTTCACAATCTCTTCTGCTGCCTCGCAGAATCGACAGTATGGCCCCCGGATCTTCCTCCTCCCTGCAGTTCCGCCAGCTCGCACGATCACGTTCGCTACATTGTTGCACTTGCGGCAGACGTGCATCTGGGTGGCGTCACTGAGCGTGAACAGTCGCTCGTGGAGGTTGGTGGAGGCCCCGTGGGCGATCAGGCAGTCCCGCTCCATCTCCCCGAATTTCACCCCTCCAAACCGCTTCCTGTCCGCCACCGGCTGCCTTGTTAGGGGGTGCACTGGCCCCGTGTTCCGGAACTTCACCTTGTCCTCTGCCATGTGCACCAAGCGCTGGTAGAACGTCGGCCCCATGAAGATCATAGATTGGATCTTTTCCCCAGTCCGGCCATTGTAGACTCGTTCATTCCCCCATCTCGAGAATCCGGCCCTGCGGTCACAGTGTCAAATGCGCTAACAAAAAAGGGCAATCCAAAGGCACAATAAATTGATCATAAATGGCAAACAGGTATAGAAATGGCAAACGAGAAGAACAATACGAACACAGGAAACGTCATTTCTAATGATGTAATCATTTCACCTATGGATATGTGTTTCCGAATTTTCCTAGGTAACGGAAACAGGAAATACCGCTCCCTTGTAGTTTCCAGGTAAAATGTACAACTCTAAGGTGCTTCTAGTTTCCTATCCCGGTTTCTCCTATGACAACAGGCAAGCTTTGCTAGCTGATTTATACACTTCACAGTGATATTTATGTACTATAGATGACCCTTAGGAAGTGCATCAAAATCCAATTGTTGTTTCCTTGGATGTTCGTAGAAATGACTACATATACTTGCATTAACAACTGCAGGGTATTAAATCTTAGACGACCAATCAAATAGGAAAACTTCGATCATTCAGGAAAAACAACCACCCAAAACACTTTAACTATAACAGGACTCCCCAAGAATTTCTCAATAGATGTGTTGCAGTTTTCACCAAAAGTGTAAGCTTGAACTAGTAAAAAATGTATAGAAGTCCAACGGTCAAATACGTTTTCAATATATGAAGTAAAGCTTACTTGTGAAGTTGCTCAGCTATGGACTCAACAGTAAGAGTGGAGAAAGGGGTGGCATATTTGGATGAGCCGTCACGTGAAAGGGCAATGACCTTCCCTAGGGCAGCCTCCAGAAGCTGGCCAGGTGTTTGCCTTGAAGGAAAGGCATGTGGGTTGATGACAACATCTGGAACTATACCTTGTATAGTGAACGGGAGATTTTCTTGCGACTCCAGGAAACCGAGCACACCCTTCTGCCCATGCATGCTAGAAAATTTGTCGCCGAGACAAGGAGAACGAACCTGAATCAATCAACAAACAATTGAGTTGACTAAACAGATGATCCCATCAGCATTTTTCATTTCAAGATTCACATAATGGTAAAATTATTGAATAAGGTGGACGTAAAATGAATACATGTATAAAGTGGGAGACAAGGCTACCTGTCTTAGAGATACAGTAGCAAAATTCTTTCCATCATTGTTGGAAGACACGACTACTTTCTGTACAGTGCCCTTCTCAGTATGTTTTAGTTTCAAACTGTGGTCAGCACCAGCCGCGGTACGCCTGCCAATGATAATATCACGGCTTTCCAAGTTTGCGCCAACAAATGGAAAACCTTCGTCGTCTAAACAGTCAGCACGCCCCACCTCACTATGCATCTTTGCAAAGACATCATCTGGTACTCTACTCTTTTTTTCAGACTCCTTGTTTTCCACTTCGGATTTATAACTCCTAACATGCTCTGAGCGAAACATCCCACGTTCCATGGAAGCCCGGCTCATGACCAAGGAGTCCTCCTGGTTATACCCAAAGTGCACATTCACAGCCACAATCGCATTTTGCCCATTGAAGAACTCTGGCTTTCCGAGACAGTCAGAAAGCACGGTCCGGAAAAGCGGCTTCTGGGGGTAATACAGCTTGTGAGACGCTGTATCCAATCTGATATTCGGATTTGTTGAGAAAAAGCCCATGGCTTGTCCGGAGTGCTTTGCAGATTGGTAGAGTGTCCTCCTTGCATGATCGTGGTTGGCAAACGGTATGATCCCACAACTTAAACTCAGCAAGAAAGAAGGATCGAGCTCACAATGAGTATATTTTCCGGGTTCTTCTCCGACTCCCGTGAAGAGGTACTTGATCCCCCATGCTGTGTGACAGTCTTCCTCTTCTTCAACTCCGATCATTTCTATTATTCCCTTCCCTATAAGAGACTGAAAGGAACAGTCGCTTCCTTTCAGGGATTTAATCTCCCTCAGATTTTCAACAACTAACAGGGGGCGGAGTATCCTTCCAGAATCACAGAATATCCGTACTTCTCTATTATGCACATCCCTTTTAACTTCCATCTACAAAAATGAACAAACATAACCAAAGTTTCTGTTAAGAACACAAACCCTGCAACGAATATAGTACCACACAATAACATCTCTACTCCAAAAAAATAAGGAAAATTGTATCCCGTCACTTCAATTTCATTGCATAGATACAAAACCTTATTCGCCGAAAAATGTATAGCAAAGTCAAACGGGGAATTGATGCACAACACAGCTAGTATATGATTGAAGTCAAGAGAGGAGGAAATTGGGAGGGAAGCCTTGAAGCAAATAGCCCTAATGTGTGGACATAATGTCGCATTATAATTCATATGTAGCAGGATACGAACGTGCAATGCCACAGCTTACATGCAATATTTTGGGAAGATCACACAAAAACTACTACTTTCATCATACCTGAATGCTTATTAGTAAGCACATTCATGATTCATCGGAAACAAAACAGAAGGTATATATGAGACATATAGAAGTGGTTAAGGAAACAAATAACTAATAAGTAAATATACTGACAAAAAGAAAGGTAGATTTTTCTATAATTGAACGTACCCTGTAATCTACCAAACAAGTGTAAATAAAAGTGTTTGTGCTTTCCAAGCCCACTCAAAACCAAAGAACCCAGTTTTCAATTCAGGAAGAAAAGAAATGAATCAAGTTGTAATTAGACACCTAAAAATGCTACTTGGACTGATTCAGAAAAGGAAAAGAGGAAGTAGGAACCTGGCTTGGCAATTGCTGGTGACGTCGCCTCATTCTTAGTTCCTGAACAAAGGAAAGGGAATCCGAACATAATCCCACCCATTCACCATCCAGAATTACTTTATCCTTCGTACTCAGTGGGGTGCTAGTGTCATCCATCAACTCCTCCATCCCACAACTGAACAACTTCTCAATAACTGGCTCTTTCATAACACTAGTGACAATTCCAGTTACGGCTAAATTTTTTACAAGACCACAATTCTCACCGTCTGGGGTTGCAAGAAAGCAAAGTCTTCCCCAGTGTGACGGGTGCCTGCATCATAAAACAAAAATAGCAACCTTCAGTCGACAAGACAACAATGTTCCACCTGCAATCCCAATTTTATCTCAACAATATGGCGAAAGGAAACCCTAAATCTAGATCTCTAAATGGAATTACACAAGATCAATGATGCATCAAGATAAATTGGGTGAGGTTAACACTTTATGTTTGTGATAAGTAAATAACAAACTTCTTATGAATGGTCCCACATGCCAACATCCCCAACCCCCAGCAACATACACAAATGCAATGGATCAAGGGTCAATTCAGAAAAAAAAATATAGCTCAAGGGTCATACATGGAATATGAGAATCTTTCAAGACCAAATTTAGATGTTGATCATTTTTCTATTTAGTGAACCAAAGTATTGACTTTTTAAAATTTTGATTATGGGAAAACGGAGAACAGAAATAGAGGTAAAGAATTGGTCTGTTCGGATTAGAACCAGGTGATATGGGGATATTAGGTCATGGTGGTTTTGCGGTCTATGCAGTCTTTTATGTATATAAAACATTCTTTTGCAACGAAAATAATGCCTCACTTTGATCCAAATAAAATCTCTTTGCCGAAATAAAGCACATATATGTCATCAGTCAGAATATTAAATGAAATTATTAGCATAAAAGGAAATATTAGATGGCGGAATTGCTTACGGGTATCTAGCCTCCCCAACCCTCCCGGTATAGGAAACCTGCTGGCGTGTTTTGCGCATATCACAATAGGCCTGCAAAGGATTTGTCCGCCTAAGTCCCGCAACAACACCAGAGATTCTTTCGGTCTTTTTGAAAGGATGAGCCCATGCTCCTGTAGAGAATGCTCTTGAAAGACCATTGGTGACAATAGAAGCCTCAAAATAGTCACTAATAGAATCTATCCTCCGATCTCCATACATGTCTCTTTGCATTGATTTTACCATTCTTCTCACTGCATGCTTGACATGGACATAAAGTTCATGCTCTAATAACTCTGCTGACAAATGAATTCTTTTGTTCCTGAAGTCATCTCTATTTTCAACTTTTCTTCGGCCAGAAAATGCTTGTAAGAGACAATTGAGCATATACCCAAGAAAGCGAGCTTTCTTTTTCAGTCCACAAATATTTGGAAACAAAGTACTCTTGAGCAATTCTTCGGCAGATTCTTCAGGCGGAAATTGGCGTGCTTTCATAAGTTTATCAAGGTAACTGACTGCACGACCTCTGTGACGAAAGCCCTCACATTCCTCATCAGCATCTCGAATGGATGCCATGATTATATTGTTTATATGGCCATCTGATGTGCCACACTCAATCAAATCAACAATTTCTCTGTCTGATGATACCCCGAGAGCGAAAAATAATACCCAAACAGGAACTTCTACTAATAAACAATATACTCTCAGAACTTTCTCTCCCCCTTTAACATTTCCAACTTTTGGATTTTCGACTAGTTTAGCTATCACATTCTTCCTCCTAAAAGGAAGTCTGTATGCAATCCTCCAGTATGGGTCAGTAGCAATCCACAGCCGCTTCAAGCAAGGTTGTTCTTGTGCAATGAAGGTCTGGAAAGAATAAAAACAAGTTTTGTCAAAGCCATATTAGTGAGAAAAGTATCATGGATTAAAAAGAAATTGCGAAGTAGGAAAAACAGGAGATGAAACAGAATAAAATGCAATAAAAATATTAAAAGACCAAGTAGCAAGGGTTATAAAAGATCAAAACAAACTCGACCAAAAACCTCATAAGAAAACTTGTATAGATAATAGATGAGGAGAAATTGAATTCAGGATTGACAACCAACATTGTAAGATACATGTATTGTCTTTTTAACATATTTAGTTACAATAATGCTTCGCGAATCCCTAAATAGTAAAATGAGAATCCAGCATTAATGCTTTCTGTGAACAATATTACAAATCTTCATTAGAATGAACTAGATGCAAGCAACCAAACACCGAATACTCACCTTCTCAGCACCCTTAACAATAAAATAGCCCCCTTCATCAAAATCACAGTCAACCTTTTCACTGTCTTTCATCCAACAAAGGTCAGACTTAACCATAACAGGAAGCCTGCCAACAAAGATGTCCTTATCTTCCTCGTAAACAATCTCCCTGTGCAGGAACTGCTCTTTTCCTTCCTTCATCTTCTGAGTATACACCTAATATAATAGACAAAGAAGGTGAATCTTGTGCACACCACACATTAGAGGATACTTTATTATAGTTATATCATGAAGTTTGTGAGGCTGTTGAGAAGAAGTAGAGCTCAACAGAGATAATAAGCATATTTTACAAGACATTAAACAAAAATCAACAAAACAAACTACACAAAACGTGAAAAATAACCAGTCCAAAGATATTTGGAAATTAGCATGACAGATGTTGGGAGTTAACCGAAAGGGAAATCTGAACAACAAAAGAGGCAACAAAGGAGTAGCAAGTTGAGACAAAACTCGCAACCACGTGAAAAACAAAAGAGGAATTCAAATTGAATCAGTGCATGAGATTGGTATATTCCAAATTTCCAATAGCAAAATATAGGAACTGATCCTTTCAGTTGTCACTCCTTAATGCATGCACATTGCAGAAGCAGAAGCTATGTAGCAAAATAAAATTCTTTGACATGAGGAAATTGGTAAGAGAAGATATTATGGTTTTAAGAGTCATTTAAACACAAACACAGAAGTGCGAAAACCAGGAATAAGAATACAAGTGAACAACCACACGAATACATGATCATCAACACACCTCAAGATGAGTGTTGACAGAAATCCTAGCAGAATATGTCATGTTCTGCAGACGAGCATGCCTAGGATACATATCAAGGCACACTTCTGTCCCCGACCAAAACTTGGGCCGCTCAACGCTAACATCACCAAAGCGAACAAGTGCGTGGCGAAATTCACCCTCGCCTTTCTTCCGGGGATCATACCCTGGCTCCACCTTGATCTCACCAATAAAATCAAACACATTCTTTATCCCATATTCGATGAAGTCATTGTAGGAATTTATCTGGTGACTAATGAGTCCATGCTGTCGGAAAAATGCCGAAGCAGCTTTCTTACAGAATTCGGTCAAATACGATTCTCCAAGCTCAGTAAAATCTTTGCTACTATCCAACATCTCACAATCACTATCCCCACTCTCTTCATCTGCTTCCCTCTTATCACGGCTCTGAAAAACCTTATCACTGATAACCGGCTCCTCATTAGCAACAACACCCATCTTACCAGAAACCTGCATAGTGCAAGAACAAATCAGAAGCAGAAGATTAGTTTACAACTTAGGGCCCGTTTGTTTGAACGGAGGTAAAGTAAACAGATTCATTGCTTTATGGAGAAGGGAAAGGTAAGAGAAACTGTTAACCTAGTATTTTGTTTGGTTAGATTAGAGAAAGTAATCGATTAACCTTACCCTATTTAAATGCAAGTAATCCAACAAAAATACACAAAGAAGCAATTCAGGAAAAACGAATGAAAAAAAAAACAAGCAAATCTAATTTCAATTTTGGGAGTTAGAATCATCTGCATACACCATTTCTCTATCACAATATCAATGGAACTCACCATTAATGTCATTTGATGACCAATTGGAGAGCCAATAGAACAGAAAATCCATTGACAATATAGGATTTCAACACAATTTCAACATCCAAAGATTGATCAAAGGGATTCACCGTAATTCTTGAGTCTAGAGCAGTCGGTCATGCTATCCAAAATCACTGACCATGGCTAGCAGTTAACCCTCATGAGTCATGGTGGAGAAGGCATAGGCACGAGTGTGGAGGAGAAGGTGTAGCGGCGCCCTGACCGTGCTCCGATTCTATCTCATCTCGGCGACGCTGTCAAATCGGAGGAGAAGGAGGTATCGGATCGGTGACTCTGCTGCAATCCAATTACCGTTGTTCGATCTCTTCTTCTTCACTGGAATGGAAGGGGAGGAAGAGATCCGACCATCCATGACCCTAATTGACACCACAGGGAGTCCGATTTTGGTTCGGGGATGGAGATTTGATGGAAAACGAGGAGGATGGTGATCAAATCAACGAAAAACGAGAAAGAGGATTGAGATTCAACCGAAAACAAGAGTCGGGATGGAGATCAGATCGACGAAAAACAGAGGATGGAGATTCGACGAAGAACGAGAACGGGAATGGAGATCTGATGGAAGTGAGCGAGAGAGTGGTTGGGGGAGTCAGAGAAGTAAACATAAGATGTTCGCGTGAAACAAGAGGGTGAAGTAGTAAACCCTCTTTTTTTTAGGGTAAACAAATGGGTTTAATTCATTGAGGCTCATAACAGTAATAATCCTCTGAGGGGTTAAACCAAACACAATTTTATGGGCCAAGGTCTAATATTCCTTTCCCTTGTAAGATTTTTAGTCAAACAAACGAGCCCTTAAACCATCACCGCACCAGCAAATAAATCTCTTTAAGATAAGCACACTGAAGTTAGATTCGTGGTATGCACTATCGTTTTTCGTTACGGGAAAATTGAACCGAGATCGTTAGGAAAATCGAACCAGATCGATGACTGCCAGAAGAAAATAAAGACTAGGTAAAGAACGACTTATTACAGAGAACAAGCAAACAACGGAAGAACAACAAGGGTTTTCTCCTCGCTTAAAAAATCCCCCTTTCTGTACTTGCAACGGAGGAGATTTAGACCCATGCGACCTGATCGCGTCCCCAAAAGAGCCAAAATAGCAATCACATTAAGCGGAAACATAACGCAGAAATTCAAAGGTACCCAAAAACAAAATTCCAGCAAAATGGGATTTTGATCATCTAGGAAGCAGTAATATAGGTAAACCTAGAAAGGGGACGGAAAACACACACAAAGTAAATGCAAGGAGAGAGATGGTTGGGGTGTCCAACCTTAGTCTTTGAACTCAAAACCATGGAGGATTTTCGGTGGGAGACGGAGGTGATGGAAAAAAAAACCAGCAAAAGCTTTTCACCGCCTCTTTGAATGGGTTACTTTTAGAGTGTTGGGAGTGATAATCGGAAGGGAATCGCTGACAGGAAGGGGGAAACGAGTAGGGATAAGCAGAGATTCCGATTGCATTGGACGGAGAATTAAAACCCCTGTGACTCTGTGAGTGTGGGCTTTTGGGAGTGGTGCAATGGGGGCCACTTTCTCCGTGAAAAAATAAAATAAAAATCTTTTTTTTTTCCCACTTTTTCTCATTGTTCACGTGATAATCAGGTCCTGATGTATCGCTTGGACTACGATTATAGTTCCGAGTGAGGCTTGACTTCGTCCGTCGTCTTCGTCCACTCCCTATTTGGTTTAGGTCTGCTTGGTTTTGTTTTTGTGATAAAGTGCGTTTGCCTGAGTTTGCACCGCTTTGTATTGTTGTTTGTTATCATTTGTAGACGGTTCTTCCATCTGCTGGACTGGTTTGGCCGGCTTTCGAGTTTCATATATGTCTGAACTCGAATTCTTACCTAGTAAAAAAAAGTTAAAAAACAATCAATATTAATACGAACTTTAAAGACCGTATAAAAAATAATACTTCGTATAAACGATTTCACATTAAACCAATTTCGATAAACAAAAAATTCCAATAATTTTTTGATGTATTAACTAAATGCTAAAAATTTAATGATATGACATTAATAATTATAATGCATAAATATAATGTTTGAAAATAAAACTAATTATTGGTACACCCAAACCTTGCTCTTAACTTACTTTTTATCTATCACGCCAACTTAAGAGCTTCATTCTAAATTTTTGATTTTTTACCCTCATTCGTGAGCTCAAGCCTTGAACCCTTAATTTTTTATTTTTTTATGAGTATAAGTCGAATGAATTTTGTCCACAAACATATACTATATACAAAGTGAGTGTCTATGTTTAGATAAAATGAAATTATACACAGAAATATAATTTTTATATTTTTTTAAAAAGCGAAAACGCTCATTTTTTTTATAAATATGTGTTGTTGAAATTCATGCCATTTGTTTTTATAAAAGGCAAGGATTCGGAGATGGTTAACCGCAGTTAAACCATCATCCAAGAGCATCCATCTCGTCGATCTCAACAGAGACCCGCTCGACGATAAAGGACGATAAGAAGCCGGTGTGAGCCAATCTATTAGCGACATGGTTCCCTTCACGAAAAGGGTGTGAGAAGCTGACAGATTCGAAGGAGTGACAAATATCGTGGATATCCGAGACCGCCATCTCAAGCTCCCAAGGGCAACGTCAAAGTCCCTTCAGGACATTGATCAACAAGAGGCAATCTCCCTCCACCCCAATCCGAGAATAACCGGACGTCGACACCACCTAGAGACCAATATAGAAGGCCAAAACATTCCGCATGCACAGCGGAAACTCCTCCAGGAATATGGGCGCCACAGAAGATCACCGCCCCCTGATCATTTCTAATAACGAAACCTGCATCAGCGGAGCCAGCACTATTCCTGGCTCCATCAATGTTGAAATTCATGCCATGATCCTTTTTTGGAGTCTATACAAGAGACTTTTAGTTTGAACTCTTAGCTTTTATTTTTATTTTTTTAAAACTTTCTTTTTTTGATCAACCGGTGGGCTACTGCCCTTGGCTATTATTCATATTAGCAGATGGTGAAGAAACTCCCTCAAATTCAAGCAAATTACACATGAAAGGAGGAGGCACAGTGTATTCGGCAAAAGTAATAGAATTTTCAAAGGAAAACCGAGCAAGGGCGTCTCCAAAAATCAGTTTGCTTGACGCTTGACGTGGATCACGGATACCTCCAGGTTAGCGTCTTCCATCCACTTGCAGCACTGCACGACCAGATGATGTGCCATAGAGTTAAGCTTTCCTCTCCGATTGAGCATCTCGCACACCATTACCGAGTCCGTCTAAAGAACCAAGCGTGGGCAGCCGATTCGTCTAGCCATCCTCAGCCCGTGGTAAGCAGCCCACACTTCCTCCATGAGTGGTGTACATATCCCACAGCTAAAACTGAATGCGAGCAGGAACTCTCCCGCGGCATCTCTGAACACACCCCCACCTCCTGCCTTCCCCGGGTCCCCCTTAGCTGCACCATCAACATTAAGCATCACCCATCCCGCCGTTGAAAGGGCCCCCAAGTTGTCCGGCTGTCAAGACAGGGCGCGGGCTGGTGGAGTTCGAAATATATATAATCCCAAGCATCCTGCAGTGACGCTCTAGCTGTCAAGGTATGAACATGAACCTCATCCTTGCCTTCAAAAATCAGTTTTGTTGCGGCACTTCCAAATGCACCAAAGCAAGGACGCAAAAAAAGTTGCCCTCCTGTCTTCCTTCTTGGTGTTTCAAAAATCCATTTCCTTGATGTCCATAGACAAGAAGAAGCCAGAATTTCCTGCCCCCAATAGCTTTGTCCACTGCGTCTTAACACTCGGGCAATCCCTCAAAGCATGAAGACTAGTCTCGGTGCTTGAGCAACGCGGACAAGCTCCCGAATTTGACAAGTGGCGACGAACTCGGTTCTTATATGGCTATAGCTAAGAGCCAAAGGTTCACCAATAAACATGATCTTATGAATACAAACTGGATTTTAATGTTAATTTAATCATCTAATTTGCACTAAAAATTGATTTTTTCAACCAAAAATACATTAAATGATTAACAATATAATGCAACGTCATCAAATTTTCGAATGTTCGATTGCCACGTCAAAAGTTTGGCCAAACAACAACGAATTTATAAGGGATGTGCATAACAGGGATGGATTATAAGTTGTACAAATTAGACGAGTAAATAATTGTAAGTGACTAGTGGCTAGTGCCATTCTAACATGGAAACTTTTCAGTGTAAATCAAGTGATGGAAAGATGATGATCTCAAAAAAAAAAAATGATGATGAAGATCTTGCACTCTTGAGTAAGGCAGAAACAAAGAACACATTATCACATCAAGATGTGCATATAAAGGAGCTTGTTTGTGCTAGTCAAGGCGCCGAAGGAGGTACTCAACCTCGACCACCTTGGTCAGAGGAATCACCCACTCGTCGTAGAGACGAGAAATAACAGCAGGATCGACCTTGTAGGTGTTGCTGGCGGCTGTGTCGTTGAGAGCCACATTTTGCCCGAAAACCATGGCCTTCTTGGCCACCCTTTGCTTCACCATCTCCTCTACTTTCTCATCCGTCAACAGTCTCATCAGCGTGTCTTGGTCCTGAACTCAGAAGCCACAAGATCATAGGAGCATTAACAATAAAGATAGAATTGGTTTAGAAGACGGATGCTTGTGCTTAAGGAAAACCCGGATCACCAAACGTTCGTTTGGTCCATTTTTCTGACCTTTGAACGGATTGGAGGTTCGTAGTCGTTAGGAGCACCCCTGAACTTGGCTTCGGCAACAAACTTTCCATAGTGTATCCTCCTAGCCAAGGCCTAAGGTAACGTTGGCTAAGTTAAGTACTCATGAAGGCCCAATTTAAGCGAAAAGTAGCTTCAAAACTGCTTACAAGTACAACTACGAATGTTGAAGTCATAAATTAAGCAAAGACTAGTTTTTACTTTTTACCTGCAAGCAAGTGAGGTCGCAAGCCACGGTTGATGCATAGTTGCCATCATCTCCCTCGGAAGCAAACAGCGGAAGAAGCTTCTTGAAGTACAAGTCCCATATCTGACTACTCACATTGACTGAGGCAGCAGCAGGATACAAAACCTATACCGTCACAAGATTACATTCCGAACTTCATTTCTATCTGAAAATGGCATAGCTCCCAAAACAGTAAAGCCAGAATAGATCCAGAGAAGTAGAGAAACCCACCTTTGGGAAGCTGTAAGGAGGTACAATCGGAGGTAGACAGTTAGGAAAGAAAGGAGTCTCTTCGGGATTTTCGTATCTGCCAAACTGAAACACAAAGAAGGCTTAATTTGGGTTGAAAATTTGAAATTATATCAGCCAGACAAGCTCCAGACATGGCAAGAACATAAATTCTTATTCAAGAGTCCTCCCAAGTATCGGTATGATTCCTTTCCTTTGTATAGGTAGGAGAGGAATGCGACTTAACGAAGCGAATCAAACACCTTTCTAAGGGCACAGGCACACAGACACCATGTTGGTACCAATCTGATTAAACAATATAGCTATTTCTCGATGCTAAAAAATCAGGAATATTTCTCTTTCAATTCAATTCTAACAACCACCACTCTGATTTCACTAAGCTGTTTGGTATCCAATACACACTACCCGGTATAGGTATAAGAATCCGATACTTGGTGTTTGGAATGACCCGGTATCGGTATCAAATTGATATCAGCCTCCCAAATCCATACCAATACCGAAACCGATAATACCAATTATAAGAAAATGCACTGAAAAACTAAAATGCAATCAGATGATTAAACCAAAAGGGAAAGGGTTTTGGATAATGAAAGCGAAACGAATCGGATAAAAATCAATACCTTGGCTTGGAGGGCTTCAGATTCTCTGATAAAGAGCTCAGCGAAGGAGCAATTCAAAACAGGAATCTGGACTGTCGATTGGGCCGAGGGATGATCGTACGCCTTGGAATTAAAGGGGAATTTCGCCCGCTCGATTAAGCCGAAAACGATGGTGTCCTCCAGTCGGATTAGGACGTTTCGGATGGAATCGAGTGACAGGGGATCATCGGTTGCTCCATTGCTGCCCATTTGATTCAACACTCGAAATAAAGATTGAAGCTTTTTGATTGGAATGACGACGGGAGGAGGAGGAAGAGGTGATAATGGAGAGGGTAGTGGAAGACTTGACAAGTCGTTGTTGTGGCGACCACTTTATAGACCCGAAATGGCGTGGATTTGGAGCCGTTAATTGAGGAGGAAGCTGCAGAAAAGCAAACGGGTTAAGGAATTTGCGGGTGGGCATTTCCAATTAATTGCAATTTCAATTAACTGCAAAGAAATTAATTGATATTTCAATTAAAAAAATTTCAATAACATTCTTGAATTGAATCGAACAATTAATTGGTGTCAATTAATTGTTAATTTCAATACAATTCATTAGTTAATTGATAATTGACAGCCTCCTGCCTCCCTCGCCTCCCTCACCAGTCACCGCACAGGTAGTCGCCTTCCAATACGGCTCCTCCTCCAACGGCTCCGTCAATCTCTCCGTCTACACCTTCTCTTAGTGTCTCAACGACCTCTCCTCCAGCGACTACAGCCTCTGCAACGGTTGGATCTATTCGACGTCTGCTACCTTCGCTACGAATCCCCCCCCTCCTCCTTTTCCTCCGAGTTCCTCGGCTCCCTATATTGAACTGTTTGTGGCTTCACCGAATTCGCCGACAATCGCATCATTTTCAAGCAGGTTGTGGTTGAATTGGTCGGGAATTTGAGATTAGGTGCTGTCAACAACACTGGATTTGAAGACGAGCGCGCGCCATCAGCAAATTATACAAGAAATTCGACGGAATTGAAGATCGAAGGGTGTAATCCATACCTTTGCGGGAGACGACGAAGGCGAGGAGGGAGTAGGATTGGGGGAAGAGGCAGTGGGAGGCGAGGAGATGGGCCATGGAGGAGTAGCACGGGAGGATGAGGCGGAAGGTGAGATGGGATCGGAGATCCAGTGAAGAAATTGAAGAGGGAGAGGGGCGGGAGTGGTAGAGGGTTGGTAGCTTTGAGATCCAGATCTAGTGATGCCTGGGGAATGAAGAAGATGACGCCTCTGCGGTGGCTTCGAGAGAACGGCGAGCAGAAACTGATTTAGGGTTACGTGTATTTTTTCAATTAATTGATATTGATTTGAATTGTAAAATAAAATCAATACAATTAACTATCTTGAAGTGTATTTTTATTTCAAAACAGTTAATTGTAAAATGGAGCAATTTTTCAGTTTTTCAAATCAATTTTTCAATTTCAAGTAATTTTGCCCACCCCTAGCCTTCATCGCTTTGCTTGTAAGCTTTCGGACACAACAAACAAAAGCTTCCAGCCTCCCCATAACCAAACACGGTTTGGATTTTCGGAATAAATTAATTTACATATTTTAAAATATAAATATTCCAAAACATATTTTAAAATATAAATATTCCAAAACATGACTTACAAGTTACAAGTGTAAGATACTCCATTAAATTCTTTATTTATTTAAAAAAATCAATTGTTGTTATAGTCTTTCTATTCTATATCCTAAGACAAATCAGATTAGGAAATATTCTCTATCCAGGATGTAGGTATTCTAGGAAAACATTATTAAAAATAGATAAAATCATTTAAATTTGAAGAATCTTTTTAAATGTTGCTTATAGGGCGTAGGTTAGAAAAACTGTTATTATAATGTAAAGGATGAATCGGATTAAAATCGGTCAAATTCTAAACAATGTAATTTGTCATTCACCTCATTCAGGTTTTAGTTTAGAGATATTTAAAACTTTTTTTATAAGATAAAAATTCGGGTGGTGGTTAGCCAACCCGAGAGCATCCCGAAAGATGAGATCACGAAGATCTGAAAGAAATACAATCACATAATACATCAAAAGAACCATTCAAAGCAAACCCATAAAAACTCCAAGCCCTAAGCAAACAAGCGGTCACAACATCGAGCGGAAGGAAGCCCGGAGTGGTGAAGTGGATAGCGAGCGCATGAGACAGCACCAGCTGACACGATGTCTTGCTGTCGGAAAGACGAAAAATAGAAATCCTCGCAAGGCAAAGACGACTCTTGGGGAAGTGTGGATCACATGACGTTCCCCCCACTTAGATGAGGGATCTTCGGAGACCACAAACACCACCAACACGATCACTTCGATCAACCAGGACCGCATAACCGCTCCTCAATTGAAACTAACCACGAACACACGGACGCCCAACCAACATGAGAACATGAAGCACGACCGCGAGGAGGGCGAATATCGAGAGAAGATTCCGGAATTAACTTGATAATCCCTTTCGGGAAAATTTATTTCATCAATTTGGTTCTTCAAACCCTTTCGGGAATTTTCAAGCCCTTTTGGGATTTTCAGACCCTTTCGGGGTATCCTCAAAGAGTGGTTTCAACCCTTTCGGGTGTTTTTTTTTTTGTTTATTTTTTTTACCAAAACCTTGGCCCCCACGGACCCGAAGTTTGGACCCGAAGGAACCGAAACTTGGGCCTCAAGGACCCGAAGCTTGGACCCAAAGGAACCGAAACTTGGGCCCCAAGGACCCGAAGCTTGGGCCCCAAGGAACCACCATTGAACCCAAACGGGAGTGGGCGAACCGGCGTTCGGAAGCACGAGCCGACGACGAAGGGGATCAACGTAGGCTAGGCACCCAGACCAGATCAGTCGAAGGCGAAAATCGACAGGCCGCCACGGGTGGAAGAGATGGAGGCTTCGGGGAGTCTAGGTTAGAGCGGTTATCAATTGGGAACCCAAATCGGCGACAATACCAAGGGAAACAAAAGGCGAGGACCTAAAAACCACCCAATACAAGGCTGATTGAAGATGGGGAATGCGAAACCAAATTTTAGGGTTTGGTACCGAGATAGGGACTCGATTAACTCAAAGCCAAAGGATCGATGAGGTTAGGGAAGCTAGTCGGAGGATGAGGGGTGGCGATGGTGGACGGCGGCGACGGCGGTGGTGGAGGGATTGTTGGGTAGCGGTGTTGAAGGGGTTTGGGTGTTTTAGAAAGAGCCTCTCTCTTATCTTGTTAGCTTACTTATTTTTTTAGAGATATTTAAAACTTTGTTCATAATCGGTTAAACGTTTTGCAAGAAAAATAAAAATAAATATTGAATTGCTCTGAAAGAAAATATACTTAAGATGTTGCTTGATTGAAGTACAATTCTAAGGAATTCAATTATTGTGAACTAAATTCTTATTCATCGTACTTCATAGAAAAAATATGTTTGATTGAATTATAAGTTATAGAAAATTAAAATAGGAGAAGTTAATTTATTTTCAAAAAAAGTGAAAGTTTAACTTACTTATAGTCCCAAATTTATGAGAATAGTTCCTAAGTTTTTCAGCTTCTGGAGTTATTTTACTAGTTTTTTTTTTTTTTTTTTTGATTAAGTAAGAATTCGACGCCCAGACAAGCCCAAGGGTCGAAGGCCGAAGAACTCGGCGGCGGATAAACAGTCAAAATAAGCTAAAGACATAAACCAACAATAAGGCAGAGCCGATAAATTACAAAGGTGCAAATAAAGGCAAAGACTAGCAAATGAAGAAAGAACCGAAGCAGTGTGCGGCAACTCATCCATCAGTTGGTAGAGGCAACGCAGGGGATCCCTGGGGAACTAGGTGGAAACCTCAGATATGGACTCTGTCAATGAGCCATCAGGTCTCGATCACGTCCACGACCTCTCGCACGTCGACAAATAAGAAGAAACACCGCTCAGAAATTGCTAGCCTCGAAAGCCCCACCATCGCACCAAGCAAAGGGTGATTAAAATAGGAAGGAGACGAAAAATCGTAATTTTGGGGGAGTAATTTAGACAAGGCCGGAGCGATTTGAGAGGATGGATCAATCAATTTGGATAGACAATGGTGGATACGAGAGAGAGAGAGAGAGAGAGAGAGAGAGAGAGAGAGAGAGAGAGAGAGAGAGAGAGAGAGAGAGAGAGAGAGAGAGAGAGAGAGAGAGAGAGAGAGAGAGACTCTCTTTTTTCCCGATTAGCTCATCCTCTTTCACTCTGTTGCGTTTTCTCTCATGTCAGGAGGAACTGCAGGATGACCGAATCTTTATTTTTTTTAAATTTAATGTAAAATATCAATAATAATACTTTTTTCGGTCAAATAATAATAATCATAAGAATCATGCATGTCCGAATACATTTTCTCTTCTAATGTCTTATATATCTTTATCGATGTGTTTTTCTCATTTTTATATTTTAATTTACAGATATATCTAATACCATAAAAATCACATATCTTTTTTAAAAAATAAACACTCATATATATATATATATAAAACTCCGTATAAATAAAATTACCCCCTTCCTTTCTTTCTCTCTCAATGAACTAGCAAAATTTCTGGCCCATCTTCTTCCTCCGAATCATTCTAGATTTTCCTCCCTTTTTACTTTTGGACTACAAAAAATCCAGGTTTGATATTAGCTCCGAGTATGCGACACGCTAGTCCTCAAGCTCGGTTTCAACTGATTTCGTGGAACGCGAAATTTTCTCCATTCGCAATTTCTGTTGCCATCTGCGGGAAAGCTTCAACAGTTCGATCAAATTAGGGTTTCATTTCCTGTTGCATGGTTCAATTTTGCCTTCGATCACCCTCCCTGGAATTGTGGGTGGTATAGTTTATCTCATTTATTCATTATTCTTCTGTTTGTACTCGTTACTTTATTATTTTGGGGGATTTTTTCATTGGTGATATAGCTAAAGTAAGCACGTCAAGAACTTGGGGGAACAATCGTCTTTTATCAGGTATATTTATTGAAACCCTAATTCCTGTTATATATAAGTGTTGGGGGGAGTCTTGTTGGGCCCGCCCAGACAGCCCAACATATAAGCCAGACTAGGGAATCATCCTAAAACAAATTAGTATTAGGTGGAGTAGTCCATCCACTCATATGCTAGGTTTAGAATCCTCCCACTTCCGATGTGGGATTCACAGGTGTCCCAACCAATCCCCCACTTCCGATGTGGGATTCACAAGTGTCCCAACAATAAGGGAAAATTAGCTAGGGTTTTGGGAGGCTTCTCGAACGACCGACACATCCTGACTTGAGTGTCGGAGGCTCCTCTGGGGGAGCGAGCCCCACCTCTTCCTCTCCTTCTATGTAGGGAAGATAAATCAACACCAGAAAGGATCGAGGTACAGATTTCTAATTCGGCGTTTCAGCAGAAGCCGCGGGGCGGCCAGGCGATTGCGAAATCGTTCGTTAGAGCTCCGAGCAACGGGGCGGCCTTACTGTTCACAACGATTTTTCCTCTTCGAATTTGGTCTCGATGTCAACATGAAAGTTGTAGATCTCGGAAAGAGCTTTCCAACACATGCTTATAATGGGCATTCCAACCACCGAGGCCTCCAGAAAGTGTGTTACAAGTTCAGCTTGTTTGGCGACAACTTCTGCTAACTTGTTCTTCATTTAGGCTCTCGAAATTCGACTCCGCTCCCGTGCTCTTCATTTTTCTTCCTCAACTTGAATCTTCCTTCATCCAAGAGTCTCCCCATTTCTCGTCAGATCCACATCTACCTGAAATTAAACATAAAATTGCATAGATTCCGACTCTTTCAACACCACAGTAAAACATGTAATTGTAACTAAAATATGCAATATTTACAACCAAACTAAGCTAAATGAATCTCAATATGCATATCTAATCATGCTCTATCAAATTCCTACACACTTGAACCTTTGCTTGTCCACAAGCAATAGAAATTAAACTCTGGAGCCCCATAGATTAGCAATTCATGTATCCATCTCAATAATCTCTAAGTGCATGAAAAACTAGCAAACACAATAGGTTAACAACACCATAGCACATAATTGCATTAATCAATGAAATCAGACAACCATATCCATTCTAGACCTCACAGGGAATATGTGTTTCACTCTCGCTCGAGTGTTTAAGGTTAAATGTTTACACTCAAAACTCAATCTTCAAAAGCTTAGCTACAATAGTCTTGTACCAGTGTTCTAGCTCTCCACCGCTGGTGACTCTACACACAACAAAAATCATGTTTACACTCAAAACCCTAAAATTCATTTAGGGTTGGTTGAACTAATTGAATGAGTAGGAAGTTGAACGTGTTGTTAAATCCCTCTTTAGGGACTGCAAATACCTTGGCTAATCTCTTAACTTAAAGCTATCAATTGGGTTAAATCCTTCGTTATGGACTGTTCGATTGATAAGGGTTGCTAGGACTGGTTGGACTAGTAACTATATTAGGTCGGGACAAGGGCATTCATAGGAAGCTTAATAGGATGAGAAAAAGTTACAAGGATCGCTTCAATCCAATAAAGTGGAAAATTGTAGGTAGAATTGCTTCTCCTAATTGTCTAAAACCAAATTCATTCACTTTGCTTTCTTTACTCCGCTTTGATAAAAGGCGGAACTTTCACACACAAAAACCCCCCAAATTGGTTACTTTGATTGACACTTGAATTAAACTCGAATTATAACTTTCCCTGTGGATCGACCTCTTGCTTATTGCTATACTTGCTATAGGTTTGAGTTTTCTTTGGCGGATCAACGACAAGTTTTCCCTCCGTCAACTATGGAAAAATCTTGTGGAGCTACAAAAGAATAGGCAATTAGGCTCAAATTGGCTTCGAGCAGAGGATAATATGTAAGGTGGAATAAAGTCAAATAGGGCTAATAAAGGTGTCTCAATCATGTTTAAGCCATGTGCAGAAATCATAATATGCAGCCTTGAAAAAGATATTTAAATGCAAGCCAAAGAGGAAGCAATTGAAGAGAGTACACTCAACAAGCAAGAGGACTAAATCAAGTGCAGTCTTGAATAGGCCAAAATAAGCTCACCAGGTCATGTCTAGAACTTCAAGATCACCCAAAATAAATGATCTTATGTGCTCAATCATTAACCACTCATGTTCACCAAATAGTATAGAAAACATATATCGAAGGTTTCAACAATCCAAGCACATCATGGGACATAAATCTCAATACAGACAGAAAAGAGGACAAACGGTATCCATATGGGGAAAGAAGACCTAAACCTAACTAATGCATAAAACATATTTTTGATTTTTTTTTGAAGTAACATGTTGATATGCATGCAATGTAAACTAAAAACAAATATACAAGTGCAACTGAAAATAAACATGCAATCCTATTGTGCCATGCAATTCTTCCCCCCACACTTAAATCAGGCATTGTCCTCAATGACATAAAAGACAACAAAAGATAAAAATATGAAGGAAAGAAAGAAAAACTGACTTGCTCACTGCGGTGGTGATAGGTAAGGTGGGAAAGGAAGGGAAATATCTCAGTCCTGTCAGAGGCCGCGGGGCGACCATGATAGGTTGCAGGGCGGCTGAGGACGTGACCTAGCCACGGGGCGGTTTTCCTGGACGCGGGGCGGCCTATGACATTTAGCTCCTTCACTGCTTTCTCTTCGACGCCTTTTCTCCCTGCGGTGTTATCTCCCCACAACCAAACTAATCTATTAAACAAAAGTCATAGAGGAAAACATAAAACTTACATTGGATTGCCTCCCAAGCAGCACCTTTGTTTACTGTCATTGGCTCGACAGTTTATTCATCCACTCATTCAAGACTCAAGCGGACATTGTCAGCGCCCTCAAGAGCAAATCAAACTCTCGTGCTCAATCGATATTCAAATGCACACTAAAGATGAAACAATTGGTAATTAAAATTATAGCAGTGAGAACCATTACCATCTTACCCTCCATTCGAGCTTGATTCGCCCTCGAGGTTATATAGGACCACCAACACAGTTCCGTTGGTGGTTTGTTGAAGTAGCAGTCAAATGGATCAACGTATCCACCAATATTCTTTTCAGTGCAGAAGGTAACCTTTCCTTGCTCTGTAGCCTCAGCAATAGGCTCTAGACCTGATTCATCAATGGGTGAGCTAGGGATGATCTCGTCAGATGAAGTGTTTTTTATCTTCTCAATGTGATTTTCCAAAATGACCTCAAGCACATTCAAGGAATTAAGTGCAAAGAAGTCAAAACATTCGAATAGGAATAATAACCAGATTAAGAAACTCACAATTCAACGATCAAATATCCAAACTGTAGGCGAAACCTTGAGAGTTTAGTTGCTAAGGTGAATGAAAGAATAACCTAGAAAAGTCTTTTTAAAAGTCTCCAAAGAGTCGGCCAAAAATAACATAAAAACCCTAATTAAAGTCCGGATCCTAATCCTTATCCCACTTGGACGCGCTAGGAAAGAAGTCGGCCCGTCGACGACTCTCCTAATTCTTATCCTGCTTCGAAAAGAAAAAAGAAACTACCAAAAAATAATGTACTCTCTCCGTTTGGAAAAAACACGTCGTTTACTATTCACACACGTGTTTTTAGGTTGACAAAAACTACATAAAATATTTATTTTTTTAACAATTTTGTAGTTATTAATACTAGTAACTATAAAATTGTTGAAAAATTATTTTTAAAAAAAAAGATATTTTATATAGTTTTTTACCCTCTTAAAAAAAACATGCATGCATAATGCATGTCTTGGCGACTAGAGGAAGTATATTTTTACACATCATGTGCCTACTTGGCTAGCGTAGCGTTATTTCCCCTTTGTCCATCCATACTTTTAACGTCTTTTGACGCAAAATGCAAAATATCATTGGATGGTCACAACAGGTATATCTGAAATGTTGCTTAAATTTCTGATGTCTAAGATTTAGATAACAACAATTCTTGTTTCTAGTGACAACTAATGACCGTTGCCTTCTTACTCGAAACATGGAAATGATGCTAGAAATTGTCAACTAAAACTACCCTCCAAATTCACTTGTGAGCCAGAAGCAAGTGGATACATCCAAATTCAAGATGAATCAACGTCTAATATCGCCAATAGAACATCCCGCGATTCCTGCAGCCACTACATGTCCAAGGAAATAACGGAGGGTCAAGGCAATACAAGTGGATACAAGTAATGTGGCAAGTATCACACTGCATAAGAAGGTCTTCAGGTTCTCGAAGATTGCATTCGCAACAAGCTGGCTCGACAGATGACACCTGTATTATGAACGAGCAGTGGATTAGCACTAGCAGCCATATATTGGGGAAACTTTTAATAAAAGGTCTGACATATTGTGATCTTGGAATCCTATGTTAAGTTCAGCAACTGTGCAAGAACTTGACAAGAGCAATGTCAAAAAATAATAAAAGCAAAATGCCACTGTAAGGTTTGCTACCTAATATGATCACAATTCACAACAGTAGAAAATCAACAGAAATAAGAAAACTACATATATTAGGAGATCCATCTTCACAATGAAAATGTTTACTGCATCATAGTAAATTGAGTCATAATATATTATATCCTTGTCACAGCAAAAGCAAACTAGTATAATTTTATGCTGCGGGCTTGGGGGAAGCAGATATGCTTAAAACCTCTATCCCAAAGAAATAACAAATTTACTGCCTGCAGACATTTCAACCAGACTCCCAAATTATGCCTACAAGCAAAAGAAACTATAAATTACCTGCATATTGCCAAAAACAGGTAGATCATCAGGGAGGATAAATATATCCTGTGTTGATGAGGCACAAGGAATTGTCTGAGAGTATATTTTTTGGTCCCTGCAATCTGCATCGTCCACTTTTGTAATGGTCGTGAAAGTAGCCTTGCACAAAGGGCATGTTGATATGTCTTTCCTTTCAAAACCTGCAACAAAATTTTACCAGGACAGTAGTTATTCCTTGAACAGATGAATGAATGTTTGCATACAAAGTCCAAAAGAAAGGTAAATAGGCAACGACTCCGAATCGTGTCCTTAATCAATCCAACCCCCATACTTGAAATAAGAAACTAGACTGACTATATAACTACTCAACGATGTGCTAAATATATTCTTCAAAGGGCCACAACTATATTAATACTGGAATAAGAGATAATTAAGGCTGTCTGGATGAAATATTCTTCTCATCCCTTAATTTATTGCAGCATTCAAGAAGATACTATGGCTTACTGTTATCAACAAGGCTTGGAATCTAGTGCAAACACATGAACTTTTAAATCAGATCAGCCATGGTATTGGCTTTCATAGAGTGTGCATGTATGATATCAAGATAACCATGAAATTTTAAAGAAATGACAACTGCATACCAAGGAATCAGCCCAGGTTTGGATGCACGGAAAACAAAATCGATACCCACAAGGAAGAACTCCCCTCGTTGAACAGAAATCAGTCCAACATATCACACATGACAAACCCAATGAAGTAGGGCTTCTTGGATGTTGTTCAACTTGATCTGCAATTTTCAGCTCATCTTTTACACATTCTACATCAAAGATAGTATCCTCCAAGGCTCCTTCAGGTTCTGTCAATCTCTCTTCTCTTTGAAAAATCAAACCTTCAGCACCAGTATCAAGCATTTCAACTACCTCCCTCTCAAATGAACCTTGATTTCTAGCATGCCTTTGGCTGGTAGAGACATCATCAGATCTCTCACTTATCCTTCCTTCATTTCCATTTCTCAGACTATATTGGTTAGATGTACTTGCAACATTCTGATCAACATTGATAATTTCGTTGGTGAGGCATTCCTTTCCATTATTATTTAGAAATTCCACGGGATATTTATTAACAATGCCTTTGACAAGCCGACGACTAGTACGTGGCGGATCAGTTGAGATTGTGTCTCTGCTGCTATCATAAATTCTCTTCTGCTTCCTTGAGGGTTTGGAAGCTCTTTTACTTGATTCCTCACACTGCAAGAGCGAACAAATATCACTATCAGTGACTATAAGACTAACTCCAATGGTTAAGCGTGAAAATGTACATATTTGCACAAGGTGCTTAAAAATGCACATCACTTTTTGATATTTTACTCCATTGGTTAAATGTGCATTTTATACACACCTATCTCTAAATAATATGATTAAATTAAAAAGGGAAAGAAAACAATAAAAAACAACCAATAAAAATGACTTTACTTTATTGAAAAGTGATAAAAAGTTTTTGCACATGGGGGAGGTGATGTGCTTATATTTAAGCACTTTGTGCAAATGTGCACATTATAAACACTCAAAAGTAACCATTGGAGCACAATTTGCATCAAAATGTGCATATTTGAGCATTTGCACCATGCCATTGGAGTTAGTCTAACTGCAGGTTAACTTCTAATTTCTATATTAATCAGACATTTTCATCAAATCTTGATTTCTTCAAGTAGCAGATAATCAGAGCACAGAGAGGACATTTTGGTTTTGATAAAATTGATAAGCCTGAACAAGCAGCATCAATAAAATGATTTAAAGAAACGAGTGGAAGGTTGAGAGTGGGTTAGGCATTGGTGGAGGGATAACTGTGGAAAAGTAGTCTACTTAACTAGTGAGCAAATTTCAAAAAGTTTATCTAAAAGAGAAAACATCAGCAAAGATCCAGGTATGCTTCCCAAAGGAAAGAAATCAACTAAATACTTGGCCACAGAATCAATACAATTAGTCGTGGCTGATATATAAGGGAACGCAGAAGATTGCCTCATTTTCTGACACCAAAAACATTTAAGACCAATCCATTTTTTTACTTTGGAGTCAGACACTTCAACCACATTAAAGTAGTACACAACACAGTTTCTGCTTTTTCACCAGGAATAGGAATCAAACAAATATTGAATTAACCAGTCATAAGATGATAACAAAATTAGTGAAAACTGAAAATACAACAATGATATAAAACAATAATGTCCCCCTCGAATAATCATTTAGATTGAATCAGAGAACTGCTACAGCTCTAACAAGAATTGATATAGGAATGACTTCAGATAGCTCATGACTCAAGGAGTTTAAACAAATAACTTCTGCAAATTCAAGCAGCATAAAAAGATTATAACGCTACCTTATTGAACAACCATCTGTCTTCCCAGTCATGATGTTCTGTGTTTTCATATTCGACATCAACAACAGGATCAGTCCGGGATTTATATACACCATTCAAAACCAATTTGTTCTCTCTCAACACGCCTACATCTGAAACAGCTGGAACTTCCAATAAAATGGAACCCACTTGTTTTCCACTGCAAGAAGATTGAGATTCAACAAATACATAACGCTTCAGTACGATAAATCAAATTGTGGGAAACATAGTACATGACTCTGCTTTTTACTACCTCAACCGAGTGTAGGGCTGTTCTGAGATACGCTTCCCTTCCTTTATGCAGTCCTCGAACCATCGGTGATTGACAATTTTAGTGCCAAACTTCTTGGCTAGCTTATACTTTTCGCCTTCAAATTTCCAACAAACCTATCCACATTACCATAGACTCATTGAAAGCTCCACAAAACACTACAGTATATAGAATAAATCAGATCATAAAATTAAATTTTGTCTCGGAATGTAAAATCTCATAGCAGTATAGCACTATTCACTATGAATCGACTTTAAGGACCCCACTGCATATTCTATAACAATTAGCATTCTTTTGAAACCCCATCAGTATCAAAAATGTAATTTCTACAGATTTGGCATACGATCTTCAGATTATGAATCTGCTACTAATAAAAGTACTATTCTAAACTCCATCAAGATTTTAGATACAAACCAACAGAAATCGGTAAACAAAATTGATCTGGAAAATAGGAGACTAACCAAATGCGTAATTGATCTGGAAAAAGATCCAACATAGCTGGCACCGGAGAGGGAAATTAACTTGATGAGCTTAAATCGCTCAGAACCGTGGTAGCCACTGACCGAAGCCACGATTGCCTCCATTCCTTCCATCCACTACAATCTACGAGACGGTTGAACTCATCAGAGAACAACAATCGACAAATCCAGTAAAATCAAAGCGAAATCAACCATTAACTCGAAGAACAAAATGCGAAAACCAAATCGATTCTACCGGTTTACCAGTTTAGCACAAACAAACTCCCAAACCCTAGGACAACCCATTCTACCTGTGATAGAGCGAATTAAGCAAGCAGCAAGCAGCAAGCAGAACAGTATTGAGAAACGGAGAAAACGAGATGAGGCTTTCAGGGCTGATGCGATGTGATGTTAGACCTACTTGCCGGGAAATTGAAATTTTTTGAATTTTGAGGAGTGACGACGGAGAACGGAGAGAGAGGGTTTTATACAGTGATTTTATTTTTATTTTTTTTAAAGATCGATACAGCGAAAATTAGGTGAAATTCTAGAAAACAGCCCTTTAAAATTTAAATACATTATTTGCACAAAATCACCCCTTAAATTAAAATTTTCAGAAAACCACCCTTAAAAAGCTAGATGCATGCAAAAGACCACCCATCTAACCTTTTTCATTAAAATTGTTGTTAAATATGTAAAATTATCATTTTTATCCTTCTGCTTTTAATATATGTGAAGGGTAAAAGGGGGGTCGAGAGGTAAATGATGAGCACTTAAGAGAACCTCGAACCAACTAAATCAAAGATGACCAACTAAATTAAGGATCAAACACTTAAGAATTGTCAAGAGATGAACCAGGATATTAGTGATAAAGGAGAAAATAGTGATTTTTCACTTTTAACATTAAACTTAAGCGCCCCTCTGCTGCCCACTCCTCAAGCGCCCCTCTGCTGCCCACTCCGACTGCCTCCCCACACGCGTCCACATGAGGAGGAACGCACCTCCCATTTAAAAGTTAACCAGTAGTTTTAAGAGTGTTAGGTGGTCGCATGTGCGACGCAGGAGAAATTGGGTCTATTACCTCTTTGTTGTGTTTTTTCTATTATTTCTTTACCATAGATATAGCTAATGAGATGAAATGAGTTAGTAAAGTTTAGTCCAAAAAAAATAATATTCAACTAATCAACTAGATCAATGTTGGCTTAACTTTAAAACTTAGAGTTTGTTCATTTTATTTGAGTATTTATATGATTATTTCAAATCTTAATAATTTGAATTAAAATTGGACATTTTGGTATTTATAATGGTAGTTTGTCTAAAAGGAGTTGGAGCCTGGAGGTGTGACATATACACTTTATTCAAACCTAATCATCTTAGTTTGGGTTCGAATTTGTATGATATATGTGATTTGAGGTGATTTTCAATCCCTCCTATCCTTTTTCCAAAACTACAACAACAACACCTCTTTCCCCGACATCATCGAGAGTGTGTTTCCTAATGACCCAGACATCAACAAAAACAAAAAGACAAGTGTAACAAAATAAACTAAAATATGCAAAACCAAGAATTAGAAGCTCCACCAAAGGAGTGAACCTGTCAGCATCAGGCATTCAGCACCTTAAGATAAAGAGGAGAAACAGGAAACACATTACACAAACACAACCAGTTTCAGCACAGCAACTGTCAGCAAGTCAGCAAACTAGGTGCTACAACAAATATTTACTACACAAACCTCCTACCCACAATCTTTACCAAAAACTTAAAAACCACTTATTTGCAGTTATGTTCCATTGCAAGAGCCAAGCAAGTTTCATGAAAGCTGGGTCTCAAACTTGAGGGAGATGCCCATGCTGAAGAGCTCTTGGCAGAGGAGCTTGGCTCCATATGGCACATTTACCTTCACAATCTCTTCTGCTGCCTCGCAGAATCGACAGTATGGCCCCCGGATCTTCCTCCTCCCTGCAGTTCCGCCAGCTCGCACGATCACGTTCGCTACATTGTTGCACTTGCGGCAGACGTGCATCTGGGTGGCGTCACTGAGCGTGAACAGTCGCTCGTGGAGGTTGGTGGAGGCCCCGTGGGCGATCAGGCAGTCCCGCTCCATCTCCCCGAATTTCACCCCTCCAAACCGCTTCCTGTCCGCCACCGGCTGCCTTGTTAGGGGGTGCACTGGCCCCGTGTTCCGGAACTTCACCTTGTCCTCTGCCATGTGCACCAAGCGCTGGTAGAACGTCGGCCCCATGAAGATCATAGATTGGATCTTTTCCCCAGTCCGGCCATTGTAGACTCGTTCATTCCCCCATCTCGAGAATCCGGCCCTGCGGTCACAGTGTCAAATGCGCTAACAAAAAAGGGCAATCCAAAGGCACAATAAATTGATCATAAATGGCAAACAGGTATAGAAATGGCAAACGAGAAGAACAATACGAACACAGGAAACGTCATTTCTAATGATGTAATCATTTCACCTATGGATATGTGTTTCCGAATTTTCCTAGGTAACGGAAACAGGAAATACCGCTCCCTTGTAGTTTCCAGGTAAAATGTACAACTCTAAGGTGCTTCTAGTTTCCTATCCCGGTTTCTCCTATGACAACAGGCAAGCTTTGCTAGCTGATTTATACACTTCACAGTGATATTTATGTACTATAGATGACCCTTAGGAAGTGCATCAAAATCCAATTGTTGTTTCCTTGGATGTTCGTAGAAATGACTACATATACTTGCATTAACAACTGCAGGGTATTAAATCTTAGACGACCAATCAAATAGGAAAACTTCGATCATTCAGGAAAAACAACCACCCAAAACACTTTAACTATAACAGGACTCCCCAAGAATTTCTCAATAGATGTGTTGCAGTTTTCACCAAAAGTGTAAGCTTGAACTAGTAAAAAATGTATAGAAGTCCAACGGTCAAATACGTTTTCAATATATGAAGTAAAGCTTACTTGTGAAGTTGCTCAGCTATGGACTCAACAGTAAGAGTGGAGAAAGGGGTGGCATATTTGGATGAGCCGTCACGTGAAAGGGCAATGACCTTCCCTAGGGCAGCCTCCAGAAGCTGGCCAGGTGTTTGCCTTGAAGGAAAGGCATGTGGGTTGATGACAACATCTGGAACTATACCTTGTATAGTGAACGGGAGATTTTCTTGCGACTCCAGGAAACCGAGCACACCCTTCTGCCCATGCATGCTAGAAAATTTGTCGCCGAGACAAGGAGAACGAACCTGAATCAATCAACAAACAATTGAGTTGACTAAACAGATGATCCCATCAGCATTTTTCATTTCAAGATTCACATAATGGTAAAATTATTGAATAAGGTGGACGTAAAATGAATACATGTATAAAGTGGGAGACAAGGCTACCTGTCTTAGAGATACAGTAGCAAAATTCTTTCCATCATTGTTGGAAGACACGACTACTTTCTGTACAGTGCCCTTCTCAGTATGTTTTAGTTTCAAACTGTGGTCAGCACCAGCCGCGGTACGCCTGCCAATGATAATATCACGGCTTTCCAAGTTTGCGCCAACAAATGGAAAACCTTCGTCGTCTAAACAGTCAGCACGCCCCACCTCACTATGCATCTTTGCAAAGACATCATCTGGTACTCTACTCTTTTTTTCAGACTCCTTGTTTTCCACTTCGGATTTATAACTCCTAACATGCTCTGAGCGAAACATCCCACGTTCCATGGAAGCCCGGCTCATGACCAAGGAGTCCTCCTGGTTATACCCAAAGTGCACATTCACAGCCACAATCGCATTTTGCCCATTGAAGAACTCTGGCTTTCCGAGACAGTCAGAAAGCACGGTCCGGAAAAGCGGCTTCTGGGGGTAATACAGCTTGTGAGACGCTGTATCCAATCTGATATTCGGATTTGTTGAGAAAAAGCCCATGGCTTGTCCGGAGTGCTTTGCAGATTGGTAGAGTGTCCTCCTTGCATGATCGTGGTTGGCAAACGGTATGATCCCACAACTTAAACTCAGCAAGAAAGAAGGATCGAGCTCACAATGAGTATATTTTCCGGGTTCTTCTCCGACTCCCGTGAAGAGGTACTTGATCCCCCATGCTGTGTGACAGTCTTCCTCTTCTTCAACTCCGATCATTTCTATTATTCCCTTCCCTATAAGAGACTGAAAGGAACAGTCGCTTCCTTTCAGGGATTTAATCTCCCTCAGATTTTCAACAACTAACAGGGGGCGGAGTATCCTTCCAGAATCACAGAATATCCGTACTTCTCTATTATGCACATCCCTTTTAACTTCCATCTACAAAAATGAACAAACATAACCAAAGTTTCTGTTAAGAACACAAACCCTGCAACGAATATAGTACCACACAATAACATCTCTACTCCAAAAAAATAAGGAAAATTGTATCCCGTCACTTCAATTTCATTGCATAGATACAAAACCTTATTCGCCGAAAAATGTATAGCAAAGTCAAACGGGGAATTGATGCACAACACAGCTAGTATATGATTGAAGTCAAGAGAGGAGGAAATTGGGAGGGAAGCCTTGAAGCAAATAGCCCTAATGTGTGGACATAATGTCGCATTATAATTCATATGTAGCAGGATACGAACGTGCAATGCCACAGCTTACATGCAATATTTTGGGAAGATCACACAAAAACTACTACTTTCATCATACCTGAATGCTTATTAGTAAGCACATTCATGATTCATCGGAAACAAAACAGAAGGTATATATGAGACATATAGAAGTGGTTAAGGAAACAAATAACTAATAAGTAAATATACTGACAAAAAGAAAGGTAGATTTTTCTATAATTGAACGTACCCTGTAATCTACCAAACAAGTGTAAATAAAAGTGTTTGTGCTTTCCAAGCCCACTCAAAACCAAAGAACCCAGTTTTCAATTCAGGAAGAAAAGAAATGAATCAAGTTGTAATTAGACACCTAAAAATGCTACTTGGACTGATTCAGAAAAGGAAAAGAGGAAGTAGGAACCTGGCTTGGCAATTGCTGGTGACGTCGCCTCATTCTTAGTTCCTGAACAAAGGAAAGGGAATCCGAACATAATCCCACCCATTCACCATCCAGAATTACTTTATCCTTCGTACTCAGTGGGGTGCTAGTGTCATCCATCAACTCCTCCATCCCACAACTGAACAACTTCTCAATAACTGGCTCTTTCATAACACTAGTGACAATTCCAGTTACGGCTAAATTTTTTACAAGACCACAATTCTCACCGTCTGGGGTTGCAAGAAAGCAAAGTCTTCCCCAGTGTGACGGGTGCCTGCATCATAAAACAAAAATAGCAACCTTCAGTCGACAAGACAACAATGTTCCACCTGCAATCCCAATTTTATCTCAACAATATGGCGAAAGGAAACCCTAAATCTAGATCTCTAAATGGAATTACACAAGATCAATGATGCATCAAGATAAATTGGGTGAGGTTAACACTTTATGTTTGTGATAAGTAAATAACAAACTTCTTATGAATGGTCCCACATGCCAACATCCCCAACCCCCAGCAACATACACAAATGCAATGGATCAAGGGTCAATTCAGAAAAAAAAATATAGCTCAAGGGTCATACATGGAATATGAGAATCTTTCAAGACCAAATTTAGATGTTGATCATTTTTCTATTTAGTGAACCAAAGTATTGACTTTTTAAAATTTTGATTATGGGAAAACGGAGAACAGAAATAGAGGTAAAGAATTGGTCTGTTCGGATTAGAACCAGGTGATATGGGGATATTAGGTCATGGTGGTTTTGCGGTCTATGCAGTCTTTTATGTATATAAAACATTCTTTTGCAACGAAAATAATGCCTCACTTTGATCCAAATAAAATCTCTTTGCCGAAATAAAGCACATATATGTCATCAGTCAGAATATTAAATGAAATTATTAGCATAAAAGGAAATATTAGATGGCGGAATTGCTTACGGGTATCTAGCCTCCCCAACCCTCCCGGTATAGGAAACCTGCTGGCGTGTTTTGCGCATATCACAATAGGCCTGCAAAGGATTTGTCCGCCTAAGTCCCGCAACAACACCAGAGATTCTTTCGGTCTTTTTGAAAGGATGAGCCCATGCTCCTGTAGAGAATGCTCTTGAAAGACCATTGGTGACAATAGAAGCCTCAAAATAGTCACTAATAGAATCTATCCTCCGATCTCCATACATGTCTCTTTGCATTGATTTTACCATTCTTCTCACTGCATGCTTGACATGGACATAAAGTTCATGCTCTAATAACTCTGCTGACAAATGAATTCTTTTGTTCCTGAAGTCATCTCTATTTTCAACTTTTCTTCGGCCAGAAAATGCTTGTAAGAGACAATTGAGCATATACCCAAGAAAGCGAGCTTTCTTTTTCAGTCCACAAATATTTGGAAACAAAGTACTCTTGAGCAATTCTTCGGCAGATTCTTCAGGCGGAAATTGGCGTGCTTTCATAAGTTTATCAAGGTAACTGACTGCACGACCTCTGTGACGAAAGCCCTCACATTCCTCATCAGCATCTCGAATGGATGCCATGATTATATTGTTTATATGGCCATCTGATGTGCCACACTCAATCAAATCAACAATTTCTCTGTCTGATGATACCCCGAGAGCGAAAAATAATACCCAAACAGGAACTTCTACTAATAAACAATATACTCTCAGAACTTTCTCTCCCCCTTTAACATTTCCAACTTTTGGATTTTCGACTAGTTTAGCTATCACATTCTTCCTCCTAAAAGGAAGTCTGTATGCAATCCTCCAGTATGGGTCAGTAGCAATCCACAGCCGCTTCAAGCAAGGTTGTTCTTGTGCAATGAAGGTCTGGAAAGAATAAAAACAAGTTTTGTCAAAGCCATATTAGTGAGAAAAGTATCATGGATTAAAAAGAAATTGCGAAGTAGGAAAAACAGGAGATGAAACAGAATAAAATGCAATAAAAATATTAAAAGACCAAGTAGCAAGGGTTATAAAAGATCAAAACAAACTCGACCAAAAACCTCATAAGAAAACTTGTATAGATAATAGATGAGGAGAAATTGAATTCAGGATTGACAACCAACATTGTAAGATACATGTATTGTCTTTTTAACATATTTAGTTACAATAATGCTTCGCGAATCCCTAAATAGTAAAATGAGAATCCAGCATTAATGCTTTCTGTGAACAATATTACAAATCTTCATTAGAATGAACTAGATGCAAGCAACCAAACACCGAATACTCACCTTCTCAGCACCCTTAACAATAAAATAGCCCCCTTCATCAAAATCACAGTCAACCTTTTCACTGTCTTTCATCCAACAAAGGTCAGACTTAACCATAACAGGAAGCCTGCCAACAAAGATGTCCTTATCTTCCTCGTAAACAATCTCCCTGTGCAGGAACTGCTCTTTTCCTTCCTTCATCTTCTGAGTATACACCTAATATAATAGACAAAGAAGGTGAATCTTGTGCACACCACACATTAGAGGATACTTTATTATAGTTATATCATGAAGTTTGTGAGGCTGTTGAGAAGAAGTAGAGCTCAACAGAGATAATAAGCATATTTTACAAGACATTAAACAAAAATCAACAAAACAAACTACACAAAACGTGAAAAATAACCAGTCCAAAGATATTTGGAAATTAGCATGACAGATGTTGGGAGTTAACCGAAAGGGAAATCTGAACAACAAAAGAGGCAACAAAGGAGTAGCAAGTTGAGACAAAACTCGCAACCACGTGAAAAACAAAAGAGGAATTCAAATTGAATCAGTGCATGAGATTGGTATATTCCAAATTTCCAATAGCAAAATATAGGAACTGATCCTTTCAGTTGTCACTCCTTAATGCATGCACATTGCAGAAGCAGAAGCTATGTAGCAAAATAAAATTCTTTGACATGAGGAAATTGGTAAGAGAAGATATTATGGTTTTAAGAGTCATTTAAACACAAACACAGAAGTGCGAAAACCAGGAATAAGAATACAAGTGAACAACCACACGAATACATGATCATCAACACACCTCAAGATGAGTGTTGACAGAAATCCTAGCAGAATATGTCATGTTCTGCAGACGAGCATGCCTAGGATACATATCAAGGCACACTTCTGTCCCCGACCAAAACTTGGGCCGCTCAACGCTAACATCACCAAAGCGAACAAGTGCGTGGCGAAATTCACCCTCGCCTTTCTTCCGGGGATCATACCCTGGCTCCACCTTGATCTCACCAATAAAATCAAACACATTCTTTATCCCATATTCGATGAAGTCATTGTAGGAATTTATCTGGTGACTAATGAGTCCATGCTGTCGGAAAAATGCCGAAGCAGCTTTCTTACAGAATTCGGTCAAATACGATTCTCCAAGCTCAGTAAAATCTTTGCTACTATCCAACATCTCACAATCACTATCCCCACTCTCTTCATCTGCTTCCCTCTTATCACGGCTCTGAAAAACCTTATCACTGATAACCGGCTCCTCATTAGCAACAACACCCATCTTACCAGAAACCTGCATAGTGCAAGAACAAATCAGAAGCAGAAGATTAGTTTACAACTTAGGGCCCGTTTGTTTGAACGGAGGTAAAGTAAACAGATTCATTGCTTTATGGAGAAGGGAAAGGTAAGAGAAACTGTTAACCTAGTATTTTGTTTGGTTAGATTAGAGAAAGTAATCGATTAACCTTACCCTATTTAAATGCAAGTAATCCAACAAAAATACACAAAGAAGCAATTCAGGAAAAACGAATGAAAAAAAAAACAAGCAAATCTAATTTCAATTTTGGGAGTTAGAATCATCTGCATACACCATTTCTCTATCACAATATCAATGGAACTCACCATTAATGTCATTTGATGACCAATTGGAGAGCCAATAGAACAGAAAATCCATTGACAATATAGGATTTCAACACAATTTCAACATCCAAAGATTGATCAAAGGGATTCACCGTAATTCTTGAGTCTAGAGCAGTCGGTCATGCTATCCAAAATCACTGACCATGGCTAGCAGTTAACCCTCATGAGTCATGGTGGAGAAGGCATAGGCACGAGTGTGGAGGAGAAGGTGTAGCGGCGCCCTGACCGTGCTCCGATTCTATCTCATCTCGGCGACGCTGTCAAATCGGAGGAGAAGGAGGTATCGGATCGGTGACTCTGCTGCAATCCAATTACCGTTGTTCGATCTCTTCTTCTTCACTGGAATGGAAGGGGAGGAAGAGATCCGACCATATCCATTCTAGACCTCACAGGGAATATGTGTTTCACTCTCGCTCGAGTGTTTAAGGTTAAATGTTTACACTCAAAACTCAATCTTCAAAAGCTTAGCTACAATAGTCTTGTACCAGTGTTCTAGCTCTCAACCGCTGGTGACTCTACACACAACAAAAATCATGTTTACACTCAAAACCCTAAAATTCATTTAGGGTTGGTTGAACTAATTGAATGAGTAGGAAGTTGAACGTGTTGTTAAATCCCTCTTTAGGGACTGCAAATACCTTGGCTAATCTCTTAACTTAAAGCTATCAATTGGGTTAAATCCTTCGTTATGGACTGTTCGATTGATAAGGGTTGCTAGGACTGGTTGGACTAGTAACTATATTAGGTCGGGACAAGGGCATTCATAGGAAGCTTAATAGGATGAGAAAAAGTTACAAGGATCGCTTCAATCCAATAAAGTGGAAAATTGTAGGTAGAATTGCTTCTCCTAATTGTCTAAAACCAAATTCATTCACTTTGCTTTCTTTACTCCGCTTTGATAAAAGGCGGAACTTTCACACACAAAAACCCCCCAAATTGGTTACTTTGATTGACACTTGAATTAAACTCGAATTATAACTTTCCCTGTGGATCGACCTCTTGCTTATTGCTATACTTGCTATAGGTTTGAGTTTTCTTTGGCGGATCAACGACAAGTTTTCCCTCCGTCAACTATGGAAAAATCTTGTGGAGCTACAAAAGAATAGGCAATTAGGCTCAAATTGGCTTCGAGCAGAGGATAATATGTAAGGTGGAATAAAGTCAAATAGGGCTAATAAAGGTGTCTCAATCATGTTTAAGCCATGTGCAGAAATCATAATATGCAGCCTTGAAAAAGATATTTAAATGCAAGCCAAAGAGGAAGCAATTGAAGAGAGTACACTCAACAAGCAAGAGGACTAAATCAAGTGCAGTCTTGAATAGGCCAAAATAAGCTCACCAGGTCATGTCTAGAACTTCAAGATCACCCAAAATAAATGATCTTATGTGCTCAATCATTAACCACTCATGTTCACCAAATAGTATAGAAAACATATATCGAAGGTTTCAACAATCCAAGCACATCATGGGACATAAATCTCAATACAGACAGAAAAGAGGACAAACGGTATCCATATGGGGAAAGAAGACCTAAACCTAACTAATGCATAAAACATATTTTTGATTTTTTTTTTGAAGTAACATGTTGATATGCATGCAATGTAAACTAAAAACAAATATACAAGTGCAACTGAAAATAAACATGCAATCCTATTGTGCCATGCAATTCTTCCCCCCACACTTAAATCAGGCATTGTCCTCAATGACATAAAAGACAACAAAAGATAAAAATATGAAGGAAAGAAAGAAAAACTGACTTGCTCACTGCGGTGGTGATAGGTAAGGTGGGAAAGGAAGGGAAATATCTCAGTCCTGTCAGAGGCCGCGGGGCGACCATGATAGGTTGCGGGGCGGCTGAGGACGTGACCTAGCCACGGGGCGGTTTTCCTGGACGCGGGGTGGCCTATGACATTTAGCTCCTTCACTGCTTTCTCTTCGACGCCTTTTCTCCCTGCGGTGTTATCTCCCCACAACCAAACTAATCTATTAAACAAAAGTCATAGAGGAAAACATAAAACTTACATTGGATTGCCTCCCAAGCAGCACCTTTGTTTACTGTCATTGGCTCGACAGTTTATTCATCCACTCATTCAAGACTCAAGCGGACATTGTCAGCGCCCTCAAGAGCAAATCAAACTCTCGTGCTCAATCGATATTCAAATGCACACTAAAGATGAAACAATTGGTAATTAAAATTATAGCAGTGAGAACCATTACCATCTTACCCTCCATTCGAGCTTGATTCGCCCTCGAGGTTATATAGGACCACCAACACAGTTCCGTTGGTGGTTTGTTGAAGTAGCAGTCAAATGGATCAACGTATCCACCAATATTCTTTTCAGTGCAGAAGGTAACCTTTCCTTGCTCTGTAGCCTCAGCAATAGGCTCTAGACCTGATTCATCAATGGGTGAGCTAGGGATGATCTCGTCAGATGAAGTGTTTTTTATCTTCTCAATGTGATTTTCCAAAATGACCTCAAGCACATTCAAGGAATTAAGTGCAAAGAAGTCAAAACATTCGAATAGGAATAATAACCAGATTAAGAAACTCACAATTTAACGATCAAATATCCAAACTGTAGGCGAAACCTTGAGAGTTTAGTTGCTAAGGTGAATGAAAGAATAACCTAGAAAAGTCTTTTTAAAAGTCTCCAAAGAGTCGGCCAAAAATAACATAAAAACCCTAATTAAAGTCCGGATCCTAATCCTTATCCCACTTGGACGCGCTAGGAAAGAAGTCGGCCCGTCGACGACTCTCCTAATTCTTATCCTGCTTCGAAAAGAAAAAAGAAACTACCAAAAAATAATGTACTCTCTCCGTTTGGAAAAAACACGTCGTTTACTATTCACACACGTGTTTTTAGGTTGACAAAAACTACATAAAATATTTATTTTTTTAACAATTTTGTAGTTATTAATACTAGTAACTATAAAATTGTTGAAAAATTATTTTAAAAAAAAAAGATATTTTATATAGTTTTTTACCCTCTTAAAAAAAACATGCATGCATAATACATGTCTTGGCGACTAGAGGAAGTATATTTTTACACATCATGTGCCTACTTGGCTAGCGTAGCGTTATTTCCCCTTTGTCCATCCATACTTTTAACGTCTTTTGACGCAAAATGCAAAATATCATTGGATGGTCACAACAGGTATATCTGAAATGTTGCTTAAATTTCTGATGTCTAAGGTTTAGATAACAACAATTCTTGTTTCTAGTGACAACTAATGACCGTTGCCTTCTTACTCGAAACATGGAAATGATGCTAGAAATTGTCAACTAAAACTACCCTCCAAATTCACTTGTGAGCCAGAAGCAAGTGGATACATCCAAATTCAAGATGAATCAACGTCTAATATCGCCGATAGAACATCCCGCGATTCCTGCAGCCACTACATGTCCAAGGAAATAACGGAGGGTCAAGGCAATACAAGTGGATACAAGTAATGTGGCAAGTATCACACTGCATAAGAAGGTCTTCAGGTTCTCGAAGATTGCATTCGCAACAAGCTGGCTCGACAGATGACACCTGTATTATGAACGAGCAGTGGATTAGCACTAGCAGCCATATATTGGGGAAACTTTTAATAAAAGGTCTGACATATTGTGATCTTGGAATCCTATGTTAAGTTCAGCAACTGTGCAAGAACTTGACAAGAGCAATGTCAAAAAATAATAAAAGCAAAATGCCACTGTAAGGTTTGCTACCTAATATGATCACAATTCACAACAGTAGAAAATCAACAGAAATAAGAAAACTACATATATTAGGAGATCCATCTTCACAATGAAAATGTTTACTGCATCATAGTAAATTGAGTCATAATATATTATATCCTTGTCACAGCAAAAGCAAACTAGTATAATTTTATGCTGCGGGCTTGGGGGAAGCAGATATGCTTAAAACCTCTATCCCAAAGAAATAACAAATTTACTGCCTGCAGACATTTCAACCAGACTCCCAAATTATGCCTACAAGCAAAAGAAACTATAAATTACCTGCATATTGCCAAAAACAGGTAGATCATCAGGGAGGATAAATATATCCTGTGTTGATGAGGCACAAGGAATTGTCTGAGAGTATATTTTTTGGTCCCTGCAATCTGCATCGTCCACTTTTGTAATGGTCGTGAAAGTAGCCTTGCACAAAGGGCATGTTGATATGTCTTTCCTTTCAAAACCTGCAACAAAATTTTACCAGGACAGTAGTTATTCCTTGAACAGATGAATGAATGTTTGCATACAAAGTCCAAAAGAAAGGTAAATAGGCAACGACTCCGAATCGTGTCCTTAATCAATCCAACCCCCATACTTGAAATAAGAAACTAGACTGACTATATAACTACTCAACGATGTGCTAAATATATTCTTCAAAGGGCCACAACTATATTAATACTGGAATAAGAGATAATTAAGGCTGTCTGGATGAAATATTCTTCTCATCCCTTAATTTATTGCAGCATTCAAGAAGATACTATGGCTTACTGTTATCAACAAGGCTTGGAATCTAGTGCAAACACATGAACTTTTAAATCAGATCAGCCATGGTATTGGCTTTCATAGAGTGTGCATGTATGATATCAAGATAACCATGAAATTTTAAAGAAATGACAACTGCATACCAAGGAATCAGCCCAGGTTTGGATGCACGGAAAACAAAATCGATGCCCACAAGGAAGAACTCCCCTCGTTGAACAGAAATCAGTCCAACATATCACACATGACAAACCCAATGAAGTAGGGCTTCTTGGATGTTGTTCAACTTGATCTGCAATTTTCAGCTCATCTTTTACACATTCTACATCAAAGATAGTATCCTCCAAGGCTCCTTCAGGTTCTGTCAATCTCTCTTCTCTTTGAAAAATCAAACCTTCAGCACCAGTATCAAGCATTTCAACTACCTCCCTCTCAAATGAACCTTGATTTCTAGCATGCCTTTGGCTGGTAGAGACATCATCAGATCTCTCACTTATCCTTCCTTCATTTCCATTTCTCAGACTATATTGGTTAGATGTACTTGCAACATTCTGATCAACATTGATAATTTCGTTGGTGAGGCATTCCTTTCCATTATTATTTAGAAATTCCACGGGATATTTATTAACAATGCCTTTGACAAGCCGACGACTAGTACGTGGCGGATCAGTTGAGATTGTGTCTCTGCTGCTATCATAAATTCTCTTCTGCTTCCTTGAGGGTTTGGAAGCTCTTTTACTTGATTCCTCACACTGCAAGAGCGAACAAATATCACTATCAGTGACTATAAGACTAACTCCAATGGTTAAGCGTGAAAATGTACATATTTGCACAAGGTGCTTAAAAATGCACATCACTTTTTGATATTTTACTCCATTGGTTAAATGTGCATTTTATACACACCTATCTCTAAATAATATGATTAAATTAAAAAGGGAAAGAAAACAATAAAAAACAACCAATAAAAATGACTTTACTTTATTGAAAAGTGATAAAAAGTTTTTGCACATGGGGGAGGTGATGTGCTTATATTTAAGCACTTTGTGCAAATGTGCACATTATAAACACTCAAAAGTAACCATTGGAGCACAATTTGCATCAAAATGTGCATATTTGAGCATTTGCACCATGCCATTGGAGTTAGTCTAACTGCAGGTTAACTTCTAATTTCTATATTAATCAGACATTTTCATCAAATCTTGATTTCTTCAAGTGGCAGATAATCAGAGCACAGAGAGGACATTTTGGTTTTGATAAAATTGATAAGCCTGAACAAGCAGCATCAATAAAATGATTTAAAGAAACGAGTGGAAGGTTGAGAGTGGGTTAGGCATTGGTGGAGGGATAACTGTGGAAAAGTAGTCTACTTAACTAGTGAGCAAATTTCAAAAAGTTTATCTAAAAGAGAAAACATCAGCAAAGATCCAGGTATGCTTCCCAAAGGAAAGATATCAACTAAATACTTGGCCACAGAATCAATACAATTAGTCGTGGCTGATATATAAGGGAACGCAGAAGATTGCCTCATTTTCTGACACCAAAAACATTTAAGACCAATCCATTTTTTTACTTTGGAGTCAGACACTTCAACCACATTAAAGTAGTACACAACACAGTTTCTGCTTTTTCACCAGGAATAGGAATCAAACAAATATTGAATTAACCAGTCATAAGATGATAACAAAATTAGTGAAAACTGAAAATACAACAATGATATAAAACAATAATGTCCCCCTCGAATAATCATTTAGATTGAATCAGAGAACTGCTACAGCTCTAACAAGAATTGATATAGGAATGACTTCAGATAGCTCATGACTCAAGGAGTTTAAACAAATAACTTCTGCAAATTCAAGCAGCATAAAAAGATTATAACGCTACCTTATTGAACAACCATCTGTCTTCCCAGTCATGATGTTCTGTGTTTTCATATTCGACATCAACAACAGGATCAGTCCGGGATTTATATACACCATTCAAAACCAATTTGTTCTCTCTCAACACGCCTACATCTGAAACAGCTGGAACTTCCAATAAAATGGAACCCACTTGTTTTCCACTGCAAGAAGATTGAGATTCAACAAATACATAACGCTTCAGTACGATAAATCAAATTGTGGGAAACATAGTACATGACTCTGCTTTTTACTACCTCAACCGAGTGTAGGGCTGTTCTGAGATACGCTTCCCTTCCTTTATGCAGTCCTCGAACCATCGGTGATTGACAATTTTAGTGCCAAACTTCTTGGCTAGCTTATACTTTTCGCCTTCAAATTTCCAACAAACCTATCCACATTACCATAGACTCATTGAAAGCTCCACAAAACACTACAGTATATAGAATAAATCAGATCATAAAATTAAATTTTGTCTCGGAATGTAAAATCTCATAGCAGTATAGCACTATTCACTATGAATCGACTTTAAGGACCCCACTGCATATTCTATAACAATTAGCATTCTTTTGAAACCCCATCAGTATCAAAAATGTAATTTCTACAGATTTGGCATACGATCTTCAGATTATGAATCTGCTACTAATAAAAGTACTATTCTAAACTCCATCAAGATTTTAGATACAAACCAACAGAAATCGGTAAACAAAATTGATCTGGAAAATAGGAGACTAACCAAATGCGTAATTGATCTGGAAAAAGATCCAACATAGCTGGCACCGGAGAGGGAAATTAACTTGATGAGCTTAAATCGCTCAGAACCGTGGTAGCCACTGACCGAAGCCACGATTGCCTCCATTCCTTCCATCCACTACAATCTACGAGACGGTTGAACTCATCAGAGAACAACAATCGACAAATCCAGTAAAATCAAAGCGAAATCAACCATTAACTCGAAGAACAAAATGCGAAAACCAAATCGATTCTACCGGTTTACCAGTTTAGCACAAACAAACTCCCAAACCCTAGGACAACCCATTCTACCTGTGATAGAGCGAATTAAGCAAGCAGCAAGCAGCAAGCAGAACAGTATTGAGAAACGGAGAAAACGAGATGAGGCTTTCAGGGCTGATGCGATGTGATGTTAGACCTACTTGCCGGGAAATTGAAATTTTTTGAATTTTGAGGAGTGACGACGGAGAACGGAGAGAGAGGGTTTTATACAGTGATTTTATTTTTATTTTTTTTAAAGATCGATACAGCGAAAATTAGGTGAAATTCTAGAAAACAGCCCTTTAAAATTTAAATACATTATTTGCACAAAATCACCCCTTAAATTAAAATTTTCAGAAAACCACCCTTAAAAAGCTAGATGCATGCAAAAGACCACCCATCTAACCTTTTTCATTAAAATTGTTGTTAAATATGTAAAATTATCATTTTTATCCTTCTGCTTTTAATATATGTGAAGGGTAAAAGGGGGGTCGAGAGGTAAATGATGAGCACTTAAGAGAACCTCGAACCAACTAAATCAAAGATGACCAACTAAATTAAGGATCAAACACTTAAGAATTGTCAAGAGATGAACCAGGATATTAGTGATAAAGGAGAAAATAGTGATTTTTCACTTTTAACATTAAACTTAAGCGCCCCTCTGCTGCCCACTCCTCAAGCGCCCCTCTGCTGCCCACTCCGACTGCCTCCCCACACGCGTCCACATGAGGAGGAACGCACCTCCCATTTAAAAGTTAACCAGTAGTTTTAAGAGTGTTAGGTGGTCGCATGTGCGACGCAGGAGAAATTGGGTCTATTACCTCTTTGTTGTGTTTTTTCTATTATTTCTTTACCATAGATATAGCTAATGAGATGAAATGAGTTAGTAAAGTTTAGTCCAAAAAAAATAATATTCAACTAATCAACTAGATCAATGTTGGCTTAACTTTAAAACTTAGAGTTTGTTCATTTTATTTGAGTATTTATATGATTATTTCAAATCTTAATAATTTGAATTAAAATTGGACATTTTGGTATTTATAATGGTAGTTTGTCTAAAAGGAGTTGGAGCCTGGAGGTGTGACATATACACTTTATTCAAACCTAATCATCTTAGTTTGGGTTCGAATTTGTATGATATATGTGATTTGAGGTGATTTTCAATCCCTCCTATCCTTTTTCCAAAACTACAACAACAACACCTCTTTCCCCGACATCATCGAGAGTGTGTTTCCTAATGACCCAGACATCAACAAAAACAAAAAGACAAGTGTAACAAAATAAACTAAAATATGCAAAACCAAGAATTAGAAGCTCCACCAAAGGAGTGAACCTGTCAGCATCAGGCATTCAGCACCTTAAGATAAAGAGGAGAAACAGGAAACACATTACACAAACACAACCAGTTTCAGCACAGCAACTGTCAGCAAGTCAGCAAACTAGGTGCTACAACAAATATTTACTACACAAACCTCCTACCCACAATCTTTACCAAAAACTTAAAAACCACTTATTTGCAGTTATGTTCCATTGCAAGAGCCAAGCAAGTTTCATGAAAGCTGGGTCTCAAACTTGAGGGAGATGCCCATGCTGAAGAGCTCTTGGCAGAGGAGCTTGGCTCCATATGGCACATTTACCTTCACAATCTCTTCTGCTGCCTCGCAGAATCGACAGTATGGCCCCCGGATCTTCCTCCTCCCTGCAGTTCCGCCAGCTCGCACGATCACGTTCGCTACATTGTTGCACTTGCGGCAGACGTGCATCTGGGTGGCGTCACTGAGCGTGAACAGTCGCTCGTGGAGGTTGGTGGAGGCCCCGTGGGCGATCAGGCAGTCCCGCTCCATCTCCCCGAATTTCACCCCTCCAAACCGCTTCCTGTCCGCCACCGGCTGCCTTGTTAGGGGGTGCACTGGCCCCGTGTTCCGGAACTTCACCTTGTCCTCTGCCATGTGCACCAAGCGCTGGTAGAACGTCGGCCCCATGAAGATCATAGATTGGATCTTTTCCCCAGTCCGGCCATTGTAGACTCGTTCATTCCCCCATCTCGAGAATCCGGCCCTGCGGTCACAGTGTCAAATGCGCTAACAAAAAAGGGCAATCCAAAGGCACAATAAATTGATCATAAATGGCAAACAGGTATAGAAATGGCAAACGAGAAGAACAATACGAACACAGGAAACGTCATTTCTAATGATGTAATCATTTCACCTATGGATATGTGTTTCCGAATTTTCCTAGGTAACGGAAACAGGAAATACCGCTCCCTTGTAGTTTCCAGGTAAAATGTACAACTCTAAGGTGCTTCTAGTTTCCTATCCCGGTTTCTCCTATGACAACAGGCAAGCTTTGCTAGCTGATTTATACACTTCACAGTGATATTTATGTACTATAGATGACCCTTAGGAAGTGCATCAAAATCCAATTGTTGTTTCCTTGGATGTTCGTAGAAATGACTACATATACTTGCATTAACAACTGCAGGGTATTAAATCTTAGACGACCAATCAAATAGGAAAACTTCGATCATTCAGGAAAAACAACCACCCAAAACACTTTAACTATAACAGGACTCCCCAAGAATTTCTCAATAGATGTGTTGCAGTTTTCACCAAAAGTGTAAGCTTGAACTAGTAAAAAATGTATAGAAGTCCAACGGTCAAATACGTTTTCAATATATGAAGTAAAGCTTACTTGTGAAGTTGCTCAGCTATGGACTCAACAGTAAGAGTGGAGAAAGGGGTGGCATATTTGGATGAGCCGTCACGTGAAAGGGCAATGACCTTCCCTAGGGCAGCCTCCAGAAGCTGGCCAGGTGTTTGCCTTGAAGGAAAGGCATGTGGGTTGATGACAACATCTGGAACTATACCTTGTATAGTGAACGGGAGATTTTCTTGCGACTCCAGGAAACCGAGCACACCCTTCTGCCCATGCATGCTAGAAAATTTGTCGCCGAGACAAGGAGAACGAACCTGAATCAATCAACAAACAATTGAGTTGACTAAACAGATGATCCCATCAGCATTTTTCATTTCAAGATTCACATAATGGTAAAATTATTGAATAAGGTGGACGTAAAATGAATACATGTATAAAGTGGGAGACAAGGCTACCTGTCTTAGAGATACAGTAGCAAAATTCTTTCCATCATTGTTGGAAGACACGACTACTTTCTGTACAGTGCCCTTCTCAGTATGTTTTAGTTTCAAACTGTGGTCAGCACCAGCCGCGGTACGCCTGCCAATGATAATATCACGGCTTTCCAAGTTTGCGCCAACAAATGGAAAACCTTCGTCGTCTAAACAGTCAGCACGCCCCACCTCACTATGCATCTTTGCAAAGACATCATCTGGTACTCTACTCTTTTTTTCAGACTCCTTGTTTTCCACTTCGGATTTATAACTCCTAACATGCTCTGAGCGAAACATCCCACGTTCCATGGAAGCCCGGCTCATGACCAAGGAGTCCTCCTGGTTATACCCAAAGTGCACATTCACAGCCACAATCGCATTTTGCCCATTGAAGAACTCTGGCTTTCCGAGACAGTCAGAAAGCACGGTCCGGAAAAGCGGCTTCTGGGGGTAATACAGCTTGTGAGACGCTGTATCCAATCTGATATTCGGATTTGTTGAGAAAAAGCCCATGGCTTGTCCGGAGTGCTTTGCAGATTGGTAGAGTGTCCTCCTTGCATGATCGTGGTTGGCAAACGGTATGATCCCACAACTTAAACTCAGCAAGAAAGAAGGATCGAGCTCACAATGAGTATATTTTCCGGGTTCTTCTCCGACTCCCGTGAAGAGGTACTTGATCCCCCATGCTGTGTGACAGTCTTCCTCTTCTTCAACTCCGATCATTTCTATTATTCCCTTCCCTATAAGAGACTGAAAGGAACAGTCGCTTCCTTTCAGGGATTTAATCTCCCTCAGATTTTCAACAACTAACAGGGGGCGGAGTATCCTTCCAGAATCACAGAATATCCGTACTTCTCTATTATGCACATCCCTTTTAACTTCCATCTACAAAAATGAACAAACATAACCAAAGTTTCTGTTAAGAACACAAACCCTGCAACGAATATAGTACCACACAATAACATCTCTACTCCAAAAAAATAAGGAAAATTGTATCCCGTCACTTCAATTTCATTGCATAGATACAAAACCTTATTCGCCGAAAAATGTATAGCAAAGTCAAACGGGGAATTGATGCACAACACAGCTAGTATATGATTGAAGTCAAGAGAGGAGGAAATTGGGAGGGAAGCCTTGAAGCAAATAGCCCTAATGTGTGGACATAATGTCGCATTATAATTCATATGTAGCAGGATACGAACGTGCAATGCCACAGCTTACATGCAATATTTTGGGAAGATCACACAAAAACTACTACTTTCATCATACCTGAATGCTTATTAGTAAGCACATTCATGATTCATCGGAAACAAAACAGAAGGTATATATGAGACATATAGAAGTGGTTAAGGAAACAAATAACTAATAAGTAAATATACTGACAAAAAGAAAGGTAGATTTTTCTATAATTGAACGTACCCTGTAATCTACCAAACAAGTGTAAATAAAAGTGTTTGTGCTTTCCAAGCCCACTCAAAACCAAAGAACCCAGTTTTCAATTCAGGAAGAAAAGAAATGAATCAAGTTGTAATTAGACACCTAAAAATGCTACTTGGACTGATTCAGAAAAGGAAAAGAGGAAGTAGGAACCTGGCTTGGCAATTGCTGGTGACGTCGCCTCATTCTTAGTTCCTGAACAAAGGAAAGGGAATCCGAACATAATCCCACCCATTCACCATCCAGAATTACTTTATCCTTCGTACTCAGTGGGGTGCTAGTGTCATCCATCAACTCCTCCATCCCACAACTGAACAACTTCTCAATAACTGGCTCTTTCATAACACTAGTGACAATTCCAGTTACGGCTAAATTTTTTACAAGACCACAATTCTCACCGTCTGGGGTTGCAAGAAAGCAAAGTCTTCCCCAGTGTGACGGGTGCCTGCATCATAAAACAAAAATAGCAACCTTCAGTCGACAAGACAACAATGTTCCACCTGCAATCCCAATTTTATCTCAACAATATGGCGAAAGGAAACCCTAAATCTAGATCTCTAAATGGAATTACACAAGATCAATGATGCATCAAGATAAATTGGGTGAGGTTAACACTTTATGTTTGTGATAAGTAAATAACAAACTTCTTATGAATGGTCCCACATGCCAACATCCCCAACCCCCAGCAACATACACAAATGCAATGGATCAAGGGTCAATTCAGAAAAAAAAATATAGCTCAAGGGTCATACATGGAATATGAGAATCTTTCAAGACCAAATTTAGATGTTGATCATTTTTCTATTTAGTGAACCAAAGTATTGACTTTTTAAAATTTTGATTATGGGAAAACGGAGAACAGAAATAGAGGTAAAGAATTGGTCTGTTCGGATTAGAACCAGGTGATATGGGGATATTAGGTCATGGTGGTTTTGCGGTCTATGCAGTCTTTTATGTATATAAAACATTCTTTTGCAACGAAAATAATGCCTCACTTTGATCCAAATAAAATCTCTTTGCCGAAATAAAGCACATATATGTCATCAGTCAGAATATTAAATGAAATTATTAGCATAAAAGGAAATATTAGATGGCGGAATTGCTTACGGGTATCTAGCCTCCCCAACCCTCCCGGTATAGGAAACCTGCTGGCGTGTTTTGCGCATATCACAATAGGCCTGCAAAGGATTTGTCCGCCTAAGTCCCGCAACAACACCAGAGATTCTTTCGGTCTTTTTGAAAGGATGAGCCCATGCTCCTGTAGAGAATGCTCTTGAAAGACCATTGGTGACAATAGAAGCCTCAAAATAGTCACTAATAGAATCTATCCTCCGATCTCCATACATGTCTCTTTGCATTGATTTTACCATTCTTCTCACTGCATGCTTGACATGGACATAAAGTTCATGCTCTAATAACTCTGCTGACAAATGAATTCTTTTGTTCCTGAAGTCATCTCTATTTTCAACTTTTCTTCGGCCAGAAAATGCTTGTAAGAGACAATTGAGCATATACCCAAGAAAGCGAGCTTTCTTTTTCAGTCCACAAATATTTGGAAACAAAGTACTCTTGAGCAATTCTTCGGCAGATTCTTCAGGCGGAAATTGGCGTGCTTTCATAAGTTTATCAAGGTAACTGACTGCACGACCTCTGTGACGAAAGCCCTCACATTCCTCATCAGCATCTCGAATGGATGCCATGATTATATTGTTTATATGGCCATCTGATGTGCCACACTCAATCAAATCAACAATTTCTCTGTCTGATGATACCCCGAGAGCGAAAAATAATACCCAAACAGGAACTTCTACTAATAAACAATATACTCTCAGAACTTTCTCTCCCCCTTTAACATTTCCAACTTTTGGATTTTCGACTAGTTTAGCTATCACATTCTTCCTCCTAAAAGGAAGTCTGTATGCAATCCTCCAGTATGGGTCAGTAGCAATCCACAGCCGCTTCAAGCAAGGTTGTTCTTGTGCAATGAAGGTCTGGAAAGAATAAAAACAAGTTTTGTCAAAGCCATATTAGTGAGAAAAGTATCATGGATTAAAAAGAAATTGCGAAGTAGGAAAAACAGGAGATGAAACAGAATAAAATGCAATAAAAATATTAAAAGACCAAGTAGCAAGGGTTATAAAAGATCAAAACAAACTCGACCAAAAACCTCATAAGAAAACTTGTATAGATAATAGATGAGGAGAAATTGAATTCAGGATTGACAACCAACATTGTAAGATACATGTATTGTCTTTTTAACATATTTAGTTACAATAATGCTTCGCGAATCCCTAAATAGTAAAATGAGAATCCAGCATTAATGCTTTCTGTGAACAATATTACAAATCTTCATTAGAATGAACTAGATGCAAGCAACCAAACACCGAATACTCACCTTCTCAGCACCCTTAACAATAAAATAGCCCCCTTCATCAAAATCACAGTCAACCTTTTCACTGTCTTTCATCCAACAAAGGTCAGACTTAACCATAACAGGAAGCCTGCCAACAAAGATGTCCTTATCTTCCTCGTAAACAATCTCCCTGTGCAGGAACTGCTCTTTTCCTTCCTTCATCTTCTGAGTATACACCTAATATAATAGACAAAGAAGGTGAATCTTGTGCACACCACACATTAGAGGATACTTTATTATAGTTATATCATGAAGTTTGTGAGGCTGTTGAGAAGAAGTAGAGCTCAACAGAGATAATAAGCATATTTTACAAGACATTAAACAAAAATCAACAAAACAAACTACACAAAACGTGAAAAATAACCAGTCCAAAGATATTTGGAAATTAGCATGACAGATGTTGGGAGTTAACCGAAAGGGAAATCTGAACAACAAAAGAGGCAACAAAGGAGTAGCAAGTTGAGACAAAACTCGCAACCACGTGAAAAACAAAAGAGGAATTCAAATTGAATCAGTGCATGAGATTGGTATATTCCAAATTTCCAATAGCAAAATATAGGAACTGATCCTTTCAGTTGTCACTCCTTAATGCATGCACATTGCAGAAGCAGAAGCTATGTAGCAAAATAAAATTCTTTGACATGAGGAAATTGGTAAGAGAAGATATTATGGTTTTAAGAGTCATTTAAACACAAACACAGAAGTGCGAAAACCAGGAATAAGAATACAAGTGAACAACCACACGAATACATGATCATCAACACACCTCAAGATGAGTGTTGACAGAAATCCTAGCAGAATATGTCATGTTCTGCAGACGAGCATGCCTAGGATACATATCAAGGCACACTTCTGTCCCCGACCAAAACTTGGGCCGCTCAACGCTAACATCACCAAAGCGAACAAGTGCGTGGCGAAATTCACCCTCGCCTTTCTTCCGGGGATCATACCCTGGCTCCACCTTGATCTCACCAATAAAATCAAACACATTCTTTATCCCATATTCGATGAAGTCATTGTAGGAATTTATCTGGTGACTAATGAGTCCATGCTGTCGGAAAAATGCCGAAGCAGCTTTCTTACAGAATTCGGTCAAATACGATTCTCCAAGCTCAGTAAAATCTTTGCTACTATCCAACATCTCACAATCACTATCCCCACTCTCTTCATCTGCTTCCCTCTTATCACGGCTCTGAAAAACCTTATCACTGATAACCGGCTCCTCATTAGCAACAACACCCATCTTACCAGAAACCTGCATAGTGCAAGAACAAATCAGAAGCAGAAGATTAGTTTACAACTTAGGGCCCGTTTGTTTGAACGGAGGTAAAGTAAACAGATTCATTGCTTTATGGAGAAGGGAAAGGTAAGAGAAACTGTTAACCTAGTATTTTGTTTGGTTAGATTAGAGAAAGTAATCGATTAACCTTACCCTATTTAAATGCAAGTAATCCAACAAAAATACACAAAGAAGCAATTCAGGAAAAACGAATGAAAAAAAAAACAAGCAAATCTAATTTCAATTTTGGGAGTTAGAATCATCTGCATACACCATTTCTCTATCACAATATCAATGGAACTCACCATTAATGTCATTTGATGACCAATTGGAGAGCCAATAGAACAGAAAATCCATTGACAATATAGGATTTCAACACAATTTCAACATCCAAAGATTGATCAAAGGGATTCACCGTAATTCTTGAGTCTAGAGCAGTCGGTCATGCTATCCAAAATCACTGACCATGGCTAGCAGTTAACCCTCATGAGTCATGGTGGAGAAGGCATAGGCACGAGTGTGGAGGAGAAGGTGTAGCGGCGCCCTGACCGTGCTCCGATTCTATCTCATCTCGGCGACGCTGTCAAATCGGAGGAGAAGGAGGTATCGGATCGGTGACTCTGCTGCAATCCAATTACCGTTGTTCGATCTCTTCTTCTTCACTGGAATGGAAGGGGAGGAAGAGATCCGACCATCCATGACCCTAATTGACACCACAGGGAGTCCGATTTTGGTTCGGGGATGGAGATTTGATGGAAAACGAGGAGGATGGTGATCAAATCAACGAAAAACGAGAAAGAGGATTGAGATTCAACCGAAAACAAGAGTCGGGATGGAGATCAGATCGACGAAAAACAGAGGATGGAGATTCGACGAAGAACGAGAACGGGAATGGAGATCTGATGGAAGTGAGCGAGAGAGTGGTTGGGGGAGTCAGAGAAGTAAACATAAGATGTTCGCGTGAAACAAGAGGGTGAAGTAGTAAACCCTCTTTTTTTTAGGGTAAACAAATGGGTTTAATTCATTGAGGCTCATAACAGTAATAATCCTCTGAGGGGTTAAACCAAACACAATTTTATGGGCCAAGGTCTAATATTCCTTTCCCTTGTAAGATTTTTAGTCAAACAAACGAGCCCTTAAACCATCACCGCACCAGCAAATAAATCTCTTTAAGATAAGCACACTGAAGTTAGATTCGTGGTATGCACTATCGTTTTTCGTTACGGGAAAATTGAACCGAGATCTTTAGGAAAATCGAACCAGATCGATGACTGCCAGAAGAAAATAAAGACTAGGTAAAGAACGACTTATTACAGAGAACAAGCAAACAACGGAAGAACAACAAGGGTTTTCTCCTCGCTTAAAAAATCTCCCTTTCTGTACTTGCAACGGAGGAGATTTAGACCCATGCGACCTGATCGCGTCCCCAAAAGGGCCAAAATAGCAATCACATTAAGCGGAAACATAACGCAGAAATTCAAAGGTACCCAAAAACAAAATTCCAGCAAAATGGGATTTTGATCATCTAGGAAGCAGTAATATAGGTAAACCTAGAAAGGGGACGGAAAACACACACAAAGTAAATGCAAGGAGAGAGATGGTTGGGGTGTCCAACCTTAGTCTTTGAACTCAAAACCATGGAGGATTTTCGGTGGGAGACGGAGGTGATGGAAAAAAAAACCAGCAAAAGCTTTTCACCGCCTCTTTGAATGGGTTACTTTTAGAGTGTTGGGAGTGATAATCGGAAGGGAATCGCTGACAGGAAGGGGGAAACGAGTAGGGATAAGCAGAGATTCCGATTGCATTGGACGGAGAATTAAAACCCCTGTGACTCTGTGAGTGTGGGCTTTTGGGAGTGGTGCAATGGGGGCCACTTTCTCCGTGAAAAAATAAAATAAAAATCTTTTTTTTTTCCCACTTTTTCTCATTGTTCACGTGATAATCAGGTCCTGATGTATCGCTTGGACTACGATTATAGTTCCGAGTGAGGCTTGACTTCGTCCGTCGTCTTCGTCCACTCCCTATTTGGTTTAGGTCTGCTTGGTTTTGTTTTTGTGATAAAGTGCGTTTGCCTGAGTTTGCACCGCTTTGTATTGTTGTTTGTTATCATTTGTAGACGGTTCTTCCATCTGCTGGACTGGTTTGGCCGGCTTTCGAGTTTCATATATGTCTGAACTCGAATTCTTACCTAGTAAAAAAAAGTTAAAAAATAATCAATATTAATACGAACTTTAAAGACCGTATAAAAAATAATACTTCGTATAAACGATTTCACATTAAACCAATTTCGATAAACAAAAAATTCCAATAATTTTTTGATGTATTAACTAAATGCTAAAAATTTAATGATATGACATTAATAATTATAATGCATAAATATAATGTTTGAAAATAAAACTAATTATTGGTACACCCAAACCTTGCTCTTAACTTACTTTTTATCTATCACGCCAACTTAAGAGCTTCATTCTAAATTTTTGATTTTTTTACCCTCATTCGTGAGCTCAAGCCTTGAACCCTTAATTTTTTATTTTTTTATGAGTATAAGTCGAATGAATTTTTTCCACAAACATATACTATATACAAAGTGAGTGTCTATGTTTAGATAAAATGAAACTATACACAGAAATATAATTTTTATATTTTTTTAAAAAGCGAAAACGCTCATTTTTTTTATAAATATGTGTTGTTGAAATTCATGCCATTTGTTTTTATAAAAGGCAAGGATTCGGAGATGGTTAACCGCAGTTAAACCATCATCCAAGAGCATCCATCTCGTCGATCTCAACAGAGACCCGCTCGACGATAAAGGACGATAAGAAGCCGGTGTGAGCCAATCTATTAGCGACATGGTTCCCTTCACGAAAAGGGTGTGAGAAGCTGACAGATTCGAAGGAGTGACAAATATCGTGGATATCCGAGACCGCCATCTCAAGCTCCCAAGGGCAACGTCAAAGTCCCTTCAGGACATTGATCAACAAGAGGCAATCTCCCTCCACCCCAATCCGAGAATAACCAAACGTCGACACCACCTAGAGACCAATATAGAAGGCCAAAACATTCTGCATGCACAGCGGAAACTCCTCCAGGAATATGGGCGCCACAGAAGATCACCGCCCCCTGATCATTTCTAATAATGAAACCTGCATCAGCGGAGCCAGCACTATTCCTGGCTCCATCAATGTTGAAATTCATGCCATGATCCTTTTTTGGAGTCTATACAAGAGACTTTTAGTTTGAACTCTTAGCTTTTATTTTTATTTTTTTAAAACTTTCTTTTTTTGATCAACCGGTGGGCTACTGCCCTTGGCTATTATTCATATTAGCAGATGGTGAAGAAACTCCGGCCCCTCAAATTCAAGCAAATTACACATGAAAGGAGGAGGCACAGTGTATTCGGCAAAAGTAATAGAATTTTCAAAGGAAAACCGAGCAAGGGCGTCTCCAAAAATCAGTTTGCTTGACGCTTGACGTGGACCACGGATACCTCCAGGTTAGCGTCTTCCATCCACTTGCAGCACTGCACGACCAGATGATGTGCCATAGAGTTAAGCTTTCCTCTCCGATTGAGCATCTCGCACACCATTACCGAGTCCGTCTAAAGAACCAAGCGTGGGCAGCCGATTCGTCTAGCCATCCTCAGCCCGTGGTAAGCAGCCCACACTTCCTCCATGAGTGGTGTACATATCCCACAGCTAAAACTGAATGCGAGCAGGAACTCTCCCGCGGCATCTCTGAACACACCCCCACCTCCTGCCTTCCCCGGGTCCCCCTTAGCTGCACCATCAACATTAAGCATCACCCATCCCGCCGTTGAAAGGGCCCCCAAGTTGTCCGGCTGTCAAGACAGGGCGCGGGCTGGTGGAGTTCGAAATATATATAATCCCAAGCATCCTGCATTGACGCTCTAGCTGTCAAGGTATGAACATGAACCTCATCCTTGCCTTCAAAAATCAGTTTTGTTGCGGCACTTCCAAATGCACCAAAGCAAGGACGCAAAAAAAGTTGCCCTCCTGTCTTCCTTCTTGGTGTTTCAAAAATCCATTTCCTTGATGTCCATAGACAAGAAGAAGCCAGAATTTCCTGCCCCCAATAGCTTTGTCCACTGCGTCTTAACACTCGGGCAATCCCTCAAAGCATGAAGACTAGTCTCGGTGCTTGAGCAACGCGGACAAGCTCCCGAATTTGACAAGTGGCGACGAACTCGGTTCTTATATGGCTATAGCTAAGAGCCAAAGGTTCACCAATAAACATGATCTTATGAATACAAACTGGATTTTAATGTTAATTTAATCATCTAATTTGCACTAAAAATTGATTTTTTCAACCAAAAATACATTAAATGATTAACAATATAATGCAACGTCATCAAATTTTCGAATGTTCGATTGCCACGTCAAAAGTTTGGCCAAACAACAACGAATTTATAAGGGATGTGCATAACAGGGATGGATTATAAGTTGTACAAATTAGACGAGTAAATAATTGTAAGTGACTAGTGGCTAGTGCCATTCAAACATGGAAACTTTTCAGTGTAAATCAAGTGATGGAAAGATGATGATCTCAAAAAAAAAAAATGATGATGAAGATCTTGCACTCTTGAGTAAGGCAGAAACAAAGAACACATTATCACATCAAGATGTGCATATAAAGGAGCTTGTTTGTGCTAGTCAAGGCGCCGAAGGAGGTACTCAACCTCGACCACCTTGGTCAGAGGAATCACCCACTCGTCGTAGAGACGAGAAATAACAGCAGGATCGACCTTGTAGGTGTTGCTGGCGGCTGTGTCGTTGAGAGCCACATTTTGCCCGAAAACCATGGCCTTCTTGGCCACCCTTTGCTTCACCATCTCCTCTACTTTCTCATCCGTCAACAGTCTCATCAGCGTGTCTTGGTCCTGAACTCAGAAGCCACAAGATCATAGGAGCATTAACAATAAAGATAGAATTGGTTTAGAAGACGGATGCTTGTGCTTAAGGAAAACCCGGATCACCAAACGTTCGTTTGGTCCATTTTTCTGACCTTTGAACGGATTGGAGGTTCGTAGTCGTTAGGAGCACCCCTGAACTTGGCTTCGGCAACAAACTTTCCATAGTGTATCCTCCTAGCCAAGGCCTAAGGTAACGTTGGCTAAGTTAAGTACTCATGAAGGCCCAATTTAAGCGAAGACTAGCTTCAAAACTGCTTACAAGTACAACTACGAATGTTGAAGTCATAAATTAAGCAAAGACTAGTTTTTACTTTTTACCTGCAAGCAAGTGAGGTCGCAAGCCACGGTTGATGCATAGTTGCCATCATCTCCCTCGGAAGCAAACCGCGGAAGAAGCTTCTTGAAGTACAAGTCCCATATCTGACTACTCACATTGACTGAGGCAGCAGCAGGATACAAAACCTATACCGTCACAAGATTACATTCCGAACTTCATTTCTATCTGAAAATGGCATAGCTCCCAAAACAGTAAAGCCATAATAGATCCAGAGAAGTAGAGAAACCCACCTTTGGGAAGCTGTAAGGAGGTACAATCGGAGGTAGACAGTTAGGAAAGAAAGGAGTCTCTTCGGGATTTTCGTATCTGCCAAACTGAAACACAAAGAAGGCTTAATTTGGGTTGAAAATTTGAAATTATATCAGCCAGACAAGCTCCAGACATGGCAAGAACATAAATTCTTATTCAAGATTCCTCCCAAGTATCGGTATGATTCCTTTCCTTTGTATAGGTAGGAGAGGAATGCGACTTAACGAAGCGAATCAAACACCTTTCTAAGGGCACAGGCACACAGACACCATGTTGGTACCAATCTGATTAAACAATCTAGCTATTTCTCGATGCTAAAAAATCAGGAATATTTCTCTTTCAATTCAATTCTAACAACCACCACTCTGATTTCACTAAGCTGTTTGGTATCCAATACACACTACCAGGTATAGGTATAAGAATCCGATACTTGGTGTTTGGAATGACCCGGTATCGGTATCAAATTGATATCAGCCTCCCAAATCCATACCAATACCGAAACCGATAATACCAATTATAAGAAAATGCACTGAAAAACTAAAATGCAATCAGATGATTAAACCAAAAGGGAAAGGGTTTTGGATAATGAAAGCGAAACGAATCGGATAAAAATCAATACCTTGGCTTGGAGGGCTTCAGATTCTCTGATAAAGAGCTCAGCGAAGGAGCAATTCAAAACAGGAATCTGGACTGTCGATTGGGCCGAGGGATGATCGTACGCCTTGGAATTAAAGGGGAATTTCGCCCGCTCGATTAAGCCGAAAACGATGGTGTCCTCCAGTCGGATTAGGACGTTTCGGATGGAATCGAGTGACAGGGGATCATCGGTTGCTCCATTGCTGCCCATTTGATTCAACACCCGGTATATAAATCGAAATAAAGATTGAAGCTTTTTGATTGGAATGACGACGGGAGGAGGAGGAAGAGGTGATAATGGAGAGGGTAGTGGAAGACTTGACAAGTCGTTGTTGTGGCGACCACTTTATAGACCCGAAATGGCGTGGATTTGGAGCCGTTAATTGAGGAGGAAGCTGCAGAAAAGCAAACGGGTTAAGGAATTTGCCTTCATCGCTTTGCTTGTAAGCTTTCGGACACAACCAGTGGCGGATCCAGGATTTTTGTCGGAGGGGGGCTGAAAACTACAAAGGGATGATAGGATCGATGCTTCTCGTTAAATAGGATCGATACCTCTCATCAAACTTAGCGTCAAAACTTTTCAAAGCAACATTCGAGGATAAATAGGGTCGATGCTTTAGCTACATATTAATCTTATAGACAATTTCGAGGGTAAATGACCTTAAAATTTAGATATGAGATAAATTTGATGCTAATTTTTATATCTACCCGAATTTTTTGGTCACTCAAATTCATTGAAATTAAATTATGAATTATAATGGGACAGGACATTGACTCATAATATTAAATGTATACGAATCAGTCAGATTTACACAAATATCATAGCAGAACACCCACACTGCTGAAAAACAACACAATATATGTTTGCATCTTGAACAGTCAACAACTCATCCAACCCAAACTCTATCAATATATAAAATTCAACTTAAAACTCCCTGCTCTCAATCCACAAATTGATTCTCAAATCCACAAATTTACCCCAAATTGATTACTAAATCCAAAATTTTATCAGCAAAATCACAAACCATATCAAAATTGACCCAAATTGATTCTCAAATCCACAAATTTTAATCTAAACTAATTGACATCTCAATGAATTCTACTTAAAAACAATCTAACTAAATGGTAGAGGAGCAAAACTCCCAAATCTACAAACTACAATTCCAAATCACAAACCACAAATTCATTTCTAACTACAACCACAAACCACAAATTCATTTCAAGTGTAAGGAATGTATTCCCCCAAGGTGGCCTATCTATTGGTTTGGATTATTCAACATCACTAAGGGAGTTTGTAGGTTGAACAGCATGTCTAATGTTAAAATTGGTTAGTCTGCTTTTCATCCTCTTTCTTTTGACGATTGCACATCCCAACTTTAAGGCAGTTCATTGCTTCACTTGTTCTAATTTGTTTCATTTTCCTATTAAATGCGGAAATCTACATTTTTGGTATTCTTTTTTTTTTAAGGTTCTATACAAAAGAGTGGTTCGAATCTGGGAGTTTATGTGTTCTCACTACTACTAGAAGGAGCTCATGAAGTGGTCCACATTAGCAGTTAGGCTAATGTAGCGGTTTACTTTAGTGCTTAGGCTAATGAGCAGTTTATCTAGTTGTTTAGGTTATTGCAAAGGTTCAGGTAGTGATAAGAAGAGGTCAGAGAGGATCGGAATCACATCTCTATCAGAGGGAAATGAAATAGATATCCAAGGATCTATCTAGTGCTTAGTGTTAGTGTGTTACCATCTTTCCTCATTTCTGTTTTAATCTTAATCTCTGTATTTCTTGTTCCTAGCAAAAGCTTTAAAGAAGCTTAGCACTGAAATAGAAATACAATGCCATATCTTTTTTCTTCCTAAATTACCAGAGTATCTCTAGTCAAAGAAACTGGACCTAATTACCTGGGGTCATCTGTGATTTTTTGCACTTCAAAATAATTTTGGATAAATCATCACTATACTCTGGAACCTCTTCCTCAGGAAGCTGGATGATCTGATCTTTTGTTCCTCTTGGCATCTGAGGCTTCCTACCTCAGTTAGTACCCGATGTCAACTGATTTTAATTTTGAGATTCTCGTTGCAATAATAGATAATAACACAAGTGGAATGCTGCGGTGGATATATAATCTCGCTACTTGCAATGTCTAGGAAAAGAAGGACAAGAAGAGGAAAGGTAACTTGAAATGGATGGTTTTGAAGTTTTCATTATTGTTGATTTTTTTTGGGACATGAACAGGCAGATATATTACTGAATTAGGAACTGAAGTAAGAATGATGGCTACTCTCATTAGATACTATTTGTAGATTGATAGAATGAATCACATATTTTGTTATTATCTAGTTTCTGACTTGTTATGTTTGATGGGTGATAGTGTGATTGGATCTTGTAATTGTAGATGATTGGACCTATGCCATCCGATAAATATTGATTTGGAACACCGAAAAGCTGGAAAAACATCCATGGGATTTATTCAGTGATCTAATTCTGTTGTCTCTTCTTGATCATGCTATCATTGAACTCAAGGTAATCACTATTGAGGAGTTATTCTGCTACTCAACTTTTCCCTTCAGATACAAAACTGCTACTCAACTTTTCCCTTCTGATACAAAACTGCTACTCAATAATAGATTTCCATTTTTTTTTATTTGCAGGGGGCTATGATAAGGAAGATAAAGCAGCTAGGTCATATGATTTAGCAGCACTTAAATACTTATCAATGATGAGGGTGAAACCCATTTATTCCTTCCACCTTTTTTGGCATTAAAAGATTCATGTATAATCAAAATAGCCATGTGGGCTGTAAAATGGATCAAAAGAAATTAAATAGTCATGTGGGCTGTAAGATCTGAAAGAGTGCATACCTCAGGAACGAAACGAGAGACTCCAAACTTGATGATGAGGACTATGTGTTCGACTACAAGGATGGCAGCCAGCCCAGGCTCCAACTTCCACTTCCCTTCAGCATCATACAAGCACACCAGAAATTAATGGAGAATAGTGTAAGAAATGAATATTGAAAGTACAGAAACTATGAACTGTTACAAACATATATACTTTACCGTTGAAAGCGAACAACAAAATAGAGAGAGGGAGAGGCAGAGTACCTTGAAGACTCGAGAGCAAAAGGATGTTGAATTAGAGTTCCGACGCCTCCAAAACCTAAAATTACAATCAAATTAGGATGTTTCAACAGCTTTCCCTTTTCATTTTTCAGATATTAACCCTTTTGTAAAGGGAATAAAAGAAACAAGAGAATGATGTTTCAACAACTGATGTGGAAATTAAGATTTCCTAAACTAAATCTAACAGTTTCAGGATGATTAACTTAAAATATTCATTTGCATAACATGAAAAGATAATAATTGAAAAAAGAAGACGAAAAGCAATTATTCCAATTAAAGAGGCATGAGAGGGCACCATGGCCATGGGACAGCTCTCTCATCCTCTCAGTTAAGGGAAGAACAGTGTATCATGGCAGTCATGAAAAAAAAAAAACAGCAACAAAAGTTGTAGAGATTAACCAAGTCACCTCTTCAAAAAGGTCATAAGGAAAGAATAGCAACAAAAGTGACAAACACCTCAGGATCACATGGACCCAAGAGTGAAAAGTGAACATAAAAATGAAGATGAGATAGGAAACAAGCAGCTAGAACATAAAAGTGAACAAATGTGGAGTAGAAGATGAGATCAACAAATCATAGTGATAGAGAGCTATATCAATCACTCCTCAGCAGAAAATAGCACAGATCATACATTTTGCACTTTGGGAGGTAAGAAACTTAACAATGGTTATGGCTCATGTTAACTATGAAAAGTTATAGGGGGCACAGATCATACATTTTGCTATAAAATTCTGCTTTTTTTTTCCACCAGTAAAAAGGAACAACGACAAGCAAGAGTTATGATTAACTCATTAGAAAATAAATTAATATTCCCTTTCCAATATCCTCAATCTTATCAGATGGTCCCTAAAAGTGTTGAAGAATCAAATGACAAGCAAATCTTCATCTAGATCTAGTCTTGTATATTGATATTCAAAATGCACACTATGAAAGTCAGTACTTTCAAGGAAGGTGCTATATTACTTAAAAATTGAAGGATTTCCAGGAGCGTTGATTTTGTGATAAAGACAATATTCTAAGTTTAGCATACCTGCACTGCTCAATTTAGGAAGATATGTTCCGGATACTCTGGATTTCTCCGATATATTATAACACGGTTAGTTTATTTAATACACAAATACAATCGCATAATTCTAACATTATTGACTAATATATGTATTGATGCGATCATTTCAAAATAATGGTACCTAATATTGAATATTGATCCTATAGTCAGCACCTACGCCACAACTAACAGTGGATTATGTGGCATTTATGGTACCTAATATAATGTCCTAGTAGCATTTATGTGGCATTTTTGGTTGAGTGATTCTCCAACCCATTCCTAATACTAGAAATCCCCTCAACCAAATACATGTTATATAATTACAGTAGTTACCCAGCAAGGTTAGTTGTTGCATATATGTGTAACTAAAGAAACTTACTAGCTAGTAAACAATCAACCAATGCATGAAAGTGATTAATGAATTGCAGATGAAGATGAAGAGGAAGTGATTAACCGAAATAGTCTACTCAATTGCATTTCAACAAATAAAAAAACAGAACTTATGAGCCAATTAAAACCGGCAATTCAAAAACATAACCGAACATATACATCATTATAGCTAGTTAAACGATGAGAGGGACTTACCTTGCTGGAATGCAAATTGGAATTGAATTGACGACTATAAAGCACTGAATAAAGTGAAAGCCAAGGTAAACCAAAACTCCAAAAGCACCGTATAAACCCTAGGATTGAGAAACCAAATTTTTGGTTAGGGTTTCACTATTATAGTAATAGAGAGTTGATGACTGTGAGATTATAACAAATAGTTGACCACCTGTGTTCGATTGCGGCAACGGAGGCTAGAGATGAGGAGATTGTGAGAAATTTAGGGCGAACAGAAATTGAAGCAACCTCTTGATGCCGGAGAAGAGAAATTGAAGCAGAAATTGTGGCTACTAAATCACCTTTCAAGCAGAAGTCATCAACTTAAGGGAGGATGATGGAGACGAAGATGGGAGCGAGAGAGAAGGGAGGATCAGCCATGGCGATCGAGAAATCGGGGGGAGAGAGAGAGAGTGTGTGTGTAATTTGGGGGTTAGGAACCTTATGTTTTTTTTATTACTTTTTTAGAACCATTGGGCGACAAAACCAATGCCTTTGTGGCCCAAAAGCATAAATGGGCGACAAAAGTAACTTTTGCAATTTTTCTCAAAATTATTCCCACAAACAGTGATGAAATAAATGTTTTGTCGAAATTTCTATTCCAAGTACTCTCCAACGGTCACATAAATTTGAATATCAGCTCCTCCCTAAATCCAAAGAAAGCAAATCAAACAGCTTATCTCCACACCTCCTCAGATTCAACCTCCCTAAAACTCAGACTGAACCCCTCCAACCTAAAAAGAAGACTGAACACAACGGCATGAAGATACTGAAAGCAATGAAGAAGGTGAAGAAATTCTGGTCAAGGAAGAAAAAAAGGAAGCTGATGCCCCAAGATCACAGCAACTACTACACCCACCCTCCTCCTCCTCCTCCGTACCCACCGCCACCCCCACCACCGTGCTTCTGCCACTTCTGCCAACTTCCGCCACCATGCCCGGTGGAGCCTTCCGCTCCACCGCTGCCTGAGGAAGAGGAGCATCTGCTGATAAGCTCCCAACAGGAGTTGATTATGATTCTGGAAACAACTCAACCACAACCACTTTGCCATCAGCAGTGTGAGTATCCCGGACCGGCTCTGATGCCTCGGACCCAACCTTCCGGTAGGGAAAGCCAGGTGTTCGGTTTCTTTGTCCGATGCTTCCTCCCGTGTTTCGGGATTGAGGACGAAAGGGAGAAGAAGCTATAGGCTTTCCCAAATGCTATACACATATATGATGATGATGATGTAAGTTGCTGCATTTGTTGCTTGTATAAAGCTATGTATGAGTCTGTATGTCTGGTTAACCATTTATTCCAACCAAGGTATGATATGATATATTACTTTACCTGTTTTGCCAAACTGATCTCCCCTCTAGTGTTAGGATGCATCAAACCGAGGCAGTTAGATACGATGTGTCGATGAGTAAATTATGTAGAAATACAGCTGAGACCAACAATGTGCATGACAAGCAAAACGCTATCTGAGGTTCCTCTAAGGGACAAAGTGGTAACTCGGTTCTGACTACAATTACGACAGCTCTGATTGTTTTACTGTCGGTGTTTTAGTACTATAGCGAACCCATCATACAGAGAATCTTACATTAGACACCAAGGGAAGTCAAATGGTATTGCTCAAAATGAGTGACTATTATTCTTCATGGCTACCATAGCTGCATTTGACTTCGTTCCCTTCAACAAGCCTCTCAACTGCATCTGAAGGAAGTCCAATCAATTCTAGTGTTTTCTCCCATACCATGTTGGAAGTTTCAAGATTGTGTGCTTCCTCGGAAGGGTTTGCTGGACGGCAATCTTGGGAAATGAAGGCGCATGTGGGCCATTCGTCAGACCTCAAGAGATCACAGTATTCGGAAATCTGAGGATCAGTAGCTGCAAAAAGTGAACTTCTTGCGCCTGTGAAATTGCAGATTGCACCATGATTAGTGAAATTCAGGCATTGTGATCTCTCACAAGTGTTATATCACAACACAAAAATCAATTGTTGAACACTAACCTTCCTGCGGACTAAATATGAAGTAAGGTATAAGATGGTAACCAGTTTGAATGACTCCAGGAAGATCCCTTGCCTGCAATAGTAAATATATATTTATGGTTGATCTGAAAATGATTTTCTTTCCCATAATTGAAAAAAAAACCACCCTTCCAATTCAAAGAAATGAGTTACTTTAAAACAGAAATAACATGGAAAGCAAACACGAGTAATATAATTCCAGTAACAAGATACGGTGAGAGAATAACTAGATAAACCTACCACATTGGTTTGCACAATGCCAGGAGAGACACAGAGTACATTGACACCAGCTTCTGCTGGCAGCCGCTTTTGGAGGACACTACTAAACATTACCTGATAAAAATGTCATATTAGATTCCTTTACGCTACGTAGCATCACAAGCATTTTACTAAGCGTATTAATGTGTGAAATACTTCAAATCTTCCAAGGAAGACATTGCACCAAATTAACTAAATATTCTAGAGGAAAGTGGACACATCCAAGCTACAATACTCAGACCTGACAAAAACCAAGCCGGCTAAGAGACTCGTCTTCCAAAATAAGCAATACCAATCGTTGACAAATTTATTACAATCCCTGAAACCAACTCCATCAGGTTGGTGAACTACTGAACTATCAACCATTTTAAGGTTATCAACATCCCCTGTCATTATGAGAATTGTGCATCAGCAAATCACAAATGAGAAACCATTAGCCACTTACTTTGCTTTAAAAGTTATGAATAGTAAGAACAAAATTGAGTCATGTTTATCTATTACTCTGACCAGGAAGCCACTTCTTAGACAGTGCCTTCAAATAATAAGGTTCAAAGAGCGAACGATGGGAAAGCTTTACTAATTAAAAAAGGAATAAATAATATGGATGGCAAGTGGCAACACTTTATTTTGCATGGCTGGTCAAGAAGTAGTAGTTTAGTGGATATTTTTCAACTCCAAAGGTCATACAGAAATCCTCTCTCTACAATTGCGATACACTGACGGCTGTGCATATTTGACCCTCCCCAAAAGCAACCTGATACATGAACTTTTTGCCACAGTTGTAGACTGTGGTTTTGGAAATGCTCCTAGTAATAAATTAAGGTATCCTAGAAATTATATGCCTAGAAAACATACGCCAAAAGAAGCTAGAAACAAATCATTCCAAAATATAAAATGCACAATAAGATTAGAAAAGAAGAGAAGATTGAACTAGATTGCGATAGTATCTTCAAACTGTCCTGTACTGCTTGCATATACTCAGTGCAGAACACAGCATTATTGCTGTATTAATGCAATAAAATCAAAACATGGCAAATTGCTTGCCACAAAAGTCAACCCATATTCACTTTTTTTCTTCAACCTACTCTTTGGTTCTTTATTTACAATAAGAATAAGAAACAACCATCTTTTCATCAGGGACGAACATAACCTAAGTACTTATTTGGTCGTAAAACCAGTGCAATCTTATTAAATAAATTCATAAATACAGTACAAAATTAGAGAGTTAGTTCAAGAGAGCATCTCAGTCACAACTCACACAAAAAAAGTGCTGTAGCTGAAAGACTGAAATAAATTACGTGTCTAGAAGGAAATAACAAAAAGAAGGTAGATGATGTTCACTTTAGTTCTTTTTCTAATGGGTGATGATTTCAATGGAAGCATAAGATTTAAGGTAACAACCAAGTGAAAAAGAAAAACAATTATTCTTATGCAAGCATAGAGTAAAACACCTCTCCTCAAGCCACTTCTGAGACCAGCATGTAAGCATATGAGATATGTTATTGGATATATAATATTTTTACAGATGAAGGAATATTCATAGGGATACTGTTCCAAGTCCAAGGTTAATATCTTGCACTAAGTATGATGAAAAATAAAAGAAAGGGAAAGAATGCAAATCAACACAGAAAATAGGCATCGTAGTAATGTTATAAATAGCAGCAGTAGTAGAGCACCTGAGCCAGCTTGCTTCCTGCATATCCCACTAAACTTGAAAATTTTCTTTTTCCTGAGACAACATTCATATCTTCAGGGTCCACAAAGCCAACAGAATGCATCTGTTACATATAAAACTCCACACCTTTAACACAATTTATCTAATAATCGTCGTGCATATTCTGATTAAAGAACCAAAGATGACATGAAAAAGTGGAAGAAACTTTACGAATTCCGAACTACTTTACAAGGACAATAAGTCAAGAAAGATAATAAACCCCAAACTCAATCAAACCATCAACAACATTCTCTAAAGTCAGGTCTATCCTCTAGCAATGTAAGGTTCAAGGAACTTCAAGAAAGCCAAGAAGTAAAAATAAGCCAGGGTAGGTAACAAAGCTCATTAAGGATGAACCAACAAGCTGTCAGGTCCCTGTAAAGCATAAGACTACCTTTGTGCTACATGCAGAAGCTGAAAGGAAAGAATTAAGAAGACTCCCTAATGGTTATATTTGCAAACAAATCAAATTTATCATCACAAGATGATCAACTTAATAATATAAGGGTCTACATGATCAATAAACAAGTTTAGAGCTTAAAGGTAGCAAATGCATGAATAAATTACTTTCGTAGAAGATCTATCGAAAATTTTATGTGATGCGCTGTGGGAGACTAGGTTTTCTGATGGTTAAATTGATGTCCAATTTCAGATGCAGTATAGGCTTCATTGCTGGCAACGAGAAAATTTCCCAGGGAACTTGAGTCATTGTATGTACACATTATCAACACAATTCCCTGGATTCCCAAAACTGTTGAATGTTGATCACAAAGCTATATAGGAGAACAGCACAGCTTTAAAATTTCTTATCAATAGCTCAAGTGCCAAGTCCAAGTGCATTGTAAAATATTTGCAAGGCAGGGCAGAGGAATCAGACTATACAATACCGTCATATAATGGTCGTGCATCAACATCCATTTTCCAAATACGTAAAATTGTAAAGCATCTCAAAAACTTTAATAAACTTTCTTCCTTGACAGAAAAATGTGCTAGTGTCCCTTGTTAAGTTGTTATCCACTTATGACAAAAGCAAACCCTCGGGGGAAAACCCACCATACTACAGCACAACAAAAGATAGAAAGGCCACAATTGTCTGCAGCACAAAAACATGTCCATTTCTTCACCCTTCCACTACAGTAGTTTATAAACAACACACAACACATGAACATGCATGCTGAGTAAATATCGTCAGTACAAGAGTTATAAAGTGTTAAAAGGATTCAACTTACAATAGAATTCACATTGATTATCCGGCTTGGTGAGCCCCGTATAAGTGAGGGCAGAAGCAAGACGCAGAGCAAAGCAGGAGCTAAATGATTTACTTGCATGTGTTGTTCATAGCCATCACTGGAAAACTTCTGGGGTTCTACAATAGTGACAAGGTGCAGGATTAAATGAACAGAAATTATAGTCTAGGTAACAAACAAATGCAGTATAATAAATGTAAAGAAAATCTTGAATTTCAAGGATAAGGACAACAAGAAAATGCTTCATGCAACATCAATAATTACACCACATTATCATCTACCAGACTGTTATAGTTTTATGAACTTCAAATATCTATGTTATCTTATACTCCTATAACACAAACAAGACTAGCATCCAAAACATTCACATTCCAACGGAATGCCAACTGACAGATTACACCCAAAAGGTCATTCCAAAGAATTACAGCTTTGCTTATTGCAAAGAAGGGAGATAAGAACAAGGACCATACGGAAAAGTTCCCAAGAAATAGGAACAAGGTGGAATCAATAGAATATAAAATTTAATACAAGAAACAACCGATGAAAACCCACCTCCGATGGAAAAAATTCCTGCATTATTAATTAGCACATGCAAAGGCCCCATCCTTGAATTCCATGCTTCTGAGAATCGAACAACTGATTCCAAGGAGAGCAAATCAAGCTCCATTACCTTGAATAATATAAAGATCAAGAGTGGCATGCATTAATCACAGTTGCACAAAAACAAAGCAGCAGGCACAAAAGATTAAAACTGAAAATACAAATGCAAATGCAGGTTCGAGTATCATATAAATCAATCTAATATAAATATACAGACACCATGACAGATAGCTAAAAATAGAAAGGGCCCCAGTCGCACACAAGTGGAAAAAAGAACAAAGGTAGTAGATGAAGTGCATTAGTGTATAAAACTGTTAACTTTACTCAAATCCACAAGTTAGTTGCTTCTTGAACGAACGAACATGTTGATATAGCATTGGAGCATCGAAAAGGTTAGAACTAATTCCTTAAAAAGCCAGGTTTTTATCGAGATCTGTTTAGAACCAGACAGCATTGCTGCACTGGAGCTATGCACAGTATAATACCATTTCCTGAACAAATGAAACTTCTAGATCATCAATTGTAAGGAGTTTAGCATTAGACGATCACTCGTCCAGATATGAAGTTAAGAGCAAACAACACGAGCTTAAACAGATATATTTATATAAATATAAATGAAATCTCTAAGCTTTAGCCAAACATGAAGCTTGTGTATTAGTAAGTCAACTTTATCCAGTACCTCAATATTTAGAGGAAGGCCTTTACCCGACCATTCGGCCTGCCATTTCTGAATCAATTCTTGAGCGGCTTTCTGATTCCTCACAGCCATTACGACGTGCGCACCAGACTCCGCCAACTGCCTACATTACAACAAGAACATCAATGCTAAGTTTGAATGCACTGGGAACATTGACAGATCCTAGAAACCTCAACATAAACAGTCAAATCAATCTCGTTTCAAGCCGATACAGCAAACGGAAAGCAATCAACAGTTGAATTTTATGTGCGTGAACTCATACTTGCTCCAATTGAAACCAAAAAAAAAAAAATCAAGATACCTAGCGGTTTCGAGACCGATACCGCTGGTGCAACCGGTGATGACGCAAGTGATGTCGTTGACGGGAGGCAGAGGCATGGGGTTTAGCAAATGGCTGGCCCAGATTCGCTGAAATAGCATCTCGCCGATGATGCTGATCCAGCCTCGAAGCCACTCCATCCATCCCAATCCGGTCTTCGCCTTCGTCTTCCTCTCCGATCCCTCTCTCTCCTTCGAACTCATTCTCTCTCTGGTGTGGGAGTATCAGATTCTCTCTGGTGTGCTGTTTACAACAAAATACAACTTGACAAATATTAAACCAAACCGGTTCACAAAAAACATTAAACACGGTAAAAACCCGGCCTTTTTCAATTTGGGTTTCCTCCAACTGCAATCTTCTCATCGTTGCAAAGAGAGGGTTCCAGTCGAGTGACGAAGACGGAGAATCTCACCAGTGGTGTTCCCCAATTAGTTCTTCTCGGCTCAAAGTTGGCCAGTCTCAACGATGGATCTCTCTTCCCTCCGACTTTTGCATCTAATAAAATCCCTGAGAGCAAGAGGGATCGATGGCGGCGAACTAGGCGACTCCTCCCCGACGATGCCTCTATCGAGTATGTGACCCCTAATCTATCAATCCCTACTTTCTCCAATTGAACTCCTTATTTTTCTGAAATTGAGCTGTTTGAAATCCCTAAATTGGGTTAATTGAAATCCCTTTCTCCAATTCAATCCCTTATTTTTCTTACGAAATTGGGTTGTTTGATTAACAATACTAAATTGGGTTGTTTGATTAACGATACTAAATTTTTCATGGGTTCACTTGGTGACTTTGGAAGCTTCGTCAAATTGATGCCACTTTAGTTGAAGTTGGTAGAACAGTGCAACTGAGCTGGGAGATTGATGCCACTTGTGAAATTGGGTTGTTTGATTCACATGAGTTGTTTTCGGATGAAGTATATATGAGTTGCTATTAACAAAAGAAAAAAGAAATGTTTACATTTTTCTACCTTAGCATGCTATGGGTAATGGGTAGATAACAGCCTATTAGCAAAGTCAGAAGCAGCTGTCTTTTTGGCTAAACTGGCTCTCAATTCAGACTGATAGTATTCAAGATTAAAGCTTGATAGTATTTAAGATTAAAGCTTCATGTTTGCCAACTACGTTTTCTTTGCTTGTATTTTGTACACTTAATGAGTTTCTTTTTATTACCTTTATGAGTTTCTGTCTACTGGCTGAAATTAGATGGAGGAGAAAGTAAATGAATTTGTGGAGATGAAACATCGAAGCTTAGCAGAAGAGAATCACAAAACGATGGAAGCTTTAAAAGAAAGATACTGGCTTTAGTTGATGCAATGTGGGCTTATCAGGTTTTGATGTGGCAGTGGGGTATTTACATAAATAGAGTATACACTAGTGTTTAAGGGTTCTAAAGTTGAAAAACTAAGCATAGGATATACACCTAATTGTGAGATTCAAGCATAGAGTATACACTGGTGTTTAAGGGTTCTAAAGTTATAAAGCCTATTAGCTCAAATGGTAGAGCTATATGTTTTACCCATCGATGTGGGTTCGAATCCCACATAGGCTAATTTACCAATTAAAGCTTGAATAAGTAAGATGAATCGCCAATTGAAATAGAAAATTAGCAAAAACATTCCTAGTATGATGTCCATAACTTCCATACATTCATCAAGATAAAATAGAACATCAGCATGCAGTCCAATACATATAGTAATATAGTAGGCCAACAATTTAATAAAAACCACTTCAAGAAAACTGATTCAATGTTTATGCTAGCGGTGACACTGTGTTTTAATACGCTAACAATATAGCAGAAGCAAAGCAAGGGCTGAGAGTGGAAATCAGTAACAGCGGCAGCAAAGCAACTTGAACACTAACCGATGTACAACAGCAAGGCCAACACATGTAAGAGAACACCAGAAAGGGCTGAGAGTGGAAATCAGTAACAGTAGCAGCAAAGCAACTTGAACACCAACCGATGTACAACAGTAAGGCCAAACCTCAAAAGGTTGAAAGGTCATAGCCAAACATCCGAATCTTGTCTCTGGACTATGAGATTTGTAGACATCATCTCGTCTATCTAGCCCCCTTTTTCCCTCACATGAACAAACAAATTTCCTATCCACCACTCTCTCCTTTGGTCCATGTGACTTGCTTTTTCTAACCGAGAAGCCAATTTCCTTTGCATAAGCATTGTAAAATTCATAAGCAACATCTTCAGTCTCAAACTCCATGCCAACCATCGGTATCATTGCTTTATAGACTTTGTCAATTGTCATGGATGATATATCTTTTCACTTTTATTATCCACGGAAGAATCAGTAGGATCCTTATCGTCCTCAAATTCCAAACGTCTTCGTGATTGACCTTCTACATCTGGTGTATAATCCATGGTACGCCTTCAAAGCTATTCAAAATTAGATCGTTACATGCACATGTATGATTTTAAGAACATGCTTGTTCAAATCTTATTCAAGAAATAACAATTGGTTTATTATCAAACAAAACTAATCTTATTTTGGGTGATCTGAAAAAAGGAATAACAATTGATTTATTATCAAATAAAACTAATCTTATTTTGGATGATTTGAAAAGGTTGAGTTTGCAAAGCATAAGATGCAAAAATCAATTGAATTCATCTTTAATTTTAGTCAGATACTCAATGGTTAGTATGTAACATAAAAAATCACATGAAAAAGGTTGCATCTTGTGTTAGCGGTGGCAAGGGGTGGCACTGGTGATGTCCTAAGGCGAACAACGGCTTTGACGGGGGCGTCGGGGAATCTGACGGCAGTGATGGCAGCAAGGTTTTTTTTCAGAATTGGCGGTTGCAAAGGATAGTGATTGGGTCATTGGGTGGGTTTGGGTTTAGTTAATATCTACTGTATTATTTATGGGTTTGTGGACCGGTTTGGTTTAATATTAACTAGTATAATCCCCGCGTCATGGCGCGTTTATATAAAAAATAAATAAAAATCATTATAGATAGTAGGTAAGTTATACTTTTAATTCTCGATTCTTGATGCTTCCAATATAGAGAGATTGAAAAATGAAAAATGAAAATTTTAAAATTAAAAATTAAGGTCCAAAGTAAGTGTGGAACAAAATTCATGAATGAATGATCATGAAATCGCTTTACAGTTTATACATTGTTTATACTTTTCTTCCCAATTTATACGGAGTATCCGTTTCGATGGCTATGGCATTCCCAATTTGACCGAAAAGGAGAGAAACAAAATATATTTTTTTTTTTTTTTACTTTTTGCATAAAACCGATGAAGGTTCAAATCAATTCACATGGAAGGTTTCCTTTCCCAATTTCAGCGTCGTCATCACTGCTTGCAAAGCACACGGAACATATCTCAACTGCAAAATCTTCCCACCATTTCATGCGCTTCCATCCGCGCAACACGCTATACTCCAACAACCACAAGTAACGATCTCCTCTTGTGGAGGGAAATGGATAACAACAAATCGATCAGAAGTTAAGATTTTTCTATAAAATATGAATAAATTTAAAAAAAATTAACAAATCAGATACCTCAACACATTGTTTATACTTTTCTTCCCAATCTAACAAATAAGATACCTCAACATATTGATTTTCAAATGTTAGATTTAAAAAAATAGAAATCTAATTAGATGATAAGATTTTGAAAGATTTAACCGAATGATTTTCAAATGTTAGATTAAAAAAGTAAAAATCCAATTAGATGTTAAGATTCTGACAGAAAATAGGAAGAATTAGAAAAAATAACAAACCTATTTCAGTCCCTTCTATATACAAAATTAGTCTGTATCTACAGAAACACTTCATTGCAACTCATAAGAACTTACAGAAATGGCAAGCAACTCATAAGTAGCATGAGATAAGAACATTGCAACTCAAAAGAGCTTACAAAAAGAACTTACAAAAATGGCGAGTAACTCATAATTAAGTAGCTTGAGATAAGAGCAAATTGAACTTGTTTCACTTGATGTGGGAAAGGATTCCAACCCCATGAGTCTGGCCACCAGATCAGGTGCTTTACTTCCATAACCATCATCTCCATTAAAGGATGGTGTGTAGTTATTGTTGCCATTTGATTTAGTTGGGTAGCTAGGCATCTTCGCTAAAACGTGAATCTCTCTTAACGAAAATATGAAAGCATCATATATCACTCTCAGTAGATAAACAGGGCAGTTTTCATCCATAGTAAGTGATCGAGCACCTCGGATAAGTGAATGCCTTTATCACTAGAATTACAATTAGATGAGGATATATATCAAAAAGAAGGGATCGACTCTCACCAAAGGAGACGGAGAAAATACTAAATCACCAAGATTTTCATTCCCTCCATTTGCACCTGCTAAATACAAATTTGCAATGTAAATGCACCAATCTAGTACTAAAATACAAACTCCTGGCGAAAAAAAAATTTAATGAACTTGGAAGTTATAGGAGGAAATGCAAACAATACCTGATGTTTGAGAATGATTTTGGACACAACTTTTTACGGGATTTATTATACCATTCAAATACGTAGAGGAATCTTCCTTTGGTGCCCTTCTTCTCAAAAGTCATAATCGCTAAATTGGCCAACAAAACCAACTCACAGAGAATTTATGCGACCATCTGCAAAATATATTGGACTCTGTTAAACTTCCTAATTAATGAACAACTAATCACAATAGCATATTCCACATTAAACAGGACCGGAAAGTACAGGAATCATGTTCATACAAAGAGATGGGCATCGGAAGGGGGTGGCGGCCAGTGTGCGGCAGCCATGGCCAACTGTTGCTTCAAGGTCGAAATCCATCGCGGGTGGCTCTGGTGAAGGTGAGAAGGTCGATTAGGATTAGCCGATTAGGAGAGGTGGATAAAGGGTCGAAGGGACGAATTCGGAGAAGAAGATGGGCGTCGGAAGGGATGGGATCACTCACGCTTAAGCCGTGGCGAACTGCTTAATTATCTTGTGGGATCACTGAATGGGAATGAAACTATGAAAGGGGCAGCGATAGTCCGAAGAGCAAAGGCGAGATGAAAGGGGCTTTCGGTTCGGAAGACTAAAACATTAAAGAAAAATTAAAGAAAAAAAAGCAAAAGAAATATAATTGGTTAACTAACACTCCTAAAACTCCTCTAGCAATGACACATAAGCTAAACTCTTCTAAATTAAGAGTTTATATAGATTTATATAGATATAGATATAGATATAGATATAGATATATAGATATAGATATAGATATAGATGGGTTTGGGAGAGCTAATTTACAATTTTACATGGCCAGCTGGACCAATAAAAATGGGAGGACAGGAGGAAGGGATTAATATAGGGACAGAAGATTTGCAGCCCCAACTCGTAGCCTCGAACTGCTTTCTATATTGCGATGAATTGACTATTTTGCCCTTGATGTTTATTGTATTTTGTGGTTGATGTGTATTGAGGCGACTTTCCGGAATTTTCCTAGGAGGAACGTCTTCGCTACTCACCTGGAATCCTGATGTCATTGTCTGATAGCGTTTGACGTCAGGTCATAGTCTAGATTGTACCCGGTATTAGGGTTAGGTTTATTTGTTCGTCTAAATCTATAAGCTTGTCACTAGTTGTATTGCACCTTTCTATTTTAGGTTGTATGTTTGACGTTTCATCGTCTACTAACTTTGTCGACCATTGAAGTGTCAGACATGTTTGACCCTCGAATTCTTACCCTCATCAACCACTCATGACTCTTTTTATACATAAAAAAAAATCAAGAGTTTTTCCTAAATCGAAATTCTCAATCACAATTTATTTAATCCACCAGGGGAAATCCCAAAAATAAGAGGGGAGTGTACTCATTATTTTTCATCTGGCATTACATACCACAGTATAATTCATAAGAACCAGTATTGAAGACTACCGAATTATAAACATATTTCCAAATGCAATCTATTTGAAATTGTCATATCGACAAGCACAAGAAGGTTCAACACTTGATCGATCTAGTTACATGATACTGCAGTTCTGCTGGGACTCTAGCATCTCCGGTGACCTGGAAGCCGTAGAGGTAATTGACACATTTAGTCGATGACAATTTATCAATAAACCCAAGACAGTATGATATAGAGTACTTACAACTGTCCAAATTGCGAGAGATTAAACTCAGGCGCAAGATCCCGGACGATATCATTTGGCGGATGGCCACATTCCTGCATTTTCTGCATCAGCTCAAAAATCTTGGTGAAGTTATTGGGATCAGTGTCGTAGACTCCCTTCAACTCATTTATGAGCTCATACTGGTAAGAGAAACGCCTGTAGTCTTCTTCGCTTAATGCAGATTTGTGATCCTTCAACCAATTAGGATATCGCTCCCCCAATTCTTTCATTGGTTCATAGAGAATTTCTTTGGATAACAGCTGCTGCATCATTGTCGCCACCATTGACTCCAAATCCTGCATAAATTTGAATCTATTATAATATGGCTGAACTGCTAGTATAGCTACTATATACATTGTGCTCAGAAACTATAGTAAATTAGCAAAACAAATTTCAACTGGTTGAATGTCGAATGAAAAGATGCATATGTAAACAAAAATGAAGTTTATAGCAACAGAAGCGACACAACTACTGGGCTTGAGCAACACAACTTTTTAGTTTCAAAACATAAACCACGTGGTCAATTGGTTAGTGTAGCTTGGCAAGATATGCTTGGGGGTTTTAAATTTTAAAGGTCTTAAAAGTTGATCCATTGATCAGACAACACAAATACATAAAGTTTGCCTCAGCAAGACAAAATAAGAGCCGCTAGACCACATCAAATAAAATATAAAAAAAAAACTAAAAAAATGTCAAGGATTAAACAAGTCTGGCAAAAAGCAGAAACTAAAGGTGCATTTGTTTATCAAAAAATCAGGGGTTAAGAATAGCACCATATTAAGACTGAATATGAATCGAGCATGGGCAGTAAAATCAAGGGAAGTCAAGCCTAAATATGGAAAAGGACTTAAGCAGTCATGAAAACTTCAACTAAAAGCAAAATACTATTCAGTCTTAACCTATTTATTGCAAGAGAGAACATGGAAGGGAAATGACATATTGTGCGAGAAATGTAACATTAAAGGAACTTTATCCATCAATACCAGATCAAACTTCTCCACAAAACGGAGTATTAAATCAGCAAGCCTGACCAGTTATTCCCCAAGTACCTCAATTTAGTAAAATCATGGCATGTCATGCAAATGAAATGTTCTCAAAATGAACGACACTGGGCCGGACATAACGGATTTATGCTGTTTGCATATTGTGAATGAACTTTTTTTTTGTTTCATAAGTAGGCACTTAGGCTCATTACAGTAGGGAGAAGAACATTATAATGATAAATGAATCGGACATTTTGATGTGTATGTTGAATCTTAGATGCATTTTATCTTTAATAGCTCATACTTGTTTACCGGCCATGTTAATATCTTTTTATATATCTTAGAATTTTGGCACAATTCTAAATTGTTAAACCTCAAGCCAAACAGCACTAGCTTAACACCTCCATAGTTTGGTGCATATTAACCTTTAAACCATCTGCGATAAGGAAAGACAGTCAAGCCAAAGGCTTTGCCAGAACTGGCAACAACACAGCACACACATGCTTGCCGAAAGAAAAAAGGGTAGTAAATAGACAGTTTTGAAAGAAACGAAAAAACAAGGTAACATTAAAAAAATTAACACTTCAGCTATCAAGCAAGGGATGGAAAACATAGTGATCCAGAGGAATCTACCTGAGATCTTGAAAAATAACCAACACTTTGATAATCAGGTAATGGATGCTAAACCTATTAATCCTAGAAAACATACCTGAGACCCAGCAAGTTCCTCAAACTGCTTCACCAAATCCTCCAGGTTATCGGTATTTAAATCTCTACCTTCCCCAGACATGGCTGCTGATTCCTCCAATCCCTTGACAGCTTCCCGGGTTTGCTGCCTTAGCTTGTTGAGTGTCTCAGACACATGTTCATTTTTAGCAGAGGCTGCCAACTTCTGCTTTCCTCTTTTCTTTTCTTTCAAATCCGGCAAACCTAAACCTAATCCTTGGATGTTTGCAGGCAATGGCGCTCTTTCTTCTCTTTCAACTGACTTACTTTCTTTACTGGGGAATTGAAATAACCAAACCAATTCAAACATGTATAAAAAAAATGTTTAAGATTGATAGAGGGAGATAGCCGAAGAGGGTTGGTGATACCTTGAAGAAGGTTTAAGATTCATATTTTGAAAATCATCCAAAGCACCTGAGAAATTTAAAAGGAATACAGAGTTAGATCAGTTCGATTCTGAGATAGAAAGAGAGGGAGGTGAAGTTCACTCACTATCCAAGAGTTCATCTAATTCGCCAGTGTGGTTGGCCATGGATAATCACTGAGCTTCTTCCCACACAATGTGGGAATTAGATGAGGTATTGCGTGGATTCCAATCCCCTTTTGGGCAAGGCTAGATAAATGTGAGGAGGAGACCTGAAAATATCATCCAAAAAGTTATCAAAAAGTTATAAAAAATGAACCCAAAATTCTCAACTATAACACTTCTTCGGTGTGAAGAACAGTCAGCCAAAACATCTACATTCAAGGACTCAATCAAACCGAAGATTTTCAAATTAATACATAAGCAGATTATAATAATGCATGATAAACAGCACAAAAAAGTTCTTACATTACACAAATCTTCAACCACTGTGCCTTTGAACAAATTGGACTCATTTCTGCTACCTGTTTCTTCATTTACCAGTCTAAATTCCAGTTAGTCCTCCTTCCTCTTGATAGAAATCTTTGATGCTATCCATGTTTCATTTAATCCTAACTAATTGAAACGCCAGAACCCATCAAAATTATCATGAAACCAAGTCGAATGTCGAGATTCAGTCTTTACTTCAAACCTAAAATTCATGACCGACTAATTCAAACGCCAAGAAATCGTCATCGAAAGTTACCGAATAGCAATTCGTTTCGTGAAAAACTGAAGACTCTGATAATCCCCAAATTCAATTCAAAATTTACGAATCCAAAAATCTGGCACACTTACCAAATTCAAATTAAAGGTTGTAAGATAAAATTTCAGCAACGCGTGGAATAGGAACAATCCGTCAACTATTCCGGTGGAAGTTGCGTAAGTCGCATCGGCGGCGTTCTCCGGCGAAGAGGGAGAACGAGAGAGAGGTGGGAGGACCGGGAAGTTGACAACTTCAGAGATCATAAAGATATTATGCGATTTCTACCAAAAATAAAGATATTCTGCGATAACTACTACTTGACCCATTTTTTGATACCGGGTCAATGGCCCAGCCCAATGCACAGGGGTGTCATTTGGGCCCAATACTAGGCCCATTGGAAGGTATGAACTTGCCTTTTGAGATTTTAGATGAACATTTATAAATAGATTAAATTTGTAATTTTTGTCACAAGCTTATAAGAGCTTTTTAAAGGGTGTGACAAAACTTCTCTACATTTTCAAAAAAATAGTATTACAAAACACTATAGAATTTATCACGCCAAACAAAAATTTCCTCTTTTAATCTATCCACAAAAAGGCTAAAGTTTTGAAATATCTCTAAAATTTCATCTATATTTTAATTTTAAGCTAGATTAATCTTTAATATACCAAACAGACCCTAAAATAAGTGGTTGTATTAGACTTTTGGAGATTAAATTATAAAACTATCAAAATGTGTATCATTACATATTTCAAGAAGAATTTCCTACTTACCATGATGCACTTAGAAATAATAGTCCAAAAAAAAATCAATCAATATGAAAAAATGGCTTGTGGAAGGAGTTAAAATAGGTCATAATACAATTATACCATATGGTGGAAGATATTCTAGTACAAACAAAAAAACCTTTAGTGTAAAAATCTTGAACCCCCCAAAAAACAAACCTCAGCGTAAAATTTGAACATCTAGCATAAAAAGTTGAACTCACATCTTATAAACATGAACTCTAGAATTTAAACCTTTAATGTGGAAATCTTAATGAGTAAAAAGGTAATAATAAGTATAAAAAGATCCAATAATATAAATAGATGGAATTTTTTCATCTATAAGATCAATAATATTAGTGAGTCGATTTACTTTGACTCTCATAGACCGGCAATTGAACAAATAAGAGGGGAGGGGATATCAAGAATTCACGATCTATATTTTCAGACGGAGGGAGTAGATATTCACCTGCAAGAGTCAATCAAATGGGGTTCATGACACAAATATTGATTTACTGCTTTTTTTTTATTTTATTTTCACATATGATTTGATTTTATCTATTTATAGACATAAGAGATATGTATGTTTAACAAATAAAAATTGTATCCATATTCTAATATTTAAGGGTATGAATGTGGGTTCATCAATGAGATGAAAATATAAAAGTTTGAAATAAGATCCTTAAATTAAGGTGGCACTAAAAAAAAGTGAATTACACATAACCACCCATAAATTATGTAAGTTTTCACATAACCACCTATAAAATTATAAATTACAAAAAAACACCCATAAATTAGATTTCTTTTCAAAAGATCACCAACCCATTAAATCTCCCTTTGTTTTGTTTGGAAAGACTAAAATAACCCTAGTTCTAGCTTATTTCTTTTTAAATGAAAGTCATTGTAAGTATTTTCCTATTTAATTTGTCATTTCACTTTGAAAAAAAAAAGAATTTAAACATTGTAAAACATATATAAATGTCCGAACCAATATATATGCATCAAATTTTTTAATGTGAAGAGCAGAGATTTGCAACGGCTCTTGTCGGTCTCCTCTTCTTCAAACGTTGAATATGTGAATAGACTCTAAAATAAACTCAAATTATTACTCTCTCGGTTTGGGAAAACACATTGTTTAATATTGCACGCGTTTTTTTAGGATAATAAAACTATAATCCCTCCGTTTCTAAATAAATGACTTTTTACTATTCAATATTCAATTATTCATGCACGTATTTTAAGGTGATAAAAACAATATAAAATATTAATTTTTTTAATAAATTATTTTGATAAACTCATACTTATTAATAATAAGTATAATATTATTTAAAAAAATTAATTAAAATTTTAATATTTTATACAGTTTTTACCCTCCTAGAAATACGTGTTTGACTTGAAAAAGTCACTTATTTGAAAACGGAGGGAGTATAAAATATCCATTTTTTTTTAAAAAAAATTTAACAATTTCGTACTTATTTACTGTACCTATGAAATTATAAAAAAATGATAAAAAGATGAATATTTTAAGCAATTTTTATCTTCCTAAAAAAGTGTGCATGTATATTTTTTCTCGAACGGGGGTATAATTAGAAAACCCTAAATTATTACTTTTAAAAACCCAAATTATTACTTTTAAAAACTAATATATGGGGGCATTTTCCTTTTTACAAATGGACATTTAACAAATGGATGGTCCTTTAAAAACAAATATAATTTATGGGTGGTTTCATATAATTTATAATTTTATGGGTGGTTATGTAAAAACTAACCTAATTTACGGGTGGTTATGTGTAATTTACCCAAAAAAAAATTATGAGTATAGAGTCTGAATTCAGGGACGTGGATGTTCTTTTTTTTTTTTGATTCGAAGGACGTGGATGTTCTAAGAAGGGGTTTGGTGCGATATATTGGTGGCTTATAATTAAGAAGCTAGATATATAGGTACTGTTATAATATGTGTAAGAATAATAGAGTAGAGAGGATGAAGAGAAAGAGAGAATATATCTCTATTGCTTGTGTGTATTCTCTATGAGGGTTACAATGCCTTATATAGGCCTAGGTGACAAAGAAAGATAAGGAAGGCATAAATAACCATCCTTTGGTTTTCCACCATGTGGGAGTTTGGGTAGGTGAATGGGTAGGAAGTGAAACATCCACCTTAAATCAATGGTTTCATAACACTCCCCCTTGGATGTACACCTCTAACATTACAAATTTGTCTCGTTAAAAACCTTGCCTAGAAAAACCCAATGGGACAAAAACTAGGACTAAGGGAAAAAGAGTACATATGTCGTTTGACACGCTTTGATCATACTGCCTCGTTAAAAACCTTGTCAGGAAAACCCAGTGGGACAAAACCTGATCGACGGGAAAAAGAGTGCAGTGCGTATATTCTCCCCCTGAATTCAACATTCTTCTTGCAGCTTTCTCATTCTGATAAGCTCATCGGATTTCTTGATAATTCTGACTTCATGAGCTCCAAGGTCGATTCTGAACATTGTCTTTGACCTGGAAGTTCTTCATGATTGACTTGATGCGCTTGACTTCCATGTATTGGTGTTGAGCTGCTTTGAATGCACAATCATAAGGTACTTCAGGACCCAATGTGTCATTTCATTGTTGATCTAGGGGATCTGTTGTATTAAATGGTGCATAAGTTGCCTCGTTAAAAACCTTAACTTGGAAAAACCCAATGGGATAAAAACCAAGATCAAGGAAAAGAGTACAACATTGTATGGTACTTCCGGACCTAATGCAATGTCACCATTTTCACAATTATAAGTACTTCTGGTACTCTTATACGGATCTTTAATGAATTGTATGTGACGGGGCTCTGACATTAATGCTTCAGGTATTTTCAATCGATCCTTTCATTTATATACATATGTAAGTAACACGCCCATCATTTACATTTAGATCCAAAATTATATTCACTTCTGGTGAATACATTCTCCATATAACCTTTGATAGGTATTTGTGCAATCAACTTGGCTTTATATTTTATTTTGTATGAACACCCACTTAAAACCAATTGATGTTGCACTTTTCGGTGTTGGAACTACAGGTCCAATGACATCATGCTTAAAGAATCCATCTTTGCATGACTTGCTTCTTTCTAGCTCTTTTACTATGATTTCGATGTCGACATCCATTATTTATTTGATGATCATCATATTCTCATAGGCTCTTTCCACTTCTGGGGAATCGTATACCAAGAGCCTAGTGATCTCCAACACGTCTGGTGTACTTGAGAACCACTTGATATTCATTGAGTTGCAGTTACTTCTGGAACTTCCAAATGAGCTAGAATTTGTGACTTTATCACTTTCTTGGCTTTTAGTAAATGCCTTCAATGGCATATTTGCTAAACCTTATAATCATTTCATTTATTGAACTTCTAGTTCACTTGTATTTATCCGCGGATATGAAATGATAGAGAAGTTGCTTCCGTGCAATCTCTTTCTTAATATTTATAGTCTCATTTCCTCTCCCCCTAAATACCGAGCATTTTATCACCATTATAAAGCTCTAGGTATTTGATATCAATAGGGACTCAAACCCCATGTATCATCCAACTTCTTTGTGGTCTCATTGTAGTTCATTTGGAGGAGGTACATCTCGGAACACGTTTTGCTCATTCAAGACCTTTGAATGGCATGCTCTCTTCTGGAGATAATAAGGGAAATGTTATTATGTCAAATTCGAAATGCAAACATGCATGAGCCCATTTGACCAACGACTCTTCTAGGTCGTCGCGAGCTACCTTATGCTCAACAATGTGGTTGATAACATTCTCTACCTTATGTTTCATATGACCAAAGTGTTAAGGCATCTATAATATTGGAATTACACTGGTCTATATGATAATGTTCCGTAGTTGTCTCATTGAATCCAATCAATAGACATTATAGACTTTGCATTTACTCTCAATATAGATGGTCTTATTGTTGATATTGCCAAGATGATAGACCATATATGTACGGTCACCCTTATTGAGAATCTTCGAGTCCTAGGATCTTCTGGTCCCTTTTAGTGGGTGTGTATGTGAATGTCAATGATCCCGCCCATCATCGATTCACATGAGTGACCGGATGCCACAAAGAAAAAATATTTTATCATTAACTAACTTCTGGTTAGTGATAAGTTTCAATGTGATAAATGAGTGTCAAATAAACCATATATATATATATATACATTCTCATTTTTGTAAGACTTGCTTCTGGCTAGTCATATGAGATATTGGTGTTCAATACCATATCAATTCATATGTATATGTCATTGTTACTTCAGGTAACAAGATCAATGCTCTTTTGGAGCTATATGGTATTCATCTTGGTTTTTCCATTCAATATTATTTGAGAAAACTTCAGGTTTTCAAAATTGTTTGATACTTATAAAAACCATAATATTCAACCATTGAACTTTGTATATGGTGATCCATTATTTAATTTAGATGCCATTCAATGGGTCTTGTCAGAACTTTCGTTGGTGTCATACGTCAGGTATGAATCATTTATAATGTTCTTCAAGACATTTATAATTAACCGTATAACAACGACCTAGTTATAAGCCACAACAATAACATCGGTTGCGCGCTTAACCTTAACCTCTTTCGTACCCTCTACCGGAGGGGCATGCTTCAGGCAATGCTTAGAGGATAGTCAAGAAGTGGCCTTTTTAACCGGATGGTGTTATGTGGTTACTTCTATTGGTTGTATCAACCAGAAAAAAATAGTTCTGAATATGATAAAACCCACATTCCGTGTACTTCTTCAGGAGTACAAATGATAAGATTAGGATCATATACTCTTCTGGAGTTTATAAGAACCATATACTCTTCTAGGGTTTATAAGAATCATTCACTCTTCTAGAGTTTAATAAAGATCCACCAGTAGAGTCTTCAGGCTCTTAGGTTGGTGTTGAAAAACTTCACAATCTACGGGATTGAGGTAAACCTTTCTCCCAAATGTTCATTTTCCAAACTTGTCCACTTCAGAAATTTGTATTTGTCCACTTCAGGTGGAACCATGCAAAAACTTGTCAATTTATCATTTTCTTCAAGAAATGATTTTATTCATAAAATGATTCATTTGTCAACTTCGAGTGACAATTAGTCTCTATTGTGTATATTTCGATCATATACTCCAAAAGATTATAAGTTGCAATTCAAAAATATAGTAAGTTGTCATATAAACATTGACCATATTCTTCAAGAAATGGTACGTTTGATTATTACTCACTTCAGGGAGAAGACAACTTGTATACAACCACTTCAAGGGTTATATATATCTTTACTTACACATCGCTTCATGGATTATATGATTGATTCAATCGCTAAGAAAGTGTTGAAAATTGTCTCTTCGAGGACAATATAGATCTCATATATATCCCACTTCTAGGGATTAAATCATTTTTTCATTCAAGAAAATAATTTTATTGGATCCACTTCCGGGGATATATCATCATCGCTACATGGATGAGTTTCAACTCTTATAAATTCGATCAATCATCCACTTCGGGGGATGAGATTATAGAAAATGAAACTATAATTTTATTTGATTCGTCCACTTCAGGGGAGAATTCGAAAGACATCACTACGAGGATGTTATATATAATTCTTATATATAACAACTTGTCCTTTTAATGACAATTTTCGGTGAATAGATCAAAGCATATATGATTCAAATATAAATAAATTAATCATGTGCACACGGCCAAAATCAAACCAACAATCTCAAATCCATATGCACTCACCAATTTCAAATTGAATCTTGAAAAATATGCCAAATCGGCATAGATGTACATGTATAGACAATTCATATTCAAAGCAAATTAATGCATGCGTTATAGACTTACAGTAGTATCAATCAAACGATTCGAAAACTCACCAAATAAGAATATGAAACATGGAAAAATTAATTGATGAATAATGCAATTTCATTCGATGCATATATACAAGGGGAAAACATGGTCTACATTATCTAGCATATATAGATGCATAGCAATATGACGTAAGAGCATATACAGAGATGGACCGATCTTTCTATCATAGATTAATTAGCATACAAAATCAAACAAGTTATGAAGACGGCATGGAAGATCATTCAAATGAAAAATAATTAAACAAATATATATATGCATGGAATTCTGCAAATTAATGAGAAAAGGTTTCACAAATGAAAAACAAATGGAACCATGTATGACGTACTGCCCATGAAAGCCTGCCGGACACTACCATATGTGTATATACACTTAGGTATCTTTCAATACTTACCGAACGAGTCGATCGTGCTGATAACGTGTTATAATATGTGTAAGAATAATAGAGTAGAGAGGATGAAGAGAAAGAGAGAATATATCTCTATTGCTTGTGTGTATTCTCTATGAGGGTTACAATGCCTTATATAGGCCTAGGTGACAAAGAAAGATAAGGAAGGCATAAATAACCATCCTTTGGTTTTCCACCATGTGGGAGTTTGGGTAGGTGAATGGGTAGGAGGTGAAACATCCACCTTAAATCAATGGTTTCATAACAGGTACTCATTTGTTCCGACAACAAGTGAATAGGAAGCAATAAATTTACCACACTACAATTTGTCCTTGAGCAATGAGCACTAAAATTTTCAATCTTACCAATCAACAACCACAATTTTGAAACAGTTCAAAGATTACGGGAAAAAAGGGGTAAAATTGTAGGGTCTAAAGTTGGCAGTCGGTCCCCAGATCAAAAATAAAATATAGGGAAAATGGCAGAAAACCACCCCTTAAATATGACCTTTTGCAGAAAACCACCCCTTAAAATTGAAATTGCAGAAAACCACCCCTTAAACCCATTTTGCCTATAAATCGCCACCCACAACTGTTTTTTCCGTTAGTTTGCCGTTAAAAAAAAGTGAAAAGTCATTTTTACCCCTCTCTTTTAATGTTATTTTAATGAGGGAAAATGTATGAATTGAAATAAATTGATAAAATCTATTTATTCTTCCATTTTAATGTTATTTTAATAGAATAACAAACGTTTTCTCTCATTAAACGGGATAGATAAATATGTTTTATTAATTTATTTCAATTCATACATTTTCCCTCATTAAAATAACATTAAAATGGAGGGGTAAAGATGACTTTTCACCTTTTTTTAACGGAAAACTAACGGAAAAAAAAGATTGTGGGTGGTGATTTATAGACAAAATGGGTTTAAGGGATGGTTTTCTGCAATTTCAATTTTAAGGGGTGGTTTTCTGCAAAAGGCCATATTTAAGGGGTGGTTTTCTGCCATTTTCCCTAAAATATATGTTCTTCTCGTCAATAGCTTCGATTTGATATATTATAAGCTCAAATCCGACATCCGAGTAAAAAGTTATAGACGTTTAAAGATTGAACATGTATCATTTACCTAACTGATATACTTCTATCGTAATTATCGTTTGTTAAACATTGTAACTTAATAATTAATACTATAATTAAACCCAAAACCTTCAAATTAGTATGCTATGTTAAAATATTTGAAAACTGTGAAATAAAGTATATATGATTTATGTTTTTATTCTAACTACATATTCATAATATTGATGATTTTTCGGGAAAAAAATTTAGGGTTTAATTTTCCTTCCCTTCAACTAATTGTATCAGGATCCGCCACTGATCCTAATCCGACAAACCTCATCGAACCATTCCTAACAACCCTATTCGTTAGGGTTTTCTCTCAACTTTATCGAACAAGACAGATATAAAAAATGCTCCTGTCAAGTGGTTCGATGGTAATGAGTAAAAGAAATATTGAGAGGTCTCGGATTTGATCTCTCCCTCCACCTCTTGATCACTTGGGTGAAAAAAACAGAGTTTTCTGCCTTAGTATAAGCTAATAGACTACTTATCTTATTACTATTGCCAATCGACTTATATGCTAGATTGCTAGCTCTAGGCTACTAGCGCACAAGCGCCGTGCACATGACCCCGGGTCACAAGTCCCAATAGACTTTAGTATTTACCTTAGTACTTGATTCTTACTGTCATCCTATTGCTACTGCTAATTGGTTTTAGTATAGAATTTAACTCGACTGATGTGTTAGGCCACTAGCGCACATGCGCATGCGCCCGTGCACACGACCCCTAGCCTAGTTACAAGTCCCAATAGACTTCAATATTTACATTGGTACTTGATTCTTACCGTCATCCTATTGCTACTGCCAATTGGTTTTAGTATAAAATCTCACTCGACTGGTGTGTTAGGCCACTAGAACACATGCGTCCGTGCACACGACCCCTGTATCCTGGTCACAAGTCTCAATAGACTTCAGTATTTACCTTGGTACGTGATTTTTACCGAAATTATTAAACATATCAACTCAAGTATAGAAAACCCCACAAGATCGACCAACTCTAGTAGCGTAGTACATCACTCACTATAAGTGGACTCAAATCAATTACATCGTCCTCAACATCTATACTATATATGAAATTGAATTGCAATCATCTCTTTCTTGTACAAGAAGGACCAATGGCATGGTGCTGCACTTCAAATGGCTGAAACTTGTTTTTATGTTACCATGGCGCAGGAGTAGTCGACGACGAAGACGACCATATAGACGGATTAGTTCCTCGATTCATCGATTGTTGAGTGTGGTCTCGTTGACGTTCTCGTGGCCATTTTTTAACCGTGAAATTAATCCTCCTATTACCACATTTTTTATATATTGAAATCCACTCGTATTAATGCTTATACTGTCTGGATCTGATCGGCAATGCACATTCAGTGAAGGGTCGAAATTCATAATTGAATAAATCCTTTACTTGACGGTAAAAGATTTATATATGTGTCGCGATGAATTTATTTTATGAAATTTTCGTCAAATACATTGAGGTTGAGGTTAAGTCGAGTGGTGTATGAAATTTTGACATATTTTGCTAAATGTTTATGAGAATTTTTTTTAATTTTTTGGCCAAATGTCCCTAATTCGTATGTTGTAGGGCTGTTCAAATTCGGTTTGAACCGAATTTTTGGGCCGAACCGAACCGAAATAACCGGAACCTAACCGAACCGAGATGTTTCGGTTTAGGTTTTCGGTTCAAGGAATTTTCATTTTCGGTTTTAGGTTCGGTTTGGACTCGGTTCGGTTAAAACCGAAAAAACCGAAATTTGTAATATTCATCAGTGTTTAGATGATCTCCACTAATCATATAAAGTCACAAACTCTCTTTAATTGATATTGTTGTCTATATAAATGTAAGTATGTGACTATGTGAACCCACCGCATGTAGTAGTAAAATTAAGGACTTTTGTGGGAATTTTATTTTGAAACAAGGATGATCATAATAATAATAAATAACAATAACAACAACAACAACAACAACAACAACAACAACAACAACAACAATAATAATAATAATAATAATAATAATAATAATAATAATTATTATTATTATTATTATTATTATTATTATTATTATTATTATTATTATTATTATATGCGGGACGAGACGGGATTTGCGGGATCCCACCGGGATCGTCCTGCGTTTCGTCACGCATAATTTTTGCGGGACGGGATCAGGACGGGATTCGCTATTTTGTCCTAAATTCCACCGGGATCGGGACGGGATTGAGATTTGCGGGATTTGTGCCCACCCCTAGAGAATATGCCACAGAAAAAGCTACTCCCTCCGTTCCAAAATAAAAGTCGTTTGACTTTTCTGCACGTATTTAATGAGGTAAAAACTATATAAAATATTATTTTTTAATGAATTTGTTTTTATAAGTCTATACTTATGAACACCGAGTATGAAATTATTAAAAAAAATATTTTATAGTGTTTTTAACTCTTCAAAAAGCGTGCAGAAAAAAACAAACGACACTTAATTTGGAACGGAGAGAGTACAAAAAATTATTTGATGAACAAAAACTTTTTTTTTTGATAAGGTAAGAATTTGAGTTCAGAAATATCTGAAACTCGAGAGCCGAACAAGCCGGCAGACGGTAGGACCATCTAAAAACCATACATACAATAAACATCTTTAAATGATATTTGAAACAAAAGTGATATCTAGCTCAAGTGGTAAGAGAAGGAGAATCAAAATCAAAAGGTCTTGGTAAGGCGCAAACACAAATAAACCACTATACAAACAACATAACCAGAAGACCTAGTCCAAGCAAGAAGTAGTCAAAGACGATGAACGAAATCAAACTCCACACTGAAGCAGAACGTAGATCAGCGATATATATATCAGGACTCGATTATTCTATGGACAATGATGACGAAACTTATTATTAGTTTTAAAATGATCGAAACATCAACCCCTGGTTATGAATGAATCCCACCAAATTTCAGTACCTACGCCCGAAGTGAACAACCACTCTCGTTTCGAGATTAATAAGATCAAATATTAATAAAATTATGAATGTACCGATCGGCGCTAAATCAAAAGATTTTTTTTTTTTGGACGTGGGGGTTCCGAGGTTATCGACTAATCCCCATGGGTCCAGACCCTAGTCTGCAAAGGACGCGAACCGGTTTAGCCAGGCGGCAAGCCACCAGGCAGGCTCATACAAGCCAATGAAGGCTTGAACATCCACTAATACACAAATTGTGTAAGAAGTGGGATTTGAACCCTTGACCTCTTGCAAGGGCCACCTCTCCCTAACCACTAGGACAAGGGGTCATTGGTTAATCTGGATTAGAGTCTAGCTAGAGATATGATAAAATAATTAATTATCCATATCATTCCACTTTGAAGAGTGAATTAAGAATAAAAAATGGATGGAATGGGCATATGTGATAGTATGAATTGCAACGTGTATCGTTGTTCATAACATTCGGGATATGTCCGAAAGTGGCTCCCGCCAAATCCAAAACCATTTTATTTTTTATAATACGGAATAATAATTAATGTGTTCATAGCTGACTTTGTGTTGTCGTTTTCTCCAACTTTGACATTCCCTCCACTTTCATCATTTTCACTAAATCTTCCAAATTTTGGCAAATCATGACTTTCATGGACTTGCAACAACTTTAACATTTCAATTTTGCTTTTTTTTTTTGTGTATTTTGCCTTCTTGATTTTGTGTGAATAATTTAAGAAAGTGCACAAGCTAGTTTAAAAAGCTTGAGTAATTTAAACCTCCAAATTGAAATTTAACAACATCCAATATATTTTTCATTTTGATCCAAAATTGTAGAACCATATATATATATATATATGGTATTTTATGTTCATGATGTGTACGTAGTTGTCGCAAATATAAGATTATCCACAATAATTGTGTGCAAATGTTTATTTTTAAATATTTTGAACTTCATTGTTTGTTTTAAGACTATCCACAATGGTTTTGTCTATAATGTATACATTTGCACAAGGTGTGTAAAAATACACCTTACTTTTTGGTATTTTGCTCCAATGGTCAAATGTGCATTTTTTATACACTATTCAAATACAATTAATTTAAAACAAAAAAGAAAACAAAAATCATAAAAAACACACCAATAAAGTTGTCTTGCTTTTTGAAAACGTTTTTGCACATGGTGGAGGTGATGTGCTCAAATGTGCACATTACATGCTCAAATGTGCACATTTGCACACCCCAAAATCAACCAATAGAGCTAAAAAATGTCAAAAAAAATGCACATTTGGACATTTGCACACAACCATTGGAGTTAGTCTAAGTGTGTGCACAGTGGCGGAACCTGAATTATACATTCAAGTGGGCCAAAAAAATATTCGGGATTTTTTAATTGTTTTAATATTATATTCACACCAATTTTTAAAATTATTCTTCTAAAAAGCTAATATTGAGATTTGAACCCTTGATTTGTAGATTAAAATACTTCTCATTTACCAACTAAGCTAGAGAAACTAGTTGTTAAAATACTCTTTTACTACTAAATATAATACGGAGTAACAAGATTTTTACATATTACATTAAATTTTTTCCGCCCGGAGGGGCCATGGCCACCTCCCGCCCCCAAGAAGTTCCGCCCCTGTGTGTGCAAATGTACACATTTGAGTACGTGTGATGTGCAAATTTGAATACACCACCTCCCCTTATATATAAACCTTTACAAGTTACAACAATCAAAATAATTTCATTGGTTTTTTTATAAATTTTTTTTAAAATTAATTGTATTTAAATGATATTTAAACATTTTGCAATTGAGCAAATTACTAAAAAAAAAAGTAATGTACATTTTTACATTTATACAAATATGTACATTTTATTAAAATCATTGTACATAATCGGAGTTTGCTGCTAAAACATCGTCGTCATATGTGAACGTCATTAATTATATAATAGAATTTTAAGTCGTGCACACTTTTGTCTCTATTGTCCATAGTTTTATAAGATTGAGTCCCACCATTATAAGTTGAATATCTACTTTCTACACCTCCACTTTGATGAGCTTCCTAGCTAGCTAGTCTAGTATTTGATGCTACTTTTGAAATTAATAAATCCAAAGAAAAGGCCAAAAATGACTTTAATTTCTGATGACTGGGTCGTGTGCACGGGGCGCACATGCACTAGTAGCTTAGCACACAAGCCGAGTGAGATTCCATTCTAAAACCAATTGGCAATAGAAGGAGTAGTCCACCGGCTCATATATTAGAGCTTGATATGTTCAACTTTCCGATATGGGACAATTTTGGTCTCATTCACATCTCTAACAATAAGCATGAGAGTTAATAGGTTGTGATTTTTTGGATGAAATGATTGTTGTACATGGATTTAGTTGCATAGTTACACTGAAACCACAATATACTATATTCTATCTATCCGTTAATTAAAATTTGTAATTTTAGAAATCTATGCACTATTTAAGAAAACAAACAAAATTACACTTATACCCCTAATTATTACCCTACTTCTTACTTTATTGAAATCTATAATTAACTAACATCTATCTAATTATTACAAGAACAATTTTGTAAAGGGGATGACAAAATATCTAAAATGATATGTTTTTCGGCCAATTTGCTAAACTAGATCAAAAAATGAGCCTAATTGCTAAACTAGACCAGTAGCCCAAAAATTGGCCCAAACTAACCTCTCTACCCCCATGCAAATTAAAGTGCCGGTTTTTTTTAACTGTGCATAACCGGTTGTAGTGGGTGAGTATTTGGGAAATTAAAAGAAGGAGGGAGGGAGAGAGACGGTTACATGTTCTCAAAACCGAAAGGAGGAGGCGACGAAGACAAATAGACGGAATAGCGAAAGGAGGAGGCGACGGACAGAGAGACGGAGAACCGGTTGAAGAAGAAGGCCACCAGTCACAGCCAGGGAGGAGAAGGTTGAAGACCTTGACAAAGGTAAGCAACTGTGGAGTTTTTTCTTTAAGTTGCGAAATTGGGGTAATGGGGGTGCGGTTTTCTGAAGGATTTGAGACGAATTTGGGGTAGATGCGTAGCAGTAGAGGAGGAATGAAGTAGGAGGGGTTAGGGGTGCCATTGTGAGTCGATTTTGGGGAGGCGGGTTCGATTAGGGTTTGAGGGTGTCGGGAAAAGGATTGGGGTAGCAGATTTCGTAGGACCGGGTAACGAAATTGGCACGATAAAATTGAACATCTGGTATGCCGAGTGGGATGAAAGAATTTTTGGTTGATTGATTTTTAATGTTGAAACCGTAAGCGCCCACCAAGTGTTTGATGAAATGCCTAAAAATAAGATAAATAAATGGTGATTTGGTTTTGGTTAATCTCATTGCCTATATGTTGTGTTGTTAAAGACGTAAAATGAAGAAAACAAGTAAGACATGTTAGTATGACAGAGTAGGTGTTTGCTTATATGTTTGAAACTTAATGTGTGAATTACTTGTTGGTTAAATGCCTAGATGTATGATGAATTGTTGGTCATTTGGTGTTGGTGTTGGTGAATTACTTTGGCTATCTCTTGGGTTGGCAAAGAGGTAAAATGAACCAAACTTGTATGAAATTCGAAAATGGTAGGAAAGAAAAATATAGCAGAGTTGGTAGGAAAATAATAATCTATTGGTAGGATACAAATACACTGTTGGTAAGATAAAAGTTGGTGATCTGAATGTCTGAATGCATGTGTGTGGTGATTGTGTTGCAGGTAACCTTTGTGCAACAACCATACAAAATGACAAAGGCCGGCAAGAGGAAAGTAAAGGCAGGACCAAGTAGCCAGGGGGTAAGGACACTTAGAAAGTTCCCTTGTTTTGGTAGTTATGCTTGGAAAAAAAATTCGAACGTAAGAGTGTTACATGTGGTGCAGGCTGTCTTAGTTGTGGCGGAGAAGGACCACTTCAGTGGAAGGGCGCTATCACATGGCAGTTTAGACCTCCTGGACGGTCTTGACTTAGCCATCGACCGTGATGATGTGAAGGCCCTGACGAAGAGCCAATTCGGAGGCATAGTGAGGATGGGGTCGAGGAACAAGTTCGCCGCACAGCTGGTGCACTTTTGCCTCATGTGGCAGTTGAAGACCCAGAAGCAACACGAGACGTGGTACTCCATCCAGGGGCATCACGTGCGATTCTCGCTTCACGAGTTCGCGTTGATAACGGGGCTAAACTGCGCACCACCCCCTAGGGATGTGATGGAGGGGGATCACAAAGATGCCATATACCAGCTGTTCAAGAAAGAGAAGGTAAGTCTGAAGGATTTGGAGAGAGCATGGGAGCACGAAAAACAGACGGACTCAGGCTCCCTAATGAAGAAGTACAAGTTTGCCCTCCTAGTCATTGTGGAGGGCATTCTTTTCAGATTGGAGAAGAAGACACAAATTAGAGGGTGGGTGGTTAAGCTGCTGTTGGAGGACACGACGCGGTTTCTGGAATTTCCTTGGGGACGCCTTGGTAAGATAAAGAAAATGTTATGGTCGGATACTTTTTAACTATTGGGTAGATAAAGAGAGGATAGTGGTAGGACGACATGAGAAATACTTAACAGATCCGATAATTCATGTGACTGTGCCCAAAACATGCGAAATCCCAAAGATTGCATCACAATTAGCCCCCTAGGAACACGAAAATACGAGACAGGTGCAAAAAACATACTGCCCAAAATAAACCTGTCAGCTGACTTGATCGTCCACCAAACATACTGGCATAATCCACACTCTGTTATGTTATAAGTACACTACTGTCGACGGCGCTTTGGACCCCTGTATTCGCCCTTCGACGGATAGCGCTTCGTCTTCGGCCTTCCCGGCGCACGCTTCACCACCGGGGGCAAGCAAATCCTGGCATCTATTTCAGCAGGCACCGCCCATGTCTCACGAGGTGGCACTGGGTACACGACATTGATGTAGCAGGCGCGTCAAGCCTCAGCCCTGTATAGAGGATGGACGAGGGAGTATGGGTCGATCCAACGTACCTTGGCCGCGGCGAGGGCATGTGGACATGGAATCTGGTCAATTTGAAAGTGCTTACATGTGTAACTCCGAGCGGAAAGGTTGACCAACCAGGCGGACAGCCCCTTACGTGCGTCATACTCGTCTTCGCTCAAAGGCCTCACCTGAAGACATATAGCCTGCATGGCGTTTTGCCTCAAAACGGCGTCCACATGGTCGGTGACAACCTTCTCGGGATTAGAACTTAGCTCCCGGTTCTTCACGAACCACTCACCCACTTTGTCGAGTATGTTGTCCATTAGAGAGGTGACGGGCAGGTCACGAGGTTCAACAAATACCGAGTTCAAGCACTCTGCATGGTTTGTGGTGGTGACGTTGAACCGATTCGCGGGATAGAAAGCCCGAGCCCAATTGGAGAACCCGGCCATCTTAATGTACTCAGCACCAGTGGGAGACTTCTCTCTGAAAGCTGTGAAGTGGCCATTGAACTCCGCAACGGTGTACGCGTTTGCCATTAGGAAGAACAGTTTTTGTAGCCCACCCGCCTTGTGATATGCCTTCACATTCTGAAATAGATGGTAAGTGCAGCGGCCATGCTTTGCGAAGTCGTAACTCGTTCGAATCCCCTTGGCGATGCTCATCTGTCTGTCGCTTACCCACACCACATTGGGCTCATCCGGGACCACGCGTTTCATTTGACGGAAAAAGAAACCCCAGGATGCGTCATTCTCCCCGTCGACAATGGCAAATGCAATGGGGTATATGTTGTGGTTTGGGTTTTGGGCAGTCGCAAACATCAAACAACCCCGATACTTCTCCTTCAAGAAACTTCCATCCACCGAGAATACCTGTCAATGTCACAGTTTAAACAGTCGGCTAACATAACACTATTGGTATGACAGAGGGAGACAGTTGGTAGGATACATGGAGACAGTTGGTATGATCATAAATGGTGGGATGGTCTGTACCTATTGGTAATACATGAATTGGAATGACAAATATACACATATGGTAAGATGATATCTGCCATTTGGTAGGATTATAAAGTTGCGCGGGCGTACCTGTCTGAGGTGTGGGATGGCTGTCCGCCAAACACCCAAGCTAACGAACGCATACTTGAATTGCTGGTTATCATCACGGACTAATGTGGTTATGGTCCCGGGGTTTGCTCGCTCAAGCATGTAAAGGTATGAGGCCATCCGATCGTAGCTCGCTTCGTAGGTCCCGTGCAAGCCCTCCCTTGCGGCTCCCTGCGTCCTGCGTGCCTTCCAATAGCTGCAGTCCACGTCCAACCGAGACTTTATCATCGTACTGATCTGACGGGGAACCAGCTCCTTCCTTGACCCAGCAAAACTACAAAGACGCGAAGATAAGAGTTAAACCAAAAAAATTCCACCAACACAGTACATAGACGGGGAACAAGACGCCGGTTTAGAAACTTACTCGGACACCAAACTCTGCCCCATCAGCTTGTAATTGGCGTTGCGCTGGTAGTTGCTGGCGACACTAACCTTGCAACTGTGTGTGTCAGTGAACTTACGAACCACCCACTTCTTAGTTTTCCGATACGTTGACGCCCGACAGTACCATGAGCAGTTCGGTTCGGGACAAACAACCACGTACGCCTTTGTTGTCGATCGCTTCACTTGGACCGCGAAGCACCCGCGCAAAGCTTCCCACTTCACTATAGACTGAATGGCAGACTTCGTATCGAACATCTCCCCCTCACGTAACTCCTTCACATTCTCCCGAGGGTCTCCGACTAGAGGAATGAACCGAGCCACGTCCTCTTCCACTTTCTCCAATGTCGGCAAAGGTTATTTGTGTCCTTTGTGCGCTCGCTCTATCTCTCTCACCGCTGCCTCAGCCTCCTCATCCCATGATTCAGATTTCTCATTCGACCTTCCACCCTCCACTTTCACGGGGAAACCACAACCGGTCATTTCATCGTCGGAGCTTCCTACGTCTATTATGTCCTCCATTCTTTGGGGGGGGGGGGGGGTAGGTCATCCACATCATCGTCAGTGTCCACGATCACCACTTGCTTTCCGCGTCGAATGGCATCGGACCTGCTCACGTCACCACCCTTCTCTAGTTCATCCATTTCGTGAAGCTGTCCCACATCATCGCCTTGTCCTACCATTATGTTGTCATCCATCCTACCAACTCCGTCCGCCTGTCCAACCATTTTGTTGTCATCCATCCTACCAACTCCGTCTAAATGTATACCGCTCCCAGCAAGCTCATCCTGCATCCCACTGACGCTGTCCTTTGCAGTGGGACAACACTCTCCCTCCGCCGCTACACACTCATCACACAGGCAGGTCCCTCCAGTTACGCTGCTAAGGTCGTCCAACTTCCCTTTCTCCTCAATGTAGCCTCGAACCTTCTCATCCGCCCCTCCGCCCCCATCAAGACCATCCTCGAAGTCTTCCTGCGTGATGGGAGGCCCGGTTAGGAGTATTTCCCCTGGGGTGGGAGACGATAGGTCCTCAGCCCATGAGTCGGAGTTCTCCGACTCATGTTCTTTGGATGTTGTGGAAGGGGTTGTCGTTTTCATCCTTAAGGTGGCGTGCAGTGCGATTGGCCAGGCTCGTGCACCGGATTCAGTGTTGTAGAACTTGTAGGCTTCTAGGTCATCGTCGTCCTTGACCCGAATCGGAGTGGCCCGCCCCATCGAATGAGGGAGGTAGGTGAACTCAATGTCGTACAATACCATGTCCACGTCGAATTTGGAAACAATTTTCCCCTTCAATTGGGCGTAACCAATATTCTGTGCCACCATCATAGCTGCAGTACGTGCCTCTCCCTTGAACACCAAGCTCCCACTCCCGGGAGCCCACCAACCGCCGCACACGACGTTTATACATACCCTATCACCTGGGGTACGCCACGGGAATAGAGGATCAGCCTAGGGGGTAGTTCTGATATAGGAAAGATGAACAACTACAAAGGAAAGGTACAAGATGACTTACCCATCGCTGCCACTGCCACTCACAAGATTGTTGCACTTTTCTTGGAATGGAAAGACAGTTGAACACTGTTGGTAGTCCAGACCTGTACCTTTGGTAAGATGACAACTGTATCGTTTCCTCGGATCCACGTGTGCCTTTTCCCCCGTCCTTTCCGCCTCTCTCCTGCTCTTCTTCAGTTTTTGCAGGGCATGTTGGGGTGTTTGAGATCCTCCTCTCAAGCTTATATATGTGCTTGGGGAACACCCATCAATGCAATGATTGCATTTTCCCCTCATAAATGCTCCCCCCTTCCCCCAAATGAAGAACCCCGTTTTGGCGCCAAAATTACACTGACAACCCGCCAAAACAGGTTCGGTCAATCCGTTCCAAATTTCTCCAAATTTTCAGGTATGGTAAGACATTTTAAGCCTATTGGTAGGATAACTATATGCTATTGGCTAGATAACTGTACCATATTGGTCAGACAGATGCTCTCCCTCTCCCCCCAATGAAGAACCCTGTTTTGGCGCCAAAATTACACGGACATCCCGCCAAAATCGCTATGGACACCCCCCTCCATATTATCTCCAAAATTTCAATGTATGGTAGGATAAGTTTGTCTTATCGGTAAGACACATGTATTCTATTGGTAAGATATTTGTCCTCTATTGGTAAGCCAACCGTTTCCAGTTCCCAAAAATGAAGGTGATGCTTTGCCCTCAACTTTCCACTCGTCTCCTATGTTGGTTCCCTTTTTTGCAAAACATTTAATAAGGAATGACACCCATCAATTAAGATTTTCTAAGAGTTGATTGACACCCTTAATTCAATCATTGAAATTTCCCCTCATAAATGCCCCCTCCCCATTTTCCTACTTTATTTGAGCCACACACCATGTCCAGCACCTCCCCCTCCTAATTTCTGTTTTTTCAAATGACGGAGCTACAATGCCCAACTCCCCTTCACCTGCTACCTCCACTGCCGGTTGGATTTTTGCATTTGCAAAAATACATCACTTTCTACCCTAGCCAATTTTTTAGGTACATGTCTAGTTTAGCCAATAGGCCCATTTTTTGGTCTAATCACTACCATTTCCTCATGTTTTTCTTAATAAGATTTACATTATAAAACGACATGTTTTAATTAACGGAGAGGGTACCTGTATAACATAAGAAATTCTGAAATACGTACATACTCCGTATATTGTAAAAGTATTGATTGTACAAAGTTGGTTGACTTTTTACAATATTATAACAAAGTAATTATATCCACTTCCACTTTTTGCTTTTGTTTCCATCTCTATGTGACAAATGAAAATAGAAATTATTGTCTAAATTATTTGTTGGATAAGAGAATATAAAGGGATCAAAGAGTTCTAAATTGCTAGCATGGATAAATAAGTCTTAATATATAAGTCGTTAAACTGTTATTTTTATTGTCAGTTGGTTTTAGGATGTAATTTATTAGGCTTATGTGATAGGCTTTTAGTGCACAAGCGCATGTCATGAGTCACTCTATTAATTAAAATTTGTCACTTTAGAATTTTGCACGCTTTTTAAGAAAACAAATAAAAATACACTTATTCTCCTAATTATTACTTTTTTTTTACTTTCTCGAAAGCTATAACCAACTGCATCTAGGCTTGCAAGGCGTGGTGTAGCAGTTCCGTCCTACTGTTCAATGTGCAACTACCAAAATGAGGATGCTTTTCACATATTTTTTGAGTGCAAATTTAACCAATTTACCCAAAAATTACACCCCCGCCATTTGACTAACATTAATAGAATTATTTCAGCATCCAGAAACATCTACCAAGTGATGAGATATCTAGGCCAAACACTTTCTACCAGAGAAAAGACAGATTTGGCGTTTAGTTGGTGGACTGCGTGGAATACCCGTAACAAATTCATTTTTAGACAAGAAAAACTGCCAAGCCAAGAAGGTTTTAATAAACAAGTTGCTACACATAAATCAAATTGGGATTCGGCTTCCCAAATCAATTTGGGAATCGGCGGGGGAAAAATTATTAAAGCCTATGAGAACCTGCCTATAATTAAAAGACCAACAAATAAGGCAACCATGTGGAAAAAACCCCAAGAGAATTCTTCAAATTAAATTTTGACGGGGCGGCAGGGCCAAATAGAGAATCATCGATTGGATATATCATTCGTGATTCAAAGGGTGATACTAAGGAATTGGGAGGTAAGTTAATAGGAATTCAGACGCCACTCATGGCCGAGGGTTTAGCTCTACGAGAAGGAATAACCAAAGCAATGGATCTACAAATTCGCAATCTTATTATCGAAGGGGACTCGCTTATTATAATTAACTACTTCAAGAAAGGGATAGCTTGCCCATGGGAAATTGAGCTTCTGCTCTCGGACATCAAATGTTTGCTTAGATCTTTTGAAGCGGTTTCCTTCTCTCATATTTACCGTAGCGGTAATAGAGTGGCTGATAAGGTTGCACACCTTTGTCACTCCTGCTCTAGCATGGGAGCCAATTCTATCGATCCTGGTCTTATGGACCTCATCCGGAAGGATGCTATCGGTTAGACCCCTTCCGAGGTCATCCGAATTCTTACCTAATAAAAAAAAAAATCACTATAAGAACAATTTTGTAAAATGGGTGTCAAAAATCTAAAATGATATTTTTTTATACACTAAAATGACATATTTTTCTTAATAAGATTTACTTTTTAAAACGATATATTTTAATTAATAGAGGGTGATAGTAGTTTTATTTCTTGATAAGAATATTCGGGTCGTCATGAATTCAATCATTCCGTATCTTATAGATTTCTTATAGATTAAAGAAATTTACCAATAGTTTGAATCAAGTCAACTAAGATAAAAACTCACCTTGATTAAAACGACACTAGCAGCTAAACCTTTACATATAATGCAATGTTTTATGCTCCCCAAAACTGTCCACACAGAACTCGATAAAATCAACCGAAACTTCCTTTGGAACAAGGGCCCAAATCACAAACCCCTCATCAGCTGGTTTGAGGTTTGCAAAACCAAGGAAAATGGAGGACTAGGTCTTCGCAACTCTGAAGACATGAATAAAGCCCTCCAGATGAAATTACTTTGGAAAATATTAGCTGAACCATCTAGCCCCTAGGTTACATTAATCAAAGAAAAATATCTCAAAGATCAAAACATTCTGAATTATCATAAGCATGGGTCATCTTCCTGGCAATGGACGAATTTAATAAAATTATTACCTATATTCAAGCAAGGCCTAAATTGGTCTATTGGGGACGGCTCATCCATTAATTTCTGGCGGGACTTGTGGCTAGGCTCTTCGCCACTAATTTCGCTTATCTCGGGAACACAACAAATTGACGAAACACTCAATATAAATTATTTTCTAAAACAAAATAAAACATGGGACCAAGATAAACTACATGAAAATCTACAAAACATCATCCCAAATGACATAATAGAAGCTATCAAAGCAACCCCAATACCACAACACATCCACGTCGATAGATTATACTGGAAATGGAGCAAGAATGGCTGGTTCAGCACTAAATCCGCAATCGACATGATACATAAACACAAAAACCATGAAATTTCGGATATAAACTGGGTTTGGGGTCTAAAGATTCCTCCTAAAATAAAATCCTTCCTTTGGAAAATCCTAAAAAACGGAATACCCACTACGGTTAAACTCGCATCGTGCCATCTTGGTATACCAACGAATTGCCCACACTGTGACTCCTGCTATGAAGACCTTAACCACCTACTATGGGACTGTCCTATCACTAGGGAAACCCTTATTGCGAATAACCCGGGTGCCTTTAGGAAAATTCTGGGCTGTTTCGACAAAGGGGAACACCTAAACGACACAATCTGGGATATCAAAAATACAATCGGGGCAAAATGTTTTGAGGATCTTGCCTTTGTTTGGTGGGGAATTTGGTATTTCAGAAACAAAACGATCTTTGAAAATATAAACCCAGATATAAGGCGTATCTTATCATTTGTAAAGGAACAAATATTTATCTGGAAAACAGCTTATTCGGGAACCCAGGATCACTATACAAACGACAAAAAACTTTATAAAAATGATGACCAAACCAGATTGAAATCGAAAAGAAAAAGAACAAAATGGGAACCTCCTACTAATGGAACTTACAAACTAAATTTTGACGGTTCTCTCGCCCCTGATGGTAGGGGCACGTATGGCTTCATCATCCGGGATTCCATTGGTGCTCCTATTTTCAGTGGCTCAGGAACCTCACCAATCACCTCGGTTTGTGGATGCGAAAGTATGGGCCTTTGGAAGGGCCTGCAAGCCGCAAAAGAACTAAAACTCATTAACCTAATTGTTGAAGGAGATAACTTAACGATTATCAAAAGTCTAAAAGGTATGGGGAAGCCTACTGGAGACTCTGAAATGATTGTCTCGGACAGTCTAGTCTCGCTGGGCTTCTTTGGTTCTGTTGAGATTCGTCATTTCTTCTGTGAGGCAAATCAAGTGGCTGACCGCTTGTCACGTATTGTCTCTACTTCAAACGGATCAATGACTCCTGATGATTCTCTGTTGCGTAGTCTCATCCGCAAGGATGACCTTGGCTGATAGAGCTTAGCTCTGTGGCCAAATTCTTTCCGTTTCAAAAAAAAAAAAAAAAAAAAAAAAAAAAAAACTAAGATAAAAACTCGTGTAGTTTTATGTGTGGACTTTGTGGTGCGTCGGTTAATATATACAAATTGATTGGATTTTGGAGGCGGAGAGTTTATCTCCCTTATTTCATTTTTGGTCAAAAGTACTTTTTTTTTTTTTGAACCGGAAATAATTTGGCAATGAGACGACCTCATTTGCCAAGGGCATCCAGACGGATGTAATTATGTAGCACAGGATCGTCAGGTGTCTGTGAACCAGAGAGAACAAGTCTGAGGTGCGATAAATGTTCCGCAACTCGGTTTGCTTCTCGAAAGATATGACGAATCTCGATGGAATGGAAGAAACCAAGAGAGACTCGACTGTCAGAGATAATCATTTCAGAATCTCCCGATGGTTTGCCACAGCCCTTGAGGCTGTTGATTATGGTGAGGTTATCGCCTTCGATAATCAGGTTTGCTATGTTGAGTTGCCGCGCCGCATTGATACCATGCCATAGGCCCATGCCCTCGGCGCCTGAGACAGAAGCAATATGAGACTGCCCAACTCCATAGTAGATAGGTTGACCTGTGTGGTCTCGGATTATATAGCCGAACGTGCCTCCGAGACTAGGAGAGTAAGCTCCATCAAAATTGAGCTTCAAAGACCCCGGAGGAGGCGTTCTCCAATGTGCCTTTCGTCGTGCTCTTTTGGATAATTGTCGTGGGGTCTGGTTGTTTTGCGGAGGCGCGTTGCCATTCGATCCCTCATCATGTTGTTTTGAGGTGTGCCATAGGAGCATTTGGTCTTTGATGAAGGTTATTGTTTGTTGTATACTAGATTTTTTGTCATCGAATAGCGATTTATTGCGCGAGTACCAGATACCCCACCACGCAAAAGCTAGCTTTGTGAATTTTTGGGTGCCAATTTTGTCCTTTACGTCTCCTAATGTGTTGTTTAAGTCAGTTCCTTGAGAGAAGCTGTTGTTCAGTGCTATCATTATCCTGGGGTCCAGGTTCGCTATGGTTTGGCGAGAAATTGGGCAGTCCCATAGTAAGTGTGGTAGGTCCTCGTAATTTGAGTCACAATGTGGGCATGTTGTGGGGACACCAACACCCCTTGAGGCTAGTTTTGCTGAGGTTGGAAGTCCGTTCTTTGTTATTTTCCATAGTAGGGTTTTGACCTTTGCTGGTGCATCGAGCTTCCATATCCATGTCATATCTGATTTCTGGTGTCTTTTTAAGTTATTCATCATCTGTATTGCAGAGTTTGTGCTAAACCATCCATTTTTACTCCATTTCCAATATAGCCTGTCCATATGGATGTTTTTTGGTATTGGAGAGGATTTTATTATGTCGATGGTGTCATTGGGCAAAATGTTGTGGCATGTGGATAGTAACTTACTGTGGTCCCAAAGCTTCCTCGGAGATAAAAAGTCTGAGACCACGGAACTTGTGTCAATAAGTGATGTGCCATTTACGAGGTCAATGAGAGGAGATGTACCTATCTAGTGGTCGTTCCAGAAATTAATATGTTTTCCATCACCAACGGACCAGCGTAGTCCTTGTTTGAATAAAGGGATCAGTCCAGTTAACTGTCGCCATTGCCACGATTTTTCCCCTTTTTTATGGTATTGTAGTATGCTATGGTTTTTCAGGTATTTTTCCCTAATTATGGTAACCCAAGGATTTGTTGGCTCTGCCAGGATTTTCCATATTAGTTTCAGTTGAAGGGCTTTGTTCATATCTTCAGAGCTTCGAATGCCCAGCCCACCATGTGACTTGTCCTTACAAACCTCAAACCAACTAATCAGTGGTTTGTGGTTGGGGCCTTTGTTCCATAGGAAGTTTCGGTTTGTCCTATCAAGTTCCATGTGTATGTGTCGAGGTAGTAGGAAGCATTGCATGAGGTGTAACGGTTTAGATGCTAGCGTGGACTTGATTAACGTACAACGACCGGCTTGTGATAAGCAGTTTGCCTTCCATTTACTTAGCTGAGATTTAGTTGCGTGTATTAGATCGGAGAAAGTGTTCTTGGTTACCTTGCCACAAATCACAGGGCATCCTAGGTATGGACCTAAGTTGTTTGTGGGGGTGATATTTAATTCATTGTGCATAAGAGTTTTTTGTTGGGGTGCAAGATTCGATGTTGTCTGGAAATGTGATTTGTGTCTGTTGACTTTCTGGCCCGATAGTGTGCAATATTCTGTTAATATTTTATTGATTTGGTCACATGCTGTTTTTGTGGCGGATGCAAAAATGACTAAGTCATCTGCAAAAGCAAGGAAAGGGATTCTGGTGCCATTTCGAGTTAGTGTTACTCCTAGGTGACTTTGAGGGGCCTCTGATTCTTTGCAAAGTCCTCGAGTAAGTACTTCAGATAGTATGAGGAATAGGTATGGCGATAGCGGGTCACCTTGTCGGAGTCCTCTTTAGGGGTAAAAAAGCTCCGTTGGTTCATTATTTACTAGAACTGAGTAGCTAACTGTGGTGATGCATTCTTTGATCCATCCCGTGAATGTAGGTGAAAATCCGAATCTAGACATAACTGTGAGTAAGAAGTCCCAGTCCACAAGGTCAAAGGCTTTTTCCATGTCAAGTTTAACCGCCATCCAGCCCGTTTTCCCTTTTTTCTTTGAGAAGGAATGAAAAATTTCATTTGCAATTAATATGTTATCTTGTATTGCCCTTCCAGAAGTGAAAGCACTCTGGAAAGGGCTGATTATTTTGGGTAGAATTTTCTGTAGTCTTGCCGCCATAACTTTGGAGATTATCTTATATGTTGTTGAGCAAAGACTTATGGGTCTGTATTGTGATGTTGTTTGTGGGTCATCACACTTGGGGATTAGTGCAATAAATGTGTGGTTTACTTGCTTTAGTATCCTGCCGCTAAGGAAAAAGCTTTTAATTGCCTTAGTGACAGAGGGTCCTACAATGTGCCAGTATTTTTTGAAGAAACCTGCCGGGAAGCCGTCAGAACCGGGTGATTTGTCATTTGCTAGACTAAAAACGGCTTTTTTGATTTCTGCATTAGTGATTTGCTTGGTAAGGCTCTCATTGTCCTGTTCATTGATTTCTGCTTTGATGTTGTTTAGTAGCTGATCCGTGGTTCTTTGTCTTTGACTGTTTTGGAATCGCTTAATGAAATCAGATTTAATTAATTCCCTTATGTCATTGTCCGTTGTTACCTTGATTCCTGCAACAGTCTGTAGGGATTTAATTATGTTTCTATTCCTCCTTCCTGTGGCTATTCTATGGAAATATTTTGTGTTAGCGTCAATTGATTTTATATGATTTCTTTTTGCTCGTTGTCCCCAGTATGTTGCTTGGTATTTGATTAGGGATGCGTGTTTGTTAGTAAGTCTCTTGATTTTGTCGTCTGTTCTTTTGTCATAACTGACACAGTTTCGTGTTTGTAGCTCTTGAAGCTCTTTTTCCACGTTTGACACTTGTCTGAGTATGTTCCCAAATGTGAATTTGCTCCAGATTTTGCTCTTTTTTTTAACTTCCAAAAGCTTCTTGGTTAATTTGTATAATTGTGATCCTGGACAGTCAGTTCTCCAAGCATTTTTGACAAGGTTCTCAAATTCTGACCTTGTGGTCCATGCCATTTCAAATTTGAAAGGTTGTAGTTTCGGCTTCTGTTTGTCCATTAAGTCAAAGGTGATTTGTGTATGGTCTGATTTTATGAATGCGTGGTTTTTTGTATATGAATTAGGGAATTGTTGTATTAATGAGTGACTTATTAATGTTCGATCTAGTTTTTCATATACGTTTTGCATTCCTTGAGAACTCTTTCTCCATGTGAATTGTTTCCAATTGTCGGGGCATCTACAAGATTATGGGTTGTGATAAATTCTGTGAGTCTGTAGAATCTGTGGGGGCGAGGCTCGGCCCCTCCCGTTTTATCCGAATGTTCTAGTATGTCATTGAGGTCTCCTATGATAACGAAGTGCCCTGAACGACTACGAATCATAGAAGAGAGACCATTCCAAAAATTAGGTTTGTCACAATCATGTGGAGGAGCATAAACAAATATGATTGTGAATTCTAATGAGAGTGTGTGGTTTATATAATTCGCTTGGATTGTTCTACTGTCTGAGGTTATTATGTCGAAAGATTCATTGCTAAGCTGTGAAGCATTCCAGAGAAGACAAATTCCTCCTGAGAGTCCTATTGATGGGCAAAAGTGTATGTTATCAAATCCTGCTTTTTTCCAAACATTATCTGGAGGAGGGTTCTGTAGTTTGGTTTCTGCTAGAGCCAGTATTTTGATATGTTCTATTCTACAAGTCGATTCAATATGGGTCCAAATGTGTTTCTTACTGAGGCCCCTGACATTCCAATAACTAAATTTCATAGTAACTATCTTTGAGAAAATTGGTATTTCTTGTTTTGAGTTTTATAGGATCTGTGAAGTGCATTTTCAGTAGGGATAATGGGGTATACAAATTCAAACTTTGTAACATGCCTAAAACAAAATCTAGCATGTTTATTAGAAGTAACTTCAATGGGCTTGATACATGGAGAATGGGTTATACATATCAAGGTGAATTGAGACTTGAGAGAGCCAATGGGAAGAGTAGGTTTTACCAGTTCAGTTCTTGAGTCCAATATGAAACAATCCAAAATACTAGACCCAGTTTGTTGTTTTCGGTATGTTGGTCTCGAGCAGCAGCTGTAGGCAGTGGTTGCGGTCCGAAGCATTCGTGTATTGAGTTCAAGCCACGAGCTGGGTGATTGCATGAATGAGTATTCCTGTGTCATAGACGAGTAAAGCCATTCCTCAAGGAGCAAAGCCCCTCGAGCAGTGTTAGGAATGATTCTAACTGAGTTGTAGTGAGACTGATGTGAGTATACGGTTAAGTATGTGTGTAAAAAATATAAATGTATTGGCCTAAACAGCAGTGGAATGTAAACCGGTAGGCCATGCAGTAGCAGAAGAGGGTTATATGTAGATAAGACACTTATCTTATAATGATGTTTTACATGATTTAAATAGCACACAGTACAGATCAGCTTGAGTTTCAACATACAAAGGATAATCCAAAGTGCATAGAGATTATAACAAAGTTCTAATGGATGGGGTAAATGAAATGAGTAAACAGTTAAGTATGTGTGTAAGAAAGATAAATGTATAGGCCATGACATTGAAGGAAGATAAACTGGTAGACCATACAGCATCAGAAGAAGTTTATATTTAAATAAAACACATATCTTATAATGATGTTTTACATGATTCAAATAGCCCACGGTACCGATCAATTTGAGTTTTAAATTACAAAGGATAATGCAGAGTGCATGGGGAATATAGCAGAGTCCTAATGGATAAGGTAGATGTTGAAATGTTACACAAAGTTTTAGCAAAATCATGTCAAACTTTTGTTTCGGTTGGTGCTTTTGGAGTTGGTTGTAGAATGTGTTAAGGTCGATTTTCCCTTTGCCCTTGTCGATTTTAGCCGACTTGGAGGGATTGGGTTTAGATTGGGGTTCGCCCGAGGGCTTCCCATTAGGGGTTTTTTTGGGTGTCGGTGGATTCTCAGAGAGAATCCCCTTCCCTTTGGGTTTAGATGGATAATTAGCCATTAAAGCTAATTCAAAGGGGAGAAAGAAAAGTAAGATCAAGTGAATAAGAAGGTAAGGGTTGATAGAAGGGGGAAGGAGCACATACCAGGGAGGAGACCAGAGACTCCTGCAAAAGCAAGAGCCAAGACCTCGCGTTTTCCACAGACTTCGAAGGCAAAGGAGGAACGAAGCCACTCTGCAAACTGAAACTCGAAGCAGACACCCACAGAACGCGTCAAAGCCAGAGCGCCGGCCACAGAGGAGGAGAGGGGAGATAGGAGGCCTGATTACCGTGATGATTACTGCTCTCAGATGCCAAAGGTCTGATGAGAAGGAGCAGGAACGATTCAACCCTAAATCGGGGGAGAAGACCCAAACCACCCATCGGAACCAAATTTTGTGCCAAATCCAGTACTGGAAACTCTTGGATTTGGTGTGACAATTCCGATTGAGGTTGAAATTATAGGAAGAGTTGATTTTTTCAGAGAGATTTCGAGCTTCTTCCGGTCGGATTGGGGATTTTACTTGCTTCCAAGGAGAAACACCTCGAAAACTCCCAATTTTATCCGAGGTGCGGAAATTTGGAATTTGATAAGAAGGGGCAAATGGGATCTGAGAAAAGTAGATCCATGCTTGCTTTTTCGGGGTGCAGAGAGGTGAAAGATGAGAGCTCAGGGGAGCTTTTGAGGCACCATTAATGGAGTTCCAAGGGGAGGAGTAATGGGTTTTTTCCTGTGTTTCATTTTGGATTGGGTTGGGGGAAGGAGTAGCGCGTGGGGGCGCGTTCTTTTTTTGGGTAAGGGTTTCCATTTTTTTTTGGTAGCCATGCTGGTCAAAAGTACTTTGGATACATTCATGAACCTAGACTCCATCTCTCCGTATTTTTTTAAAAATAATAAATACCCTTTTGTTCGGTAAAATATATCGTTTTACTATTTCGGTAGGGAATAAAAATATATAAAAAATAGAGAATTTTTTTTTAACAATTTCATAGTTACCATTAATAAGTACGAACTTGTTAAAAAAAATATATAAATAAGATGAATATTATATATAGTTTTTATCATCCTAAAGAAGCGTGCGTGAATAGTAAACGACATATTTTGCCGAACGGATGGAGTAATAATAAAGTAATACTCCGTATGATTTATCACTCCCGCCTCGTCGACTTTGTCACCTGGTTGTCAACCCAACCATTGCTTCCACGAAAAAGTGATTCCCGAAATGTTCCTGCACGATATGACTCTATCAAAGTAGCTAATTACGATACAATTACAACATTAGCAATGCAACACATGGAAGATTGAAATAAATATAGAAAGAACTAGAACTCTAGAAGTTTAAATTCCCGACTCAATCAACCATGTCTTGAATCGAGGATGAAGCCAAAGAGATTTAGCAATTCATGAACTTACAAAAATTCTAATATTTCGATCTTCAAATGCTTCACAAGAAAACTAAATGAAAACTGTATTAAAGAGGAATGGTTTGTCGAATAGTGTGTAAAATTAACCTAATGAAAACTAAGATATTTATAGTGTTAGGGTTACAAAAAAAAACCTAGAAAAATCGATCAAAATGGATAGAAACAAATCTCTAAAGGATACAATCACATCTCTAAAGATAGTTTCGGAAAATTATGCGCCTTATCAAAATCGGCGGACGTCGATCAGCGGCGGGCATCGATAGGAACCCGCGGGCGCCACTAGGATTCTGGGTCGAACATTATGATTCTGGGACAGCCTTTCCTTGTATTGGTAAATAAAGAGCGGCCATTCCGGGGTTCGAACCGGGGACCTATGGGTACTACCCACAAGTCCTTTCCTCGTTTCACCCTTGAACACTTTGAATCTAGTCCCGATGTCTTTATGAAAGACGTAGACCTTGGAAAGATTCCAAGGCATACTCACAACAGTCAATCAGACATTCAAGCAAGGCCTCTGGTAACTGTGTTTTAAGTTCAACTTGTCGTGTGGATAACTTTTGCGCACGCAGCTCATTGTCGTTTCAACTCGACTTGTCTTTGCTTCTTCATGGACACTTCTTAAGCCTATTCCCATCCATCTTTAGCAGCTCTTGTGCTCCAGCATCGCCCTTGATCCACCATTTGGAGTTCGAATCTATGAATTTGCATAATTAACCATAAAAAGTGTAGATTCCGAACTTTGACCACCAAATGATCGATACGATATGTGAAATAACTAGAAAACGTGAAATATCTACCCTAAAACTACTCTAAAACTAGTTATAATGCCTATACAAAATATGCATTATCATTGATCAATAATGAACCCGGTGGTTGGATTAACCGACGAAGTTCAAACTCCTGAAGGGGAGATCGACGGTGGGTAATAATATATATTTATATTATTAGGATTTAATTATTTTAATTATTTATATTGTTTAAGGTTAGAATTAGTCAAGGTAGTTAGAGTAAATCTCTCCCCACCTTCTCCATCATCAGCTCATTGTACGCTATATATATTTCCTTCTACTAATGAATAGAATGTGTGTTCTTCTACACCAATCGTAACATGGTATATGAGCTTTTAGCCTAACGGCTTTGATCCTCCAATTTCCGCCTCCGGGCAACTATCCTCCAACTTTCGGCACAAACCAATGCTCCGGCATGTTGCCAAGAAACATATTCACCGGCTTGGGCCACCACAAAACCGCCTCTGAGCCATCTAAACTTGGCTCTGGCCATTACAAAACCGCTTCCGCTTGCCTGCCACACTAACCAAAATTTTGGCTTTTGCCATTCCAATTTCGACCAAAACCATGTCGGCCTTCAATCTTGTTCTTGTTTTTCGTTAGCTAAACCCCATCTTGGCCACACAAAACCGCTCTCGGGCTAATCCAATTTCGGCTTATGCCACCCTAAAACCACCTTCGGCTAACCACCATGGCCTTGTCCTAAACCAACTAACTCAACTCAAACCTTGTCCGATCCACGTTGACGTCGGTCCTGAACCAACTAACCCTATCGGTCTTGACCGAAATCAAACATTTGCATTGCTGAACAGTCTCATAGGCCAACCAAATCACAACCTCCATCCCAATTAACAGAAGACGGTCTCCATGATGTACAAGCACGACAACGGCCCACACTCTGTACCTTCTCAGATTCGGGAGGAGATGGAGGCCGGTTTTGAGGCCAGAGAATAGGGAGAGGAAAGAGCGGGTCGATTCCGCCGGCTCCGGATTCTCTGACGGGCTTGATGGCGGTTCGAGAGGCGATCAAGCATACCGCCGGCAGGCACATCTCTTGACTCTTCCATATCAGTTTGCGGGATCCGAATCTGAGAGGAGCTCCTCACACCACCCCAACCCAAAGATCCTCAAAGTTGGTTGCGGCATCGATGGCTTGCGGTAGATGTGCGTGATTAGTGGAACAACTTCAACAAATTTAAAAAAAAAATGGTCCATTCTATATTTATCCCCTTTTTAGTTTTCGATATCTCTCGCTTCAACTGCGGGGGCATATTAGGAAAATAATATATATTTATATTATTAGGATTTAATTTGTTTAATTATTTATATTGTCTAGGGTTAGAATAAGTCAAGGTAGTTAGAGTAAATCTCTCCCCATCTTTTCCATCATCAGTTCATTGTACGCTCTATATATTTTTCTACTAATGAATAGAAAGTGTGTTCTTCTACACCAATTGTAACAGGTAGGAGCGAGATGTCGGAGCCTCGGAGACTAGTTTGTGGCGACGGAGTTCGGTGTACGCGTGTTGGGTTGGTAAGCCGAGGGCGTCAGACGGTACCAAGGTTGTTGGTGATGGAAACGGCAATCGAGAGCGGCGCGTGTTGCGGGAGGTGGCGCCGGTGACTCGGTGAGCATGTGGATGACTTGTTAGGATGGGGAGGTGTTGGCCTGGACGAAGCGTTTTCAGGCTTTTTAAAGTGGAAAATCCTTTGAAAAGATCCATCATTATTCATTAGCATAAAATGGGGCCGGTTTATCAATGTAGATCCTATTTTATTAAATGTATTACTCTTTATGTGATACTCCTTTCACCTGAAAACATAGGTGGTGTGGCAACATGATTTTTATAAGAAACTAAAAATCTATTAAATATTAATTTTTTTTATAATTTCTTTTGGAGTAATATATTTATACGAGAATGTTTTTGTGATAAAAAGTTAAACAATCTCAACGTGTTTTTGTGTGATTGGACGATATATTTATGAATTAATTAAATACAAATATATTTTATCTTTAAATATAATAATAATAACAATAATACTCCGTAACAAAGTAAGTATAACTAATCATTCTGTTGCAAATTAACCCAATGTAAAATTAAAGGAGTATAAATAACCAATATATTTATTCCATAGTATTTACTTATAAAGATATTCAAATACATACTATGTAAAATAAGTTTTTCTAACATACATTATTAGAAAATATGTTATAAGATTTTCTTAGATTCAACCATTTAGCCATTTTTTAAACCCATAATTTGATGGGTTTTTATCATTTTATTTAAGGTAATATATATAAATATATATATATATATATATATATATAAATAAATATATATATATATATATATATAAATAAATATATATATATATATATATATATATATATATATATATAGTTTAAAAATGGAAGCTCTTAATACCCAAATTAAAAGTATAGATTAGAAATACCGATCTAATTACATTTACATTAATCTCCTTCCATTTCCTTAAAAAGAAGTTGAATCCAAAAGATATATAATGAGTGCAATTTGAATGGGAAACAAGCACTAAGCCCATCCACCCACCACCAGCCCTATAAAAACAGGTGACCAAACTCTTCCTCCTCCCTCACCTTCCCTCCCTCCTTCACTCTCATACTTTGTATCATTCCTCCACCACCACCACCACCACCGCCATGGATGTGGAGAGCGGAAAGATGGAGAAAGTCATGGCTACTTCGAGTTCAAACGAGGAGGAAAATTTGACCGTTGACTGGAGGGGTAAACCCTCCAGTTCCGCCTCCCATGGAGGCATGAAAGCTGCTTCTTTTGTTCTTGGTACGTGAATATTTATTTGGTGGAATTTGAAGCATTATTCAGTGAAATGTGAGTATTGTTTAGGGGAATGTGAAACATTATTCGGTGAAATTTGAAGTATTATTCGTATAAATTGTAAGTATTGTTTAGGAAATTGAAATTTTTTTCTAAATATTCACTAAAAAAAAATTATAAAAAAATTCACAATTTCAAACTATTTACGAAAATATTCATTTTTGTCAAATCGGACAGAAAAACGTGGTCTCAAACTGCGTTTTATTTGAAGGTAAAAAATCTGAAATTGGTGAAAATGGTAAAAAAAAAAATCATAAAGAGACGTAGTCTGAGACCGCGTCTCTTGTTTTGTTTTTTTTTTATTAAAAATTGAAACGGGAAAGTGGGAGAGAGAGGAACTGTCGGAGGGAGGCGGAGGAGAGAGGGAGTGAGAGGAAAGGGCCGGAGGTAGGCAGAGGAGAGAGGAAGGGGCGGAGGGAGAGAGAGAGGAAAGGGTCGTAGGGAGAGATAGGAAGGGGCGGAGGGAGAGAGAGGAAATTAAGGGGCGGAGGAGAGAGGAGGTCGAGTGGGTGAGGGGCGGAGGGAGAGAGAGGAAAGGGTCGGAGGAGAGAGGAGGCTGAGCGGGTGAGGGCACTGGGAGGAGGAAGACGGAGATCGGCCGAGTGAGTGAGGGCACTAGGAGGAGGAAGACGAAGATCTGAGGGAGAGTGGTCGAGTGGGGCTCGTCTGCGTCGATTTGGATCCGGGCATCGCTCGTCTGCGCCGATCGGATCCAGGCGCCGCCGTCGTCAGAGGGGCTCGTCTGTGCCGCTCCTCCTCCTCCCAATGCCCTCACCCGCTCGGCCTCCTCTCTCCTTCGCCCCTTCCTCTCCCCTCTCTCTCCCTCCGCCCCTTCCTCTCTCCTCCGCCTACCTCCGGCCCTTTCCTCTCCCTCCCTCCGCCCCTCCCTCTCTCCTCCGCCTCCCTCCGGCAGTCCGACCCTTCCATCTTTCTCCCACTTTCTAGTCTTTCCCCTAATTTTTCATGAAAAAAAAATATTAAAAATAAACAAGAGACGCGGTATGAGACCGTGTCTCTTTATTAACGTTTTTTTACCCCTTTTCACCAATTTCAGATTTTTTACCTTTCGAATAAAACGCGGTCTGAGACTGCGTTTTTCTGTCCGATCTGACAAAAATGAATATTTTCGTAAATAGTTTAAGAATGTGAATATTTTTGTAATTTTTTAGTGAATATTTAGAAAAAAAAAATTCAGGAAATTGATGTTTCTTTTATTTGAAATAGATGAATAAAAAAAAACTAAACATTAAATTATTCAATGGAATAGGACGGTGCAAGCCTTGTGACTAATTAACATTAAAAAAAAATTTAATTAACCCCTTTTAACCATGCACGTTCTTAAGGACGTGCATGATTTGGGGTGTATATAGCGGAAACGTGTATATATATATATATTGTTTTTTTTTTAAACCCTCTCTCTATATATATTGTCTTTTTTTAAACCCTATATGGCTATATATATATATAGTGATTAATTAATTAATTGACAAGTGAATGAATGAATGATGCAGGGCTGCAAGCTTTTGAGATAATGGGGATAGCTGCGGTGGGGAACAATCTTATAACTTACGTCATCAACGATATGCACTTCCCTTTGTCAACCGCCGCGAATATTGTCACCAACTTCGTCGGCACCATTTTCTTGCTCTCCCTCCTCGGCGGCTTCCTCTCCGATTCTTATCTCGGGAGCTTTTGGACCATGCTCGTCTTCGGCTTCATTTCTCTGTATGTCTTTTCTTTTTGTTGAGATATATTCTTCAGAATATGAACATTCTATTTCACATCGAATAAAACATTAATAATATACGTGCATGGTGCATGGGAGTCTGTGCACCCGATAAATCCCAAGTTCGAATCTCTTTTTATGGTTGTCGATCATTTTTACTTGAAATATTTCATTTTGAAGTTACACTCTCATTAATAATTTACTTACCAAATTTCAATATTACTGCAAATAAAATGCAAGATATTTTTTTTTAATCTATTAATATTACTAATTCTGCTAACATTTTGCTGACGTGTCACGCCCACAATTAAAGTTGAATTTTTTATTCAAATGAGATTTTCTTATTGGTCAATATTATTATGGAAACTTTAAAATATTTGTTTCCTATTTTAAATATGATTTGAATCCATTCTTTTTTTTTTCATTTTCGGTTATATTGCCGTATATATTGAGACATGTTTCAATTTTTTTTTTCCAATTGCAATATATCTATTAATCTATTAATATTACTAATTCTGCTAGCATTTTGCTGAAGTGTCACGCCCACAATTAAAGTTGAATTTTTTATTCCAATGAGATTTTATTATTGGCCGATCAATATTATTATGGAAACTTTAAAATATTTATTTCCTATTTTAAATATGATTTGAATCCATTCCTTTTTTTTTATTTTCGGTTATATTGCCGTAAATATTGAGACATGTTTCCATTTTTTTTTCCGATTGCAATATATCTATCTATCTATCTATTAATATTACTAATTCTGCTAGCATTTTGCTGACGTGTCACGTCCACAATTAAAGTTGAATTTTTTATTCAAATGAGATTTTCTTATTGGTCAATATTATTATGGAAACTTTAAAATATTTGTTTCCTATTTTAAATATGATCTGAATCCATTCCTTTTTTTTTATTTTCGGTTATATTGCCGTAAATATTGAGACATGTTTCCATTTTTTTTTCCGATTGCAATATATCTATTAATCTATTAATATTACTAATTCTGCTAGCATTTTGCTGACGTGTCACGCCCACCTTTTAAAATATCCGTTTCCTATTTTAAACATATTTGTTTCCTATTTTATACTAAAATATTATTTAATTTTATATGTTGTATGTCAATTTGTGATCTATTTTAATCGTCTACGTACATTGAACATTCGTCAATTCTTGGCTGATTTTATTCTTGGATATTGAAATTGTTGATTTATCATTTTTAACCGATTTCAATATTCCCCACAATGTCTACATACAACGAACATGTAATAATCAATTTGTAAATATTCGATTTCAAAAATTAATTATAAAAACTAATTAGAGCCAAATAAGTGTTATTTTATAGTTTAATTATTTTAGACATCTTAAATGACTATCGAAAAATAAATAATATTGTAAGACTCACAAGCATTACTAATGCTTATTTTACATCTTGGATGAGGCTTCTTAGATCACTTTTCTACCTTTAAGGATCTTTTTTTTACCATCTTACCTTTATTTTCACTATTAATTTTTCTATCTTTCTAACCATCTTTCTCATGAAAAATAATCAATAAGTTATGTATATCTACATATTTAACTTCAAAATTATTCACACAATCATGTGCTTATGATTTTTTAATATTTGTACGGGAGCTTATATTTTACTTTTTTAGATCTATGCTAATGATAATAATTATATATTTATTTCAAATTATATTAGATGGTGTGTTTGAGTATTATTACTACTTTACCTTATTAAATCATTTTCAAAATTTGTATCGTATCTCTTTCCAACTAATTTATAAATTATAAAAAAATATTTTATACATATTTTTGTTGTAAACACGTGTGTATATATATATATATATATATATATATATATATATATATATATATATATATCAATATAGTATTATATAGATATATAAAATGATGTTCAAATTAAAATAGATCAAGCTTCCGTGCCTTCAAGGCACGGGTATTACACTAGTAAAATGACTAAATAAACAAGCAATTAAGTACATGATTTTTGCAATATTTTTTATTTATTTACATAAAATAAGAAATCAATATGTAAATTAATTACAAAAACGCTGCAGGGGTTTATACTGCTATCAGTGCAAGCGCACGTGCCGCAGCTGAAGCCGGCGAAATGCGAGATGCTGCAGCAGCCGGCGAGCCGGTGCGAGGAAGCCGGCGGCTTGAAGGCGGCGATCTTTTTCGTGGCGCTGTACCTCGTGGCTTTAGGGAGCGGCTGCGTGAAGCCGAATATGATAGCTCACGGCGCCGACCAGTTCGCCGAGCGCCGCGACAACAAGCAGCTCTCGAGCTACTTCAACGCCGCCTACTTCGCCTTCTCCGTCGGGGAGCTGGTGGCCCTCACGCTCCTCGTGTGGGCCCAGACCCACTTGGGCATGGACGTCGGCTTCGGCATCTCGGCTGCCGCCATGGCTCTTGGCCTCATTTGCTTGGTGGCTGGAGCCGCTGTTTACCGGAATAAGCGCCCCCATGGTAGCATTTTCACTCCTATTGCACAGGTAATTATTTATTTATTTATTTATTTAAGTTAACTGTGTTCATTAAAAGATAAAATTAATTTATAGTCGCATAATTAATTAATGTTCGCATGTTGACTATATTAATATTAATTAATGTCATAAAAGTCAAAATTTTAAAGTACTTTCTAATCCATCATATTTTTTTTTTGAGCAAATCTAATATAATCCATGATATAAAAGTTAACCATTATGATTATTTTTTATACTTTAAATTAAATCTCTTTAAAATACTCCATATGTATGCGTGAATTATAACCAGTCAAATTATGAAAGATTAAATTCTTATTAATAATACATTATAGGAGTATCTATTGGATAATTAAGGAGTGTTTACTATCACTACTTTAATTGGATTTAAGGTTTTGCAAGCCTTGAACGGCCGCTATATCTTGCAAATATAATATTATTATTGTATTATTATAAATACGATTTTTCTATCGTACGTCCTTGTGTATATGATAAGACCCTAAATTTAGATTATTTTTTTAAAATTTTAATTAGTTTAGCATTTTTTTTAGAGAGATTTTGTTCAAATGGACCTTTAAGCATATTTGGTTAGCTAGATAGGCCCATTAATTGTTTTTTTAGCATGCTTAGCCCATTAATTGTTTTTTTAGCTTACTTAGCCCTCTTGACCGGTCAACGGTCAACGTTGACCGGTCAACCCATTTTGATGCCAACTTTTTATTATTTTTTTTGATGCCAACTTTTTTTTTTTTTTGATGCCAACTTTTTTTTTTTTAGTGATGCCATATTTTACCGTTTTGATGCCAACATTTTGTGGTGACAATTTTATATAATTGATGGCATAAGAGCTTAAAACGTGGAATCAAAATATTGTCACCTTATTGTCACTTTTCTAATGAAATGATTGGATGACTTTTTTTTTAATGCCACTTTTTAAAACATTGATGACATTTTTTGTGATGTCATATTTTACCGTTTTGATGCCAAAATTTTATTACATTTTATTTTCACTCTGATGCCACTTTTCTAATTAAATTATTGGATGACACTTTTTTAAAACTTTGATGACATTTTTTGTTTACTCTAATGTCACGTTGACCATTGATGCCATTTTGAAAAATTTGTATCACATTAAAGAAAAAAATGTCATCAAAAATACTACTTTAAAAAAATATCATCAAAAATATGGCATCACGGTAAAAAAAATATTATCAAAAAATTGACATAAAAAAGTGGCATCAAAGTGAAAATAAAATATAGTAAAATTTTGGCATCAAAACGGTAAAATATGGCATCACTAAAAAAAAGTTGGCATCAAAAAAAAAAAAAAAAAAAAAGTTGGCATCAAAATGGGTTGGTCAACCGTTGACCGGTCAATGGTCAAACGGTTGACCATTGACCAACCCACCCTATTGGGAAGGGGGCTAGGGCAAAACTAATTAAATTGATTTATGGGCTAGGTGACTAATTGGATATTTAAAAAAGGCCCAGTACCAAAATCGCCCTTTTTTTTAATTAGATTCTTAGGGTCACAAATCTTTCCCGAGTTAAAGTCTTATTCTATGCCCTATTTAGGAAATATACTGTACAGTATTAGTATTAATGTCTATTTGTCATGTTATATGAGTTCATTTATTCGAGTTCATTTATTTATTAAACAAGTCAATTATGAGCATATTTTTCACTACTATAACTTTTATAAAACCGTGGATTTTTTTTCCTTTTTGCAATCTTTATACCTTACCATCTCTATAAAACCATAGTCAGATTAGTTTCTCACAGTAACCATGGCAGCGAATATCCTCCCTCCGTTCGGCAAAACTTGTCGTTTACTATTCATGCACGCTTTTTTACAACGATAAAAACTATATAAAATATTTATTTTTTTATAAAAATTTTTTAACAAGTTTGTACTTATTAATAATAACTACAAAGTTGTTAAAAAAATTATTTAAAAAACTAGATATTTTATATAGTTTTTATCTCCTAAAAAAGCGTGCATGAATAGTAAAGTGTCAAGTTTTTCCGAACGGAGGTAGTATTAATATTTAACGATAATTTAACTGTGTAGAAATCAAATCGGTTTAAATTTTTTTTTGAAGTGTTATTTTTATTTAGGAGAAATAGTAGTGATTTGGTGGCAACAAGTGATTGGCAGGTGATAGTGGCAGCAATAGCGAAGAGGAGGCAAGATCCACATGGAAGTCATCACATCGTCACATCTTCCAACAATCCTAACATTCTCCTCCATACTCACAGATTCAGGTCATTTTTAATTTCCTATTCTTTTTTATTTCTTTAATTAATAAATCTTTCATAATTTTATAAAAATCTTTAATATAAAGGTGTCCCGTGTCATTCAAAATAATCCATCTACCCGTATATTCTGCATTTGAATCAATATTTAGGATTACGGTAGGTTAAATATGATGATTAAATCTAAAAAGACATGTATTTTTTATAAAATTTTATGGGTTAAAAATACATGTATTTTGAGACGGATAAAGTATATTTTATATAATTTTTATTATTATAAAAATATAAGTAATTAATAAAAAAAAACATATTTTTGTCGAAGAAAAGGAGTATATATTGTAATTTTCGTAAATGACATTTTGCGATAATAATTCTGATTATTTTGTTGACATTGGCATGTGTCTGAATATTCTAACAATAAAATTTTCCTCCTCATTGTATTCGATTTAGGCACTAGTTTTTTTAAATATCAACGTTAATAAGACTTTATATTATTTATATTATATATTATATATTATATATTTACCTAAATCATAAACAATTAAACATGTAGGTTTTTGGACAAAGCGTGCATCAAGGTAGAAGAAGAAGAAGGCCCATGGAGGCTATCGACCGTTGACCAAGTTCAAAAAGTCAAAACCCTAATCTCACTCCTCCCGATCTTCGGAAGCACGATCATCTTCAACACCATCCTCGCGCAGCTGCAGACCTTCTCCGTCCAGCAAGCCGCCCAAATGGACACCCGCCTCTTCGGCGCCTTCGCCGTGCCCCCGGCCTCCCTCCAATCCATCCCCTACCTCCTCCTCCTCGTCCTCGTCCCCGTTTACGACAGGCTCTTGGTCCCCTTCGCCCGCCGCGTCACCTCCACCCCCGCCGGGATAACCCCCTTGCAGCGCATCGGCTCCGGCCTCCTCCTCGCCACGCTCTCGATGGCGGTGGCCGCCGCCGTCGAGAGGCGCCGCAGGGAGGCGGCATCGCCCCTACCGGTCCTCTGGATCTCGCCTCAGTACGTCGTGTTTGGGGTCTCGGAGATGCTGACCGCAGTGGGGATGATCGAGTTCTTCTACAGCCAGTCTGTTGAGGGGATGCGGTCCTTCTTGACGGCCATCACATACTGCTCCTACTCGTTCGGGTTCTACCTGAGCTCCGTCCTCGTCTCGGTGGTCAACAAGATGACTGCATCGTCATCGTCGTCGTTGTCATCGGAGAGAGGGTGGTTGGGGGAGAATGATCTCGACAAGGATAGGCTGGATTTGTTCTACTGGTTGCTGGCGGGGCTCAGCTTGCTGAATTTTGCTAACTATTTGTTTTGGTCTAAGTGGTTTTCTTACAACCCTGCAGCACTCTAGAGATTAAGGCAGAATTTAGTAAATATATATAGTTAAAAAGAATCGAGGAAAGAGTGAGTATATCCTGATTCACATAAATTAAAATTAAGGAAGTTATACATGCAGAGAGGGTGCATGGTAATGTTGTAACAAATATTATGAGAAGTTAATGATGAATAATATATGTAACGTAAATTCTTAATGGATATACCAATAAGTTACATATTAAGGGCTCGTTTGGTTTAGATTTTTAAACATGTAAAGGGAAATGAAATGAACGTAGTTCACTTATAGTTTAAGATATATTGTAAAAAAAAAATTATTACCCTCTCCTCTCAACTTTTCATACATAATTTTTATTCCTCCTTATTTCAATCGCTCGTTTGAATATTAACTATACTCCTCTAATCATTACCTTTCCTATCTTATTTTTCATACAAAAAATATAATTTTTCTTTTATCTGGATCGATATATTTAATTTCCTATATAAAATTTGTTTTCATTCCGTTTACCTTGCATGTTTATATCAAATGAGACCTATAAGTTGTGTAATAACTTGTTCGATGAATTAAATTGTATAAATTAGGGGCTTGTCTAATAATAATTATTGTTGTAGCAATGCCCTAAATATTAATGAGAGGGAAATATACAATATATGCCAGGTTGCAACTCATACGACGGACCCATGAGCTTCCGTCGTCTGAGTTCACTTTCAACGACAAACTTATAGGAGTTCGCGCTAGCTTGATTGTCCAAGGCTTGGTACCCAATTCAAATCACATTTGGGCGACCAATCCGCTACAAAGGTCGTCGATTGAATCAACTTTAGGTGACGAACATATTTAGGCGACGAACAAGGGAAGAAATATAGTTGCTCGAACATAGAGCTCAACCACTTCTGTCATAACTACCATTCAAGAAACGAATAAAACATATTAGTTTGTCACTTGAGAAACATTTATGAAATTCCAATGTGGTTGAAATTGACTAAGCATTCAAGAGGCGAACATACGGCAATGTTCATTGCTTGAGTTAACTTCAGGCGATGGATTGGTCGCATTAATGAGTGACGAAATAATAACACTCATTCAAGTGACGACATATTTTTTTATTGTTCTTGGCTTGAGTTAACTTTAGGCGACGGAGATAACATGCCTGATATATATCATATATGCAGGCAAAATGCATATACCATATATATATGTTGTATTAGATGTAGACCTCCTTTGAGAATAAGCGTGTGTGAGAGTGTTTTCTCTACGCACTATATATTGTTTGAACTTTCGAACTGCAATTTAAATTTGATGAGGTTAGAGGTAAGTTATTTATCGTTCCGGCTATATACACCGCAAATCATGCACGTCCTTAAGGACGTGCATGATTAAAAGGCTTGCACGTCCTTAAGGACGTGCAATATTAACCTTGTGATTTGCGGTGTATATAACAACGCCCTTATTTATCTCGATCTCAATTCGCTTATTTTGAGATAAGATTAATTTAGGAGTTGAGAGTTGGTTTGAAACATGCAAGGAGTACGTTGTCTTCGACTTATGTGTGTAGATGCGAGAGTTTGGCACTGGGCAAGTTTAGGCGTAGTAAAGGTAGACCAAAGAAGAGCCAAATGAAAGTCATTTGTTAAGACCTCTCACTCTTAGACCTTATAGAGGCTATGATCGTGTCAAGATCATTAGTGACACCGCATTCGGGTCTTTAGTTGTTTTCTTTCTTTTCTTCGAGGTCGTCGACTTGTTGCGATGTCGAACATTTTGAGATTCTATCAGGTTTGATTTCTTGGCTCATGTGTCCCCGATCGGCATTGCAATCTTTTTGAAAGGTACAAGCCCTACTACATTGTCGTCACTGATTCTTGACTAGAAGTGCCGACCTCTTCCTGGAATCTTTGCGATTTCTCCTCATCCACGAAGGGCCCGTCGAACAATACACTTTCTTGAATCGTTTGCCCCTCTCCAAGAACAACGATTGCTGTCGACATTGGGTTTGTGATTTCCGTTTCCGTCAGAGTGGGAATCGACGAATTTGGCTTCGGATTCGTCTGCGACGCCCGTTCTTGAGTTGCAGATTTATTTTGGAGTGTAGCCGGCCAATTCCATGGCATCCCCCAATTCTTTAGGCCTTCCCAATTTTATTAGGGATTTGATTTCCCACTTCAGGCCGTTGATGTAGCACCAAATGAAATACGATTCAGGCAGATATGGATTGATGGACAACAACCCTAATCGGAGTTCCCTAAACCGCTCATTGTACTCCTCAAGGCCATCCCCTTGGTTGAGATTGTTGAATTCTTCAAGAATCTCCATAGCTCGGCTTGGTTGTGATTGCTTTCAATCGGCGCCTTCGGTCATTCCCGAGGACAACTCACTTTGATACCAATTGTTAGGACCCGAAGGTCGAATGAAGGGAGATCATGGCTTCAATGGAGGTTTGTGAGAGATTGAGAAAGAGAGAAGAGAGATTAGAGAGATCGAGAGGTTGAAGAAGATGGAGTCTGTAATTCTATTTCATTCATGGATGACCCCGTACACACCGAGATAGGTATTTATAACCCTAAACCTAACTTTCTACTAATTACACTTATTAACCCTATATATCCAATCCCTAACACATGCCTGATATATATCATGCATGAAAAATGCATATACCATATAGGCATATATATGTTGTATTAGATGTAGACCTCCTTTGAGAATAAGCGTGTGTGAGAGTGTTGCCTCTACGCACTATATATTATTTGAACTTTCGGACTGCATTTTAAATTTGATGAGGTTAGAGGTAAGTTATATATCTCGATCTCAATTCGCTTATTTTGAGATAAGATTTGGGAGTCGAGAGTTGGTTAATTTGAAACATGCAAAAAGAAGCATGTCTTTGGTGTGTAGATGCGAGAGTTTGGCAGTAGGCAAGTTTAGACGTAGTAAAGGTAGACCAAAGAAGAGCCAAATGAAAGTCATTCGTTAAGACCTCTCACTCTTAGACCTGACAGAGGCTATGATTGTGTCAAGATCATTAGCGACACGGCATTCACGTTGGTGATATTTAGTTTAGGTGTCTTTTATTCTCCCTTCATTTGTTTGCTTTGTTGTCCTGTCCTAGTCTTTCTTAATTTATCTTTGATTGTGTGTTTCCGCTATTCATATGTATCGTGGTCAATAGTCTTTGAGTATCTCGAAAACATCCTCCCAACTAATTTAACACCTCTCCATTCCCGACCTTACTCTTTTGCAGGATTCACTAGTTCGCCGGTAAGAGCACTTGCTTCATTTTTAACACCTTTGTCAGAGACTCGATCAGAGATGAGTGTTCCTAACAACGACAATTGAGGATTATTTACAAACTAGTGTAGACTGTGTAGGTCCTATCCCGTGTACGAAAAAAACATTAATACAATATTATAAATAATTTAGATAGATTCTAATAAATAATAATCTAAATATAAATTATTTTTCCACCAAAAAATAATATAGATATAAATAGAATAGCTCCTATCAAATACTACACATTTATCTATTAATATTTTTGGTAAGTATAACTATGACAATTATTTATTTATTTATTTATGTCAATTAACTAAAATCTAAATATAGATAGATAGATAGATAGATTGTGACTTATATATAACTTCCTATAAACTATGATAACATATTTTTTATTATTATTTTTTTCTCTAAAATCAGCCACAATGCATCACATGGGATTTTTTTTTCCTAGAATCAACCGCAACGCGCCACATAGGACGCTATATATCGATTTTAGTATATCGATATGGATAACAACGATTAAATAATTAATTTTGATATAAATAACTCTCTCCACCAAAAAATAATCTAGATATAAATAAAATAACACATGTCAAATACTTTGTATTTATCTATTAATATTTTTGGTAAAATAAAATAAAATAATTATATTTAATCTTTTTTAATTATATAGATTAGAACTATCTATCTAAAGTGGTTTATAAGATATTTCATCTATCCAATTATATGAGCTAATGGTAAAATAAAATAATAATTTAATCTTTTTTAATTATATAGATTAGAACTATCTAATTATTTTTTATTAGATTTCCTTTTTGACGGGAAAAAGTTTTGCGAGACGCACTCACGCGTTGCCATTAGGGCATATTCACTCACATGCTGATGTATTGACGGCTTGTCCGTCGCCGATTTATTCGGCCTCTCTGTCCGGTGCATCGAATTTTTACCTAATCAAAAAAAAAAAATATTCACTCACATGCCGCCACGCAGGTACCACCTTACCAATGCATCAGTTTTAGTATATGTATAGAGTATAGATAGATAGATAGATATATAGATAGATAGATGTATAGATAGATAGATAGATAGATTATAAATAATGGGTGGTTAAATGAATTTTTTTTAATAAGGGGGTGTTTTTATGTATTTTCTCCAAGTTTCAAAGCAAAATTTAGCAGAATATAAAAATATTGGATAGAAAGTGAAATTTGGGGAAAATAGAGATAGAAACAAAAAGGGAAACACTCCGGTTGGAAGGAACACGAAGTTTCCCCCGTGCAGGCCGTCCAGAGAAATCCCCTCGAGTTCCTCCGCGTCCCCTGGTTTTCCGATCGAATGGCGGACTCGGCGACGGTGGAGGTGGTTGCTTACGTCCTCAATGACTCCCCCGATTGGTGGCACGACATCAACCGATCCCCTTTCTGGCAGGACCGCATCTTTCACGTCCTCGCCGCACTCTACGGGATTGTCGCCGTGATTGCCTTTGTGAGTTCTTCGATTCCGTTTGTTTTCCTTTTCGAATTTCTGTGGATTTTTTAATTATCTAGGGTTTGGATGTTGGAAGAAGAGGCCGAGATTATATTGAATTTCAATCAATCGGTTTCGTTGTTTTTTTGGGCGTGGAAGAGGTGCAACTTATTAGGATACAATTGAGAGTTCCGGAGTATGGATGGACTACGCAGAAGGTCTTCCACTTTCTGAATGTTGTAGTTAATGGAGGTTCGTAATCTTGTAAACTTGTAAATGATTAGCTTCTCCAGCCGAGTTCACGCTGTTGGAATTTCATCTAGAAATTAGTATATAGTAGGGTACTAATTCTTGTACTTTCACCATATGGTAGTTCGATGCTTGGTGTTTGCGTTCCGTCGGGAGGTTCAGCGCTTTCAACCAGAGGTTTAGTCTTCTTCATGGTGGTTTCATTAACACATTGATTGTCTATCCACTCTTCACCTTGGTGCTGTTGTTTATGGCTCAGATTTTTCGACATATCGTTCTTGATATGCCAAGTCTAGCATTCTTCACGACGTATGCATTATTGGTTCTCTTCTGGGCAGAGATCTACTATCAGGTTTCACTATTCTATTTCACTAGGGAGGCAGTTCCTTTTTTATTTCCCTTTTCGAGTTTCACATCTTTTTTGTTTGTTTTGAGACTCATTTTGTCTTCACTTAATTGTATCTGGTAGGCTCGTGCTGTATCTACAGATGGACTTCGACCTACTTTCTACACCATTAATGCAGTTGTCTATACAATTCAGGTGAACTCGTGGTATCAATTCTTTTAGTTTGGAGGGTTATTTTCTGAAGCATGTATTACTGCATAGCATAGCTGAACTCTTGGTATCAATTCTGTTGTGGTGCTGGGTGGGGGAAGAGTAGCCCGGCTTGTTGAGGTTGCTTTGATAGTGAGAGGTTAGACAATTTAAAGCTAGTTCTAATGGAAAGTCCATAGAATGGATGCTTAGCTATGTGTTGGACATATGTTTGTTCATTGTTAAGGATTGTGTCAACCTAATGTAAATATTGTATTAAATATATTCTTTGTTTATTTACTTATATTATACATGTATCATGATACTCTCTGTTCTGGTTTGTGGAGTTTTGTTTAAAGGGGATCACTATTTTTTAGGTAATTTTTCTCTCAACTTCTAATAATGGATGTTGGACATTGCAATTGATATCGAGTTACTAATTGACTACATTCTCATGATAATTATCTAGATGGCCTTTTCTCGAATATGACCTTTCAAAAGGATTGAATTTGGGTTTAATAATCTAATGTAGAAATTTATGTTTGAAGGGAAACAGTGGAACACCGTTTTTTTGGGCCATGATATTTCTACAATGACCACATTATCATGGATTCCACTTTGGGCCACAAATGAAACCCTTTAAAAGTTGATGTTGCCTCTGGCCTTTCATGTTTTTGATCTTCAGGAGGATTGAATTTGGGTCTTAGTATTTCAAACTCAATTCATTAGTAACTCATAAACAAATTTGTCAAGCGGTTGTAAAATTGAGGATAGTCTTTGTTTCACATAGTTGGGAATATGACAAATCAAAGAATTTTTGTATGGTATCTCATATTGTAAATGATAGAATATCAATAGTTGCATCACATGAACCTTTAAATAAAATTGCTGGATACCCATGAACATAAATTTTACTCAAGTTTCTCCATTAGATTACTATTATTCCCTTCATTTTTTATTAAAAAATTGAATGGAAAAAAGCATAAGAAAATGTCTAATTATCCTTGTTCACGTGCTCATTCCTCCTTATCTTTTCCCCCATTCCATCGGCCATTGTCCATTGCCACAATAATTCTTTTTCTCTCCTCCGTTTGCTTTGTGCATTACTAATATCACATTTAATAAGGGCATCTTAGTCTACTGTTTACATTGTTATGATCACCTCAAAATCACAAATGTTTATATTCGCCACTCAAAAGAAGTCCAGTGATTCTTATGTAGAAATTGGAGCAGTAAATTATGTTTATATTCGCCACTCAAAAGAAGTGCAGTGATTCTTAACTTTTTCTTGCCTTACATCTATGGGTTGCCAATTATGTTATAAGTTTTGAACGTAGGGTCTTACAAATTTTCATATATAATCATTCCTTCCTCAATCCTTCCATAATACCTATTTCTCTTTCCATGCAAACACTAAATAGTCTCTTGAATGCATATTAGTTTTGATTGGGTTTCGTTAAAGAAATAATTGGGATCCTGTTCTTGAGATGTTTGTTCACCAGATTCTCCATCACATGGTTCTAGTGATTGACATGCCATCTTTAAAATACAAAATACTAGCTAACATTCTGTTAGAAGCTAAGTTACTGGTGTTGATGATCTTCAACTTTGAGCATGTCGATGGATGGGATACCCAAATGTGGTTATTGAATCCGATTGTCTTATGCTCACCCAAAAACTTCGGAAGAAGAATATTATTAAATGTCCTTTAGGATAGTCAAGAGGTCAATTTTTTGTCATGGTTTTATCGTCCTCGTCAGTGCAACAAGGTTGCTCATCAGTCATCACCTGTCTCCTACAGGGAGAAGTGGATCTTTTTTTAATTTTTATCTTATAGGGTAGCTTCTGTTTCTCTCATCCCATAATCATTGTCAAAATTTGAGGAGGGGAAAATAAAGTACTATTTGTAACGCGTAACCACAAGAGTGAAGGAGATGAAAACACATTCTAGCCTCTAGGTAGCTAATTGCAAAATTATTGACAGTCGGTATTTTTATGCAGCACATATTCAGAAAATAGCATTGCTTCACCTTAAAGCTAGTTTACTACCTGTCCTTGTGATCTTCTCCATGAATGCCATAATATGTGATGTGTTTCTCTTTCTCTATAATATGCGTCTTCATGTACTTGGCCCCTCTTAAGTTACTTCCATTGTCTCTTTGTGAGCAGCAGGCGATGTTTGTGGATTTACACAATTCTTTTCTTTCTTTGATTTAGCAGAGGTAAATATTGTGATATGAAGAGAGTCTAGGAGTCTAGTTATTATGTCAAGGTTTCTTTAGGTTTTCCTAGCTACCCTAATGGCCTCATCTTTGTGATTGACTCCTTAGTGTGTAGCATTCCCTCAGTAGACAAATGATTTACAATTGCCACATTTTGCAATGTTAAGTGTTTTTTAGCTTTCATATTTCGGTTGAAATTTTTTTTTTTTTTTTTGTGTATTTTCCAATTTATGCAGCTGTAGATTTAAGCAATAAAGTGAATCTTCTTTATGTCCAAGGATTTAAAATGGTCTTTGAGAGCTTTTCATTTATATTGCAGATCATATTATGGTTGGTGCTTTGGTGGAAGCCTGTTCATATTATAGTGGTTCTTTCTAAAATGTTCTTTGCAGGTTCTTTCCTATCAAATACTCTAGTTAGAAATATTTTCTACTTTAACTTGTGAAAGTGATTTAATTTAGTTATTATGCCATGTCAGGTGTTTCACTTATTGCAGCCCTAGGTTTCGTTCTCTATGGGGGAAGGTGAGTATGCTGAAGTTACTGGCTTTTACTGATATTGTTGATTTTTCAGGCAGTAAGTTGAAAGATCTAGTTTCCTAAGACCTGCAATTTGTTTGGCCACAGTGCCACACTTTTCAATTTCTGCAGGCAAATGTTACTTGATATTTTAGTTTGTGTAAAGTTGTCATTACTACACTGTTTTTTGTTTATCTTTGAAAGTTGTGCATTTGAGCCTAAACAATAACCAAGTGGCTGGATCAAACTTGGCCTCAGCACATTTAATCTTACAGTCCAGAAACCAAATGGAGTGACCCTGGTTTCCCTTCCCCTTCTTTTACTTCAACGATCTAGGTCTCTTTTGCAATCATTTTTCACTGCTTGCATCTTGTGGATATAGTTAAATACTTAAACCTGATATTCTGCCTTGGTCCATGCTTGTTGCTAAGGCTGTGAGTCTTGATACGAGTGTTGACGTGAGATGAAAACTGTCTTCTGAGAGATCTTTGAAGCAGTGTTGTTTCTTTCCTTAGATGATTACTAACATTTGCTGCTTAAAATCCTGCAAGTTACTCTGGCTGTCATTGTACTCACTGATTTGTTTTATGGTGATTAAATACTTGCCTCTCTTGATTGTTGTATTTTTTAGGCTCTTCCTAATGCTGCAGCGATTCCCCGTAGAATCAAAAGGGCGACGTAAGAAGCTACAGGAGGTCTGTTATTTGTGTTAATTTGGGATCTTCTTTTTTGGTTTCCTTCTTCTACTTAAGGATGACTAAATTAGTTTATTTAATTTTGACAGGTTGGCTATGTGACCAGTATATGTTTCTTATGTTTCATTGTAAGATGCATCATGGTAAGCACTCTTTGGCAAACTGTAGGGACATTACCATGCTAATTGCTCTGAAAAGGGGGAAGTAGGTTGCTTCCATTAAATCTCTCATCAGTTATGATGCACAGTAAATTGCATTACTAATACTTGTGTACATTGATCATTTCCTGAAGCGAAAGCTTTTAATATTTGAAGTAGTAGCTTGAGTATAAAAAAATGCACATTCTGTATTAAACTTATATTCCACATAACATAAACAATATCTTTGCAAGGCTCGTTTCTTAACCGGTGAAGAAAAACACTTCTGAACCATGGAGTAAGGGTAAAGGCTAATAATGCCTGGAACTTATATATTCCCAAGAAGTTCTAGGTTCCTTTGAAGGATTGCCTTCTCATTGTTGGGTGGGTTGAGTGAATTTCAATATTCTGTGTTATACAGCTGGGAAAGCCAGAGTGACCAGTATTTTTTCAGTTCTGTAATCTTTCTTGGCTGGCACTTGCGCTGGTTCAGACAGCTTCAGTTAGAAAATATCTGGGGCCTTTTCATCCTGGTTTTGTGGTGTGAGTGAACAGGGAGCATTCTGTGGCTGTCATGTCCTCCTTTGTGAAATTACTGAAAGGCATTGCAAAAAGTAGCATTGGAGATGGGAGTACATAAGATGGAAGTTCGAAAAGGGTTGAAGTAGATTGGTACCTTAAGGGCATGGAAAGTTATATGGCAGGCTGGGGTGGGGGATTTAGAGGATCTGGAGTCACCTCATTTAAGTTGATTTGGGAGGATTGAACATGGTTGTTAAAGGGATATGGACCATATGGTGCCATAGGTGTTTAGAAGCCATAGGGATGGTGGCAGTGATGCAGCAGCAGTGAACAATGCAGCAGTTCCGTAGTTTGTTGCAGAGGGAGTGATATTTGAACGATGGTTTACTGGTTTAGAGCTTAAAATTTTAATCTATATTTTTGTTTTTCAATTTCTGGTCATGGTATTTTTAGATGGTCAACTTTGGGCATTAGTCAGAACCTATGTTTACATTTGCATGACAATGTCCAAGGATGCATATGCTAGTACTTTACAGCTAGGAAGTCTACTTGTTATAAACTAAAGAACTGCGATATGATTTGACTTGTATACTTAATGGCTACTTAACTCGGACCTAGTACATCCCTTCTGTTACAGTGTATTACCTTTGCTTACATAAGATTGTTGTTTGGTTCAATCGTTATTGTTTATTTGTGTTTTCTCATCGTTTAAATGGTGCAGATGTGCTTCAATGCATTTGACCGAGCTGCTGACCTTGATGTCCTCAATCATCCAATCCTCCTCATGATATACTACTTGGTAAGTCTTAACTCTCAGTCTTCCATATTTCTGTTGGTATTTCTGGCAAATTACAGGTGCTTTTTTTGCTAGTTTAATGTCGTGGAACCATCCTCCATTTCTATGCAATTTTGAACCAGGCCACTCTTTTCATTGTCATATTCCCTCATGGTTGCCTGGTTCTGATATTGAGGCTATCCCGATCATCTCCTAGTAAATCCCTTTGGGTCCCCTTTCCCAATTTGTTTCCAGACCTCTAATCCTTTGTGGGTATTTTCTCTTTTCCGTGTGGATCTACCTGGGGAATTCTCTTTCCAAAATGAAAGAAATTTTATCTAGATAAAAGCATTTACTATTTGAAACTGCATTTGTATTTTTTTTTGAAGGAAAACATATTATGGTATATTCATAGAGTCTGCTAGTGAAATTAGGTACTCTCATTTCTTACAAATTGGGCCTGGCAGTATTTTGAGTTGTTTTTGACCTCCAATGGGGCTCCAATGTTTGGTCTTCTATCACGTGTCTACTTTAACGCCTGTTCTTTTTTTACAAATGTTTTGAGATTGTATTCGTTTACATTCTAATGCAATTGTATTGATGTTGATTGCTTCAAATGTGTTGACATGGCTTGTTCTAGTTGGTGGAGATACTGCCTTCTTCTCTGGTTCTCTTCATACTAAGGAAATTGCCTCCTAAGCGAGGAACCACTCAATATCATCCTATACGCTAATACAACACGAAGCTGCTATCATGGACAGTTAAGCCACTACAGATATCCGCGAGCTTTTCTGAAGCTGTCTATGCCTTCTATCATGAACAGTTAAACCACTGCAGATATCGGCGAGACCTTTTCTGAAGCCGTCAGACACTTCAAAAGCAAGATTGGCCAGAAGTTAAATAGTTTCATAACTGAAATCTCCATACCTCTGGAAGGTTGATGTTTACAAGGGCTGTAGTTAAGAAACAAAGGTGCTGTCTCTGATAAAACAAAATTGTAAAAAAAAAAACAAAAAACAAATATATATTCAAGTTTGCTTTGCTTGTTTGTAAACTGCTTTCTCCTGGGTTTGATATTTCACCCATTTCTATATCGTTATCGATTCGTATCCTTCGAGTCATATTTGCATAAATCTAGCCAGCCAACAGATCAAGAAGATGAACAAGAGAAGAAAACAGTTACCTCAAGTCGGAGAACTAGAGTCTTGCTGAGGCTTATGGAATGACAATTGCTTCCTCAATGGCTTTCTTCAGGACCTCTACGCTTCCACAAAGGTAATGTCCGGAGAGCATAAAACTTTATTTGCTGGATTGGTAGTAAGAAGGGATCAGTTGACTGGTAGAGAAACTACAGACTGGTTGGTTGGTTGGGCTTACTGAGGCTTTGAATGTTAGGTTTTGGTGTGTGTTTTTGAAGACTTTTTGAGAGGAGATTAATTTCCTTGCACAGGACAAAACTGAGAGCTAGATCCTGCCTTGTAAAGACGCGAGTGAACTCGCTGAAACAAAATGGCTACGATGCCCAACGAGTGCTATTGTGCTTGTGCATATGCAGTGCAGCCTCCCTCGTACTCAAGTGCTCGGGAAGGGCGCGATATCTGTGGTGATCGTCTATTTGTACGTCGATGGCCCCTTTCTACATAAAGCATCATGTGAAGGGTATCAGGCGAAAATTGTAAATCTTTTGCATACCTCGTAAAAACCGTCATACCACAAGGGCGTCTTGTGAAATTTTCGAGTTTTGATTTATGGGATAATATATAAATAACGATTAGATCTATTTAATAAATTACTTTGTTATAATTTGATTAAATATTTACTTTAATCAATTATTCTTATTTCAATGATAACAAGGTTGTGTGTGTCTATAGTCAGGTAATAAATTACTTTAGGGAGTATGTGAAATGTCAAAAAAAGTTGTCTTAATTGGTGAATTGTCCATATTTTTGGACAAATTGTTGGAGTGTCCATCTTGCCAATAGCAATTTTATCATCTTGCCTATAGTCTCACTTTTTTTTCCTTACATTTTGTCGTGCAAAAATAAGAGTATGTTGTGCATTACAATAATAATCGTATGTTGAGCAAATATGACCCAAGTCTTTCTTTTTTTTTTTTACATTTTGTCGTGCAAAAATAAGAGTATGTTGTGCATGTGCAAATATTGGTTTGCCATTATTATTTTAATAGTGAAACTAGTTGTAACTAAAATAAAGCATTAACTATATCAATATCTATATCTATATCTATATCTACCTATATCTATTCTATATATAATATATAATATATATAATAATTAATATTATTATCTATATAAAATACTAAAACAGAGACCGCTGAAGCGACCGTGCTGCCGCGGAATTTTCTGGATTAAACGGGATTATTTTTGCCTACGTGGCATTTTCTGGATTAAAGCGGTATTTTTTTTTTGCCACATCAATTAATAAGTTAATATAGTTAGATAAAAAACTTATCTTTCTAGATCTCTGAAATTAATTATGACTATATTACAAAATCTTATCATCAAAACATATACAACCTAATATCTTAGATAGTTACAAAACCTACCATTTTACGTTGGAGTATTCTATAAATATTTTACTTTAAATTATTTTATCTTTAGACATTAAGATTTGTTACGTTAATTCATTATATATAAAAAGTTTTCATTATTAAGAAAAAACAACGTGGCCAGTTAAACTTGAAGCTCAGTTCTATGACTTCGGTTCCCAACTGTATTAGTGAACTTCTTAATCATCCGATGAGGTTTGAACACTTTCTTTAATAAATTAATAAGGGCTTAGCCCTCTTATGGATCAAAAAAAAACTTTTCATTATTCAATATATGTTTATTAGTTGTTTTCCAAAAAAAAAAAATTTTATTAGTACGTTTGACAATCTTATCAAATCCATACATAGTAAAAAAAAATCTATATTTCTCTTTTTATTTTACCTTTTGACGATTCTAAAAAAACTCTTACTTTTTAATCATGTAATATTGCCTTAATCTATATGAAAGTATGATAACCAATTGATTATAGAAATTAATAGACTATTAAATACCTACTAGAAAAAAAATGAAATTTTACCCAAAAAAAATTAAAAATGAAGATGATAAATTTTGTTAAATATATTTTTATATTAAAACAAACCTATGTAATATGGTTTCACATTATTAATCATATTTAAGCCATGGAATTATTAAAATAATTATTATGGATTAAGATAAAGGTAGAAGAAGAAAATAAAATAAAAATAATTAATTTAGGATTAGTAAAAAATTTATCTTCTTACATCAAATAATTCATCCAATATAACCTTTATTTTGGATAGTTGTTAATGCGACGGTGCAAAGGGGATCGTTGTAGCTAATTAGCACCATTAATTTGATGAGGTCGGTCTTAGGGTGGATGGCAATGGAAGATCCGCAGTGTTTTGGGCGTCCGGGTGTTTACTGAAGAGGTGAAGAGAGATTGAGGGAAGATTTTATTTGATAATTTATTAATTTACCCAATTCCATTAGTTTTTTTTTTAAAGATTGATATCACATGTCACACTAAAATAATGAAATAAATCTATATATAATTTGGAGCAATTGGCCTTCCATTCAATCAATCTATCTTCTATATCTATAATATATATCTAGTATATCTAGTAAAAGTTGTGTTCAGCCCACCATAAATGCTATAATTGTGTTCTCGGTTATCTGCTTAACCGGTTATCCGCACGGTGGGATTAAATGTTGAATTTAATCTCACAACCTTGCTATAAAATATTTTGTAATCACTAGCTACCTTGCTATAATATTTTTGTCTGGAAAGTGGAGAACATTATATGTTTTTTGTTTATATGTAATGTTTTAAAAAAAACTTTGAGTTTTTTTAATAAAAATTTATCATATATAGTTTATACTATACGAATGTGTGGATGGGATAATTTATTATACCATCATCATAATCTTTTTGTTACTATTTATTTTCAACTAATTTCAAAATATTATCTTTGTGTCCATTCTTTATAGAATATATTATGATCTTAATCATACAAAATATTATATTTTAATTTGATTAAATTTCTTTTCTCTCATATATTAATGGTATAATTTTTCTTATGTAACATGTATAGTTTATAAAGAGTAAACAACCAATAACATAAAAAAGTAACTCCAACAAACATTGAATACAAAAAATGTAACACCTTTAGCCTATTTAATTTGAAATTTATTTTTCTTAAATAATAAGTAAAAAATTGAAACTCCTAATTCAATTAAAGCATGCTTATGCTATATAAAGACACACCTCATCTTTTTACAATCAAATCAACTCTTTCTTTTTCTTTCATTCTCATATTATGTCAAAATAAATTTTTTGATATAATATTGAATTTCTATTATCCTAATCTATCGTTTGTTGATTGATATTGTTTTCAACTTTCATACTAATATTTTCTTTTTGTTTATTGTATTTTTTATAGTGTTATTGGTGAAAAAGAAGAAGTACATATTGAGAAGTTTCATTGGTGAAAAAGAAGAAGCTCATATTGATAAATAAAATCTAAGGTGAGTGGTTGTAATACAATCCTTTACTTGAACTTTTATTTTCTTTATTTTTAGTTTTGTTGGAATTTATTTTATTTTAATTTTTTTTTGTGGAATCTCTTCTTTTTAGTTTTGAGTTGTGGTTAAGGTGTTTTAGACTCCTATTTTTATATATACAAAAATTCTATATTGTCTATGTTTTCCCTATCACTTAAACTTTCCCCTATTTTTGTTTATTTGTTAGGTTTAATTTATTTATTTATTTATTGTAATTTCTTGATTATTTATATATGATTATATTTTTCAATTGTTTTTGTCGTTACTTTATATCATTTTATTATTTCTTAATTTTTAATTATTCTTTAATTATTATTTTTCCCTAATAATTATTATCTTTTTGACCGAAAATAAAATATAATAATGACAAAGTTTTGATTATATTTGTCTCATAATTTTATATTAATGCCACCCAACTTTTTTATGTCAAATAAAAAATGACTATAATGGTCAAACAATGCTTTAAATAGGGTAGTCAAATGGGTGGAAGTTTTTTGTGTCAAATGAATAATGCATCACATTAATTTTACTTTTTAAAGATGATAAATAGGAAATTAAAGTGGGTTAGTCCAAAAGTTGGGAGTTTTTCTTTGGTTAAATGCTAGATTTTTTTTATAAATAGTCAATTGTTTTAATGTTCGTCAAACAAATGAGAGAGAAATCATATATTGTTAGGTGACAGTTTTGTTCATCACTTTTTTTTTTCTTCCATTTTTTTTTATTTATGGCTTTAATATATTATTCAATGCACTTTCTTATTTCTATTATGATATTAGGCATGGTTTTATTTTTCATTTTTTATGATGTTACTTTATATCATATTTTATTTTGCATTTCTTATTTGTTGAAATAATATATGATTTTTAATTTTCTCTAATTCCTATTAGGTTTTGATGAACCATTGTTGCAAGAAGACTCATATTTGGAGGTTTTATTCATCATTTATTTATTTTTTCCCTATTTTTGACTTTTTTTTCTTTAATTAATTTATTATTTATTGCACTTTCTTATTTATATAGTGGATTATATATGATTTTATTTTTCAACTGTTTTTGTTGTTACTTTATATCATATTTCTTATTTGATTAAATATTCTTTAATTATTATTTTTCTGTAATAATTATTTTCTCTTTGACCAAAAATACAATATAATAATGATAAATGTTTTATTATATTTCTCTCATATTTTTATATTAATGTTTACCCAAATTTTTTATTTCAAATAAAAAATTACTATAATTGCCAATCAATGTTTTAAATAGGGTAGTCATAGGGGTGGAAGTTTTTTTTTTTTGTTAAATGAAACATACATCGCATTAATTTTACTTTTTAGAGATGATAAATAGGAAATTAAAATGGGTTAGTCCAAAGGTTGAGAGTTTTTCTTTGGTCAAATGTTGGATTTTTCTTATAAATAGTCAATTGTTTCAATGTTATCTTCTAAAACTCAATTTTTTTGCAAACAAATAAGAGATGAATCATATATTGTTAGGTGGCATTTTCTATTCCTTTTTTTCTTACAATTTTTTATTATTTATTGCTTTAATATATTGTTTCATTGTACTTTCTTATTTCTATTATGATATTATGCATGATTTTATTTTTCAGTTTTTATGTTGTTACTTTATACTATCATATTTTATTTTGCATTTCTTAATTTTTTTTATAATAATATAGGGCTTTTAGTTTTCTTTAATTGCTATTAAGTTTTTATGAACCATTGTTGCAAGAAGACTCATATTTGGAGGTTTTATTCATCATTTATTTGTTTTCCCCTATTTTTGTTTATTTTGTTCTATAATTAATTTATTTTTTTATTGCACTTTCTTATTTATATAGTAGATTATATATGATTTTATTTTCCTTTTTTGTTATTTTATATCATATATTATTTCTTATTTGTTTAAATAATCTTTAATTATTATTTTTCTCTATTTTGATTTCTTTTTTTTTTGTTGATATATGGAAAAACTTACAACCATGCACCATTGTTGAAAGAAGAATCATATTCACCATGGCGGGATCTTAACGAGAAATAAATATATTAATGGACCGATCTCTCTCTCTCTCTATTCAATTTATATTAATATGTCACCTTTAGTTTAATGAGTGTGGTTGTAGTCATAGTGCGTTGAAATATATGTATAAGCACAGATGTATATATAAAGGAAAAAAAATTAAAAAAAAATACATAGAGTAGTTATGTACCTCATTTATTTACATTTTTCCTCCTATATACTTGCATAGAGATGCATACTTGCAAAATCTTTCACTTCATGATTGGAAGAGAAGAGCTCAAAATGTTAAGCTTATTTATAAATATATTATGGATGACTATAAATAATACTGAGCTTTCTTCTCAAATCTATATAAACCAAATATATTCATAATAAATTCAATTCCACGTAGTTTAACTATATATAATTATTTCTTTGATATAATTTCCGCTAATAAGAACCAATCATATAAAACTTTAATACCATATGATTTGATAAACTTTAATACCATATGATTCGATCTGATTAAATTATGTCCCGTGCGTATGCACGGGCATGCCCCTAGTAACATAAAAAGTTGTGCTCAAGAGCCATTTATTGCTACTATTAAATACATGAAAAATTTACACTATTTTTGTTTTCTTATTCAATTTGAATCAACTTGCCTTTCATTAGCTCAATGGTTATAGGTGTTGGGGATTACCTCTTGGTTGAGGGGTCAAACCTTGATAGCTACATTTTTTATTAAAATTTTTCACTTCTTCATAGCTACATCTTTTATTATTTTTTTGGTCATTAAATTTATATATGTAATATATAATATATAATGTTCATTTTTTTTTATCAACACCCATTTTTTCATTTCATTTAGAAATAAACTGGGAAAAAAATGTTTTATTACGTTTGACTTCATACATTTTTTATTCTAATTTAGAAAATTTAAAAATAGTTGACCAAAAAAATGAATTGTGTAGATTTAATTGTATCAATCAAAGTTTATTAATACATACCTAATTAACAAACATTAAATTCTATATCTTCTAACTCCATAATTCCCACCCTTTGTATTTAAACAATTTAGTTTATCTAACACATTGTAACGGAAACCCAAATATATAAATATATGGTTTTTATGTTCCCTTTTCAAAATCAAACATAAATAACCAAATATATAAATATATGGTTTTTATGTTCCCTTTTCAAAATTAAACATAAATAAAATTATTGTAACATAAAAAAAGAATAAAAATATAAAATTTTGATATTATTTTTTGCAAAATTAAAAATAAGTAAAATTATTACTGGAGGCTAATATAATCAACACACATTTTTTAACTCTCTATCTTCTAATATACTTAGTTTAAGAATTATGAAATATACTCTTATTTAAAAATAAAAAATACAAATATATGGCTTTTATTGTGTTGAACCGGTCCAAGCCCAATTAAAAAATAGAAAACCGGTTCGGTGAACCAAACCTCCTTCTTCCTCCTCTTTCCTGTGTGTAGGGCTCCTTCAATGGTGATTTTAATTATCCGTCGTTTCGACTTCAAAACGCCTCCATCAAGTGCTCCTCCTCACCCATATCACAAAAACATGTTCAATTTTCGGATTAAACAATGTATTAAGCTCCGAATTCATCCAAATTCACTTTGCCCCAAAACCAAAGGTTGGGTCGTTTGGATTGATTTATTCACCGCTTCTTGCAATTGAATATATGAAACTGATCACCGGAAAGAGATGAAGAGATTCGTATATTTAATTTTATCTTTCGTGCGCGTTTTAAAGATCAACTATAAAATGGCTTTCAACCTTCGGAAGCATGGTACACCATGGAAAGCACATCTTCGAGCTCCGAATGTAGTTCATCTCTTCTAAAATCTTTAATCTACAATCCCATTAATTTTTTTTTGAGAAAAGCATACAAAATAAAAAATCCCCAATTTCGATCAGACCTTCAGCGGAGCCGCTCACCCGCCACTTTCTAGCCGCTGCCGCTAAAACCTCCGGGGAGGAGCATCACGCCGTCAGGAAGTTGTATCCGCCGCCTTAGTATATATTTATGAGTATAATTGTTAAATGTTATATGCTCTTAAAATCACATCTCATATAACTTTAAAAAGACCCTATAATATGTTTTAAAAGTTGTTTGATAAGAATTATGGTAATTACATTTCCTTTTTGTTTCTTTTTTTTATATATAAAATATATCATTTTGTTGTTCATGGATAAGAATTGAATTATAGTCATTATTGTTCCAGTAATTGTAGCAAAATAAATAAAAATCCAAAGATGGAAATTTTGTAAAGTAAGTGGTAAAAAGGATTGAATTGAATAAAATTAATGTAAATTTAATTCAATGTGTATATTTGTAACAGTTTATAATTCACTCTAAAAATATTTAATTTAATATAAATCAAAAGACTATTATATGTATTGTTTTATTTTTTTTCTTTGAACAATAATATTTTAATTTAATTATTTTTCCGTAATTATATTATGTGTTATTATTCTCTTCTTTTAAAAATTTATATTATGTGTTATTTTTTTTCTATATTTACCAAATTTGATATCACTCTAATGTTTGGAATAAAATCACATGTCCCAGGCATAGCACGGGTCTGCATACCTAGTTCAAAAAAAAAAAAAGTTCGTACTTTGCACATATATCTAAAATAAATTCTTCACAATTTTAAGTTAACCAATTGATAAGATTATATTTCGATAAGATTTTGTAACTTACTATTTGAATAAATCTAATTAATTTTTATCTACATGTCATTTTATGTGTCCCATTAATTAATGACTATAATTAAATTTTATAAATTAAATGGTTACAAAACTAATCATTTTACCTTTATTTATTTTATAAGGTTTACTATCAATATCGAAAATTGATTCAATTCAAAAGAAATATTTGAGAGCCACCCGTTCTTTGGTCACTACATACGTACAAAATAATCTCATATTTTCAAAACTGCATTATAGAACTTAAATTTTATAAAAATCATCATATAAATGCTCTAAATATTTGAAAGCCTAAATTAATTTATATTAAAAATGTTAGATTAATTTTACTATCAATAATGACATTTAATTGAAAAGAAATATATATAATGATAAGTGTTACTTATCAAAACGGTGAAATCTTATATTTTATAATTTATTAAAAAGAAATATGTATAATGTTAGATTAACCGTACTAAAAATAGTTTATCTATTCAATATAACCCTAAAAATAGTTTATCTATTCAATATAACCCTAAAAAGTGGTTGAGTAGTAATATAGAGTAAAATACGTAGGTGAAGTACGTAGTTTATCTATTCGATCAATATAACCTTAACCTAACTAAAAATAGTTTATCTATTCAATATAACCCTAAAGTGATTGGGATTAGTTATAACTTATATTTTATCCTTTTTAGATGACATTGAATATATTTGTTTAAATATTCAACCTATATCTTAATTAGTTAGAAAAGTTATCTTTTTAAAATAAAGAATTAAAAAACTTATCTTGCTAGATCACTAAAATTAATTATGACTATATTACAAAAGAAATCTATATAAAATATATTTATATATCACCGTTAATCTATCCTTCAAAACCGGACTATTTGAATCTATCTTTAAACTAACCAAGTGGAATATCAAGCAAGATAAGGTACAAGTTTCATTGTAAAGTAAGTTACATTCTAAAAAAATGTAGATCCAAAAATGTTTACATTCTCAAAGACATAACACAACTGGAAACTATATATTTACTTTATATGGAGTAGTAATTTATATTAATTCAAAGATGTTTTATATAATCAAATTTATCAAAAAACCGCACAACGGGCGGGTACCGAATACTAGTTAATATACTAAAACAGAGGCCACTGGCGTGACCTCGCGATTAAAGTGATATTATATTTGTGGGCCACATCAATTAATAAGTCAATATAGTTGGGTAAAAAACTTATCTTTGTAGATCAATAATCTATCCAATATAACCTTATATAAATATATCATACACATAATACAGTTATTGTTGAAAATATATCCAGTTTAACTAATCAAATATAATAATATATAGCACCGATCCAAGTCCTAAATCCTAATAGATAGAAAATTTGAAATTTGAGATAAACTAATCAAACATATCGTAATTTGAATTTTTTTTTAAAAATGGCATTCATCAAATCAAAACGGTGATATATAATTATAATCAAGTATTAATGTAGGGTTATCAATTCATTTGTTATTCCCGAAACAATATATACCATAATTTGCTAAGTAAAAAAATCTGGACAAGGTTATAAATCATAAATGTATCTTTGACAAGAAAAAATGGTCAATTAAATTATTTTATTAATTGATTTTAAAAAAAGTTTCATACCCTAAAATTTTAGAATACATGGTATTTAATAGTTTTTGTCGTTTGACATATTTTTTTATATAAATCAAATTATATATTTAAGTGCAAATTTTATCTTACTGGAAGGATTTTTATAAACAAAATTTCAGTTTGCTCCAATTTGAACTCATCTATCTTTAACTAAGATATCAAGTAACCTATAGCCGGGCAAAATCTATCTAGCTTCAAACTAATTTTAATATAACCTATTTGAAATCTATGTATTTTAATTTTAATATAAAAGTAGAAACGACATTTGATGCGATTTCGCATACATGGAATTTTCTGGGGGACAGTTTACAAAGTATACATATAAGTTGGCTAAATTAGCAAACTATACAAAGCTTTAGGAATCACTCGGAGCTATGGCCTATGGTAGCAATGAAGTGACATCTTTCGACCCCGGTGGGCATCAACAAGCACTGATACAAGTTTAGCAGGGTCCCGAAAACTTGGGAGCTCATTTGAATTGTTGATTCTTGATGCTAACCGTCTCTCTAGTTACCAACCTCTGTTTGGAGCTGCTGGGTTGCTAGAAATCATTCCAGATGTTGATGGTGGTGTTTTCTTTGGGCATTTGACATTGTTTTATGTGGCTGATCTGCTAGAAAACTCCCAAGTTCATGAAGAGTGTATTGAATTACCGACGTTTGATCCGGGAGGAAATTTATATGTTAGTAAAGGCCTTCAATCACCCATTGTTATTGCTGATTTTATTGCTCTGCGTCGGGCTGCATCTTTGAAGGGTGATGGACACTATATTTCTGCACATCTTCCTGTCAATTTTCGCAATCACAAGGTGGAGGTAAGTCCCCATTTAGTGCCACTAGCACTAAACACTCTTGTTATTTATAATGTTAGGCAATATGGAGATACTCTTGCTCTTTAGAATTGGACTGAGTATCAATCATACGAGCGAATATATGTGCTGAATTTGACCCTGGGGGTAAAGGACTTGTGCTTAATGATCACGAGTTCTACTTGTTAGATGAGAGCAGAGATAATCTTCATGCTTATATGACCACTCAATTTGGGGCTGCAATTCTGCAAGAAGTTCGGGTCGTGCATTTTTAATTGTGGATTTGCGTTGTCTGGTGAACTGCATTTCGCCCCTTTTAGGTTTATTTCGGTTTTAATATGTTTTGGGTCGGATGAACCCGGTTCTGTAAGGGCTAAGCCTCCCTCCGTCTTCCTCAACAGTTATCCAAATACAAACACATTTCTTCTTCCCCAATTAACTCTCTCACTGATTCATCATCTTCACTTGCTCGATTGGGGATTTCTGTCACACATCCACCGATCCTCGAGTGTCCCTGATTGGCTTTATCCAACCCAGATCATCATCAGTTTTGGCTATGGCGAACGGGAGCGAGGAGAAGCTGACACTGGTGGCGAGGAAGCCGTACTTCGGCCTCCCAACCGCTTGCCCCCATTGCTTGCCTGTTTACTTCTACCTCAAATTCGCCCGCGTCCCCTTCGATTTGTGCTTCAATGCTAATTATCCCGATTTCGGTAATTAATCACTCTCCGTCCTATGTTTTTTTATCCATCTTACAATCACTCTCCATTCTATGTGCTTCAATTTGATTTTGCTTTTTGTTTGAAAGAGGACATAGTTGAATCTGTGTGTGTTCAGTAATTTTAGGTTTTTGCTATGCATTTGGATCCTTTATTGCAACCGATTAGGTTTCTGTTCTTCTGGCGAGTTCTTTCCTTTTGACTTCGATAGGGTGATTGAAAGGCTACTTGAAACATTTAAGAATCTGTTGCAATATTAGCTTACTGATTCTATAGGTTGTGGATTAGTTCTAATAGTTAGTTGTGAATGTTGAAATCATCTTTGTGAACTTCACTCCAATCTTGTTGTTCAAGATTGCTGACTGAAAAAGCTGCTCATTGCTGACTGAAAATTTCTGAAGTCTATACTCTTCAGTTTTGGCACCATTGTTGAGAATAGTGGAGGTGATATGGTTTTCAATTCTCTGGCAGATCAAATTCTTTATGTTGAATCCGGCAGTTATGTGGCTTATAACAGTGGTGTGATAGAGGGCTTGAAGGAAGATGGTATTGTTGATCTGGATTCTAGTGTTCAAACTATCCCTGAGTGGGTAGCAATGAAAGCTATGGTTGAATCCTGGCTCAAAGAGGCAGTTCTCTATGAACTTTGGTTAGGTGCTGAAGGGAACTCTGCACAGAAAATCTACTATTCTGATCTTCCCTGGCCAATTGGAAAGGAACTACAATATAAGCAGGTTTTTAAAGTTATGAGGCTTCTTGGGATAACAAAAGAAAATGCTGACAAGAGAGAAACTGAGGTTCGGTTTTCTGCATGGCAGTATAAGTTTTGATTTCTATGTTCGATTAAGTTTTTATATAGCAGTTTCTGATGTATAATTTAGTGAATTTTCATGGTGATTCGTCATTTATACTTTCTATGCTGCGAAATTCGGTCAACCGTTAACACTCATAACTGCTTAAATCTTGACAGATTTATGGAAGAGCAAATGCGGCATATAAAGCGCTTTCAACTCTATTAGGAGATGAGTCGTTTCTCTATGGAGAGAGGTACCCTTATTAGATGTCTAGGATCTTGATGTTGTAGATTCATCATGAGTTTTTGCAGTTTTGCAAGATTTTAGTGTATGTTTTAAACTAACTAATTTATTTTTAAAAAATTATATTGCAGGCCATCTAGTTTGGATGCCGTATTCCTTGGACAAGCCCTCTTTACTCTGCAAGCCTTACCTGTGAGTAATTTATTTGTTTGATATGATGATTAGGATTTTGAAATGAATTGTATTGTGAATTTGTTCATTCCTTATATGATATTGATAAAGAACTGATGGAAATACTCAAATGTGATGAATTTTATTGCAAGTTAGAGTTAAAAAAGAGAAATTTTAAGGTCATGATTCATGAAGCAAGCTTACTAGCCTTTTGTGAAACCTGTGGTGTAGTCAGTATCTTTACCCCTTTTTTTTTGTGGGGGAGGGGGTGGTATGGATTGGGGATGTTCTTCCTATGGATATGTGAAAGCTATATGTTTTGCGTGTTTGAATGCGTTAAAAGAGCTTTGTGTTTTAAGTTACTAGTGTAATGTTCCCATGCCCTTTTTTTTTGAATTATGTACAGTTTCAGTTTTGTCTGTGCTATAATAGGAAACATCAGTACTAAAGAGCAAGCTTTTGCAATTCAACAATCTTGTCAAGTACACGGAGAAACATAGCAAAGAGCTTGTAGACATTGATTCTTCGTCATCAAGTGCCCCATTACCTAAGGGACTGAATCTTAAGAGTATGATGCTTTTGCACCCTTCCTTAATTCAATTAAGCTATTTTCTTTGAACAGGTTGCTTAACTAAAACATTTTTTTTTTAAAATCACCTTATGTGATTGCTTAGAGAATAGCGACTGAATCTTAAGAGTGAAGAGAGAGTGAAAAATTGAGTCAAAGAAGAAAAGGAAGAATTAGAATTTAGAGGAAGAAAGGGAGGGAGGGTGGCTGTGTACAATTTTGATGTTTTAGGGCGGCTAAACTATCCTGGTTAAGAAGCTGTCCTACCAAGTTGATTTTCAGCTGAGTGACAGTCATAATTACCATTTGGGTTACCATTGGCCAATTGCTGTTTGCAGTAATGAGCAACTAGCCCATGGTATAAACTTATTCGGCATGAATTTCTCTAGGAGTAAGAACACAGAAGGTGCATGAAGATTATTGAGAGTATTTTTAGATCTACGTACCCAGTAGATGTTTTTCCATGATTGAATGTGGATGATATCAGAGAAATCCAATTGTCAAAATAATGCATACACCTCAACTTGTAGATGTTTTTCCATGATTGAATGTGGATGATATCAGAGAAATCCAATTGTCAAAATAATGCATACTTCACGTCAACTTGATTTTTTGTGCCACATTTATAGCTTTTCCCCTTTGCTTTTTGTGGGTAATAGATTTAATTTTCTTGTAATCCTTGCTTAGACTAGAGCAAAGAAAATTTTGATAATTTAAATTAATCCACATTTCTCCACAAAATGTGATAATAAAACTTTTAGGTTGAGAGAAAAAAAAAACAGCTGCACACAATGCTTGGTATGTCCTTGTACTTTTCCATCTCTTTATTCATTATTTGAATCATCAAAATGGACTTATGATGAACTAATGCTTAGTATGTCCTTTTCTCGTCGCTTTGAAGTCGCATGCTCTAAACTTTTCTTCAATGCTTTTAACCAGATTCAAAGCCCAAGAGAAAGCCTAAGAAGGAAAGGTCGGAGGTAGAAAAGAAGTTCAGAAGGCGTGGAAAATACTTTTTGGCAACTCTAGCGGTTGCTGTTCTGGTTTTCTTGACTCTCCTCAGTTCAGATGAAGCTGAAATTGACCTCGACAATGATGATGGAAGTTATGAATACGCTGATTGATTCATGCTAATACCTAGAAAACGGTGAAGAAGGTATGCGGTGCACTTGTTTTTGAAGTAGTAGCAGAGTATGATGCCTTTTTTAGTCAGAAGACAGAGTCGAAGTTACGACCAGTTATCTTTCTTAGATTGGGAGTTGTTTCAGGGAGTGGTCGATACAAGGGGATTTGTTTGGATTATTTACGAAATTCATATCTTCAAACAAAACCCAACAGAGTGAAATTTTGAAATGCTAATAAAGTTTAAACAAAACGGGTCGTTGTCTTGAGCACATTAGGTTTAGAAAACTGGTTGACTTGGAGTTGCTGACCCTTCTGGATATTTCATTGTTACAGACTCTTGCACAGTTCTCTTTACCCTGATTTTATTGGATATGGCTAGAGCTGTCAAATCCTGTTATCCCCTAGGGCTCATGACTTGGGAAAATTGGATTAACTTGATAAGAAACAAAAGTGACAAAGATACTGAAATCATTAGAAAGAGACCAGATAGATAAGTGCTCAAAACTTAGCTCTAAATTGGTAGACATGAAAAATGAAATCCACCACCAATCTTCAAAAAAAAAAGGAACACAAAAGCCAAAAACTCAGGCCTTCCATGGAGTTGCTATAGGGACGACCATTTTTTATCATTTGCACAGTGGATGTACGGACTCTAGAAGCCAGTGATGACAAAGCTCGAACAATATCAGGTACTCCTCAAGAACTCTGCACCATTTGGTTTAACATGATAAGCAAACAAGACAATGAGAAAAAGTTCCATGAAATGAGGGTTTTGAGTGATTTACTTGTATCTTCTGTTTGGTGCAGTAAACAGAAGTAGAATCCTTTCCCAAAACTAGTTACCGGGTAAGCTCTCGATGGCCATGAAAGCAAAGTATCCCCAGAGAACGGAGGTAGGAATCATTTTCAAAGACAGGCATGGCTGCAACACATGCACCTACCATGGCGGATTGAAGCAGGTTGCTGAGCCGCTGTTCTTTGACCTCAACCGGCAAGAGGTCATCAATCTCCTTCTCTACATCAAACACTGACTCGTCAACTGGTGCATCAAACTGCCCCATGCTTTGTGCTGCTTGGATTGTTGATTCCTTCAACTCTTTCAGTCCCTGCTCAATAAATTTACCGTATCTTGCATTTTTCCATACATTTGACCCAAACTTGAATTCATGCCCATGCTTTGCCGAGCAGTTTTAACAAGCCGGTTTCTTAGAAGCTGTACGAAAGTGCGTAAATGATTACTGATCAAAGTAAAGCCTTGCATAAAGAAACAAAGATATAATTCGGTGAAGTCTCTCTAGGAAAGTACCTGGTGTTTAAGGGTTGCAAGGCTCTTTTGTGCATAGGAGATTGTAGAATGACTCCATTTGCGGGATGTATACCGAGAAGACCACACATTAAGGTCTATAACAATACAAAAAAAAAACAAATAAGAAGATGAGTTTGTATATGAAAAGGTCAGCAAGTGTAGATGCAGCTGTGAAATTCACATACCAAGAACCCCAAAAGTAGCAAATCATAATGGAATGACGCCGGCTTCCTCAGATTGAAGTCTGACTGCTGAGCAAGTTGAGATGCTACACTATGATCAAAGTAGTAGAGAACCGCTATCATGGTTGCAGGAATGAAAGCTCCAAGAATGTAAATCAAAGGCACATGAAGCATTTCCTGTCCAGATTGAGCATCAAAAAATCAGTTCTTCTAGTCTTATCGGTTAGCAATAACATGTACGAATATATGATCAAACCAAACAACTCATCACTTTGACTCGCCTTGATAACAGTCCAGTTCTGATATGCACCTGGGGACCAAGGATTTGGGCTAAAAAGCCGACGTGGGATCCCATGTGGAACACTCCCTGATGCCTGATGGTGTGTAGGAAACAGCAAGAACCATGAGTGGCACACCATAGTCTGCTATGAACCCTCTAAGCCAACCTAAAAGCCCAAGGAAACAACGATATCGCCTGAGCCATAGCGCCATGACCTTGCTTTCCTGCTTCTTAGCCCTGTAAGCAAGAGGCCGAATGAGAGGACCAGGGCAAACATTCCATTTGAAAATCTCCATGAAGGTATATATTCTATCAGCTTTGCATTTTAACACTCAGGGATGCGGAACTCGTCTACTAGTCCCTAAGAGAACAGCAGGCAAATAAAATAAAATTGAGAACATGGCTGCTAAACCACGAGCTCTATTCAAAAGTGAAGAGTCTGCAAGAGAAGTTTATTTAAAGCAAAGTTCTTGGCTTGATAGCTTGCTTCATGAAGAGCATAGCAATCAAAAGGCCGAAGAGTTCTCCAGCCATGCGAGTAAATCTGTTTATGATTGAGCAAGCCCCCAGCAAGAACAGCAAGGCAGCTGTCCATACACACACCCTGGCAAATTTCCAAAAATCGTCAGACATTTTCGCCTTAAGGTGAACAACTATAACAAACATGAAGGAGGAATGGGTTTGTAGCTCACCATCCAGTCCAAGCTAGAAACAGATTCCGACCCAAATCCGCCCTATCTTTCGCAAAGCTGAACATGAATCCGCCACTCCTAGAATCAGCAGAGGCTGCCCTCCTATGATAGAGTACTGTATAATGCCACATAGTGCAGTTGATGCTAATGTTTGGACTGCTGTCAGGACACCATCTGCCACCACCACCACCATGTTTTAACTTATTACAACTACTAAAAATTACACCATCTCATATATCCTCTCAACACATATATGTAGATGTTTCTATCAAATTTCAATTTCCATGTTTAGCATCAAAATTGATAAGCACAATATGCATAAACTAGTAGTGAGTGTAGCCCTAATACCTGTATCTCTCTCCAATTGTTCACCAAAGGAAATTACAGGAATTGCAGAGGCAAAGAAAATGTATGTGGTGGGAGCCAAAATCCTGAAATAAATTACAAAGTACTCCAAAATTAACAAATAAACACATGTTGAAGAGCAAAAACCCCAAGTATATGACCAAATATCGCGCCATATGGCGCGGGAACTGCACTAGTTTATTATTATGACACTATCCATATTACTGGTTAAATCTATGACATGATGTTCAAACATTTAATGGAATATAATAAAAAAATTAAACATTTTTAAATAAAATAATATAAAAAAGGTAAACTCCTGAAAATTTAGTTAAAAATAAAACTAAAAGAAAAAACATAATCATACATACTTACCTCTATATATTGTGTCTTTTAAATAAAAATTCAATAGTTAATAATTAACGCAATAAAATAAAGCAAATATAGAATAGATAAATGTCATTTGGCCAAAGTTAAGTTCTACTTGGTCATAAAATATAAAATATGTTAATGACATGTAATAATATATTAAGTCACATTATATCTATAAGAATTTTTTTTTCTCTTTCAAAAGAAAGGGAAAAAAAAGAACATAAGTTATAGAGAGGGAAGAAGAAAGACTGAGACCAAAATTTCACAGCAAACTCAATTCAATCGCTTTCCTTATTGTTAGAGATTTAGTGGTAATAAGAATCACGAGCGCGCAGCGGAAAGAACGGAATCACGAATAGAGAGAAATAAGGCAAGATAGAACACACAAATTTAACGTGGGAAACCCGAGTACCGGGAGAAAAACCCACGGGCGGCAAGAGCCAACAAATCCACTATCAAATAAGAAAGAGTATAACAAACCTTGTATGGACTATAAGGAGTAATGGGAAGACTATCTCTTTACAACAAAGTGGAATAGGATGCTTGGAAGGAGACTAATTTGTGTGTAGGCTTTGATGGGCAAATGTTTGTGGATTGATTGAAATGTGGGGAGGAACCTCCTATTTATAGACTTGAAGCCATGGAGGCCAAGGTTGGAAATAAGGTTCTAGATAAATCAAGAGGAGGTGGATGAAGGAAGCATGAAGAAGCTTGGAGAAACAAAACCTTCTAGAGTTTTCCTTGGCCTAAAGATTGATAATCCTTGGAAGAATGGAGAACATTGGTGGATCCTCTAGAATTCTCCAATTTGATAAGGCTTGTGGAGGCTTCTGGAGAAGGGAAGAAACTTGAAATCTACCAAGTTAAAGAAGCTTCTAGAAGAAGCTCAAGACAACTCCATCTTCCTTGGCCTAATGATCCAAACCCAAATGAGGGTGTTGATGCAACCCCAACAAACTCCGCCTTGCATCAATATCCGAAAGAGCTCATGCCGCATAAAGCCCCGAAGGGCACTCACTGCTGAGACACACAAACCAAGTCCAAACAGGGACTAGACTTGGCAATCGGGCCGAAATCAGCAGTAATACGAGAAGGACCCCATAAACCAGAGTGAGCATAATCTAAAACACCTTTAGGTGTACGACGAACTTTGGAGAAGTTGGCCCCTTTATGTTTGTCAAAGACATAATGCTCACAGAAGTTGATCTTGCAACGAGTATGATCAACCAAGGAACCTCTCTTTAAGGGCAAATGCATGCCCTTCTCACGAATGTGGCTAGAACGTGCACGCCACCTTTGAGTATCTTCATGATGAGAGGTAGAAGATGAGGCAACAAAAGTTGAACCTGCAACAGTAGCACCTTCCAGCACATATAATTTACCAATACGGTTAGCTTTCAACAAAACCTGAGAGTCACGGGAAACTTTCAATACTCCACCTTCACTTGAGTACTTGCACCCATGAGATTCAAGGGTGCCTAACGAAATCAAGCTTTGTCTCATCATTGGGATGTGTCTAACACCGGTCAATGATTGAATAGTCCCATCATGAGTTTTAATCTTGATAGTACCTTTCCCAACTACCTTGCAAGGAGTGTGATTTCCAAGCAAGACAGATCCACCATCAACAGTCTCATAAGAAGAGAACCAATCTCTATATGGGCACACATGGTAAGTACATCCAGAATCAAGAATCCACCCATGACTACTAATATCACCAGTGTTAGCAGCTAGTAAAACATCACCATCAGAGCAAGCATCAACAATACTAGCTTCGGCGGATTTATCATCATATAGTTTCCCTTTAGCCTTTTCCTTATTCTTCAGCTTATAACATTCAGAAATAAAGTGACCTGATTTCTTGCAGTAATTACATGTCTTATTGCCTTTAGACTTAGAAGAATTACTGCTAGTGCCATTTTCAGTGCTAAGCCCCCTAACACATAAACCTTCTCCAGGTTTATCAAACCGGTTATCAACATCATACTTTTCTTTAGCAAGAAGGTTAGCCTTAACATCTTCCAAGCACAAACTATCAGCATTATTCCCATAAAGCATGATTTCCTTAAAGTGCTTGTAAGAAGGGGGCAAATAGACAATCAACAAAACAGCTTTATCCTCATCATCAATCTTAACATCTAAATTCTCAAGATCAACAAGGATAGAAGAGAACTCACTGAGATGAGTTTGAATCGGGGTACCTTCAGACATACGAAGAGTGTAAAGGCGCTCCTTCAGTCGCAACTTGTTGGCAAGACTCTTCGTCATATAAAGTGATTCAAGCTTCAACCACAAACCAGCAGCGGTGGTCTCATGAATTATCTGGCGCAGAACTTCGCGAGATAAACAAAGTTGGATGGTTGACAAGGCTTTCTCATCCAACTCGTCCCACTGCTCATCCATCATAGTAGACGGTTTCTTGGATTTCCCATCCAAAGCTTTCTTCAAGCCGTTTTGGGTGAGAATGGCCTTCATCTGGACTCGCCAGATAGAGAAGCTAATCTTGCCATCAAATTTCTCAATATCGAACTTGGTAACAACCGACATTGAGACAGTGATTACAAAAATGATCTTAGAACGCTCTGATACCACTTGTTAGGGATTTAGTGGTAATAAGAATTACGAGCGCGCAGCGGAAAGAACGGAATCACGAATAGAGAGAAATAAGGCAAGATAGAACAATCAAACTGAAGAAGATGAAGGATCAGAATGAATATGGATTGCATAAAGAAATAAATGTGATTTACTTAGGAAATTATACACAGTCGGCCAATTATATTGAAATAAATGTGATTTACTTAATAAAAAGTTTACAAACGGCTAATTGATTGCATAAAAGTAAATGTCTATCAATATTGTGACATGTGAAGCGGACTCGCTATACACAATTTGTAAATTAATTGATTGCATGAAGAAAGAGGGAAAATTAAGTTTTGTAGTAAATGTTGTGAAATTATTTCACAAAGATAAAACTACAAAAATATATATAAATAATATCATTTTAGATAATGGATAAATCAATAAATATTGTATAATTTTTTAGAGTGAATGAATATATAATGGATTTTAACTATGCAAATCTAAATGCGGAAAATAAGCATCCTAAGGTATTTTAATAATAATATGGTAAAAATTAAAATAAAAGCAACAAATAATGAAATATATATGGCGTTCAAAATCAAACAAAACAACTAATTAGAGAGAAAGAGTCATAAAATGGGTATTGGGTTCAGGTTTTATCTTTCTCTTTAGTAAAGTAAGTTTTTTTAGGAGTAAATAGGCCTTCTTTAAGTAAGTTTTTTTGGGAGTAAATAGACCTTCTTTGCTCTAATTCAAAGAATTCAAAAAGACCCAGTTAATCAATTTACCTTTCATACACTAGACTTCCGTTTCATCTCACATTTCTATTTTCTAATGTAGAATTCAAAGGGAACTGAAATATAGAATTCAATACCTTCTGTTCAACCGTATAATATAGAATTCAAATAGCCCCCAATTCAATGTCCTGTGTAGAGTATATTGCTAATAATAAAAGATTAATTTAGTTGATCTTCTACCGTTTCATTTTCTTATAACCACACATTAGTTGAGTCATTCATCCCTTTCATCTTCTTATAACGTCACATTAATTGAGTCATTCATCATTGCCACTATATAACATTCGGCTAGACAATCGATCCTCCATTCATTTTGTGCAACTGGAAAAACATGGCTAATCATACTCCAGTTAATCAATTGGTTCAAGATGCTAAAGTTAAGGTTATGGTTAGTCCGATTGTTGTCAATATTAAAGGAAATTGCAGGATTGAAGAGTGTATTATGTCAGGTGAATTGGTACGTCTCTATTCATTGTCATTTTTTTACATGGAATTATTCATTTGGTGTGTTAATTTTTAAAGGGAACTCTAATCCATTGTACCAAAAGAGTAGTGCTTCTATTTTGTTCATCGGCATTTTAGAAGAATTTCACTATCGGCCCCAATCTGCCATTTGTTTATGCTTTTACAATTATAACACTTGCTGAATTTTGGATTAGGGCGATGATGGCAACACCGTGCCTTATTTAAATTGATCAACCGTGAATAGAAGATAAGAAAGATCAAAGTTCATATGTACTATGATATGACAACTTTGAAAGCTTCACTTGCAGCGACACCGTTACACCACAAGCATGTGAGAGAGGAATCACAAGACATTCACAAGACTTCAGGCAAACGTTTAAAAGAGGCAATCACAAGTTAGTGAAAGGCAAGAATTATCAAAACAAGTATGTTTAGTTTGAGAAAGTGTTAAACCTAACTATGCTTAGGTTGAATAAAGATTAGACCTTATGAAGTTATGAGTAGGATATTATGCCTTCAAAATCTTCCAATTGTAATGTTATGATTAATATAATTGCAATTCTATAGATTATAAAGATCTAATGAGTTCTTGATGTGTGTATTGGTAGCGAGTTATTGTTTTATCTACGTACTACATAGTATTGTAAAGTGGAAAGAAAAATTAGGCAAAGATGATGTTTTATCTACGTACTACGCACGGGGTGTCCCAAAGGTGTTTAGTAACTGCAACTCCACTTTCAATTAGGAGTTTCAAGATCTAATGTAATGTGTTTAGTAACTGCAATTGTTTTAAGGGAAATTCCGTCTGGTACCCCTGTGTTTTGTGCAATTCCGGATGGTGTCCCAAAGGTTTTTTTTTCCGTTTGGTACCCCCAAGCTTTTGTAAAATTCCGGCCCGTGACCAAAGTTGAATGTAAAATGTTTAGAACCTTTAACTTGCCGTTAAGTGTGATGATTTTAAACCAAATTAACCCATTAACCTCCTTTAAATCTAATTCAGCCCAATTTAACCCAATATAATATTTTACAAGTGGATTCAACCCAATATAATATTCAACCCAATTTTTTTTTTCCTAAAAAAAAATTCAACCCAAATTAAAAATTACTCCAATTGAAATATGTATTTAAACAATATAAAATTTAACAAGTGGATTAGTACATCTTATTCCCAAAAAATTTTAAAATAAAAAACCTTTGGGACACCATCCGGAATTGCACAAAACACAGGGGTACCAGACGGAATTTTCCTTGATTTAATTATTTGTGTATTAATGTGAATTAGTATTGAGATCCTTGGCTAATGACATAAACGGCTAATATTATATTGTGACATGTGAGAATAATAAAAACCTAATAATGGGTGCATATAATATATAAGGGCTAAAAAAGCAAATTGAATAAACATTAATGAAGTCTTGCACACAACTTTTCTTGTTAATAGGGTGGCAGACCCGTGCTACGCCCGGGACCTAATTTTATATCAAATACATGAGTTATATTGTGCTTGGTGAATAACGCAAAAAATTAAGATGGCATAAATTTTATAACAGGGTAATGAAATATCAATAACTTATCTAGTGAATTTTAAGCATAATTTTTTAATTACTCATTTTTATAATTATCATAAGTTACTCATTTTCCTTTTTTCTATAACTTATTGAATTTATTGATAAAATGTTACTTTTGGATTTTATTGAATGGTCATTTAAAATCAGCTTCTATTTGTAAATATACCATTAGATGGTAGAGAGAATTGTATACATACATTTTCTTATTGACATGATACAATAATCATTGTGCTAGCAATATACTATTGGGGAATTACTACTAAATACCCCACTTTCATATTTTGTTTGCAAAAATACCTAGGTTTGAAAACAATTGCATCAATATATGGAAATTTGCAAAAATACCTTATTTAATTATCAAAACTACCCACCACCCCAAAAATAGGAAAAAAAAAAAGATTAAATATTTTTTGGTATTTTTTATTTTTCTTATATTATTAAATTATTTTTAAATTATATTAAATTATTAAATAAAAAAATCTGGAATTAAAAAAAATAAAAATTTCTTAATCCTAATCCCACACAGCCCCAATCCCTAACAGAGCCCCTGACCGATCAAATCTCAATCCCTAGCTAGAACACACAAGAGCCACCCGACCATCGCTGCCCTCACCCTCCGGCGCCCCGATCGACCCAACCCAAATCTCTAACCAGAACACACAAGAGTAGCCCGACCGTCGCTGCCCTCACCCTCCGTCGCTGCGCTCACACTCCGGCGCAATCAGTCTCCGACTTCGTTGGCCTCTATTGTCTTAACCCGTGCTCGACCCGAGCAGCCCGACCAAGAGCAACCAAGAGGCATTATGTTGAATTCAACAGCGGAGTGCGTAACTTGAAGAGCATAGCCGACGAAGAGAACGTCTTCGGAGTCCACCTCGTCAAGGAGATGGCTGACAGAGAGATCTTGAAGTTCTTCCTCAAATGAAGTATTAGGCTGGTGGAACCAAACTTGTCTTGATTAGAAACTCTCTCGAGTCTCGACTTCCCAAAGGTAAAAACAAAAGAAGAAAACAAAAATGTTCTTCATTCTTTGATAGATATTTGTGTTACATATAGCACTTAAAGTCGCAAATATCATCTTCATTGTTGGTTATTTTAAGTTTTGTTTATGCTTTACATATTGCAAACATCAACAATGAACATCTTCTCTTAAGTGATCATTAGAATCAACCATGAGAAGTTGATAGTCTTTGCATTAGTCATGTTGAACATTAGAATCAACCTTTGTTGTTTCATTGAGAACATTATTCAGTGATTAACATAGTTTTTTCGTATTTTTCATTCCTAAAGTCCTTTAAATTCCCTGCAACTCCTTCCGATATGCTTAAAGACTCTGATTTACATGATTATATCCAAAACTTGTGTTTCATGGGCTGCAGTGTTATCTATTCGTTATGTGTAGATCATCATAAGTTGAAATGATTTACTCCGCATTGATTTGAATCGTGCTTGGGCAACATAGATGATTGTGTCATGGTGGTTGTAATTTCTATATGCTTTAGCCTATATTATTGGATATAAAATGTTAATGGTCGATGATTTGATTACAGGTGACAACCGGCTAACTTCTATAGCTATTACAAGAGGAGGGAAGGCGGCGAAAGCAAGTCCTTCGGGGGCAAAGGGTAAAATGAAGGTGATCCTTGAGTGAGATGACTCAAATGGCAAGGAATATGTGGGTACTAGTACAAGCAAGTTGAAACCTAAAACATCTACTCCTCAAACAACAGTGCAAGTTAGTACAACTCATCTTTAATATAGTTCAATCATTTCTCTAAGTTATTTAGTTAGTCTATGCATTTCCGGTTGTGGTGCCGGCTGTGGTGCCAGATGATATACTCCAGGAAAAATCTGATCAGTACTGGGATCCAAACCCTCACGTAGGGGTTTTCAGACTGGCTGCTGAGGCCATCCCTCACAGTGGAGCTGCAAGCACTGGCAGAGGATAAGAGTCGGTGTTGGAGGAAAAAGCCTTCTTCCAAGACATGGAGAATCTAGATAAGCCTCAGCACCATTGAGAGGCAACAACAATAGATGACTACAATAAGCTTGTAAAATTGTCCGAGTCTATATATAAGTTGTGTTTGTAGGATAAACCAATGCCTTTATGATTAACAAAAGGAATTGGACTTTTGAAATGTGTTGTTCTTTCTCTAGTTCTTCGTTCCATTTGTTATGTAAAATATTTATAAGTTTCAAATATTTCTCATTATCTTTCCTCAACTTTCACTATCAAAGCTGTTTGGTTTAACTAAACGTTGATGCTTACAAAGTTTCAATATTGGTTAAGGGGAGTTAATTAAGAGCTGCAAAATCTTAGTTAAGAATCATAGCCTCACAGTTTTTAATCTTTTATAGGACATGTTCCACCAATTGATTAACTATGTGCATACCTTCAATTTAGATTATTAGATTAGAATCTCTGTTCAGGGCCATTAGTGCAGCTTGTAGCATCTCTCTGCCCTTCTTATCAGGAGGACATCCGGCAAAACCTCTTACTTTCGCATTAGTTTGAACAAAGATTTAAGAACATAAAGTTTGGGTTTTGTTAGAGGCGGGGGTGAGTAATGTATATCGGAGGGAATATCTAGTAGGAGGCGACAATTAAATGGTTAGGGTGAATAATCTAGTTGTTATGATTTAGGTCAAAATCGTATCTTTACTCAATCTCCCGTCGATTTTTGATCATATCCTGTCAATGTGCCTATTTGGGATTGTCAAGGAAAATATTCATCCTGTCAGTGTGATAATATTATGGTTTCAAAATATATATTGACGATCCTTTCGTAAATATGGTTAATAATCCTGGAGATATGACTGACCGTATCTTCAGTGATTCTCTCCCCGATTATAGCTTCAATCCTGTCAAAGTAAACCCGCAGCCTTGTCACTATGAACATTATTCCTGTCGTTGTGAACAAATAACTTTGTCATCTTGGACACACCTTTAATACTAGTTACGGTATGGATAAAATCGCATCTTTATTCTCTTCTCTATTATAGACTTCATCCTGTCATTATTAATTATCAAGATTGTCATAAACAACCTATATCCTGTCAAAAACAAATTTTATTCCTGTCACTATTAATTCTCTTACTAAGGCAATGATTTTCATCCGGCTAGTTTTTATTTTTCAATTTCTGAGAAAAAAATATTATTTTAATATATATTTCATTTTTTAATCTATTTTTTTACTTTTCTTTTTATTCATAATTCTCCTTTTAATGATTTTTATATTTAAATTTATATGTAAAATCAGTCATCATTATTTAGCACAAATGACCTATTTTTTAGCACAAATGACCCACCTATTCTATTTTTGCTATTCTCAGAAAACGGGTATACTTTTGCAAACCGAACACCGATTTGGTGTATTTCTGCAAATCGGCCTATAATATTTTACTGAGATGATAACAATGTGAAATATTTTTTTTTCTCGTAATATTTTTTATGTGTAGAAGTTATTTAAATAAATTTATTTCAAACCGTGTATTTTTTTTGTTAGGCTCTCGTTGATGGTGAATGAATCTTTTGTTAAGAGGAAGGTGATATGATCGTTCATATAACCCAATGTGAATTGAAAAAGAATAAAATAATAGTATGTATTTTAATTAGAAATACAAACAAAATTAAAATATTACTATGAAAAACAAAAATAAAAATTAAATACTACACACGTACAAATGCAAGAAACTAAAAAATCAAATCTAGAACCATAAATAAAAAGAAGGAAAAGAAATATATCTAGAATTTAGTAAATTTAAATTTACAAATCATATATATATAAAAATACTATAATTATTGTGCTACGTACCCACCTATGTTGATCGATTCATCTCTTCATAAGCTTTTTTGTACCTACAAAATAAAATAAATAGAATAAACATTAGAATGCACAACAATAATAATAGTAATAAAGGGAATATTATGAAAAACAATGGAAAAAAGTAGAAAACCTATATATATAGTATTAAATTTAAAAAGTTTGAGAAATAAACAAATGTTTCAACCATAATTATACTGTGGAAGAATTAAACAAAATCATGAACATAAAAATGCTAAAAAAAACACTACATTATTAAAATTAGAAACCTAAGAAGGTTCCCTTTCTCGCTTCATCATGTCAGTCACCAGAGCTTTTCCCAATCTGCACAACAAAAATCTCTTCATAATTATACCCTGCCCCAATTGAGAGCCTACTTTCTCGTTTCAACTATAATCCAATATAACTCTATACCCCTCGGCCATCACCATTCTTTTCCATGCAGCTTCCTGTAAGCAGGATTAGAGGGTTGCTCAAGCCATAAGCTGCGGTACAGAATATTTATGGAAGCTATCCATTTTTTTGAAAAACTTCCACTGCAGGTCAGAATGCATAGTGCTTCATGTTTAGATGAACAGAACAAATGTATGACCTCCTCCTTCTTATATATGGAGTATATAAGCCTTCCACTATTTTTTGTCTCTTGATATTCCCTTTTATTAAAATTTTGATAAGATAAAAGGTCACAACTACACAATAAATTACAATTAATATTATTTTGGTAAAGATGAAATAAATTGTAATTAATATTATTTTATTAGAAGTTGGAAAATCTTAACAATAAATTAGAATTTTTAAGCATAATAATATTTTTATCTTTTTATATGTTCTTTAATTAGAGATTTTCGAAAATTACATAAAAGGATACAACCACACGTACAATAAATTATTATTTATGATCAATTTGGATAAATTTTCTGATTTGGTGTGGATTATTTTTTTAAAATTGTTGATAAAATACAACAAAGTTCTGAATGAGAAAAAAAAAACTATGGAAAAAAAGAAGATAAAGTTAAATTAGGTTTTTATTGTATATATATACTGCCCATTTATGAAATGAAGACATTTATGGTATAAATTTATTAGTAAGTTTGAGAAGGTGGAAGATCTTGACAATAAATTGAAATTAATATTTTGATTAGTAATTTTTTTCAAACGCAATATTTTTTTGGTCTCTTGATATTTTCTTTAATTAGATTAGATGTTTTGGAAAACAAAAGGTTACAAAACCACACAATAAATTGTAGTAATAAATTGAAAATCAGAAATAATAAATTATTATTTTTGATAAATTTTAATGTATAATCTAATGCATTTAAAAAAAGAGCTAACGTTTACATTAAAAAAAAAAAGAGCTAACACGTGTTCTTATAAATGTATACTCCATATAGTTTTAATATATACTCCTTATATGTAAAGTCACCGTGAGTGGAAAGAAAAAATAAATTTAATATTTAAAAAATGGTACGATACTCCATAGCTGCCTTAATTCAATAAACATTTTATAGTGTAGATTTTTCAAGGTTTAGATGAAGAAGTTATTATTATTATTATTATTATTATTATTATTATTATTATTATTATTATTATTATTATTATTATTATTATTATTATTATTATTATAACCAAAGTTTTTACATGAAATTGGATGGGAGTCGGCTAACAAGCTGATCTCCGCAACCCTTCTGAATAACAAAAGCAACTCTAGTCAAAGTGTGACAAGTATCCCTACTATATCCAGGTATCCCTCTAGTGACCCCACACAATCGCTTGAGAAGTCCCATGGCATCATCACTAAGTCACCAATAGTAGAAAAGGAAAACGGAAGAAAGTGATATCCTTTTTCTCTGCAAACATTCTCATATTTTTTCCTTTTGTTTTCAGCAGCTATTCTGGCCGCCCTTTTTGGAATGAAACCTGAAAGACCAGAAGAGCTAAAGATAGAAGTACCCGTAATGTCAACGCAAGTGTCCTTGCCCTGGAACCAGTTATAGAACAAAATATCGGCTGGACGTAGCTCACCTCCCTTGCCATCAACCATACCAGTAGATGCCTCTTTACGAACCGAAATCCCAGCCTTCAAGCACTCATCATATAAAACATCACGTACCATATTATGTCGGTGCTTTACACCAACATCAGCAGCACAAGCAAGGGCGTGATCCCCCCATGGATCCAAAATGCCTTTCTCACAAGCAGGGCATTTGGCTCCGGCCTGAAACAACTCAATCCCAAGACGATACTTAATAATGGACCGAAAAGTAGCGGGGTTCATAACCTGACCAAGACCGGGTATAGGTGCAGCTTTTAACCATTGTTGGGCCATAGGGAGCTTCAGGTTTGCGATTAGAGCTTCTTGCCTGCTAGTAAGAGGAAATTGCATCTTGAGGTGCTTATCAACATGATTATAGTAACAGCTAGCCAATTTCTTCATCAGACAGGGGGCCGGCTGTAACGTACTTATGTCCAACTCATCCTTATCAATGACATTACTCCAACTAGAAGTCGCTAATCCGAAAGCAACCCCATCACCAACTACTCCAGATCCTCTCAAAATACAATCTTGCAAACCACGGGACTGAAGCCTCGAAGCGAGAAAAGAGTAATGAAGCGTGTCGGCCGCGGTGTAAACTCCAAGCCCACCACAATCAATAGGCATAGTAGAAAGGCGCCACTGTATAGGACCAAAACCCGATCCTCCAAGCGTAACTATATGTTCAAGTGAAAGTCTCAAAGAATCATCAAAAACTCCATGAGCATCTACAAAACATGAAGGAGGGGTTGTTCGTATTGCGAAGTAGAGGCGAGACACCCCCAAGCATGCTCGCAAAAGCAGTAACTCACACTGAGGATCTTCCAACCTCCTGATAGCCTACATCAAATCATTAGTTTTCAAAACCCTTCTCAACATCACCTTATCACTAAAGGAAGGATCCAAGCTAACAGCCCCACCGAGAAGTTTAACTCCCCCCACGGGGCGTGAAATATGCTCAGGAAAAACCCCAACATTCCTACAACGTGGGTCCTCACTCGGCCAGAATATTTCTGTCTTATCAATATTCAGATGAAGTCCTAGGGCCGGGCCATCCGCTTGGATAATGGCAAGTGCTCTGCTAACCACCATAGTGTCCCCAATCAACGTCCCATCATCAAGATACCAAGCATTAAGCTTCAGCTCACAATTATCCCTAACCTTACGAATCAAAGGATGCAACGTAAGTGAGAAAAGTAAAGGGTCAAGAGGGTCACCTTGTTGAACTCCTTGACATGAATAGAGGATGTGAGCACCGTAATATAAACGAGTAGGGCGTGTGTAGCAAAACTCAACCCAATGGGCTATGGAAGGGCACATACGACGAACCTCTTTAATCAAAGCACTACGATCAACCAGATTAAAATAACAAAGTAGGAAAATAACAAAGTAGATTAGATTGTCATTAAGTAAGAAAATAACAAAGTAGGAAAATAAAATAAAAGATGTAGTTGTTAGGATTTGAACCTTGGTTAGAGTGATTGTCATCAACAACTACTACCATTGGGCTAAAGAAATTATATTAATGGATGTTGAGCACATAAGAAAAAATAGCAAAATTTGTGTGGAGTTAATAATAGCAATAAATTGCCCCGCAATTGATTTAATTATTTGTGTATTAATAATGTGAATTAGTATTGAGATCCTTGGCTAATGACATAAATGGCTAATTTTATATTGTGACATGTGAAAATAATAAAAACCTAATAATGGGTGCATATAATATAAGGGCTAAAAAAAGCAAATTGAATAAACATTAATGAAGGCTTGCACACAACTTTTCTTGTTATTAGGGAGCATGCCCGTATAAATTTGAGTTATACTATACGTATTAAAGATTTATATACTTGGTTCTTATTAACGGAAATAAGAGCAAAGACTTGTGGGTGTGTTTTTGTTGTTGTATTGTTGTTATTATCATTATTAAATAGTCTTAAAGGAGAAGGGGACAGTTTGCAAAGTATACATATAAGTTGGCCAAATTAGCAAACTATACAAAGTTTGGTAAAAATTAGCAAACTATACATCCCTTGTGCCCCTCATGCATGCCCCCCCTCCTCTCCTGTGTGCCCCCCTTCGCACGCACCGATTTTTTTTTCCGCGCGTCAGTGCTGACGCCGACGTGGAAATGCTGACGTCAGCATTGCTGACACCATTTACAGGGATGCTGATGCCAACGTCGGAAATGCCGAAATCGGCATTGCTGACGCTGTTTACGAGAATGTTGACGCCAATGTCGAAAATGCTGACATCAGCATTTTTGACGCTGTCTACGAGGATGCTGACGCCGATGGTAATGACATCGGAGATCTATATATTTTACGTATTAAGTCATTACCAATTATTTGGATTTCACAAATCAAATAACATTAGAAATTTTATATAAAATATAAAAGGAGAAAAGCAAAGAAACAAATGAATGTTCTAGCAAAAAAAGAAACAAATGAATATTTTATTTTATTTTTGGTAGTGAGAAACAAAAAATATCGATTTGGAATTAAAACAAATTCATTATAGAAAGCATTGAAGCTATTGAAGTCCCAATCCCCTTCTCAATCTTCTCAAAAGTAATTTGCCGACGCCGACACCGAATACGCCGAATTTGCCGACGATGTTGATGTCCTTCCTCCTCCATCTCTTATATTGCAAAAACGATGTCGGCCAATATATACCTACATAAAATATGCATAAAAACGATGTCAGCGCTAAAAAATAAGCATAAAAACTATGTCAGCACTAAAATTAGGCATAAAAACGATGTCAACACTAAAAAATAAACCAATTTTTAAGGACTCAAGCATACATATATACCTACATATATAATATCCAATTAAAAACAATGTCAGCACTAAAAAATACGCATAAAACGATGTCAGCACTAAAAAATACGCATAAAACGATGTCAGCACTAAAAAACAAACCAATTTTAAGGACTCAAGCATATAAATATACCTACATATATAATATCCACCTAAAAATGATGTCAGCACTAAAAAAATACGCAGAAAACAATGTTAGCTATAAAAAACAAAGTAATTTTTAAGGACTCAAGCATACATATATACCTACATATATAATATCCACCTAAAAACGATGTCAGCACATAAAAATATGCATAAAAATGATGTCAGCACTAAAAAATACGCATAAAAACGATGTCAACACTAAAAAATACGCATAAAAACGATGTCAGCACCAAAAAATACACATAAAAACGATGTCGGCGCTAAAAAACAAACCATTTTTTAATGACTCAAGCATACATATATATGCATCAGCATTTCAACTATTAATAATAGTTTTCTACTTATGCATCAGCATATACCTACCTTAGAAATTCAGGTTTTCATACATAATATTTATGCTAGATATATACATTTCAACTATTAATAATAATTTTCTACTTATGCATCAGCATATACCTACATTAATTAGTACTTATGCTAAACCATATATATGCCATGATTTAGATTATACTTCCTCCTTGTTTGCTTGTTTAGCATGATACCCACCTCTACTTACTTCCTCCTTGTACTCGAACTCCTAGAAAGTTAATAGCAGCACAACAAGAACAATGGTGAAAGTTAAGCAAAGTTAATAGCAGCACATGTACTGCAGTCGAACTCCTAGAAATCAAACACAAATTACATAAACAACAGAACACAAATTCAGATTTGATTAACAAAATCAAACACAAATTCATATTTAAATAGCAAAATCAAACACTAATTCAGATTTAATCACACAAAACCTCGAGATAGTAAAGCTCCAAGCGAGAATAAAAGAGATTGGAAGAGGAGTTGCTTACCAGTAGTAACTCTAATTCCAAAACAGGGACGTTGCTGACTTTGCACACTAGTAGTAAGTTAAGTAACTCCCTATTTAGTGAAGACCAGTGGATCTTCCGACTCCATCAATTCCAACGACAATCTCACATAGACTGGTGGCTACAGCTCTGGCGAGCGCTGACGGAGAAGCAAAGTGGAGGCTTCAACGTACCATGTGGACAACAATGAGGCCAAAGCCAATAGCAATGCCCATGAGAGGTTCAAAAATTAATCGGTTCAAGTTTTGGTCACCTTGGAAGATTGCACTCGTTCGGTTGTCAGCGTTGACGGAGACGCAGGCGAAACGTCGGATCAGAAATTGTGTTAAGGACGTTGGACTTGGAAGGCGGAGAATCGCAGTGGGGGCGCAGAGCGGCGCGACGTAGAGGAAAGTGAGGGCGGCGCAAGCGAGAACCGCCACCGATTTCGAAAGTCCTTCAGTAACTTCCATCTCCAGCGTCTGCAAGCAGTGGTGGGTCAAGATTTTTGACCGGAGGTGTGATTCGAAGGCGGATCTGGGAGGAAGATGCAGGGGCGCTACAGTCGCGGTGCCACCGGGGAGTAAGGTGAGGAGGAGCGAATCAAATTTCTCGAGTGCCTCTCTCCTCCGATTCAGTGCCTCTCAGATCCAGTGCCACTCTCCTCCGATTCCGATGGCAACAAGTGCTCTCTCCCTCAATCGAATCTCTGCGAAGAGAACAACACCGATGAGGACGGACACCGATCTCAGTGAAGCCGTGCAGAGCTCGAAGCATATCAATCCATACAGCAAATTCATAGCGCTCGGAGATGGAACAAGTAATTAGAGATGGGAGAAAACTTACAAAGCGACATGGGAAGGGGCTTCTTCTTCCTAGTGCGGATCCAGATCCAAGGCGGAATCCAGATCCAGACCATCGATGATGAACAAGAGAGGTAGAAGTGGTACGGGGATTAGGTATTAGGGATTAATTGGCTTAATTTGACCGAAAATTTGCGCCTTCAATGCAAATTTTCTCTTCAATAAATTACAATTCACCTATCTTGTGTAATTTATTTAACAGTCAGTTTGGATTTGGCAAGTATAATTGGGTAAAATTATTATTAGACATTAATATAAAATAATAACATAGTTTACCCACCGTTTCTTTAAAGCATGATTTATTATTGTTCTTTCATGCTAAAATGGTTAGGTATGGAACATGTTATTTTATTGATGTTTCCATCCGTTATTTTATTTTATTTTATTTGGCATCCATGTTACCTTTAAATAATATGGATTACTTTTGTATTGTGTGATCACTTAAGATATGTATTAATCAATAGTGAAAATGTGAGGATTACGTGTTACGATCGGAACTCAATTGAATCAAGATCAGTGCAAGTAAAATGTATCAATCAATGCAAAGCAAAGTGAAAGTAATGTGTGAAGTAAAGTGAAAGTGATGTGGTAGAGTCAGGTCGGAGCCGTTATTCTCCGGTCTTAAAGTTTCATGAAACTCACACATTCCGAACGCACATATATTATCTAACGGAATGTTACACTACCAAATAAAAAGGTAGTAGGTCGTTATCTACTATTGAGAGCGGGACCGATATCATATGATTGTTAATTAACTAAGAGGTGTGTGTCGAATGAAATGTGTAACCTATCAAAGTGTGTGTTGTAAAGCGTGTAAACTATATCAAAGTGTTAAAATGTGTAACATCGTGTAAAGTTGTGTTCAAGCTATTCAACGTGAGGAAAGTGAGTGAAGTGTGTGATAGACATTTGGTTTCATAGTGATCACAATTAATTCAAGTTATATCATATCTCATCTGTACTCAGGATATGGTTCCTAAGGGTGCTTGTCGCCCACTTCTTATGTTATTCAATCCTTCGGGATTATCCGTGCCATAATAGTTGTGTCGTCAAATTATCAGCTCATCTAAAATATTATAATAATCGCATTCGAGTTTAAATTCATACCATTAAAGGTCAATGAATATAAATCTGAAGTAGTCCCAGTTTCGAGCCGTCACTTGCTAGTTCTTGCGAACTAACCGTCCTTTGTTTGGACGACTAGGGGTCCATTGTCTCCATACAATACCCTAGTCTCCAGTTCGCATGTTAAGGTCGAGTCTCCGAAGAGAAGTTAAAGAAGAGTAAGAAGACATTTTATGTTCAAGATTTAATTATTCAAAGTCTTAGAAAATATTGTATAAACATTTATGTATTATTTTTACAAAGTCTTCCGCTGTAATGTTTTGATGTATCAGATATTGTAATTCGAATCTTGAGATTGTACATAAAAAAAAGATTTATTATACTTCAAGTCTTCCGCTATTTGTATTTTATATTGTTATCATCTTGTTTATGAGAGCATGGTAGCATGTCCTTATAAGCCTAAGGTGGTTACGAAGACTTTAAAGTCCGAGTAATCACTGGCGTTGCAACATTCCCTCGTTTACAGAAGGGGGTGTTACAAATATAACCGTATGTTGTGCAAATATGACTCAAGTCTAGTTTTTTTTTTTTAACATTTTGTCGTGCAAATATAAGAGTACGTTGTGCAAATATAACCGTAAGTTGTGCAAATATGATCCAAGTCTAGTTTTTTTTTTAACATTTTGTCATGCAAATATAAGAGTACGTTGTGCAAATATAACCGTAAGTTGTGCAAATATGACCAAAGTCTAGTTTTTTTTTACATGTTGTCATGCAAATATAAGAGTACGTTGTGCAAATATAACGGTAAGTTGTGCGAATATGACCCAAGTCTAGTTTTTTTAATTTTTAATTTATTTTATTTATTTTGTCGTGCAAATATAAGAGTACGATGTGCAAATATAACTATATGTTGTGCAAATATAACATTTTGTTGTGCAAATGCAATATATATTTTTCCGCTTTTTTTTTCGTTTAAGCACTTTTCGATGTGCAACTATAACGGTATGTTGTGCTCATATAACACTTTTTGTGCAAATATAATTTTATGTCGTGCATATGTTGTGCTCATATAACATCCCAGTTCGTTCTGGGTCTTTCGGAAACACTCGCTCGGGCTCCCCCGGGGTAAGAGTGCGTACGTCCTGACCCCCCAGACCCTGCTTCGTTGCGGGATACACTGGGATATTGTTGTTGTTGTTGCAAATGTAATGTTGGGGTAAAAATCTTACAATATAAAAACAGTGGACAAATTTTGTAATTTCTCTAAATTATCCTAATTGATGGACGCCACTACTATTCACTTTCTCCTCCAGGCATCTCGCCATCTCGGATCTGAGCAGCCCCCCAAATCCCCAATGTTGCCGGAAGCCGGAGACCTTCGAGTTCGCTCCTCCTTCGACCTCACTTGCTCCTCCTCGCTCGGCCACGCTTGCTCGTGCCGATTGCACCCGAAGGAGCTGGATCTGGCGCCGGAGAGCCTGAAAGCGATGGGATCTGGACGGAGGGAAACCTCCAGGGCGGATCTGTGAATTTGAATATGTGGACGAACAAATTTGAAATTAATTGTAATGTTTATGCAGCCATGGATGATCTCCCAGAAGAGATATTAGTTGAAATTCTGTACAGATTGGGCATCAAACCTCTCTTCCGGTGCAAGTGCGTCTCAAAGCAATTCAATTCCCTCATCTCCGATCCCAAATTCAGATCTGGGCGGAGGAGATCTGGGTGGGCGCGTGGCGGCGAACAGGAGGAGAGGAGGAGTGCGCGGCGGCAACGAACAGGAGGAGATGAGGGAGATGGAGGTCCGGCGAACATGAGGACACTCGCCGCCATTGGAGCCGGATCCGGCGTAGAGAGAGAGAGAGAGAGAGAGAGAGAGAGAGAGAGAGAGAGAGAGAACAAATCGAGAGAGCGAGAGGACAAATGTCCGGAGGGGTAGGGGAGAGATCTAGGGTTAGGGGATACACAATTTTCCAATTTGTCCCAAAAGTTGGACATTTCACTAATTTAGCCAAAAAAGTGCATTCCCAACAAATTTTCTCATTACTTTATTACATTTATGAATACAAATAATTAGTTTATTTTAGTTTAGTTGTTAAAGATAATAGATTTTGAATTTATAGTATATTATTGAATTAATGCAGCTATAGTAAAGGAAAATCATTAGTTGAACGAGTGTTAATATGAAATTTATTTAAATTTTAAAAGAAAGTTAGATAAAGTGATAAGAATCCTTGATAATTATATTTTAACTTATATAAATATTTTACATATTTGGATAGTGGGTTATGGGGTGCAAACGGAACCAGATAGGGGGTTACTTAGTGCATTTCCCTCATAAAATTATTATATAAAAAGCATCCGCACAACTGTGCGGGCACTGATCTAGTGTGGATGTTAAAATGTGGTCCAAAAAAGAAACTAATTCACTAAATTGGAAAGAATATAACATATAAAATAATTCACTAAATTGGAAAGAATATAACATATAAAATAATTTAAAAATATGCTAAACTTTATTAAATACGTAGTACTTTCTGAATCCACATTTTATCTATAATATTTATGTAATAATAAGAAACAAATACATATCTATCTATCCATCCATCTAAAAATAATAATAAAAAATATATCTATCTATCTTATATCTATCTATCATCCATCCATCTATATAAATTCAAAATTTATCATTCCATTAACTGTACAATTTACTTCTTTCTTGAATATCCTCTCTTCTTTCTCTCCCTGTCGCTCATCTTTAACTCAATATCCTTCTTGGATGTTATGAGATGAGCGAGAGGGAGAGGAAAAGGAAAGGGATATTGTTGAACACAATTCCTCCGAAAAAGAAAATTTTGGGTTCACATTAAATTTTGTTTTATGTTTTGTAATATGTATGAATTTGACAGGCTAATTTGTGATTTTTTTATTTTATTTTATTTCGCTTTTAATTTGGTTGGTTTATGTGAATGGTTGAAATATGTCATATATCTTTTGTTTAGAAAGGTTGATCGAGTGAGTGGTTGATTAATACAAAATATATTTTATATTGTGTTTAAACATAAAGCAAAGCAATAGTGAGTGTTTGATTAACACAATTTATGATTAATTTTATTTAGAACTTATTATTTCTAAAATATATTGTAAGATGTGTTAAAACAACCACAAACTATTCAATTATTTATATTTATAATTACATTATAATTATTGTTATTATAAATTACTCCGTATAAATAATAAATAAATCCACCCCTTATACTTATAATTTTAGAAGCAAACTCTTTGTTAAAATTTGCACCACGTGTTATTCTCTGAATAAAGTTAAGAAACACAGTTACCTTCTTCCTCACCCACGTTCTCTTTTTCCCAATACTAAGGTGAAATTGGTTTTCTCACCCATGTTTTTTTTTTTCCTCACAATCATTTTCCTTCCTTCTTCCTTGAAATTGATACGTTAATTAGTGTGTTATTGTGGAGACGGGGTGTGTTATTGTGGAGACGGGGCGCAAATAGATCAGTTGAATGGTAGCGCTTGAAGGTGAAGGAGACATGGGAGCCACCAAAGTTGGCAGCACCGATGAGGAGGACGGTGAGGCCGACCAGGGATGGAGGAGGCGTTGTCAAACTCTAAACCCTAAACAATTTCCTTTCTTGATTCTCCCAACAAATTCGCTTCAGATCCAACTGAGAAGAACAAAGAAAAAGAGATTTCAATTCAAAAGAAATAAAGATTGAATTTCAATCTCAAGAGAAATAGGCAAAACCCTACCTTTCTCTTTCTTCGGATTCAATGGAGGAGAGTAAAAACCATGGCTTTGGAGAAGAGACTGACTGACTCTTCCACTGGATGTCATCAGTCAGATGCCCCAATCCTCTGCGCGAACGGTTGTGGATTCTTCGGTAAGCCTTCCACCCTAAATCTCTACTCCAAGTGCAATAGAGACTCCAAGATGCACGAGGAGCAAGCCGTCACAGCCATAGCGGTTGCAGAGAAGTCAGGGAGGATCCTGTGGATGCCATGTTCGATGGATCTTCGTCGCCCGTGGTGGCGGATGTCGTACCTCTGCAGACCAAGGCAGCGAACCGGTGCAGGAGCTGCAACAAGAAGGTGGGTGTGATGGGGTTCATGTGCAGGTGTGGGATTACATTCTGCATTTCTACTTGAAGGGCATGCCTGTTTGTTCGATTTCAAGGGAGCAGACGCCATAGTTAAGGCAACCTGGTAATTAAGGCTGATGAGGTGGAGAGGCTTTGAGCAACAAAAATGTAATTTGGTACTCTGTATGAACACCGAATACCTCTCTCTTTCCCCTTGCTTTCCTGTTTGCTTCTGTATGTCATGGTTTTTTGTTTTCTATCAGATTTTTGTTTGGTTGATCAATGGCTACAGTGGAGAACGAAAGGGGATTATCTGAAGTTAGTTTGTTTGTGGTGAACTACCACAAAATCCTAGATTCTAATGCCAAGGTGATATTTTTTTGCAACTGGCGGATGCGATTTTTTTTATTGTTGCAATTGGGAAACTTGAATCCATATGGTTGCTCAATTTCAACCTCATATTCCTCATATGGGTATTCTTTTTCTTCGCCAAGGGGTATTGCTATGCCTCCTAAGTCCTAATGCATCAGCTGGTTGGATTTGGATTTGTAATATATTAATGAATTAACTTGCATCCATCTACTTATCTGCTCTCTTCGCCGCGTTTAGCTACTCCCTTTCACCACCTACCCACCGCTTTCGTTGTTCTCTTCCTCTTTACACAGATATTCACGGTATTCTGACTATGCAAGCGTGAGGGTTTGTGATAAGGCACCAAATCAATTTCAGGCCAATCGGAGACGATGAATTGCCTTACGGGATATCGCAGGTAATTTTTTATGAGTTGATTTAAGTTGAGATTTTGAATTTCATTGATTGATAGTAGTTATATTCATTTGTGATTGATGATTGGATAAATTGAGGTTTAGATTTTGAGACTTTGTATTTGTTTGCTTTTACGCCTCCAAGGTGTTCGTAGAAATGCTTCACATAGATTTTGGAATGGAGGTTGTCTTTGGATGACGTTGTGTCATAACTAAGTTTGTCCTTACTCAATATTGATTTTTCATCTTACCGGAGATTATTTTGTGATCTTGGAGGAGGTAGTATTATTAGTATTATTATCGTTTTAGAAGTTTACCATCTATCGATTCTAATATTTGGACAGTCTCCCACAATTGCTTAGTGTTATCAGGTGTAATTTCTCAATTCCCAATTCACTACAAGCATTAGAAGATTTAACGAGTTCTGATTCTTATATGTGTATATAATCTTATTATATTTTGTCATTTTTTGGCTCATTACTTCAATGGAGATAATCAAAATCTACAATCAATTCAGGCAACATATGTGGATTAAGGGATTTTGAATGAATTGCGTACATTACACTAAAACAACTTACTTTCATCAGAATTACATGATCTTAATTTGAACTAAATCTCCCACTCATGGTATGTTTTATGTAGAGAGGACATTAATTGTATTTGAATTAAAACTTTGGACACTACTTACAAAAATTAGCTTTGATTTTTGGCGTTGTTTGTGTGGGGCTGCGTTGGTGTTCTAGAGGTTGCTTTTCCTTTCGGACTGATTTCAAAGGGTCATGCTAAGAAGTTCGAGGGAGGTTCGAGCTGAATTTTCCTGCAATTTGAATTCAGCTTAGAGGGCGATTTTCTATTGCATTTGTGAACCATTATTAGTCTGCAAAGGGCTGCTCGAGGGAGGTTTGAGTTGAATTTTTCTGGATTTTGAATTCAGCTTAAGGGGTATGATTATCTGATGCATTCATGGGTTGTTATTGGTTTGCAATGGGCTGCTATGGTCAGATGGTTCGTTGGGGGGTGTTTGGTGATGGCCTTGGTGACATTTATGGCCTGTTTGCTTGCTGAGAAGGGGTTGTTTTGATCTGCTAAGGAAGTTGCTGTTGTGCTTTGTTTTTGTACCGATTTCGATTGAAATGGGGCTGTTTTGGTCGGTTTAGATGTGCTTGACTATTGGCAATGCTATGGGTACTTTAGTAGCCTTTTAATCATAGATTATGTGGATGTTCTATGATCGATCAGAATATGGTGCAACTAGAAGGATGTTATTATTGTTTTCTGCCGCTTCTTTTCAAGGGTAGTATGGGTTGTTTGATGGGGTATTATGGGTTGTGGCTATGGTTGTCATTCATAGCATTAAGCAATGAAATTCACTGTATGCTACTATATTTTTAAAGACAAGGTGACGCTCTAGCTACTTATTGGGTTTGTATAGGGGCTAAAGGTTTGATTTGGCTAACTGCTCTTTTCAATGCTATTTTAGGATTAGCTAAGATGCCTTCGGAACGGAGACTTAGTAAGCTAGTCCCGATCTACAAGAATAAAGGGGATGTACAGTGTTGCAGCAACTACAGAGGAATCAAACTGCTGAGTCATACGATGAAATTATGGGAAAGAGTTATAGAGGCGAGACTTCGGAGTTTGGTTGAGGTGTCTGAGAACCAATTTGGCTTCATGCCTGGTAGATCAGCTACTGAAGCTATTCACTTGCTGAGGCTGTCGATAGAGATGCACAGAGATAGGAAGAAGAATATGCATATGGCCTTTATTGATATAGAAAAGGCATACGACATGGTTCCGAGAGAGCTATTGTGGAGTTGCTTGGTAGAAAAGGGAGTGTCGGGGACATATATCAGAGTTATCATAGATATGTACGATGGGTCACTGACTAGCGTCAGAACATCGGGTGAAGATTCAAAGTTTTTTCAGATTCGAGTGGGGTTATATTAATCGAGATGACAGCAGCAACTGCGCCTTTCGCATTTCCTAGAACCTAGAAGAGCAAACATATCTTAGACTTATATTCTTCAAATCATACATGATTGTCTTCAAATCATACATGACTGTAAGTTCGGTAACTGATAAGAAAACGAAACAGACTCATGAGAAGCTGATCATATTACATCTCTGGACATTCAGAGTATGTCTATCCGAGTATCCATGAAAGAGGTTAAGTCAACTTCTTCCATTCACCCTCTAACTTAGATTATTAAATCCTACAGTCTTGCAGTGCCTCTGTCTGCATCTTTTATTTCACCTAATGCTCACTTAGCAGCTTATGATTACAAATCTATAACACAAATTAGGTGGTGCCCTGGTGCAAGAGAGTTGTGTTAATAAAAGCACCTTGGCTCAATTGTCATAGCAATGCTATATAGAATCAATCAAGTCTAGCATCAAATTCTTCCTCATGCAAGAGGGAACGTATATTAATGATGTTATTTACTAACAGATAAAGGGTTTATTTTATTGTCATTCTCATTAATATATTAATGAATTAACTTTCATTCCTAATACAATGATGACTGATGAGGAGTGAAAACCCTTCACTTGCCGATACAATGATGGGGTTTATACATTTAACCACCTATCTTTATCAAATCAGTTTATAATTTAGACCAATTTAAAAGTTGTAACATATATGATGTGTAATAGATAAAGTATCATAGAGGGTTCAAACTCAATTTTCTTAAGTAAAAAACTATAAGGTTTCTTTTATTTGTCTTCAATTATGACAGAGGTTAGGAGAAGCGGAGAATCAATTGATTTACTATTCTTTTTCATCTCAAGAAAAGTAAAGGAATATTTGCATGAATATACTACTTTTACACAACTTTGGCATAAATAGCATGAGGGGGGTAAAAATTGCATGGGGGTGTCACTTGCTACTTTTGCAAATATTGGTAGCAAGTTCCACCCAGTTGGAGGTCAAAAATAAAAAAAAAATTAAATAATACACCACTTTTGTACCCCGTTAGTCTTGTGAAGGAGATGATGACGTGTCAATGTGGGATATGTTGGAAGAATTGCAGAAGCCGGCTTGTGTGATGGAAGGAGGGAGGGTGATGTAATGTGCATTAAATGCACATCTCCTTTTCATTTTGGCGCCAAACAAAAAAGGGATGGAGCAATGATTGACTTTTTAAATCTCTTTATCTCTTCTGCCAAAATAAAGAGAAGCTTAGGAATCTCAAGGTAAAGGGGGGAAAAAAATTAAGAGGGTCTCCATTGAAGCTGATCGAGAGGCAAAGGTGAGGTCAATTACCAGTTACATGCCGGACATCCAAGAAAACGAGACAACAACTGACTATTACGTGCCAGAGGAAAAGTAACACGTGCCAACACCATACAGTGGACATTAACAAAAATGGGTATGCTATCTTATGGGTTTATTTATGGACATAACTACTTCCCTTTTCTTCATATCCCCATTGAAATTGGTAAAACTATTTTATTCTTTTACGAGTGCAGGGGAGAAAGAGCTTGTATTTGTTACGATTGTGGCCGATGGGCAGTGGCAAAGTGGAGGAGGTGGCTGGGTGTTCGAAGGACCAATTTCGAACAGAAGGGATGCAAGCCTTTTTCAGTGTACGACCAGTCCGACTGAGATGCGTTCAAGTTTCTCAACTCGACCATAGGAGAACGAGCGTGGCCCTCTCCGTTGTACATGTCATTGAAAGAAATTGATGCCCAATTAGGCATCCAGTCTGTGGTGATAGACTTGTCTCCAAAAACCAACCCATACGGAGGTGCAGTCCCTTCTGCGTACCTGGGCATCAACGAGCCGGTGCACATGGAGAGTACAAAGTTTGACATACAAAATTCCATGTCTGGCACAGAAAACCGAGATGCTGGCACAGAATTTCCAACCTCTGTCAATCTGTCATGGACAATTCAGCGCCTGAAAGCTGCACAACCACAATAACACATCAACCAAAGGGGTCAAGCAAAGTGCAGGACAAAGACGATGGGAAATCGGTCATATGTCTCAGTGGTGATGATGAGGACAATTTATAATGGAATGGTGAACCGCCCTTGGGTCCAGTGGGATTCAAACAAGCAGTTCAAGTATTCTTTCATCAGCCTCGGGGTCTGGAGGAGGGCAGTCCCCCACCTTCGCAAGGTACGTCACATTCACTACTAATTTCACAATGTGCCAGTCCAGAAGTTTTGTTAGCCAAACACATTGAAATGCATGCTATGTCCCTTAAAATGTCTGCCAACTGTATCCGGCAGATGCGGTCTTCTTCTTCTTCTTCAAAATCGGCAGGTGCTCCGGCGATTTTCTCTTGCTCGTCGCCCTTCTTCAAACGCGGAAGCAGGGCTTCCCCGACTTTCCTCCCGACTTCGGCGTCACGGCTTCATCTGGCTTCCTCCCGCGTCACCGGCGTCATCGGCTTCCTCCCGGATATGGTGTCTTCTCCTCACCTGTCGGATATGGTGTCATCGGCTTCCTTACCTCCCAGATATGACGTCTTCTCCTCCCGCGTCACCAGCGTCACCACTCCCTCCCTTGTGCTCTGAAACCGCTTCAACTGGCTTACCTTCTACCCCCCTTAACAAACCTGTTAATTTTTGCAATTTGTTCAGGCCATATGCTATTTTTTGCAATTTTTTCAAGGGGGTGTTAGTTTTGCCAATGGCTAGGAAAAGTGGTATATTGAATGCTATTTACTCAAAAGTAAATTTCAAAAAACAACATCACAAGAAGCAGGGCAATATGGGTAAAACTAATTCAAATAACCCAAACTTTGGTGGGGTGAGCAGCTAGCACCATGAACTTTATAAAGTAACAAAAATAACCCAAACTTTTACTACTATGTGCTTATATCACCATCAAGCACCAATATCTTTTTTAAAATAAAAATTAACACCTAACTTTTATAGTTTTGAAATAAAATCTAAAACAATATTAAACTAGGTTTTTTAAATAAAAAATTACAAAAAAGGTAAAAATAAAATAAAATGAAAAATAAAATTTTGACTTAAGATAATTGAAAAAAATATCGCTAATTTATGTCATATTTTAAAAACCCAAAATTTGGTTTGAACAAATGATATACGTCAGAAATATTTTTGTAAAATATTTATGAAATGAATTTTTTATTAAAAAATTACATAAAATATATTACCTTTAAATATTTCTCAAATGATATAACTTTTTATATTTTTCAAATAGGACCTGAAGTAAAATTTTAAACTAGGCTTTTAATCAAAATTACACCAAATATACATTTTTAAAAATGAAAAATAAAATTTTCTGCTTAAGATAATTGGAAAAAAAATTCGCTAATTTATTACATATTTCAAAAACCCATAATTTGGTTAGAACAAATTATACTCCGTGTAAGTTAGAAATATTCTCAAGTGAAATACTCCTTATATTTTTAATTTGTTGTATTTTTGTTAATTTATTATTTTTTAATTAAAGAATAAATTAAAAAAAATATTTGAGAAATATTTTTCAAATATATTTCTAACTTATATAATTTTTTCAAACCAATTTTTTGGTTTTTAAAATATGACATAAATTAGCGATTTTTTTCCAACTATCTTAAGTCAAAAAATTTATTTTTCATTTAAAAAAATTTACCTTTTGTGTAATTTTGATTAAAAAAATCTAGTTTAATATTGTTTCAGGTTCTATTTCAAAACTATAAAAAGTTAGATGTTATTTTTTATTTTAAAAAAGACATTGGTGGTGATAAAAGTTAGATGTTAATTTTTTATTTACCTTTTTTGTTATTTTTTATTTAAAAAAACCTAGTTTAATATTGTTTTAGATTTTATTTCAAAACTATAAAAGTTAGGTGTTAATTTTTATTTAAAAAAAAGATATTGGTGCTTGATGGTGATATAAGTACATAGTAGTAAAAGTTTGGGTTATTTTTGTCACTTTATAAAGTTCATGGTGCTACCAGCTCACCCCACCAAAGTTTGGGTTATTTGAATTAGTTTTACCGGGCAATATGTTAGTAGAAAATTGACGTATCGAATATTTTGTTTAATACGTCAAACTCGACCGAAAATATTATGACAAAACCCGAACAAGGTTCGGGAAAAGATCTAGTTATAATTATAATACAATCAAATCCAAACGCACCCGGACATATGTCATAAAATTGTATTAACAGATCTTGCTTTAAATACTCAACCTTAACTATACAGTTCATCATTCCAGTCTGTCTCTTTTCTCTTTCTTTTTCATTTATCCAAATCAAAAATAAAATCAAAATCAAAATCGGATTCGACAAGCACGAAATTTCGCCGTCCAGTGATTCCTCGAGTTCCTCCGCACGCACTGGTTTTCCGATCGAATGGCGGCATCGACGACGGTGGAGCCGGCGTTTGAGGTTGTTGCTTACATCCTCCAGGACTCCTCCAGCTGGTGGAGTGACATCGACCGTTCTCCTCTCTGGCAGGATCGCATCTTTCACATTCTCGCTACTCTTTACGGGATCGTCGCCGTGATTGCCCTCGTGAGCTCTTCAATTCTTTGATTTCACTTGGTTTTGTCATCATATTGATGCGAATTTGATTATTTAGGGTTTGGATGTTCTTTTTCTAGATTCTAATCGTGTCGAGGTTTTGTTGTTTTTCTCTTGGGGCATGGAATAGGTTCAACTGATTAGGATTCAATTGAGAGTTCCAGAGTATGGATGGACCACTCAGAAGGTCTTCCACTTTTTAAATTTCATAGTTAATGGAGGTTCGTAATCTTTGTAATTTTATTCATATTGGAATTTCATCCAGAAATCAGTATCTGTAAGAAGCTGATTATTTGATATTTACCTTGTGTTAGTTCGATGCTTGGTGTTTGTGTTCCGTCGTGATGTTCAGCGCCTTGAGCCTGAGGTTTCTTCTTCTTCTTCTTCATGCTGGTTCTGTGAACACAATGATTGTCATTTGCATCTATCCTCTCTTTACCTTGTACCTTGTTGGTGGTGGTGTGTATGGCTCAGATTCTTCGACATATAGTGCTGGATATGCCGAGTCTAGCGTTCTTCACCACGTATGCATTACTAGTTCTCTTCTGGGCAGAGATCTACTATCAGGTTTTAGTTTTCTGTTTCATTTATCTCCCACCTGATTCCTTTGATTGTTTTGAAGCTCATTTTATCCTGAGTCAATTTTGTATGTGGCAGGCTCGTGCTGTATCTACTGATGGACTCCGGCCAACTTTCTACACAGTTAATGCGATCGTTTATGCACTTCAGGTGAAATCTTGGTATCAATTCCTATAGACGAGGCCTGGTTTTGTATGAATGTATATATTGCACAGCTGAAATTAGTTTTGTAAACCTTAACTTTTTAGGGTGTGTTTGGTAAGACATGCTTATAATGTAAATGATGCTCATAAGGTCTAAAATGGGCTTGTTACCTAACACGCCCTTAACCCTTAGTCTGTCCATTTATGTGATTTGTTTTATGGTAGGAAGAACGGCTATGCTATTTCTGTGATTGCATGAGTTGATACTCTTAAGCTAGTTTGGATCTAAGTTCCATACAATGGATGATTATATAGAGAATTCATGTTTAAACGTTCTAGTAAAAAGGTTATTTATTTATTAACTCTCTATTATGCATATACCATAGGACTTGTGAATTTGGTTTGTGACAAATTTGCATTTCAAGTAGTTCTTTGCTTTTCTTTTAATTCGTTTTTCACTACTAGTATTGAATGTCAGATGATGGGGACTGCAATTGGTGTTTAAAAAAAACCTTTTTTTTTGGTGGGGCAATGATATCTCTACAGTGAGCATTTCTCCTGTAGATTCTGCTATTGGTTACTGATAAAATTAGACAAATTTTGCTCCATCTTTTTCCTTGTTTGATTTTTATGGGGTTTGAAGTTATGTTTTATCCTTTTAAAACCTGTTTCTTTAGTTACTCATGTACAAATCGATAGGAAAAAGTAAGGTATCTCATATTTTCAATGATATACAAATGACCCGCTGCACCACATGAACCTGTAATAAATTATTGGTTGCTAGTGCAACCATAAACATGTAAATTTCTGCACGTGTTCATTCCGATGCAACCTAACCATAGTAATGAATAATTCATGATAATATGTGGCACTTGGGTAGGTTCACTTGTAGCTCTGAGACCTTATTCCTTTTCCCCTTGTCTAGCCTATAAAATCTACGGCTGTCACATTCTCAATGAACCTTCTATTTGACTGGATGTTGATTGTAAAAGACAAGTCAACTTTTCAAAATATTTACTGCTGTCAAGTATATAATATAATAACTCAACGGGTCTTTTATTCCATTTCTAACAATACATAATATTCATTTCTTTGCGTGTTAATATCCACATGATTGAATATTTGTGTGTTGACAAGCGGTGGGGATGTTGGAAGTGAATATTGGTATACTATCTTTCTTTATTTTGATGGTTGAGGATGAGGGCTCATCAGAGAAGTCAATGCGTGATCTGCTTTGACCTGTAGTGTGTAGTAATGGTCAAATTTTCTAATTTGTTAGGACACGGACTAGGATTAGGTGTATGATCGCGTTTTGACGATATAGTATCAAATGAGGAACAAGGGATCTGTCAATCTGGTATCTTTTTATAGTATCAATAGGAGAATAAGTGTGGCTTCTAATATGTGACAAAAGGAGTTGGATTCGTAGTGTTGAGGTCTATGTGCTAGGTTTTCTTTCCTGGGGCTGTCAATTACATTTAAGAAGTTTTTTCATTAACTTTTTCTTGCATTTAACTGCCTCAGGAGTTTAGGATCCCAGGGCCTTTCTAAATGCCATATATATACATAATTTCTATTTATCCTTGTAAACTAAAAATTCCATTTCAAATAAGCTGAGCGCATAATAGCTTAGATTGGGCCTCTTTAGAAAAATGATCTTGTCCTACTTTGCTGCCTTTGAGATTTTTGCATATTTGATTTTGTATGTCCTTTGTGTGCTTTAGCGATTCACATGGCATATGTGTAATGCAATTATTAGACAAAACCCTACTAAACACTATGAAGCTGCTCTTGATGATCTTCAAAATTTAGCGTATTTGATATGCTGCTTAATTCCATACTTCCATCTGGCTTCTCCTCGAGCATAAGGATTTACTCCCTCCGATTGGAAATATAAGGCGTTTGACTTTTGTGCGCGTAGTTTAAGGAGCTAAAAACTATATAAAATATTGATTTTTTTAATTAAATTTTTTTACATTATAATACTTATTATTCGCGCACAAAAGTCAAACGCCTTATATTTCCAATCGGAGAGAGTATACTCTAAACAACAACAATATCAAGCCAGTATAACCTTCTAGAGCGGGTTTGAGGGTTGAGATGCACGCATCCATTCCTTGAACAAGTAAAGAGGATGTAAAATAGAACTTTATCTTTATAGGTCCGTGGGCATAAGTGTGGGTTTTTTGGTGGCAATATAACTGACTCACTGAGGGTGGGTATGGTGTGGGTGTATATGGTCATGGTTGTGGAAATGTTAAACAAATTAAACTTGCCTGTACAAATTTTAATGCAAATGGTGCAAGGCTATTGCGACTGCATGTTATACATGATCTTATTTTGTAGAGGCAATTTTAAAAGGTTGCTGTAGCAGTACCTTGGCCCTTGGTTCCATTACAGTTTCAAAAGTTTGAGAGGAGGGCAAAATAAAGGGTTGTGATTAACCATGAGAGTGAAGGAGATAAAAGCATAGCATAGGTGCATTGAAAAGGTTTCTCTTTAAAAATTTGACAGTTATTGCTTCTCACTGAAAAGGGCATTGCTTCTCCCATTGGGCCTTTAGATGCAATAGGCAGTTAACATGCCTAGAAGCCTTTCACGTTGGCATGTCTTATTCTAGTCCAAAATATTCCCAATTTTCCATGGATTCCATTATGTCTGCATGGGAAAAATTCCTCGTGTTGTTCTCGATAAATGCATGCTTCATGTACTTAATGCTGAAAACCCATCATAAGTAACTTCTGTTGTCTTGTTATGAGCATCATGTACTTTTTTCCCGTTTTCATTATCTTGAATGGACAAGGATTCCTATTTCAGATATTTTGAGCCATTTAAAAGAGATATGATTCTTTTATCTTTGAATAAGCAGATGGTAACTATTGCAATTTAAAGGGAGTCGAGTTGTCATGTCAAGGTTACGATAGGTTTTCTTAGTAATCATTATCTTTCTAAACAAATGATTCAAAGCTTGCCATCATATCTGCTTGAGCAAAATTGAAAATTCCTTATTGTGGTTTGGAGATATTCATAAGCGTTCACTTGCATGCTTATGGCCCTTCATGAGTCACATCCACTACATGAATCAAACCCATCACATCATAGTGTTCGTGTTGTCATTATCTTGACTTGCTGAGTGTTAATCTTCCAATGCTTTATATAATTTTAGTGTTCCACACGGTCCTTCATGAATCAAGTGATTTGCCATCATACAACAAACTTCCCGTATACTGTACTGAAATGGTGATAACACAACAATTTCTGTGTTCCTCACTGTCCTTCACGAGTCAAATCCATTATTTTTTCTTTGATTTAGCAAAGGGCAGGTAATGCAGTACAAGGGAAGTCCATTGTCATGTAAAGGTTCCCATAGGACTTCTTACTTATCTTTCCGATCTGTTTAAGGGGGAGCTTTCTCTCGCAAAAGAGAAGAATCAATGGTTCCACATTTTGTGCAATAGTAGACCAGCTAAAAATTTTAAGCTGTGAAGTAGCATAGTTCATGTGCAAGGATTGAAAATGGTATTTGAGCAACTTGTCTTTTCATTGTTTCAGATTATTATTTGGTTGGTGCTGTGGTGGAAACCAATTCATGCTCTGGTGGTGATTTCTAAAATGTTCTTCGCAGGTTTTTCCCTATCAAACACTAGTTGTAAATATTTTTCTTTCCTATCTTGCATAAATTTTTAAATCTAGTTATTTTGTACTGTCAGGTGTTTCACTTTTTGCAGCCCTTGGTTTCCTTCTCTATGGGGGAAGGTAAGTGTGATTACTTAAAACTGATATTGTTAAGTTTTCAGGTCCTCATGTGAGTGCTAGCATTTACTTGAATTACGCCCATCCTTTTTTGATCACCCAAATTATGTTGTGCATTTAAGAGGAGAATATTTGAATTGTCTCGGTTAATCAAGTAATCAACTGTCGGTACTCGTTGGGGTTGGTCAGTGTAGTTAGCTGTGCAGTTATTTCTCTTTTATAAGGTTTATTAGATCAATCATTTGAATTTTCTTTAGACAGAAGTCACATAATCCTAGTTATGTATTTTGAATGCTTTAGAGTTGGCATTGGGATACTGTTTATTACTTTTCTTTGAGTGTATAGCCTTAATAAGAACCAAAAGTAGAAGACTCAAGTATGGTATGGCCTTAGTTTGCATTAACAACTAAAAACCTGCTTAGTAGAACCTGCTTTTTTCCTTGACTTGTGCATATTGCTTGCGTTCTTGACATGAACTTTATTATGACATAAAAAAATTTAAACTATGTCCTTTGAGAGTGTATTCCTTCAAGCGGTACTATTTCCGTCTTTTAGGTGATTAAACTTACTGTTTAAGATTCTTCAAGTTATTCTGTTTGTCAGTGAACTTGCTGCTTGTTTTCTGGTGATGACATACTTGTCTCTGTTGACTGTCACATTTGGTAGGCTCTTCTTAATGCTACAGAGATTCCCTGTAGAATCAAAAGGGCGACGCAAGAAGCTGCAGGAGGTCTGTTATTTTGTGTGTTATTGTGATATCTGTGTTTTAGTTTCCTCCTTTTACTTGAGTATGATTAATGATCTGTTTATTTTTTCTGTATACAGGTTGGCTACGTGACCAGCATATGTTTCTTATGTTTCCTTGCAAGATGTATCATGGTAAGCATTCTTCGACTAATTTTATGGATATAACCACGCCTTTAGATCTGAAAAAGAGGGCATAGGTTGCTCAACAAATCGCATTACTAAAGTGGATTTAGAGGCTGCATGTAAGGTGTTTTGGTAGAACTGAAGATGGCAGTTGACAGTTATGGTTATGGAAGAGATCAAGGTAATGGTTGGTTGGATGAGAGAAGGGTGGGTCTTGTTGCATGTCCCCATTCCTCTACAACGTGATGCTAGTTTCATGTTTTTACTGTACCATAGATTGTTCGAGGGTGTAGGATAGTGTTTTTTTAATGACTCTTTACTACTGCAGTTATCTGATTTCTTCTTATTGTTTCTCTCATCTTTTGAATGTTGCAGATGTGCTTCAATGCATTTGACCGAGCTGCTGATCTTGATGTTCTCAATCATCCAATCCTCTTGATGATATACTACCTGGTGAGTTCCATCCACATATTTATTTGTTAGTGTTTCTAGCAAATGGCAAGTCTTTTTTTTTTTCCTTCTTTTATTCTTTGTAGAAATACCACCAGTATGGTGTTGTTTCCATAAGAAATGAGTAGCTGAGTTATTTGAAACATGTCCACATAGGGTAGTCAAAGGCATAGAAACATACTAATATCATATCGTTTATCATATGCCTTTTACTTTGGTTGCGTCGTTCTAATATTGACAGGGTAGATTTGGACTGTCTTTTAGAACAGAAGAAATTTTGTGTAGGCAATGTATTTGTAATTTAAAATGCATCTATATTTTTCAGAAGACAAGCATGATGGTAGTGCAAGTAAAATTAGGTACACTCAATATAGTGCAAGACATAACACTAGCAAGGAACTGTTAGAAAATCTTACATGCATAACAAAATGTCAAGGACGGTTATTCGTACCTGATATGGGAGCTCCTTTGTTGGTTGTCCTGGTTAAATAATGGGTGTTAAAACTCCTTGAAAAACTACTCAAACCTTCTTTCTTCTTCCTGCCCCATTGAGGTTTTCAGCTTTTGATCTACTTTCATGTGTCTAATTTTAGATCTGTTTGCAAGTATTCGAGACGTTTTTATTGGTTTACATATCTAATGCAATTGTATTGGCTAACCTAGTTGGTGGAGATATTGCCTTCTTTACTGGTTCTTTTTATACTGAGGAAGTTGCCTCCGAAGCGTGGAACAACTCAATATCATCCTATTCGCTAAGACGACGAGAAATACCTATCCTGGACAGTTAAACCAATATGCATATCGGTGAGCTTTTCTGAAGCCGTTTACACCCCTATAAAAAGCAAAGGGATCAGCTGGAAGTTAATGGTTTCATGACTTAATCTTCACTTCACAACTCTGGAAATCAATTTTTTTTTATGTTGCAAGCCATGAAGTTGAGAAAGATTGATGCTGTCTTTGATGAGATGAAAATGTAAAAAGAAGAAGAAAAAGAATCTGTATTTGGGGTCCAGTTCTTGTGTCTGTATGAATCTCGGACATTATTTTCCGGGTTTCACATTTCATCGATGTTCATATCGATTGGTTTTATATCATTCGTTGTTTTCGAATCAAATTCGATGAATCTAAACTGTTGCAGGGAAAAAAAGAAAATTGAAAGAGATAACAGCCAGGCTGATACATACCTTGGTTCGGAGAACTCGAATCTTGCTAGAACGAATCCTTTCTTCATCATAGCTTCTCACAGGAGCTTCAAATTCACCAGAGCTGAATCTGAATCTGCTGAATTGCAAACCTTATTTGTAAGATTGGGAGCAGTTGACTGGTAGAAATCTGCAAAACTGGTTGTTGGCTGATTTTGATTAGTCTTTTTGCCTTAACTTTGAATGTTAGGTTTTACTTGCCAGTTAACTTTCAAAGCCCTAGCACCTAGTAAAGAGTTGATTAAAAAAAATGCATAGCAAGTATTAAGCAACCCTTCTAATCCAACATTTCTTTAGGACTGTTATTTGAACCGAACGAGTTGAGAATCTTATTCATATTCAACTCGCTTAGAAACAAGCTGAGCCTAAATATGGACTTGAGCTTAAAAATGTGTTTATACTCTGCTCGTTTAGGAAATGAACGAGCTCGAGTCGAACTTTTTTTGAGTATTAAGCAACCTTATTTGCTTAAAACATAGTAAAATTAAAGGAAATTTTATAAATTTCACGAAATTCGAGTTTAAATCGAGCAAGTTGAGCTTTGAACCGAGCTTGAAAATGTGTTCATACTCAGTTTGTTTAGAAAATGAACAAGTTCGAGCTACTCGGCTCACATAACAACCTTAAGTTGGGTTAACGCCGGTAGTTTGAAGTTTGGATCACTAACTTAAAAGGGTTGATTTTTATTTTATTTTTTTAGTAGGCAAACATTTGGCGTAGTTTACGCAGCGCGTAAAATACAACTATGATCATCCTCAAGGATGATGGAATACAGATCCCTATTAGAAGGGAGAGTAGATCTATTACAAATGGTACCATGTCTAGGTATATAGTCAGCGACTTTGTTGGCTTCTCTGAAACAGTGACGGAACTCTATTTGATCAAAGTCTCTAGCCAGTGAGCGGATCTTTTTCAAATAATGCGAGATTTCCCAGTTGACGATGCCATTTCCATTTATTGCATTAATAAGCGTTTGGTTGTCACCTTCAAGTATCACATTCCTTAAGCTTCTCGTTGTAGCTTTCTGCAGCCCCAAACAGATCGCCAGGGGCGGAGGGAGGGGGGGGCATGAGGTGGCTCGAGCCCCCCCCCCCTGGGTCGGGGGAAAACGCAAAAAAAAAAAAAATTTGTATTTTTTTTGTAATTTTTGATAATTTAAGGGTTAAAAATAGTTAAAAAGAGTATTGAATCAATAAGTTTGCTTAGCTTAGTTGGTATGGGTTGAAGAATAGAATGATAAGATCTTGAGCTCGAATCCTTATACCTTCATTTTAGGAATTTTTTCTCCTTTTAACATTTTAAACTCAAAATAGCTATTTAAATCATACATTTAGTGTGTTTTATACTATAATTCTTATAACAAAAATTGTATCTTATATATATCTTAAAAAAAAAATCCCGAAAATTTAGTTGAGCCCCCCCCTCGGATTTTTTCTGGCTCCGCCCCTGCAGATCTTTTTTCTGGCTCCGCCCCTGCAGATCGCCACAGCTTCTGTCTGAAGGACTGAGCCTTTGCGGGTAACCTGGTAGAAAATATCAATAACATTCTCAGTGGAGTCTCTGATGACTCCCCCACCTGACAGGCGCCCGTGGGTTTCACGGAGCCATCTACATTGATTTTGAAAATATTAGCGTCCGGTCTATTCCATTACTGTTCCGTCTTCTTCTTCTTCGATGTAAGGGTACTTGCGTATTTTCTTCATGCCTCCAATTATTCTTATATGTTATTATCTGTTGGACCAAGTTGGGGATGTATGGCAATTTCTTGTGTTGAAAATTTGAGCGGCTTAGTTCGTGGATCGGTGTTTGTCGTAGTGACGTTAGTATTTCATTGCATGTCTAAGACCGACATTGCCCTTGATGAAGCGATTTTCAAAATAAATTTTCATTTTTGGCTAATTACTTCATAAACAATGGACTCTATCCATTAATTATTATTAATTAATTCAAGTAAATTTAAACTCTTTTGAAATAAGTTTTAATTGTTCTTTTTTATTCATCGAACCTCATCAATACTTGTTGGCGAAGTTGATGAAAAAAAAGAACAATTAAAACTTACTTCAAAAGAGTAACTAACGCAAAATTTTAAAACATCGGGTGATATAAAATGTTTTAATAATAATAATTAGTCGGCAAAACTAATTAAAATAACCCAACATTTGGAGGGGTGTTAAAAAAATATCTCCACCTTTAACAGTAAGAAAAATAACCAAATCTTTGGAAGATGTGGCAACAGAGTATCCCAATTGTTTTTACAACTATAAATTTGAGCAAAAATGATGGCATATAATTGACGAAATTAAGATTTTGAATGATTAATGATATTGACTTATTTTAATGAGAATGAGATAATTTAACTAATTTTATATCAGTTTTTGATCCAATTCACGGTTGAAAAAATGACTCTGGATATTTTGTTACCATCTCCCCCAAAGGTCGGGTTATTTTTCTTGAAATGTGGGGATATTTGTTTAACAACCCCCAAAAGGTTGAGTTATTTTAATTAGTTTCACCTAATTAGTCTTTCGATTTATCAAAAAATGGTTAATTTGATATTTCAAAATTTTACCTTATCAAATTAAAATAAAATAAAAAGGCGGGAATGCATAAAACCACGCTTTATTCATGGTTGTTTGCAAATAACTACCATTTATTCAAAATTTTGCAAATAATCACTCATTATATACAATTATATACAAATTGGTTGCAACTTGCAACTAACCACTCATATCCACTTTTCTTGTTAAACATCACTTAAGTTAATAGAAAAAGACAATTATACCCACGACTTTTTAATGTTTTACATACTCCCTCCGTTTAGAAAACATGTCGTTTTAGAATGTAAATATTGTTGAGAAAAACATGTCATTTCAGGTATTTTGTCATCCACTTTACAAAATTGCATGCCCTTGTAATGATTAGATAGATGTTAGTTGTAGTTTTCAAAGAAAATAAAAAAATAGAGTAATAATTAGGGGTATAATTATATTTTTGTTTATTTTATTAAAAATTGTGCAGATTTCTAAAATTACAAGTTTTAATTAACGGATGAAATTTCCAATCTAATTAGCCAAATACAGAGAGACAGGAGGATATGAACGATCACCGAACAAGACCCGATGAACACTAGAAGGTTCCACTAGAGGTCGTCGTTGCTGGAGGCGATGAAAAACAGGAGGCCCTAGACATTCATCACCCTTTTTGTTAAGAATTAGAAAAAGGTTAATTAGATTTAACAAGAAAAGTGGATATGGGTGACCAGTTGCAACCAATTTGTATATAATGAGTGGTTATTTATAAAATTTTAAATACAGATGATTATTTGCAAACAACCCTAAATAAATGGTGATTTTATACATTTTTGTCAAATATTCCCTCCGTTCCAAAATACATGGGTTTTTAATTTTCGGCACGCTTTTTATGGAGCGAAAAACTCTATAAAATATTATTTTTGGTTAATTTTTTTATATATAATTTGATACTTATTACTAATAAGTATCAAATTATATATAAAAAATTAATAAAAAAAATAATATTTTATAAAAAAATTCACTTCTTGTAAAACGTGTCAAAAATCAAAAGCACGTGTATTTTGAAACGGATACACCAGTAAAAAATAGCCCTCCCAATGAAGGTTCATTTGGACGTTGGAAGGACGTTGGAATGTGATGGGTTCGATCCCGTCCCTTCACTTGAATAAACCAAATCCCGCCTTACTTATTACATCCAAACGGAGCCCAATTTACATATTCCATGGCTTTTGTTTTGTTAGTTAAATGATCTTTATTATTTAGAAAATGAAGAGATCAATTAAGGAAATAACAATTCGATCGCTATAATCGAAATACATAATAACCTTTTTTTTTATTAGGATGAATCTACCTTCGGTGGTAAATTTCGAGCACTTGACTCAATCGACAAGAGTCACGTACCAGGTAAACGGTAAACCGGTTTGCGTCGACCGACTCGACCAGCAGGTAAAGAGCAACACAAACCTTAGATTTTCATCTAATGAAGGAGGCAGAGACACAAATTTAGGGCTCGTTTGGTTTGACGTGGGAGCTGAAATTCCCAGGAAAGTTAAAATCATGGGAATTCTAAAAACATGTCTAATTGATTTTTTATTCTAAAAGATTAAATGAATGATTTAAAAATTTCCAAGTTAAAAATCGTGGAAGTTGAACTTACCTAGAAGGGGATGGGTAAGTGAACTTCTTCAAAATTGAAGGAATTTAACTTCTTAGAAAGTTGAATTCCTGGGTTTTTCCATACTTTTTTTGGGAATTTTCACTTCTTGGGTATTCTAATTGCTAACCAAACAAGGCCTTAATATACAATATTAGACCAAAAATCAGTTAATGATGCACCTAATCTTCGTGGAAAAAACGTTCTACAATTAATGGCTAAGATGTAAGATGGAAAGATTAGAAGACCACTTCCAAATGAATGGCCAACGCCACTTTCAAAATCAGTTTAAATCGCAATTTCTAAGGCCACCTCAGCATTAATATGTAATGTCAATCTAACTCTTCATAGTTGTTTGAAAGGCACGAAACACTACATTTTTCTAACGGAAGATAGACGTTGACAAACTAAGAGTCCAAATCCATTAGGTTTATAAATTTTTAAAGGGTTTGATTAGTTAAATTTGTAATTGTTGAATAAAAATACGGGAATATTGCACAACATATTTTATTTGATTTTTAAAATTTGAGTTCGACTCCTTTTGGTTATCCTCTTGATTCGAAGTCGTATCGATACCAAAATTTGAGTGGTTTTAGTGATTTGGGCTGCACCCGAATTTTGACGGGTTGCCTATGTATCTCTCGAAAGAGAATCAAGTCTTACGTAGTTCATAGTGTTTGGGATTTTGTGTTTGGTTAGGTTTGAATATGGTTTCATTTTCTTATATGCATCCTAGGATGAGATTCAAGCCCACCTTCTACAATGGGTAGCTCGAACAACACTCCACCCGAGTAACCCGAGCCCACCCTCTCGGAAGGGTAACTCAAGTAACCCGCTATGATCATTTGCATAGAAAACGCTTTGATTTTGATGTGAAGTTTTGTTTGAGATTTGACTAAAAAAAGTCAATTTGTGGGCTATTCGCGCATTTTTGTTCGACATATTTTTGGCACGTGAGACCATTTTTGCATTTTTCATCTCTTAGTAGTATTGATACTAATAGTTGATTATTTGCTTTGGTTATAAGGTACAAATGACACCTAAAGTGATTGTCAACTTCAACGAGTTTCTAGCCACATTCATCAATTCTTAACAGGTCATTGGATCAAAAAGAGATCGTTTGAAGAAAAAGTTGACATCACTCGGGACTCGACCTGATCATAAACACCTTTTGAACTCTTCAAGCTCCAGAAGACAAGACTATCGTCAAGTGGGTGTCGAAGTCTCCGACAACGCTTTCAATGGATGGGGGCATGAAGCCTAAAGCCCTTCCAAGCCATGGGGGCATGAAGCTTAAGATCGCCCGACTTGGCGACAACAAGGTCAACAATCATCCTAACTGCCAAAAGATTAAAAAAAAAAAAAATGCAGGAGGGTGGTTACAACTTACAAAGGCCCAAAGCTCACTAATGAAGTCGTTTAAAGGCCCATCATTCATGTCATTAAAAAAAATGAGGGGTCAATCGAAACTGTTGCACAATCCGTTTCCATTGCAAATAAGGCAAGCATATCCATGACGAGGAAAGGAAGGGACGCAAGTGCAGATCTCAGCGTAGCAAGACAAGACTTCTCAAAATATTTAAAATAACGTAAATTTAAAATAAAATACTTTGTAACTTATGTTATTTAATTATATAAAGTTTAAAATGTAATTATAAACTTTACGCTATAGTTCGAATTGGGTTAACACAATTTATATTGTATTTAATTTTAAATTCAAAATATTTTAAACCCAGTATAAATAATGTTAAACAAACACTTTCAAAGTGTTTATATTTATAATTGCATTATAGACATAATAAGTTGGAATCCAAACACACCCTAAATATGTTTAATTAAACACTTGAATACTATTTAATTAATATTTTTATAATATATTTAAAATAACATTTTTTAAATAAAATACATTATAAATTATATTAATTGATCATATTATAATTATAATGTAATTACAATTTTTAACTAGCTAACACTTTTTTTAAAAGTCAACTTAAAAAATCAACATACGAATCCGAGATATGAAACAACAAATTTGATTCTCGAGAGGTCGATGGATCGACACACAGACTCTATGTAACAATTTAAATTTATCCTTTCGTTGACTACTATATCATTACCAAAGAGGCCTAAATTTGTCTAATCTCCATCAAATTTAGTGCTCCAACTCAAACAAAAACTAAGCAACTACCAAGTCAAATACTACAAGCTAGTCTACAACTTAAGATGGCGCTCCACTTTGTCTACTTGAATTACTTGGATTTATCTATGATAAAGCGACTTAAAGTAATGGAAATTAGTAAATGCATATTAAAATTAATCGGAAGTTTATAAATTATTAAAAATGATCTAAAATATAAAATTAAATATAAATTAATAGCTTAATTTTCATATGAAATCAGGGGTGTAAAATGAGATGAAAGTTAGAAAAATAATTTAAATTTCAAGAAGAGTGAAATATGAACTTAAACATTAAAAAACATTATAAAATTAAACTAAAAATAATAATTGGTGTTACTTTTGACATCTAAGCTAATATTTTTTATTATTATTTTGAAATTTTAATTTACTTTTGTAGATCAGCAATAGTTATTTTAATAATTTTTTTCCTATCTTCTTATTCATTGAAAAGTATATATTGGGTAAGCCCCTAAACTAGTAATCAACTCCAATTGACGTCACTTAATTAGCCTGCCTTGAAATATTCAGCCATGGTTGCTTCCCTTTTCTCTTTAGTCTTTACTCCCCTTGTACGACCCATTCTTCTCTCATTCAAATTTCATATATTTTTAAAACTTATTTTTTCATAATAAAATTTGATAGACATGTATAAATATAAGTATATGAAAGATAAATATAATTTTAAAATTTTATTCGATGTAAAACTTTTGCTCTCAATTATACTTCCTCTGTTAATTAAAACATGTCGTTTACTATTCATGCATGTTTTTTTAGAATCATAAGAACTACTAAATTATTAACATCTTTTCACATTTCTTTTTATAAATTCATACTTAATAGTAATAACTAATAAGTATGATATTATTTTAAAAAAATATTTAAAAGGTTAATATTTTATATAATTTTTAACACCTAAAAAAAATGTGTGTGAATAGTAAAACGTCAAGTTTTAATTAACGGAGGGAGTATCAAATTATACACATTTGTTTTCAGATTTGATGAATTTTTTAATTAGATTGTTGAATTTGTGTAATTTTATGCTAATTATGAGTTAATTTGAAAATAGAATTTGTGTCTTTTATATATATATTTTTGGTAGGTTAATTTTGTATATTTTTAAGTTAAATTTATAAATTTCTCATTCCAATATTATACCAACCAACCTTGAGCTAAGTAATTGCATCTCCAATTCGACCCGACCCGACCCAATCCAAGGTTAGCCCAAACCATCATTTCACGTATGATGTATCCGATTGTATCGTATGGTCTATTCTCTCTCTCATCTGAATAAATAATTAAATACGCTTCCATTTTTGAAGTCTGATATCTGCACGAGTTTATCCCCTTCCTAAATTGCATTCATTCTTCACGCTCCTCTCTCTCCCCCTCTCTCTCCTTCCCAATTTCAAACACAACGCGCAACGGCAACGCCTTCCAATCAACCAATTGAGATATCCGTGGTTGATTGATTCGACAGGACTGATCTCCGTTGCAGAGATGGGGATGGAGGTCCCTAGCTGCGATCCTTCAACTCCGCCGCCTGATATCGTCGAAGACCAATTCGCCGATGTCGAGATCGATATCGAAGAGAAATCGGAGCTTCGCAGCGATGAAAACAACAGCAGTCAAACAGAGGAAGACGAAGAGCGAAGAGGATTAGCAGCGGAAGGTCGAATCGGAGGAATCCTACATCCGAACGAGAAGCTCCCGAGGCCGGAGCCGCCGCCGGGAGTTGCGCAGTTCAAGGACGGCGTCGAGGAGCCCCTGGCGGCTCCGATGAGCGGCGACGGAGAGAACGACGGATTCTCCTCCATCGGGAGGTTTATCAGGCAGCGAAGCTCGGTGATCGCGAAGATGATATATCGGACGGATGAGGAGGAAGAGGAAACGGCAGGAGGCCAAAACGACGACATAGTAACGGAGTTGAAGCTACCGCCGGGGACGAAGTTGATCGTCGTGGAGAAGGGGAGCGTAACTCCTCACGCTCTCAAGGGGCGCGTCACTTTCTTCTCCCGGTCTAACTGTAGAGACTGCGGGGCAGTTCGGTCATTTCTCAGGTATGCCTTCATTTTATTTTTATGAATAATTTATTTTTGTATAATATTTGTGATTTATTCAATAATTAAGTTTTGTATAAGGAATGGAAAATTAGCTTTTTTGTACAGTGAGAAATGGATAATTTTAATTACAATGCAAGAGGTAATGTGTAATTGAAGAATTGTGTGACGAAATTTGAATTGTTATTTCATTTTAAGCAACACTACACAACCAATAATCTAAGGCAAAAAAAAAAAAGATCCATAAATGTTTTTATAAACATTAAAATATGATAAAGATACTTATGTTTTGGTCATAAATTTGAATTGTGATCATTTGAATTGTGGATGATTTATTAATTCAATGTATCATTTAATTATTTTGATCCCAAATATTTCAAATAAAATTATATTTATGTTTTACATTAATATGTTTATAATTTTTTTACAATGAAACATTACATTTTAAAAATTACTAGTATGAAGCTCATATCTTAGACTCGGGTTGATTAAATTTTATCAATTTATATATGATAATATAGATTTATTAGTTGTAATTTTAACTACATATTACTCCCTCCGTTCGTTTTTATTTGTCTTTTTACTATTTAGACACGCTTTTTGAGGTAATAAAAACTATATAAAATATTTATTTTATAAACAATTTTTTTTATAATCCCATACTTATTAGTATTAAGTTTAATATTATTAAAAAAAATTGAAAAATATAATAATATTTATATAGTTTTTACCTTTCTAAAAGAACGTGCCCGCTTTAAAAGTGTCAAATATAAAGGAACAGAGGGAGTATAGGTTATAAATTAGAAAATATAAAAATAATAAAATAAATAGATAAATAACTTGACATATTCCAGACTCCACCATTTAAAATAGCCCTAAAATAGAACATTTTGTATTTCCGTTGATGCCACGTGAGATGAGATGATGATACAGGTTGTTTGATTTTTTTGACACGTTTTTTAATAAGTATAATACTCCCTCCGTCCAAAAATACATAAACTTTTACTATTCATGCACGCTTTTTTAGGAGTTAAAAACTATATAAAATATTAACTTTTTTATTTTTATTTTTTAATAATTACAAACTTATTATCAATAAGTTTGTAATTATTAAAAAAAATTAATAAAAAACTTAATATTTTATATAGTTTTTACCTTCTTAAAAAAGCGTGCGTGAATTGTAAAAGCAATGTATTTTTGGACGGCTGTAGTATTATTTTTTTTAAAAAAATCAATATTTTATATAGTTTTTAAGACGAGTAATAGTAATAGATAAAAAACAAAAATTGAATTATTTTTAAAAAAATCTATTATACTGAAAATGCAGGGAGAAAGGGGTGTTCTACGTGGAGATAAACTTGGACGTGTATCCAATGAGGGAGAGGGAGCTCGTCGAGAGGACGGGGGGCTCAACGGTTCCCAAGATCTTCTTCAACGGCAAACTGATCGGAGGTTTGACGGAGCTCAATGCGATACGGCGGAGCCCCGACTTGGAAGCCAAGCTCAAGGAGCTGCTCGCGGCCAAGTGCCCCGACGGCGACGCGGCTGTCCCCGCGGCGCCCGCTTACGGTTTTGACGACGCCGTCGAGGAGCCGTTGGACGAGATGATCGGGATCGTGCGGATTTTGAAGCAGAAGATGCCGATTCAGGACCGGGTGATTAAGATGAGGATTGTCAGCAACAGTTTCATCGCGTCGGATTTGATCGATCTTCTTCATCGGCATCTCGGCTGCAACCGTACCGAGGTAGGTGTGCACTTTCATCATACTCCCTCGCAATGTCACGTTTGTTTAAGCACACTTTAAGCTAAAAACTAATTTTTATTATTATTTTATATTTATTACTAATATATATGAAGTTAAAAAAAATATTAATAAAAAAAGCTAATATTTATAGAGTTTTTTTACATGAATTATGAGACGGGCGAAGTATATACTAGGATAAATTAAAGAAAACTATTCTTGGAATTTGTTTTTTTTTCATATGACAATAAAAATGCTAAATAAATGTTAAAATTATTCGATAAATATTTTTATAAATATATTAAATAATAAGGTCCAATTTGATAAATTAAGTGATAATTTGACAATTTTAAATATTTTTAACACATAAAAGGGCATGTGGGTGGTCTTTTAAAAGAAACCAAATTTAATGAGTGGTTTTTTTTTTATAATTTTAAAATTTACGGATGGTTTTGTGAAAACTACCCTGTTTTAGGGGTTATTTTATGTCATTTACATTATATGGAGTATAATATACTTGAAGTTATATTAGGTCTTAATACACTACCAAAAAAAATATTAGGTCTTAATAAAAAATAAAAAATAAAAAATAAAAAATAATTGAATTGAAATTATAAAATAACTAATATTGTTGATTAAATTTTAGCCCTAAATTAATATATTTATGATGATTCATAATTTTTCTACTTTCATTGCTAATTAATGAATATGGACGGCATAATAAATAAATAAATAAAAGAAGAGAAAGCAAGGATTGAAGAATCGTCAAAAATGGGTTGCAAGTACTAACTATATTTGAGAATTGAGAGTGGTTAGTTTGCAATATCTAAAGTCTAAACCCCTAAAACCGTTGGTTTGGTGATGGACCACTTGAAGCTTAATTATTGACTTTGACTCTTTTTTGTCCATTTTGAACTGATTATATTCCACGTGACCGGTTAAGGTTGATAGCTAACTATACAATATTTCGTTTTTGAAGTTCATTTTGCTAAATTTCATAAAAATTCCTTGTCACATTTATTTTGTTTTTATTATATTATAAATTCGACATTTACTTATAATATAATAGCTTAAGTCATTATATAAGTAAGCTTATATGACCCATTAATGAAAATGGCAAATATTTCCAATCTATAACACTATTAGAAACACAACCATCTTTGGTTGTTAGTTCGTATGAAATGACAGTCGTGTTGAATTTTATTTATTTTTTCGTGTCATATTCAACGTGAGATAAATGTTCTTTGAATTCGTAAATAAAGAGCGATCATATTCGGGGTTCGAACTGGAGACCTTTGGGTACTACCTGTAAGTCCTTTCCAGTGAGCCATTCTGGAATGGTTATGAGATAAAGGTTCCGATTCCATGGGTGAGACTAGAGGGAGAATGGGGTGTGGGGGAGCTCAAACATCGAGTGGTGGTGGGACGATAGCCTAATTATGATTAGGCATTGTGGACTTTGACGACAATCCCTCGTGATCATACTGCCTGGTTTGTTGGGTCCTTGGGGTCCTAAATTACTACAACTATAGATATAGATTGGTTTTTACTCTTCCTACTATAATTAATTGCTTGATTATTGCTATTTATTATTTTTCTACTCATTATCTTAAGCTTTTGTGCTGACACGGTTTCTATTTCAATTCATACGACTCAATTGAGTTTATCTGAATTTAATATATTTACCTTCTTATGATTAATCTAACTAGCAATATATTCGGCATGCTTTTTGAAAATTTAAAAACTATATAAAATATATTAAGAATTGAGATATTTTATATAATTTTTAGCTTTAAAAATAAAAAAGTTAAAACCACAATTTTTTTTATACAAATCAAGTAGGAGTACTCTACCTTTTTGTTGGACACTTATTTCTCTTTGGGCCAGCCCATTTAGCTTAACAAACGTGGAGGCCCACAAGTGAATGGCAATTCACAACAAAATCTTCTGTTGTTCATTTCTGTTATTGGCTTACCTTAGCTATTTGTTTCTTCTTACAACAGTTTTTTTAATACTTGATAGTTGATACAATAACACCTTGCTATACTAATCTACCCTAATCATGGATAAGTTCAACACCTACACATTGAGCATTCAGATGATTAACTAAGCATTCATCCGTTACCGACATATTTGATTTGTTCAGTACTTTTGCTAGGTTCTTATCTCATTTTAAATCGGATGTACCTTAAGGTTGTGTGTCTTAACAAGTTCTTTGTCGACTTAACATAAGCAATCACAACATTGCACCAAATATGAATTGATTTTCCCTTAGTTTTTAACTTTTTGTACTGCATAATCTTATTCCTCATTGTGATGGTGTGGTTTTCTCCTATTGCAGGGTGTTGAGGTTGGGAGGGACCTGGTCAAGAAGCACTTCATTCATCCTGTCTTTGGGTAAGCTTTTATATATGAAGGGTTATATACTATCACCCTTTTGTGATATAACCTTGATCATTTCGAACGATGACTTCCCCTTTGCAGAGATCACGAGTTTGTGGACGGGAGCCATGTGTATCGTTTCCTAGACCATGAACCATACATCACGAAATGCTACAACTTTAGAGGCTCAACAGACGAGCTGGAGCCGAAACTTGCTTCTGATATTGGCCGAAGACTAGGCAAAATCATGTCTGCTATCTTGGAGTCATATGCCTCCCAAGACAGGCAGTTTGTTGATTACATTTCCATAAGCAATAGTGAAGAATTTAGAAGGTAATTTTTGTTCAATTGTCTTGTTTGTTACCAATGGATCATAATTCATTCTTTTTGACTGCATAAGATGAACTCGTGCGACGACTCAATCCAGGTACCTTAACTTGGTCCATGGACTTCAAAGGGCAGACATCTCAACCCTCCCTCACAATGAGAAGTTGGCCTTCTTCCTCAACTTGTACAACGCGATGGTGATCCACGCCGTGATAAGGCTAGGCCATCCACAGGGCATGATGGACAGGAAATCGATGGTTAATGACTTCCAGTACCTTGTTGGAGGACAACCTTACTCTCTTACTGCCATCAGAAATGGAGTCCTTAGAGGCAACCGAAGACCGCCTTATGCCCTAGCCAAACCCTTTGCTTCCGGAGACAAGCGTTTGGAGGTAATGTGTACTGTTTCATTACATGTTGAACTCAAAAACTTCGGCGAAAAAACCTTATTCACATCACTTTTTTTGAACTCAACTTCAGGTAGCCTTACCTAGTGTCAATCCATTGATCCATTTTGGGCTCTGTGATGGAACAAGATCGGCTCCAACCGTGAGATTCTTCACACCGGAAAATGTTGACGCAGAGCTGAGAGCCTCCACACGCGACTTCTTCTCCAAGGGCACTATCGAAGTGGACCTTGCTAAGAGGACAGTCTACCTTAGCAGCCTCATCAAATGGTAACAAACCAAGATGGTTATCTATCACAGATATAGCTTCAGTTTCACGCATTCGAGCAATGAAATCTTATGTCCTTTGTGATGTGCACAGGTACAAAAGTGATTTCGGAAGTGACAAGGAGATCTTGAAGTGGGTGATAAACTACTTGGACGCGAGCAATGCAGGCCTCGTGACTCATCTTTTGGGCGACTATGGTACCGTAAACATCATGTACCAAGGCTACGATTGGTCTTTGAATTCTTGATCTCGTCGATGCTACACTCATATATACCTTTTTGTTCGTCCAAGTGGCATGGGAAGCGCGTAAGAAGCTCCCTTGTGTATGTAGATGATCTTCGTCGCTACCTAAGAGAGTTATTCGGGTTTTGTATATAAGATTGCTTCAAGAGATGTCCTAGATATGAATCAGGATGTTCGGAGTGGTTTGCCTTTTTATGGGAGTCCTGGATTTTGGCCATAAATTATAATGTCATTGTCTTGGTGGGATTGGATACATTCTGATTTTGAGATCCAAAATTGTTGATTCCAAAATGCATGAAAAAAGGACAATTACAAGAAAGAACGTCACATACAAAAGAGCAATTATTATGTGCCAAATTTTCCCCCCTTTACACTGAACTTCCATTCCATGGATAATCCCATCTCTGGATTTTCACATTTTTCAAATGAAGCATTACGAAACTGATGCGATTTCATTATGCGGGCGAGATCAAGCCTCAACTACCTTCAATTGTGCGTCAATGTTCCAATTTCAGTGTGGCTACTACAAAGAATTTGAGGTGTCATATTCCTGCATCAATCTATATTGGAGAGGATTTATAGACAGCTGATGGTTTTTGCTGCAGGGAAAAACAACAACAGATGGATAGATAGAGGAGCAATATATATAGTAAACTGTCATTTTTTTGGTCATATCAAATATCATTCAGAAATTTCAGCATGCTAACATTCAGAATTAAGTGGAAACAAGTGTAACACCAACTCATTCCCCATTGAAAAATGACACTTCTTAAACTAGTATAGTATAATATTGTGATACGACTACAATGGAATACTGTAAGAAAATAAATTAGCCTCTATGGGAATCGAACCCACGACCATGTCGGCGCTCAACCATAAACATTTGAGCTGATAGGCTTGAAAAGTTGTACCTAGTGTATATAGAAAAGACAAAAGGTGCACTAAGGCGATAGGGTCCCCATTGCCTAGGCGCAATTATGTATTTTTCCCTTCTAGCTTCATATAATGATGGAACAACTTGTAAATATGTAATATACAGTGCAAATCAATAAGCTATGTAACATAATGTCATACGAAATAAATACGAACATGACACGCCGCACAAGATTTAACATATCGATTCAAATCCTCCAATGCCATGACATCAAAGAACATCATTCCAAAGTTTGCATCACAACTAGATCGAACTACGTTTAAAATGCATGAATAACATCGGCTGGGGAAGGAGGGAGGTGGGTTTATCGCATTCACCCCTAAGAGGCACCACGCGCCTAGGCGAGCGCGTTTTTACACACTTTATCGATGGTAAAATTAGTAGAAGAGATTCATCTAACGTTGGTTTAATTAGCTGAAATTATCCATAGCATATGTATATTCAGATGAATGATTTACCATTATCGGCCAACATTACCACCCAAAATTCAAAGCATACCACTTTTTTTCATGACCCGAGCGTATGGTCGTATATAAACCCCTAACTCATGAATGCTTGAACCTAAATCTTTAAATTAAATCATGCAATAAAAAGCCCTAAATTTCTATCATAAACCCTTAAGTTATGGGGCACTTAAATCACCAAAAAATAAAGGTTACCTAAATCAAGCCGCTATCAATGATAACCACACACCACAACAAGAGTGACGATAGACAACACCACCACCAACTGCATCAACATTTTTGGTGTTATACACTCCTCGGCATTCAAATTTGCAATTAAGGACGAAATCCAGATTGGGAACTCCACCACCCTAATCCATATCCATGAAAGGAAAAAACAGAACACTAAAACAAAAGAAGAGATATGCAGCCCAATTGGAGCGTGTTATAAAGAAAATAACAGGCTTGTTTGGATGCAGTTCTTCTGAAAGGAAAAATGATCAGAAATCAATGATATATCGGCCGAGTTTGATATTTGTTAAGAGAAGACCGTCACGGGCTATGAAGAAAATGACACTTGGACATCTCACCTAGACATGGCCACGGGCCACGGGTCGGGCGGGTCGACCCGTGACCCGCCGGGTTAGGGTCCAAGGGTCGAAGGATTGGGTCGGGCTGAGGGTTAGGGTCGGGGAAAAGATAACCCATGACCCGGCGGGTCCGACCCGGGTCAACCCGCCATTTCAAAATATATTTTTTTAATAAATTTTTTTTAATAAAATAAATTTATAATTATTATGTAAATTATTGTTAGAATAATTCATAATATTACATAAACTAATATGCAATGACAATGTGTGACAAATGACCCTCATTCCTCTCCTTTTATAGACTTGGAAGTCTTCCTTCCAACCCCTCATTTCCAATGTGGGACAAAAACTACATCCCACGTCGAAAATTTGGAGTTTGAATAAGAAGTCATGAGGCTATATATATGTATCCCACTATCCTATTTCTCCCACTTCACTTGTTTACTATACATTTCCTACATTGGAAATGAAGTTTGAGAATAAATATATTCTAATATTTTTTCCTCTTATATCCCATATTGAAATTATTGTGGATGAAAGAATTGGTATCGAGATATAAAATGTTTCCACATTTGTAACACTTTATATCAAAGTGATAAAATGTTTTGTGAAGATTTTATCTTCACATATCATTTATTTATTTATTTTTAATAGTTAATTTAAAAAAAAATTAAAAACTAAGGTGACCTGCCGGGTCAACGGGTCGACCTGAACCCGTCAACCCGTGATATTTTTGGGCTAGGGTTCGAGTCGTGTCCCCGGGTTCCCGACCCGGCGGGTCGGACTCGTGGCCATGTCTAATCTCACCTATGGTCAGCTGGAAGTGGTTTCCCCTCCATCATCGATCATCTTATTTTTTCTCTTGCATCTTGGGAGCTACAACAATTAGCATTTGATCCATGGATCGAATCAAATTCACCATATCAACAACTTCGCCATCAGAGATTAATCCTTGGCTAGAACTCCTATAAGTACTCTCTCCTGCCCTATCAACAACTTCTTTGTTATTTGCCCCTGGAGATATCGCTACATCACCGCATGTCTTAGCATTTGATAATCCTTTCGTAATATTGTCATTTATTTTTTCTCTTGCATCTTGTGAGCTACAACACTTAGCATTTGATCCATGGATCGAATCAAATTCACCATATCAACAGCTTCGCCATCAGAGATTAATCCTTGGCTAGAACTCTTAGAAGTACTCTCTCCTGCCCTATCAACAACTTCTTTGTTATTTGCCCCTAGAGATATCGCTCCATTACCACATGTCTTAGCATTTGATAATCCTTTCGTAATATTGTCATTTGATTAGCACTAAACCACTGATTTTCTTCTGAACCTTGATTCTTTTTTACTTTCTTTACTTTCCCGGAGGAGGAGCTTGCTTTTTCATACTTGGGATTTGGGGGGTTGCTATCATTCTGTTGAAAAAAAAAAAGAAAAATGGAGAGAAACATTATTCGTAGCATTGAAGTTTGAACATAATTGTCGTATTAAGAGTTGAGATTTGGGGGGCTCTGTGATGGAACAAGACCGGCTCCAACCGTGAGATTCTTCACACCGGAAAATGTAGACACAGAGCCTCCACACGAGACTTCTTCTCCAAGGGCACTATCGAAGTGGACCTTGCTAAAAGGACAATCTACCTTAGTAGCCTCATCAAATGGTAATAAACCAAGATGGTTATCTATCACATATATAGATTCAGCTTCACGCATTCGAGTAATGAAATCTTATGTCCTTTGTGATGTGCATAGGTACAAAAGTGATTTCGGAAGTGACAAGGAGATCTTGAAGTGGGTGATAAACTACTTAGACGCGAGCAATGCCGGCCTCGTGACTCACCTTTTGGGCGACTATGGTGCCGTAAACATCATGTACCAAGGCTACTATTGGTCTTTGAATTCTTGATCTCATCGATGCTGCATTCATATATACCTTTTTGTTCGTCCAAGTGGCATGGAAAGCGCGTATGAAGCGCCCTTGTGTATGTAGATGATCTTCGTCGCTACCTAAGAGAATGATCGATCTAGGCTTTGTATATAAGATTGCATCAAGAGATGTCCTAGATATGATCATATGAATCAGGATGTTCGGAGTGGTTTGAGCTTGTTTATTTGAGTCCTGGATTTTGGCCATAAACTATAATGCCATTGTCTTGGTTGGATTGGCTACATTGACTGATTTTGAGATCCAAAATTGTTGATTCCAAAATGCATGAAAAAAAGGACAATTACAAGAAAGAACATCACCCAATTTATTGTTTGGATTCAAATGGATTGTAATTATAATGCAATTATAACGCTTGAATGTTGTTTGGTTAACATATTTACTATTTATTTAAAATAACATAAATTTAAAAAAAAATATTGATGCATAAAGTTTAAAATGATGATTGATACAATTTATAATGTATGTTATTTAAAATTTACGTTTTCAAGCATGTTATAAAATATATTAGCAAAAAAATATTATAAATGCTTATAATTGTAATTGTAAACATATTGGAATTATTTGTGTCATTCCCATGTGCAAATTAAAAAGAAAGTTTCAAAGTCTAAAACCAAAATAATTTTTTTAAAAACTAAGGTGACCTGCCAGGTCAACGGGTCGACCTGAACCCGTCAACCCATGATATTTTCTGGTTAGGGTTCGGGTCGTGTCCCCCGGGTTCCCGACCCGGCGGGTCGGACCCGTGACCATGTCTAATCTCACCTATGGTCAGTTGGAAGTGCTTTCCCCTCCATCATCGATCATCTTATTTTTTCTCTTGCATCTTGGGAGCTACAACAATTAGCATTTGATCCATGGATCGAATCAAATTCACCATATCAACAGCTTCGCCATCAGAGATTAATCCTTGGCTAGAACTCCTATAAGTACTCTCTCCTGCCCTATCAACAACTTCTTTTTTAATTGCCCCTAGAGATATCGCTCCATCACTGCATGTCTTAGCATTTGATAATCCTTTCATAATATTGTCATTTCTTTCTTCTCTTGCATCTTGTGAGCTACAACAATTAGCATTTGATCCATGGATCGAATCAAATTCACCATATCAACAGCTTCGCCATCAGAGATTAATCCTTGGCTAGAACTCCTAGAAGTACTCTCTCCTGCCCTATCAACAACTTCTTTGTTATTTGCCCCTGGAGATATCGCTACATCACCGCATGTCTTAGCATTTGATAATCCTTTCGTAATATTGTCATTTCTTTTTTCTCTTGCATCTTGTGAGCTACAACACTTAGCATTTGATCCATGGATCGAATCAAATTCACCATATCAACAGCTTCGCCATCAGAGATTAATCCTTGGCTAGAACTCCTAGAAGTACTCTCTCCTGCCCTATCAACAACTTCTTTGTTATTTGCCCCTAGAGATATCGCTCCATTACCGCATGTCTTAGCATTTGATAATCCTTTCGTAATATTGTCATTTGATTAGCACTAAACCACTGATTTTCTTCTGAACCTTGATTCTTTTTTACTTTCTTTACTTTCCCGGAGGAGGAGCTTGCTTTTTCAGACTTGGGATTTGGGGGGCTGCTATCATTCTGTTGAAAAAAAAAAGAAAATTGGAGAGAAACATTATTCGTAGCATTGAAGTTTGAACATAATTGCTGTATTAAGAGTTGAGATTTGGGGGGCTCTGTGATGGAACAAGACCGGCTCCAACCGTGAGATTCTTCACACCGGAAAATGTAGACACAAAGCTCAGAGCCTCCACACGAGACTTCTTCTCCAAGGGCACTATTGAAGTGGACCTTGCTAAGAGGACAATCTACCTTAGTAGCCTCATCAAATGGTAACAAACCAAGATGGTTATCTATCACATATATAGATTCAGCTTCACGCATTCGAATAATGAAATCTTATGTCCTTTGTGATGTGCATAGGTACAAAAGTGATTTCGAAAGTGACAAGGAGATCTTGAAGTGGGTGATAAACTACTTAGACGCGAGCAATGCCGGCCTCGTGACTCACCTTTTGGGCGACTATGGTGCCGTAAACATCATGTACCAAGGCTACTATTGGTCTTTGAATTCTTGATCTCATCAATGCTGCATTCATATATACCTTTTTGTTCGTCCAAGTGGCATGGGAAGCGCGTATGAAGCGCCCTTGTGTATGTAGATGATCTTCGTCGCTACCTAAGAGAATGATCGATCTGGGCTTTGTATATAAGATTGCATCAAGAGATGTCCTAGATATGATCATATGAATCAGGATGTTCGGAGTGGTTGGAGCTTGTTTATTTGAGTCCTGGATTTTGGCCATAAACTATAATGCCATTGTCTTGGTTGGATTGGCTGCATTGACTGATTTTGAGATCCAAAATTGTTGATTCCGAAATGCATGAAAAAAGGACAATTACAAGAAAGAACATCACCCAATTTATTGTTTGGATTCAAATGGATTGTAATTATAATGCAATTATAACGCTTGAATGTTGTTTGGTTAACATATTTACTATTTATTTAAAATAACATAAATTTTAAAAAAAAATATTGATGCATAAAGTTTAAAATGATGATTGATACAATTAATTTATAATGTATGTTATTTAAAATTTACGTTTTCAAGCATGTTATAAAATATATTAGCAAAAAAATATTATAAATGCTTATAATTGTAATTGTAAACATATTGGAATTATTTGTGTCATTCCCATGTGCAAATTAAAAAGAAAGTTTCGAAGTCTAAAACCAAAACACCCAAATTAGGGGGTTTTGTACAAACTTTGTAATTTATGGGTTGTTTTGCAAAATTTATCCATAATTACTCTTTAACATGTAACTAGTACGATCCCCGCGCCATGGCGCAATTTTTTTATAAATAATATTTAGATATAGATAAATCATAGACATTAGATTTAATTCAATATTTTTAATTAAACCCATTGATTAGCAAATGTGTTAAAAATAATAGAAAAAAATACACTTGGGTTAAAGAGATAAAGAGAAAAATAAATACTGTAATAAATAGTGAAAAATAAGAGTTTTGAATTAATCCCATTGGTTAAAAAATGTAACATTAAATAATATTGAGTAATTAATATTAGAATATTTTTCAAAAAAAAATAATATTAGAAAATATAGCTACCATAATAAAATGATATTATATAAATAATATTTTCATAAATAACTTTGAACATGGAGAGGACATGTGACATAAATTAATATAGTATATAGATATAGATAGGTAGTAAATGAATTTGAGTTAAGCACAATAGTTATATTAGATTGAATTCAATGTTTTGAATTAACCCCAATAATTAGTAAGATTAAAGAAAAAAAAGAGAATTAAAACAAAAGGAAGAAAAAAGAAGAATTAAAAAAAGGATTAAAGAGAAAAAAGAAAATTATAATTGGTCAAAACCCCTAAAGAAAAAAAGAGAATTCTTCTAAATTAAGAGTTTATATAGATAGTTAGTAAGATTAAAGAAAAAAAGAGAATTCAAACAAAAGGAGGAAAAAAGGAGAATTAAAAAAAAAATTAAAGAGAAAAAAGAAAATTATAATTGGTCAAAACCCCTAAAATCTCTCTAATGTTGACACCTCAACATAAACTCGTCTAAATTAAGAGTTTATATAGATATAGATAGTTAGTAAGATTAAAAAAAAAAAATTAAAACAAAAGGAAGAAAAAAAGGATTAAAGAGAAAAAAAGAAAATTATAATTGGTCAAAACCCCTAAAATCTCTCTAATGTTGACACCTCGGCATAAACTCTTCGAAATTAAGAGTTTATACATAGATATAGATATAGATAGTTAGTAAGATTAAAGAAAAAAAGAATTAAAACAAAAGGAAAAAAAAAAGAGAATTAAAAAAAAGGATTAAAGAGAAAAAAGAAAATGATAATTGGTCAAAACCCCTAAAATCTCTCTAATGTTGACACCTCAGCATAAACTCTTAAGAGTTTATATAGATATAGATAGTTAGTAAGATTAAAGAAAAAAAAAAGAGAATTAAAACAAAAGAAAGAAAAAAAGGAGAATTAAAAAAAAGATTAAAGAGGAAAAAAGAAAATTATAATTGGTCAAAACCCCTAAAATCTCTCTATTGTTGACACCTCGGCATAAATTCTTCTAAATTAAGAGTTTATATAGATATAGATATAGATATATAGATAGTTAGTAAGATTAAGAAAAAAAAAGAAAATTAAAACAAAAGGAAGAAAAAAGGATAATTAAAAAAAGATTAAAGAGAAGAAAAAAAATTATAATTGGTCAAAACCCCTAAAATCTCTCTAATATTAACACCTCGATATAAAATCTTCTAAATTAAAAGTTTATATAGATTACTAAATAAACTCCCTATACCTACAAAAAAAAAACACGAAACTCCCTAATTAGTAATTACTAAAGAAAGAGGTATTTCTAACCCATTCCCTATAGGCTATAGCAACTTTTAAAATTATTAATTGAAAATGTTTTTAAAAATGTATAAAGATAAACCCCATAAAAACATCTAGAAAAAATGATATCATATCAAGATATCATATATCTATATTAAGTCGAAACCGATATTGATGATAGATATATATATATATATATATTGATATTTGATATCAAAATATGAGTATAAAATAATATATTTTTTTGATCCAAAATATTGGTATGAGTTTGATATATTTGTTTGAATTGGAGATAGGAAGAAGATGAATAGAGGGAGAGGAAGCAAAAAATTGAAAAGATTATACACCCGCATTTATTAGTATATCAAATGAGTTTCGAAAGAGATACTGTATTAGATATGAAATTGATATTCTTGACAAAAAAAAAAAAACGAATGACTTCAATTTCATATCCCTATACACTAAACACTTCAATTATATCAAAGTTGAACCAAAAGTGGCTGCTTCGCCCATGAAAAGGTTATTTCTCAAAATCTCCTTTCTGATTTTGCCTAATTACATTTTAATGTCCAAGAAACTGTTCACCCTTTGGTGGCTGAAAAACCCGGTGCTAGAGGCTTATGCCTCTTCACCCCTTACCCCCCAATTTTCGGGCCTTGAAAAAACTGTGGTTATTGGGGCTGTTATGGCTCCTTTACCTAGTTCGAATGAAGAATTGATACTCATAAAATTCAGGTATGATAGTCTGAACTTAACTTTGGTTATGGAGGTTCTGTTAATTTTCTATGACAAGTCCCAAAAATCAGATGATACTCTGTATGAAACGCCTTCCATGGGTTGTCTCGGTGGGGGTATGCGGATGGATATCCATAAAAAAATGGGTTTACTTAGCCTTATGTTAGGTGTGTTCTTTACCCCTAAAACTATTAGTCTGAAAGCTATGCATATTAACAGTTTTATCTTTGTGATTTTGGGGTTCCTAAAATATAATTTGCTTTACTCGTTGTGGATGGTACAAGATAACACCTTCTCTGAATGTTCAATCAAATATGTGAAGGAGCTTAGTGTTCTTTCACCCTTCACATTCCGAAAGGGTCCTCAAAGTAGTGTAAAACTGATATTCAAAGGGCGTGTTATTTTCTCTGCTTATGATGTGGGTGATAGGACTACTCCTGCCGATGCTTTGAGTGCTTTGATGGTTACCACCAGCAGGGTAAATTTTTACTCTCTCTGCTATTGTTTTTCAATACATATTCCTAATGATGTAACAATGTTTTTCGATCACTCCTACCATGGGGTGATAGAAAGCTTATCTGTTCATGATGTTGTGTTGGTGTCTTTAAATGCTACTACTAAACTATGGAGAGAAATCTCTCATGAAAAACTAAATAATTTTCTCATACAGACTCTCAGTTTTGATGTCCCCTGCACCATTATTTTGGAAAGAATTTTTAGGATTATTGATTCATCCTCTGCCCCTGATACTGCTCCCCGTGTATCTGCTATGTATCTACATGTGTTTGCGCAGCTTGGAGTAGGTGCTCTGCCTACCTTTGCTCTTGCTAAATGCAAGGATGGATTATTTGTTGTGCTTGGGGCATCTACCCAGCTGAAGTGTGTTCGTAAGGAACATCAGTCCCTTGCCCCTTCCTGTTGCTCAAAGGATAAATTTGTTAGGTGTGGAAAGGATATCTGGAAGTTGCTGATGGTTGAGCTACCTCTCTGGATACTATATTTACGAAAACTCATCTCTAAGAACACGCTTTGCAACAAGTTTTGGAACAAACCCGCTTGTGGGTGCAGTAAGCCCATGTCTGCTACAATCTGTATGCCTAAACCTAAGATTCAAGTTCATACCTTATGTAATTTCTGGTGTAAAATTGCTTGCTCGGGATTTGTTGTTAATATGCTGATTGCTAATCCAGTTTACAAAATTTTGTCCTCAAAAATTAATATGCTATGTTTGATACAAAACAACACCATATCTTGGTGTTCCAACAAAACCGTGAGAGAGCCATGTGCTCTGTCACTCTCTACCCCCCGAAAGGGCCCTCAAAAAGTGATGGTTAAACAGGTGCTCGAAGGGCTTACAAACCCTACTGTTTTTGTGATGATTCTTGGTGAATTGTTTCCATCTCGAAAAATCAGTAAGTTCATCTTATGCCTAACAACTTTCTTGAAACCCACTATTTTGGTGGTTGGTTCGGATTACTTGTTGATTGTTGCCATTCTCCTCACCTCCTATTGGTGCTTAAAAAACCAGGTGAGCTCTTCACCACGTACCCCCCGATTCTCGGGCCCGAATCAAACGGTGGTCTTTGGGGTTTTCATTGCCCATTTCCTCTGTTTTGATGAAAAACTGTTTTCATTAAATCCCGATATTGGAAGAATATGCCTAGCTATGACTATCATATTGATTTGCCTTGCTACGGTTGTAGTGGATTCGTTGTTACCGGCGTTCTTCGTGTCGTCATTTATCCCCACTATCACCACTGTTGCAAATTTAGGCTCACCCGTGCTTAGCTTGCCTGAGTTCTGTTACAACTCCAGATGTGTGGAAGATGACTCTCTACCATGTCTTTGCACAATAATGTTGTTTATTTCAGCTATTTCAAAAAAGGATGTATGTCAAGAAGAGTTGGTGAAGTCCTTCACTGTGTTCCGTCACTTTATTTTGAGTAAAACATTCGTTCCGAAGGGCTCAATCAACTGTCATATAGAATTTACAAAATCTAACACAAATATTTATGGGACAAAGCTAGAGGAAAAGTCAAGGGTGATCATTGAGTTAATTGGAAGAATAATTTTAACAACCAAAATTAAGGTGGTGTACAGCATGATCATTCATGATCATTTAAAGGTTTGTCTTGGTCTATTGAGCCCAATCTTATACTGCTCGGTGTGGTCTTGTGGGCTTAGTCAGGATCAACTCAATCTTAATCTTTGTTACAGAATATTATCTACAAGGTTAGCAAATGTAATTGTCAAATTAAAACCACAAAAACTCTTCGATTTAAGGACTCTGAAAACCTGTCCTTTAATCTTCAAAGGTTATAAATGAAGATCTGTTTTTGGAACTGTAGAGGCATAGGAAAAAGAACCTTTTGGACTGAAATTAATTCGTTATGTATAAATGAGCATATCCAAATATTGGCATTAGCAGAAACTAAAACGGAATCTGCTCCCGATGAAAAAAATTGGAAGACTGCTGGTTTCGATGAAGCTATCTGGTCGCCGGCTCATGGGCGATCGGGAGGAATTGGAGTATTATGGAAATCTCACCAATTACTAAACATCTCCATTTCTGTGGAAATTCACTTGCTAAGGATTATTGGCCTTCGTCTTGAGTCTGTGCTCGAAGGGTTTCCTTTTCTTGCACTCTTCGTCTACGCTCCTCCGGTCCCTAACGAGAAAGCTTTGTTCTGGGAAACATTAACCTTAATTGTAAATAACTCAACCATACCTTGCATGGTATTAGGGGACCTAAATGAAATATTATGCAGCGCAGACAAACATGGCGGCGCACCCATCCGTTCGTCCCGATTCACGAGGCTCCAAACCTTCATTAATGAATGTTCGCTCGTGGACCTCCCCACTTTTGGGAACCCATTCACATGGAGGAAAAACCCGGATGAAGATTTCAATATTCGAGAAAAAATTGATCGGGTGCTTGTTCACCATCGCATTATCGAAAGTTTTCCTAACCTGATTACAAACAATGGGGCTTTCTCTTCATCCGATCACTGCCCCATAACAATATCTATGGAAAACAATCCTTCCTTCAAAGCACCACCTTTTAAATTCGAGAATGCATGGTTGCTTAGGAAGGATTTTCGTAACATAGTTAAACAGTCCTGGCGGGCTAGTTGCCCTGGTTCAGCTATGTTTCAACTTATGTTTAAACAAAAAATCCTTAAGAAAAAGGCTAAGGAATGGAACAGTTTTACCTTTGGGAATATATTTCGACAACTAAAAAATGTGGAGACCCAGCTGCTACACATTCAATCCTCACCTCGAGTGAATAATGCACAAACAACCTCTTGTAAAGAGAAGAATCTTATGAGAAAAAAGGAAAAGCTCCTGCTATTCCAAAAATCATTTTGGAACCAGCGAGCCAAATCCAAACATCTTAAGTTGTCGGACTCCAATACAGCTTATTTCCACCGCACTGCGATTGGTAGAAGACATAGAAAACAGATTCGCAACATTACCACTTCCAACGGAACTTTGATTGTGGGTGAGGAAAATGTCAGAAATGAAATCAAAGACGATTTTGAGAAAAGATTCCGACAAGAGCCTATTGATGATAGGCTTCTAGACGAAATGTTAGGATTAATCCAACCATCAATAACAACTGAGGAAAATGCTTTCCTAACTCGACATCCATCAAATGGGGAAATAAAAGCTGCTGTCTTCAATTTGGGAAAAAATAAATCCCCAGGTCCTGATGGATTTACAGCTGAATTCTATAAAAAATATTGGGATATAGTTGGGGCATCAGTAATTAGAGCTGTAAAAGGATTTTTCCATTCTGGAAAAATACTAAAACAAATAAATCACACATTTATTACCCTTCTTCCAAAAAGAGACAACCCGACTACCACTAGTCACTACCGCCCAATCAGTCTGTGCTCAAATATATATAAAATTATATCAAAAATCTTGACAGACAGAATTAAAACAATTATTGGGAAACTTATCCACCCCCTTCAGGGTGCATTTGTGTCAGACAGGGCTATTCAAGATAATGTTCTAATAGCTCATGAGATCTTCCACTCCTTTCGATCTCGTACGGGTCGTGAGGGATGGCTTGCAATAAAACTAGATATGGAAAAAGCATATGATAGAGTTGACTGGAATTTCACAAAAAAGGTACTAGAAAAATTTGGGTTCCATGCTACGTTTATTTCATGGGTCATGGAGTGTGTAACATCAGTATCCTTCTCAGTGCTAGTTAACAACGGTCCTACGGACTTGTTCTTTCCATCCAGGGGTCTCCGTCAGGGGGACCCGATATCCCCTTTCCTATTTATCTTAGGGGCCGAAATCCTGGCTCGAAAACTCTCAGCTGAAGCAAACCTGGACAAAACCCCCATTGGCTTTCCTTTTGGGAGAAATGGACCTAGAATCCCGTTCCTCTCCTTTGCTGATGATATCATTATCTTCTCAAAAGGCAGCATAGAGGCCGGACTCAAAGTAAAATCAATAATTGGCTCTTATTGTAAAATTTCTGGCCAAAAAGTCAATTATCATAAATCAAGCTTCCAGGCTACGAAAGGCATATCGAACCATAGGATTCTAGAATTACGCAACTGCTTAAATATTACAAATGAAAATTCCTTGGAAAAATATCTGGGTTGTCCGATCACCAATGGTAGAGTGAACAAAAACACGTTTGAGGACATCATCTGTAAATCTAAAGAACAATTGAGCAAATGGCGTGCAAACGCCCTATCACAACAGGGGCGCGCAATCTTAATCAACTCCAATCTGTCAGCAAAGCCGCTATATATTATGCAAAATTTCATGCTCCCAGCAGCAATGCACAAAGAACTTGACCAAATCAATCGTACTTTCTTTTGGAATAAGGATCTTCAACATCGACCGCTTATAAGCTGGGATAGGATTTGTAGGCCTAAACAGTGCGGGGGTTTAGGAATTCGCAAATCAAAAGAAATGAATGAGGCCCTCCAGATGAAACTGTTATGGAAAATTCTGGCTGAACCAAATAATGTCTGGGTCACTCTGATTAGACACAAATACCTTCGCTCTGCCACCATTTTTGACTACACAAAAACCGGATCCGTTTCTTGGCAATGGTCCAAGCTGACAGCTTTAACTGATAAATTTAAGAAGGGGCTTATATGGTCCGTAGGAAATGGAAAATCAATCAAATTCTGGACTGATAATTGGATTACGACATCTTCACTGCTATCTAGAGATAATTGCCCCCAAATCAATAATATGGAAGAAACTGTTAGTGACTACATTATGGGGGGCAGATGGTGGTTAGAAAAGTTACAAAATGCGCTACCTAATTGCATAGTAAATGAAATTCTAGACATCCCGCTACCCGCTTCTCATTTTGAGGATCGGCTCTACTGGTGGCCAGATCGAGAGGGGTGGTTTTCCACTACAAGCGCATACAAATTAATGACAGCTCAATCAGCCTTACACTTAGACAACAACGCCTGGATATGGAAGGTGAACATTCCTCCTAAGGTTAAAAATTTCCTTTGGAAGGTTTCTCAGGATGGGCTCCCAACTGCTTCTAGGCTTTCATGTAGGGGTGTCTCTATCCCTTCCACGTGTAGTCTATGCAACGGTGCGGTGGAAGATGAGGTCCACCTCCTGCTTCAATGCCCCTACGTACGTTCTATCTACCAATTCCCTTCTCGGGTACAATCAACTATTACAAGCTTGATAGTTCAGTCACGCGACATTAAACCTATCCTGTCGTCCATTGGGAACGATCTCAGTTCTTCTGCCAAGGAGATGCTTGCCTTTTCTTGGTGGTCGATCTGGTATATTCGGAACAATCACTTGTTTCGGCAGGAACCCCTTCCGCAGAAGGAAATAGTTTTACGCATAATCAAATCCCATATCGATAACTGGAGGAAAACAGCTTGTTTAGAGACTGGCCTAGATGAGGACTTTCCCAAAGTCCCACATAACTCTAACCCCCGAAAAGGAAAAAGAACCAAAGAAGGATTGAGTGGCGTAAACCACCAAGGGGCACGCTTAAGCTAAATTTCGATGGATCAACGCTAATAAACAATGAAAGTACGGCGGGCGCCATAATCCGGGACTGGAAAGGTCAACCAATACGGCTCTGTTATCAAAAGCTTGGCAAACAAAACCCTCTCAAAGCGGAAGCTCTTGCTCTTAAATTGGGCATCCAACACGTCCTTCAACTACATATTGACAAAATCCACATCGAAGGTGACTCTAGTATAATCATTGACCACTTAAACAGGAAAACCAAATGTCCTTGGGAAATTGAACTAATTTTATCTGATGTACAACTTCTTCTATCGACTTTGAAAGAAGTCTCTTTCTTTCATGTGCCCCGTTTGGGTAATAGAGTGGCTGATAAGGTTGCACACCTTTGCCACTCTGCCCGGGGAGTCGATATTCACAACGATACAGGTCTTCTTGACCTCATCCGCAAGGATGCTGCCGGGTAGAGTCTTCTCGCCCGAATCCTTTCCTAATCAAAAAAAAAAAAGATATCCGTAGGGTTTCTCTCTCTTATGAGAGAGAAACTCTCTTTGTGAAAAAACCCCAATTTGGGAGTCTAACCATCTTTGTGAAAATCATCATCTTCAATCCTCCTATTGTGTACTCCGATCGACCTTGTTCGTGGTTGATCTTGAGTTCTCAGGCTTGATTATCCCCGTTTCGATTGTCAATTTGGGGCTCGGCGTTCTCGTCGATCTCGTTGCTATCCTCGTGCCCGGTTGGTCGACTTCGCTTCGACGGGGCTGTTTTGGCTTGTCTCGCCGTCGTCTGGTCTCCTCTTTCATGGACGAGTGGTGTTCCGTCTGCCATCTCGGGCCGTCGTTGATTTCATCTTTCCGACGGCTTCTGGGCTTTCGATTCATCCCGTGTTTTTCGTCGCCTCCTTCCCTCTCGTCGGTGCTTTGCTCCGGTGGCCGGTTTGGTGGTGTCGTTGTCCACTTCCTTTGTGCGCCTCGTGGTATCGCCGGCGCTGGCGGTCTCCTTTGGCCGGCGGCTGCTATAGGCGTTGCCGATCGGAATGTTTCGAGGTTTGGTTTGCTTCCTGCGTTCTGGTGCGTTCTTGTGGCAAGCAGGTTACCTTGGGCCCGGTTGGCCCTAGTACCCGACCCGTAATCTCCTTGGAGCCCAAGTTTGGGTCCTTTGGGCCCAAGGTTGGATCCTTTGGGCCCAAAGGTTGGATCCTTCGGGCCCAAGTTTTGTGGAAATTCATTTATTAAAAAAAAAGAAAGAAAGAAGGAAAAAACCCGAAAGGGTATGAGTAACCCGCCCGTAAGGGTCCTGACAATCTCCCGTAAGGGTTTTTTGGTGCGTTATATACAGGGTGGCTCTCGGCGACGGTTCCGGGTGTTCTTGACGGTCCTAGTCTGAGTAGGGACTATGGTGTCCGGTGTCGGGTCTGGCTGGGGTAGTGGCGGTGTGCATCGAGGCGACTCCGTATTCCGGAAATTTCTTTGGAGGTTCGTCTTCATCGCCCACAGGAGGGACTCCTGATGTACCGCTGGCCAGCGGTGTCATCGCTTGGTGGCGCTTGGCTCCGGGGTTTGTCCGTGTTATTCTCTGCTCTCTTTGGTTAGGTTCGTCTGTTCGTTCGGGGTTGTATAGTTGCCACTTTTGTATTGCACTATTTACTTTAGATTGTATGCTAGACGGTTCGCCGTCTGCCGACTCTGTCGGCCTCTCGATGAGCCAAGCATGTCTGGCCATCGAATTCTTACCTAATAAAAAAAAAAAAAAAAACTTCAATTATATCAATTTTTTTTACCAAACACAGGTATAAATACGAATGACGTCAAATTAATATTTATACACATACTTGTTACTAATATATCCCAAATAAACGATCTTTTTTTTGTTATCAAGGTAAAACTAGTTCTTTTCCCGAACCTTGTTCGGGTTTTTTCATAATATTTTTAATCGAGTTTGACGTATTAAACAAAATATTCGAAACGTCAATTTTCTAATAACATATTGCCCATGCTTTTTTGTCATGATGTTCTTCGAAATTTTCTTTTCTTGAGATGATCGATACTTCAAATTTGACAAAGAATGGTAAATCAGTCGATTTCACGTTTCTCCTTACATCAGTCCTAATTGAAGGCAAAGAAAAGAAACCTTATAGTTTTTTGTTTAAGAAAATTAAGTTTGGATCATCTTACGATACTTTATCTATTACATACATCATGTCACACCTTTTAAATTGGTCAAAATTATAAACCGATTTGATAAAGATATCTTAAGTTGAAATGTATAAATCCTATATAGCTAAAGAATAAATTAAAAAAAATGATATTTAGTGTGTGTTTTTTATAATGTCTTAGACCTTTAATTAGAAAGAGGTACTCTATGTTTAAGTATGAACCCTAAGAGGCCAAAATATTAAAAAAAAAAAACATTATACCTCTTAAATTTGTGTAAATTATAAATCAATTTCAATACGACCCACTTTAAAAATTAATTTTAAATTCATTTTTATATTTGAAATATTAAATACTTAGATGCATTTCATCGAACCCCTCATGGACGATGATTAAACTCATCAAGTCATAATTTATAACCTTCGATTTTACTTGAATAGCACCAATATCTTTTGATAAATTTGATCAATAATTTATAATAAGTATAAGGGGTGATCACTATCGTCACAATTTTTTAAAACTAAAATTGTAATGTAAATATAAATTTAATATTGAATGGAAAGGTGATCACTATCGTCACAATTTACGCAACCATAAGTGTACACAAATCAAAAGTAAAAAATATATAAATTTAAGTGAAAACTATAAACAGGTGATTTTTTTTTAAAAAAAAACAATCCTCTGATATATATATACATATTTATTTATAACCCTTGCTATTGGCACGGTGATATCTCGCCATATGCACGGTGCCGTTACCAGATTTCGAAGTCGGCAAAACCAATACCGAAGCCTGATGTCAAAGTCGGTAAAAAAAGGTCAGTCTGCAAATTAAGAGTGAGGCTACTGACAAGATACTAAAATGACTATTCAAAAGATGATTTTCATTAAATTGCATATCAAATCCTAATCCTTATAGCATTCATCCAATTCCGCACCCCGTTTACCTAGCTAACTGTTTTTTATGGCTCAGGATGATCCCGATTTATTTTGATTCACCTTTGATCATCCGCGCTCACCGCGCCTCGGCCAAATTAATATCTCTTCCATCATCCGCACCCTCCGGTGGCCCTCGATCCCGCCACCGCTCCACCGTCCCGGTCGACCTCTCGCTCCACTTCCCTTAATCCGGTGGCCTTTATTAATCCCGCTGCCGCTTCCGCATTGGCTAGTCAAACCTAATTAAACCTTAATCCAGTGACCTTCATATAGAGATCCATATGCAGTTGTCCCATTGTCATCCTTCCATTGCAACCTTAATTAAACCTAATTAGCAGCAATGCAAACCCTAGTTCTTAAGTAAAACTAATTAATTAATCAATCCTATACTTGTTTCTTGATCGATCAATTCACCAAACATCTTGCCGCTCCACAGTACTTGTTCCGATTCACAGTGCTTTTTTTTGTAGAGATTAATTAACAATATTAATTACTTAACTTTCGCAAGCAACAAACTTTCGCATTGGAAGTGGATGAGGCCTCTCAATCTTTACGAATTTGAGGGACTTGTGTTGTCCAATTTATTAAATTTTATCTTGTCAATAGCCCTTTCAACATCTTAAGGATAAATAAGGCCCAATATATTGGCCCAATCTAACTAATAAAAACAAACCCTAATTAATGAAATATGTATCAACCGCCACTTATCTTCTTCTCCCATGGAAGAAAGCGGGCGATCTCCCTCTTGAAGGTCAAGCCCAGCATCGGCGTAGCCAAGGTGGCGGGGAACGCCGACGGTGCCCCTCGAAGCCCTCATCATCAAGGCCACCAGCCATGATGCCGGCGCGAAGATTGGGTCTTCACGGATTGCTTGTCCATGGCGGGAAGGTCGGGCGTCGGGAAAACCCTAGCCCCCATCGCCATGGATGCGTCAATGTACTTGGATGAATGCTTGTGGTCGGAGATCCTCAAGAGACTCCCCATCGATGTACTGCTCCGATTCCGATGCATCTGCAAGTCGTGGAAATCCCTCATCTCCTCCTCGTCCTTCATCAGAGCTCAGTACCTCTCCTCCTCCTCCGGCTCCATCGAATCCAAACCCTTCATCCTCTTCGACGATTTAGAGTACGCCATTGAATATGCTTTCTACAATCCTCATCAATTCAGTCAATCAGACTCCCAACACTCCGTTACCTTTCAGACCGTTCCCTTTCAGATCGTTCCCTCTGAAGACACTGACTTCCGCGTCATCGGTGACGTCATCCACGGCGTCGTCATCAATTTAGGAAATTGAGCATGGATGGAGGAGGAAATTGAAATCGTTGAGCATGGATGGAGAGAACGTGGGTTTGGAGGAAAGGGAAAGACAGTTTCTTATTTTTGTGAAAAGGTGGACACGTGGCACAAATTCTTACAAAGAGGCTGCTTCTAAAATAATAAGTATAAGGGGTGGATTCGGGCGACAAACAGGCTAATCGTCGTGATACTAATAAACTAAAACATAAATATTTAAACCCAATTCGTTCAAAGCAACGACATATGTTTGCCAAATGAGGAAGTCGAGAAAGACTTCGAGATGAAACTATGAATTTATAATGAGGTAGGGTGTGTTTGATTCCAAATGCATTGTGTTTATAATGCAAAATAATAAGGCGGTGTTTGATTAACACAATTTTTTAGGTGTTTAAATTATGGTGTTTTTGGGTTTCGTGATGTATTAATTATAATGCAATTATTTTATCTCAATTTATGCGATTATTAGGTTAAATTACGGTTTTACCTCGATTTTTATGAAATTTTTATTTTTACAATCAAACGCTCAAATAAAATCAGGTAAAATAAATGCATTATAATTAAAATGCAATGGAATCCAAACACACCCGTAGAATATTTATCAACTTAAAATACTTAACCTATGCTCTTATACTATTAAAAAAACAAAAACAAAAAGTCAAAATAACAAAATTTTCGTAAATGCAATTAACCTCAACTAATTAATTCAAGCTGAAATTTTTGCTGAATAGCCAGAAGGGAATTTGAAGGTGGGACCGGTGGACAAATCAGAGCCACACAAGATGCCACGTGGCAGCAATGGAGTCGTCTAGAACCTTATCCAGTATCATAATCTAATCTCCTCATCCAAAGCAACCATCCAAAAAAAACCATTTCATCCTTCTCCGCCACTCAAACCACACATTCACACACCAAACAGATCAGTAGAAACCAGTGAGAGTGCGAGCGAGCGAGATAGAGAGAGATAGCAACGACAATGGCGTCCACTGCTTGCTTCCTCCACCACCACGCGATCTCCACCTCCTCCTCTAGCGGCAGGCGCCAGAGCCTCCTCACCATTAAGCCTACCGGCGTCGTCGTCTGCAAGGCTCAGAAGCAGCAGCAACTCCCGCAGCAGGACGAGTCCGCCGCCCTCTCCCGCCGCCTTGCCCTCACCGTCCTCATCGGCGCCGCCGCCGTCGGCTCCAAGGTCTCCCCCGCCGACGCCGCCTACGGCGAATCCGGTAATTAAATCCAAAACCTAGACTCGATCGATTACGCTCTCGATCTCGTTGAATTGGATCGGGATTTGGAAATTTGAGGATTCGAATTCGAACTGAAAATGTGCGAATTGCAGCGAATGTGTTCGGGAAGGTGAAGACGAACACCGAATTCATCCCGTACAACGGGGATGGATTCAAGATCAAGTTGCCGTCAAAGTGGAACCCTAGCAAGGAGGTGGAGTACCCTGGACAAGTGCTTCGCTACGAGGACAACTTCGACACCACCAGCAACCTCATCGTCGCCATCACTCCCACTGACAAGAAATCCATCACCGACTTCGGCTCCCCCGAACAGTTCCTCTCCCAGGCAATTATTCAATAATCCCGTCATTAACCGCCTAATTAATCTCCATTAATTTCACAACTAAACCTTTCCCTGAAACGCACCGTTTTGTGCATTTTTGCAGGTCAACTACCTTTTGGGCAAACAGGCCTACTTCGGCAAGACCGATTCCGAGGTACTCGTTTCCCTCCGAATTGAGTATAAAACTTCCTAACTTGTTGCAATATATTTTTCCAAAATTTTTAAACTAACAAATTTGTTTACCAATTTAAATGGTGTTTTCTTGGAACTATGTTTATATATAAATGTTAATATAATTGTGATTCAATAGGAAAAAGTAAATATTAAATACCTTTTTTTCAAATTAATACTAATTTATTAACTCCAAGTTTTTTGTATTGTTGAGCAAAACATTATTTTCACAATTTTAACCGATTTAAAGACAATGGGTATATTTATTTGTGTTTTTTAGAACAATATCCACATTGGCAATTGGTATAAGTTTCGAATAGGGTGTTATTAGAGGTCGAACGAGCCGAACTTGATAGGTTCAAGCTTGGTTCGTTTGTTAAACGAGTTCGAGCTGAGTTGGACCCAATTTTTAAACGAGTTTTGTATTTTGATCAAGCTGGCTTGTTTAGAAAATGAACGTGTTAGAGTCATGCTTTATCAAGTTTTAATTATTTCTTCTTGGTTATAATATATTAACTAAAATTTTTTTATAAAATTTGAGCTATTCGAGCTTACTTTTGTTCAAGCTTAGCTTGTTTAGGCAAATGAACAAACTCGAGTCGAGTTTTTTTTTAGTCGATCCCAAGTTGTTCAGTTCATATAACAGTCCTAGTTTTGAAATTGTGAATTTGAAAATTAGTTTTAAAATTTGAACTGGATTATAAACCCGTTGTAGAACAAGTGACTTCCAATCGGGTGGATCGATGGGATGATTCTAAGTATGAGAGTTGAATTGATTGATTGGGATGCAGGGCGGGTTCGACTCAGGGGAGGTAGCAACGGCAAACATACTGGAGTCGTCATCGACGGAGATCGGAGGGAAGCCGTACTACTTCGTGTCGGTGTTGACGAGGACAGCGGACGGGGATGAGGGAGGGAAGCACCAGCTGATAACGGCGACGGTGAAGGACGGGAAGCTGTACATCTGCAAGGCGCAGGCCGGCGACAAGAGATGGTTCAAGGGCGCCCGCAAGCTTGTTGAGAGCGCCGCTAGCTCTTTCAGTGTTGCCTAATTTTTCACTTCAATTTTAAGACAATTCCATCGTCATGATCACATGAGTTGTTGTTGTTGTTGCTATTGATCAAGTAATGTGTATGGATGAAATTACCTATTTTGCTTGTAAAAAAAATGTTTTTTTGGATCACCTTATCTTTGTCGACTGATAGCTTGACAAGTCGAACGGTTTAATGAGTTAAAAAGATCGATATTATATGGAGTAAACAGTTATGAAGTAAACCTATGGTCTTCAAATAAAAGCGCGACAGATGAGTGGAAAGTCCTGTCTCATCTTTCTACCAAAAAAATAAGTAAACCTAGAAGCCGGAAAGACGACACTAACATAGATAAATGTGACCCATATTTATCAAAGTTGTATGAAACAAACAAATGCAAACAGATTTTCATTATTGTCATTCAAACTTATGTCTCTTCAGAGTCCACAATATGAGATGTTCGCTTGTGCCTCCAGAGTTTTCTGTGTGCGTTCTCCGTTTGATGATTGATTCGTTTGTCGTGGTGGTGTTGTTTTACGGTGTAGGATAGCTTGCGCGTTTATTTTATTTTTGCATTTTCATATCTGTTATTTGCTTCGTGTTATTTCATTTATGTCATTTGCTTTTGTTACTTGATTTGATTGTAAATGAGCGTAAGCTATCCTACACCGTAAAACAAAACCACTAACATGATGGTTAGTCCATCTACTAGTTTGTTCGGTCTCTCGGTTACTCTAAACTTGTCTAAATAACCGAATTCTTATCTTGGTTAAAAAAAAAACTGAGAGAGAGAGAATGCGGGTAATTTTGTGCATTATCACAATTTAAGGGTGGTTTGATGGAAATTGTCTACTTTAAGGGCGTTTTGTGCATTTTTACCCTCAACGAAAACTCCCTAAATCCCTAATCTCCCTCGGCGTATAAAAAACCAAAAGAAGCGCGCAAAGTGGAGAAAAGGCGGGAAAATGTAGGGATAAAACTGCAACCTTTCTTCAAAAGGCAATGTGCTTCACTTCTCAATTTCCTCATTTGAATTCGGGGAGGGAACCAGGAACCTTTGGATTGATCACCTACCAACTGCTTCTATACGCTTTCGGCCTAGGGTTTTTCTTGATTTCTTCAAGGTTTGGCCGAGTTTCCTGTTGCTGGCTACTTAGGGTTTCATTTCGAAACCATTACGGCATCAATATGGCGGACTCGCTCCTCGAAGGCTCCCCGCATGACCTAATCGATGACGATGCTCGCCTGGATACGAAGATTTATTGCACCAGTGATGTTGATCGGGGAGCTGTCTCTGAAGGGAAGTTGGAACACGATGCCGATTCCAAAGCTGCGGTGAGTTTGATGTTTTCTATCAGATGAACCGAAATTCGAAATGTTTAAGAGCTCTACTTCAATTTTAGTTCTTTTTCTTCCATTAAACTAGTTTTCGTATGGAATCGTTCAAGCAGGACAGCATCCAAGAGGATCACTCTAGTTTAAGGGCGATGCTTTGAGGATATATGGTATGGCATTTCTCATTTCATGTCTATTTTAGGGATTTTGTGTATTTTAGTGTTGATAGAATTTTGGAATAGCTATCCGTCCATTCCAATCACACCAAGCTGGATTGATAAGGTGTTTTAATTTGTATTAGATGTTTCACCAATCGAAGCTGCGAGGGAGAGATTATTGTACATTGTGGTAGATCATTTCATCACTCGGCGAATTGTAGAGGTGTCGGATTCTGAGCCTGACAACGCTTCACAGAATGAGCAAGACAACCCGCACAAGAGAAAGTCAAGGGAGGCCAGATATGAAGGGGATTCTCAATATGCTAATCCCTTGTTATATGTGGCAAACATTTATGAGACTCTGGTGAATGAAGTAAATGCTAGATTGGCTTCCTTAGACGGTTTTCTGGAAAAGACGATTGGAGTGGATCTTGATGCCGCAAGAGGTTTGTACAGGAGGCTAGCAGAAAAGTTCCCAGTAGAAGGTAGTTTGCTTCCATTTCCCTCAAAGTATTTAGCTAATTCATGCCATTGATTTGATGCCAAACCTGTAAATCATCAAAGCAAACTTTGTCTGTGGTGTTCGTGGAGTTGCATTTGAGTTAAGGATGTGGCTTATATATTTAGTGTTACTATCATCTAGTTTTGCAGATCTCTGTTGTTGTACTGCTTGGGTTATTTAAGCTTTGGAAAAGAAGCATGTATTAAGTATTTGAAGTATGGTGTATTTTACCAGCCATTTGCTCTTATGTTGGTGTACTCTTCATGAGATTGTACAGGTCCCCTTGCATTCAAAAGAAGAGAAGTAACCACTCTTGCTGAAGCAGGAGATTGGTTTCTTGAATCCGGCTTCAGCGAAGAGAAGGGAGTACACTTTGTGGTTGTTAATGGCTTGGATATCGTTGAGAAACCTAGTACATTGTTAGTTGCTGATAGAGAATGGTGAGTCACTGTGTTGAAAAGTTATTTCATTGTTCCTCTTGCAGTTTATTAGCTTAAAATACCTAATACTGGGACTAAACTCTGATTATTAAAAGATGTGTTATGTCTGGCTTGATGAGTGACTTGCATAACTTACATTTAACTTAATCAAAGGCGATAATAGAGGCGAATGGACTTTGACCCTGTAATTCAGCTATTTAAGATGCTCTTGTTGCTAATCATATGGAACATTACATGAATATAAACTTTAAGGATGTAAATGAGTATACCTAGAAGAAGGCCTTAGTGCTTGGAACTATTAAGTATTTACTGTTTTTGGGCAAGACTTCAAGATAAGGTAGCAAGTAGATAGGTTTTTGTGGGATGAACATGAACATCTTATTTTCTTTTTAAAAGTTTTAAAGTTACTTCTAAGTTCTACCTGTAGCATGTAAGTTTATCAATTGTGGATTTGTAGCAAATTAAATCACTATGATTTTTTCTGCATTGTTTGGCAATTGAATCACTACGATTTGGTTAAGTTGGAATGTTTGGCCGTGATTTCCTTTTATCTTATGGTATTTTTGCCGGAACCGTTTGTATATATACTTTTCATCCTAGAAAATTGAGATAACTCAAGTTTATATATAGATCGGTTTTATTTACTCCTTTTTTTTGGGACATCATGACTTACTTTTAGTCCTTTTTAGACCCTTCTAGAGTCGCTTTTCACAAAGATCTATTTGTACCTTAACCATGGCAGACTACAGAAGCATGAAATTGTTCCATTCATTTGTCGGCATAATGTCAGCATCTTTGAATAGCAACAGTTAATCGTTTAATTTTAAATATAAAATTTTGAAGTATTCTACTGTATCACTCTCATCACTCTCATCATGGCATCTTAATTTTTTATTGGTTCCTATATTTGGAGGCACCTGTTTCCTTTGGTTTTCTTACTTCTCTTCTTCTCCCCCTTTGAATAGAAATGAATACAAAATTACAAACTATTTCTTTATGAAACAATAAAAAAAATACTGGAAAAGTGCTGCTGTTTCTCTTAGCAACATCGTCTTTGACAAACTTCCCTGTTGTTATTGTAGGTTCAAGAGGCTAACGGGTAGAAGTGAAGTATCCATTGATTCGCGAGACTTCTTGTTCTATGCACCCAAAAATAAGTACCAGCATTTAGTTTCGAACCCCTTACCGAGTAATCCTGATTTACCTGTAAGTTAGATGTCTCTTTCTTAAAGCATGTTTATTAATTTGTTTTGCCTTCAGTTTCTTAAAAATCTAATATCTACTCGTAAATCAGACCCATACTGCTACATATAGTTCTCCAATGGACATTAATTTTCCAATATTAGGAAACATGATTGCATGGATTTCCAACTTGATCATTCTTTTATCTCGTTGATTCAGCTTTATATTATTAAAGACTTTTCCATGTACTATCACTACTAGTTCAGAGATTACATTCAGAAGTTTTGCGAAAGCTCACTATAGCTGTATGCCTTTTGCAAGGATCACTTGTTGTCGCTTATGATTAGCATAGGGCGGACGCATAATGCAAAGTCCTATTATACACAACCTTTGGAGTATCTTTCTCTCTTTTCTATATGAGCTATTCAGTGTTTGATTAATTTTTGGTGGGATCAGAAAAAGAAGCTTCCATCATGTATAGGCAACACACCTCCCAAGACACAGCATGCCCAACCTGCAATTGGCTCTTCTTCGGCACAAACATTGGGTCAGTCCCATGGGAATTCTCTGGCTCCATCATCAAGCAGAAAACCAAGCAATTATGTGGAGGAACCTTACCTCCGCGAAGTACCAAATTTTATGGTTCCATACATCATTAATTCCTATGATGCCTTTGGAAACTCTGGATTCCAGGCCATTGCAAACGAAGTTGGGTTGGATGATACGATGGGATGGCGTGGTGTTCGACAAGACCTGTTTTTGGAATTGATGGCTGAACCAGATAGATATTCACAGGTGTTCACTGATGAAACGAATAAAAAAATTCTCAAGGCACTTGCAGTTTGGACTATACCTGCTGCTCTACTACCAGAGCAACAACTCTCTATCCCGGATATGGGCCACATAGTGGCAACAATGTATCAGGCTGCTTTTGTGGTATTGGGACAACAATGTGTCACATTTCTTCCGTTGAATGTGTGGATGCATAAAATAGGCGAGATTTGCATAGTGTTTTTGCATCACCAAAACCGCTACATATCGGTAGGTACAACTCATCAAATTAATAAATTTCTGAATATACTACAAGTTTACATGTTCTTAATGTTGGTACTGAATTTGCAGGTCACGCTGAATGAATACATACCGTCACCTTTGCCACCTATTCACCCTTTGTGGTACCGTCATCATGACTCAAGTGCAGATGGATTGGATCTTCGTTTTGCTGACCGTATTCAACAATTTGAGTGGTGTCAAAGTTTTATGGCTTAGCCCCCACTTGTACAATGCGACTAGATGCAGGTTTCCATTGAAGGTATCACTACTATTACTTGGTTATCTAGGAGTGGTGTGCAGTAAAAAACCGTTGTACGGAGCATTTTGCCTTTGGCATCTGATCAGAATTTTTGTTGCCCCTCAAAACATGGCGTTGTTTGTCTCTGCATTCGGCGGCATGGCATTTTGTTGCATCTCCCTTCGGTGTTGGTAAAAGGTTAGGGTTTAAACACCAATCTTTCTTCAATGCAATGTGCTTCACTTCTCGTACGAAAAAACCATACTCTCTTCTTGGACTCATGAAACTATGAATTTGCACCAAGCTTGATTGATAAGGTATTTCGTATAAGATGTTTCACCAATCAAAGCTGCAAGAGAGAGATTATTGTACATTGCTGTATATCGTTTCATCACTCGAGGCCTCGGGAGGTACTGATGCAGTGATGCAGATGGTGAGTCACTTTGTCAAAAAGTTCGATTGTTCCTCATCCTTGCTGCAGTGTATTAGCTTAACAGACCTGATAATGATTACTGAAGTCTTAAGTCTGGAAAGTGCAAACAAATAAAATATGAATTGAAACAATATTTTCGTAATGTATTGCCCAATTTTAGCATGTAAAAGATACATCACATATGAGTTATGAACATGTCAACGTAAGCAACCATTATATGTCGAAAACCATAACAACAACCCAGTATATCTCGCAATAAAGTAGGGACTGGGGGTCAAGATGTACGCACTCTTACCCCGACCAAGTTAAGAGAGTGTTTTCGATAGATCCAGAAAAATATGACACGTACGTGAACCGCTTGGTACTAGGCCACACAGAAGGAAAAAGAGACAATAAAGGAGCTGAATCGGAAGCAAAAAAAGACAGATATGAAGCATAGACAAAAGGACACAACACCCTAGCCCAAAACTCTAGACATCACCGACCCGAATGCACCTTCTCCAGTGGTTTCTATCCAAAATCATATCTTTTGAAAAGTTCACCCTAGCCCAGTAGAAGGTAGTTTGCTTCCATTTCCCTAAGTATTTAGCATTATCATGCCATTGACTTGGATGTGGCTATATATTTAGTTTTACTGTCTATGATATCCCGAAACGTCATTCCATAGAGGTTTCATGTTTCTGGGTATAGAGAAACTCTGAAACTCCAAGGAAACGCTATAGAAACATTTCTGGCAGGTCAGAGACGTTGACCGTGTAACATAGGTTACTATCATCTAATTTTGCAGATCTTTGTTGATATACTGATTGGGTTATTTAAGCTTTGGAAAACAAGCATGTATTAAGTATTTGAAGTATGGTGTATGTTACCATCCATTTGCTCTTATGTTGGTGTACTTTTCATGATATTGTAAAGGTCCCTTTGCATTCAAAAGAAGAGAAGTAACCACTCTTATTGAAGCAGGAAATTGGTTTCTTGAATCCGTCTTCAGCGAAGAGAAGGGAGTTAGCTTTTTGGTTCGTGTATCGGGATTGACACTTCTTCCTCACTATCATCATCCACAACTTCGTGCCCCTATCGATAGACTCCATAATGTTCACATGTTAAACTTATTCTTCCAAATCTTGCATCATAGCTACTCCAGTCGTAATTACAAAACTTCTACTAGCGCTCAATTTCCCAATGAATTCATATCGGGCCATACTTTTTAATTGAAAAACCTATATGGTGTTATCATTTCCTTCATTTATGCCATCGTGCATCTACAGAATATAAAAAAACATCGGGAACTAAATAAATGTACCAATTTCATTTCTATAGCTAAACTAGTGTAAGTCTCGTCCCGTGCACAGAGAATACATTAATACAATATTATAAATAATTCATGTAGATTCCAATAAATAAAAAAAATATAAATATAAATAGTTTTTTCCATCAAAAAAAATATAGATATAAATAAAATTATTTTGACATATTATATATAATCTAAATATCTTTTATTTAGATTCTCTCAAAATATAAATAAATTTCACGTTTATAAGGTAAAATGTTTTTTTTTTCTTCTAATCTATCGTTAATTAAATCTCATGTAATTTAACAGATAGCTGATTTTCGAAAATATTTCACAATTGTTTTTTATTAAATATGTAGTACATCTTTATTATGTTAGTCTACTAAAATATCTATGCATTGGATTGTGGCTACACATTATGGCTACATAATATTTTAATAATTTATTTTGGCCCCAAATATTAATATAGGTATAAATAAAATACTATATATATATTTATCCATTAATATTTTTGGTAAGTATGACTATGAAATAGTTTTGATTTTTTTTATCTATTAACTAATATATATATAAATAGATTGTGACTTATGATAACTTTCTATAAAAAAAAAATTGTGAGAAACTTTCTATAAACTATGATAACATATTGTTTTAATATTTTTTCTAGGATCAACTTCAACATGCCACATAGGACGTTATGCATATTTTTTCCTAGAATCAACCACAACACACCACATAGGACGTTATGCATCAGGTTTAGTATATGTATATAGATTTTAAATATATAAATCATGATCATATTAATTAAATAAAGCATTCAATATCGGATAAATCACGATTTCATCTAACCTAAGATTCTATACAAAATTAAACCCGACACGACTCCCGTTTTCATACGACCCGACCGGAATTCTCGGAATCTCATATGGTATCAGAGCAGGTCCGAGTCGGGTCGGTTTTCCTGGCTTTGGGGTAGACTAAAAGAGATTGAAATGCCGAAATTCGTCGTAAAAAAAAAAAACCGGGCGAGCTATAAAGAGATTGAGAGTCTCGACCCGGGAGAAGATTTAAAGAAAAAAAATTAAATTGTTCAAGTGTCAACCTGATCTAGACGGGTAGCACTTGAGGGGGCGTGTTGGGATAAAAACATGGACATCCCACATTGATTGTGGGTGGTATAACAAACCAAAATATAAGGAAGGAGGAAGCCCCTACACAATGGCTTAAGCTTTTGTGTAAAGTGGTGGATCCCGACCTTATAACAAAAAAATAAAATAAACCCGACACGACTACCGTTTCAATACGACCTGACCGGGATTCTCGAAATCTCACATATTTTTAAAAAATATTAATGCTATGACATGAGAGCTATCCTAGTAGTGACTAGTTATTTATCAAACTTCAACACAAAGTGACAAAACTACTCCATCCGGTTTTATCACGGACTAGGTCCGGTTCGTATATTCATTTTAATTTATTTACGGACCGGGTTTAGTACCCAATAGCGTTCTCTTCACGTGATCGATTTGGGGAATTAGGAGAGATCGAATGCCCAATACCGTCCACTTCACGCAATTGATTTAGGGAATTCGGAGAGAGCGAATGGGGAGTGCGAGAGAGGATCCGCTGGAATCGGGATCGGGCGAGAGAATTTTCGATGCCGGAGAGTTTGCTAAAAATGGCGGACAGGAAGAAGCGTAGAGTAGCGTACTTTTATGATCCATCATATCCATTGAAAAATTCTCCTACGAAGAAAATCTTCCATTGAAGCCACTACGAGGGGTGAAAACACACAATTTGGTACTTATGTATCGATTAAACTGTGAAATGAAGATCAATCTTCCACTGAATTTTCGATGCCGATGCCGGAGAGTTTGCTAAAAATGGCGGACAGGAAGAAGCGTAGAGTACCGTACTTTTATGATCCATCCATTGAAAAATTCTCCTACAAAGAAAATCTTCCACTGAAGCCACTGCGAGTGGTGAAAACACACAATTTGGTACTTAGGTATCGAATAAACAGTGAAATGAAGATCAAGCTTCCTTTGCCGACCACCTATCAAGAAATTTATGAATTTCATGAACAAGGATACGTTGATTTTCTACGTTCGGTAGCAAAGGAAGATGTAGTCAATTTCAACATAGATCTGTTCAACGTCGATGTTGATTGTCCCATCTTCGACTAAATGTATGACTATTACAAGAAGTACACATGCGGCTCAATCGGCGCCGCTAGGGCTCTCAATGCCAAAGAGGCCAAAATCGAAATCAACTGGGCTGGTAGTTGGGGCCATGCAACGAAGACCGCTGCTTTTGGATTCTGCTTTTTGAATGACGTTATTCTTGGAATTTTCGAGCTTCTCAAAGCACATATGGTGAGTTTCTTGTTGGCCTAAATACCCTAATGACCCTTCAACTTTTATGACTAGAACATTTAGCCCCATAAACTTTAACTTGGTTCAACTCATCCCTTAAACATTTAGAATCGGGACCCCCTAAGTGTAATTTCATTTAATTCAATCATCAAAATTAATCCTAGTATTATTTTCCTTATTACTTAAATGAAAATAAAATGATAAAATTTTGGAAATATTAAGGATTATTTTTCTAAACTTTTGTTATTATATATATATATAGAGAGAGAGAGAGAATGGGTATAAAGTGCACACTCCTTAGGGTGTACTTTGTGCACGATTCCTGACCATTGATCTATAGGAAATGAAAGACTAGATTTATGCCACGTAGATGGGTATTTAAAAAAAAAACTGGAAAAGAAGGCACAATCTCACATGTGAAGGCTGTGAAGCGCGTGTGCAAACCCTATTAAAAACCTAGCTCCCTCAATCTCTCCACTACTCGATTATAACCACCTCCAATTCAGCCGCCATCGATGGTGATCCTGCTCGACCACGGCGACGAGGGTTCCGACGAGGAAAAATCAGCCAAAGCTTGAGGCGAGGCGGTGATGTTTTTAGTCGGAGTCGAAGGCGGTGATGTTTCTAATCAGAGTCGAAGGCGGGGGAGGGGGTGTGGTGGTGTTTCTGATCGGATTCGCCAATTCGAAGGCGATGGGGTGTGGTGGAGGCAAATCGACGATTCGGCGCCTGTGGCGGTGGCGGCGGTGGCGCAGACGGGGAAGGAGGAGACGGGGGTGCGGGCTTAGCGGCAGCAGTGGTGGACGAGAGTGGGGGGAATCGGCGACGGGTGGAAGGCGTGTGATCTGACGACGGTTTCGCCTCCACTCTCGCTCAGATCCGGCAGTGCTAGGGGAAGGAGGAGACGAGGGTGCGGGAGGCATCGTGGGTGGTGGGAGACCGACGGGTGGAAGCCGCTCGCTCTTTCGACTCCCCTCTCGCTTGGATCGATGCTGGCGGCCGCGAGACCGACCGGATTCGACGGCGCCAGGGTCGACTCCTCCCCTCTCACTCAGATCCGGGCCTCCTCCTCCCCTCTCGCTCAGATCCGGGCGGTTCCGAGCGGTTCCGGTGGTCGGGCTCATTCAACTGCCTCCGTTCGAATGCAGGGGGTCTTTTTTTTTAATTTTTTTTTTGCGGTGAGGGTGTGGGTGGCGGGGTGGTCTGGGCTGGGTGGTTGTGTGGGTAATGAGGGTGGTGGGTGGTTGGGGGTGGGTGGTGGGGGTGGTCCGTTCGAAGACATTGTGGTTCGAATGCATTCGGTGCGATATTCGTTAATTATTCGGATGAATATGTTGAAATTTTGATTGTTAGTGTTAAGGAGTTTAATTATTCGGTGAAATTGGGATCATTATTCGTCTGCGTATGGAGTTTTCGGATTGACAAATAGCATAAAGCCTCTCATATACGACCAAATAATCATTCCTATACCACCGAATACTCATACATTCTATTGAATAATTTCCCAAAAAATATAACTATTTTACCGAATAATATTTCAAAACTGAATGTATAAAAATTAACTCAGAGTCAAAATGAAAATTGATTGACAAAAAATTTAACATTATTCGGTAGTGTATGACAAATTATTCAGTTGAATTGGTAATATTTGATCTGAAATGGATGGAAAAATGAAATATAACATTATTCGGTAGATTATGAAACATTATTCAGTGGAATGGACAGATTTTTCAAAACAGCGAAATCAGACCCGGAAAAAAAATAGTGCGTCAGACCTTTTTAGGTGGGTCCCATCAGTTTTTCTATTTAAAAAAAAAAGAAACACTCATTTAATCCCGGCCTTTCATTTCTTTCAATCAAAGGCCAAGATTTGTGCACAAAGTACACCCTAAGGAGTGTGCACAAGGGAACCACTCCCTATATATATATATATATTTTTTTTTGATGTATACTTATTAAGAAGATTTTTTAAAAATATATTGAAAAAACACTAAAATTGTGATTTTTTAAAATGACATTTTTTAATGAAATATGACATTTTTAAACATAAATATAAAGAGAATTTTTAAACACTAAAATTTAAACATAAATATGATATTTTTTAATGAAATAGTTTATAGAAACAAAAAATATAGAGAGAATTTTTAATGAAATACACCCTCCGTATCGCAATACTTGTTGTTTTAGAGTGTTAAAGTTGTATCAAAAAACTTGTTGTTTTAGCTATAATTATTGTCTTTATAGGTAATGATTGCTCTTTTTATAGGTAATAATTAGTCATTTTATGTATTTTAAGCTATAAAAGTAGAGTAAAGATAGATTTTATTAATAAGTGTGTATAGAGCTAAAACAACAAGTATTGCGATACGGAGGGAGTAGTTGATAGAAACAAAAAATAGAGAGAAATAAAAAGAATTAATGACATTGTAAGACAAATAAAAAGTGAAGAAGTTGAGAATTGAACCCAATTCCCAACTCCTTTAAAAAGTGAAGGAGTTGGTGGGTCCCACTAGTTTTTCTATTTAAAAAAAAAGAAACACTCATTTAATCCCGGCCTTTCATTTCTTTCAATCAAAGGCCAAGATTTGTGCACAAAGTACACCCTAAGGAGTGTGCACAAGGGAACCACTCCCTATATATATATATATTGATGTATACTTATTAAGAAGATTTTTTAAAAATATATTGAAAAAACACTAAAATTGTGATTTTTTAAAATGACATTTTTTAATGAAATATGACATTTTTAAACATAAATATAGAGAGAATTTTTAAACACTAAAATTTAAACATAAATATGATATTTTTTAATGAAATAGTTTATAGAAACAAAAAATATAGAGATAATTTTTAATGAAATAGTTGATAGAAACAAAAAAATAGAGAGAAATAAAAAGGAATTAATGACATTGTAAGACAAATAAAAAGTGAAGGAGTTGAGAATTGAACCCAAGACCTTTTGATCTTTACTAGGTAGATGGGGCGTGCTCTGCACGCCTTAAATTTGACAACCAAGGAGTAAACTTAACCTATGTATACTCTTTAAATAGTCAACATTTTTCCTAGGAGCTATTTACATCAATTGCAGATGGTGCATCTATGAAGAAGTAAAAAATGTCAAGCAAAATAACCTTCCCTTGCAGGTTGCACCGTCCACCTTTGTGTACATCAAGAGATCACAAAATCAACCTGAGTTTTCTTTATAATCCTGAACAACATCTACAGAAGTAGAAGCATCAGGGACTTTTTCAATGAGAAAATCCTAAAGTTCACTTTCACACCATGCTTTACCATCAATTTAAGAATTATTCAAGCAGTCTTGAGCTTTCCATCAATTTAAGAATTATTGAAGCAGTCTTGAGCTTTCCATCCAGAGCAGACTCGTTCAGGCGGACAGAAGTAAGCTCTTGTTGAAGTGAATCCAATTTCCCTAGCGTGGCCTGCAGCTTAACTGATAGAGCTTCTGCCCTTCGGTTAGCCTCTGCACGTGCAGCATGTTCGTTTTCGAGGAGGCTTTCAAGAACATGAACAGTGCTGGCCCTCTGTTCATTGTTGGATTTCATCAGGGACTCTATTTCCTTCCTCTCCTCAATCTGTCTTTCAGCCCTCTCAATTTGGGGCATCCTCTGCATGACTACATGCTGTATTTCTCTCTTCTCCTTCTGAGCAGCTGCTGCTTCTGCCCGTGCCTTATCAGCCACATCATTGACTTTTTTGGCTGCTTTTTTCAGCAACTCTGCATCTTTCATGCACTTCATCAAACCTAGCAAATTCAGATCTGTACTTCTCCTCAAGATGATTCTTTTCCTATTCAAGAATTCTTGCTTCTCTTTTGTAAGATTGTGCAGATGCATTCGCAACATCCAATCTCTCGCTCAACTCTTTAAGATCAGTTCTCAAGGTTGCAATGTCCAGATCGTAACTCTTTATCTTTGACTTGGCAGCCTGAGAAGATTAAAAAGAAACAGATAAGCATGGAATACCAATTTGTCCATAAAGATATAGCAAGCAATGAAGTCCAAGTAGAACCTAAACAAATATATCATGACCAAAAGTACCAAACTTATAAAGTTTAAAGTCCGGACCAACATATTCCTCATTTGGATGTGATAAAATCAAGTGGTACGACAACTAACTGATCAACAATCATGATGATGATTCTTGATATAGCAGTGTGAAAGTGTGACCAAGGGGGCGTCTGATCCCCGTGGTCACTAACCACACAAATATATATACATTACACGGAAAAAAAAGACTTAATCCACATTTTAGTGTTTTATACACTTGATATATAATATTTAAACAATGAAATATTTTATAACGTATAATCTCATGATATACCAATAGAAAAATAAGATCTAAACCCTCATTTCATGATTAAGGAGGCTTTCTCGAGAAAAAAGACTCGAATGAATTTCTTGATGAATCGAGAATATATATTTATTACAAATCTCACGAAACAATTGAAAACGAGATATAAGATTGATAATTGGAATTAGACATATGTATAAGATTCACATTCTATTTATTTTAAACAAGCGAAGCAAACTATCTTCATAGACTATAATATTTTAGGGTTTAAACTACCTCGATCGATCAAAGTACTACTTCGATGAATCTTATAGACTTGTACACATATGTGTAAGATTCACATTTTAGTTTAAACAATCAAAACAAACGATCTCGATAGACTATAATACTATAGGGTTAAGGGTTTAAACTACCTCGATCGATCAAAGTACTATCTCGATCGATCGAGGAAATCTTTTTATTAACAATGTTATAAAACAATTCAAACAGATCGACATATGCAAGTTATTCTATTATTTTTATTAACAATTGTTTTAAAAAAATACTAATCTTATATGTGAATTACTCTTGTATGCATATTTGCAATTATATACTCCCTCCGATCCAAAATATAAGTCGTTTGACTTTTCAACACGTATTTTAAGAAGCTAAAAGCTATATAAAATATCAACTTTTTTTTAATTATTTTTTTACAACTTAATATTTGTTGGTAATAAGTATTAAATTGTAAAAAAATAATAATAAAAAAGTTAATATATCATATAGTTTTTAGCTCCTTAAAATACGTGTTAAAAAGTCAAACGACTTATATTTTGGATCGAAGGTAGTATCAATCTTGATATATAATATTTGAAAGATCAAATATCTTATAACTTATAAGCCAATTCAAGAAATTTTAATATATTTCCTTGTCGAAGACTCTCCATTTTGACTAACAAGAGAATTTCTCTCGGATCCGATTCGAACGGCTCAGCAGCCTGGGCTCCCAGTACATTATTACAACAAGAGTTTCCTTCGTCATATTCCTCATTTGGATGTGATAAAATCAAGTGGTACGACAACTAACTGATCAAGAATCATGATGATGAAGGTGAATTTATCATTCAGATAAGAGGTTTTATGCAAAAAACCAAAACAAATAAGTGTAGAGAATGAGATACCATCATTTGCTCTACAATAAATATTTATAACTGTGCCCAAAGAAATCTCACCCTCAACTCCAAACTCAAAGTTGTCTGCCGCTGCTCTGCAGACTCCATTTTTAATGCTTTCTCCCTGATCTCATCTTCCTGCGCATTCATCAACCAACAACACATCAAAAAAAATATATAAAAAAAATTCAAGTTATGCATGACAAGGACCATGTACAAAACAAGAACACTAATCAACCTTCTCAGTCAGATCTCTAGCATATTGAGATCTAAGGGAATCTTCTCTTGATTGCATATTCTTATTAGCACATTCTTGTACAACGGCTGCTTTGTCAAGCGCAGATTTAGCCTTTCGTATTGTAACCTCATATTTTCGTTTCCCTTCCTCTGCTTCATCTTGAGCAGACTGAGCTTGTTCATGAGCAGCAGCTAACCTAGCTTCGGCTGCACTACTCCTTGACTTCAGTATAACCTGTTCATATTTCCTTTTCCAATCAGAAGATTCCAGACTGACAGAATCCAACGACTTCACCAAGCTAGAACATCTCTCCTCAAGAAAGGTACATTTGCCTTGTAAATTAGTTATACGGCTCATGTAGTTATCAGCAAGCTTCTTCTTGTCACCTATAGCATCCTCATAACGCTTTAAATATTCAGCTTTATGCTTCTCACTTGCTTCCAACTGCTTGTAGAGTAATTCAGTGGCTTTGCCTCCCGCTGTGAGCAGCACTCAGGAGGTCCTCCACACCTCCCTCGACGTCCAAGGGGAGCCCGAGTAGCCCCGTAACAGCCCAGGAACAAAGCCAAGCCGCTCGAGTCCCCTTCTTCCCCTGTTTCCGATGTCTTAAGGTTCTTAGATAATTTCACCAACATGGCCACAAGTTAAATAAATATTGGTGGCTGTTCAGGCTTACTGAACTCATAAACATGTTCATATATCACACGAAAAAGATTTCAAGGGCAGAATAGAAAATGAACCACCAAATGGACTACAACTAAGGATGTAGTGATAATAGGAAATAAAATAGCAAAGTTACCAGTTAAACCCTAAACCAAAAGAACAAGATAAGAGAGACAGAGGATGATGAAACTGTTCAAAGCCTACACCCCGAACCCGAAAGCCCTACTCAGCAACCAAAAGGTTAGGGAATAAAAAAGAGAAACTTAGAGGTGGTTATTTTCCAAACAACAATATGATACAAACTAACAGGTGGTCATCTAAAGTATGTAATAGAAAAATCATGGGAAACCTTAGCATAAAAAGTGACGAAAGAAATAAGAAGCACAAACTGAGAATGATAAAAGAGAAATAAATCAAATAAATATTCAATTTAAAAAATCTACACATCTCATTGACAAATTCCATCTTCAAACTAACCAATTAATGAAATTCATACCTACAAATCTGAATACATGGACAAATTGCAACATAAATCCTTAATTTTCTGGAGATGAATATGTTTGATCAGCTTGCTCACTGCATTTTAAAATCTCATTGCTTTATACAAAAATATCTATTTTTCCATCTAGCAAAATTATACATCAAGAACATTCATTAACCTATGTACATGATGAACAAGGGAAAATCAAGATATTCAGGCTTTCTAAAATCATATTTGTCCATTTATATTATTTAAGCTAATCTATGGCAAATGCAAGCCTCAAGTTCAATGAATCTTTAATATTATGCAAAAAGGATTAAAAAAAGGTTTTCCCAACATTACAGTCCATCCAAAGCCTTCTAGTCTGATTATTTGAATTAGATTAATCTTTGAACTATATCAAACACGGTCAATCAGTGGAAGCTAAGAAGAATACATAAAGGCGAATTCGTGAATTAACAAAGTGGAATGAAGAGGTGTTGGAAGACAAATGAAGCATGAGGTGGAGAAGACAAAGAACGAAACAAGTGGTGGAGAAGGATGAAGAAATAACCAGGAGGTGGAAATACGAAAATTTCAGGCAGCGGATATCTCCTACAAGCAACAGACATGATCCTATAGAAATAGAGATATTTTATATGCTTGAAGATAACCATAAACCTTTATATGAGGATAAACCATATCGGAATTGCTTAAGCTAAATAATATGACATATATCCAAAACATAAACTGCTCCTAACCTCCATTCTCTGGCCAGTTCCATCTTTACCAACGAAAACTAATCCCACCTCCTCAAGTTGCTTGACTACTTCAGGATTAATCTAGATGAAATTAAAAGCAAAAGACAACCAGGTTAGATGACCAGTGAAATACCTCACTTGTAGGAAATCATTGATATATTCAACCAACCTCATATCTATGTCGATGTCTCTCATCCACGAAGCTCACATTGCCATACCTAACATGTTTCCAACATAGTAATCAGAGCTCTTGTGAAAATGCAAGGTCCAGTTTTAAAAAATCATCGGTTAAGGTCTTCTTACAGTTTTGCAGACTTGCTGTCCTTAACAAGGAAGTGTGTTCTACAAGATCCAAGTCTCATAGTTCCACCCATATGCCTTTTCGACCCCTGCCAGCACAATTATCAAATATTTTAGCATTTGTTTTCAATGAGACTTCAGAGGCCATCAACGAATACTCTAAATACGAAAAAGAACACGACAAACCTCGGGCATGAATATAACATAAGGGTTTCTGGTTTTGGGATCAAACTCTGTGCTATTTGCATCTTTTACACCGATAACTGATCTGGCAAATTCTATCACAGCAATCTGCATGCCCAGACAAATTCCAAAGTATGGGATTCTATTTTCTCGGGCATAGTTGGCAGCCAGGATTTTCCCTTCAACATCCTTATCTCTGAATCCTCCGGGGACCAAAATACCATCTGCGCCCTGAAGATTAAAGCAGTAACAATGAACATCAGAAAATTTGAAAAAAGAACATTCAACAAAACTTCAGTTGGGCAAAAAATCCACTCCTGTCATGGAACGCCTACCAACTTGTTCTTATTTAGAATAGCTCAAGAGACATTGTATTAAGAATTTTGTGATGCTGTACTATTTTCCAGAGAAGATATTCTAATAGCATGAGTTTAAGCATATCGATAGCAACCTTGAGCAGACTCCATGCCTTGCTGTAATTTATATAAACCACTTGTAAGCAGCAATTCAAACCATATGATCACAGTGCAGAACAAGGATGGGATGATAAAAAAATAAAAAAAATAAAAAAACCTCTCATCTCATCGAATCTTCAAGATTATCAGCTGGAACCCAATCCACAACAAGTTTCTTGCCACAGGCAACAGATGCATGCAAAAGAGCCTGCAGGATGCATCAAAGGCAAATTAACATGAAAGTGGTCAAGATAATGCTAAATTTCAGTCCTTGAATTTTTAACATTCACAACATGAACAAAGACTTCAATCTCGTCCATCCAATTCTCTCATTTTACTAATGACGTTCCTGAAAATTGCATATACTATGGCATTTGCAACTAATAGAAGAGAGAACGGTCCAGAGAGAAGATTAACCATAATACAATATTGATAGTAATTACCTTCACTACGGAGAGATAAGCATCGGTAAGGCCTGTATATTTCCCAACCATAGCAATTATTACCTATTAGATCAAGGAAGATTTTTAGTATTGGAAACAGCAATACTCTGGGGTATGTATAATTTGTATAAATATATATAATCATATGCAGGATGACAACGTGTCATGTTCTGAATGATTCTCTCAATGCGCAGGTTCATGAAAATGATACCACGGCACATTGAGGTTTTTTTTTTGGCTAAATGCACAGCAGGTAGGATGAAACAAGGTGTTGCAGAAAGTGATATTGAACTTACATTGTCCTGATCAATCTCTCGAACAACCTCATCAAGATGAACATCTCTGAGACAAAAGTCTGCACACCCCTGTTGAAGCTCGTCGATTGTTATGTAGCCACTACCATCTTTGTCAAAGTAAGAGAAGGCTGCCACCAAGTTATCTTCCTTCTCAATCTTGTTGATGTGCAGGGTGGCAGCAATAAAATCACCATAATCAATGCTTCCACTGTTGTCGATATCAGCATGTGAAACAAAACAAGAACAAATTTAGTACACCTGTAGTGATCTAAACCATGGCTCTTCATAATAACGGATAGTCAATGGAACTACAAAAATGCAGTCGGAATTTTCATGTTACCGCATCCATAGGAGCCTTGATCTCAGACTCCCACAAATCAGATCCAACTTTTTCCAATCCCACTTTGACTTCTTCCAATGTTATTGTCCCACTATTGTCTGTGTCAATCATCTTGAGTAACTCCTTTAAACCACCAATTTCTTCCTCTGAGAGTTTTTCTGCTATGACCTACAAAATGAAATGAAAGGGGTAAAACACAAAGCGTCCATCGTTTACAGTCTCACAAAATGGATTAACACTGTAACTCAGTGAGTATAAGAGAGAGATTGAGAGATGTAAGACTTTCAATATTTAACAAAAAAAAAAAGAACGAAACAATGAGAAATCGACACATGTTGTATATTAAGCCAAAAGGATGAACAAAATACAGAAATGAAGACAAGTTCTACCTTCATCATGCTCATCGTCTCTTCAAAAGCTCCAACTTACAAAAAAATAAACTTAATCAGAATGGAGAAAATAATTAATTTTACATGGACAACATATAGAGAATAAAATACCTAAATATCTACTTGTTTGGGCATAGCAGACAAGTTCCCTGGTGCACGATAGGCTTTCTGTAATTTGAGTGCACATGAGTAGGCTTTTTCAAGACAAAAATATTTCTCTGGATGAAGATAAAATATCCCTTAACTCACGTAGCAGCTTTGAGATCCTCTCCCTGTTAGCTTGAATCCCTCTCACACAGGTCTGCACGAAGGATGCAGTAGCGTCACGGCGTCACCTAACAATCTTAGTGACTGAAAATAAAAGAGCATGTGTGAGTCTGTGAGTAATACTAATAAAAGTCAAACGCAAAAGAAACAAGATACCATACGATGTTGAGTTCATTATGACTCTCCTATTTAGTATCAACTTGCTACTTAAAACAAATGTGGAACGTGATAACTCTTGAATTGTTGTAAGGACCTAAATTTTCATACCCATGCCTAAATTGACAGGCTCTTATTCCAATTTACATACTACAAGAAAAAAAATGAAGCTCACCAGCTGTGTCCCAAAGCCCCAGATTGACAGTGGTGCCTTCCACCACCGCATTTGCACTTAAGTTAACGTACACTGTTGAGATGTAGTCCTGAGTGATTAACCCAATGGGAAAGATTCAGAGTGTAAGAAAATCATCAGCAGAAAAATCCCAAATGAACAAAAATTGACAGTGAATGTTTAAACATAATTGTTTAAACATAGGAGGTTTAGTAGGTGATAAAGCAAGTACAAAAACTCAAGTGATCTCAGCTAATCAGTTAAAGCACCTACCTTAGCCATATTTTGAGTCGTCTTCTACTTTAGGGCAATGCCATGTGAGCCTATAAGATAACTCATACCTGGTTTTATGGCCTCTTTTTGAAGTGGAAGAAAACAACTAAATATAAATATTACTTGATGATGAAGGAGCCCTATATTAAATTGGAAGGATTTTTAGATGAAAATTACAAAAGTAAGAAATGCTGAAATTGAAATAGATGATGAAATCAAATATCACACAAAAGATAAGATATGGAAATGCACTCAATCTAGACCAAATCAAGGGCAATACACGACCAGAAATCCACCCATAAGCAAAGGATTAGCCATATTATTCTCAAACTACAGCCTAGAACAATACAAGCGCCAAGGACATATAAAAGGTATCTTCTTAATAAATGCAACTACATCAAAACTAAAACAAAAATTAGCATTCAACTCTAACTTCAATTAGGACTTAGGAGTAAATAACCCCCAATTACCAGAGGAAACAAGTCTAACTCACCTCTCGCCTTGCAAAAGATGGGACAGGAGGAGAAAAAGAGGATGTAGTGGCAAAATTCAACTGACCAAATTGAGATCTATCATCAGAATGTGTACAACTTACAAAGAGAAGGTTGAATTTGAGATATAAAACCCCTAAACTAATAAAACGGAACTCAAATAAGGAAACAAGTGCAACTAAATGACAACTAAAACAGAAAAGTAATTAGGGTTAAAGTCTAGCTTCAAATGGGAGTAAACAAAGCATCATCCTATACTCCTATATGAAAAAATAAGTAACTCATGTAGATTATTAAAAGCTTCAATCTTAATCATTCAAGTAAATTGAACGAACCACCAATCCACAGTTTCAAAGGCAAAAAGCAAACCTAATCTAACAGCAGCAGCAAAATAAGGGAGTGAAGGGAGGAAGTACTGATCATCTATGCTCGGATTAATAACCAAACTTCCAAGAACACAAAATTCGGGACACAAGAATTAAAATTGCATGCGAAATTGATTTCAAAACCGGCTAATCAATTCCCCTAATAAACCTAATCGCTCCCTATGACACAGTGCATTCATAAAGAGCTAATTAAGATCTACCATCCGCCTTGCCCAATTTGCCCAAATTGAATCACAAAGGCAGAATTTCTGAAGCTATGGTTCACGTTCACGAATAACAATAATAACTAATACAAAGGAATTCATGATTATAGTGTTTTCTTCACCACCAAAGACACTTCCTTTCACAGTCTTTCACTATCCATGAACGAACCTCAACTGACCACAAACCTTGAGGTCAAACCCTATTTTCAAAGTTGAAGATCCTAAATTGCGTTTTTCAAACTTGTACTGAAATATGAGATCCTAATCCTCAATGTGAAGACTATAACCCTCAATTCGAACTCCCCAATTTCACAATGAGACCCTCAATTTAGAGGTAATCAATTCGAAGGGCCTCATTCTCCATTTGAAGCCCATAACCATGAATTTGATGATCTAAAAACTAAAAGACATCAATATAAAGCTAAACGATGAGCAATATAACCCGCAATCCTTTAGCACAAACCCTAATTTCCGGGTTGTAGCTTATAATTTGCGTTTTCAAAACCGGCTGATAGAGTCAATCCTCAATTCCGAGGTCATAATCCTCAATCTGAAGAGTACCACCCTCAATTCAAACTCCCCAGTTATCAAATTGAAAGTCAGAGACCGCAATTTCACAACCCAAATCCTCGATTTAAAAGTCCTCATCCTCATTATATATAAAATTAAAAGCCTTCATCCCAGAACCCTGAATTTCAGGAGCTGAAATCTCAATTTGGAGGGCATGAACATCCATTTGAAGGCACAAATCCTGAATTTGAAGACCAAGCCTCTAAAAATAACCACAAACAATTCGAATGGCCAGTCTAATCCATTACAAAAAGGTCTTCAAAATGAAGAAGCGATTTTAACACTTCGAAACAAAATTAGGAAACAAGTATACCTAAAGTAGATTACTGAGCATAAATTAGGGGTGAAATCAAACTCAGAAGATATAAATTCAAGCATAAAATAATAGAAGCGTAATTAGGTTACCTAGGGCGGGACGGAGAACAATAATCAGGGGCGGAAAAGCAGTAGGCACCGGAGGCAGCCGAAATTGGGGAGGAGTAGGTCAGTGCAGCGAACAGGGAGCCAAAACCGCGAACCTGCAAACGGGAAAATAAGTTCGAGAATAAGGAAGAGGGATTTGTAAGTGGGAATTGGGAGGCGAGATTACAAGGGAGAAGAATATGCCTGGGTGTTATGCAATCAGATCCCCGGCGTTGGTAGAAGAACGGGGGCAGGTCGGCGGTCCTGGTAGAAGAAGAGGACAATAGAAAGACTTACAAGTTGAAGAAGACAGAGAGATTCATCAAATGAGCAAAAGGTTACCTAGATCCGAGGACAGTAGTCGACCAAGAGCAATTGATCCCTGCGTCCCTGCTCGTCTGTAGGCAGGAGCAAGAGGAGGTAGGAGGGAGGCGGTGGAACAGAGAAAAGGTAAGAATTAGCAAAACAGACGGAGATGATATGCTCAGGAAAGGAGTCGACGCCCACGAGGTGAGGAAGAAAGCGGTAGAAGGTAGAGTTAATTACAGCCATAGATAAAAACACATATAAGGAATGAAGGGCCTGGATTGCTCATGCTCTCCCTCGTATTTACAGTAGTATAGATATAGATATAAATATAGATATAGATTCTCCTCCCCTCATTCCTTTACCACTTGAGTTAGAGGGCATTTTTGATTCAAATATCCTTTAAAGATCTTGTATTATCTTAAAAATACTAAATATATGCAAAAACAAATTATTATTTTTATATATTTTTTTTCGCGATCACCCCCTGGCTCCGCCACTGTGTGTATATATATATAAAATTGATGCATGGATTATATCTAAGGTTATTTTCTCAATGAAAACCTTATTGCTTCGGTTTAATGATTTTTATAAAAATATTATATTTAAAATTCATATGAAGTGATTATTAAGGGTCCAATAGAGTTGTATAATCCATTCAAAAGTAAATTTAGAAAAATTATCACAAAACAAATTTACTTTAAATAATTATAAATATTAAAGAGAAGATTCATTTGGTGTTTTCAACATATATTGTTATTCTCTTATTTATATTTTACTTATAAATATTTTTTCAGGATTGGTGTATATATACAACTTTATTTATTGGACCCCTATTAATCACTTTGTGACACACACCAATGATAAAAAAATATTTATTAGTAAAATATATATAAGACAATAATAATAATAATAATATATGTTGAAAATACCAGTTACAATCGTAAAGAAAGCTAACATGAAAAACAACTAAACCAAACATGAAGGAATATTCTAAACAAGCACTGATTGTAAATCTGGGGATAATATTTCGTACACGGTACACATATCAACAAACGGTGGGCACTGGACTAGAAAACTGTGAAATCACGGTGGGTCATCCGACGTGGGAGGCCACGCACGTCAAGCGCACACGCGCTAACCAAACCGAGCACACAAGCCGGGTGAGGTTTCATCCTAAAATCAATTGGTGTTAGGTGGGGTAGCCCACCGGCTTATATGCAAGGCTTGGATTCATTTTCTAGTCAATGTGAGACACTCCCAACTCATATTCTCCACACACCCCTCAAGTGCAACTGCATGGCCACGCATATTTGCCAGTTGCACTTGACGAATCATTGCCTTAAGACCGGCTAGCCAATTAGACCAGGAATCCAAACCACACCGGACCTAGCCGAACCTCGGCTCTGATACCATGTGAAATATCCGACGGGCCGTTAACGGGGGACAAACATGTGTCGGGTTACATTGATTTATTATTATTATTTTTGCGATTATAAGGTCGGAATCCACCAACTTAAAACAAAAACTTAAGCTATTGTGTAGAGTTTCACCCTTCTTTATAACCCATCATTTTTACTTTTTTATAATCAATGTAAGAGGAAAGAAACAGATGAAAGAAGGAGGTAGAAAGTAAGTGACGGCCACGAGGAGCGAAAAAGAAAGCGTCGAAGGCGGTGGAGAGGAGGTTCATATCAGTCATAGATAATTATATATATAGTTAATCGATCAACGTCCATGATTGCAAAGACTCTTCCACAAACTTATAGTAGTATAGATTTAAAGTAAAATTGTTTTGTGATAATTTATAAATTTACTTCTACATAGATTATACAACTTTATCGACCCCTATTAATCACTCTGTCACACACACCAAAAATTTTGTTCAACTTTTGACGAGTCTTCTAGTGATTGTTGGTATAGTTGGTGGCGTGGTTGTCTGTTGTCACTTCTTGTGATGGTGGGTGGTTGTTGTTGATAGGAGCTTTTGAGAACACACGAAATTTAGAGTGACCTTCATTTTTTGGTGATTTAAGTGCTCAATAACTTGGGGATTTATGATTAGAACTTTAGGGCTTTTTATTGTATGATTTGGTTTAAAGATTTAGGTTCAAGGATTTGTGGATTTGTATTAGGATGATGGAGTTCCCAGCCAGGATTTCGTGGTTAATTGCAAATTTGAATGCCCAGCAGTATATAGCACCAAAAATATTGTTGTTCAACTTTTGACGAGTCTCCTAGTGATGGTTGATGCAGTTGGTGGTGTGGTTGTCTGTTGTCACTACTTGTGGTGGTGGGTGGTTGTCGTTGATAGGAGCTTGAGAACACACCAAATTTAGCGATTCAGGTACAGTTCAGCAAAATAAGGCTCGCGCCCTCATTTTTTTGGTGATTTAAGTGCTCCATAACTTAGGGGTTTATGATTAGAAATTTAGGCTTTTTATTGTATGATTTGATTTAAAGATTTAGGTTCAAGCATTAGTGAGTTAGGGCTTTATATACGACTATAGGCTCGGGTGATGAAAAAAATGGGTATGCTTTGAATTTTGGGTGGTAATGTTGGCAGATAATGGTGAATCATTCGTTTGAATATACATATGCTATGGATAATATCAGCTACTTAAACTAACGTAAGATGAATCTCTTCGATCTACTAATTTTACCGTTGATAAAGTGTGTAAAAACGTGCTGGGTCCTGACGCCTCTTATGGGGCAAGGCGAGGGGCACAAAAGGCATTATTCGATTGCATTTCACCCTTCCTCCCTCCTGGTGCTCGTGTTTATTTCATATGACTTTATGTTACATAGCTTACATATATTGATTTGCACTGTATATTACATATTTACAAGTTCTTCCATTGTTATATAAAGGCACGTGCCTCTCGCCTTGCATCTAGGCAATGGAGACCCTATCGCTTTGGTGCGCCTTTTGCCTGTTCTATCCACTAGGTACAACTTAATTTTCAAGCCCATCAGCTCAAATATTTATGGTTGAGCGCCGAAATGGTTGTGGGTTCGACTCTCACGGAGGCTAATTTATCTTCTTTACAGTATTCCATTGTAGTTGTATCACAATCTTATACTAGTTTAAAAAGTGTCATTTCTGAATGATATTTTATATGACCAAAAAAATGACAGTTTACTATGTATATTGCTCCTCTATCTATCCATCTATTGTTTTTTTTCCCTGCAGCAAGAACCATCCGCTGTCTATAAATCCTCTCCAATATAAGATTGATGCAGGGATATTATATTATGCAGCTTCTCCTACCTTTCAGTGCCACCGCCTGTATCGTCTTCCCTAAACCAATCTCATCAGCAAGGATACCATTAAAGCCTTGAAGTGAGAAACTAGAGAGTAAGAAAACTGAAGATTGGATTCAGCAAAGTAGCTCAACCTATTGACAAACACCTGCCAAATGCCAACACATATATGTCAGCAAATTGCCTTCAGAACTGCAATCAGCTGATAGAATGGGTTAAGTTTCGGTGGGTGCATCGCAGCCCTCCTTAGGGGAAGAGCCTCTATCGACAATCCCAGTATGGAAAAGTAACGTCCATCACCTAAAACCGTGGTGAACTCTCCCATTGATTGTTGGTGTTAGGAGCCAAAGATAAGATCGTCTCTGCCCAGAAATCAGCAAGCAATCGCCGCCTTTTGCGTGGGTCTGTAATTTCGGTTTCAAGTAGCTTTGCTCCATCCAGATTAGCAAGGAATTTGTATGTGCAATAAACAAGCCAAAAAACAAGGAATTTGTATGCATTTTTACAAAAGGCTATTTACATTTCTGTTCACAAATTCAGGTTAAAGCCAAATTTTAAACCCAAATGAATTAAGAATAAAGAATGGACATTAGGTTCCTAAGCAACTAAACAGTTTTCCTGCAGGACGAGTTTACTCCCAACGAACCGAGATCATCGAGTCCGACAGCCCCGACTCTCCTACCGCGACTTTTTTGTCATAGTCCGCAACCTTCCACGATCCAGGTATCGCTTGCACCAGTTGGAATGCGCGCTTCTTGTCCTCCTCCGCCAGTTGGTTGTAACAGAAAGACCACAACAACTGCAGCACAACAACAACCAACAATGTCCATTTACCCAGTCTTTTCAGTCAGTAAACAATAAAGATATGAGGGGCAATGAGCTAACCTGTATTGGATCGCTGCGGAGGAAATTGCGCTGCAACCTGCGCCCATCAGGAAGCCGAAACCTGATGCTACACAGTGAGTTCTTCTCGCCTTTAGGTTCGTCTGGAAGAGGTGGATAACAACCTGTATTTAGCGAGGCTCCTGGTTTGTCTTTGCCCTCCATTGAAGCTGCTGCTATGGCTTGTTGAAGAACCTTATCTTCATCCTTAGAAACCGGGACAACCGAAGTAGATGCTTTCTTGTACAATTTGTGCATGTCCATTCGAGGACCTTTGTCCGTCCAGGGAATTAGAGCCTCACTGGAGGTTCCTGGTTTGTCTTTGGCCTCCATTGGAGCTGCTGCTATGGCTTGTTGAAGAGCCTCATCTGCATCCTTAGAAGCCGAGGCAACCGAAGTAGAAGCTAATTTGCTAGACAATTTGTGAATGTCATTAGAAACCGAGGCAACCGAAGTAGAAGCTTTCTTATACAATTTGTGAATGTCCATTCGAGGACCTTTGTCCATCCAGGGAATTAGAGCCTACAGACAGGTAATGTTTACTGTCAGCTAATGCATTGATTCGACAATCATACTAGTTAGTTCTATACCTCCAATAGATCATTGGGATGTAGCATTCCAGACCATGAGCGCATCTTTTGCCCAGTTATAGGGTCGATGATGAGGACAGCAGGAAGGGAATCCACTTTGTAGTCAGTGCAGACTTTCATCCCCTCGGTTTTTCCATTGTACATCTGCCAAAAGATGAAACTGGACTTGATAGTTTGAGCAACAACTTCGTTTCCCCATGTGTCCCGATTAAGCTGTACATTAGAAATCGCGTAATGAGCAAACTTCTTCTATAAGTACGAGTCACGAAAATCAGGACAAACAAGAAAATTACCATATGGGAATTGAATTCCTTTTCTGATTGCAGGTTTACAATAAGCCACTTATCTTCACCAGCAGCAGCAGCTTTGGCCTGAAATTTCGGAGGACGTTCAGTTTTAGTCCTAGAAGGCAATATAGAGAGTCACACAGAGAAAAACTGAAGGGAAACGCATACCTGTTCGAAAGACCCGTGGTACATAAGAGCATATGGAGGCCTATACAAGGAAGCAAGACTGTCTTGAGAGTTATCTGTCATAGATGTACCAGCTTGTTCTTTGGCCCACACATCTGGCACTATCATTTCTTCATCATAAGTGGGTGCCTTACCATGCCTACTAGATCTTCTGGATTAACAGATAACAAGTAAGCAAAAGAAAACACAAGAAATTTGGAGTAATTGCAATAAGTGCATACCCATAAAGAGATTCAACAGGTGGATCATAGGATGAATTAGCACCAGACTCTTCCTCATTTCCCACATAGAATAGCTGAATAGCTTCGTCGAGGTTCCAACTTGAAGTCTAACATGTTCCAAAACACACAAGCACACATTAAACATCAAGACGAATGCAATGCAATGCAGCTAAGTAATGTATGAGTAACTAGTTCAACTGTCACTACAATGAATTTTAGCAGACAGTAGAGAACTTTTGGATTCATTCAGATAATTAAACAACTTGTGTTATCCATCCACTTCTGTGAATTTCAATTTGACTCATAATTAATCACAACCAAGATCAAACTTGAGATCAGAACGGAACCCTGAATTTCCCCAAAAATTCACAAAATCAAGAGAACCCGCCTAAATTTATTTTCTTAGTTCAAATTGAAATTACCAATCGATTCAAATCACAAAATTAAGGGATAAAAAGGCCAAGAATCTGCGCTTAAACAACTGTTGATTCCAGTAGAAACAGCAAATTAAATCATAGGGAGTACTCATCAAACAATCATCGTATTGTGAAAACGCAATTTAGGGATAAAAAGGCCAAGAATCTGCGCTTAAACAACTCTTGAGTCCAGTAGAAACAGCAAATTAAATCATACGGAATACTCATCAAACAATCATCGTATTGTGAAAACGCAATATAGGGATAAAAAGGTGCAAACTTGTAGTGAATCGGAAGAACAAGAAGAAGAAAAAAAGCACAGATTTTTTTGGAAGGGGGAGAGAAATTACTTCAAGAAATTGGAGGGCGGTAAAAGGGATCTGGCCAACGGCGATCTCAAGGAAGGAGGCGATCATCCTCTGCTTATCGACCGTTGTAAGCTTATCCGCCATTGAGTCGATTTTTTTATTCTGGGGAGGATTAAGAGCAGTTGATGATGAGGGTACGAGACAAGCTGAAGATGAGACGGGATTTCCGTTCTTCAACTCCATTGAAGAAATTGAGATAACCGATTAAACTAGTATTCAGTCCTCTGAAATCCTGTTACAGAAGATCTCAACAACTGAGCGCAACAATGGGTGTGGATTGTGGATTAATGGGGAAGAAATTAGGGGTATTTATCGTTTACTATTGGCGGCGATTAATTATGTTTCCGTTTTTTTCTTCTCAATCAAGATATTGAATTATTATTATTATTATTATTATTATTTTTATTATATTTTTTTTTTTATTATAATAATAATTTCATTATCAACAAATCATTTTTACAAGAAATTAGTGGGTAGCCGAGATACTATCTGGGCACCCACTCCCTTAGCGATAACGAAGCTAAGTCTAGTAAAAATATAAGCTGCAGCACGAGCTCCGGCATCCTGAGATACGGAGAATTTCTGAATCCGCTTTAGCAAGGCAACAGCATCCGTATCCAGCTCCCCCAACGAAGAGAAAGAGAAGGGTAGGAAACCATAACCCGCTGTCGTGCACAAATCACGATACTTGACACGCTTACGTTGGGCAGCATCAACAACAACACGACCAGGGACAAAGTCAGACATCCCCGACTGAGTCAAGGGGGAGGATCCCGTCAGATCAACACAAACATCACGCCCTCTGTCCCATGAATAAAGAAGCAAATCTGCCGGACGAAGAGGTCTACCATGCACATCCACCAAACCGATATCAACCTCCTTACCGGCAGAAATCCCAGCCCTGTAACAGATATCCAATAAGACGTCGCGCACAAGGTTATGTCGATGTTTAATGCCCACTGTACCAGCACAAGACACAGCATGATCTCCATAGATATCACCATCAAAGACCCGAGAACAAGCCGGACAGGGCCTAGACACCGTGAACAACGGAACACCAAGTCGATAACTAAGCACACTGCGATAGGTCCTTCCATTCATAGTCTGCCCCAGCCCAGAAATAGGAACGGCACGCAACCAATCGGAGGAGTGAGCACCCTGCTGAGACTTCCACAATGCCACCTGTCGCGGAGTCAAAGAGAAAACAGAGTCCGATGTAGCAGCAACCTTCGTGAAATATATATCTGCCAATTTCTTCATAAGTTTGGGGGCAGCGATTTCACTAGGATCGCGTAGAAGATCAGAACCCGTGGCCTCATCAAAAGCACGACAAGCATCATCAAATGTAGGACCAGTAGCAGTAATACCAGAAGGGCGTAGGAGCTTAGCCTGCAACTCAGCAGACTACAAACGAGATGCCAGAAAAGCATAATGTAGGACATCTCCAGCAGCATACACTCCGAGCCCACCAAAATGAAAAGGGAAGGTGGCAAGCCGCCACTGCCAATCTCTAAACCCAGGCCCTGACGCAGTGACAATACGTTCCAAGCTAGAACGGAGTGCCGCATCGAATGAGAGCTGGGCCGGCCCAAAGACACGCGGTGAACAAGTACGCAAAGCAAAGTAAAGTTTAGAGATACCTGTACAAGCCCTAAGTAGAAGTAACTCGCACTGTGGATCCTCAATTCTCGCGACAGAATCCATAAGCTCTATGGTCCTAGTCACTCTCTTCGCCACAAGGTCACTGCCGAAAATGGGGCACGCGCTGACAGGCCCACCCAAAACTTTGACACCACGTGAAGGCCGAGCAATAGAGGGGGGAAAAACACCAGGAAGCCAACTCCTGGGGTCTTCTGTAGGCCAAAAAACCTCGGTCTTATCCACATTAAGATGAAGGCCAAAGCGGGGACCCTCCGCCATAATCAGATCCAAGACCTTCCCCACCACCAAAGTGTCCCCAACAATAGTGCCATCATCTAAGTACCAAGCCTGCAAACTCAGGGCAAAAGAGTCTCTGATCTTGCATACCAAAGGATGCAATACCAAAGCAAAGAGCAAAAGCCCTAAAGGATCTCCCTGCTGAACCCCCCGACAAGACCATAAGCTATGCTCCCCATAATACAGTCGGGCAGGACTAGAGTAACAAAACTCCACCCATCGAGATAGAGTCGGGCAGTGACGGCGAACTTCCTGTAACATAGCCATACGATCAACTAAGTTGAAAGCGTTCTGAAAATCGACCAACAACATAGAAAGACCCTCCTCACCGCCACGGGCCTCAACAAAACGATTCAAGGCATGCAGAATAGCCTCTCCTCCACCGGATACTCCACCCCAAACTGAAGCCCAGCAAAATAACCAGACAAAGAGGGACCGACCAAACAAGCACCAACCTTAGAGACAAGGCGTCTCCAAATAGTTCCAATAGCAATAGGACGAATGCCTCCACCTGGTTTAACAAGTGGTGTGAGTGGAGCACTAGCAATATACTCACCCAGAGCCTGTGGACAGCGGCCTTCAAGGAAAAGATTAACCACCCGAGTAATAGAGGAGATCAAATCATCCGAAATAGCAACAGCAGCTCCACCCAAACAATCAAAAAGATGCTGAGCACGGAACCCATCTCTCCCACAGGACGTGCCACGCGGGAAGCTCCGAATCATATCCAAAACAACGGCCGAAGAGGCAACGAGAGGATGATGATCAATAGGCAACGACGGCAAGTTAGGAAATGACGCAGTAGGGTGCTTATCTCGCAAAGCCTCAAGAGTGGCATCAGAATAGGGGGCAATACCTGATGATGAGAGCACCCGCACAGCAGCAGTGTAATGACCATCACAAATCTTCCTCCGACATTGCTGGAGGTTACACTCACTCAAATCAAAGTCCTCCTCCACACCAAAAGAAGGGGGAACCTCAGCTAAGGTCTCCTGCACAAGCTGCAAACTGCCACCAGGCACACCCCAAGCACGGATAGCACTAGCAATACTCTCCTCCTGGCGCTGACGCTTGACAACAGTCCTACACTCAAGATTACTTCGTGGGGAAAAGGTCTTAAGTATACAAAGAGGCATCACAAGCAAGCGAATCCAGCCGGAAAGGTCGCTCGGAGAGTCAGCCACACCATCCAAAGCCCCTTTTAGAACCCGAGCAAAACCTAGGCGACACTTAGGAGGGATGGATTTCACGGTGCGTAAGCCCATAGAAAACAAACGGTCAAGTGAAGATATAGTCAAACCAGCAGGCACATCCCCAACATCAGCCAAGGGAAATGACGGAGATGGAGCTGAAGGCCTGGGAATATCATAAATAATAAAACGAACAAGGCTATCACCACAGTCGGGAGGCGTCACGGAATCATCCTGACTATGCCGACATCGAGCCCGAAAGGTATGAGTTTTAAGACAAACTCCACATAACCAAACCCCCATGCGCCTGAAAGTCATCTCAGCATCCGAATAAATAGCCAAACTATTAGAAAGAGTTTGACGGGTAAGGACCCGAGCATCACCACTGCAATGTCGATCACGGAGGTGCCTGAGCATGGAGGTTTTAACAAGGCCTCTACCACCACCATCAAGGCACCCACAGAGACCCACAAAAGGACAATGATACCGAACAAGGTCGGGCATCCCATAAACCGAACTAAATAATAAAAATTATAAACTAAGCACTCAACAAAATAATAATAAAATACTCAAATCTTCGATCAACAATGTCATGGGAGGCTAATTAAATTGATCAATTAACCCACACCAGCCGAACCGATGACACAATTCGGCGAAGATCAAACTCACAGCACCAACCAGATCGAGACCAACAGCAGAATAAGAAACCGCTCCAAAACCAACACATTCAGCCGATCATCAACCGGAGAAGACGACCGGAGAAGCACCACCACACAACGGTAGCAAAACAAAGCCCGATCGAGATGAAACAGCAGGACAGTAGCAGCGGCACCACAACAACAGCATACACCAGCGATCGAACCGTTACCCGACACCGATCGAACCCAGCAATCGAAAAACCAGACCCGACAAATGTAAAACAAACACCGTAGACGCCGAACGTAGTTGAAGAAATCAAACCTGAAGTGACGCCGGACACCGGGGGGATCCGAACCGGCCTAAGGAAGCTAGTGGCCCTAGGCGCCGGGATGAGTGGGAGAGGGACACATCGCCGATCGCCGATCGCCTACCGCGTGCCCTATCAATTGATAATGAGACAATATCTGGTGAATCTCGTCTCTATCTATCTATCTATCTATTATTATTATTATTATTATTATTATTATTATTATTATTATTATTATTATTATTATTATTATCTATATCTATATCTATATCTATATCTATATCTATATATATACTCTTAATTTAGAACAATTTAGGCTTATTTGTCAACTTCTCCTTAATCCTCTCTTTTCCACCAATCAAGTTTTTTTGTCCCTTTTTTAATTATTTATTTTCTTTAATTAATATTTTTATTCTTTTTTTTTATCTCTTTAAACTAATCACATTTTTTTTCTTTTATTCTTAACATATTTACTAACAATCTATATCTATATTCTATATATATACTCTTAATTTAGAACAATTTAGGCTTATGTGTCAACTTCTCCTTAATCCTCTCTTTTCCACCAATCAAGTTTTTTTGTCCCTTTTTTAATTATTTATTTTCTTTAATTAATATTTTTATTCTTTTTTTTATCTCTTTAAACTAATCACATTTTTTTTCTTTTATTCTTAACATATTTACTAACAATTGGGCTTAATTTAAAACATTAAAGAAAAAAAATGTAACCATCAATATATACTCTTAATCTATATCTATATATTCTATATATAAAATCTTAAAACAGAAGAGTTTTTGCCTACGTGGCACGTCCACCTTAATCCTCTCATTTTTAACCAATCACTTTTTTCTCTTTCCTTTTTATTTCCTTTTTGCAATTAATTTTTATTTTTGAAATAACTAATGGGTTTAATTCAAAATAATAAATTAATATATAACGTATATCTATTTGTAAATCTTCATATACTATCACAATAGAATTTTAATGGATTTATTTCCTTTTTGCAATTAATTTTTATTTTTGAAATAACTAATGGGTTTAATTCAAAATAGTAAATTAATATATAACTTATATCTATTTGTAAATCTTCATATACTATTACAATAGAATCCATCTTTAATGAATCTATTATACTCTTCTCCTATGAGTTTGTTCTTATAAGTTTAATTCAAAATATTAAACTAATATTTTATTTTTTTAAAATCGCGTCATGGCGCGGGAACTGCACTAGTTATTATTATTATTATTATTATTTTGATAAGGTAAAGTTTTGGATGAGGCCAGGTAGGGCTGTGCAGAAATATACGACACGGTTGACACGACACGAAACCGCAACAAAACGATACGAAAAAATACGAAACGATATTGATACGACACGATTATGACACGAAACGGTAAAACACGACAATAATCGTGTCGTGTTCGGATCGGATCGGCATTTTCCCCTTATCGGGTATCCGACACGACACGATAAATTTTTATTTTTTTTAAATATTAATATATGGTGGTGATAATAGAAATATTAGAATTGTTCTAAAGTAACACAAAGCGCTGGTTGCCCAGTTGGTAGGGCGCGCCTTCTTCTGTGCCGTGTGAATCCTGAGGACCCGGGTTCGAATCCCAGGTATCCCCCTTTTACATTATTTTTCCCATCAATTTTTTTTTCTTTCTACAAACTCGCGTGGTCTGTCTAGGTTAAGCCAAGCCGCCAAGGACTCTTTCTTCATTCTCACATTCTCACAAACCACTCGTCGTCGCCGCCTGCCTCGCCTCACAAACGCCTCGCCGTCGCCGGCTAGCCCTAGCCAGCCCACGGCTCACCATCGCCTCTCCTCTCCTCACCCTCTCGAGTCTCGATTCCTCACCTCGCTCGCCGTTCGAGTCGCTTCAGATCCGGCCGCCCTTCTAGCGGCCCGCCTCTCCTCTCCGGCCACAATCTCAGATTCGACACCATCGCCTCTCCTGTCCTTACCCTCTCGAGTCTCGATTCCTCTCCTCGCTCGTCGTTCGAGTCGCTTCAGATCCGGCCGCCCTTCTAGCGGCTCGCCTCTCCTCTCCGGCCTCAATCTCAGATTCGACACCATCGCCTCTCCTGTCCTTACCCTCTCGAGTCTCGATTCCTCTCCTCGCTCGTCGTTCGAGTCGCTTCAGATCCGGCCGCCCTTCTAGCAGCTCGCCTCTCCTCTCCGGCCTCAATCTCAGATTCGACACCATCGCCTCTCCTGTCCTTACCCTCTCGAGTCTCGATTCCTCTCCTCGCTTGCCGTTCGAGTCGCTTCAGATCCGGCCGCCCTTCTAGCGGCTCGCCTCTCCTCTCCGGCCTCAATCTCATATTCGACACCATCGCCTCTCCTGTCCTCACCTTCTCGAGTCTCGATTCCTCTCCTCGCTCGCTGTTCAAGTCGCTTCAGATCCGGCCGCCCTTCTAGCGGCTCGCCTCTCCTCTCCGGCCTCAATCTCAGATTCGACACTCGCCCTCGGTCTCGCTCGACGCTCGTCCTTGTTCAAAGTTCAGATCCGTCGTGCTCGAGTTGCTTCAGATCCGGCGTCCAGGACATTTAGAAAAAAAAAAGGTTTTTGTAGAAATCGTGTCGTGTCGTGTTATACGGGTATCCGACACGAAACCGTGTCGTGTTATCGTGTCGGATACCCGGTCCTTATCGTGTCGTGTTCGGATTGGCACTTTTTCCCTTATCGGTTTCGTGTTTTTGTCGTGTCGTGTCGGATACCCGGTTATGCACAGCCCTAGGGCCAGGCCCTGCTAGACCACCACCCAAGGGCATCTTTGCGGATGAGAACGCACAAAGCAGAATCAGCGAGAAGGTCCCACGTGGATGTTGTGTGGATGAGTCGCGCGATCCTGTCGGCCGTCGAGTTGACTTCTCGGAAAACATGGCCAAATTGCAACTTTGCAAAATGTTGGAGTAGGAGCTGGGTGTCGGATATCAACATCTCGATCTCCCACGGGCAGCACCACAGACCTTGCAAACAATTGATGATGGTCAGGCGGTCGCCTTCAATCACAATGCTGGAAAGTCGTAGCTCCTTCGCCTTGGCGATGCCTCCTTTGATCGCCAGAGCCTCTACAGCCAAAGCTGAAATATCCCCACATTTGAAGCCGCCGCAGTCGATGACTGCCCCGCTGTGGTCCCTGATAAAGAAACCTGCAGAAGCTTCACCCGAAAGCAGTTTGGATCTGTCGAAATTAATTTTGAAAGATCCTTCATCTGGTTTGCTCCATCTCAAATTTCTTCTTCTCCGCGGCTCAATTGTTCGAGCTGTCTGGTGCTGGTACGTGGGCTCCTCTTCAAAGGTCAATTTAGAGGCATTCCAGTTCTGTATTTGTTGTTTGGTGTAATTCTCCATAGTATCGATGGATGTTGTATTAAGGTTTTCAAATGCTTTTCGATTTCTGCTTGTCCATAAGCTCCACCATGTCGTTGCAACTTTTCCTTTTTGCTCAAGGTTGAGTTTAGTAAAAATTTCACATACAAGGTTTTTTTATCGATTTGTTTCTAGTGTCGATGTCTCGAATCACCTTTTCAATGTTTGGGTCAATTTTGTGAATCAGTTGTAGGGTGTGGTTGCATTCGATAAAGAGATGGATTGGGCTTTCATCCATCCGATCACACAAAGCGCAAGTTAGTGGAACATGAATGCCTTTGTTTGCTAATCTGGTTTTCGTTGGGATTCCATCTAGTGCAAGTTTCCAGATAAAGTTTTTAACTTTCGGGAATGTGTCTAGTGTCCATATCCATGTCGTGTCACTGGTTTCTTCTGTATTTTGCCTTGTGATGTGTGCAAGGGCACTTGCCGTGTTGAACCATTCATTTTTACTTGGTTTCCAATATAGTCTGTCTTCTATTTCGTGTTCTGGTATATAGATGTTCTCGATCTTGTTGACCACATCCATCGGGAGGATGTTGGATAGCTGCTCAATATTCCATTTCTTGTTAATGGCGATGTATTTTTCCGCCTTGTCGTTTTCGTTGATTGTGATGTTGGGATGTTGTCGACCTTGTAGTGGTTTTTCGTCTAGCCAGATATTCTTCCAAAAGTTGATCGTCTTTCCATTTCCTATTTGCCATATTAGTCCTTTGCATAATTCTTCTTTTAGTTCCATTAGTTTGGCCCATTGCCAAGATGAGTTACCTTTTCGCTGGTATTCAAGGAGAGGGGTTTCTTTTAAATATTTTTCTTTGATCACTTGGACCCACGGGTTACATGGCTCTGCTAAGATTTTCCAAAGCAATTTCATTTGTAGTGCTTGATTCATATCTTTTGTTTTATGTATTCCTGCGCCTCCTAATCGTTTTTGCTTGCAAACCTTGTCCCAACCAATAAGGGGAGAGAAGGATTGATCTTTGTTCCAAAAGAAGCATATGTTTATTTGGTCAAGTTCTTTATGGATAGTTGCGGGGAGCATAAAATTTTGCATAATATAATTTGGCTTAGTTGCCAGGTTTGATCTTATTAGGGTCGCCCTTCCTTCTTGTGAGAGGGAGCTGGCTTTCCATTTCGTGAGTTGTTGTCTAGTTTTGGTTACTGTTTCTTCAAAAGTGGCTCGGTTGACTCGACCGTTGATAATGGGATATCCGAGGTATTTATCAAGTGCTATCTGGTTGGTAATATGGATCGTACTTTTGATCAATTGTTTTGCACTGTTCGGAACTTTTGGGGTAGTTTGAAAGGTCGATTTGTGAAAATTGACCTTTTGTCCTGATATGGCACAGTAGTCATCAATAATATTCTTCACCACTCGACACGAGTCTTGGTTCGCCTTGGCGAATATCATCATATCGTCCGCGAATGATAGGAATGGGATTTTTATTCCCGATCTAGATATTTTGAATCCGATGGATTTGTCTATCTGGTTAGAAGTGGCTTGTAGCTTCCTTGCAAGAATTTCTGCTCCTATGATGAATTGATAGGGTGAGAGTGGGTCTCCTTGTCTGATGCCTCTCCCTGGTATGAAAGGATCCGTGGGGCTATCATTTACCAAGACTGAGAAGGAGACAGTCTTGACACATTGTTCTATCCATGTCCGGAATTTTTGGCAGAAGCCGAATTTTTCTAACACTTTGAATAGGAAGTCCCATTCCACTCTATCATATGTCTTTTCCATATCTAGTTTGACGGCCATCCAACCCTCTTTTCCACGTCTACTCTTGAATGAGTGAAAAATTTCATGGGCTATTAGGACGTTGTCCTGGATCGCCCTTTCAGATACAAAGACCCCTTGGAGGGGGTGAATAATTTTCTGTAGAATTGGTTTCATCCTTTCTGCAATGATCTTGGCTATAGCTTTGTAAACCGTGGAACATAGGCTTATTGGTCTAAAGTGATTTGTAGTTGTCGGGTTGTCACATTTTGGGATGAATGTGATGAAAGTGTAGTTGATCTGTTATAGGATTCTACCAGAGTGGAAGAATCCTTTGATTGCTTTAATGATTGATGGGCCTATAATATCCCAGTATTTCTGGTAGAATTCTACCGTCATTCCGTCAGGACCTAGGGATTTATCTTTCCCAAATTAAAAGAAAGCATGTTTGATTTCTTGGTTCGATATCTTTTCAGTTAGCTTCGTATTGTCATCGTCAGCGACTTCCGTGTTGATGAGTGAGAGGTATTCATTTAGAAGATTACAATTGATGGGTTGCATCCTAAACCGTTTTTCGAAATCTCTTTTTATCTCTCTTTTGATATTTTCTTCTCCTGAGATTAGTGTGCCATCTGTAGTTTGGATTTCCTTTATGAAATTTCTATTTTTTCTTCCTGATGCCATCCGATGGAAATATCCTGAATTCGTGTCTGTCAATTTGAGGTGTTTCATTTTTGCCCGTTGGCTCCAATACATTTTTTGGTAAGTTAAGATTTTATCTCTTTTATTTATTAGTCTATTCTGTTTTTGGTTGTCGTTTCCATTCTGGGATATTCTGTTCCTATTTTGTAAAGTGATGAGAGAGTCGTCAATTTCCTTTAATTGGCGAAATATATTTCCAAATTTTTTCTTATTCCATTATTTAGTTAGTCGCTTAAGTACTTGGGTTTTTTTCACCAAATTATACATATGTGAACCCACAACATGTGATCGCCAAGCTTGTTGAACCACGTGTTGGTAGTCTTTTCGTGTAGTCCACATTTTTTCAAATTTAAATGGTTGGGCTTTGAACTGTTCTTGGTTATCTAATTCTGTTACAATAGGACAGTGATCTGATGATGTAAATGCATGATTTTTCGTTGTGATGTTGGGGAACCAGGTGAGTATTTCCTCTTGTATTAAGGTTCTGTCAAGTTTTTCCATGATGTTATTGTTATTGGATTTATTTTTCCTCCATGTAAAAGAGTTTCCAATCGTAGGCACTTCTTGTAAGAAGCATCTATCTTTGAATTCTGTTAAAATTCTATATCTGTTTGGGCGTGGTTCCACCCCTCCTTCTTTTTTCTGAGCTATTTTGGATTTCATTTAGATCTCCCATGATCATGAATGGGTAAGCCAACCTTTGGACGTATTGTTTTAGTCCGGTCCAGAAGTTTGATTTTTCGTTCTCATGAGGGGGTCCGTAGACGAAGACGATATTGATAATAATGTTTCTATGTTTATTCTCGTATTTGATTACTATGAATCTTTGATCCGTATATACCATTTCCAATGATTCGTTCAGAAGATTATTACTTTTCCATAGAACGCATAATCCTGCTGCCCTGCCCGTTGCAGGAACCCAAATCATATGATCAAATCCAGCATTTTTCCATATTCTCTCATTTGGTTGTCTTTTTGTTCTTGTTTCTAGTAATGCAAGTACTTGAATTTTTTCTATTTTACAAAATGAGTCTATTTCCTCCCACAGGTTTTTACGGCCTATACCGCATATATTCCATGAGCATAATCACATATTCAACTCTTTGGTTTGGAGGTTTCCATTCTAATATGTTTTCTTTGGTTTGGAGAGGGTCTGTGTATCTTCATATCTAAGGTATAAGGGGGTGTGATAACCCCGTAGACATACCAGTATTGCCAAAGAGCCCAGAAGGCACATTGGTATATTTTTTCACACCAATTATTCATTTCATTTTTGATAAGCCATCGTCTCATAAATACAAGATATGACAGTTCAATATGTTTACCCGGGAAAAAATAATCATATATCCATTTGGAGCTCAAACTATCAATGGAAAGGAGGGGCATAAACTTCTTGCTCTTCACTCGATCGGAGGATAAGACTACCTCAATTTCTCTTTGGTCATAATGTGATATCTCGGGGTTCCTTTTTCCATGGTTTTTCCTTGCGATGTTCTCCATGTCATTTTCTGGTGGTTTTTACTTTCTTTCAGTAAGCCCTTCAACTATCTTGAGCTGCTCTCCTCTAGTTCCATTCCTGCTATTTCTTCTTGGTTTCCTTTTCTTTTCTGTTTGTTCTCGCTTCTTTGTGTCTCCAATCCGTAGAGGGCGTTGATAGCGCTGGCCATCTCTTATCGTCCTTTGTTCTAGTGTCAGATCAATTGGATGGTTCTGTCCGAGAGAGGAGCTCTGCTGCATAGGAGGGTAGAAACTGTCACAAATCTGGTGAAATCGATCTCTCATTCTATTCTGATGGTTTCTGTTCACCTTTACTAAGTGGGTTAGCATAAGTTGTCAATATACAGTCCAACATATTTTTTACTTATCAGTTTTGCTGATTCTTCTAGTCTTTTACTCATGTGTATATGGTCAGTATGTTTCCACCAATTCATGCTTATGAGGTCCAAGTTTAGTCCATTGTTCAAGTATCCACGAGTACCATTTTCCCAATCAAAGATACTAATAGAAATATAAAACTAGTGTAAAACAGGATGGTCACAGAGAATGGAGAATGCTCTATTTAATTGAGTCATAGATGTCCATATTTCAGTATTGTTCATCTGTTCATCGATCTTTGTATTTTCTTTGTAATTTCTACTAAAGAGATATAAGATACTCCACCAAAACTTAATAGACTTGATAGCAATTTGCACCAGCTCAATCATGTCAACATCATCAGCAACTTTACTTGGGCTACTTTCAATTTTCTTTCCATTCATTTTTCGATTTCTAGTTAGTTTATGACTAATAAACCAACTGGAAGACAAGATAGAAAACCATTTTCCCTTCCCCATGAAATGTTTCTGATTGGGTAACCTAGTAATTCTCATCCATTCAAGCATCTTTTCAAGAAGATTATAGAACACATCTTCCATTCCTTGTTCTATGTTAAGATTATCAGTTTTATTCATTGTTCTATAATCAATTTTGTTCATTGTTCTATCATCTTTCTTATTCGGTTTCGACTTTTCTTTCGGTTTAGAGTCTCTTCTCAGTTTCCTAGTAACTGAAGCATGCACAACAATAATCCAAATCAGATGCAAGAGGAAATCCTTCAATTTTCTAAGCACAAACGACAGATTAAAATTATCAGATAACCATTCAATCTGTTCAATCATGTGTACATTATCCAGGCTTCTAATTAACCCTTTCACTGTATCAGTTCTACGATCATGTTGTTCATTTCTGCCTTCTTCATGAGAGGAAGAAGAAATTCGGATCTTTTTTGGTTTATCAGTTCTAGATTCAAACCAAAAAGTAATTTTAACTGGGTATGCAGATCGAGAAAACCAAGATCGAAAGAACCTGATATCTGGTTGGTATTCCATGATTCGGCATCTGTCAGGTCCTCCGTTCTTCGGATCAATTTCGATTTCCTATCGTCTGTTCACTTGGTGCCATTTTAGGAACCTGGATCTTGACAGTTGCTGTTGTCGGATGTGCTGATTTTCAACTGTTTCTAGATCCGCTCTATTTTCTCGGAGAAGAAGATCCGACGGGAACCCAAGAAAGAGCCAACAGGTCTTCTGAGTTCCCCTACAAAGGGGTTCCAAGTGGGACATCAGCTTCCATTGTTTTACTCTCTGAAGGGAGTCCAGAAGGGACCTCGCGAAAACGCCATGGGCGTGAGCACCGCCGATGAACTGAAGCCTCCCGACACCAGCCAACCGACAGCGCCGCCCGTCCTGAGCCACCCGCCACCAGCAACATCTCGTATTTCTTTTCCTTTTTCTGAATCTCCACCATCTTCTCCTTTTCTTGTCCCATCCCTCAACTTGTGTTTGTGGAGCTTTCTTCCCATGAATCTGCTCCTTGTTCTTGTGATTATTTGTGTTTGGGTATCTTTTCTGGATGGGAATTATGAGGATTTTTGTTTTTCTTTCGGATTTGGTGGTTCTAGCTTTCGATTTAGGGTGATTTGTGGCTCGATTGTTGCTGCTGGTGACAGATCCGGCTGGTTTGGGGGCGGAATTGGGATGTCGGTGTTCAGGCAGGTGGCTAGGGTTTGGAAGGCTCTCTTTCTCTCTTTTCATTTTTTCCTTATGCACTTGTTTTTATCAAGATATTGAATTATTGATAGATAATAGATATTGTTGCACCAAAAAAAAAAGATATTTCTTGATTTGTTTGGCAATTAATCTATATATTTATAAAATATAATCTACCCATATCAATAATTGGTATAATTTCCTAAATCAATTATTTTATTATTATTATTATATATAATCAAGCAGAAATCGGTTGAGACACATGGCGACTTCTCCTTAAAAATAGTGATATGAACCAATCACATTTTTTTTAAAGAAATAATTAATATATGTACAAGATAAAATTAGATATATCTATTCAATCAATCAATATATCTATATACTAGTGTAGGCCCCGTTCCGTGCACGGAGAATACATTAATACAACATTATAAATATAATTTAGATAGATTCCAATAAATATAAATATAAATATAAATAATTTTTCCACCAAAAAATAATATAGATATAAATAAAATTAACTCGATAGATTATATATAATCTAAATACTCTGTATCTTTGATGTAGATTTTCTCAAAATATAAACCGAGACTGCGGTTCGGATTTGTATGATTGCTTCATTTCAAATCCGATCCCTAGCTTAAAAAATTATAATTCAAGTTAAATATCTTTTTTATTCAAGTTCAATATCTATTTAGAGTGGGTGAATATATTTGGATGGAAACGTCTATCTATCTAAAGTGGTTTATAAGATATTTCATCTATCCAATTATATGAGTTAATGGTAAAATAAAATAATTATTTAATCTTTAATTTTTTAATTATATAGATTAGAAATATCTAATTATTTTTTATTAGATTTCCTTTTTGACGGAAGAAAGTTTTGCGAGCCGCACTCACGCGCCGCCACGTAGGCAAATTCACTCACACGGCGCCACGCAGGTACCAATGCATCGGTTTTAGTATATGTATATATATAGATAGATAGATGCATAAGATAAAATTTTATTCTAATTCTATTTAATCAATATATCTATGTATGCATAAGATAAATTTTGACCCAATATATCTAATACTTTGAATATATTAATGAGAATCAATGGTAAATTTATTTAAATTGTGTAACAATTCAAAAGTGTTAAAATCAATTAATTAGCTCTCTAAACGGGTATTTATATTAAATTTATTTAAGAGGGAAATGCACAAAGTAATCCAAAAAACAGGTTTATTTGCAAGGTTAACCCAATCTGGTTTAAAATTGGGCAAAACCGGGTATGGGGGTAAAGGGGTCCGCCGGTAGCAGGTAAGTGATGGGGGGTTTGGAGTTCCACTGCTTGACAGCTGGACAAAGTCAGAGAGAGAGAGAAAGCAAGAGAAAGTCTGCAGAGGAGAGAGAGCACAGGAGAGAGATGAATGGAAAAAAAAAGTAGAGTTTCAGAGGGGGGGAGAGAGAGATTAGTGAGGATAGGACAGAGAGAGATGGAAGAGTGACAGTGAGGGGGTGGGGTTTCAGATAGAAATCATCGAAGAATAAGCAATTAGCCGGGGTTTTATTTGCAGGTTGACGTGTAAGCAGTTAGTTTTAACTGGACATCCAAAACAAAACGACATGACACATATTGGAATCGACTAGACAAGAGTTATCGGAGAAACAAATTCATCATCGACTTCGAATAGAAAATGGGCAAGTTTGTTTTCGATAAAGGTTCTGCAAGAGGTGTACGTCTCCCTCAAATCTGAAGCAAATTTACCCATTTTCTATCTGAAGTCGATGATGAATCCGTTTCTCCGATAACTCTTGTCCAATCGATTCCAATATGTGTCATGTCGTTTTGCTTTGGGTGTCCAGTTAAAACTAACTGTTTACACGTCAACCTGCAAATAAACCCCCGCCCAATTGCTTCTTCTTCAATGGTTTTTATTTGAAACGTAAGATTTAATTCAAATTATATTAATGTCCCTTCACTCTCATTCATCCATCTCTCTATGTCCTATCCTCACTAATCTCTCTCTCCTCTGCAACTTTACTTTTCTTTTTCACTCCTCTCTCTCTCCTGACATCTCTTTCATCTGCAGACTCTCTCTCTCTCTCTCTCCCCCAATCCTCACATCACACATACACATACTCTCTCTCTCTCTCTCCCCTCATTTAATGCACCAGTTCCCCTTTCTCTTTTTACCGCCTGCTGGGCTTAGGGGGGAGGGCGACACTAGAACCAGGGAAACATTGAACAACACACAAGACATTTTTTTTTATTTTGAAGGTAAATATATTGCAAAAATGAAAATATGTACAAATACTTGAGTGGTCCATAGACTACAACCGAGGCTTGCTCGGAGGTGGCCTTTTCGTGTGGTGAGGCTCACATCCTGAGAGTAGTATCTTTAGGGTGGGGACATACGTCCATGTGTGGATCCTATTACCTCAAGACGAAGCTATCAGAAGTCGGACACACACCTCAAAGTGTTAAGTAGCAACCTCCCCTTCGGCTCGGCCATCAAGGAGGTTCCTCCATAACACTTTGAGCACCCTTGATCCAAATCATCTCACTTTACCATAAATCCTAATCTTAGCTATTACATTTAAAACTAACATATTCGACCCTATACATAATTAAGGCAAACGAGAGTAAAAGGTTGCCTTGGCTTTGTTGTTCGCTCGGGTCATGTGCTTCTAATGGAGATAGGAGACTTCTTGTAGGAGCATGTCATGGATAAAAAAAACAGTTGCCATGCTCCCTGTCCGTCAGCCTGGTGTATCCATCTCCGGTTCTTCTCTGATTAATCCTTCATGGAGCAGGTGTGTGGAAGTGAAATGCAGTGAGAATCGTTGGGCCAGCACCTTGTAGATGTGTATCTTTATAATGTGTACAATTTCCTCTTGGCTTTTAGTGATTCCTTCAAATTCCTTTTCATTTCTGGCCTTCCATATGTAGTAAACCGTGGCTGCTAGACCAATCCTTTTCAGTTTTGATCGCCAACTTTTTCCTTTTGCCTCCTTCTTTAACCACTTGAGGGATCCTTTTATTGTATTCATGCCCCGCCAGATTCCCAACCAATGTTTTACCTGTAACCATATATGAGAGGAGAAATTACAAGAAAAAAATATGTGATCATGGGTTTCAATTTCTTGATTGCAAAATGAACAGCCGAGGTTAACTTCCCTTGTTTTGATCTTGTCTTTTGTGCATAGTCTTCCCTTTGCCGCTAGCCACGGAATGAAAGATTGCTTGGGGACATGTATGTTATCCCATACCACTGAGCTCCATGGGGGCTTGGCAGCTTTCCTCCTAAAAAACTCATAGGCAGAACTGATTTTGTATTTACCCCCACTGCTCCATGATGATAAGAGGGCATACGCTTGTTCTTCTGATCCTGTACATGTTAGTAAGTCGTTCTTGATTGCTAGGATTTTTTTTATTAGAGGAGAGTCATTTACTTTATGTGCCTCCCATGTCCATATACTCCCCTGTTGTAGGTATTGGTGATGTATCCATCTGATCCATAGGCTATCTTTCTTCCTCAAGATGTCCCACAAAATCCTTGATAGAAATGTATTATTTCAAGACTTTAGATCTTTGAGACCCAGGCCTCCTTCTTCTTTAGAGAGGCAGGCATCTTTCCACTTTACTCTGTGTGACTTCCATAGGAATTTAGAACATAAAGAATTCACCCTATCTATAAGAGTGGAGGGAGAGGGGAGTATAGAAAACCAAAAGGCTTGGATCCCCTGTAAAACTGTTCGTATAAGCTCAACTTTACCTGCATATGAAAGAGTCTTTGCATTCCAATAACTAATATTAGCAAGAATTTTATCCAGAAAAGGAGAAAACTGGGAAACTGTTAACCTGCCCGAGGAAATAGGTATCCCTAAGTATTTGAAAGGAAATTCACCTTAGGGGAAACCTGTTCTATTGATCAAGTATGCTTTGTCCTCAGATTTAGCCCCGGCCAAGTAGAAGGATGATTTAGCAGCATTTACCTCTAAGCCTGATACATTTGTGAAGTGTTCAAGAGCATCAAGTAGAATCATCATTGAGCTCTTATCTCCTTTTGACAAAAGAATTATGTCATCCGCATAGGCTAGGTGACTGATTTGCAGCAGAGAGCATCAAGTAGAAGGATGATTTAGCAGCACTTACCTCTAAGCCTGATACATTTGTGAAGTGTTCAAGAGCATCAAGTAGAATCATCATTGAGCTCTTATCTCCTTTTGACAAAAGAATTATGTCATCCGCATAGGCTAGGTGACTGATTTGCAGCAGAGAGCATTTTGGATGAAAGGTAAAAGAATGGTGTCTTGTCCTGCACTTTAGAACTCTAGAGAGGTAATCCACACAAAGCACAAAGATAAGAGGAGAGATTGGATCCCCCTGTCTGAGGCCTCTTTTACCTTGGAAGTAGCCATTCATGCAACCATTTATATTGATAGAAAAAGAGGTGGTGCAAATGCATTCTAGAAGCCAGTCAATGAAAATGGAAGGGAAATTTAGAGCCACTAGCATCTGTTTAATGAATTCCCATGAAATTGTATCATAGGCTTTTCTCAAATCCAAATCCAGAATGCACCTAGGACTTATACGGTTTCTAGAATATTTTCTTATTAGTTCCTGAAGGAGCATTATATTTTCACTCATCATTCTTCCTTCAATGAAACCAATCTGTGCAGGTGATACAATTTCCATCAAAACAGGTTTTAATCTACTAGCCAATATCTTTGTAATGACCTTGTAAGAAATATTGCAACATGATATAGGTCTAAATTCAGTCACTCTATTAGCATTTGCAGTTTTGGATATGAGGGCAATGCTTGTGTGATTAATTTGTTTGAGGAGCTTACCTGCCCTAAAGAATTCCTTTATAGCACTACAGAACTGCACCCAAGTAATACTCCATGAATCCTTAAAAAATTTGGAAGTGAAACCATCTGGACCCGGGGACTTGTCATCCCCAATATCCCATAATGCGGCCTTTATCTCTTCATCAGTGACAGGGCTTATACGGGCTTCATGTTTATCCATTTTCAGCAGCGCACCCCCATCTGTTACAAATCTCATATCTATATTCTCAGTATGTCTAGCAGTACCCAAGAGACCCTGATAAAATTCTTCAAATTGTAGTACAACCTCCTCTAAGGACATTGTTTCCAGGCCATCTTCTTTAATCAGTGAGCTTATGTGGTTTCTCCTCATGTTTTTCCTCATCAAGCCATGAAAATATGAGTTACATTTGTCTCCTTGGAATACATGTCTTGCTTTGACCAGTTGAGAATTGAATCTGAACTCTGCAACCTATAGCCTTCTAGCTTTTTCTTTTGAGCTCTCCATTTTTTGTAGGAGTTCCTCTGATTCTGAGTCTGCTCTTAGCTCCAGAAAGGCTCTTTCATATTCCTCCTCAGCCTTCTTTGCCCTTCTTGTGATGTCTGAAAAATGTTTCCTGTTGAGCTCCTTGAGGGGAATCTTCAAATTTTTCAGTTTCTTGCATAGGAGAAATTGCTCAGTTCCACTTCCCATGTACATCCAGTTGTTGGTGACTGTTTGATGGAATTCCTCATGACTCCCCCACATATTGAAGTATTTAAAAGTTCCTTTTTTTCTCTCTTGTTGATCCAGGATCTCCACCACCACTTGACTATGATCGCAAAAAGCCTTTGGAAGTAAATATGTAGTTTTGTAGTAGTATTGGCAGCTGTCCCAAGAGCCATTTATCATCACCCTGTCTATTTTAGTTGATTTTTTTCCCTTGGAACCATGTGTGCTCTTGTCCACTCATGTTTGCATCTCTTAGACCCAGTGCTACACAACACTCCCATAGATCTGAAATCTCATAAGCTGACACAGTTGTACCATTTTTCCTTTCACAGGACCTCATCACGGCATTAAAGTCCCCTTGTATAAGCCACGGGCCATTTCTTCTATTACTCTCATCAATCAATTCATTCCACAGTGCTCGTCTTTTGATTATTGTATGCAGCCTATATACTTGTGCAAACTCAAATCTTCTACCTGAAACCTTACATCTGATCTCTCCACTAATCATTTGTTCTATTGATTTCTTATGTATGAAATCCACCCTTGAAGGGTCCCAAATGAGTACTATTCTTCCAGCTGTACTGTGGTCAAAATTATGCATGTAATGCCATTGTTGAAAACCTTTTTTCATTATATCTTCCAGCTTTCTTTGGTCCAATTTTGTCTCCACTATTCCTAACATAGCCAAATATTTTTCTCTGAGGAATTCTCTTACAGCTTTCTGTTTGGGGGTGTTGTTAAACCCCCTTCCTTACATTCCATGAGCCTATAATCATTTTGATGCTATCATAAGGGTGCTAGGCCCTTTATCTATTGCTTTCTTTTCTTCAACTTTCTCACCCGACCAGTACTTCTGTCCTAACACAGTTTCCTTGTGCTCTCTTTCTGTCTGGTCCCATTCCTGATCTTTCTTACTGTGCTCCTCTTCTTCTTTCATTTCTTTACAGCATAGTCGGAAGTTGCTTCCTTTATTCAGCCTGCAACTTCTCCTTAGTTCTATGCCCTCAAATTCGGTGTTTGCACTTCTAAGGATAGCCTTTCCCTTCTCTTTTTCAACCTATTTCTCCTTTTGGCTCTTTTCTTTTTGTCTTTCTGCCTGGGATAGTTGATATCTCCCTGGATGGACTTCTTCTATTGGAACAATCTCCAAGCCTGTCATGTTGGCCTGCCCTTGATCTCGGTCTGTTTCTTCCTGTTATGTACCATCTGTGTCCTCTAAAACATGAAATCTGTTCTCCTCCACGAAGGTAACCTTCTTCCTTCTTTCCTTTTTTGCTTCTTTCTGGTGCTGAATTTCTCTCATTTCCTTTTCATGCTTCCTAGAGGCTTCAACATAGAGTTTTTGAGTTCCTTCCAGGTCAACAGCCCTAGGGGGAGGTGGAGGGGAAGCCTTCTTCTTCTAGTAGGCTGTGTTAATTCTATTGATAGAGGAAAACAGAGAAGACTTCACATTTGATCTTGTAGTACTAGAAACAGTAGGGCTAGGTCTCATTTGTGAAGTTTTGGAGTTTTTTTGGGTGGCATTTGATGTGAGGGGAGGGGATTTGGGAGTAGGGTTATTTTGGTGGTTAGAAGGAGGAGGGGGAGGGATTGCATTTGTGTTTAGAGAGCCTAGGTTAGAAGAGGAAGAGCTCTGAATTTCACTTGGAGGGGGAGGGGAGGGGATGTTCTAAGGGATGCTTTCTTGGTTTTGGTTAAGTCTGGTATTTGGGTTAGGGGTAGGCTGTGTGGTGGGGGTAGGGTTAGGTTGCCTCCCTTCTCTTTGCTGACTAGAAGGACCTTTAGGGACCCAAGATGTTGAAGCCTTGAGGGACTGGTTCCCGTGACCTTTTTCCTGCACTACTGATAGCATGCATTTAGGTAGGCATAATAGGTTGCATTTAGCTTAGTTAAGATGCATTTCATGGATGGATTAAGCATGATTTGCATATTAGTTCTCTATGTTGTCGGAGTCGGAATCTACACGCTTTTATTGATTATTTCAGGTAATGGTAGATCCGAGGAGAAGACATGAGTTGATAACGCATTTGATGAGAATGTCTAGTTGATCGAAGAAGCTTACATGAAGATCTCAAGAGGTCCTGAGAAGAAGAAGCGAACCTAAACGAAGAACAAGTCTGCAGAAGTTGTCGCCAGACATGCTGAACTTGTTTTGCACTTTCTGGAGGCCTCGGTTGTCCGATCGACTATTATGACCATGCGTTGGAAAGCTCTTTCAGAGAGCTACAACTTTCATGTTGACGTCGAGAGCTAACTCGAGACGGAATTTTCGGGAAAAACCGATGCAGCGGCCGCCGCTTATATGCTGCGCCCGCCGCAGCTGCCGTCAGCGCGCAGCGTTTTTGGAAAAAACCCTAGATGTTCTAATTTGTTTTGAGGGCCGACTTGGATGTCTTTTAGGCCGACTTTTATGTTATTTTTCATTACTTCCATTCTATTCTATCATCCATTAGACACTTTAGAGATTTTGAGCTATGTCTTCCATGAGGAACTAAACTCATCTATTCTGCCTGCAATTTGAAGCTTTATTCGGATTGATTGTGAGTTTCTAATTCTCGCTCCTTGTTTCCTATTTGTGAATGCTTCAACTTCTTTGTGCTTGATTATTATTGATTTGTTCTATCTTGTCTGGCCAACTTGTTAGATCAATTCAATCGCTAAGGTTTTGTAGATTCCTGATTGTGAACCTTAACTTAAGTGGCAAACTTGTTCCTTTAGGGCTGATTGAACTAATTGAATGAGTAGGAAGTTGAATGTGTTGTTAAATCCTTCTTTAGGGACTGCAAATACCTTGGCTAATCTCTGAACTTAAAGCTATCAATTGGGTTAAATCCTTCTTTAGGGACTGTTCGATTGATAAGGGTTTCTAGGACTGATTGGACTAGTAACTATATTAGGTCGGGACAAGGGCATTCATAGGAAACTGAATAGGACGAGAAGAAGTTACAATGATCGCTTCAATCCAATAAAGTGGAAAATTGTAGGTGGAATTGCTTCTCTCACTTGTCTAAATCCAAACTCACTTACTCTGCATTCGTTACTTTGCTTTGATAAAAGGCAAGACTTTCACACTAAACCCCCCTTTGGTTACTTACTTGGCATTAAAATCACACTTGAGTTTATAATTTTCCCTGTGGATCGACCTCTTGCTTATTGCTATACGTGCTATAGGTTTGAGTTTTCTTTGGCGGAATCAACGACAGGTTTCCCCTCCGTCAACTACTCTTTTCCCTTTATCTCTGTTAGCATCCTTAGAGGTTGGACATTTAACTGTCTCATGTCCATAGGTATTACACTTATTGCACTTTGGTGGAAGGTTCTCATACTCCGGATAACATGTATGGCCAGGGGCGTCAGGAAATTCAATTGTGATCATTCTCTTTAGTTCTTGAGAACAATCCATATCAAGTATTCTTGCGTACAGTTGCTTTGTCCTATGCTCCGTGTAAGCATCTGTCATGATTGGATCCCCTATTTTAGATGTGATTCTTTGTAACATAGTAGGGGTCTAAAACTCTGTAGAGAGTTTATGTATTCTCACCCAAATTGGTAGACTTGAGAAGATGGCTTTATCAAAAGTGAATCTCTCTGGTACATACTTCAGAAGTAATGTGTAGCCCGGGCCTGTGAAGGGACCTTTGAGCATAACTGATTCCCTATCCTCCTCTTTGTCAAATATGAACATAAGCCATCCACTCTGGGCATTGAACTGTCGCTTAGGCCAAATTTCTGTCAGTTTTTCTATGGCTTGAAAACCAGGGAATCTACCCACCACATACCCTACTAGTGAGTAGCTCCAGGCTTCTTCAAGACTAAGACAATCATCTTTTGTAGCCTTTGCTGTATCCCCTTCTCCTGAGCTTTCATAATTCAATATGTATCCCTTTGATTTAGCATAATTCCCTGTCAGTGAAGAGCCTGAAGCCCGTACTCCTTGTGCTGCCTTGGTGTATTGGGGCGCTTGTGTAGTTTTTTTGTATGCTTCAGCAGGGGTGGGGTATGTGGGAGCATTTTCTGTGGAGGAAATTGGGTTTTGGGATTGTTATCTGACTACTTTGCTTGTTAGCATATTCAGCATTTGAAATTAACACTACCCTAGATAGATCATCGGATTGCACTAGAACATGTCCCTCCTTAGGGATCTTCTTAGCATGTAAATGAGACTCGGTGATAGAAATTGAAGGATTAGCACATTCAATGTTTTGTCCCTCTGTAGGGATCTTCTGCACACACACAACATGTCCCTCCTTTGGGATCTTCTGCACATCCAAACCTAAACTAGAGGATGTCCAGTAAGAAATCATGGAGTGGAAAGTTGATATATTGTTCATTCATCAATAAAAAAAAAAAGCGGTTCACCAAGCCTCTGCGAGGGCTCATCCACTTCGATTCCACCTCCTCTACTCCAAATCCGGCCTCCACTCGCCTTGAATCGACATGGAAAAGCCATCACAATGAAGGTGAAGGACGAAGACACCAAAGCGGTGCTCCGGCGAAGATTCACACCGGCGGCGCAAGCCGAATTCAAGCTCCCATGGAGATCCCGTCACCCTTGAAGGTAGAGAGATAGAAGACAAAAATCAAAGAATAAAAAGCTCTTCAATGGAGAGAGATGGAGAGAGGCATAGAGAGAGAAATAGTTTTAGATGGGTGATAATGATGGGCAATAAATGTCATGTTGCTTTTCTTTCTCTCTCCACCGGTTGCAACAGGTAAGGAAACCAGAGATTTTGAGGGAGGAGGGTTAGTTTTTGCAATTTTTTTGGATAGTGAATAGGGGGTGCAAATGGGTCCGGGTTTTGGGGTTAGTTTTGCAAATGCCCCTTTATTTAAATTGTAAGAAAACCGCACACGGTGCGGGTACTGAACTATAATTTATTTAAATATAATCTACACATATCAATAATTGGTATACTTTCCTAAATTGTATATATAAATCTTATGAAAAAAAATTAAAATTTAAAAAAACTAAATCTCAAAATATTTGTTGAAATTTAAAATTAGTTTAACAAGATATGAATATATGTTATAAAGCCATTAAGAGGTGGATGTTTCATCTCCTCTAACCTCCCACATTTGCCTATATAAAGGCTTGTAAACCTCACTTGAGAAACACACATGAATGAGAAGTCTCATCTCTTCTTCCATGAAAGAGTCTTTCTCTGCTCTTTTACTCCCTATATTCTAACACGTTATCAGCACGATAGACTTATCGATTATCATGATACTCATCAATGGAGATGGAGATTGAAAAACCCTAACCTTCATCATCGACTGATTCGTTATGTGTTTTTCTGCCTAATTATTTCTCTATCAATCTTCCAAATTTATTAATTAATTTGGATTATCGTACTAAATGACCCCTATGATTTTTGATCGATCTATGTGCGATTTTGGAAGGGGTTTTAAGAAGCAGGTTATGCGCAGCCATGGGGATTCAAATCACCGTGGGGCAGGGATGTGCGATCAGAGATTTTGTCCGCAATCTCTGGTTCTAGCCGAAGTCAGGGCCGGATTTGCCGTCACCGTGGGCAAGGAAAACACTAGGCCCCTCCTGAGCCGACACCTCTGCTTCCAAACCCTATACGGATCCGTTGCCACCGCGCTCGGAATTAGCGGACTTGACCACCTACACGTCCGGAGTCGCTCCAGATGGTCCGCTGCCACCGTTAAGGTTGAAGCCGAAGACAGAGACAGTTGCCAAGAACAACGCCTGGAACACCGCCGTTAAGGTCGAAGCCAAAGTAGGAGTTCTGCGCCACCGCGGCCATCAAATTCTAATCGAAGAAGCCTCTGCAAATCGTATGAAGAAGACGAAGCATTTTGTTGGAAATGAAGGGTTAATTACAAAATAATCACCATCCATGAAGATTCGCCGTTTCCGTCGATTGATTTTCTTCTGCTTAATTATTTTCTACTATTTGCCTTCCAAATTTATTAATTAACTCGGATTGCAGTACATCATCGATTGATTGACCTCTATGATTAATTAACTTGGATTGCAGTACATCATCGATCTGCATTCGAGGTCGGCGGTCGCGATGTCGTTTCCCACAAAGAAGCCAGTTCCTCCGACAAGAGGCGAGCGCCGTCGACGTTTCGAGATCACATGGCTTCTTCCGCCAAGAAGCCTAAATTGGAGACCAGCCACACACCGCCGGAATCAGCATTGGCGCTCGGCTTCCTCGATCCTGTGAATTCGAAGAGCTGCAAGCAATTCTGGAAGGTCGGCGATTACGTCGGCGGCCATGGCCACTCTCTGCAAATCCAAAACGAGGAAGAAGGTTAATTTTTTTTATTATGAAATCAGCCCAAAGAATTTTAAAAATCGCAGATTAGCCCGTACCTTTTATATAACTACATAAAATGGTCTAAAACTTCCTGGGTTAGATATTTTACCCTTGTGAGGTATATGAACACGTCCCCGAAGATGATGTGTAGATATAAAATATATCACCCCCGAATTGGTGAGTTTTATCTCTCGAAGTGGATATAAACTAATCTTATGTAATTATATTTCCTGAAGTGAATAAATTAATTACTAGTCTCATCCCCGAAGTGGATAAAATTGAGAAGTTGATATATATATTATAAACCACTCGATGTGATTAATAAACCTCATCATCACAGAGATGATCGAGTCGATAAATTTCATCCCCGTAGTGACGAAATTATATTTATTATTTATGTTTGTTGTCTTATTTTATTTATTTAAACTATATTTGTTTTCCCTCATCTCCCGAGGTAGATGAACAAAGCTATCGCATCTCCCTAAGTAGATGAACGGGCACATCTCTCGAAAGAGATTAACGTTCTCATCTCCCGAAGTAGGTGAATGAACAAGTCGTATCTTTAAGATAGACCGATTAATTTCATCCCTTAAGCGATGAACCAAATATTTTCATCCTTGTAGTGATGCATCAATGATTAACCTCTTATTTTGTTTTATTTGTATACATTATATTTTTATTCTTCATCTCTTGAAATGAAGTAAATGAACGGATTCATTTCCCGAAGTAAATGAACAGACTCGTTTCCTGAAGTAAATGAAGTAAATGAACAAACTCATTTTCCGAAGTAAATGAGACTCATTTCCCGAAGTAGAGGAATAGACAAATCACACCCTCGTAGGGATAAACTGGTAAACGTCATCCTTGTAGTGATGATTCGTATATCCAGATAAACAAATCAACTATGATCCTTAATGTTTTCTCCATAAGTTTCCCGCAGTAAACGATAAAATTGTATATAAGAATACCACCTCCTGACGTAGGTGATAAAAAGGTCTTGAAGATCTATAGCCAACTTTCTTGTCACCCGGAAGTTGACATTGATTTTTATTTTTATTCTAAGATTATTGATATTCATGTTTCTTAATAGTTGTATGCTTTACTATTTAGTATTATCTTTTACATAGTTTTATTATTATTATTCCCTTAATGCACCGTATTGTGAATTTTCATCAAAGCATGTATAAGAGCTTGAAGACTCTAATTTCATATTCTTATAAACTCTAGAAGAGTATAAGATCTTATTTTAAACATTTGTACTCTTGAAGAAGTACATGGAAGGGTTATGGCATATTCAGAACTATTTTATTTGGTTAGTACAACCAATATAAATAACCATAAAACATGATCTGGTTTACAAGGCCACTTCCTGACAATCCTCTAACTAAGCATTGCCTGAAGCATGCCCCTCTTGTAGAGGGTGTAAAAGAGGTAATGGTTAAGCGCGCAACCAAAGTTATTGTTGAGGCTTATAACTAGGTCATCTTTGTACGGTTAGTTTCTAATGTCCTGAAGAATATTATGAATAAAGATATATGTAGTTGGTCGTTAGTTTCATACCTGTAGTATGACACCAACTGAAGTTCTGAAAATACCCAGTTAACGACATCTGATTAAAGAAATGGATCACCATAAACAAAGTTCAATGGTTAGAATGTTTTACCATTTTGACACTTATTTATCCCATTGAAACTTATGATGTCACTAACTAGAAGTTAGTTGATGATAAAATCTTATTCTTTGTGGCATTTGGTCGCTCAAGTTAAACGATGATTTGCAAGATCATTGAAATTCACATGAATTTCCACCAAAAGGACTAGAAGATCCTAGGACCGAAAGTTCCTCAATAAGGGTGATCATACATGCACGGCTTGTTCTCTTGGCAAAATAATAACAAGATCGTCTATAGTAAAGAGTAAATGCAAAGTCTCTTATGTCTCTTGACTGAGTTCGATGAGACAACTACGAACATAAAACATAGGCATATGGACCAATGTTATTCCAATATAGATGCCTTAACACATTGGTCATATGAAAAGATAGAGAATGTTTGAGGAGCATATAGTAGCTCACAAAGACCTAGCTAGAAGAGTCGTTAGTCAAATGGGCCCATGCAGTTTTGCATTTCGAATTTGACACAACAACTTCTCTAAAATTATCTCCAGAAGAGAGTATATGTTCTGAGGCCTCCTCCGCAATTAACTCAAAGACCACAAAGAAGTTGAATGATACATGGGGTTTGAGTCCCTAATGATATCAAAAACCTCAAGCTTTATAAAGGTGATCAAATGCTCGGTATTTAGGGGGAGAGGAAATGAGACTGTATTAAGAAAGAGATTGCATGAAAGCAACTTCTCTATATATCATTTGGGATCCGCGGATAAATGAAAGAGAACCAGAAGTTCAACACTTATGTACACCAAATGATAATTATATGGTTTAGCAAAAAGCCATCAAATTCATTTACTAAGGCCAAGAAAGTGATTAAGTCACATATATATTGCACTAGCTAGCTAGCTCATTTGGAGGTTCCAGAAGTAACTCCAAAACCAATAAAAATCAAGTGAGTCTCAAATATGTCAGAAAGCACGTGAGATCACTATGCTCTTAGTATATCATTCCCAGATGTGGAAAGAGCACATAGAAATTATATGATGATGATCAATCAAATAACGGATGTCAACATCGACATGATGGCACAAGAGATAGAAGCAATTCATGCAAAGATGAATTCTTTAAGAATGATTTTATTGGACCCGTAGTTCCAACATCGGATAGTATAACATCATTGGTTTTAAGTGGGAGTTTATACAAAACCGCAACAAGCGAAATGAAGCTGTAAGACATAAAACAAGATAGATTGCACAAAAGTCTACAGCGGATGATATGGAAATATATTCACCAGTAGTGGATATAATCTTTGGTTGTCGATGAACCGACTCTAACCGTAATTGATGGGGATAGTAGTTGTATACTCAAAAATATCATTAATAAAAGAATATAAGTGAAAATGATCGATTAATTTGAAATGCCCGAAGCATCAATATGAAAACCTCGTCATATGTATATGATTAAGCCAAAGGGTGCTTATAGTACTTAAAGTATTGTGTAAAGTGGTGACATAGTGTATTGAGTCCTGAAGTACTATACACAACGTTGTACTCTTTTCCTTAATCTTGGTTTTTATCCCACTGGGTTTTTCCAAGGTAAGGTTTTTAATGAGGCAACTTATACACCATCTATACATCAGATCCCCCGTATCAAACGTTGAAAAGCACACTAGGTCATGAAGTACCTTTATGTTTGTGCATTGAAAGCAGCTCATCACCAAAGACAGGGAAGTCTATTGCATCGAAGTCAAATATGATATATGAAGGCATTTTCACTTGCACACATCGACGACAACTTTCAGACTCGACCATACAACTCATGAAGTCGGCATTATCAAGGAATTTGAAGTGCTTATCAGAACGAGAAAGATGCAAGAAGGATGTTGTTTTCAGGGGGAGAATATACGCACTGCACTCTTTTTCCCTTCGATCAGGTTTTGTCCCATAGGGTTTTCCTGACAAGGTTTTTAACGAGGTAGTATCACCAAAGCGTATCAAACGACATTTGTACTCTTTTTCCCTTAATCCTAGTTTTTGTCCCATTGGGTTTTCTAGGCGAGGTTTTTAACGAGACAGATTGTAATGTTAGAGGTGTACATCCAAGGGGAAGTGCTATAAAGCCATTAAGAGGTGGATGTTTCATCGCCTCTAACCTCCCACATTTGCCTATATAAAGGCTTGTAAACCTCACTTGAGAAACACACATGAATGAGAAGTCTCCCCTCTTCTTCCATGAAAGAGTCTTTCTCTGCTCTTTTACTCCCTATATTCTAACAATATAATAAATTTTGGTATATTTTCATATCCTCCCTCTATTTAAAAAAAATTATTGTTGGACTTTTTGACACATTTTTTAAGAAATTAAAAAACTCTATAAAATATTAATTTTTTAAATAATAATGATAATGAGTATAAAATTATTTTTGGTAGGGTATTCCCCATTTAGGATCTTGTCTTACCCTTATGGCATAGGATAGAAAGATCGTAAAATTAAAACAATAATCTATTATACATAAAATCTTGAATATGTTTTTATCTTATGCATAGATATATTGATTAAATAGAGTTAGATAAAAATTTATCTTATGCATATATTGATTATTTCAAAATTTTGTGATTGGTTCATACGACTACGATCAAGGAGAAGCCGTCATGTGTCTCAGGCGACTTCTCCGTTATTATAATAGATTATTACTCCCTCCGTATCGCAATACTTGTTGTTTTAGAGTGGTAAAGTTGTATCAAAAAACTTGTTGTTTTAGCTATAATTATTGTCTTTATAAGGAATGATTGCTCTTTTTATAGGTAATAATTAATCATTTTAGGTATTTTAAGCTATAAAAGGAAAGTAAAGATAGGTTTTATTAATAAGTGTGCATAGAGCTAAAACAACAAGTATTGCGATACGGAGGGAGTACTTTACTTTTCCCCTTATTGAAAACTATAACTAACAAATCTCTAATCATTACAAGGGTAGTTTTGGAAAGTGAACACCAAAATATCTAAAACGATATGTTTTCTTAACAAAATTTTACTCCTAAAACGATATGTTTTCTTAAAAAAAATTTACTCCTAAAACGATATGTTTTCTTAACAAAAATTTACTCCTAAAACGATATGTTTTTCTTAACGGGGGTATAAGATATGGTTTATTATATCCATAACATTTTCAGAGTGCATGTTTCGCGATGATTTTGCCTTTTTTTTCTTTTCCTATATTTTCGGTTTGTTGTATTTTGGGTTTATTGTATGTTTGACGGTTCACCTGTCTGCTGACTCGTCGGCCTCTCGAGTTTCGGGTATATCTGAACTCGAATTATTACCTAATCAAAAATATATATATCCATAACATTTTCACAAAACCATCCATGAATTTGGAATTACAAAAATTATCCACACATTTGATTTTCTTCTAAAAAGAACTACCCAAATCTCTTTTACGTGTAAAAAATGTTTAATCAAATGAAATTTATTTCCTAAAATATTAAAATATTTATAAATAGAGTAATAGTTAACATTTTCTTATTATGTTTTTTACCCATAAAAAAGGTACCGACTCTGGTTCTTATGAAAGAAACCATATATTTATGGGCGCTTTTCTGCAATTTCTGATTTTATGGGGGATTTTTATGAAAAATCCCTATTTTACGGTTGTATTTAATTAATATTTTTTTGTCAGGGAAGATATTATACATATTATTTTAAAATTCACTCAACCAACGTTCAAAGTATAGTTTCTGAAGTCGAAGGCAACCACCGAAGTAATTTGAACGCAACGACAAATTTTGCAACCAAAAACAGGAAAAATAAAAGCAAAAAATGGAGAAAATTCAGTTGCTTTAGTCACCCACGTTATCTCATCGGAATTGTAGATTCTTCAACTACCCCTCTCTCTATTTATTGATCTCTATCTTCTTGATTTTGGTACTCCAAACCCCCAATTCATCATCCAATCCTCAATTTGTACCTCCAGAAGCCCCTCCCCAAATCTCTCAAATCCCTAAATTCAAGGAAGTCAATCGCCGGTGCTGAACTCCATGGGTACTATTGAGGACGAGGCGTCGCTCTTGGAGAACGATCTTCTCGAGGTATTTCATTCTAATTCATCTCCGATTGAGCTTGCCCTAGGTTTTGGTGTCGATGCTTTTAATTCCTAGTTGCAGATTAGGAAATTTCAATTTTCCTGTTTTGCAGTGTTGTATCGGAAACCCTAGATTTCGCTACTCAAATCATATGTGCCTTGCTTGTAGTTTTGGTCGGTTGTTCTAGAAAGTTTCAAGCTTTAGCGGTTTAGCCCCTGCTTGTTAATCGATTGAGGCTGTGAATGATCACCATCGTATGAGTATGACCTTTTATTTTGTATTGTACAGAACGAAAAAGACGATCGCTACACCGGAGATGGCTCAGTTGATCTTAATGGGAACCCAGTGTTGAAGGAAAATACAGGAAACTGGAGAGCTTGTCCCTTCATTCTTGGTATGCTCGAATTTGATTTTTCGGAGTTGCTTTAGCTTAATTACTAGTGGCTTTGCTTCTGATGTGGGTGAGGTGTGCTCTGTGCAGGCAACGAATGCTGTGAGCGTCTTGCTTATTATGGAATTGCTGCGAATCTCGTCAATTACCTCACTGGGAAATTACATGAAGGAAATGTTGCTGCTGCAAGAAATGTTACGGCATGGTCTGGCACATGCTACCTTACCCCCCTTATTGGAGCTGTCTTAGCTGATGCATGTTGGGGAAGATATCAGACGATTGCCGTTTTCAGTACCATTTACTTCATTGTAATTTTCATGCCCTTTCATCCCTTTTTTAATTCCTTGCAAGTTTATGGCATTCTTTAGGGATTATGTTTGTTTAGTATCCCATTTCAGTAATCTAAGTCTTTAACTTAGGTTCTGTCTAACTCCTGACTCAGTTGAACTGAACAGAAAGGCCTTTACCTTGCATCTAGCTATCCCGACAATTTGTTTTAGTGTTTATAGTGATCCTTGCTTTAAGTAGTCCAGTGTTGACTGTACTAGTGTTCTACTGAATCTTACATGATCTATCACTGAAGTCAAGATAATGAATCTATTCAGTGATAAGCTTATTTCTATTCTATTTTTGTTTCCTTGGGTTAATTTTATCCTGCTCTTGTGCAATCAGGGAATGTGTACGTTGACGCTGTCTGCAGCAGTCCCTGCCTTTCAGCCCCCTGAGTGTATCGGATCTGTTTGTCCTCCAGCGGATTTTTTGCAGTATGCAATATTCTTTTTGGGGCTCTACCTTATTGCACTAGGGACTGGAGGCATTAAACCGTGTGTCTCATCTTTCGGTGCTGATCAATTTGATGATACTGATCCCAGAGAGAGGGTCAAGAAAGCATCCTTTTTTAACTGGTTTTACCTGTCTATCAACGTTGGCGCTTTATTATCAAGCACTTGCATAGTTTGGATCCAAGAGAACTCTGGTTGGGGTTTAGGCTTTGGAATTCCCGCGTTATTTATGGGAGTCGCCATTGCCTGTTTCTTCTTTGGAACACCTCTGTATAGATTTCAAAGACCAGGGGGGAGCCCAATCACGAGAATGTGCCAGGTTTTGGTTGCTTCATTTAGGAAATGGAGATTGGCTGTCCCACAAGACAGCAGTCAGCTATTTGAAACCTCGGACAAAGATTCTGCCATTGAAGGGAGCCGAAAACTAGAGCATACTGATGAACTGAAGTAATTACTCCTGTACAGTTTAAACTTGAATTCATCAATTCTTTTAAGCTCTTTTTGTAATGACTGTTGCTTACGTTATTTTTGCGGCAGGTGCCTCGACAAAGCAGCTCTTGTGACGGAAGCTGAATTGAAATGCGGGGATTTCTCCAACCCCTGGAGGCTGTGCACCGTAACACAAGTAGAGGAGCTGAAGATCTTGATTCGAATGTTTCCCATCTGGTCAACGGGAATCATCTTTTCAGCCGTGTATTCCCAGATGTCCACGATGTTCATCGAGCAAGGCATGGTCATGGACAGAACTGTTGGCTCTTTCACCATCCCTGCTGCCACTCTATCCACCTTTGACGTCATCAGCGTCATCTTCTGGGTCCCGGTCTACGACAGGTTCCTCGTTCCCATTGCTAGAAAGGTCACCGGTAATGAAAAGGGCTTCTCAGAGCTGCAAAGGATGGGCATTGGCCTCTTCATCTCAATCTTCGCCATGGCTGTCGCTGCTCTCGTTGAGACCAAGCGCTTGCAGCTCGCGAACGAACTCGGCTTGGTGACAGAAGACACAGCCGTGCCGCTCAGCATCCTGTGGCAAATCCCGCAGTACTTCCTCATCGGTGCAGCCGAGGTCTTCACCTTCATCGGACAGCTGGAGTTCTTCTACGACCAATCTCCCGACGCAATGCGCAGTCTCTGCAGCGCGCTCTCACTTCTCACCAACTGCCTGGGCAACTACCTTAGCGCCTTCATATTGACAGTCGTGGCCGTCCTCACGACCGCCCACGGTGGGGCCGGGTGGATACCGAATAACTTAAACGAGGGCCACCTTGACTATTTCTTCTGGCTCCTCGGAGGGCTGAGCTTCCTGAACCTGCTCGTCTACATCGTCTTCGCTCTCAAGTACAAGCAGAAGAAGGCAGCGAGGTACTGAGCGGCGCTCTAGGTCTGCAACCGGAGCTTCGGAATGGTATGGGTTGTGTTGTGTATCATATTTGATGCTTACCAATATTTCCAAGTATTCCATTGACATCTTATAGGAAAACAAATGGTTTCCAATTGTAAAATATATGCACTTCTTGAATTTATCTGGTGTCCTGATCAAAGCACAGATGAACAAGGGTGCTCCTGTACAGTACATGGCATAATCATTTGAATCCTCCTTTCTTTACATACTGTATTGTTTCTTATCCATGAGCTGATTTACACTTATGTGTCTGTTATTCTAGCCGAATGAGCCGAGTATTGCTTGTTCATATTTCGTTTATTTAGGATATGAACGAGCTCGAGCCGAGCCTAAATTTTGACTAAAGTTTAAAAATGTGATTATACTCGACTCGTTTAGGTAATGAACGAGTTTGAGTTGGGCTCAATAATGTTTACATTGTTAGCATATCAATTTGGTATAACTTTATTTTTTATTTGAGTGATGTTAGGAATGGGCTGAGTTCGGCCCATCAGACCTGCCTGATTATACTTTGAGTCTGCTGGTTTTACAGGCCTGCCTGATTCTCTAAGTTTTTACTTTATAAAAAAAATAGTGAATTTTGGGTATTTTATATTTTTAATCTATCCTTCTTATTTATTATACTTTGAGCTCAAAATAATACTCCATATTTTGATTGTTATGTCAATATTTTAGCCGGATTTTGAAACTATATTTTTTAATTAATATGAGTGTAGTTTGTTTATGAATATATGAATACAATATTCAATGTTTGTGTTTTTTTAAGGTGACACTTCATGCTATCTCCACTTTACAAAAACATGTCATTTATAATATTATTTTCATTAGAAAAATAATGTATTTGTAGGTATTTTGGTCTTTATTTTATATAACTGCCATTGTAATTATTAGTTGATTGTTAGTTATATTTTTAAAAAACTAAAAAAGTAGTGTAACATAATATATTTATTGATTTTCTTAAAAATTTACTGTAATAAACTAGAATGACATATGTTTGTAAACTAGAAGAACAACTATTTGAAGTCATTTTTCCTTTCTAAAACATGGAATGCTTTACTTCTAAAACAACAATTGAACAGTAGTACATCAGTAGACAGTGGTACTCATCTTATTAATTTACAAAATACTTAGTTACCTAAACTATTATTAATAAAATAATAGGTAAAAAGTTGAGAGAAATTAATAAAAATTATTCACTTATTTATTAAATTAAGGGTTTTAATTTGTTAATGAAAATTATGCGTATAAGAAAAATTTAACCTATCTAATCTACCCAAATTTTAATTTCTGTTTCCGTGCCTCATACACCTACCACGTACATAAGTCTAAGTGTGTAATAGTACTTCATGTGATGTGTACATCAATGTTACACGAGAGGTGTGGGAATCAAGCTCCATTAATGATATAGATTTAATAACACATGATAATATGTACCACACCAAACATACCAATATAAGGTGTTTGATTCACATGCCCATGTTATTCGATTAGTTAGGTTAAGCTAATTATGAAGGCTACGACAATATGCTATTATAGTTATCACATGCTGATACGTTTAGTAGGAAATTGTGGGTAAAATCACTCATGTTTTGAAGTTCCTTAGCAAGTACCACATACCCCAAGTGTATTAATGCAATTTTGAAAAGTAGAATGGTTGAGATTCTGAATTTGTAATGAGAAAGGTAGTTTTGAATTTCAATCAAATACATAGTTATCTTTAAGATTATGAGTCCAATCAATACATAGTTGTTTTATGATGACGATCTGTCTGTCTGACACTATCCTTGTGTCTTCTTGATCAACCATATTTTTATATGGTATTTTGAATTCTTACTTATTCAGGAAAAAAATCTTAAGTTTTGAAAAAATGTTGACAAGTATTTGAAAGACGTCCCAAATCACATAAATCAGAGTCTGGGTCACAGGTTATCCCCGATGTAATACTTAATTATCTTTTGTATAAGCTTATATAAAAAAAAATTAAGAAAGTGTATTTGTACTCTATATATTTATATTGACATGTTTATAAATTTTTGTCAAAAAAATATGCTCTAAAAAGTATTCATAATAATAAAAAAATCGATTATTTAGAAAATAATTGTTTCCATTTTTTTAAAACATAAATGTTCATTATAAACATTTATGCACATGTCAATATAATATAGATCGAGTATAAATATATTTTCATATTTTTTTAAATATAAATTTATACCTAAAATAATGTAGTGTTATAGAGGATCCTTAATAAATAAATTATAAAAACTCTATTCTCAAATCACATATATTTATAATAAATAAATATATATTCAAGATAAAAACTTAAATATTCAATTATAGTGATTTTGAAACTCTCATTAACGTGTCTACCAAAATCTCCGCAACCTATGATGGAATCACTTGCGGGAGATCGACTCATAGTACAAGATTATATAGGTGAAAATTTAGGAAAAAAATTCAGAGATGGTTGTGGACTGAGTGTATTGGGTGATACATGTTTCATCAATCACCAGACCCACTTATATATCACTTGTTTAACTTAAAAAAAAAAAGCCTAGTATGTATATAACTCAACCTCCTAAATGCTACTCCCTCCGTCCAATAATATATAGGTTTTTAGAGGTAAATTTTTGTCCAACAATAGATGAGTTTTTATGTTTTCTAGGTAAAAAGTTGTAATGATTGGTGTGTTGTTGACTTTTTAAAATAATTTTATTGGTTAAAGTGTGTAGTGGGTGTTAAAAAATAATAAAATTTATGAAAAAGTTAGTGCAATAATGATGTTTTTTTAAAAGTAAAGTATTTTATTAAAACTTGTGAAAAAGACTAAAAGACCATGTATTAGTACGGATGGAGTATTTTTCATGTCTTCTTTCCCCAATTCTCCTAAATTTTCAAAGGATCTAAAAGACTCTTATCATCCGTTCACCTAACTCTCTTATTTATAGTTCTTTTTGTCCCTTGTTACACCCTTACCCCGAGTCCTCTAGCATTCTTACCCCGACTCATTTGTATGTACGTCCACCTAGTCACATCTCGTCACAGGTGAATCAAGCTTACCAAAAGGTGTCAAACAAAAAATGTTTACTTGGAAAGTCGGTATCATGATTGTACTCTTTGTGCACTGCAAATAATGAATTTTTTTTTTTTTTTTTTTTTTACCGTGGGCAAGAAGTGGATCGACAAGCGATCCTGAAGCCATCCGAAGATGACTTGTTTGACCCTCCGCAGAGGGTCGGCGAACAAACGAAAATAAAAAAACAACAAAAAAACTAAAACAACGCAGAAAAAGCCCTAGTGTCTTGAGATCTTGTCCGAAGGCGGCTAAGCACTAGTTGCGATGATATTGGACAGCTTCAAAACTTCATGCGACATCAACTGGGTAATTTTTGGTTTTTTGACTTTGTGGTTCTGGGGTTGTTGTATTTGGAAGGAGAGGGATAAAATAATGAATTTTTTTTTAAAATATTCAAAAAAGAATAAAAAATTACAAAAAAAATCACAAGTTGTAAATATTTAAAAAAATATTTAAAATTTGCAGGGGAATCAGAAAAACGCGGCTTTAGACCGCGTTTTATTCACAAGAAGGAAAATCTGAAGGGTGGAAAAAAACAAAAGAAAGAAAAGCGGTTTTAAACCGCGTTTTATGATTAATTTTGCGTAAAACGCGGTTTCAAACCGCGTTTTTACCTATTTTTATTTTTAATTTTTTTTTTAAAAAAGCGCTTGAAACGCGGCATCAGACCGCGTTTCATTCCTTTCCCAGAAAACTAGAGAGAAAGGGCGAGATGGCACAAGAGGATGGAGGCGGAGCAGTAGGCTGGTGCCAGATCGGAGGTCAGGGAGAGGGCGGGAGGCCAATCCGCCGCCTCCTCCATGGCTATCGTCACCTCCGCCAATCCGCCGCCTTATCTCCCTTCTCCACTTCCTCCTCCACCTCGCCCCATCAATCCCTACCCCCAACCGGCAACCGCCTCCGTTGGCCTCTCCGTCGCCGGGTACGAGCCCTATTGTCGAGATCTGCGCCGGTGAAGGTGCGGATCTGGATGGACAGCCGTTGGATCGAGAAGGGAGGTCGGCCAACGTTGCCTCCGTTGTGGTCGAGTGAAGGCGATTGTCGTGGTCGATCGGAAAGGAACAGGGTCCGGGATCTGGGATCCAGAGCCCGGAGCAGCCACAAGCCTTGTCCACCGCGTTTTATCCAAAGTGATAAAGACGCGGTTTCAACCCGCGTTTTATCCAAAACGACTTATAAAACGCGGTTTGAAACCGCGTTTCTTTCACAACTTTAAATTTGACCAAAATTTTCTGGGAGTGGGATATCACCTGCCAACAAAACACGGTCTAAGACCGCGTTTTTCTGACTACCCTCCAAATTTTGAATATTTTTGTAAATATTTACAACTTGTGATTTTTTTTGTAATTTTTTATTTTTATTTGAATATTTTGGAAAAAAATTCGCAAATAATAACTTGGAAAGTCAGTGTTAACTGAATTGGTGTCAAATAAAAATGTTTACTTGCTTCAAAAAAACCAAATAGTAGCTCCCTATCGGAGCTGACTAGATAAACCAATTATCTTAAGACCATGTGCAACCATGAGTTTTACTTACCTTATAGGTTTTAAAAAGTAAACTCATGGCTGCAAGCCAAACCTTAAGAGAAGAAGTTGGAAGGGGTTACTCCTTCCCACTAAGGTAACCTCTTCCATCACAAGTGGCCCCTACCATTTTATTACTATATTTATTTGATGTGTTAATTATTCAAATGTATTTATAATATATATTTATTATTATTATTTTCAAATAATAATTATACCATTAATTTTATTTTATTTTTCTCCATATTTTGAGTATAATTTTTTCCTATATATACTTATCTTGACCTATTATATTGTTTGCACTTCTTTTTTTCATATTCCATTCTCATACATTAATGTAATTATTTTTGTTATTTGCTTATAATATAATGTTATTATTATTTTTATTTTTCATCTAATGTAATAAAAAAAAATATTAATATCAAGCACTTTTTAATTTTATTTATAAATAAAACTAATGAGATGGAAAAAATAATGGAACAAGGTTACCCCATGATTGTAAGGTAAACCTCATAAGAAGAGGTAGAAAAACTACAAAATTATTTAAAGAAAAAAATAAATGAAGTGTCAAATAATAATAAGGGGGTGAAAATAAAAAAAGGGAAGAGGTAACCCATGGTTGCTGATGCTCTAAACCCTAAAGAATTTCAGATAAGTGGATTAAATCCCTTAAGTTGTACGGAGTATATGTTTTTAAGTTCAGAACTCCATTCCCATAAATTCAACACCTTTTACATTTCTTAACATTGCAATTTTCAATAAACTTGCGATTTAAATTGAGTTATTTCATGTTTGAATTATTCAAAATTGAAGCATTTTAATCCATGAATGAGAGTTTCATACGAAAACCTCATGTTTTTTTTTTGACCATATCTTGTTTTAACAAAGTCCACAAATACCTAAAGTAACCCAACTTTTTTTAGCCTTTTTATAGGGTGGGGCCCTCAAGTAAGCCAATTAATAATAATAAAAAAAGGCAAATAAAACTAATGAACTACTCAATTCAATCCTCTTAACAACCTAGCTAGCTAGTCTTAGTAATAATGTAGGAGCTCCTAAGAGGCATGAACTAACATATCCTAGCTACCTCTATCTCTATCTCAAAGGGGCCAAAAACAAGTGATCTTATCTCCCACAAACAGCAAGAGATAGCTCAAGATCAATCACACTCCCCTTCCAAGACTCGGACCATTCGTTCAGCGCGGCTGCAGCAGGCTGCTCGGTGCTTGCTTCCGCGCTGTTGATCTCGCTGACACCGGACGTGTTATGCAAAGACAGCGACAATGCCAATGCGCCTTCCTCATCGTCCCTCTTAGCGCCCTGCAAAGAGAACGAATGTGTTAACATAGCGAAAATGCTGCACATTTTACATATAGTAGTGCTGATGAGTTGCATTTAAAGTTGTGATGAACAAACAAGCAAGTCCAAAAAGGAGAAGGCCCCCCGATAACGTTAGCACACCATGAATCAAGGGATTGGAGGATTGGACCACAAGCTCGTGTGATCGGATTGGGATTCGCATTGTAAATTCGGTTGGCCCCCACCGATTTTGAGAATGAATGTGAATTATTCACATCTCACCATATCTATCATGACTCTTTGACACATTCTTTGCTAGAATTTAAGATCCTCAACTCTCTCTATATATGTTTTTCGTTTCATATTCCGACATTGGACCACAAAGGTTGCTTAACAAACTTATGTCTTGAATGTTACATTCGCGTTAAACCTCTTAGCGATCATCGCCTTAAATCCCTAAAACACAAAGTAAAATTGCTAGTCCATTTGAGTCGATTTTTTCTGGGGCAGGTCAGATTTTGTCAGCTCAGTAAAATACTGATTCCATTTCTAGGCATCATCATCCACCATCTATGACTTTTTTTTTTCTCATCTTATTTAATAATCAAAAAACATAAACCTATTCCAAATCTACAAACCTAACTTTGAAAAAACCTCACTGTGAACACACCCAAAAAGAAAACCAAAGGCCACACTCAAACCCCAACAGCTGCAAAAACTGAAAAAGCAAGCAAGTAAACCAAAAAAAAAACTGCAATTTAGCAATGTAATAAATAAAAGGTGTACCTCAAGGAAACCAGAGGCAGCAGGAGGAGGAGGCAAACCATGATGATGGCCTTGAGATGGAGGGCTGAGATTGCAAAGATCAAGAGGCTGAGAAGGTGCAGTGCATGGGGTGTGATGGACCTGCACACACCTGATCCCACCTGCTGCAACACTAGGTCTAGTTCCACCATTGGCATTAACCTTACCCTCTTCCTCTCTCAATATTCCTCCTTTGGTTTGGGTGTCACCATTTACAGTCTGAATATAATCATCAAACCTGTACGGATTTGGTGCTGTCTCGCATATTCTCTTCCTCTGCTGCCTGCTTTTTTGCTGCTTGGCATTACTTGTTTCCTCCCTATTCAATTTTCCCATACAATATCAGTACTTTTTGTTCTTATTGTTATTTTAAAAAACATATCATTTTGGGTATTTTGCGCTTTATTTTATAAAAATGACCTTGTAAAAATTAGTGGGTTATTAGTTATATATTTTGATAAAGGACATAAGCATTGCAATAAATGAGGGTAAAATTTTATAATTTTTGTTTTATTTAAAAATTGAAAATTGTTTTTTTATTAACTAATAAGTATTGTTCAAGAAAAATCCCCCCAAAAAAATAAAAAAAGTGAAATTAGTAGTAAAAGAAACCAGCACAAGAGACAAAAAGAGGGATTGAAAAAGAGGGTCATCAAACATATGGAAAGGGTAAAAACTTCTACTGTTGGTCTATACTTTTTTCATACTAGCTAGCACAAAAAGCAACAGTTTTTTTTTCATGTATAAAAAAAAAAGCAACAGATTTTTTTAAAAATTAATTTTTAAAGATTACCCATTTACCTTTTGGAAGGGGTGAAGTTCAACCCAGCTGATGATGATATTGGTTCTTGATCATCCAAATCAACAGACCCATCATGAATATTCTCTAAAAAATGCCTTCTTTTTTTAGTCAAGCTCTTGTCTGCATACAGATAAAAGAGGGGCATTGCTCAAAGAAAGTCAAGGAAGTGCAATGTACTGCAGGAGAGTAAATACAGTAATGTTTATTTGGTTTTCATCAAAGGAGTGATAAAATTGGAAGGGATAAGAACTCAGGGGGTCTCACATGATTTATGCAGTTTAGGGGCTTTGTTTTGCAAATTAAGGGTGGTGTGTTATTAAATGAACTGAGACATCAAATTCCCTTCCATGTATGAATTTGAAGTATGTTTATGGCTTTCATCAAACTCTTATCTGGTGTTTTTGGATCAGACCCATTTGGGGAAACAATGGATAAAATAACATCTCTGAATTTATTGCAAATTCATATTTTATGTATGTGAAAAAAAATAAACCTAACCAAGGTAGTCCTGTATGAAAAAAAATGTTCATTAATTATCAGAATATTATTATTATTAGCCATAAAGTGGGGCCATTTTTTCTTTGAATTGAAAATCTTTATTCCAATCATGTAGTAGTTGAAACTTGAAAGAATTCACATACAAAATACCCATGTGTTGAATTATTTATTTATTAATTTATTATTCCATTGAAAAAAGAAGGAATGTTATTAAAATATAAAAGATACATATTCTCAGAAAATCCCCAAGAAAATAGAAATATACCTTGTCTGCTATGATCACTCTTCATGGTTCTGTACATCTGTTTTTTTGTTAAAGCCAAACAACAAAAACACCATTTAACAAATTAAAATGGGTAAAAATTTAAACCCTTTACATATAAAGTTTAGGGCTTTTTTTGAACTTCACCTGAAGATGACTCTTGACATGTGAAATTGTAAGGCCTCTTACATCCATGAGCTGAAGAACAAGCTTAGGAGTAGCTTCTGCATAAACACCATCATCATCATCATCATCAGTATAAATTCAAAGAAACTGAACATATGTATACTGTCATACATAAAAAATGAAATTAGGGGGAAAAAGGAATTACTGTGTTGACCACCAAGCTTGTCAATGGCAAGAAGAAAGCAGTGGTGAAGATCAGGAGTCCATCTCAATCTAGGCACCTTTGATCTTATGTACTGTCTCACTGCACCATTGTTTCTCCCACAGCTCCCCATTTTTCCTTCTTCAGCCACTTCAATCTGATTGGTTTTGGGGGTTTTTTTAGAGAGAGGGAAAGGGGGAAGAGAAAGGAAGTTGTTTGTGAACAAATCCAAGGTGGGTTTTGGGTTTGGGTTTGAGCTTCTAAAAAGATCAGAGATTCTATAAAAAACAGACAGTGAGGGAGAAGTTTTTCAAGGGCAGTAGGGAATATATACATGAAAAGATCAGACTTGGATTTCAAAAAAGAATTGAATAGGGTAGATTTTGTAAAAGTTGCCCTTTATTTAGGCCATTTTGTACAAAACTAACCCTTATTTTGTTCATTTACACTTCTATACTGTGCGATTCTGACTTTTTTTTTTTTTAATTATAAGGTCGGGATCCACCCTTTTAACACAAAAGTTTAAAAAACAATGTGTAGGGACTTTCCCATCTATTATATTTTGTAGTGTTTTTACTTCACAAACTAATGTGGGAGAAGTTTTCCAATATATACATAGTTGTCATTCTTTTATTTTTAGTCGATGTGGGATAAGTTAACCCGTTTTTCTGTCATCACAATTATCATACAACTCGACTATTCAATCTGCCTCAAGGATGGTAAGCTCAATAAATGTTTGATAACTATGGTTATGCCCGATTGAGAACTTGTGTGATAAGATTGGGATCCATCTTTCAATAAAAAAAAAAACTCAACACATCTAGTAAGAATTTAACCGTTAACAAATATTAATGAGAGGTATCTTGTACAATGTTTTAAAAGACGTTTGACGGATGCTTGATGGTGGAGTACCATCAAGCGCCAAGATGGTTTGATGGCCTTATTGGTGGATAAAACGGTTTTTGGTTATTTAGTTATATTTAACCCTTGAACATAACCAAAACTTATATAATGTAAAAAAAAAATATACATTTTCAAATTCATTAACATCTTTAAATAAAAAAAATCATACAAATCAAATAAACATGATCATTTTAAGCGTTGTTAGATTCAAACATTAAAACAAAGATAAAATCTCATAAATATGTTCAAATAAAATTCACAATCTATAGTTTCTACATTAACAAAGTAAAACCAACAAAAATCAATCTCGAATTCCAAACGACGTCAAAGTGACAACCGCACGCCAAGCACCATAGCTGTGTCTTGGCACGCCAAGCATCTTGGTAGTGTCTAGGCGAATGTCAAGAGCGTTTTTTAGACTAGTGATCTTTGGATATATTGGGTATGACCCTATGGGTGATTAGATGCAAAATGCAAAATAAATGGATGTTTGATGGAAAAGAGTACAAAGAAGGGGTGAATTTGTGGAGTTTCACACAAACAATAAATTAGTAGTAAAAGAGAGGATAAAAGGAAATGAAAAAAGGGAAAAAGAGCAGATCACGAGGGAGAGGGACTGGAGAGAGGAGAAGTAGCCGGTAAATGCCTGCAAATTCCTTTGGTTGGGATGAACTGCCGCTGTCATCTCTTTAACACCTCCCTCCCATTCCATTCCTCCTTTTTAATTCCCCATCACAAGCTTCTCTCATCCATCCATCCATCCATCCATCTATATACTCCTCCTCCTCCTCCTCCTCTCTCTCTGATCATTACCCTTTGTTGTTTGTTCTCTCTCTCTCTGTCTCTCTCTCAATTTATCTCAACTGCAGGCTTTGACTCTTACCTCCCTCTTTCTCTCTTATTACTCTCTTTTTCTTTATTCTCTCTGTGCAAATACGCCAACTTCATCGTCATCATCACAAAAGTCCTCCCATTTACTCCCTTTCTTTTTTTTTTCCTTCTAATATACTACATCCGTTCGGTAAAACTTGTCATTAATTTACTATTCATGCACGTTTTTTAGAAGGGTGTTGTTATATACACCGCAAATCCAACGTAAAAAATGCACGTCGAAAACGACGTGCAAGACTTCTGACAAATTAGCGTTTAAAAAAAAATTAATTAACCCCTTTTAACCATGCACGTCGAAAATGACGTGCATGATTTGGGGTGTATATAGCGAACCCGTTTTTAGAATGATAAAAACTATATAAAATATACATTTTAATTTATTTTTTTTACAATTTCGTAGTTATTATTAATAAGTACAAACTTGTTAAAATAAATTTTAAAAAATGAATACTTTATATACTCCATCTGTTAATTAAAACTTGTCGTTTACTATTCATGCACGCTTTTTTAGAATGATAAAAACTATATGAAATATTAACTTTTTTAATATATTTTTAAATAATTTCATACTTGTTACTATTAAGTATGAATTTATTTAAAAATATATTAAAAAATTAATATTTTATATAGTTTTTAACACCTCAAAAAGCGTGCATGAATAGTAAAACGTCAAGTTTTAATTAACAGAGTGAGTAGTTTTATCATTCTAAAAAAGCGTGTTTGAATAGTAAACGACAAGTTTTACCGAACGGAGGGAGTATATCTATGTATAATACGGAGTAAAGTCAAGTAAATATGTTTGATTAGAATTCTTTCAAGAATTTGTAATTTTGCGTCTAAGGTGTGTTGGATTCCAATGAACAGTATTTTTTTTTTTTGATAAGGTAATAATTTGAAGGTCAGACAGACCTGACTCATCGAGATGTTGACAAAGTCGGCAGACGGCGAACCGTCAAACATACAACCTAAAAAAGATAAATACAGACAATAAGCGAAATGAAACAGGCAAAAAAAACTCTACAACAAGACGATTCAAGAAGACCAACTCCCAATGAATAGTATTTGATTAGTATGTTGTATAACGTATTGAATGTATATCTTCAATTAAAAAAAAGTATTGAATGTATATCTTTCGTAAAATCAACCAAGTGATAACATAACTAATCAAAAAAAAAACCAAGTGATAACATAATGAAATGACTAATATAATTCAACCTTCCGTCACTCAGGTTGAAAACAAATTCCTCATTCGTATTCCAACTAATAGTGAAATTAAATCTGTTGTGTTCAGCTTAGAAAAAAACAAGTCTCCAAGTCCCAATAGAATGACAGCTGAATTCTACAAACATTACTGAGATATATTAGGAATTAAATTTGATCGCTCCACACTCCAAACATGAGAGAGTATGATAGCCTTCGTCATTATAAATAAGTTAGGAGAAAAAATCATAATATGGCATGAGATCATAGGCAAACAAACCCCGCTTAAAATAGAAGCACTTGCGACGTTGAAAGGAATAATTGTTGCAACAGAACTAAGATGCAATAACGTCATAGTTTTAAAATGAGATAACCTCACGATCATTAATTATTTGAAAAGAATTTGGATATGTCCTTGAGAAATTGATATAATCATATCAGAAGCATTCATATAAACCCAATTTGCAAATTGGGAAGCTACCAAGAAGTCTCTAGAAGATGAGGATACCTTAACCAAATCGCCCACCACGAGTAGGGATGGCAAAATGGCAATGGGTCGGGTGGTGGGTGGATGAACCCTCATTTCACCCGACCCACCAAGGATGATCCATCATCCCACCCGATCCACCACCCATATCCACTTCATCCATATTCATTTTCATCCATATCTATCGGGTGAGCGGGTGTAACATGGATGACATATGGGTGATTTTTGCTAAATACACATTATTGAATTCCAGTAAAAACATGTAGAGAAAACAGTGGCTAAAATAACATCATCTTGCACATTAAGTCTTAAATAAGTCATCATTTATAAGTTTAAATAACATTGTCTTAAACATATGACTATAAGTTTTAAACACAAACGAGAGTTTAAATAGCATTGTCTTAAGGAAAATAAGTCGTCCAACAACATCAAGACAAGAATGCTAGATGACGAAGAGGGCAAGAGGTTTGCAGAACGAAGTGCCGATTAGGAAGTTATGGTTTAGGAAATTATAAAGTTTATATGTTTTTATATATAAAATATATAAATAGTATTTTTATAATGTAGACGGATGGTGGATCGGGTGTGGGTGGAAAAAATCTCACCCCACCCGACCCACCACCCATATCCATTTCACCCATATCCACTTTCCACTCGTTTTTTTTCGGGTTTTCAGCCACTTTTTTAAGTCGGGTGATTCGGGTTTGATACGGGTGTGGGTGAAATTGCCATCCATAACCACAAGACAAAGGTGTAAATAGCGAAACACAATAAAATAGAAAAAAATCAAGAGTGAAATTTGTCAAATTAAAATTTGATGGATTAACCCTCTAAACGGGTGAAAGTACAGTTGGTTGAGTCATTAGAAATAAGTTAGGAGAAAAGATCATTATATGACATGAGAAAATTAGGAAACAACTCCCCATAAAGGCAAAAGCGTTTGCATCTCCAAAAGAAATAATTGTAGCAAAAGAGCAAGGATAAAATAACATAATTATTGAAGGAGATAACCTCACTGTCACTTTTTTTTTTTTATCACAGTTCAATTCCATCTGTTCAGCCGCTTTATATTTAGATCGGGTACTGTGTGGCCTAAATTAAGGGATTGACCCTCCCACTCACATGCGACTCCATGTTTCCAAGGGGATCGAATTCGAACTTCGAACCTCTTGACATGAGGTGTAGCTCCACAACCACTACACTAACTTGTGATTACCTGATTGGTACCTCACTATCACTAATTCCCTGAAAAAGAACCTAAACATGCTCTTAAGATAGATTAAAATGATCATATCAAATGCCAACTTATTTACTATGCCAATTATGTTCAAATCAAGAACCATGTAAGTCTTATTATTATTATTATTATTATTATTATTATTATTATTATTATTATTATTATTATTTATCATCATCATCATCATCATCATCATCATTATTATTATTATTATTATTATTATCATTATTATAAGAATGGTAACTACTTATTACATGAAATTGGATGGGAGCCGGCTAACAAGCTAAACTCCGCAACCCTTCTGAATGCTAAAGGCAACCCTAGTCAGAACATGACAAGTATCCCTACTATATCCAGGTAACCCTCTAGCCACCCCACATATTCGCTTGAGAAGTCCTATGGCATCATATCCTAAGTCACCAATCGTAGAAAAGGAAAACGGTATAAAGTGATACCCTTTGTCTCCGTAAACCTTCTCATACTTCTTCATTTTGTTATCAGCCGCCACCCTGACTGCCTTACCTAGGATGAAACTCGAAAGACCAGAATTGCTAAAGATAGAAGTACTCGTAATGTCGACACAAGTGTCTTTTCCCTGAAACCAGTTGTAAAACAAAATATCAGCCAAACGAAGCTCCCCTCCCTTGTCATCAACCATACCAGTAGACGCCTCTTTACGTACAGAAATCCTGGCCTTCAAGCACTCATCATACAAAGCATCACGCACCATATTATGACGGTGTTTAACACCGATGTCAGCAGCACATGCAAGGGCATGATCTCCCCATGAATCCAAAATGCCTTTCTCGCAAGCAGGACATTTGGATCCAGCCTGGAACAACTCAATTCCAAGAAGATACTTAATAATAGACCGAAAGGTGGCGGGATTCATAACCTGACCAAGACCGGGTATAGGTGCAGCCTTTAGCCATTGTTGGACCATAGGGAGCTTCATGCTTGCAATCAGAGCTTCTTGCCTCCTAGTTAGAGCAAACTCCATCTTGAGGTGCTTGTCGACATGTTTGTAATAACTAGCCAATTTCTTCATTAGACAGGGGGCTGGCTGCATCACACATATGTTCGCATCCCTTTTGAATCATGATTATTATTACAAAGTTTCTACATAAAAGTGGATCGGAGCCGACTAACAAGTTGAGCTCCGCATCCCTTTTGAATACTAAACGCAATCCTAGTTAAAGTGTGACAAGAATCCCTACTATATCCAGGTAATCCCTTAGCAACCCCATATATATACCCGCTTGAGAAGTCCCATATGGATTATTATTATTATTCTTATTCTTATTATTATTATTATTATTATTATTTTATTTTATTTTATTTTTATATTAACCAATTACTATTTACAAGAAATTAGTGGGTAGCCGAGATACTATCTGGGCCCCCACTCCCTTAGCGATAATAAAACTGAGTCTAGTAAAAATATAAGCAACAGCACGAGCCCCGACATCCTGAGATATGGAGAACTTCTGAATCCGCTTCAGCAAGGCAACCGCATCCGTATTTAACTCCCCCAACGAAGAGAAGGAGAAGGGTATGAAACCATAACCAGCCGTCGTGCACAAATCTCGATACTTGGCACACTTACGCCGAGCAGCATCAACAACAGCACGACCAGGCACAAAGTCAGACATCCCAGACTGAGTCAAAGGGGAGGATCCCGTCAGATCGACACAAACATCCCGCCCTCTGTCCCAGGAATAAAGTAGCACATCCGCTGGACGAAGAGGATTATCATGTCTATCAATCAAACCGATATCAACCTCCTTACCGGCAGAAATCCCAGACCGGTAGCAGATATCCAATAAGGTGTCGCGAACGAGGTTATGTCGATGCTTAATTCCCACGGAACCAGCGCAAGACACAGCATGGTCACCGTAGACATCACCATCAAAGACCCGAGAACAAGCGGAACAGGGTCTGGACACCGCGAACAATGGAACTCCCAATCGATAGCTAAGCACACTACGATAGGTCCTTCCATTCATAGTCTGTCCCAACCCAGAAATAGGAACTGCACGCAACCAATCAGATGAGTGAGCACCCTGCTGAGACTTCCATAATGCCACATGTCGCGGAGTCAATGAGAAAACAGAGTCTGATGTAGCAGCAACCTTCGCGAAATATATATCTGCCAGTTTCTTCATAAGTTTGGGGGTAGCGATTTCACTAGGATCGCGTAGAAGATCAGAACCCGTGACCTCATTAAAAGAGCGACAAGCATCATCAAAATTAGGCCCAACAGCAATGATACCAGAAGAACGTAAGATCTTAGCCTGCAACTCAGCAGATTGCAAACGGGACGCCAAAAAAGCATAATGTATGACATCACTAGCAGCATACACTCCAAGCCCACCAAAATGAAAAGGGAATGTGGCGAGCCTCCACTGCCAATCTCCAAACCCAGGCCCAGACGCAGTAACAATACGTTCCAAACTAGAACGGAGTGCCTCGTCAAAAGAAAGTTGGGCCGGCCCAAATACATGCGGAGAACAAGTACGCAATGAAAAGTAAAGCTTAGAAATACCCGTACAAGCCCGAAGCAGAAGCAACTCACACTGAGGGTCATCAATCCTCGCGACAGAATCCATAAGCTCTATGGTCCTAGTCACTCTCCTTGCCACAAGTTCGTTGTTGAAAACAGAGCATACACTGACAGGCCCCCCCAAAACCTTGACACCGCGCAATGGCCGAGCAATAGAGGGAGGGAAAACACCAGGAAGCCGACTCCTAGGGTCTTCTATCGGCCAAAAAACCTCGGTCTTATCCACATTAAGATGAAGGCCAAAGTGGGGACCATCCTCCATAATTAGATCCAAGACCTTCCCCACAACTAAAGTGTCCCCAACAACAGTGCCATCATCTAAGTACCAAGCATGCAGACTCAAGTCAAAAGAGTCTCTAATCTTGCACATCAAAGGATGCAACACCAAGGCAAAAAGCAGAGGGCCTAAAGGATCTCCTTGTTGAACCCCCCGACAAGACCATAAGCTATGCTCCCCATAATACAGTCGGGCGGGACTAGAGTAGCAAAACTCCACCCACCGGGATAGAACCGGGCAATGACGGCGGACTTCCTGTAACATGGTCACACGATCAACCATGTTGAAAGCATTCTGAAAGTCGACCAACAGCATGGAAAGACCCTCCTCACCACCACGAGCCTCAACCAACCGATTCAAAGCATGCAAAATAGTCTCTCCTCCACCGGATACCCCGACTCCAAACTGAAGGCTTGCAAAATAACCAGACAAAGAAGGACCGACCAAACAAGCCCCAACCTTAGAGACAAGGCGTCTCCAAATGGTGCCAACAGCAATAGGACGTATACCGCCACACGGTTTAACAAGCGGCGTAAGCGGAGCACTAGCAATGTACTCACCCAGAGCCTGCGGGCAACGACCCTCAAGGAAAAGATTAATCACCCGAGTAATAGAGGTGATCAAATCATCTGAAATAGCTACAGCCGCTCCGCCCAAACAATCCAACTGATGCTGAGCACGGAATCCATCCCTCCCACATGACGTGCCACGAGGAAAACTCCGAATCATATCCAAAACAACGGTCGAAGAGGCAAGAAGAGGATGGTGATCAACATGTAAAGGCGGCAAGTTAGGAGACGGGGAAGTGGGGTGTTTCTCCCGCAAAGCCGCTAGAGTGGCATCAGAATAAGGAGCAATACCCGATGAAGAGAGCACCCGAACAGCGGCAGTGTAATGACCATCACAAATCTTCCTTCGACACTGCCGGAGGTTAAGCTCACTCAAATCAAGGTCCTCCTCCACAATAAAAGAAGGGGGAACCTCTGCTAAGGTCTCTTGTACAAGCTGTAAACTGCCACCATGCACACCCCAAGTACGGATAGCACTAGCAATACTCTCCTCTTGACGCTGACGCTTGAAAGCAGTCCTACACTCAAGATTACTTCGTGGGGAAAAGGTCTTAAGTATACAAAGAGGCATCACAAGCAAGCGAATCCAGCAAGAGAGGTCACCCGGAGAGTCAGCCACACCATTTAATGTCGCTTTTAAAACCCGTGAAAAACCTAGGCGACACTTAGGAGGGACGGATTTCACAGTGCGGAACCCCATAGAGAACAAACGATCAAGTGAAGCTATAGACAAACCAACAGGCACATCACCAACATCAGACAAGGGAACCGGCGGAGACGGAGCTAGAGGTTTGGGAATATCATAAATAATAAAGCGAACAAGACCATCACCACAATCTGGAGGCTCCACAGAATTGTCCTGACTATGCCGACACCGAGCACGAAAGGTGTGAGTTTTAAGACAAACCCCACATAACCAAACCCCCATGCGCTTTAAAGTTATCTCAACCTCAGAGTAAATAGCTAAACTATCGGAAAGAGTTTGACGAGTAACAGCCTGCGCATCACCACTACAATGTCGATCACGAAGGTGTCTAAGCATGGAGGTTTTAACAAGCCCTTTACCACCACCATCATGGCACCCACAAAGACCCACAAAAGGGCAATGGTACTGAACCAATTCGGGCATGACGGAATGAAAAACGAAATTAAACAAGTGGAACAACAAACTAGCAATAAAGAAAGTAAGCTATCACTGCCTCCACACCAAACACCATACCACTACCAATTAATCATGCAATTAACACCAATTAGTAGCACCCCGGCAATTCGCAACAACCCCGACAATTAGTAACGTCAAATTAATATGAAGAAGAACGCACACCAGGGAGATCGAAGAGGCCCCCTAAACAAGATCGCAAGATCGAAGATGCACAAACCTGCTCATCACCGGCGTCCGCGTCCGTGAACCACAAAACTGCTGAACTACGGAGTCGCTGAACACAAAACACTGAGGAAGAAGCCCCCGCACCCTCGCCCAGGCCTCTCCTCGCCCAGGCCTCTCCGGCCTCGAGATCGCTGGCTCCGGCCACCAAGAACCGTCCGAGGGACGCCCTCACCGTTGGCCTCACCGGGATCTCCTGATCGCCTGCCCTAGCAGAGCGTATTATTATTATTATTATTATTATTATTATTATTATTATATAGGGAAATGTATTATTATTATTATTATTATTATTATTATTATTATAAATATTATCAACCAATTACTATTTACAAGAAATTAGTAGGTAGCCGAGATACTATCTGGGCCCCCACCCCCTTAGCAATAGCAAAACCAAGTCTAGTAAAAATATAGGCTGCAGCATGGGCTCCGGCATCCTGAGATATCGAGAATTTCTGAATCCGCTTCAGCAAAGCAACAGCATCCGTATCCAGCTCCCCCAACGAAGAGAAGGAGAAGGGTAAGAAACCATAACCAGCCGTCGTGCACAAATCTCGATACTTGACACACTTACGGTGAGCAGCATCAACCACAACACGACCAGACATAAAGTCAGACAATCCAGACTGAGTCAAGGGGGAGGACCCTGTCAAATCGACACACACGTCACGCCCTCTGTCCCAAGAATAAAGGAGCAAATCCGCCGGCCGAAGGGGTTTATCATGCCCATCAACCAAACCGATATCAACCTCCTTACCGACAGAAATCCCGGACCTGTAGCAGATATCCAATAAGGTGTCGCGAACAAGGTTGTGACGATGTTTGATGCCCACAGTACCAGCACAGGACACAGCATGGTCGCCATATACATCACCAACAAAGGTTCGAGAGCAAGCAGGACAAGGCCTAGACACCGTGAACAATGGAACACCCAATCGATAGCTTAGCACACTACGATAGGTCCTTCCATTCATAGTTTGCCCCATCCCATAAATGGGAATTGCACGCAGCCAATCAGAGGAGTGAGCACCATGCTGAGACTTCCATAATGCCGTCTGTCGCGGAGTCAAGGAGAAAGCAGAGACCGATTCAGCAGCAACCTTTGTGAAATATATATCTGCCAATTTCTTCATAAGTTTGGGGGCAGCGATTTCACTAGGGTCACGTAGAAGATCAGAACTCGTGGTCTCATTAAAAGCGCGCAAAGCATCATCAAAAGTAGGGCCAGCAACCATGATACTAGAAGGACGTAAGAGCTTAGCCTGCAACTCAGCCGACTGCAAGCGGGATGCCAAAAAAGCATAATGTAGGACATCCCCAGCAGCATACACTCCGAGCCCACCAAAATGAAAGGGGAAGGTGGCAAGCCGCCATTGCCAATCTCCAAACCCAGGCCCAGACGCAGTGACAATACGTTCCAAGCTAGAGCGGAGTGCCACATCAAATGAAAGCTGAGCTGGCCCAAAGACACGCGGGGAACAAGTACGCAAAGCAAAGTAAAGTTTAGAAATACCCGTACAAGCCCGAAGCAGAAGCAACTCGCACTGTGGGTCATCAATCCTCGCAGCAGAATCCATAAGTTCTATGGTCCTAGTCACTCTCTTCGCAACAAGGTCGTTGCCGAAAGCAGGGCATACGCTGACAGGGCCACCCAGAACTTTGACGCCGCGCGAAGGCCGAGCGATAGAGGGGGGGGAAACACCAGGAAGACGACTCCTGGGGTCTTCTGTAGGCCAAAAAACCTCGGTCTTATCCACATTAAGATGAAGGCCAAAACGGGGACCATCCTCCATAATCAGATCCAAGACCTTCCCCACAACCAAAGTGTCCCCGACAACAGTGCCATCATCTAAGTACCAAGCCTGCAGACTAAGAGCAAAAGAGTCTCTGATCTTGCACACCAAAGGATGCAACACCAAAGCAAAAAGTAGGGGACCCAAAGGATCCCCTTGCTGAACCCCTCGACAAGACCATAAGCTATGCTCCCCATAATACAACCGTGCAGGACTAGAATAACAAAACTCCACCCATCGGGATAAAGTTGGGCAGTGACGGCGAACTTCCTGTAACATGGCACCCCGATCGACTAAGTTGAAGGCATTCTGAAAGTCGACCAACAACATGGAAAGGCCCTTCTCGCTACCAGGAGCCTCAACGAAACGATTCAAGGCATGCAGAATAGCCTCTCCTCCACCGGATACTCCGACCCCAAACTGAAGACCCGCAAAATAACCCGACAAAGAAGGACCGACTAAACAAGCACCAACCTTAGAGACAAGACGTCTCCAAATAGTGCCAACAGCAATAGGGCGTATACCACCACCTGGTTTAACAAGCGGCGTGAGCGGGGCACTAGCAATGTACTCACCCAGAGCCTGCGGACAACGGCCCTCGAGGAAAAGATTAACCACCCGAGTAATAGAGGAGATCAAATCATCCGAAATAGCAACCGCAGCTCCACCCAAACAGTCGAAAAGATGCTGAGCACGGAGCCCATCCCTACCACATGACGTGCAACGAGAGGATGGTGATCAAAGGGCAAAGGCGACAAGTTGGGAGACGCAGCAGTCGGGTGCTTATCTCTCAGAGCCTCAAGAGTGGCATCAGAATACGGGGCAATACCTGATGAAGAAAGCACCCGAACAGCGGCAGTGTAGTGACCATCACAAATCTTCCTCCGACATTGCCGAAGGTTGAGCTCACTCAAATCAAGGTCCTCCTCCATACTAAAAGAAGGGGGAACCTCAGCTAAGGTCTCCTGTACAAGCTGCAAACTGCCGCCAGGCACACCCCAACTACGAATAGCACTAGCAATACTCTCCTCTTGACGTTGACGCTTGATAGCAGACTTGCTCTCAAGATTGCTCCGGGGGGAAAAGGTCTTAAGTATACAAAGAGGCATCACAAACAAGCGAATCCAGCAGGAAAGGTCGCCGGGAGAGTCAGCCACACCATCTAATGCCTCTTTTAAGACCCGTGAGAAACCTAGACGGCACTTAGGGGGGATGGATTTGACGGTGCGTAGCCCCATAGAAAACAAACGGTCAAGCGAAGATATAGACAAACCAACCGACACCTCTCCAACATCATCCAAGGGAACCGACGGAGACGGAGCTGGAGGTCTGGGAATATCAAAAATAATAAAACGAACAAGGCCATCACCACAGTCCGGAGGTGCCACAAAATCATCCTGACTATGCCGACACCGAGAAAGAAAGGTATGAGTTTTAAGACAAACTCCACATAACCAAACCCCCATACGCTTGAAAGTCACCTCAGCATTAGAATAAATAGCCAAACTATTAGAAAGAGTTTGACGGGTAAGAACCTGAGCATCACCACTGCAATGTCGATCACGGAGGTGTCTAAGCAGGGAGGTTTTAACAAGGCCTCTACCACCACCATCAAGGCACCCACATAGACCCACAAAAGGACAACGGTACCGAACAAGGTCGGGCATCCCACCCACGACCACAATCTTCAACCAAGCACTCAAAGCTAAATAACAATATATACAAATAATAAAACTTAAAACTTCAACAAAGTGATCACTGTAAGCCGGGATCAGTAAGAGAAAACCCCATCACCGATCAGCAGCTGCAGCCCCACATGCCGAACTGATACAGCAACCAACGGAGACCAAAATCAGCAGCAGCAATCAGTCTAAAACAAAAGCAAAAACCAGCAACCAGAAACGCAGCAACCAGTGAAGAAACGCAGTAGCAGCAAAACAATTTTGATCGAAACGAAACAAGAAGCCGGACAGCAGCAGCGGTGCGCACCACAACAACACATACCACCGAAAACAATACGAAAATCGTTACCCGACACCGATCGATACCAGTAGCAAGCGCCGACAGACCCGACAGACCAACGAAGAGCAACGGACCACCCCTACCGGCCGACGCAGCACTGATCGACGAAGAGCAATGATGAAGAAGAATAACACAGACCTGAGGAGATCGACGCAGCCCTGATCGAGATGACGACCCACCCCCACCGATCGAGATTGCTGCCATCGGAAGTCGGATCCGGTCCTTGGGAACCGCCGGAGAGACCCCCACCACCGTTGGCATCACCGATCGCCCCAATCGCCCTAACCCTAGCACAGCGTTGAATTTTATTATTATTATTATTATTATTATTATTATTATTATTATTATTATTATTATTATTATTATTATTATTATTATTACTTCTCTCTGTTTGAAAAAATCATTTACTATTCACTTACGATTTTTTAGAATGATAAATATCTATTTTTTATAAAAAAAAAATTTAATAATTTCGTACTTATTAATAGTAATTACGAAATTGTTAATTTTTTTTATAAAAATATATTTTATATAGGTTTTATCATTCTAAAAAAACGTGCGTGAATAGTAAACGATATGTTTTGCCGAACATATGGATTATTATTATTATTATTATTATTATTATTATTATTATTATTATTATTATTATAAAGCCGAAAAATCATCACACGTCTTAAGATTTCTCAGAGCACCCACATTGGTAGTTTTTACCTTTTTAGTGAGTTTTTAGAGGCAAGAAAATATTATAATATCGAAGAATGGTTAAAACCCCAATTTTGAGTTGCTTGGGTAGCAACTACACTAAGGCCTCGTTTGGTATGAGTGCTGGAATCGGAATGGGAATGGGAATCGGAATGAAATCAGAAAATGGTAATGACTCATAATTGGAGCAGGTTGTTTGGTATGTTGTCGGAATGAACCATTCCTGAAATAATAATAATAATAATAATAATAATAATAATAATAATAATAATAATAATAATAATAATAATAATAATAATAATAATAATAATTAATTAATTAATTAATTAAAATACACATAAAAGTAATAATATTAATAGAAATATATTGTTATTATTATTAAAAATATAATATAATATATATATATTAAATAGTAAAATATTGATAATAATATAAGTATAAATATAATATAATATAATATAATTAATAATAATAATAATATCAAACTAATATATATATATATAAAATAATAAAATATTGATAAAAAATAATATTATTAATAGAAATATTTGATTATTATTATTAAAAATAAAAATATAATATAATATAATATACATCAAATAATAAATTATTGATTGTAATAATAATAATATAATTATAACTATAATAAAATACTGATAAAAATAATAATATTAATAGAAATATATTATTATTATTATTATTAAAAATAAAAATATAGTATAATATATATTAAATAATAAAATATTGATAATAATAATAATATAATATAAACATAATATAATATAATTAATAATAATAATCATATAAAACTAATATATATATAATAAAATATTGATAAAAAATAATAATATTAAAAGAAATATATTATTTTTAGTATTAAAAATAAGAATATAATATAATATATATTAAATAATAAAATATTGATAATGACTATAATAATATAATTATAAATATAATATAATATAATTAAGAATAATAATATAAAACTAATATAAATAATAAAATATTGATAAAAATAAAAATAAAAATATTAATAGAAATATATTATTATTATTATTAAAAATAAAAATATAATATAATATATATTAAATAATAAAGTATTGATAATAATAATAATAATAATAATATAATAATAATAATAATAATAATAATAATAATAATAATAATAATAATAAACTACAAAATTGGGAATGGATGATTACCTAGTATTTTGATGGGAATGAAATGGGCTTCAAAATTGGTAATGGATGATTCTCGGGAATCATTCCAATTCTAAGTTTTAATCATACCAAACACTTAAATCGGGAATCATCTATTACGATTCCCAGTTTTGTTTCCCGGGAATGGATACCAAACGAGCCCTAAAAACCCAATAAATTAAAATTGAAGAGAGAGATAGAGAGAAGGGAGGAGAGAGAGTGGAAATTGATGGGACAAAAGGGTATTATTTATAAGTGTATAAATAACAAATAAGAGTTTTATGGATGTGAGTAAAAAATAAAGGCGAAACTAATTAAAATAACCCGACCTTTAAGGGTGTGTTAAAAATATATCTCAACCTTTCAAATGTAAGATAAATATCCTGACCTTTAAGGATATGTTAAAAATATATCCCTACCTTTCAAATGTAAGATAAATATATCAACCTTTATAAGTGATGTTCAAATAATATATAAAATAATTCTCTACCAAAAAAAAACTAACATGGCATACATATGTGGCAAACTAAATTAATAAAAAAATAAATTTTAAAAAAATATATAAAAAATTAATAGAAGGGTTTAAGAAAACAAGTTTTTTCATTTATTATTTTAAAAAAAAATTCAAGACACTTTATTAATATTTCAATTTTCCATATGATTCTTCTTTGTTCAATTGTTCCATTTTTTTTACATAATTTATTTACTAAAATTCTAACCATTCTTCTTTCTATTTTAAATTTTCATCAAAAATGCGAAATTAGTTAAATGGTCCATTATACGAATATGGGTGTTATCCCTCAAATATAAAAATAATCTAAATAAAATATTAAACACTTGTAAATATATCATTTTATATATATATATATATATATATATTTATATTTTATTAATTTATTTCTTTCCCTTGATTAAAAAAAAAGAAAAGAAATGGTTTAATAAAACAAGGTTTTTAATATAGAGTTATAAGAAAATAGTGTGTATAAAATATAAAAGATGAAAGATATGAAAGTTTTTTTTTTTTGACATATATGCATGTCCTGTTAGCTTTTTTTTTTGTACAAATTTTTTTGAGATATTATTTTAACATTAACTATAAAGGTCGAGATATTTATATTACATTTGAAAGGTTTAGATATATTTTTAACACCCCCTTAAAGATCGGGATATTTATCTTACACTTTGAAAGGTTGGGATATATTTTTAACACGCCCTTAAAGGTCGGGTTATTTTAATTAGTTTCGCCAAAAATAAATTGTATTTTTTAAATAGAGAGAGTGTGATAAAAGAGATTAAGAAGCCCGCACAAATGCGGAATCTCAGCACATTCATTTATGTAGACACCATTTTTCATTACAAGGAAAAAAGTAGCACTGCAGTTTTATTCCTTCGAAATCTGTAATCCAAAAAAAAAAGCAGGGTTTATGTGAATGCCCGAATTTTCAAAGCTGCACATATAGGGTTCGTATGGGACGAGGTTAATAAACTGACTAAAATTATAAACAAGGTAAAATTTATAAACGGTTGGTAAAAGTAGTTAAAATTTTAAACAACAAGATAATCTCCATATGAGGCGAAAAACAGTTTATTTGTAAAAAGTGGAGTTTATTTGGTTGTGACTAGGAGTATTGTGGTACTTTCAAACCAAGTGCTTGTACAAAATAAACACTCAAATAACCTCTATTTTGTAGCTTTTTTTTAACACGTTTTTGTTTATTTTGGTCATCTAAACAACCAAAAAAGTTGTTTAAAAAATAAACACTCACAACTGATTAATTTTTAACAGCTTATTTAGATAACCATACACACCCATATAGGATAATAAAAGCCGATTTTCAAATAGTTTAGATCATTAAATTTGGTGCTACTCCATAGTCCATACAATACAAGGTGTAGATGAAGTCGCTTAATAGAATATCGGCTAGCCGTGAATTTGGTCGATAAATAAATAGTAATACCAACAACATTTGTATCAACACTGTTGACTACTGTATGGAACCATGTTTCGACTCATATTGGCGCCAATTACACTTTTTTTTATTTTATTTTACATACAGGCGAGAATTTGGAGTTGTCAACTACGGTTGTACCATCATCCAAGAACGTCCCTACGGACGAGAGTTTGAAACTCTAAATCAGAACTCTAAACCACGGCACCAATTACACTTGTTTTCAATTTTGTGATACTATAAATTTTGATTTGATTTTTCCCCCTATGACAAGCCCAAATAATCTACTCCTAATTAAACAAACTATTTTCACCATCAACATTGTTAATAAGAGATAGTGTCATATGTAGTGACGGTTTCATCGTTTGCCGACTCCGTCGGCCTCTCGAGTTGCCAGATATGTCTGGCTTTCGAATTATTTCCTAATCAAAAATAAAATAAAATAAAAAGAGATGCACCACCCCCTGAGATATATCAACGATGATACCACTGTAGGAGAGATGCAAATCAAGCTGCTGATGTTATTATTAGGAATGATTTTAATTAAAACTTGATGATGTACCTTCCTATAGGGAGTTTTCTGTAATCATCTGAAAGGATGATCTAAGATGTTCTATCGGTTAGACATACATCTTAATTTTCGCATACTGTAAAAAAAAAAAAACTATTTTAAGATTTTCTTAATTAAATACCCCTAACTAATGTGTCCCATATAGTTGGTTTAAGTATGAGTATTTGATATAAAATGATTAAAAAAAAAGGGCCCAATTTCCTAACCTAATTAAGTAAATGTCAACCAGACAATTCAAATCAAGCAAATGTCTTCCACCTTCTCGTTCTTCTGTTCTTCTAGTTCTTATATTTTCAATAAAAATTATCACCTTAGTGTTTGTTTGATTTGCTTTCAAATTTCCAAAAGTGAAAACATTTTCATATAAAGTTGAGTATTTGATTTACTTCATGGAAAAAAACATTAAAAAAAATTGATACAAGCGAGAATTTGGGCAGGATCAATTACGGTTATACCACCGTTCAAGACTTCAAGGGCGTTCTTTCGAACGAGATCGTCGATCTCAGGGGACCTCCAATCTGAATTGTTAGAATTCAACCGAGCATGTGTAATACGATTCACAACTTGATTGCCTTCTCTAAAATATAATCACCTAAAAGGGGTTATATATGTAAGATTTATCTTCCAATCTTTTTAAAAATTTATTTTCAAATTATGATGATTTTATCAAGTTTATAAACTATTGTATGTGTAGGTATGTATAAGAAAATGAGGAAATTGGGAGGTATGCCCAATTTACTAACCTAATTAAGCATATGTCCATTGGGCAATTCAAATTAAACAAATGTCCATCGAGCATATACTTCTCGTTCTTCTCCCTTCTCTCCCTCCTTCTCCATTCTTCTCTCCCTCGTCTTCCCCTCTCTCCCTTTTTATTCTATTCTTCTCCTCCTCTCCAATAACGTTTGGGGAGATGAGAACGGATTCCAACATTTGTTTTCGACTTTTCGACCTCCGACAACGGTCAAGATTGATGGTGACGTTGGAGGGCGAGATCTATGGGAGAGGGTGAACCGAGGGTGAGAGAGATGGAGGTTGTCCTCCTCTTCGTGACCTTCTTCGACCTCCGACCACCGTCAAGCGAAGGTATTTGATTTTTTTTTTTGGTTTCTACAGGTTGATTTTGGGGTTTTTAGGGTTTTGGTGTGCTGATTTTGCCTGTTTTTAGGGGTTTGATGTGCTGATTTTGTGGTTTTTTAGGGTTGAGTTTCTGTTTGATTCGTTTAAACTTAGGATTAGCTTTGCTAGCTGTCTATCATGCTTTGTCAGCTATCTGTCATGCTTTGTCATGCTGATTTTGTGGGGTTTTTTAGGGGTTTTGTGTGATGATTTTGTGGGTTTTTTTTACTGTTGAGTTTCTGTTTGGTTTGTTTAAACATAGGATTAGCTTTGTCAATTGTCTATCATGCTGATTTTACGGGTTTTTTAGGGGTTTGGTGTTGATTTTGTGGTTTTTTGAGGGACGGATTTCTGTTTGGTTTGTTTAAACATATGATTAGCCTTGTCAGCTATGTGTCATGCTGATTTTGCGGGTTTTTAGGGGTTCGGTGTGCTGATTTTGTGGTTTTTTTATGGTTGAGTTTCTGTTTCGTTTGTTTAAACATAGGATTTGCTTTTTCAGTTGTTTGTCATGCTGAATTTCTAGTTTTTAGCTCCTAAAACTACGTGCACAAAAGTCAAACATCGTCTATTTCCGATCAGATGGAGTAATATTTTATATAATTTTTTTTATCGTTTTAAAAAACATGTTTTGACTTGAAGATTAAAGTCGCTTGTTTACCAACTGAAGAAGGAGTATTTGAATAAAGTTAGATGAACCACATTTTTTGAAAACTGAACAAAAATAGTGAGCAAAACTTACAACAACATGGTGGTTTATATGGACGAACAGAAATAGGAAAATATTTAACAACTGTAACTCTACAACAATTCAGAATATAGAAATGTTTACGAAAGATGCGTTAGCAAGTTGGGAAAAAACGAAAACTATTGACAAGGATAACAGGAAATTGCAAAAAAATACAACAAAACCTAGAAGAAATAGAAACTTGAGATGGGAAAAACCACTTGCGAATACGTATACAAACTAAACTTTGATGGAAACTTCACCTCTTATAAAGTTTCCTCTTCAGGCTTCGTCATCCGGAACCACATGGGCTCCCCGATTGCGATTGGCGGTGCACTGATAGGGCCTAAGTAGCGTATGAAGCGTTTGCTTTGAGACTTGGTCTGCTAATTAAAAGAAAAAGAGGTAAGTATTTCCCGCATCATAGTAGAGGGCGACAACCTAGTGGTTATTAATGCTCTTAATGGCGACTGGCAGTATCCTTGGGAGATCGAAGTCCTTATTTCCGATATCCGACTTGCTCCTCCAGTTCGAGTTCGTCTTGATTTCCCATGTCTTCGGGGAAATTAACCAGTGTGCGGACCGTGTCCCACGATTGTTCCAGACTTCGTCCTTGACTGATCCGATCCAAGATAAGGAACTTCACATTTGTATCCGCAATGATGCCATTGATTGATAAACTAGCAGAGGTTAGCCCCTTCAAACTTTTACTTTGTATAAAAAAAATTTGAATAAAGTTAGAGCTACTTTTAGTAATTTGACTTTAATTTCACACAAAAGTTGAAAATGTAAATTCCTTCTGAGATTGTCAAAAGGCATATTTTTACTTTGCTCAGAAATCCTGAAGAAATTGGGGAAGGAGACACAGAAGATTGATTGGACTCTCCCCCTTCCACACACCCAAGAATAAATAAATACAGTAAATAATTCAACCCCATACCATACCATTAAGAAAAAACAAAAAAATCAACCCAATTCCAATCCAATCCCTGCTAGCTGGTTTTGTACTAGTCCTGCATTTACCATGCATTTTCAGTTTTTTACAGCAATAGCCAATAGGGTATAATTTATTTTTTGACCGTCCAATATATAATCACAGTAATTCTATGTACTGTGGATATTTAAATTTTTATTCCTTTGTTAATTACTGTACCAATTTAGGCCTGCAACTTAGCATTGATGATCCCCGTATCTTTTTTTCAGATGTCCAGAAATAGGGATATTATAGCTAGCCCTCTCCCTCTGTTAGAATTTTACTCCAGCAGTTGATTCATGCCAGACTTACTTTATCTATACAAATAGGGATATTATATTAGGTTTACATTACATATAAAGGTTGACTATACACACTAATGTAATGTGACATTTGAATATGTTATTTGTATCAAAATGCAGGTTGATAAAATTAGTGACATGGGTCTATATGAGCCGGGGTTGAAAAAATAACTAAAATTTATAAACAGTTTAAAGTTATAAATTTGTTTGAAATAAGGTTAAAAATTTGTGTGAAATATAAACTCTGTACGAGATGAAAAACAGTTTATTTGTGTAAAGTAGAGTTTATTTGGTTATTATTAGGAGTAAACTTGTATTTTCAAATCAAATAAACACAAAAAAAAAAAAAACTACCAAATGTATCTTTTTTTAACACCATTTTTTTTTTAATCTAAAATCCCACATATAAACTACCCCATACACAACTAATAATTTAACATCGTCAGACACATTTGTAGATCTCTCTTTCAGAGAGTTTGAGAAAGCTGGCTTCCGCCATCAGCTTGGCTCCGACCACCCTTAACCACCGATGACCGTCTCGGTTCTTCGGCCTCATCATCTCCGGGGATCCTCCTTCGTATTCTTCCTCCTCGGAGTCCGCTTGGATTCCGATTCGGTTGGATGCGGACCTGGTCCTCTTGTCCTTGTCGTCTTCGATCCCGGTTTCCTTCGTTTGGAGCCATTGCGCCCTACATCGTCCCACCCATCCTCATCCCTCCTCTGTGTCTTCTTGATTTCCGACATGGGTGTGCTGGTTTGGGTCACTTCCCCTCCTGTTATGGAGTTTGAAACCATTTGTTTTCCGAGTCTTGTAGTTGTGGGTTCGGTGTCCCATGCCTTCCTTTGGTCCGGTGGTCATCGCTCTCCATCAATTGGTGAAATAGATTTGGGGCTTTTTGCCTCAGTGGCATCCTCTCCCCTTCAGATGTGTCCGGGCTTCCTCCTCGACAGTTTTGGGGCGGTTGTGGCCGGATCGATCTAGGTTAGTTGCGGGTGCTGCACTCGCTCGATGCCCCACTCGACCACTCCTTCCTCCAGCGTCCCTCTCTGGGTATTGGCTGGCCCTCTCTGGGTCGCCGGCGTTCCGGTCGACGAGTCTTTGTGCTTGGCCGGCCGGCCGATCGGTGGGTCTCCTTGTTTGGCCTGCTACTACTTTCGATGTACTTGGAACCCGTCAGAAATCCGTGGCGTGCAAGCAGCCTTCTCGGCCTTGCACGCCAAGTTTAGCCACCCATTAAAAAAAAAAACGATCTTATATATGTACATATTCGGATTTTCTTCTGTTATACATATATAAAATTCCATCCCGAAAGGGTTTTTTTTTAAATCCCGAAAGGGTTTGAGTAAACCCACCCAAAATGGTTTGAGTAAATCCCACAAGGGTTTGACGATATTTTTGTAGGTGAAATCTTGTTGGCGTTTTGTTCGAGTAGCTTGCGGCTCTGCTTCTGATGTTTCTTGGAGGTCTTCTGCTTGGTTGGGGGGGGGGGGGGGGTGGAGTCTGGAGTCGGGACTGGCTGGGGTCGAGGTGGTGCGCTCAGGGCGACTCCGTATCCGGGATTGAGTTTTCTTGGAGTTCGTCTGCACTACCCACAGAAGATAGAGTCCTGCTGTACTGCTGACCCGCGGTGCCACTGTTCAGTGGTGCTTGGCTTCGTTCTTCGGCGGTTTCCTCAGCTTTCATGGAGTTGCTCTTCTTGGTTCGTCTTGTTGTAGAGTTTATTTCTGCTTGTTTCATTCCGCTTGTTATCTGTATTTCTGTATTTTAGATTGTACGTTTGACGGTTCGCCGTCTGTCTCTCGATGAGTCAAACATGTCTAACATTCGAATTTTTACCTAATAAAAAAAATAACCTCTTCATTTTACTACAGTAGTTATAAACTACTAAAAAAAACAATCATACCCATCCTGTATGTTTAATTTGAGCATTAGTTTATTTTATGTGTGGAGTCTTGTTTATTTCTGTTACAAATTACTGTATTGAAGTAGTTGAGAATTCTGACTTTTTTCCTGCCAGATTCCTACATCTTGAATTCTTGATCATGCCATTATTATGTTTTAATTAGCCCATTTTTTTTTTATTAAAATATCTTTCCCCATGCACGTAATAAAAAAAAACATTCTAGTTTTAATACATTAACACTAATAACTAATGTATTGAAAGTAAAAATATTTTCTAAAGGAATATTTCATTTTTGGATTGTTTAGACTTTAGAGTATGCTCATTTTTTTTTATACACGGTAAGAGTTCGAGTGATGTGAGATCCTGTTGTTCCACCAATCTAATTAGACCTGAGCAGATATGAACTAATTCACCTGGCCCATCCAACCCGTCTGGAAAAAAGGTGGACTTGGGTAGAACAATCAGTCCAAGCAGGTCGACAAGTCTGGCCCGATAGGCCCATCGGGCTAGCCTGGTATATACTTTTAATTTTATAATATTATATATAATGATGTGTTATGTCTTTAATTGACTTTGCTTCCTGAATATTAGCTAAAAGAAAATTTTGATTACATAACCATGCTAGTTATGCTATCGGGTAGGGTTCCTCCGTCCCGAATCCTTTCTTTAAAAAAAAAAAGCTCGCTGGGGGGGCAACTCGACACACCAACAAGGGCGGGCTTGGACAAGATAGTAGGCTCAAAAACCGAGCCTGGTACAATGGGCTGCTAAAATGTCAGAGGCTTGACCCAAGCCCGTCTAGTCCGACCCATGCTCAGGTCTAACTCAAATGCGTCCTTTTAAACAAGATCATGTAGCTCGATTTGAGGAAAAGGAAAATCGTGATCGAAAGAGTGCTAGAGTTGGGCCACCTTATCAACAACGTGGTTGATTTCTACAAAGATATGGGAACAGAAGACACTCTCGAAAGATAAGACAAATCTTCTAACGCCCGCAAGAATCATCTCTATCTCCCAAGAACAGCTGAAACGTTGTTGATGTCGTTCATGACTGCAAGTCTATCACCTTCGACCTCGTTCCTTGTAATTCCCAGCCGACGAGCCATAAGGGCTAAGGTCTTGTTTGGTAGCTACTTATATGCGTCCTTTTAAACAAGACCTTAGCCCTTACGTTTCGTGATCTCTCCGATGCCAATTCTCTATTGCACAAAATCTATTCCCACCAGATGAAGATCCTTGTAATCTCCGATGCAATAGAGAATTTGCATCGGAGAGATCGTGAGATGTAAGGGCTAAGGTCTTGTTTGGTATCTACTTAGGGCCATTTTTGGGGATTTTCATCTGGTTGTCCACAACCAATTGCAAACAACAATCCAGTTAGTTAATATCAAACAAGTGCACTCCTCAGTCAGGAGTGAGGACCACCCCGAATTAATTTGAAGCAAAGCTCCCCGAAGATCACTAACCATCCTCTCTTTAATGGAGAGATACAGCAAACCAAAGAACACAAGTAATCATGTTTCAGCCACTAACAGGATGCCCCAAGGCATGAACTGATGAACATGAGATGCTACCGAATAAATATGGGCATCAAGCATCTGAGTCAAATTTCTCTGGCCGCATTATTTCTTTCTAAACTAGCGTGATCTGTCGAGTAATTCTGGTTACACGTATAAACCGCATCCCAGACAAATTGTTCTTAAAGAATGTAAAGGACGTTTATCTTCAATGGGCTGCAATTAGCAGATCTAGTACTTGGCTCTTATGCCAGTATAAGGTAATTTGGCCTGCTTCAGAAGCCCCTCCTGAACCAGTGATACAACAAGCTGCACCATGAAAACATACATCAACCGGAGATACTGATTTGGCGTGAAATTTGCAGAGGAGGTTTAGCAAAGGAACTTTTAGAGGAAGTGTATGAGCAAACCGAGTCTATTTACCTCGCCACTTCTATTGAACATTTTACCCCAACAAAAGCCGCGGCCATCACATGCAGCTGGGCTATCAACCTGCAGTCAGCAAGAAGAGAGAACACTTGTAAGAATGATGTTAAAATATTTGGAAAAAAATCAAGTTCCGTCAACCATAAGGAGTGCCAATGCTATCTCTTACCAGAAATAATATCCAGTCATCAGCTTTTACATTTCGGTGAAACCACATCCTGACAAAGAGAAGTCTGAGATTAGCAACATGCAACATCATCTATGCTTCCTTCAATGGGCAAGTTCTATCAGAATCTGAAATCAAATGCATAAATGTGTTTAACAAGAAACTACTTCAAGAAAGAGGAGAAGGGCCAAACCAGCGAGGAAAGTCCCAATTGTATGGTTTCATTATTTTATCTAAAACAGGTTCACACTGAGGTTCCATGGAGAAGTTTGCACTTTGCATATAGTATGGTCATTCTTGCGATCCTCTATACCTGGTGTAATATTTCGTCACTGGTTGTACGACAGAGGCGAAAAGGAATGTTTCAAGTGGGTGATTGAGGTAAGCAGACAGTATGAAAAGGTAATTACAACCCTTACTCTCTTTTTACATCCCATCTGAATTAGGCATGTATATCCCAGTTTAGAGTCTATATACATATAAAAGAGCATTGCCCTAGCCAATGTGCTGGAATTTGAAGTTCCCAGAAGCCAATATGTTATCTAGTCGGCAAAGGAAATAAAGTAATGAACAAAGCCATCCAGAAAGAGCGTAGGAAGGTGAAGGCCGTATATTATGTCTGATATTGTAAGGAGCCTTCTCTAAAATTTAGGAAGAAGAGCTGAACCCCATGTCTCATCATAACTGAACTCAAATGTGCAGGAGCAAGATCTAATTAGCTTGCCAGATGAAAAGATGTTAGACAGAGTTGCTGTATATTTTCTTATGTTCAGCCTTTTGAGAAGTAACATGTTGGGGATTTCTAATCACCTTTGGAGTCACTAGGGGTGGCAGGTTCAGGACTGGGACTACCCTCCCTGTGTGATAGTTTGATTTTCTTTTGTAATCAAATTACTTAAAATTGCGATCTTTCTATTGAATGTTATTATTTTTCATGTCTCACAAGCAGTGGTGATTTGACTTCTTGAGAGCATCTGACATTTAACAAAGAATTCTATGATGCACTCCGTTACAAAGAACACCTTTATTGTTCAATAAGAAAGACAGAACCTGGTAGAAGAAGTATGTTTGGTAATTAAATTAAAACATAATAGAAACAAATGCTCTACGCAAAACGCATGCAGCAAAGGAACACTAATATCTTTTTTAAAATATTTTATTATAACAAAAATGAAAAAGCTTACGTGTGGTTTAAACTAAGGGGAATGATCTTCAAACCCTGTCTGCGGTGGGGATTTGAGCTTACTTCAATGAACATAAGATCTGAAGCATATGCTATCACACATCTGCAGCATACACAGCAGTTTTTAAACTATCAGAACGATGTAATCATTTTCAATGGCCAAAGCCATTGGAAATTTAAGTTCGTTGTTAACTTATGCATTCCCTGCAGAGAAGCCAAAATTTAAAACAAATTACATAATTCACCAACTGACAGCTGCCATTTGCTTTAAAAGCATTTCATCCACAAGTAGACGCTTCCACACATCCAAGAAAATTTCATATCTTGCAGCCATCTTGGGATATAAGTTCAAAAAACAAAACCTTCTATGATGGGAAAAATATGAACTAGCTAATCCAGAATTCCCCCTAATTTCAAAACCTGATATTGAGCCACTGTTTTTTCATCAAGGAAGGACAACGAGGCATTGGCTCTAAATGTATATCAAGAATTCATAACTTGATTAAAAGAAATATGCATTGCTTACATGATAAGATATGAATAAAGAAAAGCAGATATGTTAATGCAAAAGATAGTAAGCCCAAACTTGGCCCTTGACGGTTTATTAACTGTCATAAAGGAGTTTTTACCTATGCAATGCCTGATCATCAGCAAGCTTTCCTTGTGCTTTGAACCAGAACCTTAAACTAAAACAAAAAGGAGATGAATGTTAGAACCAAATACCCCTGCCAATATAAGCTTCAGTTAAACAATATACAAGAAGTTACAACAAACCTTGGAGGTGATTTAGTCTGGCTAGTTGAAGTATTCGGATCACAGAATCTTATCTCTATTGGCCATGGAATGAACTTCATTGTTGCTATCTTGTTTCGGTAGGATCTGTTACAGAGATAAAGAGGATAAAAGAACTAGTTTTTTTTCCCCACCAAAGAAGATAAACCCAAGAATGCATTAAAGATGAGAAACAGAACAAGTATTCAGCCCCAAAATGGCCATTCAGTAGAAGCAAATTTCTAATGACAACCATTTGAGCGAAGCAGGTTGCAGCTTCGCTGCAGAGCAAGTAAAAGGAAATTTTCTATTCAATTATGTAGAATGTCATAAGCAAACATAATCAACTAAAGGTGAAATAGGAAAAGAAAGCCATACAGTCGAAGATACATGATATGGGAAATTCCATGTCTTGCCACATTACCTAGGAAGACGAGGATCAACAATACGCCTTTCGCGCAACTCATTCACAGACAATAGCTGAAATGCATTAACCCAGCTCAGCACAAACAGAATTAGAATTAAAAGAAGGGAAAAGAGTTTGTATGCAATACCACTTCTGGGGGTGGCACTGAAGGCATAACTGGAATCTGATGTTCAAAACCCTTCCATTCTTTCTGCAAAATTAATCAAATCACAATTAAGTTGGAGCATGTGAAGCACCTACTCATTATCACATTGATGTAGCAACAATAAACCAAGCACCAAAATGGGTCCCACACCAAAAGGAAGGTCAGATTACAAGGCCACACTATTCATGGGAACGGTAGAGGGGGCATTTCTGAAACTTGGAAAGTATCCAGTGTGAAGGGAGGAGGTGGCGTGTTAGTGTGTTACTGATCCATTTGATTACATTACATCCCATATAACCCAAAGATGAAAATTTTGTCCTGAAGGGGCTCTTTTAACTCTTATCGACAACTCCCATCACATTAATGTAGTGTGCAGAGAAAGTCCTTCCATTATCCTAGAGGAGTCTAAGTTATCACAAATGCAGATAACAATTTCTCTTCTTTGAGATATTTGGGTTTTAAGTGTCTTTTTATAACATATACTTCCTCCCAACCATAAAATTTGATATGAAAAAGAAAAATATTTGTTGTTTTAGCTCATGACACGGTTTTTGAAGAAAGTTATGTGATAAGCAAAACACTATTATTACTCCCACTTTTCCTATCTCAACTATTGTGACAAGAAAAACTCATGCCTCCTTTATTGATTACTACTAACAACTTCGGAATACAAAGCCTAGAAAGTTACAATAACAAACAACTTAGATCAAACCTTACAGCATAAAATGAAATACTTTTCCCATCAAAAGGAGACAAATAATGGTGAAATTGCTTGTGCATTTAATGAATTCTTTTTATATATGTAAATTTGTTGGTGAAGTTATTTGTAGATTTGTGAATATAAATGGTAATTTTGTGCATATCGTGTTGGATTTTCTGTTAGGCTTGGAGTGATTGGATGGTTGAAATGAATTTAGGGTTAAGGAAACATATACCTATGGCATAGATCACGGCTTTGTATAGATTGATTGAGGTGGTAGTTGCAGTGATTTGGTTGTTTCCATAAAAACGGAAGAGGCTACGGTAGTTTAAGGCGGGTGGTGGTGCTACTGATTTAGTGATGAACATGATCACAAAGGCAAGCGTGAGGGTGGTGGCGGTGGTGGTGATATTGCGAGCGGTTGAAGGTGTAAAGAGTAGAGATAAGAGGAAATCAATCAAGGTAATAAGAATTTCCCTGGTGAGGTGAACTAAACTCACTAATGCTCCAAAGGAGAAAAACTCTCCAATTGCCAAAGGCAACCACTTTTACAAAACTAGAGGAAATAAACTGGATAAGGAAAAGGGGGTACTACCCTTCTCTATTTATATGCAAGTAATACTCATATCTCCCAGTCTATATTCTAGCCTCATGCCTATGACATATAAATATAATAATAGGATTCGCCCCTAATCAAGCACCCTGCACACTAGTCCCCTCCTCATCTGCTTAGCCCTTCTTATATATATATTTCTTACGTAAACCACCAAAGGCATAAGGATGCTCAATATGATCAATTTGTAGAAAACATCCCCAATAGAAATCTAAACACAAATATTTTTGAGTCTGAACATGAAACTTTGGCTAGCTATTAGAAAACATTCTCTTGAAGTACAAGCTTAACAAATCACAAATAAAATACAGATAACCAATTGAAAAGTCAACATAATGAGACTAGATAACCATTGTATATCAAGCTGATATATTCATGCATACAAGGAAGGTTTAAATTACCTGAAACGAAGCAAGTAGTGTAAATACAACATTTCCTTTTTGTCTAGCATCTACTCTTCGGGTGGCAAAGCTCTTTCCATCACGGATACGATGCACTTCATATATTATTGGAACTGCAAAAGTATAATAAAAAGTTTCTTGGTGATAAATATTGTCATGTTATATTCCCTGGTAAGCAGTAGGCATCAGATGAAAATGTTCATCCAGGAGCCCCATCGGGTAGCTACCTGCAAAAATGGTAAAACTTTTACCATTTTTGCAGGTAGCTATAGAGTTATAAATTACTGGAGAGAGGAAGGGAGAAAGAGAGGCAAGACAAAGTGCACTCACTGTCTACATCCCCAACAAGAAGGAAATAAGCCTGGAAATGGTGAAAAATTTTTAGACAATCAACGGTTTTTGTTGCTGCAGCCAATGCCTGAATGAGAACTATACATTAGACAAAAGACAGTAAAGAAAAAGGCAAGTATTTCTTTAAGAATGATAGTTTTCCTTTGTTTCTGTTATGAAATATTCTCAAGTGACAAATTAATGTTACAAGGAATAAAAAATTCTGAAGCATATATTTGAAGTAAATCTGTAAATAAGTGTCAAATTTTCACCAGTCACTAAGTCAGACCTCTGGTTTCTAATGGTTCCTCAACAAACTCAACTCCAATTTGCTGGATAAATTGGTTCTAACATTCTGTTGCAAAAGTTGGTTGCTGCATTATCTTGTAAAGTGTGTTAGTAGATGTTGCTTTTCTCTAGTCTCTTTATGTTTAATTTTCCAGCTATAGGTCCATAATTCATAGGCTCTTTTTCTGATAGTTATTAACTTATTATGTCTTTTCTCTAGTCTCTTTTCTGTATTTATTACGGGATTTCTCTCTTTGGAATACAACTGAAGTAATTCTCTTCCTCTAGTTACTAACACATTTTTCATGTGAAGAATTCCAGTCTAGCATATTATCATATTTGAGGGCCAGGTCTGGGGGCCCCGAATGTAGGCAGCCTTACCCTACCGATGTGAGGGGCTGATTCTGATGGACTCAAGCGTTGTTATTGCCCAAGGAATTTTAAATCCCAAGTGACCACCAATGAGGCATGAACATGAGACCTCAAATAGCCTTTCTCCAAGAATAAATCGATTGAGCAACCATGGAATGGTCAACAAAACATTTATTCATCCTTCATAAAAACAATCAGCCTTACTAAGAATTTAAAATATGGGACAGTGGATTATTCAAACTTTATGTTTTAAATATACCAAGACCATGTCCAAGTATCCAAACAAATTTATGATTCCTGAAAGGTTGGAAACGGACAAACTGAATAGCTTGTGGAACAAAGTTTGAGATGCACTACAATCTATTTAAGTATGAAATGTCATATCATAACTCTCATGAAGATATATCAATAGGAATAAGATAATGAGGAGAAAAAAATAAATACCTGTCCAATAAACTGCCCACCAAAAACTTTGCCAAACTGTGGAGCATCTGGCAAGGTAATGCCTTTAAACAGGTCTACCTGTTACAATAAAACTTAAAATATGAGCATAAAATATGAGCATTGTCCAAATATGTATGCAAAAGCAGGTAGACAAAGTGGCACAAATTGAAGAACTAATAAATAGCAAGATAGAAAATAAACTATAATGGAGTATATGTGATGGAAAGGGATTATTACATTAGAAGAAAAGTAGAATAAATGAACTATGTAGTGAGTTATGCACCAAAACAATATAGAAACACCTACTTCATAGGAAGATGGCAGAGTAGTATATCTAAGCAAAGCAGTCCGCAACAATATACAGATCAACAACTTGATTCAAAATGAAAAACTAATGGCATAAAGTTCCAAGAAAGCATACTTCAATTTTATTTTTTGGTGGAAGAAAAACATACTTCAATTGAATCAAGGTGCAGTATACTTTCAAGGGGTGAGCATGTATCTTGTCCCTCATCTGCATTCCACATTGATTTTGGGCGTAGCAAGTGCAAATGTTCATGAGGCAAAACTAAGCAGGTCAACTGTCAACAACAACAAAAAAAAAAAATGCTGTCAACCAATATAGTGCCACACATCGGTACATCAGTTTTGTATATTTAGAAAAATGCATTAAAAAAATCTCCTGAGAACAAACCATGTACCTTTGAGGATGATATCACGTCTGCTTGTTGTCCAGAAATACCAGAACCTAAATAAGCACTTGATAATTAACAAGTATAATTCTGAGAATAGGGGGAAAAACACTTGCTCGATATCCCTTCACAGCTATATTAATATCAATTAACAAGTTTGCCCAAGCATGAACCTACATAGTATTCTGACATACAAGAACCAAGTGGAAGAAAAGTGGAATAGATAGGGAGGACTCAACAATTCAGCAAACATATGTAGCACAGCCCATATCATTTTTCACATCACATGCTCAGCTTGCTAAATAAATTACTATAGCAAAATCTGGACTTCAATTTGCATTTCATTTTCTCCAATTCATTTGCTCCTTCAAAATTGATAAACAACCACAGAAGCAATACAAGGAGACATATCACTCACTTCTGCCAAAATAATCATGACGTTTCAACTTAAATTCTGGGTGGATTTCTTCCTCAGTACGCCCATAGACTTCAGCCTGAAAAATTATGACAATTACTAAATTAATACCAAAACAAAGAAAATGGGAGGAAGATAGAACAGTTCCCATCTTTTAAATATTTTAACTACCAAAACGTGATCATACCTCTCCATCCCAAATAAAATAGACTCCTTCACCATCTACCCCGTGACGAAGAACAACCTCTCCATTGTCTGAAACAGAAAAGGCATAGATGTTCATAATCAAACTAACAATAAAAAAAAAAAATTCGAATTGACAAATAACAATAGAGGGAGAGAGAACCGAAGTGCTTGACTTGGACAAATTGAGCGATTTTCTTGATGGAGGAGCTAGGCAGCCTTTGGAGCAACGGAACATCGGCGAGGAACTCAAACACTAAGAAATCACGGCAAATTAAAGAAAAAACAAAGGAAAACAGGATGAATTGAACCGTTGTCGGAAAGGAGAACAAAAATCGAGGGATTGAGGGAGAAATCGGCACCTGATTCAGCGTTCATCTTCGATCTATCTAATCCGCGTGCTAGTAAAGTGTATAATCAGTAGTGTAGTATTGATGTGATCGGTGGGTAGATTCGGATGTTCAACAGGCGAAGAATCAGAGGCCACCCAGTCCAACAATACAGGGGACCATTCACATTGGTCCTAAGGAGGGGCGGAAGGGATTCCTGCTTCCTGCGGGGATTAGTTTAGGGCGGGTTTTCTGACGGAATTTTTGTATGGAGTGGAAGAGATAGAGATATATTTTACAGTGCGAAAAGGATGAGGATGAATTTAACAAAGTATCTCATATGGTGTTTGATTGATTGAGGATCAATGATTCAATGAAGGTGGAAACCATGTAAAATACCAATATTGCCCTTAACAACAATTCTGCAATTTTAGCCCTTCCCTCTTCAATTCCCGACCAGCACAAAGGGATCCGGAAGCATCTGTGGCTGACGCTCGTGTCCATCGAGTAGATTCGGCAGGCAACGCCGACGCAGGGGAGGCTGCCACTACCTCTTTTGTCATGTGAGTTTCCCCTTCTCTCTCCAACCTTTTGGAAGATATCGTCGGTGTTGTCGTCGGAGATTGGCTTCGCCTGGGACGCTGTGGAGGATGGCAGTTGAGTCGCTCCTCTCTCGATCTCTCCCTGGTTGATATTTGATAATGAACGGCTACTAGGTTTTTTTAGGATAAGGGCATGTTTTCTCCCCTCCTCTCCATCACCACCTCCACCCTCATTAAGGAGATCCACCTCCTCCATATCCCCTACCTCCCCTCCCCAAGGTAGGGAATTTGCCCTTATCTCCACCCCATTTCCCCTATCTCACCCCACTCCACCTCTTAAAAAATCAATCAGAAAACAGGCCCTAAACTTAGCTACTCATCCAGGGGAGCAGATTTCCACCATCACTCAGGTCTACGCGACCTCATCCGCAAGGATGTTTTCGGCTAGAGCTCCTGCTCAGCTGAATCCTTACTTAATCAAAAAAGAAAAAAAAAGAAAAAAAAAAACAGGCCCTAAATTTAGATCTTTCAAGAATCTTACCCCTCTACATTGTTCCCTGAATGTGGGAAAAATCTTCCATCTCCACCCCGATCCACCCCCATTTCCCTGCCCACCCCCACCCCCTCCTGCCAAACGACGCTGCGCCTCTCCACTCCCATTATCTCCACCGGTTCCTCCTCTTTAATGAAGGACAGAAAACACGCCATTAGACTTAGAGCATGCACAACCCCAACACCCATAAAGTTTTTTTAACCAAAAATAAAATAAAAAGAATTAAAACAAAATTATGACCCAACACCCATAAAGTTTCTTAACCAAAAAAATAAATCTCTCTTTTCTGGAGAGCTCCTTCCTCCTCTTCCAGGAGCAACAATCACCTCATACGGGAGCAACCATCACCTCCTCCGGGAGCTCAAATCTCCTTCGGGAGTCTAAATCTCCTCCGGGAGCCTTATAAATCTCCTCCTGGAGCCACTTTGGTCGGGGTTTGATTCTCCCGGCGGGAAGATCTCCGTCAAGGAGCTTGGACCTCCTTTCTTTTGCAACTCATTTTCATCGATCATTTTGCTCTATTATCATGGGGCTCTTGTTGTTCTATGGATGTGGATCTCATTTCCCTCTCCAATCTCAACAATCTCGTGCTTCTTGGCCTTTGATTTTCGGATCTAGGGTTCCTTATCGGTCGAAATCGACCTTGTCTTGGTCCGGGTGTTATCGTCTGGTCTCCGGGCTTGGTTGCGCCCCTGGTTCCGGTCTCCGACGGTTGGCACTAGCCTCCTCGTTGCTTCGCCCAACCTTCCTCTCCTCCTCCTTAGATCTCCGATATGGCCATCTCCCTCTCCGCAGCTAGATCTCCTCCTGTCCTGGCTCGTTTCCGTTTTAGCCCGTCCTCTCTCCGACGGTCCAGGTCCAACTCTTGTCCCCCACTGCCGGTCGTCGTTCGACCCGGTGTTCGCAACCCTTGGCGTGCCTTGCTCCCGCCGCCTTGGTTTACTGGTGTTGAGACGTAGGTGAAATCCCCACCCTGTTGGACTTGATTTCCTTACTTGGGCCTAAAGTTGACCCGATAACTTAAAAATAAATAATTAAACATATAAAATTTTATATTTCGGTATTTTGATATTGAACTTTACATACAATTAAATCCCGAGAGGGCTTCAATTAAATCCCGAAAGGGTCTTTTGGAGCGTCGTACTATGGTGGTTCTCGGCTGCGAGTCTGGTTGTTCGTGGCGTTCTTCGTCTGTGTTGGAGATCTGGCGACCGATGTCGGGTCTAGTTGGGGTCGAGGCAATGTGTATCGAGGCGACTCCGCATGACGGAAATTTCCTTGGAGGTTCGTCTTCACTGCCCACAGGACTCCTGTTGTACCGCTGACCAGCGGTGTCACTTCTTGGTGGTGCTTGGCGTCGGCTCTTGTCTACGTTGTCTCCAGCCTGGTGGGCTTAGTTCGCTTGTTCGACTGCATTTGCGTGTCTCCCTCCGCTTGTACTGCACCTTTTTTCTATTTCTATGTTGTATATTCTATTTCTATGTTGTATTTTCTATTTCTGTTGTGGGTTTAGACGGTTTACCGTCTGCCGAATTTGTCGGCCTCTCAAGGTCCGGGTCTGTCTGGCCTCGAATTATTTCCTAATAAAAAAAAAAGTTTCTTAACCTAAAATAAAAAAGAAAAGAAAAAATAGTTAGAAATGAGTGTCTTAAGTAAGAATAATTTTTTTGGAAGACGAAACTTCCCTCTTAAATTAAGACACTCTTGTAATTATTTACGTGACACATTCTGAAAATAATTTTTTTTTTTTAAATGAAGACACCCACATGGTATAACCATTGTGGGTGCTCTTAATACTACTAGTTAATACAGATGATGACGAGAGATTTTTTTTATTTTTATTTTTGTAAAGACTCTATTTGGGAAAATAGCAAGTTTATTGGACCTTTTGATTTTGGTATTATATAATTGTAAATGAAATAAATATAAAATTTTAGTTCAATTAGCTTTTGGAAGAAGAGTATTTCAATAGATACTCCACAAGAACTCGGTTGGCAAACACAACTAGCAAAAAAACAAAGCAAGAAAACCCATAGAAAACAGATCCATGCAAGTGTTAAGAAAACAAAAGAACAGAAGCTAAATCAGAGATGAAGATCCTCCTTTCGCAAGATCTGGACTTCGTCTGAGAAGCAACCACCAAGGTTGTGTTTTCCTACGGATGGATTTTTAAGGGGTGAAATTTTTTTTTTGTATTGCTATTTTTAAGGGGTGGATTTTTAAGGGATGAATTTTTAAGGGGTGGAGATTATTTTTAAGGGGTGGAAAGGGTGGAGATATATTTTACGGGGTAGAAAGAGTGGAGATGAATTTTGAAAAGTATTTTGCATGGTGTTTGGTTGATTGGAGATTATTTATTGATGTTAACAGTGAAATACCAATTTACTCTCACGATTAATTGTCAATCTAACCTAATTGTTGTTGCTGTCGTCTGCCCTCCTCCTACACTAGTATTGATCATTGTCCTCCAGGCTCCATCTCCTCCACTGTTGCTCATCGTCCTCCTCTCCTCTTCCCCTTCAAGCGTGCCTACTATTTATATTATTTTGCAATCTCTTAACCTTCGAATTTGATGTAGGTGTCAAAAATGAAGTTGTACGCAACTCTTTGAAAGAGATTTTCAACACATACTCACAATAGTTAATCGGAAAACCGAGGAATCCTAACTTTTTTTTACAAGATCATGTCGCAGGATTGATAGCGTTTGCAACTTCTTCAACTTCATTCTTCGTTTTGCCTCAGTACCTCTTCTCAAGGCCTTATTGGGTTATTGTTAAGCTTGTAGTCATGGTCTTACAACTTGAATTTCTGGCTTCCTTCTTAGTGGTGCACTGGTGCTTGATTTAGCTCCAAAATACCAAATTACTTGAAATTCTACAAAACTTGGTGTGTAGACTCCATTTCTCAAAATAGGAACAAAAAGCTATATAAAATGGGACAAATACTCCTAAAAACTATTGCAAAACACTATGCAATTCAAAATATCACATAAGGCGATGTTATCACAATACCCAATACTTAGATTTTTGCTTGTTTCAACCAAACACTAAAAAACAAGACATGACTTCAACTCATTGCATATAAATATAAGGCCTAACTTAATCAAATAAACTTGAACAAATAAAGACAACTCTAAATAACAAAAACTTGGAAAAAAAATTGCATCACTTGTATGACTATGTAAGATCACTCATCAGAATGATTATCATGGCTTAGACCATCCACAATGGTTGAGTGTGCAAATGTGTACATTTGCACAAGGTGTGCAAAAATGCACACCACTTTTTGTGGTTTTACTCCAATGGTTCATTGTGGGTTTTTTGCACACTCTCCTTTAATTACCTAACTAACTTATGTATATCTTTATATTTTAATTATAATAATTATTTTTAAAAAAATAAATAATAATATTTTTTATATTTTTTTATTACGAATATTTTGATGTAAAAATAATAATTTTTGAGCACTATTTGAAAATTTTGAATTTTCAATGGTGCCTAAAAAATTTAAATACAATACTTGTCTTTATCTTAAATTTTAATTTACCACCTAAAAGTAATTAAATGTTTTGAAAATGGTCTAAGTTGAAATTGTGTCCACAAAATTATATTTTCAATGCTTTTGTCTATTTCTTAAAGGTAAATTGGCCATAGAAAATGAGTCAAATGTGTTGAGAAGATACTACATTTAAATGATGTTCACTAAATACTATTCTCAAGGCAAATGTCTTGTTCCCAACTACAAATACACTTTAGACAAGGAATTAAATATATAATAGTCTAAGTTCCAATAGTGTTATCTTCATCTCTATTATAAATACCATAGCATAACCTCAAGATTAAAATCACTAAGCTTTTTCCTCTCTTCTCTTCTTCTCCCTCCACTTTACAACAATGAGTTCTAACATGGAGCTTTCCGATTACATGGAAGCTCACATGCATCGAATGAGTGCACTCATGATGAGTGAACATCAAAGAAGAGAGGAAGAGGATCAATCCATCAATGGCGGTCCTCAAAATAAGCGTAAATACATAAATAGAGAGAGAGATGAAGGGCATCTTAGGTTGATGAAGGATTACTTTAATCCTAACCCAACCTATGATTCTCTAATGTTTCGAAGGCGCTATCGCATGCAACCAAGCTTGTTCAACCGCATCATGAATGATGTAATACCACATGATTCATACTTTCAACTCACAAGAGATGCGGCAAAGAGGACTTCATTGTCACCTCATCAAAAGCTAACAAGTGCCCTACGCATGTTGGCCAACGGTTGTTCGGCAGACTCCATGGATGAGTACTGTCGGATGGGGGAGACCACGTCGCTAGAGTGCTTGCGAAGATTTTGTAAGGCGATACTAAACATCTATGGCCGTTGGTACCTCCGACAACCAAACCAAACAGATCTTAAAAGGTTGTTGGACAAGGCCAACAAGAGGGGCTTTCCAGGAATGATCGGATCCATAGATTGCATGCACTGGCAGTGGAAGAATTGTCCTACTGCTCATGCCGGTCAATACACCGGGTTCAAAGGAAAACCGACTATCGTCCTTGAGGCTGTGGCGTCGTATGACACTTGGATTTGGCATGCTTTTTTTGGCACTTCCGGATCCAACAACGATCTTAACACCCTAGGATGCTCCCCGGTATTTGATAATGTTGTCAATGGAGAAGCTCCTATCGTCAAATTCAAGGTAAATAGTCGCAATTATAACCAATGTTATTATTTAGCTGATGGAATTTACCCTTCATGGGCCACGTTTGTCAAAACTATTAGCAGTCCAGATACTCCAGAGAAAGCTCTATTTTCTCAATTGCAAGAGGCATATCGCAAAGATGTCGAAAGAGCTTTTGGGATACTACAAGCTAGATGGGCTATTGTACGTGGTCCAGCTAGAATTTGGGATACCCAAACTCTAGGCGAAATAATGCTTGCATGTATTGTTCTTCACAACATGATCGTTGAAGACGAGTACGTGGAAGATGAACATGGTGAGGTTGCAAGTGTAGTGGTTGACTATGAAATAAGCCCACATGCGTCTTTTGAGGTTGGTCGGGATAGACCAACATTAGAAGAATATATGCGTAATCACAATCGTATTCGTGACACAAATATCCATCACTCCATTAGAAATGACCTTGTCAAACATATTTGGACGCGTTTTGGATCACACACCCAAACCTATTAGTATGTTTTTATGTCTAGTGCGCCATTGTTTTTTGCTTTGTTTCATTAATGTAGTCCCAAAATTATTGCATGTTTTTATCCATCTTTGAAATTTGTAGTGTTCTCAATTTTGTATGCCTTGCTTTTTTTTTTTATTGCTCGCGTTTTTCCTTTGTTTTCTTTATTGTTCTCATTTTTCTATGTTGCGAATCAATAACAATAACAAAAATTGCATATAATTATATTAAACCAAGTTGCGAATCAATAAAAGTACATAACAATAACCAAAATTACCAAGCATAAAAATATAAATTATATGGAGATCTAAAACCCATCATCGACATCATTAGAGTGAGGGATGTAGCCATCGATTCCATCATCGTCACCGAAATAAGAGCTTGAAGAGTTTGGAAAATAGCTTGAATTCTCTTGATTGTCGTTTCTCCTCTTTTCCATGATAATAGCTTGTTCGTTTCTAAAGTATTGTTGTTTACTTGGAGACAATTTCGAGAGATCCATTGTAAGGATCATATCATTATGCTTTCTAATTTCCAAATCAATTGTTCTTTGATCCCCCACTCTTCTCTTTTGGGCCTCACTTGCCATAATTTCACCTTGCTTGATCAATTGAGCCATATTATCGTCAAAGGCCTTCCTCCTATCATCCTCCGCTTGCTTCATCCTTTTATAAGCCTTTTGTTTGTCGCGTCCCATTGGTCTTTTGACGATGGTAGGACTTTGGCTCATGGTCTCCGTGGGTGAACTAGAAGCAACACCACCAATAATAATAGGACTTTCCATTTGAGTAGAGGGTGCCCCAAAAGTCCTATTTATGGGATTCTCGAATCGATTTGGCGTATTAGAACTACTACCACCAACATGAATGGGACTTTCGAAAAAGTTAAGCCATTTGGGGCATTTTCCAAGGAGATTCCAAGCATGATCGAATTTGAACGCCTTGCCTTTGTTATCGTTGATGAATATAGTTCGTGCATGAAGGTCCTACGACACATGAAAATAAAATCAATATTCCAACAAGTGCAAATATAAATAATTGAACAATTAATTATTTACTTACAACATCACTTTGATTACCACCACTAGCGGGAGATACATTGGCTTTGGTAAGACTTTGTCGAAATAGAGAACACTCTTGGTTAATTACTCTCCAACGCCCATGACATGAATCTTTGCTTCGATTGAATGATTGGAGATATTCTTCACATTTCTTTTGAATCCTTGCCCAAAATGAATCCAACGATTGATTTGTGCCGATCGCCCCATCTTGTGAGATTGAAATCCATGCTTGGCATAAGATTATATCTTCTTGCGCACTCCATTTGAGACCTCTAGAACTCATGATTATCAAATTTTAAAGATACAAGAAGAGTGGAAGAGATGCCAAGATGTATAATGTGATATGAAAGTATATGAGCTGGTGTATTTATTTTAAAAAATCCGACCGTTAACTTTTTTTAAAAATTTGTAGATCAGTAAATGAAACCATTTTAACCGTTGGATTTAAATTTCAGCCGTTGGATTAAAGTTTTTACCGTTGGATGAGTGGTTGAAATGTAATTGGATTTAATTTATTTAAGAAAATAAAATTTAAAAAGCAATTAAAAAAAAGCAACGTCTCTCTCTGATGTCCCACCTTACTTTTTAGTTGCTTTTCAGCCTTTTCTTCATTCCCAATTACTACACTTTTTAACCCCACTCTCTCTTTTTTGTGGGTGAAGTACACCTATGCAAAATTAACCCCCCTCCACGGCGCGTAACAAGCACACATTACTTTTTCAGTTTTTTTTTCCACTACTCCGAAATTGGGAAAAGATTTTACACAGGGGGGGATTTTGTGTTCATATTTGCACATTGTGTGTCTAAATGTATACATTTGAACACCCATAAAACAACCATTGGAGTCCAAAAGTGTGCAAAAAATATACATTTGCACATTTGCACACCACCATTGTGGGTGGTCTTAACGAGTGTTGTATTATGTGGAAAAAAAATCAAAGTAGATATTAACACGACAACTTTGGGTGACCCACATTAACCTTCATAATTAATGAGTTAAAAGTCGACCACTAAAGGCTAAAGGGTTCTTGCATTTCAGTTTGCATTGAGCAATTTAAAACAGTTTTTATTTTGGGAAACGGTTACATACATCTATGTTATTAAGCTTCCCTACCAAAAAAATGTGCTATTAAGCTTTTTCCTTTCTCGAGCTCATTACGACACTCTTTTTTTTCATTGCTCCCGCTTTCTACCTGCATGAATTTTATCATGTATGTACAAGAAGGATTGGTTACTAACAATTTTTTTTGTGTACTGAACTTTTGACGCAACTACAAATATTTGTAATGAATGTACCCGGTTACTAAGTAGTAAAGATCACTTGACCTAAGTTTTACCACATATAGCAATATAAAACTTTTTTTTTTCCCTCTCTAACCAACTAGTACTTGAGTTGTTTATTGGATCGAGCTTTTGCCAAATTTTGAAAAACGACTTTTAAAAAAAATCATTCTAAATTAAATATCCATTAAACACTCATAATAAGCTAATATATAACATATCATAAGTGTCGTGATTCATTTTAATTAATTAGATCAATTTAATTAACTCGTGAGCCATAAATAACCCATAATTATCCTCATGGAGATCACATCAAACATAGCAATACAAAGTAATAATAAAAAAAACAAAATAATAAAAAAAACCTTTTCGTTTCGACTTTTTAAATCTTTTTTTAATTGAAATATTTTTTAAAAAGACCCAAAATTTTGAAAAATACACATTTTTTCATTTTTCACAAATTTTATGCAAAAATAGTAACATGCAATGCAAACAATTAACAAAGTGAATACACTCTACCCTATATACATTGTCCTGCAAGTAGAACACAAAAAATTACAAGAGATAAAGAACAAGTACTCACATGGGTGTTAGGTATATTCGTGTTGTGTAGAAGATGTATAAGCCGGGACAAACCAAATTGACACGTTCAATCGAACACCATTGGCTTGCTCGGTTCGAGTGACAATGTTCATAGATATTGATACAAGAATCCATCCCTCCTTGATGTTGTGATCCATGCACACACCTTCACAAAGCAAACATAAAGGTTTAAACAACACAAAGTATGAAAAGTTCTAGTACATAGATGGGTTAGAAAAGCAATTATCAGTTAAAACACTAAGATCTCTATACTTGGAACTTAGCATTTAATCAATTAATTTTGCAATATTGCACCCTAAAAGTAATAATAACCCAATCAACATGATTCAACAAACCACCATTCACCCAAATAATCCACTTAAGCACATATAAGATCATCATATTCAAATAACTCAAACCCTAACATCCAAATTCGTCGGCTAATAAAGAGATAAAAGTAGGATAAAGGCAAGAATATACCAAACTCAAAGAGCAAATATCAACCATCAAAAGAGAATCAGACAAAGAAAAGGGCGCTAATCAAGTACTGTCGAGCTTCACTGAGTTTAGCTAGAACTTGGGATCGAGTAGGGGCTTCCTTCATGGTAATGAGCGAACCGGCGGTGGCTAAGACAATGTTGAACAATAACGGTTGAGACTTGCAGATAGATATTGGGTGAAACTAGTGAAAGTGGTGGTATATTCCTTCACTGCACAAAGGGTTAGTACAAATAACATGGATAAAATGGACGATCAAATATGACAAACTAATTAAATATGAAAAATCTATTTAAAAAAAAGAACCTAGACATGATTTTTTTTCCCAACTCATTTTACTTCATGAAAATACAAAAGGATACTCACTTGGATTGCCTCTCAAGAAGCGCTGCATTTAAGTCTATAGTTGGAATTCTTCACTTCAACAAAGGGGAGCCAACTATCTTATAAAATCTCCATTCCAACGTCCGGTCCTCAATTGATCGTGAAACAAAACCAAAAACAAACAGATTAAAATGGTAAGAGAGACCTATCACCCAATCATTTAGAAAGAACTTGCCAAAGATACTCCCAAGCAACGAAGCCATTTCGACAATGAACTTTAGGAGGGTCACCATCTTAGACAAATGCGTATTTCCATGGGTTAAATCTTATGTCAAACAAATTACAAGACCTTGAAATTGTAGTGTAAAGGAAAGGATACATCATATCATTGACAAATATGAAGTAAATTATCTCTTCATAATCAAACAACTAGGTCACATGAAATGGAGTAAACGTACTAAATTACTAATCACAAACACAAGGATTTTGACTCATAAATCAAACAATGAATCATGCAAATTAAGAATAGTACAAGAGACTCGAAAGACAACATTATAATAAGTATCAATATCACTAACCTGAATAAAATATATCATCTAGTTTTGTTATCCAACATTCATAAATGAAGAAACTTGACGGGATATTTTCAAACTAATTTAGGGATGAAAGAAGATGATGGAGGCTTGAAAATCTTCTAAAGCACTAGAAAAAATGAAGGTTGAGCTAAGGGATATCAAGGATTCAAGTCTCATTCAAGTAATGCACTTCAGAGGAAAGCTAGTACTCCATTAAATTCTCTCATCAATACCACTTCTCTCGCGCAAGACTTTACTAATAAACTATTCGTTTTCACAACTATACTATTTGAAAAGGCCGCCAAAATAGCCTCATCTTTCGGAAATAAATGAAGTTTAAATTCGGATTACTACATTGGCCCGGAGGCACCTCTATTTTCCCTTATCCTTTTTGACATATGGTTTGTCTTCTTACAAAATGAAACCATACGGTGGACCTACACTAAGCAATCAAATTTAGGAATATCTGAGGGTTTCCATTGCCTTGAAGGTTTGTTTAGAAAATGCTAGCCACTTTGTCCTACTTTTGGATTCCAACCTTAAAGGGAACTCCTACCCCTTATCCTCGTCATCTTCCAACTATTTAATATATTCATCGGTTCTTGATTCATCCATATTTGGTGAGTGCAACCCTAATAAAAAAAACTACCTTATTTGGATTAAGCATTACACAATATTTTCTTGGTGATGAAAAATGTTAATGACGAGGAGTTATAATGATAATCTTACCTAATTCTATTCAAATTTTGAAATTGTTTTTTTTTTTCACAAGTCATAAATCTTCGTGTAATGTGTGGCTTGAGAGCAAAATGAACACATCCTCCTTAGACATATCTGAGACTGTGCCAACACCCCCTCTAAACACTTCTGGAAACAATCGTGTATCGTCAATAAGTATCTCTAGCAGCATGCCCACAACCTATCAGAACACCCCCAACCGTATATCTACATCATGTTTGAACACCTCTGACAAGATGTCTGGATCCTCTTTGAACACCTCAGACAATATGTATGCATCTCGTTTGGACACTTTTAGCAAGATGCTTGCATCCTCTATGAACACATCAGACAATATGCATGCATCCCGTTTGACTACCTTTGATAAGATGCATGCATTTTCTTTAAATATCTCAGATAGCATGTTTGCATACCCGTTGGACGCAAACATGAACCACCCCTTTGATGGTTTTCAATCGCAACCGTCAAATAAAGATGATAATGACAATGATTGCAACATTAGGGACATCTTTTCCCTTAGCAAGGACCATCCGATGTTGTCGTCACCTACTTCTGTGAATAAACCTTCACATTTAGTAGTGTTATCACCTCGTACCAACGACTTTATTCAACCTTCGGGTATCATTGATAGTCATAGGAATAAGGGCAAGAAAAAAGTTTCAGACGAAGATTTCCAGAGTCTATTGCCTATGAATAATTCTTCGACTCATGGTTTCCACATCGATAACAACATCACAAACTTCAACGGAGCATCTACTTATGGCTTGTGTGGCGATAAAAACATCATGAGCATCTTCAATGAAGACATCAATGACACAAGTAACACTCTTCTCTTAATTAAGCTAACTCATGTTTGTCCAAGTTCATGAAAATCGATATGCATATTTTTAAACTTACAATTTGATCACAGCTATACATATTTAGCTTACCATACATACTAGGAACATTGGATAATTACTATATTTTATATGATATGTACATTTCATACCAAAGCTAGTGTGATGAGACAAACCCATCTTATAATTTTCCACGTAAATCTATACAAACCCTTGACAAGTCTTAAGCAATTAATTAAGGGCGAGTTGAGTGACATATCAATAACCATATTCTAGAAACTCTATTTTTGTAAGACTCGAGATCTTAAGAGGCTTCAACCAATACCTCCAAAACTCTTCAGATTCGTTGTCCTCACTTGGAGGCTAATAGGGAATATCTCTTGTAACATGGGTAGAGATTGAACCATTTATAAATCACTCCTAGCACATTTATTATGTCCAATGTGGGATGTGTTGTTACCATCCTAACCCTCCATTATGGTCGAACAATTCACTTGGCAACCTAGCTTTATCGAACATGCTAGATAGCCTATCTATATTGTCTCAGTCAACATCCTTTTATTGAAAAAAGTAAAAAATATATGATTTTAAATGCCATTTTAGAAAAATATATTACAAATGAAATATTTACAAGGATACTACATAATGTTTAGAACTCGATTTTGTTAATGAAAAATATATAGTAAATTTGAAATAGAATGATGAAAAACATGACCAATTTTAATTTGTAAAAATTTCCTTATCCAAACCAAACTTTCCATGGTTGCACATTTTGCTAGCATATGTTTGTCACATTATTTTTCAATGTAGTCATAAATAAGCGAAGAAACATGATGGATATTTCCAGACTTATATAGGAAACTTAACTATCATTCCTGTAGGGATTAAAGAAGATGATGGAAATGTATACATATTTCAAATCACGAGAGAAATTAAAGGCTCAAGTCTATTCCAAGCCAAGGGATAAGAAGGCTTCAAATCTCATTCAAGCAATGCGTTCGAGAGGAAAGCTAGTACTTTGTTACCTTCTCTCATTAATAGCACCTCTCTTTTAAAAGACTTTTTCAGTAGACCATTCATTTCAGCAACTACACTACTTGAACATACCTTCAACATAGCCTCATCCTTGGGAATTAACGAAGTTTGAATTCAGATTCTTCTCTCGAAAGTGCCTCTACTTTTCCCCTATCCTTATTCAACATATGGTTTGTCGTCTTACAAGATGAAATCATACGGTGAACCTTAACCGATTTATGTCATTCAAGAATATATGAGACTTTCCAATGACGTTGAAGGCTCTTTAAAAGTCTCTACCAACTTTGGCTCGCTTCTGGATTCCAACCCGGCCCGGAGGAACCTCCAACCCATTATCCCCATGATCTTTCAACTACGTGTCAACTCCATTAGTTCTCTATATTTTGTGATTGTAACCCAAAATAGAGAAACTACATTCAGAAGCTCGTTGGCCCATTAAATTGCAACAAACATTGCTCATTAGCCTCCACCTTATTTGAATTTAGCATTATGCAAGATTTTCTTATAGCTGAAAAGTCTATTGATGAGAAGTACTATTAATGATAAGGGTGGAGTTTCATCCCGATGACAATACTATTGGTAATCTTTTAATAAGCATGAGAAATAATTATGTTCTTATTAAGTTGACTATCTAGAAGGAAAAATAAGGGTAGTTAATTGATAACTATGTGCATATCTATGGATGGTATAATTTTATAGGTTTTAAAAACCTATACTATCAATAATATGGTGAAAGATATGTGTGTTTTGAAATAGAATTGGTTTTTCCTCATAATGTTTATCGCTTTTGGAATATGGATTTGATTTTCAATTCATTGTATTTCATTATTTGTATTCATTATTTTTCAATTTTGTGTTTGTTAATATAACATACCATTATAAGTTTTTTAACCTCACCGTCATCATCAAACCTATTTTGAAGGACACATGTTATACCATTTAACTGATTTAAGCAAAAGAAATAAAGGATTAATTCTCTCTTATTAGTCACTCGCTTTATCATTGTAAGCATGTAAGGTATATAAATGGGGGGAGAGTCTTATGTAAATTTTAAGAAAGTTATCTTAGTAGTTAAAATAGATTTGTAATATAGTATATTCTACCATTTCATGTAGATAATACTAATTATTTTTAGAGGGAATGTAGATGGGACCATACAATATTAGGGTACCAATGATGTCAGAATGGAGCGATTTTCAACTAAGATTTTCTAAAATCCCATGGTATCATTTGATGAATTGTTTCATAAACTCTAATTTTAGATGTTTTGAATAATATAATAGAGAAAATGATGAGGTGTTCAAAGGATATTGAGATGGAATGTATGAATCCTACACTTTCTTATTGTATTCAATGCTAAGGTGTGAGCCTTGCACTAAGAAAATAAGGAAATAGGGCTCCCACCTCATATTTCTAAATGAATAGTTCATATACTCGAAGATATTTGTATTTGTTAAGATATCTCTCACTAAAGTAATAATCCGTAAAATTTTGCCTGCTATTTGGTGTCATTTAGTTAGTCTATCGAAAAACATCTAATTTCTTTTCTTCCTCATACACTTCCTTGATTTAGATTTTAAGAAACTAGGCTCGGATACAAATCCAATGACACAATACTAGAGATGGAATAAAGGGATTGTAGGGACAAGTATAGGAAGAGTACTCCCCGCTTTGGCACCTTGTTTTGCAACGTTATACGCATGGTGATAGATTAAAATTGGCATTGGTATCTCAAGCCTCAAGGTGTATGATTATTTTGAAATAGGGAATTGAAACCACACAAATATTTCACCAAATTAATGAAGATATCGTTTTTTAAAATCTAAGAAACTATACAATCCATAGATATGCATATAGTTATTGTTAACTACCATTTTTCCCTCTAAATAGCCAACTTCATAAGAACATAATTATTTCTCATGCTTACTAAAATTTTACCATTAGTATTGTCATCAGCATGAAACTCCACTCTCATCAATAATAGTACTCATCAATAGACTTAGCTACAAGAAAATATTGCACAATGCTGAATTCAAATAAGGTAGGGGTTAATGAGCAATCTTTGCCGCAATTGAAAGGTCTCAGATACTCTTGAATGTAGGTTCTTTGATTTGGGTTACACTTACAAAATATGGATGAATCATGAACTGATGAAGTTGGTATGAAGTTGGAGGATGATGGGGATAAGGGGTTAGAGGTCCTCCAGGGTTGGAGTCCAGAAGTGAGCCAAAGTGGGTAGCGCCTTTTGAAGAGCCTTCAACGCCATTGGAAAGTCCCATATATTCTTGAACAACATTGATCAGTTAAGGTTTACTGTATGATTTCATCTTGTAAGAAGACAAATCATATGTTGAATCGGAATAGGGAAAAGTAGAGGTGCCTCCGAGAGAAGAATATGCATTCGAACTTTGCTTATTTCCTAATGATGAGGCTATGTTGGAGGCATGTTCAAGTAGTTTAGTTGTGGAAATGAATGATTTATTGGTAAAGTCTTCCAAAAGAGAAGTATTATTAATGAGAGAAGGCAGCGGAGCACTAGCTTTCCTCTTGAGTGCATTACTTGAATGAGACTTGAAGCCTTCATATCCTTTGGCTTGGATGTTCGAGCCTTCGTTTTCTCCGATGCGTTGGAAGATGTTCAATTCTCCACCATCTTCTCTCCCTACATGAATGATAATTAAGTTTCAAGTCTAAAAATACCCATCAAGCTTCCTTGTTTATTTATGGTCACCTGTCAAAATAGATATGAGAAACCTAGCAAAATGTGCAACCAAGGAAAGTTTGGTTTGGATAAGGAGTTTGGTATAAATTAAACTGATTCATGTTGTTTGTCACTATATTCCAAAATTACTATATATTTTCCATAAACGGAATTGAGTTCAAAACAACTTTGTAGTTTTGCTATAAATATTTTGTTTTATATAAATAGAATTCCTAAATTGATTTTTCAAAATTATATATTGGATTTCCTCATCACACTAGGTTTGGTATAAAATGTACATATCCTATAAAATATACTAATTAATTAATTATCTAATTTCATCAGTATGTATGGTGAACTAAATATGTATATATATGAGCAAACTATAATTTTATAAATATGCATATTGATTTTCATGAACTTGGACAAACATAATTGAACTTAATTAAGATAAGAGAGTGTTACTTGTGTCATTGATGTCTTCATTGACGATGCTCATGATGTTTTCATCACCACACAAGCCATAAGCAGATGCTCCGTTGAAGTTTGTGATGTTGTTGTCGATGTGGAAACCATGAGTCAAAGAATTATTCATAGGCAATAGACTATGAAAATCTTCGTCTGAAACTTTTTTCTTGCCCTTATTCCTATGACTATCAATGATACCCGAAGGTTGAATAAAGTTGTTGGTACGAGGTGATGACATTACTAAATGTGAAGGTTTATTCACAGAAGTAGGTGACGACAACATCGGATGGTCCTTGCTAAGGGAAAAGATGTCCCTAATGTTGTAATCATTGCCATTATCATCTTTATTTGACGGTTGCGATTGAAAACCATCAAAGGGATGGTTCATGTTTGCGTCCAACGGGTATGCAAGCATGCTATCTGAGATGTTTAAAGAAGATGCATGCATTTTATCAAAGGTAGTCAAACAGGATGCAGGCATATTGTCTGATGTGTTCATAGAGGATGCAAGCATCTTGCTATAAGTGTCCAAACGAGATGCATACATATTGTCTGAGGTGTTCAAAGAGGATCCAGACATCTTGTCAGAGGTGTTCAAACATGATGTAGATATACGGTTGGGAGTGTTCTGATAGGTTGTGGGCATGCTGCTAGAGATACTTATTGACGATGCACGATTGTTTCCAGAAGTGTTTAGAGGGGGTGTTGGCACAGTCTCAGATATGTCTAAGGAGGATGCGTTCATTTTGCTCTCAAGCCACACATTACACGCAGATTTGTGACTTTTGAAACTATCTCGCCTGACAATTTCAATTTTTAAAGAGAATTAGGCAAGATGATTGCAACTATGGCATATTTAAACATATAGTTTTGCAATAAAGTTTAACTTTATATCACCTCTTTATCAATAAATCTAAACTTAATACTAACATATTGTTTTCCCAAATTGTCCAACAACTTAAATTTTCTAACTTTCTTATTGACATTATACATTATTGAAAACTTCTATTTATGTTAAACCATACACTATGCAATAGAAATGAGATGCGGACATATATCCTGCTGATTATCGTTTCTACAATTCCACGTCATTTTCATAAGTAAGCAACACTGCATATGTAATTTTCAGTTAAAAAAAGCAAACTCATACGCTTTTACTTGTTAATTTGAATAGAAAAGTATGGCATGAATATAGTGGATATAAAAATACACAAATGCATATTGAATTGAATAATGCACTTTAGGTATAAAATTAAGAATATATGCATGTTGAAAATACTGATCAATATAATGATACTATATCTTATTTTCAATCAAGGAAAATTTTACAAGTATTCTTTTATAAAGTTGATAGAATTGCCCTAGTATCAATCCTTCAATTTTTTAAAAATAAAATTAATTTCAATTTTAATCAATCATTTACATATATACATATATCATCCCTCCTAACGGGATGTTCCACCAAATTGTCTTTTATCATCCCTCTAATTCACCAAATTGTAGGAGTCATATTTACATACATTTATATGTATTAAAAATATAACATTGAACGGAAAAAAATTTAATTGCAATTTGCTTAATAAATACTTTAAAAACAAATAATTTTTTTTAACAAACTGAAGAATAACTTTATCAAAATTATTATTTTGTTTCATTTGATCCTCAGTCAGTGTCTGCGTTGTCAGTTAGAGTTTTCCTAAGGGTACTTCTAGTGGGAAAGATGGTATTAGAGCGCAACATTTTGTTGAGATTCTTAGTAGTGCATGTGATGGCATTACCAGTGAGCTTCTTGCAGCCATCACAAGGGTTGTTAGTCTTTTTCTGTCAGGCTTGTGTCCTCGTGTACTTGCAGAGTTTGTGGCGAGTGCACCCCTCACTCCATTGTTGAAATCGAGAGGGGATGTTCGTCTCATTACAGCCGAGTTCATTTTGAGGAGGTTGGTTTTCAAAGTTGCTTCTTCCATAGCGTCAAGGAGCTTAACACATACTTAGGCACACAACAGTTTGGTGTGGGAGTGTTTGGGGGTGGTGAAGCTACTCTTCACTCAACTAACATACTTTTAGTTGATAAAGGTATGGATAGTGGTAGATCCTTACTTTTTGTGAACTTTTCTAATGCATTTAATCTCGTCGACAAGAGTGCTCTGATTCGGGAAGTGCGTGCCCGTTGCCCCTCTATTGCTAATTGGGTTGAATTTTTCTATTCTCAACTGGCTAGTCTTTATTGACAGGATGTTCCTTTGCGCTCTTGTCAAGGTGTGCAGCAGGGTGACCCCCTAGGTCCGCTTTTGTTTGCTCTGGTTTTGTATCTGCTTCTCACCAAAATTAATACCTTGTGTGTTCTTGATATCTTTGCTTGGTATTTAGATGATGGTACTTTAGTAGGTGTTGAGGTTGCTAAAGCTCTAGAGATTATGGTCAAGGAGGGTCCGAAGTTGGGACTATTCATTAACATTAAGAAAACTGAATTATTCTGGTCAATCGAAGACCCGAGGAGCTTAGAAGTTGGTTTGTTTCCATGTCACAATTCTAGACCCAAATTGGGAGTGAAATTGTTAGGCGGACCGACCAGGAACAATAATACATTTTGCAACATATTGGTTATGATGAGGGTTGACAAGGCGTTAGAGGTTTTAAAGGTTGTTAGGAAGCTCGATGATCCCCAATGTGAACCGCTCATTCTTATAGGAACTGTATTGGTGTCTCAAAGATGGTGTTTGCCCTTCGTACTTGCCCCCTTCATGCTCTCTCCAGTTTTATTAGTTGTTTTGATTATGAGTTGCGGGCCTCCCTTGAGGCATGCTATTACAATAGGGGGTCCTAGGTTTGGTCCATAGAAGTGGCGTCAAGCCACTCTTCCATTAAAGCTTGGTGGTTTTGGCGTGCTCACGGCGCATGATGGTACTCATTTTGCCTTCACTACGTCTCGTCTCCAAATGGCTGAACTCCAAACATTCATTTTGAGTAATCTAGCTCATCGGGATGGGCATGCTCGTGCTTTTTCTAAAAGCCTTGAGCAGGTTGGTTTAGCCACATCAACACCCGAACGGCCTAACATATATTGGCACTGACATTGTTCTCACCCAGTCCATTTCAAGGTATGTCACTTGTGTTGGTTCGAATATTGACGAGTTAGTTGTATCCCCCGCCCCCAAAAAATTCATGTCAGTGATGGCGGATCGATACTCGAAGTTCGTTGGCGACAACTTAGTGTATATTCTCAATCCAACCCCAGTTACACATTTTACAAGTTGTGAGAGGAGAAAGAGCACAAGATTTTCTATTGACCACTCCTATTGAGGGGCTTGTCTAGACCATGTCGTCGCGACAATATCGTCTTGTCCTCCAGCACCATCTTTCAATTCCTATGTTTAGGGGTTTTCCAATTTGTCCTAGTTGTGAGCTTGATAGGATGGATCCTTATGGAGATCATGTTCTACATTGCAGTAGGGGCATCGAGACTAAACAATGGCATAGCCTGGTCCGAGATGTTTTGGCGGACAATTGTTTTAAAGCAGGCATCACAATTCAGAAGGAAACACATACAAGTATGAGCAGTGATGATGGTGTAGAGCTGAGGTCGGATGATCTGTTGGTCTATGGGTGGGACAAGGGTAGGGACACTTGTGTCGATGTGGTGGGGGTGTCGTCGTTCACGATCAAGGCCAATGACTCTTTTGTATCCGACAAGACGGTCTCTCAAGCGACGAAAAAGAAGGACGGGAAGTATGCAGATATTTGTGCGATTAAGGGGTACTGCTTCATGACATTTGCGTTCTCCACCTTTGGAGAATTGTGAGGTAACACTATTGGTTTCTTAAAGCAGGTTCAGTAGGTTACGAATAGTCATGATAGTGGGTCCGTTAATGACGAATTTATCTTTCATAGAGTTGGTTTTATTATTCAAAAAGGTGTTGCAACCCAATTTGTTACCAGACTTCCAACCAACTTTATGTAATTTGTTTTTACTTTGTGTAATCTGTTTTTACTGTATTCAAAAGGGATGCGGAGCTCAGCTTGTTAGCCGACTCCGATCTAATTTCATGTAGTTACTTTTATTATAATAAAATTTATAATAATAATAATAATAATAATAATAATAATAATAATAATAATAATAATAATAATAATAATAATAATAATAATAATAGGTTTTTTCTAATAAATTACATAAGATGTTTTTTTTAATAATAAAAGGTGTTTTGTTAATAAAACTCTAGTATATAATATGCCTTATAGAAAAAAAACAATTATTATTATTATTATTCACCTAGATCTAAAATATTAGAGTAATATTTTGTATTTTGTTAATAAAACTCTCTAAAATATTAGTAATTTTTATTAATTTTTGTTATTGAATTTGAAACTAACATAAAAATCAATACAAAAATATTTTATAAAAAAAATAGCTTTTTAAAAAACCTATAAAAAATTAAATATCAAATATTATAGATTTGATGGTGTAAAAAAAATACATAAAAGGATGAAAAGAAAAGGAAGGAGACGTGCCTGCGGAAGAGAGCGCCGCAAGGGCAAGTGTAGTTGTTGAGGGCGATGCAAGTCTTCTCGTGGGCCTTGACGTCGGCGAGCACGGCGTAGCCGCGGGCGCAGTGGCGGCAGCTGTAGCGGTTGCGGTCGCCGTGCTTGCGGGAGTAGTGCTTCTTGATGCCGGTGAGGTCGCCGAGTGCCCGGCCAGGCTCGTGGTGGACGCAGGTGGGCTCCGGGCAGACGTAGACCCTCCTGCGCGGCGGCTGCCCGGCCGGCCGCCTTATCAGCCGCCACTCCGCGTTGTGGGCGCGGAGGTGCAGCTGGAGGTTCTGGTCACGCTGGAAGCCCTTGCTGCAGATGTGGCAGAGGAACCGGTCCGTCGCGAGTAGGGCCTCCGGCGTGAGGGCCACCACCTCCACATCTACCCCGGCGTATGTATCCTCTGCGAATCCAATCATCCATCGTTAGTTCAATTTTGGTGGATGATATTTGGTTCATTGCATTTTTATTATAATGCAATTATTTTACCTCGTTTTATGTGAGCGTTTTGTTGTAAAAATAAAAATCTCATAAAATTCGAGGTAAAACCGTAATTTAACTAAATAATCACATAAATCGAGATAAAATAGTTGCATTATAATTAATACATCGTGGAATCCAAAAAATCATAATTTAAACACCTTAAAAATTGTGTTAAACAAACACCACCTTATCTATTTGCATTATAAACCTAATGCATTACAAAAGATGAAGGGTTACCCTCACAACTTTCAAAAAAAAATCCTAAAAAAAAAACTAAAAAGGATAATAATAATAAAAAAAGTGAGATGGGACAGGAAGAGGGGATAAGAAAGATTTTAACCCGCAAAAAAATGAGTATTTGGAAGAAAAAAATGTCCTTTTCATTAGTTATTCAAACCCAGATCTCAACACGCCCCCTCCTAACATGAACTCAATTGACGGATCGCATGTGGAGCAACATGTAAAACTCCTATAGAGATGGGATCCATCTTCTAACACAATTTTCTCAACAAAAAAAAAAAACTTTTAACACAAAAGTTTAAGCCGATGTGCAGAGTTTTCCCCTTTCTTTATAACCGATGCATAATGTCCTTCTTATTAGACATCCAAACCCACATCTCAAGTTCTCAACACACCCCCTCAAGTAATAGTAAAAAAAAAAAATTAAAATAAGGTTAGAAGAAAAAAAAAGATTTATTTAAGAGCAAAATGAATCAATGTGAAAACAAATTAATAAAAAAAAAATGGATACAAAAATTAGTAGAGAAGCAAGGAGTGAGTGAGGGGAGTTATACCAAGTTTCCTAGTCCTCTGCACTGCAATGGGCTGCTGCTCTCCCTGGTTGTTTTGAGGTGGTTGTTCTTCTTGCTCGGTGACCCGGTTTTCTCCGAGGAAGAGGAAGAATGGTTGAGGAGAGGAAGCCATTGATGGATTGGTAGAAGCTCTTTTTTTTTTTTTTCTTTCTCTCTCTAGGTTGTTCTTCCTCTCTCTCTTGGTTGAGTGTATGTGTGTGGGAAGTGTGGGCAATGCCTTGAATATATGGTGGAAATGGCTCACCCCTTGGATTAGGAAATTATTGGTCATTTTCTTTTACATTCATTTACTGTGCAGAAACTGAAAATTAATGTGCAGACTTTAATTCAAATTGATGAAATGAAGGGGGGAAAACAACCATGCAAAAACCAATTTTTAGTCAATTTTTTAATTATTTGAATTACAGATTCATCCCTTTGTGTGTGAAGTTGTCTAGATAATTTGAATGTCTTTATTTGATTCAATTTCAAGGTACATTTTATTCAATTGATATATTTTGAGCCTTTTATTTTATTTTTAAAAAAATCAACTTTACTTTCCTTTATTTATGAAACAATTCAGAATAAAATAAATATTGAAATGTTATGACACCTACAACTATATATGATAAAAAAAATTGTTTTTAAAACAATTGGTTTTATTATTAAAAAAAAGGCTGGCGTAAAACTTATGGTCCATTTGCCTTATATAATGTAAATTAATCATTTTAAGTTATTAAGTAAGATAATGATCATATAATTAATTAAGGGTTTTCATAAACAAACCCTGTTTTTTTAATCGAAAAACATCTTATAATTAAAATGAAAGTGACTAATAAGTAAAATGTTGTATTGTGGGAAAGTATATAAAAAAACACCAAAACATCGAAGTGATACGAAAATTATATTTTCAGTAAAAATTATCATCTTAGTGTTTGTTTGATTTGCTTTCAAATTTCCAAAAGGAAATACTAATACATATGGATTACGGTGAGGATCCTCTAGTCCGCTATCATAGTCCTTTTTATAATCTGCTTTCTTTTATTTGGTTGAAAATAATTATAAAACTATCTCATTTATTAAGAAAAATAATAAAATAATTCGACGAATCCAATCAAGCGATACGAACTATATAATGAACTATAGTAGCAGACTAGGTGATCTCAACCTAGTGGGTAATAATTTTAAAACTCTGTTAAAGCTCATTTCGTAGTCTTATTTTATACTCCATCCGTCTCAAAATACATGTCTTTTTAGCCCATAAAATTTTATCAAAAATACATGTCTTTTTAGATTTAATAATTACACTTAACCTACTTTTACATATAATCATTTCTCTAATTTTTACATCACCCTTACTCTCATCCTCATAAATTTAAAAAAAAAACAAAAAACAAATACTCTAATATCAAAGTCTAATCATTACATTTAATATACTTCTTAATTCTCGTACTCCGTTCTAAAAAGACATGTATTTTGAGACGGAGAAAGTATATATGTTCAGTTTGTATAATACCATCTCATTTGTGGGTGATAAGTTCAAATTTTGTCATTTCAGTTACTTCCCTTGTTTTTATCGCAACTAATTTCTTGATCCCTCAAAGCATTAAATAGAAAAGTAAAGGAGGGAGAAAAATGATGCAATATTCCTTACATAATTTGTCTTCTTATAAATTATTATTTTTGTTGGTAATTGTTAGGGGGCAATTGGTTGGTATTGTAATTCAACTCTATTGTCTCGAGTTTCACGCTTGTCTGATTTCGAATTATTGTTTTATCAACTTTGTTTTATATCTTAAATTTACAGCTTCTCTTAAAAGTGGCAATCAGGTTTGTTCGGATCGGGTTTGCGTATACTCATTTAGGTTTGATCGTATATCGGATCGTATTATATGTCGGGTATATTGTATATTTGGTCGGATTTGGATCGGTTTTGGTAAGTTCGGGTCAAATAGATTTCGGGTTGGGTCGGGCTCGGATTGAGTCAAGTCGAGTCACATTTAGTTTTATGATAAAATGATGATGATTTTTTATTTTAATTATTAACTATTAAACTTCATTTTTTTTAGTTATATTAGGTCTCACTGTATGTAACTTACTTTATTTTATTGTTTAAAAATAAAAAAATTAAAATAATTATAAGGATTAGTGAGGTCTTGTTTGGGTCGGATCAAAGACGAGGCCTTCAATCGTGCTAGAATCTGTTTCGACGATCACCTTCCGAAAACCCTTAATCCAAGCAAGTTCCATTGTGTCGATCACTCCCACATCTCCGCCGTAGGTACTGTGCTCCTCCCGATGTTCCGGATGCATCCAGATAGCCACTACCCGATGTTCCGGATTCAATTTTTCTTATCATTCACAGAAAGATTTTCATATTTTAATTATGTTAGTGATTTTTAAAAATAATTTTCATAGAGTTGATAGACTGGAATCTATAAAAGATGTTTAAACAAAAATTAATTATATGGGGTTGGCTGTGACTTATTTGAGCTGGTGGTGGTGTGTTTCAACTTTCAATGTATAGACTATACAGGATTATGGGTTGGTTAACATCTATCTTAAAACAGGACGTGGTTGTAACATATCATAAGTCAAGCAGGGGTGATGCTGTTGGAAATTTTAGTGCAATCTAAGCAAGAGCTCTTGTGACTATCTTGGTCATTTGGTGTGATCCGGGATTCACTAACACTAATGGGAATTCATATAATTGGAAGAGGCGCATTCGGGTTCCTGATGTGTAGTAGTTCGAGTCTGGACGTTGAGTCTTATTGTTTTTGCTTCTTTTCTCCCTTCCTACCTGCCTCCTATTGCCTTCATATTGTTTCTGCCTCCTATTGCCTTCTTGTCTATTGTTTGCCTTGATTACATGCGTTTTAAGTGGCTTATTGTTGTGGGTCTTCCGGAAACACTCTCTCGACTCGTTCGGAGAAAGAGTGCGTACATCCTGACCCTCCAGACCCTGCGTTTTCGCGGGATATAGTGGGTTGTTGTTGTTGTGTAACATAGGTTTGGAGTATACACGTGTGTAAGTGGTTTCGTAGTTCAAGGGGACACAGGAGTATTTGAGGGTGTTCAAAACTCTCTAAAACTTGTCCCTTAGGGACAATCAATTGGTCTCTTTGGACCAATGATTGTGACATTAATATCAGTGGCAAAGGTAAGTAAGAACATGTAGGCTGGTCCTTAAGAACCAATGACTATATGTGAAGTTGTCCCTCAGGATCAACTTGAACACTGAACGGGGTTCTTAAGACCCTCTGTCAGTTATCTTACGGTTACAACTCCTAGAAAACGCGGGTTGCAGTTATTTGTAAGTTACACTCGTGTTTTTGCCCATGATCAGGCTGAGGTTTCGTGGCTGCTTTCTCCCTTTATAAAGAGTGAAGAGAGGTTAGTGTTAGAAGGATGAAAATCTTCATTTTCACTCATCTTCGAGCTTTCTTCGTAAATGCTCTTTCTAGTGTGATTCATGATTTCAAGACTAGGTCTAAATCGGTTGGTAGGTCTTATCTCACTTCTATTTTCGTGGATTCCCTTGAGTTTATGTAAGGGGAGAATTACATATTTTGGAAAAATGAGTCACGATTCCAACCTATATCCGACTACCTTCCATTGTGTCAACGATCAACTTCAGCACCCTGTCCGTGAAGAAAAATGATGAAGATCAAGCATAAGATCCACGAGATACCCACAAGATCCACACAAATACACAACAAAAGCTAGGAGAAAAGCAAATAATAGCGTAGCATATCTTGATTTGAAGATATTTCAAGCGTCCCTAGCTTGAACCCTGAATTGCCAATTTACCACTGGTCCAAGTCTTGTTTTTCATTTGGACACAGCCACTAGACAATTGTCACCTAATGTCGCTCAATATGTTTTATCGATAGTGTTCTAAAAATCCCATCACGATCTGCCTAAACCCTTAACCCTGCTTTACAACCAAGAGTCCAAGACTACTAAAGACCCTCCAAGAAACCTATCTTGGTCTCATCCAAGCACCAAGCACCCACTTAGCATCCTTTTAGAACATTATTTCTAAGTTTGATATATTAAAGGTAGGTAACAACTATATGATATAAAAAAAAATGATAATATAGATAGAAACAAGAGAATGATTCTATATAAACTCTTAATTTAGAAGGGTTTAAAATGATGTGTCAATCTCAGAGGCACATTAGGAGTCTTGACCAATCTTTTTTTTTTTTTGCCATTTTTCTTTGATTTTCTTTAATTTTTTTTCTTCTTTTTCCTTTAATTCTCTTTTTCCTTTAATTTTTTTAATCTATATATCTACTCTTAATTTACTAACTATTGGGCTTAATTCAAAACATTGAATATAGCTATTGATTAAGACACATCACATTTAAAAAATGTTATAATGATATTGATATTATTATTACTGAGTGATTTAAAATATTTATATTTATGTATTGTACTTTCATAAGATTTTTTGAAAAATATTTTTTTCGAGAAATATAAGATACATTTATTTTAAAGTTTTTTATGATTTTGATATTAACATTTATTAATACTCTATAATATTATATATTATTAATCTTTTAGTTTTAAAAACCACGTCATGACGCAAGAATGGTACTAGTAATCTATTATATATAGATTTGGCTACCGTATAGTGAGGTAAATTTGAAAATATTTTAACCCTTAAAAATTATTTTAATGGTACAAATTTACCCTCCCTTTGGAGCCCACCCACCAATATATTTCCTTGTTTCAAAACAGAAAATTTGTAAAGAAAAATTAAGCTTACCATAAATACAATACAGCTAATACACAAATGCCAAGAACCATAGATGTAAATACCAAATTCGGAATAAACCACCGGTCCAAATCCTCTGTCACAAAACCACACCCCCCTCCCCTTGGACAACCCAACCCAAACCCCAAGTGCAATTTACAATGAAACTTGTCATATTCATTCACAAGGGGCACATTCATTCATTCATTCATTTCAATGCCTTGCCACATGCAATATGCATTATCAAATTATCTATAAAAGTCACCAAGAATTCATACAACTACTATTATGTAGAGGCAAGATAGTCACAGACAGGTGAAATGCAGGAAATTTAGGACCCATCGCATCAGAGATACACCCCTTCTATGTCGGTACAATTACAGATTCGAGCTCCGATGATTTTGGTCCACCCTTAACCAACATACATACACGGTTCACAAAAACTTCAGAAGAAGGATTTAATACCCGGAACCTTTATAATGTGTCCGTTGTAATGTAGCCTACCTAGCACAATTCATCTCAGCAAAATGGCAGAAAGGATCTCCCCCATGGTTTTCTCAGGTACGTCGGCTGCATCATCCACCACAGAGCCATTCTCCAACACTGCAGCATCCAAAAAGAGCTTCCGCTTTGCGATTTCGTAGATGTTCTCATCCACTGTGGTCTTTGTGATTAACCTGGTATATGAAGTGAGATATTAAACTTAAGCTCTTAACAATAACAGTGACAAGAACAGTTGGAAGGCACCAAACCTGTAGATGGTAACGGGTTTTGTTTGGCCAATTCGGTGGCAACGGTCCTCCGCTTGTCGGTCTATTTGTGGGTTGAAATCCATGTCATGAATGATTACAGTATCAGCTCCAGTTAAGTTTAATCCTTGTCCCCCAGCTCTCGTGGACAACAAACATGCATTTATAGATGAGTCATTGTTAAAGGTGTCAACGATTATCTGTCTCTCAGAAACCTGTGTACTGCAAGTATGAAATCAGAGTTAAAAAGACGAAAATCGTCCATAAGCTATAGCCTTCAACTCTAGAAAACCAACAAGAAGTCCCAAACTCTCAGTTCATTACCAGCAAAACTCGAAAAATATAAAAGACAATGTCATCCAAATATTTCACAAAACAACGCATATGATGGTGGAATGGGTTGTGCAAAGCAGCTTTGAAACAACCAACTAAAGGTACTTAGGTGCTGCCTTGGTGTAACAAATTGTATGCAAAGAAACCTTTTCTTGCAAGAAAATATTAACAGGTCAGCTGACTCGAGGAATCATCAGGATATTAGGTGATTGGGATCACTTGGATAACTTTGTAATAAGAATCCTCCATCTACACTCGTTGATGGTTGGTGCTCAGGGTTGGAGCTAATCAAAATTCGGAATCCGGGCTTTACGGAATATATACATTAAAGGAAGGTTCAAATCAAAAGTTTAAAAATATAAATAAAAAAGAACTTTTTGGTGAAAGGGCGATGGAGAATTTGAAGCATAAGATTAATGATTTATAGAAGGGACAGAATCACAGAGCTTTGCGCATAATATAAGGTTCTCTAACAGCCCAGATATTTAAAGTTGAAATTTGACTCTTCCCTTCCTTCACTTTTTTTCTAATGCATATGAATTTGGAGCCAAAGTAATGGTGCAACTGATCAGCAGACCTGGCTCCAAATATCTGTCCTCTACTATTCTTACAATCAACCTCGTGTACCATAATTTTGAAGAATTAAATTTATTTTCTTTCGAATAAAAGTACCTTGCCAATGCAGCCATGTGAAATGGTGCAACAATCAGTCAGTCTGTCTTTCAAATGTTTATACCATATCTGTTAAGGTTTTGGATAAGAACTTGTTTATTGAATTTTTTATTCTTCCTTCCTCTTCCCATTTCCTCCCATCCTTGCTCATTTTTTTAACTCAAGTGCGGCTATCTATAACCAAAGCATCAGCATGAACTAATAGGTTTAATAATTCTATAATGCTAGATTCAATGGAACCAATCAATTTCACCATACTAGAAAAGGAAATAGCTTGTAACTGAAGTGCATAAAGGTCAGACATGACGACTTTGGAGAAGAGGCATGTCTTTCTCTGCATTAATAGGTTGAGTGACTTAAGCTTGATAGAACATAGGTCCAGTACCCTTAGCAAATGTGACTGAAGCATTGGGCTGGGCATCATCCATCTCTTAGAATGGCATCAGCCCAATTTCAGACATTGGAACACGTAGAGTTAACCAAAAAAAAAAAGGGTTACCTGCCATCAAGGCGTCGATATGTCACCCCAATGACATCCAATGTCCACTCCAAGATATCAAGCATTGAGGTCCACTGGCTAAATATCAGAACCCGGTGTCCGTCGCGCTTCAGCGAAGGAAGGAGTTTAGCTAGAGCCTATAGCACAAATTGCAAACTCATCATTAAAGCAATGAAGTTATGCTATCTTAACAAAATACTCGTATATAGAATAAAGTTATAAAATATGCAGACCTGACATTTTGCAGATTCCATCACCTGCTCATCTGCAAGAACACCTTTAACATCCTCAATGGCATGAATAAACAGAAGCTGCATGTTTTTACAAGAACGTTGATAAGTAACCAAACTTGTAACAACCATATAAATATAAAAAATAGCTCAACAAGGCATATGTTCCTATGCACAATCAGCAAAGCCTATGACTAATTGATCGCATATTGTATAAAATATGATTTCGGCTATATACAACCAATCAATCTCCACCATCACAATTCTATTATCCCATGATAGAACACTTGAAATTTCACTAACCTCCTTTGGTGCAAATCTAATTAACAGTTTTTATTTAATTATAGTTTCTGAACGGAATGTGCCTTTGTAATTTAGTATTTTACTTCTTGAATAATTTGTTTTTAAGAATATTGCTTCTGTTTCAAGTTAATATAGTAAGAATTTCATCAAACATGTTTTTGACAAAAGAAAAAAAAATGGATTTTTCAAAATTTCTTATATGCGGAAGAATTCACTTCTCCAAGTGGCCCCTATATATTACAAAATATGATGCATTAGAGACATAAGAATAGCAACTCTAGAAGGCCTAAGGAGCCTATCCTCCGCATCTAGACAGCAAGACAATTTATTGCTTCTTCTTACCCATATATAAGAGAGGTAATGAAAGGCTTCTGGATGCAACTAGTAGCCGGTGCACCAACAAGATAAAAACAAATATGTAGCAGTAATCTAAAACAGATGCTGTGAAAGGATTACCCGATGGATAGCAAAGTCATTATAACCCTTCATTTCACTAATGACTCTCTCAATGGTGCATTCAAAACCAAATACACCCTTTCGATACAACTTTTTAGCAAAACGAACAACATCCTCATCGTTGTAGATACGCCTAATAAGTAAAGGATGATTAGCGATCTGCGAGTAAAAATCCATAGTTAGTAAATGCAGCCCAAGAGAATCAATGAGAAGAAAAGAATTACAAGGAGAAGGTAAATAAAATGATAGCAGTTTAATAATAATAAAAGAAGGGCATGAACTGCGTAGAAGTTGGATTGCTAGAAGCAAAATAAACAACACCTTGCGAAACTGATGGAAGTAGTTGGAAATTTGACGGCGTGGAAGAGCTTTGACAATAGCAGCAGAATCAATGCCAGAAGTTTTTGACAAGCGAGAGTAGGAAAAAGATCGATACTCCTCAATAGCTTCATTGTAAGCAGCATCCTGTTCTTTATGCATAAACACATACTCAACCTGCATGATAAATAGTTCCGAGATTATGTCCACGTAAAATTTCAGAAACAGAATTACAGTCTTATGACAATCTACAAAACAACTACTTAAGGATAACTGTATGCATAAAGACAAAAGACCAAATCTTAACCAACCTTCTGTATTTTTGGAACAAGCTGCTGCATAACATCCGACTTGAGACGCCTAAGAATAAACGGGCCTAAAATAGACTTCATACGAGTAATCAATTCCTTGTTTTCAGCATTCAGCAGTTTTTTCAAATCCACATTCTCCGTAGCAAAGAGATCAGGCATAATGAATTCCAGCAGCGACCAAAGTTCCTGCAATCAAATCCATAGTTTATAATTACATAGAGCTCCGGAAACCATAAAAAGGATATTTCGGTTGCAAAGGGATCAGCACAGTGGCAGTTCGGAACAATGTTGAATGATGAAACCAAACAACATATTATACGCGCTATAACTAGTGGGAAAATGTCTAGGCCTAAAACAAGCAGAAATAAGTCCTCAAAAAATATTGAGGAATCCTATGCAATGGGAATTTGTCGAGATCGTAAAAGTTTAAAAAGCAGTTAATAAGATACCAGAGGAGTTACACAAATAAGGAGATATGGCAAATAGCATACATGTAAATCATTTTGCAGTGGAGTTCCTGTTAGCATTAACCGTTGGTTTGCATCTCGTGCAACTGACATCAAATTCTTCCATCTGTAACTATTTCTATCTTTCAATGCATGGGCCTCATCCATCAGCACAGAGCTCCATCGCCAACGTTTCAGAACCTTACGATCATCTTTCTGTTGTGCACTAATAGAAGAAGAGGCATTGTAAGCTAACTGAAGCAGGAAATATAACAAAATAAGAAAATTAGGAGCATAGGCAAAGCACGCATAAAACCTGCGTCTTTCGAAAAGTGAATAGCAGACAAGCATCACATTAAATGGAGCTGGCATCCCAGCCTTGGCCAGAGAGTTTAACTCTTTAGCATAAGCTAAACGTGCATTTCCATGGTACTGGATCACTGAAAATGAAGGGCACCACCTTGTAAGTTCCCTCTCCCAGTTTGCCAAAACAGAAGCCGGACAAACCACTAAATGTGGTCCTGGGTCGTTCTCTAAGTAGTTCAGTAAGGTTAAATAGGTTATAGCCTGACATGAGATATGCCACTAAGTAAGAATAAAGTGTAAATAAGTTCTTAAAAATTATAAGAAAACAAGCAGAGCTTAGGCAAAAATACCTGTACAGTCTTCCCAAGACCCATTTCATCTGCCAATATGGCTGTAAGAGAATAAATGTAGTTGAAAATAACAAAAATTAGACAATCATATCCCAGTAATGTACAGAACATGACAAAGTGCATGCGACGTATATGCAGTTGAACTCCAGAGACCAATGTCCTCATTCTTAAAAAAATAAGAAACCTTTGTTCATGAAACAGAAAGAAAGAAAGAAAGAAAGAAAGAAAGAAAGAAACATACTTTGCATTATGCAGCAAGAGCTAACAGTTATTCTTTTAGATTACAAAAAAGGCTTCATATTAGTGAGTGAACCTAGCCTACTCTTGTCAAAGACGGAGTATTAGACAGGATGATCTCAGACACATTTTTCAAAAGTCGTCACCTTAAGAGGCCTTGTAGTAAGTTGTAAAAAGACAACTCAGCCACTAACATATACTAGCACACAAGTAGAACCAGCATTTTGGGGGGTGGGGGGGGGGGGGGGGGGGGGGAGAGAGAATTTAAGGTATCATTAGTTCTTCCACGCAACCACACCCACACACAACCCACTAGAAATCAAATCAAAATGATTTGACTATTACTGTATGAAGAGAGATGAGCTCCAGATAATTCTTAGTTCCAAGGCATTTAAAACCGCAAGAAGGGTTCAATTTCATTAAAATTCAGAAAAAAAGAAAAAAGTCAGAGGGTAAACTCAGTATATTATAAAGCAGGTAATGAAACATACCACCACCAATTTTCTTTCTGTGCAACAAAAGAAGAAAGTTAACCCCAACAAGCTGGTATGGCTTAAGTAGTGGCTCAAAATCTGAATCATCAGCAGCACATGCAGCATTGACATCATCCTGTCATAAAAACATCAAGATCCTACTTGTGTTAAGCAATAATCATTTCATATTTTCATTTGATGGTGAGCAAAGAAGAGAAATTGCAAAAGCAAGCAAACATTCAAGATGTATTTAGATGATTTATGAAAACACCAACAGAGTAGTTGGAAGAGATGAGGTTGCGTTAATTTGGGATATTTATCATTTCCCCTCGTCCCCCTTCCTAAGACTATCTGATTTTCACCATGTTCCAAGCACTACAAAACATCACACACAGGTCGGCAAGTTACTCAAAGTTCATGTTAGGCTCTCTCAAATGGACCACTTTCTGGACAAACATTGATCAAGATAAAACTAATCTATCACAAAGTGATCATAAAAAAGTGTGTTTTATTTTTCGATTATATACAAAACTAAAACAACATATAAAATCACCTGAGTGACGATCCTAACCGAAGAAGCGTCCACCTCCGCATAACCATTAGATTCCAAAGGCAGAGCCGAAGACGAACCATAAAGCTCCCTTCGAAGCTCCTCCGCGATCTTGCCACACTTCTGCAACGCCCTCCCGACCAAATCAACCTTTTTAGAAGACTCATTGGAAGGTCCATCGCTCTCCCAGTCACCGTCGTCCTCATCCTCCTCCGACTTCAATTCCACCACCTCATCTCCATTTCCAGCCACAACGTCATCGTCCTCGTCGTCGTCGATCACGAATCTGCGGCCACGGGTGGTCGGCGGGCGGTAATCGCCGGGGTCGTCGTCCTCCAAGCAATCTTCCTCCGATTCGGAATCATCCGCGGTCAAATCGACGGTCTGAGCGGCGACGGAGGAGGCCGGGAGCTTCTGCTGCTTCCTGAAGGCGAAAGATTCGATCGGCGTAGGGGCAGGGGCGGGGGCGGTGCTGAGGACCCTGGAGGGCTTGAAATCGAAATCGTCCCACTCGTCGTCGGAGATTTCCGCGAACTCTCGCTTCATCGCTGGCCAAAACCCTAGCCCCCGCTGAAGGGAAATGAAGCGCCAAAAAATCGATTTGGGGGAGAGAGAGAGAGCGAACGAGCGAGCGGAGGGAATTTATACGACGCGTTGTTGTTGGAGAGTTTTAGCTTCAGTCAGGTTCTAAAGAACAGAAACCCTTCTTCTAGTTCTAGTAATGAGATTTATTTTACTTAAAATTTTTTTCCAATGATATTTTTAATATTAATATTCATATGTATAATTAAAATACAAATGCACACAATTAAATTTAGAAATATTTTATTAACTTGGATAAATCTGAGATTCCTTCAAGGTTTAGTCATTCAAAGCTTCGGAATTGGGTAAATCTGAGATTCCTCCAAGCTTTAGTCATTCAAAGCCTTGGAATTGGGTAAATATGAGATTCCTCCAAGCTTTAGTCATTCAAAGCTTCGGAATTGGGTAAATATGAAATTCTTCCTCCAAGCTTTCCACTGTATAAACGAGAGGTTACTTCAATCTCACAAACAAGCAAGCAAATTACCCAAACCATCTAGCAAGCAAAAAGGATCCAAATGGAAACCCACTCCCAAACCCTTTCGCTTCGCAAGATTCAAACTACCCAAACCATCTACCATATCAAATGCATCCATACCACCCATCACATCAACACCGTCTTTCGTATCAGTATGCAAACATTCCTTTCATACCTCCTTATCAATGACTCTATTAACTTTTAAAAATAATCTCATACTTAGTAACATTATTATCTATAAAATTATTTAAAAAATTAATATTTTATAGACTTTTTTAATTTCTTAAAAAATGTGCCAAAAAGTCAAGCAACAATTTTTTATAAATGGAGGGAGGGTATGAAAATATACCAAAACTAGTATGATTCCCGCGTCATGGTGCGGTTTTTTTTTTAAAAAATAGTAATACGTTAAATTAATATTACAAATTAATAATAAAAGTTCAGATAATTAAATATTTTGAATTAAACTCATTGGTTGATAAAACAATTAAAGTAATATACTAATATATATATAGATATAGATTACTAATATTAATTTTATATTTCCTTATTATTATTTTTATGTTTTGAATTAATCCCATTGTTTTTTAAAAAACTACTAAAACTATAATTTAGGCTAAGATCATGGATTAATTGAATTTTCTAAGAAATTGATTGAATAGCCTAATTTTAAGGAGAAAGTGACAACTCATAAAAAAATGTTTCTCTTTTAATAGTTAGATATAAATATAGATTGTTTTTTTAAAACTACTAAAATTATAATTTATGCTAAGATCATGGATTAATTGAATTTTTTAAGAAATTGATTGAATAAACTACTTTTAAGGAGAGGGTGACACCTCATAAAAAAAATTCTAAAATTATTCCGAATAATTTAGGCTAAGATCATTGATTAATTGAATTTTTTTAAGAAAATGATTGAATAACCTCTCTCTTTTAATAGTTAGATATAGATACATAGACACATAGATAGATAGATTTATTATATTGATATCTTTTTAACCTAAATTTTAATTTGAACAAATATTTTGAGACTTAGTTCTTTTTAATTTTAAAATTTTTCATAAGATTTATTTATACAATTTAGGAAATTATACTAATTATTGATATGGATAGATTATAATTTACAAATATATAGATTAATTGCCATACAAATCGAGAAATATCTTTTTTTTGGTGCAACAATATCTATTATCTATCTTTTTTTGGTGCAACAATATTATCTATCTAGATTGAGGGGAAAAAAGGGAAACATAATTAATCACCGCCAATAGTAAACGATAAATACCCATAATTTCTTCCACAATCTTCACCCATTGTTGCGCAGTGCTATTGAGATCTTCGGCTTGTCTCGTAGTCGTACCCCATCATTAACTGCTTTTAATCCTCGCAATCCTCCCCAGATAACAAAATCGACTCTAATAATAAATTAATAATGGCGGATAAGCAGATGATGATCACCTCTTTCCTTGAGGTCGCCGTTGGCCAGACCTCCTCTACCGCCCACCAATTTCTTGAAGTAATTTCTCTTCCCCTTCAAAAAAATCTGTTTTTTTTTTTAATATTCTAATTCACTAAAAGTTTGCGCCTTTTTGCCCCTAAATTGCGTTTTATGATTTAATTTGTTGTTTCTACTGGACTCAAGAGTTGTTTAAGCGCATATTCTGGTTTGTTTGTTCGATTTTCAGACTTAATTTTGTGATTTTAATCGATTGGTAATTTCAATTTGAACTAAGAAAATAAATTTAGGCGGGTTCTCTAGATTTTGTGAATTTTTGGGGGGAAATTCAGGGTTCCGTTCTAATCTCAAGTTTGATGTTGGTTGTGATTATGAGTCAAATTGAAATTCATAGAAGTGTATGGATAACACAAGTTGTTTGTCTGAATGAATCCAAAAGCTCTCTACTGTCTGCTAAAATTCATTGTAGTGACTAGTGACAGTTGAACTAGTTACTGATACATTACTTAGCTGCATTGCACTCGTCAGTGATGTTTAATGTGTGTTTTGGAACATGTTAGGCTACAAGTTGGAACCTCGACGAAGCTATTCAGCTATTCTATGTGGGAAGTGAGGGAGGGCTTGGTTCTTATTCATCCTACAATCCACATGTTGAATCTAATGCAGCATCGAGTTATCAGAATTCCAGGTATATATTCTTGGTGATTTCGTATGGAGATTTTCGCCAATTGTGTTTTCGCTAAACTTGTAACCAACTGTTTCTTCTCTTCCTTTGTGATACAGCAAATACGTTGGACAGGGCGATGGAGATGAAGTGCGTGCTCCTCTGCCTGTGAGGACGGAATCTCTCTATGGGTATGCACTTATTTTCATTGCAATTACTCCAAATTTCTTGTGTTTCCTTTTGCTTACTTGTTATCTGTCAATCCAGAAGATCTAGCAGGCATGGTTATGCACCCACTTATGATGAAGATATGATGGAGCCGGAAGTGTGGGGCGAAGAACAAGCTGGCACATCTATGACAGATAACTCTCAAGACAGTCTTGCTTCCTTGTATAGGCCTCCATATGCTCTGATGTACTATGGGTCTTTCGAACAGGTATGCGTTTTCCTTTAGCTTTTCTCTGTGTGACTGTCTATATTGCCTTCTAAGACGAAAACTGAACGTCCTCTGAAATTTCAGGCCAAAGCTGCTGCTGCTGGTGGGGATAAGTGGCTTATTGTAAACCTGCAATCAGAAAAGCAATTCAATTCCCATATGGTAATTTCCTTGTTTCTCCTGATTTTCGTGACTCGTACTCTATTCGTCTAGAAGAAGTTTGCTCATTACGAGTTTTTTAATGTACAGCTTAACCGGGATACATGGGGAAACGAAGTTGTTGCTCAAACCATCAAGTCCAGTTTCGTCTTTTGGCAGATGTACAATGGGAAAACCGAGGGGATGAAAGTCTGCACTTACTACAAAGTGGATTCCCTGCCTGCTGTCCTCATCATTGACCCTATAACAGGGCAAAAGATGCACTCATGGTCTGGAATGCTACATCCCGATGATCTATTGGAGGTATAGAACTAACTCATTAGAGTATGATTGTCGAATCAATGCATTCGCTGACATTAAACATTATCTGGCTGCAGGCTCTAGTTCCCTTGATGGACAAAGGTCCTCGAATGTACATTCACAAATTGTACAAGAAAGCTTCTACTTCAGTAGTCCCGGTTTCTAAGGATGAAGATGAGGTTCTTCAACAAGCCATAGCAGCTCCAATGGAGGATGTGATAGAGGCTGAAGACAAACCAGGAAAATGTTGTTATCCGCCTCTTCCAGATGAGCCCAAAGGCGAGAAGAGCCTGCTGTCTAGAGTTGGATTCCGTCTGCCTGATGGGCGTCGGGTGCAGCGGACTTTCCTCCGCAGTGATCCAATACAGGTTAGCTGATTGCTGCTGCTGCTTTTTTAGGATTCCTCTTTCTTATGGTTAACCGAAAAGTCTCTCTAAATGCATATTTTTCTTGTTCTGTAGTTGTTGTGGTCTTTCTGTTATAATCAACTCGGGGAGGACAAGGAGCGCGCATTCCAACTGGTACAAGCGATACCCGGATTGTCGAAGAAGGTTGTGGACTATGACGACAAAGTCACGGTAGGAGAGTCGGGGCTGTCGAACTCGATGATCTCTGTTATTTTGGAGTAAACTCTTCAAGTACTGGAGTAGCTTAAGAAGTCATATCTTTTTTGGTTGAAAATTTGCTAAGCTGAATTTCTGAACCTACAGAAATGTAAATAGCCTTTTGTAGTCACAGTATTTGATTTTATGGTTGCATATAGAGTGCACATATAGTTATGAAAAAACCTTCACATATTAACACTTTTATAATGGAGTATGTTACAGAAGGGATACATCCAACACTAATCTTTTATCTATTAATATTACTAATTATGCTAGCATTTTGCTGACGTGTCACGCCCACAATTAAAGTTGAATTTTTTATTCAAATGAGATTTTCTTATTGGTCAATATTATTATGGAAACTTTAAAATATTTGTTTCCTATTTTAAATATGATTTGAATCCATTCCCTTTTTTTTATTTTCGGTTTTATTGTCGTAAATATTGAGACATGTTTCCATTTTTTTCCCGACTGCAGTCTCTTTTCGATTATATTGCTGATGTGTCACGCTCACAATTAAACTTGAATTTTTTATTCAAATGGTATTATCTTATTGGTCAATATCATTGCTGAAATTTTAAAATATCTGTTTCCTATTTTAAACATATTTGTTTCCTTTTTTGATACTAAAATATTATTTAATTTGATATGTTGTATGTCAATTTGTGATCTATTTTAATCGTCTACGTACATTGAACATTCGTCAATTCTTGGCTGATTTTATTCTTGGATATTGAAATTGTTGATTTATCATTTTTAACCGATTGCAATATTCCCCACAATGTCTACATACAACGAACATGTAATAATCAATTTGTAAATATTTGATTTCAAAAATTAATTATAAAAATCAATTAGAGCCAAATAAGTGTTATTTTATAATTTAATTATTTTAGACATCTTAAATGACTATCGAAAAATAAATAATATTTTAAGACTCACAAACATTACTAGGGCTGGGCAAAAATTCCCACGAAAACCGAACCAACACGTGCCACCCGAACCAATTAAATTGGTAACCAATTGAAATACCCCGACTGTATTTTTCTTTTATGACGTCACTTTGTAAGGAATTATGACGTCAGAGATAAAGTTTTAAGGTAAAATTTTATGGAGTTTTATCAAGTCTAGAATATATTGGGATTTAGGAAAGATCCGCTAGCATGTCAAGGGTTAAGTAAAGAGGCTATAAAATTTATTGGATATTTAAGACATTCTTAAGAATAAGTTGGTAAAATATTCCCAAAGTGGTGGAGTGAAAGATTGTTGGAATATATAATTAAGGAGGGTGAAATATGTAAATTTAAAAACTTTGGGCTATTTCTCGTAATTATTGCATAATGTGGGCCAAAATGGAATAGATTGCCACGTTGCTTCTTTTCTTGGTAGAGATTGCCACGTTTACATGTTGATTAGCTTGAACTTGCTTGGCATCCAAGGAGTTACCTCATTGGTTGGACATTACTATATAAAGGGGTGAAGTGTGATTACATTTCGGCATTCACTCTAGCTATATTGGGAGCTTATTACCGTAAATCCTCTCGTACCACTTTGATATCGGGTGACGTTGATTATTATTCAGTCGTTGTATTTTGGGACGATCCGACATTATCCCACCGGTAAAACCCCTCTCATTTATTTTAAGATTTTGGATGTTTTATATCGTTATAATACCCGTATATAATTTAAGGTATCTCCTTATTAGTCGTTATGATGGTCATTATTATTAAGAAATTTGGGTATTTCTTAAGACAATATATCATTGGATAAAGCGGGTATTTCTTTTAAGTCGAGATAGTGCTCAATTATTTTGGATTATATGGCATTTCTAATTCGTTATAATGCCCAATTAAATTTAGGAAAGGAAATCCTAAATTAAGTTTGCAAGTCCTAATATTGTCTAGGCATTTTAAAAAAAATAGTGTTGGACAAGTGAGTAAAGGATATAAGTTTTATCGGGCTAATTAAGGATTATTTTAAAAGGAGACTCTGTCGAAGTTTAAGGGTAAAATTATTGGACGTAAGCTAATTGAATTTTTGTCTGCTATGTACGGCGTGGCTGGATGCGCTTGGTTATATAGTTGGTGACGTCAAGCGGGATCCTACGTCTTCAGAAGGAACTAAATCTCTTGGTTAATCATAATTCTTATTATTCGGAGACTTTTGGTCTGTAACCAAGGCAAGTGACTTTGTCCTATTTACTTCCTAAAAGACCCAATGCCTTTCTTTTAATCCGTGTCAGTTGCTAATTATCAAGTATATCTGTCATATCTGTTTAAAATAAATTGCAAAGTATATTTATTCTTGCAATCTCTGTTCATTCATTCTCTATTCAAGCCAGTTTTATACTCTCCAGGTGTTGACTTGGGTTGATTTTCAGACCAGATTCTTATTTATTGTGTAAGTTGAACATATGTATAAATTAGTATCTAGACTGACGGCTAACGAGATAAATTACACGGGTTCATCTAATGAATCCTTATAATGTGACACGTGTGTGTTACTAATCTAGTAACAAGAGAAGTGTTAAACGTGTGTGCGTGTGAGCGTGAATGTGCGTGATCATAACAGGTCAAGACTTGTTACGTCTTGCTCTATAAGCTTTTCATGAAAAGTTCATTTTGAATATTATCAAAATGATACATTTTACCCAGATGAGTGGTAAATAGGCATGTGCCGGTATGACGTTGCTACTTTGTTACGTCAAGTACAACGTGGTTCAATAACGATATAAGTGAGTGATAAATAAATAAGCGTTAATGCCTTGTAGTGAGAATTAAGTAATCATTGTTTAATATCATTCGAAGAATGGTATGTGTTAAGTGAGTACTTTATCCTTATGAAATATTTTATACGTACAAGGGATATATGTGTATGTGTGTGTGTGTGTGGATGTGGGTGTATGTGTGGGTGACGATGATCATTATTCTTTTCCGATATCATTTTCCATTGGAAATATGATTCTTCAGAAATTCCGTTTCTCAGATATCTAATGTTATTGGATTATCCTATTCATATTTCTTTTAAGTGTCCAGAGATCCACAAAAATACCGTTCCGTCATTTGCTAGTTCTTCACCGAACTAACCAACCGTGTTGTGTATTGGTTGGCTGGTGTGCCTCGTCTGCATACAATGTACATCAGTCAAATTTTGCAGGTTAGGTAAGGAGGCCTTGAAGAGTTGACATTGTACAAGTAAAGATTTTAAACGTTTTGTTATATAATAAAGTACGTCTTTCAAATTTCTATACCTTATGTATGAGATTTCACTTTATCTTGCAAGATTGCGGAAAATATATGTAAAAGCTTTGCGCCATGTGTTAATGATAAAAACCATACTTCATGTCTTCCGCTGTCATTCTTTTGAATTATTTATTTATTTATTTATTGATCATCTTGTTTATGGGAGCATGGTTGCATGTCCCTATAAGCCTAAGGTAATTCTGAGGACAGTAAAGTCTGAATAATTACTGACGCTGCAACATTCCCTCGTTTACAGAAGGGGGTGTTACACCAATTAAGTTGGTTACCAATTTAATTGGTACGGTATACCGAACCAAGTTTCAGAAGTCAGTACGGTAACGGTAATTGAAACGGAAAAGTTGGTATTACCATTACCAACCGATTTGAAATTGGTTGGTACGATAATTACCAACCAATTCCTACCAATATATATTTAGGATTTTTTTAATTTATATTTTAATTGTTTTAAGTTTTAATGTAAGTCCATAACTTTTTATGTAAAATACTAAAATTTAATTAGGGAAATAAAGAAAGAAAAAAAAGCCTAGCCTTAGGTTTTTCACAATTCGGCTTCATCCCTTTAATGACGGTCACCCTCTGAGATCTAAGTTCATTTACCTATGTTATGCTAGGGCTCAAAAAGTGTATATTGTTTTACTGCTTTTTTTTAAGTATTACCTATTAACTTGATTTCTTTTTGTATTTGTTATTTTCATAAACTGATTTTAATCAATGGAGGAACTAGCTCGACCTCGGTTCAGACTAAAACCTAACCTTTATTTAAAAGTACATGAACATATTATTTTGAATATTGTCGGGAATATTTAAGCTTTTATTTTGATTTAGTGCTTAAATACATGAACAATTTAAGTATTTATAGTTGTTGGTACTTGAATTGTACTAAATCACTTATAAGTTTTAATTAAACTGTATTGTATTTGACTATTTGTATGTTTTTTATTAACACTCAAAACATGGTAAAATACCATTACCAACATGTACCAACCAACTTAATTGGTAACCAATTAAGTTGGTACAACCCCTTCGATGGTTGGTAATGGTTCGGATTTTAAGATTACCAATTCAAATTGGTTGGTACACGGTAAACGAAAAAAAGAATCGGTAATGTACCAATTCCACCCCTAAACATTACTAATGCTTATTTTACATCTTGGATGAGGCTTCTTAGATCACTTTTCTACCTTTAAGGATCTTTTTTTTACCATCTTACCTTTATTTTCACTATTAATTTCTCTATCTTTCTAACCATCTTTCTCATGAAAATAATCAATAAGTTATGTACATCTACATATTTAACTTCAAAATTATTCACACAATCATGTGCTTATGGTTTTTTAATATTTGTACGGGAGCTTATATTTTACTTTTTTAGATCTATGCTAATGATAATAATTATATATTTATTTCAAATTATATTAGATGGTGTGTTTGAGTATTATTACTACTTTACCTTATTAAATCATTTTCAAAATTTGTATCGTATCTCTTTCCAACTAATTTATAAATTATAAAAAAATATTTTATACATATTTTTGTTGTAAACACGTGTATATATATATATCAATATAGTATTATATAGATATATAAAATGATGTTCAAATTAAAATGGATCAAGCTCCCGTGCCTTCAAGGCACGGGTATTACACTAGTATCTTCACTATAAACCTATGCAAGTTGCATAATGCAACATCTCTTCGAGCTCAGATCCATGAATCTGCATAGTTAACATAGAAAAGTATAGATTCAATTCCGAACTTCGAATAGAAACAGATAAAGATGCGATTTAACTCATTCATCTCTCTCTTCTCCTCCACCCCACCCTTGTCTTCCTTCTTGGCCTCAACCTCAGCCTTGTCATCCTCCTCTATAACTGTTTTGGCATCATCCTGATTGTTCCCCCGACCTTGCTCAGCATCGTTGTCAACCTTGTCACCCTCGTCCTTTTTGGAAGCCTTGTCACCCTCGTCCTTGTCTACCTTGTCCTCAACCTTTTCTTTTGCAGCGTCCTTGCCATCCCCGTTGTCATCGTCCTTTGGCTCGTCCTTCTCCTCAATGTTGCCAATTGAAGCGCCCTTGCCCTCCCCATTGTGATCAACGTTAAGCTCGTCCTTCTCCGCCGCCTTGTAATTGTCAACGTCCTTCTCTTCCACCTTGTCGGTCTCCTTGTCCGCATCCTTGAATTGTCCTCCACCTTGTCAGCCTCCTCCACCATTTCCTCATCATCCACATGAGCCTTACCACCGTCCTCAGCGTCATCGTCCACCAAAGAAACGTACCTCTGTAAGGGGATTCGGTCATTTAGTCACATACTAGTGTAATGCCCGTGCCTTGAAGGCGCGAGATTTTGATCTATTTCAATTTGAAAATTATTCTATATATCTATTTAATACTATATTAATATGTACTTTTTCACAACAAAATATGTATAAAGTATTTTTTTTAAATTTATAAATTAGTTGCAACGAGATACAATACAAATTTTAAAAATAATTTAATAAGGTAAAGTAGTAATAGAACTCAAACACACCACCTAATACACTTTGAAATACATATATAATTATTATCCTTAGGATAAAACTAAAAAAATATATAGAAGTTGTCATATAATTATGGTAAATAATTTTTTTAATAAAGTATATATTTTTTCATACAAATGTTTTGTATTAAAATTTTTCAAGATATCATTAATTATAATATATTATAAATGAAATATGTATGAGATAGTGAGGTAAAGAGTGTAATTATACAAAAGAAATAAAATAATATATAAGAAATCATATCGATACACATGTAATATATATTTATTTTATTCTTATTTCATAAACCAAATTATCAAACTATATTAATAAACGTTAATCCAGATTTTCTTCCTCAATCCAAAAGCAAACTACCAAAAAGGGGTGACAAAGGAAAAAAGGCTAAACAAATAAAGTATATTTAAAATAGAAAATAAATATATTTAAATTTGGAAACAAATATTTTAAAATTTCACCAATAATATTGACCAATAAAAAAATACCATTTGAAAAAAAAATTCAACTTTAATTGTGGGCGTGACACGTTAGCAAAATGCTAGCAGAATTAGTAATATTAATATATTTTGGAGTACCAGCACTTCAAAATTATCCTACCAATTGCATATTTATATCTTACCATTTATGCTTTCCAAGATAACAGATACCCAAAGAAACACATACCTTTCCCTTGTCGCCCTTCTGCGAGAAAGCCTTCTTACAAGCGTCACTAACCTCACTTATCATGTCCTCAGCACCGCAAACCTATGTTACCCGGATACGGATACGGATACGGGGATACGATACGATACGGGTACGGGGATACGGCAATCTAAAAAATAAAGGATACGATACGACCAGGATACGGCAACATAAATAATATGTCGTTTTAAAGGTCTAAGCCTAAATAATAGCTATTTATCATCAAAACATATATAAACGAAACTATATTAAAACTATTAAGTCTTTAACACCGAGTCCAGAAAAATAACAAGAATGGTCAAGTCAAAATTCAATCCATAATTATTATTTTTTTAGAGAAATTCAATCCACATTTACTTATTACTAGTTTGTTGGCCTAGAGCATCCCCAATGGTGGGGTGCCTCAAAGTTTCTCTCCCCTTTCCTCATTCGTCCACCTCACTTTCCACTAACTTTATTCTCAACCCTCCCCAATTCAATTATTCCTCCCCACGATGGTCAGGTTCCCCAATAATCTATCTCATCACATTTTTCATACCCATTTTATTTTTCCTATAATTTCAAATATTAAAAAATTAAATTGATTTATATAAAATTTTAATTTAATTTTTTAATTAAATTTGATAATTAATTTTAATAATTTAAAGTATTGTTAAATAAATTGTTAATAAATTTGAAATTTAAAAAACATATAAATTTAATATTATAAGTTAATATATAATAATATTTTTAATTATTTTTAATAATTTAAAATATTTAAAGTAAATTTAATATTACAGTATAAGTTAATATATTTAATATTATAAGTTAATTATATTTTAAATTACTTTTAATAATTTAAAAAATTATTAATGTAATTATTAATTATATTTTTGAATTACTTTTAATAATTTAAAACGTTTAAAATAAATTGTTAATATATCCGAAAACTAAAAAATATTAATTTAATTTTTTAATCATATTCGATAATTAATTTTAGTAATTTAAAGTAAATTTTTATTAAATTAAACCATTGAAAAAATTATTAATGTAATTATATAATTATATTTAATAATTAATTTTAATATTTTAAAATATTTTAATTAAGTTGTTAATATTTTTTAGTCTTTAATTAAAATCTATGAATGAAAATAAAAAAATAAAATGATTTATTAAGGTGACACGTGTCATCGTTTCATTGGTTTCGGATTTGGGAAGGTTCCCAATATATTGGGGCACCCCAAAGTTGGGGAGGTTGTCCACAATGGTCGTGTTCCCCAAATCGCATGAAAAAGTGAAATGGGGAGGGGAGCTCCCGACCATTGGTGATGCTCTTAGATATAAAAGAGGGGATTTTAATTTTTTGATTTGGACTTTAACATTGGGCTTGGCCCAATCCATATGTTGTAATATGTAACTACAAACCCTAGACCCTGTACGAATTCAGACAAGGTTCCATCTTCAACCTCAAGGTTCCATCGTCTTCTCCGCCGCTCCGCAAGGTTCCAGCTTCAATATCAGATCTGGCGATTAATACAATACTCTAGGTGGCCAGTCGATGGGTGCCCATCTCTAGTGTCGGTGGCCGTGGAAACTGGCAGGGAGACGACGAGGGCTCAATCGACAAACTCTCAAAGGTCGAGAATACCGTATCCTATGCCGTATCTAAAGAGCTTTGTCCAGTCAACGATACGTTGACCGTATTCGATACTGGGATACGCGTATCGGACCCGTATCAGCCCGTATCCGCGTATCCGACCGTATCGGATACAAAATACAAAGCTCCCAGCCGTGTCCGGGTAACATAGCCGCAAACCGGCTCCCCATTTCCACCATCATGTCCCTACAGATGGCCTCAACCTTCGCCACGATCCGGGCCTCCAGACCGACGCTGGACGCGTCTAACCCTGATTGGCTGGTTCCCTGACTAGTCCAGCCGTGGCATCCTCTTGACGTCGCTTGTCTTTGCGGGCCCTGTGGTGCTTCTGGTCAAAGAAGACGTCTGGAGACTCTTTCCTGTACGAGGTATTCGGGTGGGTTTCTTTCTCTTTATGGGAATGATTCCACGTTCTCATATCGGATATGGCTGTTTGGGGTTTCTCATCTGAGACACATCAGGGTGATGGTGTCGTCAATGTTACGGCCGAAATGATTCCCAATCTCAAGAAATGTCTCGTACACCCACAACTGCATCCACAATTTGGTAAGATATTAACACACAGTTGGCACGACAACTTGAGAGAGTTGGTAAGATATTATTGACAATTGACAACACAAATATTGACAATTGCCAACTAGTAGACACTTTTTTGGCAAAGGTTTTTAACATATTGTAAATCTTCACTAACTTGGAAAGCTATCGGGAACCTGTAGAGCGCGTAGGTTGACCTATCTTTTAAGTGTATCTTTGCATCCACCATGGACTTTAACGTCCCAGCGAGGCTTTCGTGTAGCCTCTCGTACATCAGCCTGCCCCAAGGGAAGTGCAGAAAATAGATGGTGTCCTCAAGTAGCAGTTTAACAACCCACCCCCGGTTTGAGTCTTCTTCTCCAACCCAAACAGAATGCCCTCTACTATGACTAGGAGGGCAAGCTTGTACTTTTTCATGAGGGAGCCCGAGTCCGTCTCCTTTTTGTGCGCCCACACTCTCTCCACATCCTTCACACACACCTTCTCATTCTTAAACAGCTGGTAAATGGTGTCCTTGTGGTCGTCCTCCATCACATCCCTCGGGGGTGGTGAGCTGTTTAGCCCCGCTATCAGCGCGAATTCGTGAAGAGAGAATCGCGCATGATGCCCCTGGATGGAGTACCATGTCTCATGTTGCTTCTGCGTCTTCAGCTGCCAGAGAAGGCAATAGTGTACCAACTATGCGGCGAATTTGTTTCTGGAGTCCATCCTCACGATGCCCCCGAACTGGCTCTTCATGAGGGCCTTATAATCGTCACGGTCAATGCATAAGTCCAGGCCTTCGAGCAGGTCAAAATTGGAATGTGACAACGCCCCCCAAAGAAGTGGTGTTTCTCTGCAACAGCCAACACAGCCTGCAATACATGTAACAATCTTAGGTTCCAATTTTTTTTTTTCCAACCATTACAACCACAATTAGGTAACTATCTCAGTTTCCTTACCCCCTGGTTGCCTGGTCCTGCCCTTGCTTTCTTCTTTCTTGTGTTTGTCACTTTTTATGCTGATTGAACAGAGGGTACATGCAACACAATCACCACACACATACATTCAGACATTCAGGTCACCTAATCTGTCATACCAACAGTTCAAATTTATCCTACAAATTTCAATTTAATATCCTACCAATTATGCTATCCTCTTCTGTCCTACCAATTTTGCATTTCAGACAAGTTTGGTTGATTTTACATCTTTCCCAATACAACAGATAGCCAAAGTAATTCACCAAAATCAATTAACCAACAATTCATCAAACATATAGGCATTTCATCAAACATATACTTTCAGACATATACTTTCAAACATATAGACAACCACCACACACATATACATTCAGACATTCAGGTCACCTAATATAGTAATATGTCAAACCAACAATTCAAATATATCCTACCAATTTCATTTTAATATCCTACCAATTCGGCTATCCTCTTCTTTCCTACAAATTTCGCATTTCAGACATGTTTGGTTGATTTTACCTCTTTCACAACACAATAGATAGCAAAAGTAATTCACCAAAACCAATTCACAAAAAAATCATCAAATAAATAGGCATTTCATCAAACAGTTGGTGGACACTAAGGGTTTCAACACTACAAAACCAATTCACCAAAATTTCCTACACCATCGTCGGCATACGAGCTGTTCAAATATATCCTACCAATTTCATTATCCAGTCCTACGAAATCTGCTACCAAAATTTTAGACACAATCTTCTATATTCCGTCCTACCACATGTGCAGACTTCCCCTACCGATTATCCCCAGTCTTCTTAATTGCTTATCCATCCGAACCTCTCCTTGCCCATTTATCCCCAATTCCTTACCCGACATCCCCCAACCCTTACCCATCCGATTCCCGATATGCACAAACCCTAATCGCACCCCAACTCCCCAAAATCGCAACTGCAAAGACACCCCCTAACCCATCCTATTTCATTCCTCTACTGCTAGGCAACTGCAATGGCAGCCCCATGTCTGCATTTCTTCCAAAAACAGCCACTAACCGCACCCCCATATCCCCAAAATCGCAATTGAAAATCACACATCAAGAGTTGCTTACCTTCTTCTTCAACCGGTTACTTCCTCCTTGGCAGAGTTGAGGGTGAAATCGGCCTTCTTTCCTGCCTGTCGCTCCTCCTTTCTCTCCTCTGATTTTTCGTCTCTCTAGCGCTTCAAATGGTTTGTGTCCCGTCTCTCTCCATCGTCCTTTTGATTTTATAAACTCCCGTACATGAGCAGTTACCTTTCACCTGCAACACCCGGTCACAAACAATGCCAGGAAATCGGACATTTTTTTGGGCGATTTGCAAAACTAGACAAAAAAAAAATGTTTGCAAACCTAGACTAGTACATTGGTTTTTGGCCAAGGGTAGAAAGTATGATAGTTTTGCAAAAAAAAGAGGCAACCGGATGAGGGAGTTGCAGGTGAAGGGGAGGGACACTGTAGCTACATTCTACAATGTAGCTGTGAGTGACATGTGGCACTAAAAGGCATCATCCGTTCATTTCAGAAAACTGTACACTGCCCATCTTACCAATAGAATGAATTGGTCCTACCAATAGGCTAAACCTGTCTTTCCATACTTGGAGATATTTTGGAGAGAATCTGGAGGGGATTCACTGTAGCTGATTTGGCGGGCTGTCAGTGCAGTTTTGGCGCCAAAACAGGGTTCCTCCTTTGGGGAAAGGGGGGAGCATTTATGAGGGGAAAATGCAATGATTACATTGATGGGTGTCCCCCAAGAACATATATAAGCTTGAGAGGATGATCTGAAGCACCATAACATGCTCTGCAAAAAGTGAGGCAGAGTAAGAGAGAAGCGGAAAGGACGGGGAAAAATTTGCCCGTTCATCCCAGGAAACGATACAGTCCCCGTCCTACCAATAGAATATTTCCGTCCTACCAATAGTGTACAACTGTCCTTTCATATTTGAAAAAGTGCAAGAAGTTTGTCCGGTGGCAGAGAAGTTTGTCCGGTGGCAGTGTCCTACCAATAGTGTACATCTTTGTGTGCAAACACAACGCTCTACCAATTGAGCTAATAGGCTATTTTCTATCCATCTTCATTATGAATGCATATTAACAGGCATCCAATTGAACCAAACATTGCTGTTACATGTGTTTTTGGAGTGCAATTAATTAAGGCCAACTGGTAAACCTGTCAAAATGAAACCCGACCTGGCCGCCCGGAAATGTTTGAGTCAAAACCTGAAAATTTAGACCGGACATTTTTTTCGACCCGAACCCGAAAACCCGATAAATTTCCGGGTCAACCGGGTTCGGGTCCGGGTCGTCCCGGTCGGGTCAGTGATCTTTAAAAAAAAAGGGTTTGGGGCAAAAGCAAAACGCACCGTCTTCAATCTTCAGTTTGCCGTCTCCGCTCTTCACTAAACCCTAACCGTCTGTAACCAGCCGCTTTCTTCTGTTGCGCTCGCCTTCTCCTGCTGCTGCTGCTCTCGACCTAGTTACGCTGCCTGCTTCTGCCGCTATCGAGTCTTGTCGTCTCGATCTGGTTGCGCTCTCGAGCCGCTGTTGCTCCTGCTGCTCTCGCCTGCCCCTCCTGCTGCTCGGTGGCCTCTTCAATTCAGGTATTTATGTATATTATTTTGAATTCCAAGTCCAAATTTAGGCTCGTTTAGACTTGAATATCAGTCCTATAACACAACTCTCACTGAATTTTCCATGTACTCAATTTGGATTTTGGGTCAAAGTAGACTTAGGAATACTTGATTCATAGGATTTTTGTATTTCAGTTGGGAGAATAAAACCAAAAAGCAACCTATAGATAATTCAGTATATATAGAGAATCATCCAAAACAGTACTTCTTAGCTTTAGGGAAAAATCATCCAAAAAGCAACCTATCTCACTGAATTTTCCATGTACTCAATTTGCCATTTTTATTTGAATGGAAAAATCAATTACTTGATGGACGAGCCTTCAAACGTTTTGTGCGACTCTTTCAAAGTAGCTGGATATCTTTCTTAGCTTCAGGGATTATCAGCAGTTGTACACACACATATGAATTGTTTCCCTAGTGATCGATTCATGTTGCTAAGAAGATGAAAGTGGGCTTATCATACATGTTACTGAGTCGTCACAAATACTTGATATCTTTCTTAGCTTTAGGGATTATCAGCAGTTGTTTTGACGTGTCTGTATTAGCTCAAGGTAACGACAGCCCGGAGCTGAAGTCAGTAAAGGTGGGATTATCAGCAGTTGTTTTGATACGCTATCTTGTATAATTGATTAGAGATTTAGAGTATTAATTGAATATTTATTACAATACAGATAAAAAATAAAAACCAAGATATTCGAGGAATTGAGTATCAAATGAACGAAATGGGGATCTGACGATTGAAGGAGGAGTATGCCAGTTGTGTTTTGTGGCTTATCTAATATCATATTTTGAAGCTTGTATTGAGTTCTGTTTCTATTGTAAAGGGTGTAATCCTAACGAATTTTTATTCAACCCTATCTATTGTGTTTGAATTTGCGGATTTTTAGACTTGTATTTAGAATCTTCAAATGATCAGATATTTTGGATTTTTTTTTTTTTTTTTTTTGTAATTGGTCATCTTAACTTGTTGATTATTGTAATATTTGGTTATGTTTGTCTTTTTGTCATTTCCGATAAGTTAGACCCTTTCATTTTAGCGTTTTACACTTTTTATGAGGCGTTGAAGTGTCAATTTTGATTGACAAAATAAAAAAATTGACCCGAAATCGACCCGAACCCGCCGGAAACTCGGGTCAACCCGAGTTAGTATCGACCCGGGTTTACTCGAGACCCGTTTATCCGAAACCCGTTTTATCTGAAACCCGTTACGACCCGACCCGAACCCAACCCGTTTGATCCGATTGACAGGTCTACCAACTGGCCAAGTTTCATGCAAATTTTAGTCCGGCCTAAAACCAATCATAAAAGATATGCATGAACAAATCATCCAATTGAACTAAACATATTTCTGATTAAAGGAAGAACATTGTATATGAGGAAATAGCACCTCTCCTGAATGAATTCAAACTGCCTTCGATCCTCAGGTAACCCCTTTTTTATTTTCTTTGCACTTAAATCTGAAAGGCCAATACTATCGAGAAAAAGTCTCAAACGGACTTCATCCTGTCACAGCAAAGGGGCATTGTTAGTAAGCAGATATTTTACATGCATAAGCATATGTAACACATAGCTTCTCTACATGCACTCTTTTTGCTTTAGCTATCAAACCCAACAACAGAAGCAAATAGCCACCAAATTTATCCCACATATACACCCATTATGTATCAATTGCCTCCTCCAGAGCCAAAATACGTGCATGAGCACACAATTCTCGTCTACTACCCATATCAGTGGCTGCTTCTTGGCCCCATTATTTTATACGACCTCTAAAATATTTAGTTTTTATGTTCTGTTTAAGTTAATTGTTTGAGAATATATCGATTTATCTCACATATACTTTTATACAAGTTTAACATAATTTTGGTTGAGTTTGTTCGGATCAATATATATGTTATTGTAAAGTATCACAAATCATTATCAAAATGTAACTAATTGAATTTTAAGGATTTTATTATATTTTAGTTATTACGGAGTATTTATTTGATCTTATTATTTGATTTTTTATTAATTATATTAACAAATTTTTATTAAAAAATCAAATATTTATAAAACATTATATTAAAGGATATCAAAACGTAACTTATGCAATAAATTTGGTTATTTACTCTTTATTGGATAAATAAGTGAAAAAATATTAAACAGTATGCAAAGAAGAGTACTTACTCTTATATGATATACTAAAATATAATTTATTAACTAAATGCGCAAGGTTGTGGGTAACCGTTACAATTTATTTATTAAAGTTATGTGTGTTTATATTTTTTTTAAAAAAAGTTAAAATCAAACTCATTTGTTTTTTCAAAATACTTTAAAAATTGTACTCTCGTATTTAGAAAACGGGAGTTATAAAATAGTTGTACTCCCGTGTTTGAAAAAGGGGAGGTGTAATTAAAATTGTACTTCCGTTTTTTAAATACGAGAGTACAACTCAGTTTTATAACTCCCATTTCTTAAAAACGGAAGGCAAAACTAAAACTTGTACTCTCGTTTTTCAAAAACGGAAGTAAAACTTATATTCTGAACTCCCGTGTTTTAAAATCGGAAGGCATAAATTAACTGTCCATTTACACTTCCGTTTTCAAGGCACGGAAGTACAAAACCTTTTTGAGTGCCCATCCAAAATCTTTTGTGGTAGAATTAGAGGACGCGTTTGCAAAAAGGCCTAAATTTTGGTCAATTTACTACCATTGTTCTGATGTGAAAATGGATATTTAACCAAATATTTTCTAAATTTTTTCATAAGATTTATTTATACAATTTAGGAAATTATACTAATTATTGATATGGATAGATTATATTTTACAAATATATAGATTAATTGCCGTACAAATCAAGAAATATCTTTTTTTTGGGTGCAACAATATCTATTATCTATCTTTTTTGGTGCAACAATATCTATTATCTATCTTTTTTTTGCCATTTTGGTGCAACAATATCTATTACCGCCAATAGTAAACGATAAATACCCATAATTTCTTCCACAATCTACACCCATTGTTGCGCAGTGCTATTGAGATCTTCGGCTTGTCTCGTACCCCATCATCAACTGCTTTTAATCCTCACAATCCTCCCCAGATAACAAAATCGACTCAAATAATAATGGCGGATAAGCAGATGATGATCACCTCTTTCCTTGAGGTCGCCGTTGGCCAGACCTCCTCTACCGCCCACCAATTTCTTGAAGTAATTTCTCTTCCCCTTCAAAAAAATCTGTTTTTTTTTTTTAATATTCTAATTCACTAAAAGTTTGCGCCTTTTTGCCCCTAAATTGCGTTTTATGATTTAATTTGTTGTTTCTACTGGACTCAAGAGTTGTTTAAGCGCATATTCTGGTTTGTTTGTTCGATTTTCAGACTTAATTTTGTGATTTTAATCGATTGGTAATCTCAATTTGAACTAAGAAAATAAATTTAGGCGGGTTCTCTAGATTTTGTGAAATTTTGGGGGGAAATTCAGGGTTCCGTTCTAATCTCAAGTTTGATGTTGGTTGTGATTATGAGTCAAATTGAAATTCATAGAAGTGGATGGATAACACATTAACACAGGTTGTTTATCTGAATGAATCCAAAAGTTCTCTACTGTCTGCTAAAATTCATTGTAGTGACAGTAGAACTAGTTATTGATACATTACTTAGCTGCATTGCATTCGTCGTGATGTTTAATGTGTGCTTGTGTCTTTTGGAACATGTTAGGCTACAAGTTGGAACCTTGATGAAGCTATTCAGCTATTCTATGTGGGAAGTGATGGAGGATTTGGTGCTACTTCATCCTATCATCCACCTGTTGAATATAATGCACCGTCGGCTTATCAGAATTCCAGGTATATATTCGGTGTTTTCGTAAGGAGATTTTCGCCAAGTGTGTTTTCGCTAAACTTGTAACCAACTGTTTCTTCTCTTCCTTTGTGATACCGCAAATACGTTTTGCTTACTTGTTATCAGTCAATCCAGAAGATCTAGTAGGTCTGGTTATGCACCCACTTATGATGAAGATATGATGGAGCCGGAAGTGTGGGGCGAAGAACAAGCTGGCACATCTATGACAGATAACTCTCAAGACAGTCTTGCTTCCTTGTATAGGCCTCCATATGCTCTTATGTACTATGGGTCTTTCGAACAGGTATGCGTTTTCCTTTAGTTTTTCTCTGTATGACTCTCTATATTGCCTTCTAAGACGAAAACTGAACGCCCTCCGAAATTTCAGGCCAAAGCTGCTGCTGCTGGTGAAGATAAGTGGCTCATTGTAAACCTGCAATCAGAAAAGCAATTCAATTCCCATATGGTAATTTTCTTGTTTCTCCTGATTTTCGTGACTCGTACTTACAGAAGAAGTTTGCTCATTACGAGTTTTATAATGTACAGCTTAACCGGGATACATGGGGAAACGAAGTTGTAGCTCAAACTATCAAGTCCAGTTTCGTCTTTTGGCAGATGTACAATGGGAAAACCGAGGGGATGAAAGTCTGCACTTACTACAAAGTGGATTCCCTGCCTGCTGTCCTCATCATCGACCCTATAACAGGGCAAAAGATGCACTCGTGGTCTGGAATGTTACATCCCGATGATCTATTGGAGGTATAGAAATAGAACTAACTCATTAGAGTATGATTGTCGAATCAATGCATTAGCTGACATTAAACATTATCTGTCTGTAGGCCTTAATTCCCTTGATGGACAAAGGTCCTCGAATGTACATTCACAAACTGTATAAGAAAGCTTCTACTTCAGTTGTCCCGGTTTCTAAGGATGATGATGAGGTTCCTCAAAAAGCCATAGCAGCTCCAATGGAGGATGTGATAGAGGCTGAAAAACGTTGTTATCCGCCTCTTCCAGATGAGCCGAAAGGCGAGAAGAGCCTGCTGTCTAGAGTTGGATTCCGTCTGCCTGATGGGAGTCGGGTGCAGCGGACTTTCCTCCGCAGTGATCCAATACAGGTTAGCTGATTGTTGCTGCTTCTTTCTTTGGATTCCTCTTTCTTATGATTAACCGAAAAGTGTCTCTAAATGCACATTTTGCTTGTTCTGTAGTTGTTGTGGTCTTTCTGTTATAATCAGCTCGGGGAGGAGAAGGAGCGCGCATTCCAACTGGTACAAGCGATACCCGGATTGTCGAAGAAGGTTGTGGACTATGACGACAAAGTCACGGTTGGAGAGTCGGGGCTGTCGAACTCGATGATCTCGGTTATTTTGGAGTAAACTCTTCAAGCGGAGCAGCTTAGGAATTCATATCATTTTGGTTTTAAATTTGCTAAGCTGAATTTCTGAACTTACAGTAATGTAAATAACCTTTTGTAGTTATTTGATTTTATGGTTGTCTGTAGATTGCACATATAGTTATGAAAAAACCTCCTCAGCTAGCTTTAGGCTCCATCATCACCATCTCTTCGAGCTCAGATCCATGAATCTGCATAGTTAACATAAAAAAGCATAGATTCAATTCCGAACTTCGAATAGAAACGGATAAAGATGCAAGTTAACTCTAAACTCTTATCTAATGCAAGCAAAATTACCCTAAAACTACATAGAATGCCTATACAAAATATGTATTATCAAACTCAGTTCCAGTTATTAAAACGACCATAAATCATAGTAAAGGAGAAAAATATATTTTTTCTTTGTGTAAAATCGCATTATATTAAAAACTTACTTGATTTGAGAGAATTTGAAATCAATGACTCATTTTTATAATTATTTGAAGGCAAAACTAATTAAAATAACCCAACCTTTGGAGGGGAGTTAAAAAAATATCCTTACCTTCAACAGTAAGAAAAATAACCCAATACTTGGGAGATGTGGTAACAAAATATCCTAATTGTTTTTACGATTATAAATATGAGCAAAAATGATGACATATAATTGATGAAATTAAGATTTTTGTGAAATTTGGATGATATTGACTTATTTTAATGAGAATGAGATCATTTAACCAATTTTATACTTGTTTTGATCCCTCGGGATATTTTGTTACCATCTCCCTAAGGGTCGAGTTATTTTTCTTATAGTTGAAAGGTGGAGATATTTTTTTAACACCCCTCCAAAGATTGTGTTATTTTAATTAGTTTCACTATATTTGAAAGTTAACTAAGTTTGATATTTAAATTTTAATAATTTTTACATTAATAGTATAAATTAAATAGATTATGACCATTTAAGCAAAATATAAATAATTTGATGAGTATATAACCAATTTTAATATTTTAATGAATATATATCCAATTAATCAAAGTTTTCATGCTATATACCGATTTCACCTTAAAAAAATGAGTGAGACTAGAGGCAAGATATCTGAATGGCTATTGACAAGATAATTTCAAGTAAATTGCACGCATGTCCTTTTCATTTTTTCAGAACACATTGCAAAAAGGCCCAAAACTCTCTTTTCTCGAATCGAAACCTAAATAAGTTGAACGAATTGTTTTGATAGAAAACAACCTAAAATTGATGAAATTAATCAAAATATCTATTGATCGACACACGAATTGGTATATCGCTCGCTTTACATGATTATCGAATGACGATTTTTGGTCTTCGTTCGAAAAAACCGTCGAAAGAAGGAGCTCGGCAGGTAGAAACGAGGTACATGATGGAGCTCGGCAAGTTTAGACGAGGTGAATAATTAACCTCGCTGCATTAAAACGAGGGTATGACGGAGACTCGTTTGGTTTTTGCGAGGTATATAAGGACCCTTTTTGAAAGATCTTGTCTAAAGCCTCATTGACTTAAGCCGAGCTAAATAAATAACCTTGGCTCCATTTAGTGAGGTTAATGAGGGAGCTCGATGTATATTGGCGAGGTTATGAAATAGCCTCATTGACTTAAGCCGAACTTCATAAATTTCCTCGGCTTCTGTTGTTGAGGGTTTGGGATTTAGAAATTTGTTTTCACACGTATTGCATAAATTCATTAAATTGTGTTGAGGTATGTGTGATGGATCTTGTTATAATGCAAACTCATATGCTTCTAAGAATTAGACAGACTAAATGAGTACATCAGTTTAGAAAATGTTGTTTTCCCACTTCTAATTGCAACTCTCAATGACTAAATCAATATCATAACTTTATCCAAATAGCAAATTAGTTGTTCTTAAGCAGACATAAAACAGATGAATGCGTATTTTAATATTTTGTCTTACATTAATTGTTTCAAGTGGCCACTTCCCACCTATCCTCAAAATTAGATTTGACATGTTCCGCTAATTAATGAAGTTAAAAATAACATAATTTCAAAAATAGAGAGAAAATAATGCAGAACAAAATCACACTATATATTAAGCAATGATCTGTGAAGAACTCAAGGAGAAGTTGAGAATCTCCACACTGGGAGTGATGAAGAATTCGTTCCATTGTATGTAAATTATTTCCAATGTAGCTTTAAACTCATTCTTGAATACAGGTTGTAGTTACACAGAATACCTTATATGTAAATAAGAAAAATGCAATTACTTGGAGCTACATTACTTGTACTGATCTAAATAACAAGCCATTGGTAGTGATTGTTGTTTTGCTATGGAAATCTAATGTATCAGCAATAGAAAAAGAACTTCATAGTTGGTAGTGACTGTTGTTATGCTATGGAAATCTAATGTATTAGCAATAGAAAAAGAACTTCGTAGTTAAGGAGTTTTCTTGTATATCATGTCTTAGAGAATCTGAGCAGAAGTGAATAGAATGGAAATGGAATAGAAAATATGAACAATACAACATCAACAGTTGCCTCAGCTGGTCCTTTGAAATACACAAAAGATCCATGAATGAGAATCATTCACTTAAGGTACAAGCAATGGAATGACACACTCACACTCTCGTGCCGAGCCTCGCTCATAATGATAATGTGCTGTACTGCTATCAAGCTACATAAGAAGTATCTCTATAAGGTTAAGGATACTTCTTTCTTGTATCAATGCCATGGTTGCTATTTTTGTTGATTCTGCTAATTATTTCTGATGAGAACCAATTAATTTATAATGGATATATGGTGATACCTAGAAAAGAAAATTCACAGCCTTTTGTAGCCGCGTCGAAGCTCATTTGTCCCTCAGCATCACCTTTCAAGCACTTATGATTTCGAACACCCAAAATGGAAAAACAACTAGGAATTACATCCACGTTGCATTCACGATGGTTTCATGAACAAATAATATTGATATATGTCAGCTCGACAAGTAATATTGAAATCTTAAATTACCTCTACTGATGTTACATTTTTTCTTGTTTCGTAGTCGTTGTGGTCTTTCTGTTATAATCAACTCGGGGAGGACAAGGAGCGCATATTCCAACTGGTACAAGCGATACCCAGCTTGTCGAAGAAGGTTGTCGACTATGACGACAAAGTCACGGTAGGAGAGTCGGGGCTGTCGAACTCGATGATCTAGGTTCTTTTGGAGTAAACTCTTCAAGCGGAGCAGCTTAGGAAGTCATATCATTTTGGTTTTAAATTTGCTAACCTGAATTTCTGAACTTACAGTAATGTAAATAACCTTTTGTAGTTATTTGATTTGGTTGTCTATAGATTGCACATATAGTTATGAAAAAACCTTCTTAGCTAGCTTTAGGCTCCATCATCACCATCTCTTCGAGCTCAGATCCATGAATCTGCATAGTTAACATAGAAAAGCATTGATTCAATTCTGAACTTTGAATAGAAACGGATAAAGATGCGATTTAATTAAATGTAAACTCTTATCTAATGCAACCTAAATTACCCTAAAACTACATATAGAATGCCTATGCATTATCAAAATCAGTTTAAGTTATTAAAAAGACCATAAATCATAGTAAAGGAGAAAAATATATACTTTATTAATTTGTGTAAAATCACATTATATTAAAAACTTACTTGATATGAGAGAATTTGAAATCAATGACTCATTTTTATAATTATTTGAAGGCAAAACTAATTAAAATAACCCAACCTTTCGAGGGGAGTTAAAAAAATATCTCTACCTTCAACAGTAAGAAAAATAACCCAACACTTGGGAGATCGGATGTGGTAACAAAATATCCCAATTGTTTTTACGACTATAAATATGAGCAAAAATGATGACATATAATTGATGAAATTAAGATTTTGGTGAAATTTGGATGATGTTGACTTATTTTGATGAGAATGAGATCATTTAACCAAATTTTATACTTGTTTTGACCCAATTTATGGTCGAAAAAATGACTCGGGATATTTTGTTACCTCTCCCCTAAAGGTCGGGTTATTTTTCTTACAGTTGAAAGGTGGAGATATTTTTTTACAGATCTGTTATATATTCGCACGACAATTTCTCGCCGTTCGCACGGTGCAGGTGCCGTCTTCCGAATTCGGTGAACTCCACTGCCGACCTCTGGAGTTGGTATCGGTTGCCATGAGCTTTCACATACAAAAACCACGGACCTCATCCTCTGCAATTGCTCAATTGAGCTTTCACACACACAAATCCCACCCAACTCCATCTCTCTCTTTCCTTCAAGAAATCAATCGATGATCGAAGAAGCGAAGAGCTCAAATGTCTAATTGAATCAACAATTTCTCGGATCTGGTCCAGCGCTTCACAGGGAATTGCCTCCTACACCGCTCGGCAACAACCGCTTCGACCGCGGCTAGATCTACTCCTCAGATCGCCGAAGCGAAACCAAAGACGATGTTGCAAGAGGCGGAGCTGAGAGAAGAGGGAGACAGATCGAGGAGAGATATAAATGTAAAACCAGGTGGAGGAGGGGGCAACCGACCTCGCCAGTCGGCATCGGCTTCCACTTGTTGTCGCTGATGTACAATGTCGACGAAGGGCTTGCCGATTCCGGGAGTCGGTACCGGGACCGTGCAATTGGCGAGATGAACACCGTGTCGATAACAGAAACCTTTTTTTAACACCCCTCCAAAGATTGTATTATTTTAATTAGTTTCACCTTATTTGAAAGTTAACTAAGTTTGATATTTAAATTTTAATAATTTTTACTTTAATAGTATAAATTAAATAGATTATGAACATTTAAGCAAAATATAAATAATTTGATGAGTATATAACCAATTTTAATGTTTTAATGAATATATATCCAATTTAAAAAAGTTTTCATGGTATATATCGATTTCACCTTAAAAAAATTGAGAAAAAAAGTTACAAATAATACAGTAATAAAGTGGAATTGATCGGCATAGTTTGTCGGTTGCCTCAATGCTTTGGATTCCATTTTGTCGTACAATAAAGTCATGACAAGTTCTAATATGCTCTCAAATTTCATTACCAACCACCCATTCAGATCTGATCCATCTCCGACTCCAGCCATAGAATGTTCAGCCTTGCTTCCAAGCTCCTCTCCACCATTGCAACCCCTGCCTTTGAGAAGGCATATGAAAAGGGCTGTTCCATCTGGGAGGCAAAGGATGAGCTCCGTAAGCTTCAGAAGAGCATCCAGACAATCAAAGCCGTGCTTCTTGATGCCGAGAAGAAGCAAGAAAGCTCTGCTGCTGGCAAGGATTGGGTTGAGAGGCTCAAGGACGTGCTGTACGATGCAGATGATCTCTTCGATGAGGTTGCTACCGATGAGATGCTTAAGCAACAAATAATCAAGGAAGACAAGCTCTTTAAAAAGGTACGAGCTTCTTGCTCTAAGTTAAACCCGATCATTTCTAGAAACTCTATTGCAAATAGAGTTAAGGATATCAGGAAGAGGTTACTTGAGATCTCTACAGATATGGCTGAGTTTAATTTTGTGACTGGTCAATCTGAGGAACCGATAAGCGGTGCAAGGCAAGGACGAGATCCAGGGTCTTTTGTAGACTCCAAGGATGTCGTTGGTAGAGATGAAGACAAGAGAGTCATTTTTGAATTGCTCTTGGATGATAAGTCAAATCAAGATGTTTCGGTCATTGCAATAGTTGCGATTGGGGGTATGGGAAAAACGACACTCGCCCAGCTAGTTTACAACGATGATGAGGTTAAGAAGAATTTTGAAAACAGGTGGTTTTCATGTATTTCTGATACATCTGATGATAAAGAAGTTATTGGGAAAGTCTTTCAATCTATATGTGACAAAAAGTATGGTGATTTTACTCTCAGCCAGCTACAGTCCGAAATTAGGGAGTCGGTCAAGGGTGTGAAATTTTTGCTCGTGCTAGATGATGTGTGGGATGATGATCATGATAGGTGGATAAAGCGAATGAGTTTGTTAAATGGTGGTGCGAAGGGGAGTAAGATAATTGTCACTACAAGATCCCAATCGGTTGCAAGGGTTGTGGGTGCATTAGAAGCTCATAAGTTAGAGGGGTTATCAGAGAATGAGTCTTGGGATCTTTTCAAAACAGTAGCCTTTACTGCGGAACAAGAGAAAGACCCGATGTGGGTTCAACTCGGAAGAGAGATTGTGAAGAAGTGTGAAAATGTTCCTCTAGCCATAAGGAGTGTAGGCCGCCTTCTTTACACAAAAGATACCATCGAAGAGTGGAAGTGGTTTATAGATATTGAGCTGTCAAAAGTAGAGCAGAGTGGTGATTCAATTGTGCAAACCCTAAAGTTGAGCTATGACCACCTACCAGTCAACTTGAAGCCTTGCTTTGCTTATTGTTCTTTGTTTCCGAAAGATCATGTTTTTGACATGGATGACTTAATATATCTTTGGATTGCACAGGGATACATTAAGCCCATTCATGAAATGCAGACAGTTGAGCAAGCGGGTTACTCATACTTTATGGACTTGCATAGGAGGTCTTTTTTTGAAAAGGAGAAAGACTCTAATGAGATATTTAAAAAAGTATACAAAATGCATGATTTAATTCATGATCTAGCGCAATGTGTAGCAGGAGAGGAAATTACCGCGCTAACCAAGCCAACCACACAGTTGAACAAGAGAGCACGACATGTCAGTATTGGTCCTGATGTAGATACTAATTCACATATATTAGATACCAACCGACTACGCTCATTATTATTTTTACCCCGGCAGGTTGATGATGTAGATCGACAATTCGCATACAGAAAGAGTTTGCGGGCATTGAGTTTGTCAGAGTTGAGAATTCATACTGTTTCGAGCTGTATTGGCGAGTTAAAACACTTAAGATATCTTAACCTGACCCTTAACCCGTTCGAAAGTCTTCCCGATTCCTTGACGAATCTTTTGAATTTGCTTACACTGGACATCAGCGGGTGTATCAAATCTGAAGGCGTTACCTGATAGTTTCAGAAAATTGATCAATCTGAGGCATTTGAATATAGAAATGTGTTTAGAGTTGACGCATATGCCACCAGGGATGGGGGAGCTGACTTGCTTACAGAAGTTGAGTGATTTTAATGTAGGGAAAACCATTGAGAGGGTTCAAAGAAGTGGGCTTGATGAACTGGCTGGATTGCAGCTGCGAGGAGTTTTGAACATCAGTTTTGATGAGGAGATAGACAATTGGGATGGAGATGAATGTTGGAAGCTACCTGTATCCTTGGACTCTCTAAGCATACTTCAGTACCCGGGCAGGAGAATACCACATTGGTCCAATCACCCTTCCTTCATACCTAACCTTGCATTTCTATCTCTGTTCAAATGTTCCAAAGTAAAATATCTCCCACCCTTGAGGTTCCTTCCTAATCTCAAGTTTCTATCTCTTGACGAATTGGAGGAGTTAGAATACATTGAAGAGGAAGAGATAGCGGCAGGATATAATTCCTTGTTTTTCCCTCTTTTGGAAGGGCTTGTAATGGAGAAATTGCCGAAATTGAAGAGATGGTCGAGGAAGAAAATAGAGGCTATAATAGCATCATCAGCCAGAAGTGCATCTCCTGATCTGTCTCTTTCCTTCCCTCTTCTTTCTGAACTAAGTATTAAAGAGTGTGAAGAGTTATCGTCCTTCCCGCTATGTCCATTTGTTCGGAGTCTAAAGATCAAGAAAGTTGATTATGGGTTGCTGCAACAATGGGTGTCCATTAGTACTAGTCCATCATCTCTAGAAGAGTTGTGTATTGCTGATTGCCAAGGGCTAGTGAGTTTTTCGGCTGATGCACTTGCATCTCTCAAAATCTGTCGCATTGATGAATGTCGTAGCTTGGAGAGTCTGAGCCTACTAGTATCGCCGCTCCTCAAATCTTTACAAATCATCAACTGCCATGGGCTTACGAGTGTTGAGGTTGAAGCACTTCCATCTCTCGTTTCTCGTTTCTCTTGAGATTACATAAATGTAAATAGCCTTTTGTAGCTATTTGATTTTATGGTTGTTTATACATTGCACATATAACTATGAAAATACCCACATATATATTAACACTTTGGAGTATATTACAGAAGGGATACATCGATCTAGGGCTATTATTCGAGGCGAATGAGCCGAGTATGGTTTGTTCATATTCAGTTCATTTAGAATATGAACGAGTTTGAGCTGAGCCTAAATTTTGCCTCGAGCTTAAAAAGGTGCTCATACTCGGCTCGTTTAGAAAATGAGCGAGCTCGAGCCGAACTTTTTTTTTTTCAAGCTTTAGGCCGTTCTACTTGCTCATTATGTTGAACAAAAATGCGCGAATAATTGTAAAACATATTTTATTTAATTTTTAGAATTTGAGTTCGACCCCTTTTGGTTATCCTCTTGATTCGAAGTCGTATCGACACCAAGACTTGAGTGGTTTTGGTGATTTGGGCTGCACCCGAATTTTAACGGGTTGCCTACGTATCTCTTGGAAGAGAATCAAGCCTTACGTAGTTCAGAGTGTTGGAATTTATTTGATTTTTGGGTTTTGGTGATTGAGCCCGACGAGCTTGAGCTTTATATCGGGTGTCCTACGTACCCGTTTGAAACGGGATCAAATCACCCGTAGTTTTTTTAAGAACCAATTTAATTTGATTTGAAATGAGCGACTGAATCCAATATTTCTTTTATCGGACTTCCTACGTAACTCATAAAAGAGCATCAAGTCTTCACGTAGTTCTTTTTTAAGAACCGTTTGAATTTGGGGAAATTTGATTTGAGATTTTGACTCCGTTTTCTTTTTCCTCGTTTAGAAGTCAAATTTGATATGACCCACTAGAATAAATTGGCAATGAAATTTTTTTATGAGTTTAAATTTATAATTTTATTAAACCCAATTTCTAGTTTGTACCAATTATAATTCTTATATTTGAGCGGGTATGATTCATAATTAAACGAAATTTTTTAAACATGCAGAAGCATGTATATTCGAAGCCTGGAGGTGGGGGCATTCAATATCATTATTTCATTCATTTGTTTTTAGCTTACCGAGAGAAAGTGAGATAACCCATGTTTCTCTTTTTTCAACCTCGGAAATTTGAAGAGTTGAGTAATGGGCTGATCAGTTTTAATTTCAATTAGGCCTATTTTCTTATTCTCTTTTCTAAAGCCCAACCTGACCTCTCCCCTTCTTGACCCACTTCATTTTTATTTTATTTCGTAGAACAATTAAATCCAACTCAGCAACAGTTCAGGACGCGTTTTGTTTCTTCCCCGAGCGATCGATGACAACGCCGTATCCCTCCACAGCTCCCACAATTTTCCCTAAGTGAATTTAGGCAGAGTTTCGCCCTCTTTTAGGGCGTTTAACTGATTCCGAAACCCAAGCCACGAGCGAAAACAAGAGTGCTTTGCAAGGGCGGGGTTTCGGGAATCCATTTCAGCAGCACTTCGACCTTGTTTAGAGTATTTTGACGACTCCGAAACCCAGGCCGCAAGCGAAAACAAGAGTGCTTTGCAAGGGCGGGGTCTCGAGAGTGAATTTCAGCGGCGTTTCGGCTGTATTTAGAGCGATTTGACGACTCCGAAACCCAGGCCACAAGCGAAAACAAGAGTGCTTTGCAAGGGCGGAGTCTCGGGAGTCAATAGAAATCCCACACGGAGAGAGCAGGCTACCTTGTTTGCCTCCTCCTTTTCTTCTTCTTGCTGATTTGTTTGCTGTGTTTTTTTTTTTGCAGCCTCTTTCTCTCTCTTTTTCTGCCGTGTGTTTGCAGCCTCCCTAACCTTTTTTTTCCAGAAGCCCTAGCTCACCTTTTATAGGGAGAAGAAAGAAAGTGAACTTCCTTTCTCATACGTAATCAATATCTTCTTTTTTCCCTTTTAATTTGGAAAGCATATATTCATATATACAGTTACTTTCCTGTTGACCTTCACCTTTTCTTTTTTTGGGTGATTTTCTGCCTTTTACAGAGTATTTATTTTAACTCCTGATTCTTCCTTTGTTTCATTTGATTCTGGCTTTCGTAACTTCAACAGCCATATATTTTTGGGCTGGGCTCCTTATCTTCTTCTTTTTAATTGTCTTGGGCCTCCCCTTCTTTGAAAACACCAAGCTGCTAGTCTTTTTTGTGGATTTTTTTTTACCCACTAATTCAACCTTATTTTACTTTTGCAGATTAAACAGACTACTTGAGCCAGCGTTGGATTTTGAGAAGCTCACCACCCAGCGATGAGATTTGCCATTTGCGCCCTCGACAGCTTAACCCTTTTTTTTAATCGTATGCTCAGCTATCATATTAAATTTGTATATTTTAGCTTACGAGCTTGTAGTACACTAAAATGATATGTTTGATATGTAACACATTTCGTGCACTCTTTATTTGCTTGTAAATATTGTTAGCCAATTGGTATTCGTGTTTAATGTATAGCGTATCACATGAAAGCTTCCACAAAAATAATTTCATGAGCTCATACGATAACTTTTAATTCACGAATTTTTACACCCAAACACATTATATGGTAACTTAAAAGAAAATTTTAGAAATTCCATAAAATTCGAACTATTCGAGTTTAATTCGAACGAGTCAAGCTTTGAACCGAGCTTAAAAATGTGCTCATACTCGGCTCGTTTAGAAAATGAACGAGCTCGAGTTGAGTTTTTATCGAGCGAGTACGAGTCGAATTCAAACTACTCAGGTTCACATATAGCGTTAGGTTAACAATATGAGTTCAAAGACGAGAGCAACATATAACCTAGAAATCAACCGATGATAAAGAGAACTTAGGGATTGAAGAAGATTTTTTTTCTGTAATCCGGCCGTCTAGTGACCATCTCTGTCCTTATACTCTCTAGATGGCCTATTTGGATGGGGTCTCGTCTTCCTCTTGCTTCCTGGGTTCGATTCCTCTTGTCGTCAATTGTCCATCCTCAATCCCAACCAATCTCCCCCAAATTGGTCTTGATTCTGGCCGATTGAGGCCTGAATGTCGCTGATTGTGACGCAGTAGGAAGTCGTGGAAGACACGCAAGCGCGAGCCTTTGATGATAAAGGGTTTGCAAGCGACAAAACCCTATGAAATATACCTGGAATCCACCAGAAAGGGGCTTGGAATCCACCAAGGAGATAAAGAGAAAATTCTCTAAACCAATATTTGATTAATGATATGAATGAATGATTATGGCTCATGGCTACAATTGCTTAAATAGAAGAAAACTAACCTAAGATAAACGATATAACTTTCCTAAATCTATCATAAGATAAAAGATAGAAGTTCCTAAATTATCTAAACTTATGCATCAAGTCAAAAAGGAAAAGATAAAACCTTAATAATAATCCCCAACTAAAAGATAAAAGATAGCTATTAAAAGATAGAATTATGCTCCTGCATCAGTCTTCTTCACTTACGAAGAACTCGACCCTGAGTTCTCTACTAGATGTAGGACTCCATCGAAGTTGCTCTGCTGTCCCGTATCAACTACCAGACTCGTTTGCTTATATGTTGCATCTTCATCCTTGTCCTTCATGGCTTCGAGGTTACTCCTTCGATGATACTTGCGAAAAGGTACAAAATTTTCTCATGCCAGAGTTGGAGCTTCTGGTACAATCCACAAAATTTGCAAACTCATCTCCTCATGCACAAAACTCTTCAAGGCATTAGTGAAGTAGGTTTGCTCCTTTACTGGATGGCTTTCTGGAACCCTCTTAACTTCAAAGGTTCTTTCAACTTTGCGTTGTCGGTCCATGCATACTTCAGAGACTTCCTTTTCAAGGATCTTCTCTTGAAGGGCTTTTTCTTGAAAGACCTCCCTCTCAAAGACCTCCTTTTGAAAGACCTCCTCTTGAAGTATCTCTTCTTGAAGGACCACCTCTTCAAGGACCTCCTTCTCAAAGACTTCTTCTTTTTCTGAAAACTCATCTTCCTTGTGGAAGCAATCGCCCAGCGGTTGATGAATTTGATTCGGCTCTTCGTCCACCAACGACTTGTTGTGGCTAGTGTTGTTGTGGGAAACGCTAGTGTCGACGGTGCGAGTGTTGCTGATAGTGTTAACATGGATGTTGCGCATGTTGTAAATGGCGTTGTTGGCACGTTTGTTGTTGCCGCCGTTGATTTTACTGGCAAACAATATCACCAACTGATCCTCCAGGCGTTTAAGAGCCATGGTAAAAGCCACGGAAATCTCATGAGATAACTCTTGAAGGTCCGCCTTGGTAGCTCGTTGATTTCCCATTGTGCTTCGAATAAAAAACAGGCATGAGAAACCTGCTCTGATGCCAATTGACGCAGTAGGAAGTCGTGGAAAGCACGCAAGCGCGAGCCTTTTATGATAAAGGGTTTGCAAGCGACGAAACCCTATGAAATATGCCTGGAATCCACCAGAAAGGGGCTTGGAATCCACCAAGGAGATAAAGAGAAAATTCTCTAAACCAATATTTGATTAATAATATGAATGAATGATTATGGCTCATTCCTACAATTGCTTAAATAGAAGAAAACTAACGTACCTAAGATAAAAGATATAACTTTCCTAAATATATCATAAGATAAAAGATAGAAGTTCTTAAATTATCTAAACTTATGCATCAAGTCAAAAAGAAAAAGATAAAACCTTAATAATAATCCCCAACTAAAAGATAAAAGATAACTATTAAAAGATAGAATTATGCTCCTACATCAGATTGCCTCACCGGATTGGAATGGCATTGAAGTTGAACCGTCCATAGATTTCGTCCCATGTCCGTGGTGCACCTGACTATCAACAATTTCCTTGAAAGATACCAACGAGGCGACGCATCCGACGCAAAGATTGCCAGAGTCTCAAATACGCTCAACAATGGTCAATTGATGGGGCACGCCAAGAGAAGGCGACTTCTAATGCAGCCAATGCAGCGGCCTCTCCTATCATACCTGCTTTGGAAGCCTAGTTCTCTTGGGCAGATGATGATGTAGACCCTTTTATGGTAATGTTCATCGCAAGAGTGAAGAACGTCGGAGCAGACATTCACTGTAGACGATGGACCATTGGAGGGATGTCTGGCTTGAGCTGGTATGGGAGATGATGAACCATCGACATGTTTATGAGCACGAAAAGCGAATGGACGAATATATCTTCGATCAACTGCAACTTCCTTGGCCATTCGAATGACCGAAGATACTAGATGGAGTGTCCTACGATGGGTTTTGTCTTTGTCACCCGATTCCAGATTCCATTGGTGGTATTGTTGAGAAGCTATTCGATGCTTTTACTCCCCTTGATTGCACGCGGAGTCGTGGATTCAGTATGCCCCCACAAACAGTAGCTATGGTCGACAACCGTATGCCTCGTAAACAACATAACTCATTGGGTGGCGGTGAATTCCATCGTACATTACACAGTTTTTCACACTCTTTTCCATTCACATATGTTCACTACTCTACACCATTTTCACAAGTGTGGCTACGTAATAACTCACTCGACCCATCTCGCCCATTTATTCGGAGTGCTACTAGCCACCGTTCTAATTAAAATTCCCGCCTAGGCGCTAGGCGACCCCTCACCGGCTAGGATCCGCCTAACGCTTTTTAGAACATTGGTACTACCATTGACATTCGAGTGTGATTGTATGGGATGAGCCCTGCAGGTGAAACATCAACCTCTATCTTTTTTATCAGCTTCGCGATGGACCCCCTTTTTTATTTGTGATTTTCCTATGTATTATATTTGTATAAACCTTTCATATGTACAACCACTATATTTCGGTATAATTTTTCCGTACTACTTTTTTTTATTGACATGATAAGAGTCTTTTTGCCTTGTTGCGATAACTTTACAGGTTTTAATTCAAGACAACTTTACACGTACGAGTCTACTTACCTGTTTGGTATATAGTTTACCCTATTCCACAGCAGGTTATGGAACCTATTCTACAACAAGTTGCGAATTAAGCTTAGTGATGTATTCAGTAAAAATTAGTGGTGTAAAAATTATTTTTAGGAACATCAAAAATCTAACTTAAGGCTTTGGCTATACAGTTAGCATATATTATTCGACCACTCGACCAAGACACTTGGGTGAAGTGCAACATAGATTCCTAAGCCTCAAGTTGGACGAGCCATAAGGACGGCGACGGCAGGCGCGCGTGTGGGTGCCCCATCTCCTCCTCTACCTCTCAATGTAGGTAGTGGAAGAGTCTCCTTAAAACCCCTTTAGGATACCTTTAAACTTTCCATGTGGGATGGGAAAAGTCCAAGAGACACCTTAAAACCACCATCTCTAGGCATTATCTCCAACAATTAGGGTTGTTATATGAACTGAACAGCTCGAGCTCGGCTCGAAAAAGCTTGACTCGAGCTCGTTCACTTACCTAAACAAGCCGAGCTTGAACAAAATTTTAAGCTCGGTTGAAAGCTCGGCTCGTTCGATTTAGGCTCGAATAGCTCGAATTTAATGGAATTTCTAAAATTTCCTTTAATTAAGTTAATATGTTATAACCGAGTAGAACTATTTGAAGCTCGAAAAATGACTCGGCTTGAGCTTGTTCATTTCCTAAACAAGTCAAACTTGATAAAAAAAATAAGCTCGTTTAAAAATTGGGCTCGGCCCGACTCGGGCTCGTTTAAGAAACGAAACAAGCTTGAACATGTCAAGCTCAGCTCGTTCGGCTCGAATAACACCCCTACTAACGATATATACAATCTCCTACTTTCTTAGAGTAGACAATTAACTCAAGCATGAACATAGGAAGCATATTGTGTTAAGTAGGCTTAGTCGGAGGGTAAATGGTGATCTCATAGAACACAATACCTCTATCCTCCGATTAAGCCTACTTAACCCAAAGTGGATAATACACTACTAGATTAATGAATAAAAATATCTGTGATTTAATCACAATAACACAATTAAGGGCCCTTAATTAATATTAGATAATGGAAACTCCAAAACAATAGCAATCCTAGATAGTTAATTAATCCACACAACATAACTCTAATCCTCTAAATTTCTGATAGACCGATCACTGCGCTCCTTCTTTCCCTCCTCCAATTAAAACATCTCAAAAAAAAAAAAAAAAACCAATTCACAATCTCCCAACCAATTCAATTCAATCATAACAAAAAATGTCCTCTTTAATCAAGGGATCAAGAAGAACCCTAAAGCCGGGGGCGACGTGGCTATGGCCGCGGCTATTCCCAAAGCCGCCTCCGTGCCACCACCACCACCACCTCATCGGCGCCTCCCCATTGCTGGGCCCGCCACGTCGGCGGGTGGGAGGGCTGACGCAGAGGCACAGGCTGAACATATGCAAGGGGATAAGCTCGGAGAGCTACGACCAGATCAAGGCGGTGGTGAACTGCCCTAGGTGCAGCAAGCAGATGAACGTGTTGTTCTCGAACCGGCCGTTGTCGATAAATCCGGCGAACGAGGCCGGAGTCTACCAGGCGTTGAATGTGTGCCCCCATTGCAAGACGGCGTTCTACTTCCGGCCGTACAAGCTCAAGCCGACGCTTCAAGGGAGCTTCTTCGAGATCGGGAAGCTCGGCAAGGATCATAGGTGATGATGTTGTTACCAAATAATACAAACTATATATTAACTTATATCATCAAAATTTGCAACCAATTAATAATCTGGCCAGGATAGGTATAGGAAATTGCAGATTATTAACTTATAATACACCAATCACAAATTGGGTTTTGTGAAATTATGAGAAATCTGGCCGGGTCGTATGAAAACGAAAGTCATATCGAGTTTTTTTTTTTTTTTTTTTTTTTTGTTATATAAGGTCGGGATCCACCTTCTAATACAAAAGCTTAGAGCAAGTCCAACAGCTTCTCTAAAATAGAGAAAATTAGAGATTTTAGAGAAAAAAACCATTTTTTCTCTCCCAATAGCTTTTCTAAACTCATCTCTAAAATAGAGTAATTGATAAAAAGAGGGAAAAAATCTCTAAATTTAGAGAAAGGGTTAGAATCTTTAAAATTTAATGCGTTCACCCCTTTCAATGCCTACCTATTTGTTCATTGGTTGTTGCCTATTTATTTAATGAAGTTATTGGAATTTTATTTATTAAATTATGAATTTATGCATCTATTATAGTGTATAATAAATGTAGCAATTTGTATAATAGAGAATCTGTTGGAGTTGTGGTATAAATTTTTTAGAGAATTTGTTATTTTGTTCTCTATTTTAGAGATTTTTTAGAGAAGTTGTTGGAGATGCTCTTAACCTAGGGGCTTTTGTTCTTCCTATATTTTGGTTTGGTTTTTTCACCTATTTTTCAACGTGGGACTCTACCCACAATTCCACAAATCCCAACACGTTTCATGTGAGGGATGGGTTAGCTAAAGCCTCAAATCGGGAGAAAAAATAAGAATTTTTTTTAAATATTTTTTGGTGATTTTTACTAATTTGGGGATTAAAGAGGTAAAAAAGAATAATTTATCACAAATATATAGCTCAACTTAGTTGGTAAAGAGTGAATGTTTAAACATTGATGTCATGGTTCAAACCTCTTTAGATAATTTCTATTTATCATATTTTTTCCATTAAAAATGACTATTTAAATCACAAATTAAATTTTTAACAGGAATTATAAAAGGAAAGACCATCAAGATAATAACAAAGATAATAATGAATTACTCGAGGGAAGTTTCGTAGGGGAAGGTGTGAGCAATGAGGAGAATGAGGCTTCTTCTTCTTCTGTGTGGCAGAAGCTGAGGTCTTATGTGAAAGATGCGTCGACGCCATTATCAATTTCATCGTTGCCACCAATGCCACCACCACCACCGGTGGTGCAGAGCCCGATGGCACCGCCTTTGCCGATAGAGAGGAAGAGGAATGGGGAGGAGAAGGGAGGGAAGTGGGGAGGGGCGTTTTGGGGGAAGGATTTGCCCACACCCAAGGAGATAAGTAGAGGGCTTGGTGATTTTGTCATTGGCCAAGACCAAGCCAAGAAGGTAAGCAATTTGTACTTACACAAGTTCGACGACGTTTCATTTTAAAATAAACTGACGGTTAAAAGAAAATGTATATCACTCTTATAAATAGTATTGATCATTTTAAAACAAGTTCGACGAGGTTTCATTTTTTAAAAGAAAAAATTAATTAAAAAAATATGTAGTATTTGTTTAATTATTAGAATAAACATTTTGTTAATTAAAAATTATGTGTATATATAAAATTTAGCATTTCCGGTCTACCCAAATTTTAATTTCTGATTTTGTGCACGAGGGTCAGTCAAACTTGTTACATAATTAATATGCACGCCTGGTTAATATGTGATCATGGTTATTTTTTAAGGTTCTTTCCGTGGGGGTATACAATCACTACAAAAGGATACATCAAGCATTGCAAAGGTAATTTATAAGCTTTAAATTATATATATGGGTGTCAATAAATTTTAGCATAATACTACCTCCGATCCACTATGTATGACGTTTTACACAATTGCATAGGAATTAAGAAAGGAATTAAGGAGGGCTTAGATATCAATTAATTTCTTTCGTATCAGCCAAATATTAATTGGCATTAAATAGAAAGCGTAGGTTGTATATAATGGATTAGGTAAATTAGAATTAGTTGAGAGTATATATAAATTCAATGGAGGAGATAAAAGCCTTTCAATTAATGAAAATTAGTTGAGATAATGGATAAATACTCCAAAACGTCCAAAACGTCATACAATCTCAAATAGTAATGAACAACAATTAATACTAGTACAAAGAATTAGGAATTAATGGTTCATGAAAAGTACAAAACGTCATACATATTGGATCAACAAAATAAGTCTTAAACGTCATACATAATGGATCGGAGGGAGTAATTGATTAGTGATTCAATTGTACATAATTTTCACTAATGTGCTGTGAAATTTATATCTTAAATGTTTAACTTTAAAGTCATAATTGATTATTGATTCAATAGTACATCATTTTCACTAATGAACTACTCACTGAACTGAATAACTTGCTACAACTGAATAAAAACTCACTGCAATCGAACAAGTTAATGCAATTGAATAACTATATATTTACTATAACTGAATAATTATACCGCATAAGGATTTACTATAATTGAATAATTAACTATCCATTGCAACCTAATAAGCTGTTACAATTGAATAACTGCTTACTACAACTATTACAACTGAATATCTATCTATTGCAATAAAATAATTATCCAGGTATTGCACGAAAAACATTGTTCTACTCTTTGTCTAAAACCTCGTACGATGAGATTTTTCTTATAATTAATCGATCTTGCTCAATTTAGCTAGTAAGAAGGGCATATTTTGATGGATTGGGATGGATATTTGAGTAGGTTTGGAATGGAAGAAGAGGAGGAGGAGGAGGTGGCGATTGATGATGAAGATGAGTTTGTTGAATTGGACAAAAGTAATGTTCTCTTGATTGGTCCAACTGGTTCAGGTATATGTATATTTCAATCCATACACATATATACACACTCTCTTTGCACCAAAAACAAAAACCTCATTTTATATACTCCCTCTGTTTGAAAATATATGTTATTTGACTTTTTAACACTTTATTTTTAGAAGTTAAAAAAATATATAAAAGGCGAAACTAATTAAAATAACCCGACCTTTAAGGGCGTGTTAAAAATATATCACAACCTTTCAAAGTGTAAGATAAATATCCCGACCTTTAAAGGGGTGTTAAAAATATATCTCAACCTTTCAAATGTAATATAAATATCTCGACCTTAAAGGTCGGGTTATTTTTTTGAATAATTACAAACTTACTATTAATAAGTTTGTAATTATTATTATTTTTTTAAAATTGATATTTTATAGTTTTTATCCCCTAAAAACATGTCAAAACAAACGAGTTGATAATTCATAATAGCACTTATACACTTTAGATAAAGGTAATAACTAAATGAATTAATGTAACCATGTTGGCTTTGCATTTTAATAATTTTGAATAAATAAAATTATAGAATTGAATTCATCCATAATGTTGCTAATAAGAACAAGACTCTCTTGATCAATCTTATTGCTCCTCATTCTTTGAGAATTAGAAAGATACTTTTCAAGTTAAGTTTGAATTTTGTTTTATTTTAAATTTGGGTTCTTCTACTTTTGACCTTTTTTCCCTATTTTTCCTGACACTTTTTTTTTTTTAATTCCCCTCCATAATTCCTGAAATCTCGTAGATTTGATCTTGTAGAATATGACCCTCAAATTATCGAGTATCATCAATTTTTAGATGAGTTGAGTCAATTGCGGGTATGATGAGTCATTATCAAGTCTAGGTGTTGGGACGAGTGAATCCCACATTGGAAGTGAGATGATTAATGACTCTACTTATTATCAATTAGTAATGGGGGCTACTATACGCACAATCAAAATATAGTCACCAAATCGGTGTCAATGGCTTATTTTTAGGCAAAAATGTCTTCTAACTCTGAAAATTGGTGTCATGACCATACACCTAGCGATATTAAATATCAAATGTTTGAGTTTTCTAGTTAGAGTAATAAAACTCTCCCCAGCATTAGATCTTTATTGGATCGATCCTTTTGATTTTGAGTCTGTAATGATCCTATATGTCCTATAAGGGATGCCCTTGTAGTGGGTATTAGTATCACATTGATGTATAAATACTCAGAGATTGTACTAAGCCGGGCAGGAAAGAAATAACCCAAACACTTTACTTTTTCTCTCTCTCTCCTATCTCTTCTCTCCATGTCCAATCTCTCTTCTTCTTCTCCTCTTCCCTTCTTTTGTATTCATATCTCAAAAACTCATTGAGTTCCCCTATCTTCCTGCTACAAGGAATTTGATCCGTAAATCAGCTCGCTCTGATACCACTGTTATGTCCTGACTTCGATCGTAGGCCTAGATGCGAGAGGAAGATAGGAGAACTCAATAAGTTCTTGAGATATGAACATAAAAGAAGGGAAGAGGAGAAGAAGAAAAGAGATTAGACATTAGACAGGGAGAGATCGAAGAGAGATTAGGAGAGATAAGAGGTAAAGTGTTTGGCTCTAGCTTATTCAATTCCTTTCATGCCCTACTTATTATAAATGATCATAATTGAATTGGATAGAGTTAAAAATCTATAATTTGAGTCAATTTATAAGTAGGAATTTGTTTAATTAGGGCTTGGAGTCAAGTAATTATCAGCTTTATTAAAATTATGGCAGGGAAAACTTTACTTGCAAAGACGTTGGCTCGATTAGTAAACGTGCCATTTGTCATTGCAGATGCAACCACGTTGACACAGGTACCTTTATATATGAATCAGCACCATTATATTTCGATCAATTAAACTAAATATTATGTTGGGTTGACTCTTTAATCTCTTTTTAAAATGTGTGTGTTCAGGCAGGATACGTTGGAGAAGATGTGGAATCAATATTGTACAAGTTAATTACGGTATTATATAGGTTCTGTAGGGAATTATTTTGTAGTTTATTTGTGTTTTCGAGAAAAAAAATACATTAATAATAATTTTTAAAATTTAAAGATAAAAAATTGATGGATTTAATTCACCTTTTCAACTTAAGTTAGATCTCAAAATAAACCAATTCTCTATTGACTATTTTTATATAAATACCTTTGACATCAATTTTTCCAAAGTGTTAGGGATCGTTTGGTTCAATGTGGGAATTGAAATTCCCGGGAAGTTATTTCATTGGAATTGAATTTACGGGAAGTCGAATTGATGGGAATTGTAAAAATGTGATTGGTTGAACTTTTAATTTTAGAGGATTAAAAGAGGGAATTGAAAATTTCGATATACAAAATGGTGGAAGTTGGACTTACCTAGGGGGAACTAGGTAAGTGAACTTCCTCCAAATTGAAGGAATTTAACTTCCTGGAAAGTTGAATTCCTGGGTTTACATGTTTTAAAATTATAAACCAAACGCAGGTATTTCTTCAACTTCCTGGGAATTTCTACTTCCTGGGTTTTTAACATATCAACCAAACACACTCTTAGTAGTATGAGAAGGTGTTCTTATGCACATCTCACTAAAAGGTTAAGGGTTCGATCTTTAATATGAACAATGTCAAGGGTGGTCATGTGTAGAAATTTGTTATTGTTATGCCCTTTGTCACTCATTAATTGATCTATAGTTTTTTAACATATGGTTGGAATGTGATAAATTGAACATTATTATATGCAAAAGTTTTTAAAATTTTTGTTAGTCATAGATAGAAACTTCTATAATAAACTTCCAAACGCGAAAGTCCAGTGAACCAATAACAAATTTTGTTAAGGCAACTCTTGTTTATTATATAGGTTGCAGAGTTCAACATAGAAGCAGCTCAACAAGGAATTGTGTACATCGACGAAGTAGACAAGATTACCAAGAAGGTAAATCTTCTTCAATCGATCAATTTGTTGATAGCACGTTTAAGGTGGTCGAGATTGATGCGAATGAATGTTTACAATGGATGGATCGATCACATGTGATGAAGGCGGAGAGCTCGAACATTGGGAGGGATGTATCAGGTGAAGGAGTCCAACAAGCCCTCCTCAAAATGTTGGAAGGAACTGTATGTGACTGTTATTTGGTTAATTGCTGCAATTGACTTGAATTTACCTCCTCTCATAATCCCCTTTGGGTCGGGGGTGAGAGGAGTCTGGTGTGAGGGATTTCACCTTTAGGAGCAAGTTTAATTAATTATGATATAATTGATTTCAGATAGTTAATGTTCCTGATAAAGCATCTCGCAAACACACTCGTTCAACGGACATTATTAAGATCAACACGAAAGACATTCTGTTCATATGCGGTGGAGCATTCAACGATCTTGAGAAGACGATTTCGGAGAGGTAACAATATAAATTCTGTTTCATTCCACTCAATGAATATTAGTTGACTCGGTTGATAAGGATAGACTACTTCATATCAAAACGTTGTGTGTTCAATTCTCGTTACTGATGAATGGGGCAGTGTTGGTGGCTTAGCCCTGGTGATCTGACAGAAACTGTTAAATCCCAATGGGGTTTCATTCTAAAATCAATTGACATTATGAGAGAAGTAATCCACCAACTTATATACAAGACTTGGATTTCTTATATTATCAATGCTGAATATATCATTTCACATCTTCCACAAATGCAATGAAAATACCCAAATTTCCCCTTTATCTCTCCTCTCTAATCTCCCTCTATCTATGTTCTTGCCTTTGGTCTAATCTGTAAACTCACTTTTCTCAATTTCCTTCCAACTATCAAAGCAGTTATAAAAATTAGCCTTAAAATTCTTCAAAAACTCTAAAATCCCCAAAATAGAAAATTTGTATTCTTTTTAGAAAATTGTTGAGAGAATGAAAGACGTGAAGAGACCAAAAAGAGTCCCACATTGATAATATGAACAAAGAAGCCTTAGTATATAAATTAGTGGGTTACTCCTCCTATTGTCAATTGGTTTTAGGATGGAACCCCGATCAGCTTACGTGCTAGGCTATTAACGCATCGGGGGTCCCAACGGACTTCAGTATGGTATCAGAGCGGAAAAGGTCAAACGGCCCGACTCTCAATCCTGGGCTAGCTAAAAGAGAATGAGATGCTAACGGTCAAATTTGTCCAAAATTACCAACATCTATATGGCGGTTGTGTAAATTCTCAGGAGACATGCATCTTCGATTGGATTTGGGGCGCCGGTTGCGGCGAATATGCGGTCGGAATCCGTCGGAGTTCCGACGGCATCATCCTTGTTAGAATCGGTAAGAAAGTATAGCAATTGATCAGAACTCTAATTAATCCATCTTCTTCGATCTTCGTTGTTAAAATTGGCAATGTTTTCATAATTTTATCTGATCATCGGTGATAAATGGTAAGGTGTAGGTTGAAAGCAGTGATCTGATTGCATATGGTCTGATCCCTGAATTTGTTGGGAGATTCCCCATTCTTGCGAGCTTGTCCTCCTTAACCGAGGACCAACTTTTAGAGGTATTTTTTTTTTTACAATATTATTATTATTATTACTCTATCCGTTCGTAAAAAATAGGGGTGTTGTTCGAACCGAATGAGCCGAGCTTGACATATTCAAGCTTAGTTCATTTGTTAAACGAGCTTCAGTCGAACCGAGCTCAATTTTTAAACGAGCTTATTATTTTGATCAAGCTTGACTTGTTTAAGAAATGAACGAGACCGAGCCGAACTTTTTTCAAGTTTTAAGCACTTCTACCGTCATAACGTATTAACTTAATGGAAATTTTAGAAATTCAATAAAATTCGAGTTATTCGAGCTTAAATCGAATGAGCCGAGATTTCAACCGAGCTTAAAATCCTATCCAGGCTCGGCTTATTAAGGTAAGTGAATGAGCTCAAGTCGAGCTTTGTTTGAGTCGGTCCCAAGCTGAGCTCGAGTTGTTCAAATCATATAACAACCCTACGCCAAAACATGTCATTCTACTCTATTGCACTTTTTCTTCATGGATCTACTATATTATATATTAAAATGAAAGAAAAACTCGTCTTTAAAGATATGGAAAATATACTTGTCTCATTCAACTCTTGAATATGTATGAATTATTCCTCAAAAACTTGCAGATTTTGACAAAGCCAAAAAATGCCCTCTACAAGCAGTACAAGAAAATATTCGGCATGAGCAATGTAAGCAAGTTTAATTAATAATGCCTTACATTTTAATCAATTTTTATTTTCTCAACATATATATTGTATCAAATAAATTAAATATATATGTTATTTAATGAATTACATTAGGTGAAGCTACATATGACGGAGAAGGCGATGAGGATGATAGCGAAGAAGGCCAAGGCCAAGAACACCGGTGCTCGTGCCCTTCGATCGATTCTCGAGGACCTCCTCACCGATGCCATGTTCGAGGTTCATTTCATTTCATTTCTTATCTCGAAGATCTACTTTATACTAGGATTTAGAAAGATAAAACAATAACAATGATTTTCGCGATCATTTAGGCTCCGGAAGAGGAAGCCGAGGATGGAATGGACAAAATAGACGCGGTGCTAATCGACGAGGAGGCGGTAGGAACCGTTGCCAAAAGGGGCTGTGGTGCCAAAATTCTAAGGGGAAACGGTGCGTTGCAGCTCTTCCTCGATCAAACCATGCCCTCTCCTCCTTTGGTACGTCGAATAACTTGTCTGAATCGGTAAATATATTGACAGAAAAGGTAACGGGAAACCCTTATATCAAGCGAATCGATTGATCACTATCCAAGAATTCCTAATTGAGGTCTAAGTACCACAACTTCTACTAAAATCCTAGTTCTCAAGGGCCCTAATCCTATACATACAAAAATAACATTTTAAGAAAATTTAGTGTTCTTTGGGAATTTTAAAGGGTTTTTTTTTTTAACTTCCAACAAATTCTTCAAATTTTTAGGAAAAAAATAGATAGATTTCTATATGGGTCTGTTTGGTAACACGTAGCTGATGAGTTAGTTTAAGCTAATAGGGTAGCTGAAGCTGGTGGATTAAGTGTGTTAAATATATGTTAAATTAGAGGATTCATTAGCACGTAAGGTGTTTAGTAACTCAGCTGATAGGGCAGTTGATACTTGATACAAATTAGCTTATGAGATAGGAAAAATGAATAGAGTTTTAAAAAGTTTAATTAAATTAAAATATTTTATTTAACTTATTTAAAATTATATAATATTAAAACCAAAAGCTCTGAAAAGATACCTATATTGCCAAGCGAACCCTAAATCTACAACATCCTCAAAATATAAAATGCTTCTTCAAATATTTGATATAGTTATTGGAATTAGAGCAAATTTTTTTTTTAGAGAATATCAATTTTGTTTATTTATTTTTTGAGAAACTTAAAAAAAAATCTAGTTAAATTAATTTGATGGTTATCCATCTTTGTTGATGCATTGAATCGAAGGTGCATCAACTTATCTAGTTAGTTGTGAGAGAACTAGTTTGATTACACCAACTTATATCTATTAAAATTTACATTTTCAGAAAATTGTTTAAACAATAAATGCCCAAACCTCTCAAATTCAAAGCTACCTCATAAAATCCAACATACATTTCCACCTTCCTGCATCATGAAAATGTTATGTCCCTAGTATTAGGGGTTTAGAGTATAAATACCTTTAGAGGTTGTAATTGGGGGTTATTAATCAAATCACTTTACCTAACCTTCTATCTTTTTTTTCTCACTTCTCATCTTCTTCTTCTATCTCTATTTCTCACCTTATTCTAAGGCTGTGTTTTCTACACAGCCTTTTTAAGGGATGGAGGTGGGTGAAAATGGGGATGGAGATAGGAGAAAATCTCCTACCTTGTGTGAGAGAAGGTAGGAGAGATGGAGGAGATAGAGGATCTAAATGAAGGTGGAAAGTGGGATGAGAAAACACAGCCTAATTCTTTCCTCACCCAATCTATATCTTCAATTGGTTACTGTCAAATTGATCAGCTGATCAGTTTGGTGTTCTGTTACTGTTAGCCGGGACATAACAGTGGTATCGGAGCTGTCGGTTCCTCCGACCAGATTCGCGATTTTTTTTTTTGGAAGTTCTGATCGGCCATGGTAGACGGTGACTGGTGGAATCGGCCGGCGATGGCGGAGTCGACAGTGGAGGGGTCTTCGCTCTTGGACTCCGGGCGGGTTCAGTGGCAAGAAACGAATCGAAACTTCTACCAGACGCTCAACAAAGTCAGAATTCAACAAGGTGTGCCACCGGTGAATCATCATTCCGATCCGATCGGAAATTTGCTTAATGATCGACCAGTATTTGTGAAGATTCGGAATGAACGCTATCCAATTTCTTGTGAAATTTTGGATTCGATATTCTCTGGATTTGGGATTCTGATTGGAATCAAAAGATTAAGCAGTGGATTCCATTCGACGGTTCATTTCGTTGAGAAAGAATCGACCATTATTGAAGTCCGTTGGGACTCGGGACCGGGAGTCGTGTGCACACGTGCGCCAATGCGCATATAGCCTAGCACATAAGCCGAGCGGGGTTCCATCCTAAAACCAATTGGCATTAGGTGGGGTAAGCCCACTAGCTTATATACTAAGGCTTCTTTGTTCATGTAATCAATGTGGGACTCTTTTTGGTCTCTTCACATTCCTTTCATTCTCAAAACGCCCCCGCAAGTGCAACTAGGGTCGTCTTTCGCCTCTAGTTGACACTTGAACATCGGGTCTAGCATCTCATTCTCTTTTTAGCTAGCCCAAGATCGAGAGTCGAGCCGTTTGGCTTTTCCGCTCTGATACCATACTGAAGTCCGTTTAGGACTCGGGACCGGGGGTCGAGTGCACACGTGCGCCAATGCGTATATAGCCTAGCACATAAGCTGAGCGGGGTTCCATCCTAAAACCAATTGGCATTAGGTGGGGTAGCCCACTAGCTTATATACTAAGGCTTCTTTTGTTCATGTAATCAACGTGGGACTCTTTTTGGTCACTTCACATTCCTTTCATTCTCAACTACCATCAGAGCTTTTGAGTCTCTCAACGGCCGGAACATCTAGGATGATTGTTGCAAATTGGAGTTGTTCCTGGTGACTACAGTGGAATCGTCATGCTCGAATCAAGAAAGCGCGGCTCTTGAAGAAATGGAAGACATTGAAGTGGCTGATCCAAGCCAAGAACTCATCGAGGACTTCGATTGGCAAGAACTCGTCGGCAAGCCAAAGGTTAGCAATGATGAATTCAAGCTTATACCAAACCCAATCGAAGTAGAGTGTGTTGCCGAGGAAATTATAGACCCAATCGAAGGCTTATACCATGAAATCGACATCGCCTCAGTCTCAAAATCTTCCTCATCACAACAGTCAGAAGATGAAGGTCAAGAAAATCTTCTCGTTCAGCCCGAGTCTTCCACGGCAGAGGATTTAACGAAAGCTTCAGAATTGGAGAACAAAGATGACATCGACGAGCCTCAAATCCAAAGCAACCGTTTGAAGGTAAATACCAATTCATGTGATGTTGTGATATTTGATGGGGCAGTCAAGGAGTTAGCTAAACTGGTTGGGATTTTGATTGAATGGATGGAAATTAAATTAGCTAATTCCAGGGAGTTTAGTTTAAGAATGAGTTCATTTGATTGTCTGAGAAGCTTTGATGCACACAAGGTGTTTGTCAAAATGCCTAGGAAGGGTGTTCATGTGATGATTCTTTTAAGAGTTGGTGATTGTCTCTCAAATCTTGTTGGGTTTGGTGGTGAACTAAAGCAACATTCAATCACTTTGCCTTATGATAGAGGGAAAAAAGAGCCAATGTCATGTTGTTTGGACAGCTCAAATGGTGGTTTTGATAGCCTAGATAGTGAAGCAAGTGGAGCTGGAGGCATCCACATCACACCCTCATTTGATCAGCTGAGTTGCATTTCAGGGGCTGAGATTGCAAACAGGGAGCTTAGATTCATACGGAATGTTCAAGCTGTTTACTTTGAAATAGACAGGCTATTACTTAGCTCAGGTTGTGAGGAGACCCCTAGAAGCATTGTTAATCTTTTTAGTAGCGGGACTGCGTTGCAATTTCATAGAGAAAGAGCGAGTCTTGACAATATTCAGGTTCAGTTGGTCCCAACTATGAACTTCGTATTCAGCCTAGGAAGAGTTTGGGTTTCACAAGCCGTGAAACAGGGATTGATACTGAGTGGCAAGCTGTGCACTGACATGGTGGAAGTGCCTACTGGTAAGGGGTTTGTATTCGACCCGGGTGGGCTAGATCCTTTACTAGGGAGCTAGAAAGATGATCACCATGACAGAAAATGTGCAGTGAACATGAGCAAATCTAATCCTGGGAGGAATCACATGGTCAACGCCAATTAAAGCAATTACTTTCGTGTACCCATGGAGAATGAAATGGTACTGTCATTTTTCATTGCACTTGCAGCCAATAACAGGCGAATGTTCATAAGCAACTGATCTGATTCTTAGGAGCTGTTGCAGTAGTGTGAAGAGTGAGGCTGCTGCAAGCCTATCCATAATTTTTTGGAGTGGTGAGTTATGTGTGTTAAAGTGACAAGAGCAATGGTCATGCTAACAAGTGCAAAGGCATGAGCACTCCTGCACAACAGCACACGTATACAAATGGCATTCACCTCCATCCAGTGGGTTTTATTTTTTGGAGCCCAACTTGAGTCTTGGTGGCTACCTTCCAAGGGGCTACATAGGTGACTGCTACAAAACAGTACAACTACTAATATACCTATTAGTAGTTTCATTTTCATTTTCATTTTCAAATGAGCCTGTGAGTCAATGTATTTTCATTTTCAAGTTTCCAGCTATTAGTAGTTTCCATTTATAATTTTGAATAAGCTTTGGGACAAAGCTTTTGTAAGTGGGATGCATTGTTATGTCCCTAGTATTAGGGGTTTAGGGTATAAATACCCTTAGAGGTTGTAATTGGGGGTTATCCAAAAGAATAATCAAATCACTTTACCTAACCTCCTATCTTCTTTATCTCGCTTCTCATCTTCTTCTTCTATCTCTATTTCTCACCTTATTCTAATTCTTTCCTCACCCAATCTATATCTTCAATTGGTTACTGTCAAATTGATCAGCTGATCAGTTTGGTGTTCTGTTAGCCGGGACATAACAGAAAATTTCCCACTTCAAAATTGAAATGTACCTTAAAATAACATATATGTATTTTACACTTTCAAATAAGGCCAAGTTCACATATTTTTTGGTTAGTTAAACAAGGGTATTTAAGTTATTACATTTGGATATTGCCGTCTTTGCAGATGGCATGATAAATATTCCAATTCAAAGAAATGCCATATATGTATTTCTCACTCTCTTTCCTTTTTCAGGAGAAATGTGAACCAACTAAGGAAGAAGAACTTCAGCAAGAAGATTTGAATTGTCCTTCCAAAAGCATTTTCATGTGAAGGCTTAGCTTTTAGTGGTTGCAATGTCATGTATAGAGATATATGTGTATAGATTAGTATAAATACCCTAATAGCTTTGTAATAATCATGAAAAATAATCAAATGTCAATTACCCCTTTTCTCGCTAAACCTCTTACATCTCCATTTACAGTGCCTAATTTCTATATCTTCTTTCTCTAACCTTTCTCCTTTCTCTCGAATCCTCCCTAATCCCTTCCTATTTCCCTTCAATTCCATGAATCCCAATTGGGACATAAAAGTTTTTTATTTATTTATCTATTTATAGTATCATGTAGTGATGTAGTTTAAAGTAATTTTCATTTTATGTTTTTAATTTACTGTATTATTTAGTAAGAAGAAATGTTGATCTCTCTCAATCAAGGTTTATGTGCATGATAGGAAGAAAAAATGTCATTAATACTGTATTATTCAGTACCAAATTGATCAAGTTTATCTATGGCAAGTTTATGTTTTTAACTTAAAGTAAGACAAGAGGCATATGGTGGAAGTTGTTAGAGTGAGGTTGAATTGTCAGATGCTTAAACTATTTAGGCAATAAGATGTTTAGGTGAAATGTTGTCTCTCTCAATTGTTGCTCAATCTTTCGTATGGTATCAGAGCTTGTTGTTATAAATCTTTAATCAAGGTTTCCATATGTTAGTTTCTACATTGAGATTCAATATTCCGCTTCAATTTCATACTTTCCAAAATCTAGGATAGTTGTTAGATGAAATAAAATATAAGGAAAAAAAAAGTTGTATCTTTTTTTTTATACTCCGTACAAGATAAGGATTTGGATGGCGTTAGGCGTTGCTAACCCACCACCCAATAGCGTCCTTTCGGATGATCGAGGACTAAAAACTCGATCCGGATGCGACGTCAAAGATCGAGATCTATCGCATAACAAAGTTGAGACAAATATCTCGATCTCCCAGGGGCATTGTCACACACCAGACACTGAATTAATCACTGTGATCGAGGCTATCACCTTCAAGCTCGATCCGTCGGCAACACAAGTCCCTAGCCGCTAACATGTCAGAGAGCGGTCGTCTACAACCTCAATTGGTAGAGAGAGTTTTGACTTTTGGTAAATAGAGAGCAGTCGTCCGAAGTTTGAATCATGACTTTTAGATACTAACCGCAAGTCCTTTCCAATTAAACCATTCTGAAATTGGTAGAGAGTGTCATGCACACATCAGCACATGCATTGCGATTTGAAAGTGTACGTGCCTTGTCACATCGATCGGTGCCAATAGCTTCCCAAATTCATTCCGCTGGCTATATATTTTATTTAAATATTACTAGTGAGCAGGTATGTGCTATACATGAGACTTATTTTAAATATATTTTTTTAATTAATATATTATTATTATAATTTTAGTACTAATAATTTTTATCTCTAAAAGTTTTAATATGATTATTTATCTTTAAAATTCGACAAATATATTAATTTGGCTCCATTTCTACATGAAATTCAACTATATAAGAAAAAAAAAAGATAACTGCTTTAAAAATGCATGTGTTTAGGTTTAAAACAAATAAAAAAAAATATAGTATAAAATAAGTTGATTTAAAGAGTAATGTTTTGTAAATGGATTTTAGACCAAGTGTAACTTTGAGAAGTGTTTTGAATAACGATTTGGTCTAACTTGAGATTTTAAAGAGTTTTGGGGAATCTTAGGAAAATTGACTTACTTTGCCTAACTTGATGAATAACTTGATGACTTGTGTGAGTATAAATTATGAGGTGTTGATATTGCTATGATATGTATATGCTCTATGATGAGATTTTAATCTGATAAGCATGATGTGAAGTATGAATTATGAGATGAAATGTTGATATATGTCCTTAAGCATGAGATTATGATGTCTGAAACGGTAAATATATAGATGTGGTGGTTAAACCAAATATACAAAAGGGTACGACCATACAGAGGGTCATACTAGAAAATAGTAGTCTACCCTAAAAACACAACATGTATACCATCCCACTGAATCACATAAGTTGTATCTCTCACTATCCCAAAAATTGATTATCTACCCATCTATATCCATCTCTACCCCTCTATACAAACCTGACATTCATTCTCCCCTTATGCCCAATCTTTCTACAAGAGGCTTGCATTTCCATCTTGCAGAAATCCTGGATCTACAACTAGCTATAATGGCATCAGCACAATCTGACGAGATAAACTGCTCCTGTCTGAAGATGACTCCATTTCTTCCCCTCCATGTGAAGTATAACAAAGCTTAAAACACCAACAACTTCGCTTGGAAAAGCTGCGATTTATGTATCTGTGCTGGCTCACAAGCAAACCAAGCCAGCCAATCCCTTATGGCAGGGAAGCGACAATGTATCCCAATCCAGTCAAAGACTATGGTATGAACTTCTTGGATTGCAGGGCAGCTAAACGATAGGTGGTCTCCACTCTCTTCCGCACTTCTACACAGTACACATTCTGCCGCCTCTGATCCTCTCCAGTGCTTTGTTTTCTGTCCCGTTTGTAATCTCTTTCTGGCCACCAACCACACTATGAACACCCATTGCCTGCTCTGTAATCTGCCCCAAATCAACTCACCCCAATCAACCTCAACTGATCTTGGTCGAAGGAGATGGTAGATTTTAGCACAGGAAAGTCCTCCTCCCAGTTTACAGTAAGCCTCTAAGTTTCTACCTGAAGGGCTGTCATCCTCCAGCGCCTCTAATAACTCATTTTTCAGAGCTACAATCTGTCGCCAGATGCCTGATTCATGAGATCAACCGTCACATCCCATACGTTCTCCTCTTGTATGTGATTACTCTGGCACCACCGGTACCATACGCTGCCCTTGTTCATTACCAGCTCCCCAAATAGCTTAGCAATTACACTTTTATTCCAAGATAGCAGCTCGTGAATTTCTAGCCCCCCTTCTTTAAACGGCTTGGTGATCTCTTCCCATGCCACCAAGTACTTCCTTCCGTCCGGACTACCATTCCATAAAAACCTCTTGCACATCCCTTCAATTTTCTCTATCACACCTTTGGGGAGGAGCAACACTTGACTCCAGCAGTTATGCACCCCCACAAACACAGATTTCAACAGTTGGAGTCTTCCAACATATGTGAGCTTTCTGGCTGTCCAGGAGTTGATCATGCTTCCCACTCTTTCATATAGCTGCGAGTATTCATGTACTCTGAACTTCCTAGATTGCAGTGGAAGGCCAAGGTACTTTACAGGAAACATTCCCTTCTCAAATCCCAACTGATTCAAAATCTCCATCTCTGTCTCCTCCGTGACTCCTGCTAGAAAGATAGTACTCTTCGCATTGTTTGCCCTTAGCCCGGGCATTGCGAAGAACTCATCCAAACATTGCTTGATAATTCCAACATATTACTGATCAGCGCGGCAGAAGACCAACAAATCATCTGCAAAAGCTAAATGCACCAGCTTCATATCCTTACATCTAGGATGATATCTAAACAACGGGTTATCAGCAGCGGCTTGGAGTTTTCTGCTCAACATGTACATACACAAAACAAAAAAGTATGGTGACAAAGGATCCCCCTGTCGGAGTCCTCGTTTCCCTGGAAAGAAACCTTCTGGTTCCCCGTTGATTAGTACAGAGAAAGTTGCAGAGGAAACACACTCCATAATCAAGTCGATCAGTCTAGTAGGGAAATCAAAGTGGATCAGCGTGGCTCTTACGAATTCCCAGCTAAGAAGATCATAAGCCTTTTGTAGGTCCACCTTAATGGTACATCTCGGTGAAACTCGCTTAGTTCCATAAACGTTAACTATTTCCATAGCAGTAACAGCGTTATGAGCGAGAGACCTCCCTGGGATGAACGAACCCTGACAATCTGAAATGAGCTCTGGCATATCTGTTTTAATTCGACTAGCAATTATCTTTGTGATCGCTTTCATTAGAGTATTACAGCAAGAAATAGGCCGCAATTATGTAACAAGAGTCGAATTGGCAACCTTCGGGATAAGGGAGATGAAGGTTGTGTTTAGCTGCTTCAGAACCCGCCCATTTCTAAACACCTCTCTGACGGCTTCACAAATGTCCTTATCAATAATGCTACAGGCATCCTTAGAAAATTTGCTTCCAAATCCATCCGGCCCCGGCGATTTATTTATCCCAATCGACCACATGCTTTTCCTAACTTCATCATAACTAGGCAAAGCCACAAGCATGTAATGTCTGCTACTGTCCACAACTGGCCCTGATGGCACCTGAAAGGGAGAGAGATTTGATGATGGAGTCGATAATAGCTCCTGGAAAAACTCCACCACATGTTTCTTAATCTCTTCTTTCTTTGTCATCATATCCCCCTGTTTATTTTTCAACACAATGATTGCAATTCTAGCATTACGCTCCTTCATGTTTCTGTGGAACATGGACGAAGTTTCTTCTCCCATAGTGAGCCAATGAAGTTTAGTTTGCTGCGAAGTCAGACTAATCAGCCTGCTAATACTCTTTCTAAGGTCCTGTTCTGCCCTTACAATCTGCTCTGCAAGCCTCTGATTTTCCCTTTCCGTTCTGATTCTCAGTTGTAGTTCATGCAAGATGCCTTTCTCTAGTTTAATTTGGGTCTGAAGTTCAGGAAATCGTGCCTTATCAAGGTTTCAAAGCATCTTTTACATTTCTGAGTTTCTAAGCAACCTTATATTGTCTCGAGCCAACGAAATCAGGACACCAAGCAGCTCTTACAATATCCAAGAACTCCTTCTCCTTGCCCCAAAAGTTCTTGAATTTAAATGGATATTGTCTCTTCCTATTGTTGTTGAAAAAGGTTGCATCTCCAGGAGAGTGATCTGATATACCCGAGGTCCCAAAGAACCCCTTAGCATTGCTATATTGTTCCATCCAAATGTCATTCACAAGAATCCTGTCAAGCTTCCTCTGTATTCGATCCTCTCCCAATTGACGGTTGTTCCAAGTCATAGTAGCACCCGTGAAGGGGAGATCAGACAGCCCACAAGTCTCTAAAGCTGTGAATAGCTCATTAAATTCATCTCGTTTTGCTTTCTTTGCTGGCCATTTTTCTTCCATGCTAAGGATACAATTAAAATCGCCTAATACTATCCAAGGGACATCCATATTTTCTGCAATTCTGCTCAGACAGTCCCATAGAGGCACTCTCTCCACTTTCGAGTTCCGTGCATAAACAAACGTACACATATTTCCTATCCCTTGTGACCACGCTGCAATGAATGAACTGGCCATGAACAATATCAGCTTTGACATCAAATATGTTGGGGTTCCAAGAAACCCATATTATGCCTTTCACAAATTCACTCCCATTAACAACACAGCCCCATTCATGCATTAATCTACACTTTGACATCAAATATGTTGAGATTATGATGTGTTGATATATGAAAGCATGATGTTATGTTATGACATGTGATTTTAAAGAATGATGTTATATTATATGATTAAGAAGCATGATTGTGGATATATATGTGTGTGTGTGTGTGCTTGCGCACGCGCTTAAGTATGAAAGTTTGATATGATATATGATTATTAGATGAATATGATTTATATATGAGGTGATGATAGATGGTTACTAAATGATGTTATATGATATGATGATGAGTAAAGCTTGATGAGATGTTGAGATGATACATTGAGATGATGAGTTATTGAGATTATGAGATACGAATTATGAGATGAGTTGGATAATTAATGGTGATGATATAGAAATGGGATGATGAGACTTTCGATTATGTGAAGTTATATAGAATTATTTGTGCTTGGGTGTTTGAATGTAGACTTATATGTTTATTATGCTTACTATGTGACCTTAATCTCTCTTACTGCTACATTGTTGTTCTGCACCTCCAGATAAGTTCCTTAGCTAGGGGGTTTACTCGAGTTGGACTCTCATGCATGTTGTTTCATATTATATGTTAGGTGTTGCATATGCATATCACATGATCATGTAGTAACATGCTTAGGTTTTGCACTATTGAATGAGCATTTGTTTACTCTATGCATTTGGTAGAACGACCGTTAATTGTGAGTCCCAGACTCATTTGCTAGGGTCATAGGACGATCGTACCTAGTCCCATCGGGTTCGTTCCTCATCAATTCGTCGAGTTTATTATACCATATGAGAAAGAAATGAGAAATGAAAATGAGATGAGCATGATATATGAAATGATATGATGAGAATTGTTATATAGCCATGAGCTCGGTCGGCGTCTGCACTAATGAGAATGTGTGCAGAGGTAGGAGAGGGACGTGCCACTTGACATTCTATGCGGGTACCCTTTAAATTATATGCACTATATATATAGAGGATAGATCATATGTACTCAGTCCTTAACGTGTATCATGTGAACAAATCTGGGCCATTGAATTAAGAAGATCAACAGATGAGATTAAAAATAACTTCTGATTATTCGATGGTATTGAGATATTATTTTGTGGAATGAAATTATTCGGTGGTATTGGGCGATTAATTATTCGTTAGAATAAAATTTACATTTTTTACACTCTTTTTACAGATGAATAATTATGTGAAAACAGACGAATAATCATGAACAAATAGACGGATAATTTTTGAGTACATGATACACGTTAAGGGTTGAGTACACCGGAACCAACTTCTATATATATATACCAGCATGCTTGATTTCATGTACTGCATTAGAAGCATATTTATTAGGATTAGCGCATATTATGCGGCCTCAACGAGGACTTCCGGTCCTGCATGTGTGGCTCGACTTGGCTCCTTTTCCCGTTCTTATTTTTAGGTATATATATGCATCCTTCGACATTGTGATGGGTGCTGTCTGGCGATGGGTACTTCGGGGTATGATTAGAGGCTGACTTGACACTTGGCAATATTTGAAATGCTTTGGATTTCTGTTTTGACCCGGCTCAAGTCTTGGCACCTTGTATTGAAATTATATTGACTGATTGACTCAACTAAAATGTTTTCAACAACTTAGAAGTTAGGACAGGTACAAGTGTCTTAACACGAGGTCTTCAACGGGCCTCACGTGATTTGGGGTGCGAAATCCCCCTTTCAAACTCTGACAATTGTTTTCAAACCTTCAACCCCTACATGGTGCGCAAGATCTGAACGAAGGTATCCGACCTTCAAAACGTAACCAGGGTTTTATAAACTCGGGCCGTTACAAATCGGTTGAAAACCGAACCAAATTTATTAACTTCGCTTCATTTTGGTTCGGTTTTAGGCTGATGAACAACCCTGTTTTCGACAATATGTGATGGATTGTATAAAGAAGTTGAAAAAGGAAAGGCATTCAACATACCAAATATTATACATAGTCCGGACAAATAAATTTGAAAGTTGGAAACTTCAAATGGCAAAAGAGAACAAAAATAACAAAAGTTCGACTAAAGGAAGAAAATTATTCTTTCATTAACATGAAGACTTTAGATTACTGAAAGAGAAAACTTTATCGACATAAGGTACATTCGTGAAGTGTTGATAAGAGTATATATAGTGTATTGGAACCTAAATTTTTATATATGGGAAAGCATATATATAAAGTTTTTGAAACAACCATATTAAATCTACCTAAAATGAAATAAATTGAATCTAACATTAATTTTAAAAAACAAAACATGGTCCAACATAAACTATATCCCTTTAGTCCTCTTCTACGTATAAGAGTATAAGGACCACAAAATTAAAGACAATCCAGAGGTTGTGTTCTTCATGATGGTCAAAATTGCCGCCAAATTGCAATTGCAAAATGGCCATCTTAATTATATATACCCTAATTAGACAAATGTTCATCTGACAGTCTAAATTAGGTTAATGTTCACTGGTCAGTTCTTACCACTGAGGAAGAAGTGAATGGTATGTGGCCAAAAAGAGCTCAATGATTTAAGCCCCAGTCGAGGTGGTCTAGTGGTGTGGAGCAAGGGGGATGAGAAAGAGGTTCCGGGTTTGATACCTGCCTCCCATCCAAGGTTTTTGCTCCTTACCAGTAGGCCGAGCCGGTAGGCGCAAGTCGGTTTAGATGATACGTACTCGGGGGTTGGGTCACTTACTCGGGGAGTCGGGATTTACCGCCACTACAAGAAAAGGGCTTTTGGGTGGCAAAAAATAAAAATTAGGGTGACAAAATTGTTTTCGTCACCCAAAAAAAACTAGTTGTGACAAAAAAAAAAAAATTGTCACCCAAAACACTTTTGGGCGACAAAAAAAACCACTTTGTGCGACTAAATGTTTTGTCGCCCAAACTAATTTTTCTTGTAGTGCACCAAAGAGCTCACTGATTTAACACTTATATTATTTAACTCTAAATAATGAAATTTTATAAGTTTTTATCTTCAATGATCTATTTCTAATTTATACTAGATTCTAGAGAATTTATGCGCTTCTACTATTTTAGTCATGGATCATTTCACCCCTTTTATAACCATTTTCATGTAGATATATACCATGTGAAATGTACAAAAATCTACGTATAGTTCTGATTTATGATTCCAAATTTAGAATTATATGATAAGACTGGAAAGAAATCATATACGGAAAATTTTAATAAATAACTAATTTTTAAATATAATGGCTGAGATTTAAAGTTCAGTGAAATCCCTTGACTTTACATATAAGTTTGAAGTGAAATCGGTTAAGAGCAACTCCAATAGTAGTTGTAAAATAAAGAAAAGTAATTTTTATTACAGAAAATAGAGATTTTTTAACCTCAACAAACTATGTAAACCTTTCTAGCTATAAAATAGAAAAACACAATGAAAGTGAGAAATCTGTAAATTTGAAGGAGAGTAGAAGAACACTAAAATTAAAATTTTCATTCCTCCTCATGAAAATTGATTGTTTTATCCTTCAAGTTATCATCCTCATGTCCTTCTAATGACGCCAGTTGTCGACATATGCCCTCTTATTGTTGTTCGATTCTGTTTCGATTTCCTTGCTCTTTATGTTTCGAAAAATCCCTATGCTCCCCTATTGCCACTCCAGTCGTCGCAAAAGCAATAGTTTTTATTTTTTCGTTCCCTATTTCGATTGTTGTACTCGAACAACTTTGATTTGTGTTGGTGTTCGATTGTTGTGCTCTTTTACTCTAGCTGTTGTTCGATTGCTATTCGATTACCCTTTTATTGAAATTCTTGATTGGAGACACTCGATTGCACCCTAGTTGCTATTCAATTTTTTCTCTAATTGGTTTGGTTTATGCTGGTTGATTATTTACTAAATTTTTTATGATAAGATGCAAACTAGATAATATGGTTGGGGTTCCTCAACCCATTGATCGTATTTCCATGAGCCCTAAGATCCCAGGTTGCATCGGTTTATGTTGCGTTTTGTGTTGTTCGATTATTGATTCTATGTTACGTTTTGTGCTATCATGGTGCATTTTATGTTGTTCGACTATGCTTTTGGACTCTAATTTATTTATTTTTTGGTGGGCTCTCAAACTAATGAAGCGACAACACAACCATGGGCTACGAAAGGCGGTGAGTAGCCCTTCCCCTAGCGTCTTCCTCAATAATAAACAAAGTTCCCTCAGACGGGGTAGCCAGTAAATGGAAACCAATAGGAAATAAAAAGGCAATAGTAACAAGGGAGTCCGCGACCGAATTCGCTTCCCTGAGGACATGACAGAATTGGATATCCCAATCCCGGTTGTGAAAGCCTTGACATTGATGAACCAGGCTGAAGAGCGGGTGCCCCGAATTAATATTCCCTTTGATCAGATTGATTGCAGGCAGAGACGGAGATAGGGGGTCCTAGGGGGTCACATGACCCCCTCCTCATCTGAAAAATTACCTTGGTGTATTCTCCTCGTCGATAGCTTCGTTTTGATATATAATACGCCATAATCCGACAACTGAGTAAAAAGTTATGAATGTTTGAAAATTACAGCAATATTAATCACTTTAGTTTTATTTCAATATACTATAATACTTTAATATTTTACTTAAATTGACATTCACATATTATAATTCATCTCGAGAGATTCGAAACCATAGATTATATTACTTATTTTGAGAATATAGTAAGAAGTTACGCAAGTTTAAATTTTTTATATCTAGTTATACATTATTACATGTTAATAATGCAATGTTTATTAATTTATTGCGTTTTATATATTTATTTTTCGTTTTTTATCCTTATTTTCGTTTTATTTATTTGTAGTATTTTCGAAACCATAGGTTGACACTAGTTTGTACTATCAATCACGTTGTGTTTTGCGATTTTTTTTCTCGATCTTATTGTCGACTACTATGATGACCCCTGCTAAAAACTTTCTAGCTCCGCCCCTGACTGCAGGCAAAGAGTCAGTCTCAGGCATCACCTTGCGAAATCCTCTATCCTAGACTAGTCGAAGTCCATCCACGACCCCCCACAGCTCGGCCATTGGCACAGTGCAGAGGCCAATATTGTACTTTATAGATGTTGGAAATTTTGATCCAATATGATGATTTTCACCTACACACTTCAATTGTCATTTAGTTTTATGTGGCAATGGCATTGGTTTGATATTGTTAGGGTGCATGATTTTCTCCTCTCTTTTTTTTTTTGAGTGTGAAGACATTTATAATTTCTTTTGCTGGTGGGGAAAATTCACATCCACAATTTTGTTATTGCGCATAAAAGGGCATGCAATGCAATAAATGTATGGTTCATTAATTCATTACTATGATTTATGAGTTATGGAGAAGGCTATTGGTACCTGACCAAACTTTATCAGTATGGTTTGAAAAGACTATTCATCATTTGCCTTTTTTTTAAAAAAAATCAGAACCTTTTTTTTTTTTTTATTAGGAAAGAGTTCGGGCGAGCATGCTCTACCCGGCAGCATCCTTGCGGAAGAGGTCTAAGAGACCTAAATTCGTTTGAATATCGACTCCCCGGGCAGAGTGGCAAAGGTGTGCAACCTTATCAGCCACTCTATTGCCCAAACGGGGCACATGAAAGAAGGAAACTTCTTTCACAGTCGATAGAAGCGTTTTTATATCGGACAAGATTAGTTCGATTTCCCATGGACATGAAGTATTTTTGTTGAAATAATTTATGATGATCGATGAATCACCCTCTATGTGGATTTTCTCAATGCGGAGGTGAATTGCTCGTTGAATGCCTAATTTTAAAGCAAGAGCTTCAGCTTTGATCGGGCTTTGCAAGCCAAGTTTTTGGTAACTTATGTTTATTGGTCGACCCTCCCAATCACGCATGATGGAACCAGCTGTGCTGATCTTGTTAGATAGTGAGGAGCCATCAAAGTTTAGTTTGAAGGTACCCCAGGGTGGTTTTCGCCATATAGTATATTTTCCATTTTTCCTTTGGCTTTGTTGTGTATGGTTCCTGGTTAGATGAAGGGAATCCCCGTCGGAATTCCCTTCTGATTTAGAGGCGTTTTCCCAATTGTATATTTGGTTTTTGATGATCTGTATTGTAGCGGCCCGTTGTGGGATAGGGATTTGTCTAAATATGAATTGGTTACGTATGTACCAAGTATTCCACCACGCAAAGGCAAGCTTCATTTTTGCCTCCGAACAGAGCGATTTCCCTAAAATAGAGATAATTGGTTTGATATCCCTATCCCTATGGATCATATTAGCTATGGCGGAGTCAATTTGTTGCGGAAGCTGATAAAGCGACCGAGCAAAGGGGCATTCCAAAAGGAGATGGGCCACATCCTCAGCCGCACCGTTGCACAAGCTACAAGTAGAGGGCACTGCCACACCCCTGGAGGCAAGCCTAGAAGTCGTGGGTAGACCATCTTGACATATCTTCCATAGAAAGTTTTTTAACTTTGGGGGTGCATCAATTGACCAGATCCAGACATTTTCATCCTCGCGCCACGACGCTTGCGAAGTGATCATTTTGTATGCACTTGACGTTGTGAACCAACCCTTTTTGTCAGGCCACCAGTATAAGCGATCTTCAAAGTTAGAAATGGGGAGTGGGATGTCGAGGATTTCTTTGACGATGCTGGAGGGTAAGACACGATGAAGTTTCTCCGACCACCACTTTCCACCCAGAATATAGTCGCTAACCAATTCCTCCCTGTTGGTTATTTGGGGGCAGTCTTCCCTGGACTGAAGAGAAGATGTAGTGATCCAATTATCGTTCCAGAATTTAATGGATCTCCCATTTCCAACCGACCAAATAAGACCTGATTTAAACTTAACCACGAGCGGAATAAGTTTAGCCCATTGCCAGGACATATCCCCGTGTTTTTTATATTCGAAAATTGAAGTAGACCGTAAATATTTATGTTTAATAAGAGAAACCCACACGTTATTTGGTTCAGCTAGAATTTTCCATAGTAACTTCATTTGGAGGGCTTCATTCATCTCTTTAGCTTTTCGAATGCCAAGTCCTCCAAAGTGTTTTGGTTTACATATTTTATCCCAGCTGATAAGAGGTCTAAATTGTAGGTCCTTATTCCAGAAGAATTGCCTATTGATCTGATCTAGTTCTTTGTGTACTGAATTCGGAAGCATAAAATTTTGCATAATGTACATGGGTTTCGTTGTAAGGTTGGAACGAATGAGTACAGCTCGACCTTGCTGGGATAAGGTATTCGCTCGCCACTTACTCAGTTGCTCTTTGGACTTGCATACAATATCTTCAAATGTTTGTTTATTAACTCTACCGTTAATAATAGGGCAACCGAGATATTTTTCCAGTGAGTGTTCACTAGAGATGTTCAGGCAGTTTCGAAGCTCGGCAATTCTAGTGCTGGAGATTCCTTTTGTAGGTTGAAAACTAGATTTCTGATAATTAACTTTTTGCCCAGAGACTTTGCAGTATGCATCGATTATGGATCTTACTTTCTGGGCTGCTTCCACGCTACCCTTAGAGAAAACAATAATGTCATCTGCGAAGGACAAGAAAGGAATACGGGGCCCGTCTCTACCAAAGGAGAAACCAATAGGGTTGTTGATAGAAATTGATTCAGCGGACAGGCGCCGAGCCAGAACCTCGGCACCTAGAATGAATAAGAAAGGGGAGAGAGGGTCCCCTTGCCTAAGGCCACGACTTGGAACAAACAAGTCGGTGGGACCGTTGTTAACAAGGACTGAGAAAGATACAGTCGTGATACATTCCATTACCCAAGAAATGAAAGTGTGATGGAAACCAAATCTTTCTAACACCTTTTTAGTGAAGTTCCAATTGACTCTATCGTATGCTTTTTCCATATCCAGTTTTATTGCCAGCCATCCAACACGTCCCTTACGGGATCTGAATGAGTGGAAAATTTCGTGTGCCACTAGCACGTTATCTTGAATTGCCCTATCGGACACAAATGCTCCTTGGAGAGGGTGAATAACCTTACCAATAACCGATTTGAGTCTATCAGTAAGGATTTTTGATATAACTTTATATATAGATGAGCATAGGCTAATTGGGCGGTAGTGACTGGTGTTGGTGGGATTGTCGCGCTTTGGAAGAAGGGAGATAAATGTATGATTTATTTGTCTCAAGAGTTTGCCTGAATGAAAGAAACCCTTTACTGCTTTAATGACAGATGTTCCTACAATGTCCCAATATGTCTTGTAGAATTCCGCCGTGAAACCATCTGAGCCTGGTGATTTATTGTTTCCGAGTTTGAATACAGCCGCTTTAATTTCGGCGTTAGATGGGGTGCGAATCAGAAAATCATTCTCTACTGTAGTTATAGAGGGGTTGATTAGACTGAGCGACTCATTCAAAAGGTTTTCATCTATCGACTCTTTTTTTAATCTGTTTTCAAAATCACTCTTTATCTCGTTTCTCACATTTTCATCGCCAATAAGTAAGGTCCCCTCTACAGAAGTGATGTTTCGAATTTGTTTTCTATGTCTCCTGCCAGTCGCAACACGATGGAAATAAGCTGTGTTAGAATCAGACAGCTTAAGATGCTTGGTTTTGGCTCTTTGGTTCCAGAATGTTTTTTGGAAAAGCAGAAGTTTTTCCTTTTTTAATAATAGATTCTTTTCTCTACTAGTCATGGAACGGAAATTGTCCCCGTCATGGTTAGATTGTATTTGAATAAGATCATTTTCCACCTCATGTAATTGACGAAAAATATTTCCAAATGTATGCTTATTCCACTCCTTTGCTTTTTTCTTAAGAATTTTTTGTTTGAATATAAGTTGAAACATAAACGAGCCTGGGCAGGCAGCGCGCCAAGACTGTTTAACTATATTCCTGAAATCCTTTCTATGAATCCAAGCATTCTCGAATTTGAATGGGGGGGCTTTAAATATCAAACCACAATCAAGGGATATAGATATAGGACAGTGATCGGAAGAAGAGAAAGCACCCTGATAAGTAATTAGGTTGGGGAATTTTTCTATAATCTGGTGATGAGCGAGAACACGATCGAGTTTTTCATGTATATTGTTTTCATCATCAGGACTCCGTCGCCAAGTAAATGTGTTGCCGCAAGTGGGTATGTCTACTAGAGAGCAGATATTTTTAAAGTCAATTAGCCTAGTGAAGCGGGAAGGGTGAGGACTGACACCCCCCAATTTATCTTCACTACAGAGAATCTCATTTAAATCTCCAATGACTAAGCACGGACAAGACGATCCCGTCACTATAGAAATCAGAGAGTCCCAAAACGACACTTTGTCACGAGGACTAGGTGGTGCATAAACAAACAAGAGTAGACATTTGAACATATCCTTGACATTTTTGTAGCGAAGTCCAATAATTCGAGGTAAATGAATTTCGACTGAAATGATTTCATTTGTGAGTTGGTATGATTTCCAAAGAACACCAAGCCCACCGAAACGGCCCGAAGCCGGGGACCAAATAGCCTCATCGAAACCAGCAGCTTGCCAAGACTTCTCGTTCGGGATGGCTTCACATTTTGTTTCTGCAAGAGCCATAAGGTGGATATGGTTGTTTTTACATAGACTATCAATTTCCGTCCAAAACGTTATCTTCCCAATACCCCTACAATTCCAATAGGTGATTTTCATTTAAAACCTTCCAAGGTTTGAGGATAAAGGTTAGCAATCCTCGAAACCGAATAACGTGTTTTTATATGTATGTAATAGTGTGATATTTGGTGGATATGTTTGTGATAGGCTTTAAGTACCCACGTAGCAACCAAAATCCCAACACCAAGCATGTTGGATGGCAAACATGAATAACACACCCAAGGGAAACAAGTAATCTTAGAACGGAGAATAGAAAATTCAAGTTTGACACTACAGATCATACTAGGCCAAATGAAACGTCTGAAATACACGAGGTTCAGGCAACAAGAGTCGTCTTTTACTGGCATATGTGACAAGAAATTACACTTAAAAATTAGATTTTGCTCCATATTTTCGAAGCTGGTAAGCGGCTGGTTTTTGTTCCAGCGGTGGCGTTTTCGCAATGCTGAATTTTTCCTTGCATTCAAGTTAACAGATAGGCAGTGACCCTGAAAAAGCCGGTAGCAAATGGCATTGCAACCGTAATTTTGAGCTTGAGCAACAGTAAGGTAAAGCTTGGGTAGCCGGCCAAAAGAAATCACAAAAGTCCATTCACATGACCACAAAATAGACATAAGAATGGAATGCTTTCGAAGAACAGAGGAGATTACAAGCACATGAGAGCTCAAAACAAAGTGTTTTTTCTTAATGATCTTACCCATTGGATGTTTTTGTCCCATACCAGGGGCTGTTTTTGTAGCTTTGTTGATGAAAAGCCAAAGAAACAAAACCACACTCACCCAAGCTTTTGATGAATACCAATAGATTATCTCACCAGTTTGTATTGAACACCAGTTGAACAATCTTTCACAGTGATATGAATGAGTTTTATCCAAAGAAAAGTAAATTTGAATACATCCTTGGCAATTACCAACCGAATAACAAGGCACTAGTGTTTCATTCAAGGCATATAACCATAACTTACAAAGATTACCTGAGCTTAACTTTGGTCGAACCAAGACGATTGGTGATTTCTTCATTATCTTCTCCTTCTCCTCAAATTTCTGATGGTTTTTATCCTCCCAGGGGTGGGAAGTTCCTACATATTTTTTGCTCTCATTGAGAGGTTTAGGGCCCTTACGGGGATTGAGTGGGGAGAGAACTCCCTGATAAGCATCATAAATGATATAATCCCATAAAGGATGAGTTCTAAATAGATAACAAATGCAGGTTTCATAGCGTATTAACCGAACAACCACAACTGAAGCAAAGTTCAGATTTTTAGAACCAATTTTTATGGGAACCAGATCTCCTTTCGAACAAGGCAAAGGAGCCATTACAGCCCCAATGAGCAAAAAAATTTCAGGGCCCGAAAATCGGGGGGTAAGAGGTGAAGAGACAATAGCCTCTAACACCGTGTTTTCCAACCACCAAAAGGTGGTGTATTTCTTGAACATTAGAATGCAATTAGGTAAAGACAGATAAAGGATTTTGAGGAGCGACCTGAACATGAGCGATGGAGTCACCGATGTGGAGATAGAGGATGAGACCCCCACCAGAACAATACAAGAGGAGCCTGGATAGATACCAACCACCCACCCACCAGCGACGGACAGAGAGCAAGCGACCTCGGACCCCAACACAATTACATCCGAGCCGACAATCAGCACACCATCCACCACACCCCCGGAGAGCCTCTTCTTACCTTTTCTGACAAGGGGTAACACAACCGAAACGGGTTGCAGAGACCATTGATGCATAAGGCAAAAGCTACCCATTTTGTGAATCTGCACCCACTCACTAACACTTTGGAGAAAGAAACGTACGCAGCCCATCCAAACATCACACAAAGAATTGCAAGACACCCATCCACCATCCCCATTGAGCACTTTCTTTCTTTTTCTAAAGTCTTTTTTCACCCCCACCTTAGACTTCCAACAAAGAACCATTACATCAGTAAACCCACAGCCATTAAACCTCCAAGACAAGAGAGATTCATAGCACCCAACCCAGGCAGAGGAGAGTTGAGGAATTTTAGGGGTAGTGGAACCAAAGCCAACAACTATTTCGACAATAATTAAAGGGATACGACACAAATTGGAACGACACATGATAGAGCAAAAGATGAACAGATTGTAGGGGGCAGACGAACCGAACACTAACCCTCTACAAAGCGATATGCCAAGAGAGCATCGAACGCCCCAAATTGAAGGGCGATTTAGTGGGAAGGAGGAGAGAACCCGAAACCAACTAGGACCGGGCCGATTGAAACGTCGGGGAGACGATTTGGGGAAGAAGGATCACCAGCTATGGATGAGAAGAACAGTTAGGTCGAATACTCGATAGTGAAACTTTACATAAAATCATATATACTATTTTTTTAAATTATAAAAAAAAATACCCATAAGTGTAAATCATAGTTTTATTTTTTGTAAGGGTAATTGTAAAACATTGTGAACTCACCACATCTCTCTGATAAAAATCTTCATTTGGAATTACTGCAATAAAATTGTTGACAGAATTATTTCGATAACGCTGATATAGTGTTGACGCCGAGAACATTGTTGACACTCTCACCACTAACATTACGGACACCGTTGACTTTGCGAACACAGCTGACGTCAACGTTGTTGACACTCTCACCACTAACATTGCGGACATTGTTGACACTCCATATACATAATTGTTTTCTCTAATTAACTAAATAGAAAATATGTTGACACACCCGTTTTGTGTTTTTTTACAGATCTACACATATACATCGTTGTTCTCTCTCTCTCTCTCTCTGCTAGAGCACCAAGTTAAGATCTACTCATCCGCTACAAGATCCGCCTCTCGCAGCTCCAGAAAACGTTCAGGGAGTTCGAGACGCTCTGGCAGGAGAACACTAACCTATGTGTCGCTTCCGACGACCTCAACCATTGCCTGAATCGCCTCGTCGAGGCCAATCTCAACCACCAATACGGTCTTTCATCTCCCTCTCCTGAAATTGTGACTCCTACAACGTTTTCGAAACTCGACTATCTAGATTTCGCTCGTTGGGAGAGCGGCGAGATTCCGATTAGTGTGATTGAAAGCGGGCGCGTATCGTTGCTAAAGAGTATATCTGTGTCGTGAAACCGATCAATTTCAGAAATGATTTGCAGAGATTCCTAAGAATGGAGGGAGCTAGGGAGGAAGGGAAGGGAGAGGTGAGAGAGGAAAAAAGGGATAGACTTTTTGCAAAATAAATCAAGCATATATATATAGACTTTTTTTTTTTGTAACATGGGGTTCTGAGGTTATTGACTAGTCCTTCATGGGTTCGAGTATTAGCCTGCAATGGATGTGCACCGGTTAGTCAGACGGCAAGCCACCAGGCAAGCTCACCCAAGCCAATAAAGGCTTGAGCACCCACTAGCTAATTACACAAATTGTGTAAGGGGCGGGATTTGCCTCTAGCAAGGATCACCTCTCCTTTACCGGCCACTAGGGCTAAGACAAGGGGTCATTGGTTAAATATAGACACTTTTTTAATTAGAGTAGATTAAACAGACTATGGAGAACAATACCACCAATATTCTTCCTGGCCTCTTCTCAAAGTTAACTAGCCTAACAATACATGCTACGTACTAGTAGTATATTTTTAGAAACGATACATATGCTACTACTAGTAGTAGCCTAACAATACATGCATGCTACTCAGGCACGTAACCAGAATTACAATTTTGGGTGGGCTGGATTTACATTAAAAAATTTTTTTTCGCTCCCCTATTTATCAATATATCTTTTGAGTTATAAAATTTAAAATAATTTTTTTTTATTTATATTTAAATTAGAAATAATAGAGTTAATTACGTATGAAAGATAATCATACAAAAAGTAGGAGTAAAAAGAAGATAAAAAAGGAGAAAGATTAGTGATTAATGGTAATATTCCATAGAAAGAAAGGCAAAAAAGGATAAAGAAAGACAAAAAAGGAGAAATTCTTTTTACAGATTAGTGGTAATACTCCGCAAAAAGAAAGAAAAAAGGAGAAAGAAAGACAAAAACAATAAAAACATCAGCTACCTTATACACAACTCGAACCCGCGACTCTCAACACCTCCCCCGACTTCACTACCAACTGAGCCATCTATTCACCATGATCTTTAATTACCCTATATTACATATATTATTTTAAAGTGGGGTGGGCTGTAGCCAGTGTTCTAAATATCGGATATATCGGGGATATTTAGAATCCGCTACGATATCGGCATATCGGTTGAAAAGTATCGGTCAACGCCATATATCGGGTCAACGGCGATATATCGGGTCAATATCGGCGATATATCGGGTCAACGCCGATATATCGGACCAATATCGGCGATATATCGGGGATATTTAGAACTGACAACTTTGATAAGTTAACTTTAGCCTTTATGAATGAAGTTGTTTTTATTTTATCAAGTTTATTTGATAATTTTGCAATTTAAATATTATTTTTTCATGTATATTTTTACATTTTGAAGTATAAATATAGTACTTATAGTTAAAAATTAGTGAAACCGATAAATCCGATATATCTCGATATATCTCCGATATATCCCCGATATATCATTTTTACTCCTAACCGATACGACCCCGATACCCGATATTTAGAACCTTGGCTGTAGCATATATCAGCCCACCCTTGGGTCCGTCTCTGATGCTACTACTAGCCTAACAATACAAAAATACATCTATACCCCTAATTATTACTTTATCTTTTTATTTTATTAAAAATTATAACTAACAAATCTCTAATCATTATAAGGGTAATTTTGAAAAGTGAACACTAAAATATATCTAAAATAACATTTTTTTTTTAACAAAATTTTACTTCTAAAACTATATATTTTTCTTAACAGTTTTATATTTTTCTTAACAGACGGAGTATATTTTATGATATATTTCTATTCCATTCAACACAACTCAAACAAAGTGAGACAAATAATGATTAGTTTCAAGGGCAGAGTTAGGGGGTCAAGGGAGCACTTGTCTCCTTTCCTTTGACGAAGTACTTATATGTTATAGTACGTGGTATACTCAATGATAATTTGTTTTGATATAATATACCCCTAATTTGATGTATGAGTAAAAAAGTTATATATGAACATTTGAAAATCAAGCACATAATTATATTAATTGCTTTAATCATATTTTAATAAACTAGAATGTTTTTATATGTTACTTCACGTGATGTTTTCATACTATAATCAAAAGCTTTAAAATGCCTACCAAAAAAAAAAAGAAGCTTTAAAATGGGAGATTTATATAATTACTCAATTTGACAATTAAGTAAAAAGTTGTGCAAGTTAAATTTTTTACATCAAGTTATATTTTATTACATGTTAAGAGTACAATAAGTTACACATTGACTAAATATGTTTATTATATTATATATTTTCTATCCTTATTTTAACAACTACTTTCCTCTACTATTTTATTTACACACACATTTCTGATTTAAACAGACAAAGCGATATATAACATTTTAGTTCAAAATTACATTGCACATAGTATATTATTTCAAAACAGGGGATTGTGCAAATAAAATTAAGTTGGACAAATAACTAGTGATTTTTTATAATTTAAAAAAATAGCGGTTTTGTGTAAAATTGGATAAATGAGAGTCATTTTCTTGATGTTAAGCCTATTATTTATTTATTTGGAAAATTTTACTGGAAAATGCTAACAGAAATAATAAAGACGTACGCAAAATGTATCAAAATGTCAAATTTTGATACACTACAAAAAAAAAAAAAAAAAAAAAAAAAGCCCTTACATATGAAACATCACGTGAAATTTCGGTTATTAATCTCATGCAACATAACTCGTAAGGCTCCTATTTCTCGTCTTTACTGTTGGTAGGGTAGGTTTGAAGGTACATATTGCATGATACGTGTTACCCTTCATAAACTCCTAGTACTCTGCAACCGTATTAATAAATTAATTAATTAATTAATATATATATATATATATAGGGTGTGGTTCCGGTGTTCACAACCCTTAGAGTGTACCTTGTACACAAATCTGTGCCATTAATCATAGAATATTGGATGGCCTACGATCCGCCACGTGTCCGGATTTTTAAAATAAAAGAAAATAAAAAATGCACATTTCATCCCCCATTTGAAGCGTGAGGCGCGTGGTGCCCGATCTTGTGCAATTAAAACCCTAATACAACTTTCATTCTTCTTCACCATCCCCACAAGGCAACCAGGGCGATTCTCAATGGCGAAATCGGCGGAGACTCGAATCGAAGAGGAGCGAAGGGTAATTGGTGGCGCAAAGAGTCGGAGGCGAGGCGGAGGCGCACGGAGAGGGATCTATCGGTGGCGGCCCTAGATCTCCGGCGGCAAATTGAAAGCTCTACCCTAGCGCTTTTGCCCCCACTCCCCAGATCTGAACCAATCGATGGCGGAACCTGGATCTCCGGGCAATAAGTCGAGGCACCGAGATCCAAACTGCCGTCATCCAGATCTGTTTGAAGAATCCTTCTTCCTCCCCTTTGCCATACCCAGGTATAAGCCCTTCTCGGATCTAGACGACTAGTGGACGGCGCCGACAGCGATTCATATTTCTTCTCTCACTCCCGAGATCCGAGCCTAGTGGATTCTTATTTCTTCTTTCATTCGCCAGATCTGAGCCATTCTCCTTCGCCATATCCAGGAGACGAGACGAGCACAGTTGGTTGCCGCCGCCGCAGTCGCCGTTGCTTTCCAAAGGCACGGGTTCTTCGCTGCACATAATCGAGAAAATAAAAAAGGGGTTTTTTTAATTTTTTTTAGTTTTTTTTTTTTGTGTATCTCAAAAAAATAAGAATCCGCGGAATAATCTCTTAATTGCCGTTTAATGTATGCGTTAAATCGACAGATTCAACTGAATAATTTCAAAAATTTACATATTCGCGACAATTATGCAATTATTCATCTCTTTCGTGTACCTCGTAAAAATAAGAATTTCACTGAATAATCCACCAATTATCGTCCACCAATTATCGTTCAATGTACGCGTTAAAACGACCGATACAACCGAATACTTGTAAATATTTACTTATTCACATTGGTTATGCAATTATTCATTGTTTCTGTGTATCTCGTAAAAATAAGAATTCTAAAGAATAATCTCTCAATCTAATTCTAAAAATTTACTTATTCACAATCGAATAATATTAAAAATTTACATACAATCCCCCATGTGGGTCCCCACACACTGGTTATTGTAAATATTTACTTATTCACACTGGTTATAGAATTATTCATCGCTTCAATGTACCTCGTAAAAATAAGAATTCCACCGAATAATCTCCCAATTATCGTTCAATGCACGCGTTAAATCGATTGATTCAACCGAATAATTTAAAAAATTTACTTATTTTCAACGGTTTTGCAATTATTCATCACTTTTGTATACCTCGTAAAAATAAGAATTCCACTCAATAATATCCAGATTATCATTCAATATGCGCATTAAATCGATCGATTTAATCGAATAAATCTGAAAAATTACTTACTCACAACTGTTATGCAAAAATTCATATAATGATATTTTCGCTTCTATATACCTTGTAAAAATAAGAATTCCACTGAATAATTTCTCCATCATCGTTCAATGTACGCTTTTAAATTGATCGATTCAACCGAAACCGTTCGTTAATCGTCTTTTTTAGAAAAAATAAAGGGGTTTGTTTTGAGCTAAATCTAGTTAATCTACATCTTGATTCTTGACATATAAATAAAATATGAATAACTAAATTATCAATTAAAAAAACCGGTATTTGAGCAGGACCCTCTTTCTTTTTTTTTATCGGAAGATGTGTTCAACAAAAATTTTCTTTTGCCACTTGCCACCTAAAAAAATAAACATTTTCTTATTTTATTTAAATCATTGAGTGGGTCCCACATCTCAGCCCATCACAAATCTAAATTTCCTACCCCTCATGTACAGAAGCGCACGCGCTTCCTTTTGGAGAGTACGACCTGTTTATTCACAAAGTGGGCGGGACCCACATGAGTTTAATTAAAAAAAAAAAGAAAAGCCTCCTTTTAATCTCACCCATCCATTCCAATTAGATCAATGGTTTACATTTGTGTACAAGGTACACCGTAAGAGTTGTGAACAAAAGATCCATACTCTATATATATATATATATATATATATATATATATATATATATATATATATATATATATATATATATATAATGAAAGGGCTCGCTTTGACCGTTAAGAGTATCCGTTCTCAGTGGCGGATCCAGGATTTCCATCAGGGGTACTAAAAAAATTTCGTGATTTTTTTTGTTGGTGTATACTTATTAAGAAGATTTTTTAAAAAATAATATTGAAAAAAACACTAAGATTGTGATTTTTAATGATTTTTTGTATTTAAATAGTTGAGAGTGACAAAAAAAAATAGAAAAATAATCATGAAAAATTACTTTTAAAATAATAATGAAATAAAAGGTTAAATAATATAAATATAAATATAATATTTTATTATATGAGAAAGTAGTTTTGAGGTGTTCGAAGAGGGATGATATTTGTGTAGTGTTTATATAATTATATATTTTTGGCCACCAGATAGTGGTGCATCTGGACAATTAGGAATAAGATTATTTTTGAGGGAGATCAAAACTTCAAAATCCAACAAAAGCAAGAACAATTTATAAAATATAACCTATCACAATGGAAAGAATCTAAAGATGTTTTCTAGGAAGAGGATGGAAACATGGAAAAGATAAAACAATCAACCCAAAGGAAAAGGAAGAACTTGAGATGGAAAAAACCGGCGGGAAGGTTCTTTCAAATTGAATTTTGATGCGACGGTGAGTTCTTCGGGTGTGGCGACTACTGGGATTGTGATTCGTGATCACGGTGGTTCGGTAGTCTTTTGTCAGGGTTCGCACTGCGGGGAGATATCCGCTCTAAAGGCAGAGGCTTTGGCTTTTCACTAGGGTTTGATTGCAGCCCGTCAACTCGGGATTTTGAGGCTCAAGGTTGAAGGTGATTGCCTAGGGAGTTATGAATGCTATCAATGAGGTCTGGAGTTGCCCTTGGGAGATTGAGATCATCATGGCTGACGTCCGGAAGTTGCTTCTGGAGTTTCCTGCGGTTTCCTGCATCCATGTTTAATTTTCAGGGAGATAAATCATGTTGCGGATAAAGTGGCGCACTTAAAACTTTTCCTCAACCTTGACCCTCCCGTGTCTCATCCTGAGATTCAGACTCTTGTCCAAAAGGACGCTCTTGGGTTGTGGGTCAGCAGGGCCTGGCGCCACCCAAACTCTTATTTTGTATCAAAAAAAATTACTATATAATTATAATATTTTTTTTTGATAATAAATAATTTGTGAACACCTCTTACTGTGCAAATTGTGAACAAATCTGAAGCGTATGTTGGATTAATTAAAAGATTAATACTTGAGATTTACAGGAATTGAAGACAAAAATTATTCGTCGGTAATAAATGATTATTCGTACATAACTCATACGAATTAGTACAAATAATTATTACAACAGATGATTAATTTTCATATGAAAAGACTATTAACACATGTGAATTATGGTGTTTCCTATGAATAATCAGTTTATTCACAGTTCACACTGTAAGAAGTACAGTAAATTCACCAAATCCAAATCATTGCTTATAAATATTTTGTTTATTGAATAAAAATTGTGTTAAATATATACTACTCACTTTGTTATAAAGATATTGTTTTAGGGAGTGACAAATCTTGTTAAGAAAAGATGTCAGTTTATATATTTTGGTGTCGAACTGCCTTCTAAAACTATCCTTACAATATATGATTAAGTAGATGTTAATTATAGTTTTGTGAAAACAAAAAAAGTAGAGTAATAATATAGTGTAATTTTGTTTGTTTTATTAAAAAACTATAAACATCTAAAATGACATGTTTTAATTAATAGATAAAATATAACATGTTTTACTAGATTGAAAGTTTGGAATAGCTCTTTTTACCTTAATTTCCACCAAGTTTAATTAAAGGAATAGAAGATCAATATATATTATAAAATAAAATAAAATAAAATAATATGAGATGGATTGTCTCACTCTAGCTAGTCTCCAAGCTCGTTTTACTTTAATTGCATTGTTAATGATCGAGGTTGTTCATGCACTTTCGCTTGTTGTATTGCACCTTTTCTGTTTTTAATTTTATGTTTTGACGGTCGTCCGTCTGCCGAATTATCAGCCATCAAGATTCAGATATATTTGATTTCGAATTCTTACCAGGAGAAGGTTATGTTTAAAGTGGAGTGATACTTTTCCGGTAAAAAATTGGAAAGCATTTCTATATATAATTGTAAAACAATTCAACCCTAAAATAGGAAAACAACAAATTGTATCTGGTTAGAAAGCAAACTTTAATTTAACAAAAAAAAAAGTGGTACCTATTCAGTTAGTTGGAATTGGCGATGTACAGTTGTGGTATATTTATTAGAGAAGATGTACGGCCTGACATTGTTGATGAGTGAAACTATATCATATTTTATATATATATATATATATATATATATATATATATATCATATGGATGGATTCAACACTTTTACTAGTTGAGTTATTAAACCGGTTTGCTACACGTAATTTTCGATTTCGTCAAATCGTAGGTGTCGATAAAAAAATATACGTCAATTTTGCTGACATGATGCTCTATCGACAACGAAAGTCGATAATTGGTTGCATATTATATATTAACTTTTTTATATAAATATAATTTTTATGTTTATTAATGTTAATGTATATAGTAAATAATTACGTGATAAAATCAAATATAGCACTTAGGGTATATAGTAAATGATGATCACTCCCTAACCGTAATATGTTTTCAAGATGGATTATAATATTATATATTAACTTTTTTTTTTTAACTCGATAGCTAGGTTTTATTTTTTATCACGTACATTAAATTAAACTTTTTGGTTTTTATACAGATTCGATTCGATTTATTTATGTAATTAATCAATTTATTTTAGAGTTCACACATTTTTATTTCCTAATTAAAAGAGTCTTAATTTATATTAATATTTCAAACTTCAAAGATACAAGTTGGGCAAACTGATATATTAAAACCTACTATTAATTAATATTTGGACCCATGTTGATGTTGTCCTTAGACATCCGCCATTTTCTCTAAAATATAATTAAAATATGTTTTTATTTGCGCACACGAGTATTGCATTGTTCACAAAAATCATTTATTATTATTATTATTATTACATAACTTTATAATTATTAGTAATAAGTATGGAATTGTATTAATAATTAATATTTTATATTTAAAAATTAACTTAATTTCAGTCTTATGTTATTGGATTCGAAATGAAGATATTTATCGGGTTGACTGGTTCCCTGGTTTCGTCCTCACTGCCCACAGGATAATCGGGTCTTGATGTGTCGCTGGCTTGCGGTGCTACTTCTGGTGGTGCTGGCTTCGTCTGCCATTTTCGTCATCATCTTATTTGGTTTTGATGGTTTTGCTTCGCTATTGTAAAGCTCACTTGCCTGTGTTTTGCACCGCTTTATATTTTCTTTGCTTTGACGGTTCTCCGTCTTCCGATCTTATCGGTCATCGAGGTGTCTGACCTCGAATTATTACCTAATAAAAAAAAATGAAGATATTTATCGGGGAGAGGTGGTGAATTCACAACGCAACGTTTTGTGTGGGGCAAAGGAGTAAATATGATCCGAGGGGGAGGGAGAGAGTTGGTTGGGTTGGGCGAGTACGACGTCGTTGCATAACTCACGTTGGGTTTGTGGGGTTGTGTTTTAAATTTATAGTTATAAAAAGGCCCTCTATTTCCTCATCTAACTTCATTGCCAAGAGCACCTCCTCATAGACACATTAAGAAACACGTCCATCTAATGGCAACCAACCCTGGTTTCCTCACCCAATGGCCTTGGTCTCCTCTTGGCAACTTCAAGGTTTCTCTCTCTCTCTCTCGATCTCTCTTACCTCTTAAGGCGCGGCTCTCTTCAGTCTCCTTTGGGTTTGTTTTCGTCTGTTGTTACTGGGTTTTAATTATTATAATCATACATTCGAAAACATCATTTTAAGTTAGTCGAGAAAAGAGAGCGTTGCAGTGACTAATCCATCTTTTATCTTACTAATCTGTATCATGTAAGATCTATATTTTATTAGTAGTAGTATTAGTATTATTGAACTCATGTGCAAACAATATTTTGATTTTCATCCAGCGAAAATTTAAAGTTTTTTTTGAAATATAAATTCATCTTTTCTCTTTGAGAGTTCATTTTTTTAATATAATTAAGACACGGCTCTCTTTGATCTCCTTTGGGTTTGTTTTCGTCTGTTGTTAGTCGGTTTTTATTTATTATAATCGGACATTCAAAAACACCCTTTTAAGATAGTCGATAGAAGAGCGTGTAGGTTGTGATCCTTTAAGCTCTACTCTACATTGATAAATCCATCTTTTATCTTACTAATATGCGTCATGTAAAATCTATGTATTATTATTAGTATTATTGAACTCATGTACAAACAATACTTTGATTTTCATCCGACGAAAATTTATAGTTTTTTTTTTAAATATATAAATTCATCTTTTTGTCTTTGAGAGTTCATTTTTTTAATTACGTTGATCCTGTATTTCATAACAAAAAAAATTATATATATGGTATATACAATTTCCTTGCTATTTTTTGAATTTATTTTTCTTAATAATTGCTCTCATGATGGTAGTATTAGTAGTATTAATAGGAATAATACTGATAATAATAATAATACTTATATATGTATTATTTGAAGTTTAATCCAATTAATATAAAAAAAATAAAATATAATTAGTTAAGATATAGTACGTATAAATTAAAGAATTTGGCGGGTAACCGTTCCCTTCATAGTTCATAATTAAATTGGTTGGCCAAACTTTTAAGGTACACACCACCGCTTGTCTAACATCTTTTGTGCCTACATTCATTAATTACTACTATGTGGTACAAAGTGTACCACCACATACAACTCTCAACTCTCAAGGTAAAATTAAATATACTCATTTAATTGTACTTGTCAAGCACTTTGTGTTTGTGGAACTTGAATTTAAAATATGGTTAATTTAGGTGGGTTAAATAGTTTAAATTTTTTTATATATTTGACAAAAATTTTATTTTAATAAAAAAAATGCGTGATTTTTATTATTTTTTTCTTTTATTTATTTATTTTTAATTATTTAAAAAATGAGGCGGACTAGAGGGGATATCAGCCTAGATATGTCCGGATGTCCCGGATTTCTGATTGCAACACTGGTTTGACACAGACTACAGTCATTGACTTGGGTGGCATTTTGTTAATGGCGAGCCCTTTTATGGGTTGTTTAGTGTAATTATTATTATAGTGTGTGGTAAAGTGAAAATTAGGTTATTTAACGGTATCCCTGAATCTATGATGACCTCGCAACTCAAATGATAAACCTTTTTATTCTAATCAATTTGGGGAAAAAAATCGGTGAACAAACTTGAAGACGACCAAAATTTGTCTCGATTTATCTCAACAATAGCAAGAAGACGATAAATACTCCTTGTCGAATATTCGATATTAGGTTTGAATTTCATTCCACGAATTTCAATTTGGGCACTTGTGAAATTTTTAGGGTTTGATGTATTCCTCTCGGATTCGTGTGTTTTTCGATTTTGTGGTAAATCAGATGGTTGTTTTCACTATACGATGATCGATTTTGTGAACGATTATCGACGCCACTGATTTCTTCTTGCTAATCTCACTGTTGAAAGATTGGATCTTTAACTGTGCTCCGATTTACTGTATACCGATTTCTTCCTGTTGAGAGCACACAAATTGGGAATGTTTTACAGACATACATTCGCAGATAAGATAACATTTAATGCTTGTTCATGTGTAGCAAGTAATTCCACTGATAAAATTCCTGCAATTAGACCTGCCAATGCCCAATTGGGTGGGGAAGATCCGATTTAACGCTTCTCTAATGGCTATCAAACCTTGAGTTTTTCGTCGAGTCTGTCACAAACTCGTTAAGTTCCAACACAAAGTACTTCAATTCCAACACAGTGAATCTATGTTACATGAATGTTAAGACTAACATGTATACTTGTGTACATTGAAGTATGTGGTACTAGCACCATGTGTTGTTCACAGCATATACTCGTACAAGACGAAAGGGGAGGATGCAGATTTGTCCTATTTAATCATCTTCCCATTTCTGCTACTGAGGATGGTTCACAACCAGTTCTGGATTTCGCTTTCTCGCTATCGCACTGCCAAGGGCGACAACCTCATAGTCGATAAGAGCATCGATTTCGAACAAGTCGACAGAGAACGCAGCTGGTACTTGATTAACTAACATATCTCATTATATATATTCAGCTCAATCATATCCTGCTAAATGCTAATCTTATTGATCAATGCAGGGATGATCAGATAATCTTCAATGGAATCCTGTTTTATTTGGGAAGGGCAATGGAGAATGCAACACATTTGCCCTTTTGGAGAACAGATGGTGTCATCATCACTGCGTTGCTCCACATGGGTCCGGTCGAGTTTCTCTATTACTGGCTTCATAGAGCTTTGCATCATCACTTTCTGTACTCTCGCTATCACTCCCACCACCATTCCTCCATTGTCACTGAGCCCATTACATGTAAGCCTTATCCTTAATTATGTTTTGCATTTGCATTCATATTTTAGGGGTAAATTCTAGGGCCGTTATTCGAGCCGAGGTTGGCAGGTTCAAACTTGGTTCGTTTGTTAAACCAGCTCGATCCAAGCCAAACCCATATTTTAAATGAACTTATATTTTAATTAGGAAAATGAACAAGCTTGAGTCGAGCGTTTTTCGAGCTTTAACTAGTTCTATTTGGTCATAACAAAAATAGTGTATAAACTTAAAAGGAAAATTTAAAAATTCTCTAAAGTTCGAGTTATTCGAGCTTAATTAAATCAAACTGCTCAGTTTGTTTAGGTAAGTGAACAAGTTCGAGTCAAGCTTTTTTCGAGCCGAGCTCGAGCTGGTCAATTCATATAACAGTACAGATGTGGGTCAATCAAATAGTTTTGATTGTTCTGGATAGTTGATCATGAGGGTGGCTCTCTAGCTAGTTTGAGATTAATCGGATTCGATAGCTTAGTAGATTCATTCCGTAAGTTGTGTATCCCATTTAGTTGTTTGAGTTTGAGTAAAAATGTGTTCGATCTATTGCTCTTATACACATGATGTTTTGATTGTTCTATGCATTTTGTGTTTGTCAGCCGTTATTCATCCATTTGCGGAACACATATCATACTTCCTACTATTCGCGATTCCAATGCTAACAACTGTCTTTACGAAAACGATCTCTGTGGCGTCCATTGGTGGCTACATTTTGTTCATTGATCTAATGAACAACATGGGCCATTGCAACTTCGAGCATATCCCGAAGAGGCTCTTCTCGATCTTTCCTCCTCTCAAGTATCTCATGTACACACCGACGTAAGTTTCTATATCCCTAAGTCTTGTGCTCGTTACAAATCACCATTGATCATTTGGTTCCGATGCTAAAAACAATGCCCTTTGGTAGGTATCACTCACTGCACCATACTCAATTCCGGACCAACTACTCGTTGTTCATGCCATTCTACGACTACCTCTACGGGACTATGGATGAATCTACCGACTCACTCTACATGAAATCATTGGACAAGCCACAAGTTTCTCCAGATGTTGTGTACTTAACACATTTGACAACTCCTCAGTCCATCTATCATATAAGGACCGGGTTTGCCTCCTTGGCTTCGAATCCTTTAAGCCCCAAATGGTATCTCTGGTTGATGTGGCCTGTGACTCTTTGGTCCATGATCTTGACTTGGATATACGGCCACACTTTCATTGTCGATAGGAACACCTTCGACAAGCTTAAGCTTCAGTCCTGGTCAATCCCGCGATATACTATCCATGTAAGTTCATAATTAGTATGTCCAAAATCTATATGGGGTTCGTTTGGTATTGATATCTAGATATCAGATAGTTTGGTATTAGACAGATATTGATATCACTTAATATGATGTCTGATATCTAGTGTTTAATATATACAAATATCGATATCACTTGATATCTAGATATGAGTCTATTTGATATATATTGATTTTGAGGGGTATATCTCGATATCAATATCTTGATGCCGATATCGATATCTTGGTATCTTGATACTGATAACAATATCTTGGTATGAAGATATCACCGATATTGATATTTTGATACCGATATCGATATCTGATATCTAGATATCGACTCCAAACAAAGCCTAATTCATAAGAAAACTTGATGAAATTATATGGTCTTAATTGTCATTGCATTTGTTTAGTACTCTCTACAATGGCAAAGAGTTGCAATCAATAAGTTGGTAGAGGAAGCCATCTTGGAAGCAGATGAAATGAATGCCAAAGTACTCAGCTTAGGGCTTTTGAATCAAGTAAGTGGTATAATCATACAATGGATGTGTAATGTTCAATGAAATCGAGAAACCAGATTGATCGAATTCGTCTTTGCAGAGCCAGGAACTTAACCAAAATGGTGAACTCTACCTTCAAAAGTTTCCGAAATTGAAGGTGAAGCTAGTAGACGGGAGCAGCTTAGCAGTCGCGGTCATCCTCAACAACATTCCGAAAGGAACAACTCAAGTTTTCCTTCAGGCAAAGCTTTCTAAGATTGCTTATTCTGTGATATGTACACTCTGTCAAAGAGGCATCCAGGTAACTCACTATCCTAGACATCAGATATCTAGTGTTTGGTATAGACAGATATCTAAAATCCCTTAATATGATATCTAAAGTCCTTTAAAAATCGGTTTACTACATTCATGTGTCCACATTTGTAGGTTGCTACCTCGCGGCAATCTGATTATGAGAGGCTTAAAATCTCAATGGCTTCGACTCATCGAAACAAGCTAGTGCTTACTAAAGATTCTTCTTCTTGCAATGTAAGTCCAACAAGGCAACAACATCCCCTCTTCTATGTAACTAATGTATGATCTGAGTAATATGTCTTGTTTGTATGAAGACATGGTTGGTTGGCGAGGATCTGCTCGACAACGAGCAACGTAGGGCATCCAAGGGGACGACATTCATCCCCATCTCTCAGTTCCCTCCGAAGAGAGAGCGCAAAGATTGCTTCTATCTTACTACTCCGGCAATGCTTGTCCCGTCGTCTCTTGGAAACCTGCATTCTTGTGAGGTATATATGTAATTTTGATATGCAAGCTTAATTAAGTCCATTGATCAACATGACTCCATTAGTCTCAATCCCGAGTATCGATCTTATGGCAGAATTGGCTGCCGCGGAAGGCAATGAGCGCGTGGCGCGTAGCTGGGATAGTTCATGCGTTGGAAGGATGGAATGTTCATGAGTGTGGTCACACCATGTTCGACGTCGAGAAGGTCTGGCAGGCTTCCATCTCCCATGGGTTCCGCCCTTTGTCGTCTGTCGTTTGATCGGTTGTAGATCACATATGTGGAGGAGATTAATACTTATGCTATGAAACAGTATGATATATGATGGTCATATATTTATGTGTTTCTGTTTGCCTGTTTGTGCTTGGTTGTGTTATGCCATGAAGGATTTGTAGTCTCTATTCATTTATATAATGAAGAACACAACTATGAACTATGTGTGATTTATGGAGAGAGAAAGGGTTACTATATTCAAGAAACCCTTCCAAGCTTTCCTTGATCAATTGAATTTAGTATCCTGCATCTTATCATATAATCGACTTGTCGATGAAACTTAGGGCTTGTTTATTTTGCTAAAATATGGGCTGGAAAAGGAATAATAAAGCCCGTCGCTTTTTGGATATGTTTGTTTAACATCCTCAAAGGAATAATTGCTTTTTGGGCCTTAAACGATTTACCTAGTTTGTTACCCCTCAACAAATCAGGGTTACAGACAGGCTACTCTCTCCTAGTCTCCCACGATTAGGGCTGTTACATGAGCCGAGTAGCTCGAGCTCGGCTCGGGCTCGGCTCGAAAAAAGCTTGACTCGGGCTCGCTCGAATTAAATATGAGCCAAGCTTGAGCAGAATTCTGAGCTCGAGCTCGGCTCGAGTAGCTCGTATAGCTCATTTTATGGGTGAAATTACAATTCCCCCCTATGTTTTATTTAACCCCATGTAAATAAGTTTTATTTAATCCCTTGTAAATAGGGCGTATATCTCGTTTCGTAGGTGAAATTACAGTTTTGTCCCTAGGTTTTATTTAACCTCTTCTTCTAAAGAGTCTGTTAGCCGTTTTGCCTTTTGGACTCCATTCACTTTGAATCACAGATCTACATTTTGTGAGTAACTCGAGCTCGACTCAGCTCGGCTCGAGAAAATGAGGCTCGAGCTCGGCTCGTTTGTAAACGAGCCGAGCTTGAACACCCACTACTCGAGCTCGTTAGCTCGTATATCAGCCCTACCCACGATACTCTGTCTCCTCTTCAATGGCGATTTCGCAGCATAGGTGCGTTCTTCTTCTACTCCCTCTCTCTCTCCATTGCCGCTTCACTGTTTCGTAAACAAGATCTGCTCCCGACAAAGCCCGACCATCCGCAACTGAAATTAGAGCCCATCGGAATCACAACCTTTCTCTCTTCTGGAAACCGACTCCTCTATCTTCGTCGTCGGGAGTTCTTGCCATGGCCACCACCTCGTCTGTGCTCACTGTCGGAAGTCCGTGCCATGGCCACCGCCTCCTCGATCTGTCTTCGTCATCGGAATTCCGATCAATGATCATTTCTTCTCTCTGTCTGCCGCCCTCGCATCTTGTTGCGCTAAATTGCCACCGATAAATTAACCTATACCTTTGCTACTCAGATCTCACCCTCTATCCAACAATTGATGTGTGTAATTGGTTGCATTTTGCGTATGGAATTAGGGATTTGATTTCCAATTGAGGAATTTGTACCGATTGAGGAATTTGTGTTAAATTAGGGTTTTGATTTTTTTTTTCATCAATTGATTTTGTTGTGTGATTATTTCGGTCGAAATTGTACGGAGTTATGTCAATTTTGCTTACACAGATCATTTTAGAATTTTTTTTAATATAAAAAGTAATGATTCCTTTAATTAAATCTACCAAACAAATTTATATTTTAACCCTTTTCGTTTACTTTCCCTTCATTTAAAGGAATTGGTTACCTTTCCATTCCCTCGTTTCAACCAAACGACCCCTTAGTCTGCACTTGGATCTCAAGGTCGTCACTCTTTACCCTGGGCAGATGTCAACGGTTCGAGTCCGCTTATCTCCAATTTGTTAACTTAGGCGATACAAAACTGCATGAATATAATAAGTCATTATAGACTATATTCATAGCGACAAATAATGATTTATTGATCTTTTTAATAAGTGTCGTTTGACTCTCTGACACGTTTTTTTAAGGAGCTAAAAACTATATAAAATTTTAACATTTTTTATTAATTTTTTAAAATAATTTTAACCTTATAACTAATATGTATAAAATTATAAAAAATCAATTAAAAACTTTATATTTTATATAGTTTTTAACTCTTTAAAAATCGTGCCAAAAAGTCAAACGTCACTTATTTCTGAACGGATGTAGTATATCCTTTCAATAAAAGTTGATCCTCATTTTTCTTTTCTTAAATTGATACCCATTAGAATAAAAATCACTTCATATATATACCTATCATTTCAACATAGATTAAGATATTTCATTTAACTCAATGTTTATGCTATGAAACAGTATGATATATGATGGTCAGAGTAAAAAACCATCGAAAAATATTTAGGAATACCTCTTGTAAGGGGAAGAGTAAAAAATGAAGTTTTTAATGATGCTATACACAGCCTAAAAAAACAATTATCCAAATGGAAAGCCTCGTCTCTTAGTCAGGCAGGGCGAATGACGTTGATACAAGCAAACTTAAGCTCCAAAACCAATTATCTAATGCAAACTTTCTCCTGCCCAAAGGCATCTTAAATCAAATTGACCAAATCCAGAAAAATTTCTTCTGGAATAGGCTAAACTCTGAAAGATACACCCCTTTGATCAGCTGGGACAAAATTTGCAAACCTAGGGAACAAGGAGGACTAGGACTAAAACTTGTTGAAGATATGAATATCAGTTGAAACTCCTCTGGAAAATCTGTTCAGAACCTAATAACATTTGGGTAAAGATAATAAAAGAAAAATATTTACAACAGGAATGTCTAATGGAAAGATCAACACAGAACACTTCCTGGCAATTTGGCAGACTCCTTCAATTAAGAGGAAAATTTGTGCAAGGGCTACAATGGATAATAGGAAATGGAGAATTGATCAATGTCTGGAAGGACCCTTGGCTCCCCAACTATAATCTCACGAGTTTTCAAGACTACTTCGATCCTGAACTAAAAGTAAATCAACTTTTCGACTCTAGTAAATAATGGGATACCTCACTTCTCCACGAAATCTTTCCAAATAACATTGTCCAAGACATCATCAAAATCAAAATTCCCTACTGGGATACTCCCGATAAACTTATATGGAAGCTTAACTCGGACGGACAATTCACTACGAAATCTGCCAGACAAATGAATCACGATAATACTAGCACTTCAAGGGATTACAATTGGATATGGAAACTTCATCTTCCCCCTAGAACTAAAAACCTTCTTTGGAAAATAGCCACTGATAGCCTTGCCACTACAGAACGATTAAATAGATACTATAATAGAGTACCATCTAGCTGCTGCTTTTGTGGAAACAATAAGGAAGACATCAACCACCTTCTTATCCTTTGCCCCTTCACCAGAACTGTCATTGCCGCCTATGAGCAATTGACGGGGAAAAATGTCCCATTAATACCCATAGACTGCAACAACATCAATGACCTTTTTAATTCGGCCCGTGATAAAAAAGTCATCGAAGAGCTTTGCTTTGTCTGGCAAAAAATTTGGGAAACCAGAAATGAGGTAATCTTTAGGAAGAAAAAATTGGATACCTCTCACCAAATTGCTATTAGAATATTTGGAGATCTCAAGGACTGGAAAAATGTAACGGCTACAAAATCCCAATCTCTGAACCATAGTTCGAAGAGGAAGCGTAACTCTAAATGGACCAAACCACCTAGGGCTATCTACAAAATCAATGTAGATGGCTCTCTTAGACCCACGGGCGATTGCCAAGTGGGTGGGCTAATTAGGGATCATTATGGTTCTGTGATTGATATCTTTCAGTTTGAAACGAATGCTACCTCTCCTCTGCAAACGGAGGCTTCAGCTTTTTGTGCAGGTGTGAACTTAGCTCTATCCAAAGGACTATGTAAAGTTATAGTCGAAGGAGATTGCTTGTAAGTCGTCAAGGCAATCAATGACAACTCTCATGTCAGATGGGAAATTCTGAGGGAAGTGGAACTTATCAGGAATCTTAGATCAAGCTTTGAAAGCATCGAATTCAGACACTGCTACAGGGAAGCAAACAAGGCAGCTGATTTCATATCTAGGTCTAGGGATACTAGCTTGTACGTATTTGAACCTCCCTACTCATAGGGATCTCTGTAACATCATCCGTCTGGATGATCATGGTGGTACCTTACCTTAGTAAGGACCACCTAATTTTTGCCTACTGTAAAAAAAAAAAATCAATGTTTATGCTCAAAGACAACACCATTTGATGAGGAAACCCGTCATTTGGTGGCAAACCCTTCCAAACTCTTCCAAGGTCGTCTTTCCTGTGGTAGTTGTCAAAGGTTCGAGTCTGCTTATCTCCAATTTGTGAACTTAGTCGATACAAAACTGCATGAATATAATAAGTTATTATAGAATACTATACTAGATAATAAAGTAAATTCATAGTGACTAGTAAAGTAAATTGCAATGGACCATGGTTATATTTGTGAATAATTGAGTTAGATAAGTTAGTTAATGTCATTCCTACAAATTTATGGGTGATTTCTGTAATTTCCCTCAATTCTAAAAACGCTGCACTCAACAGTCAACAACGAAGCTCGAGCATGGCTGCAATGGAGGAGGTGAAGAAGAAGAAATGGTGCTGCGTAGCTCACCACTTCTACAAATCAGCTTCCTCTAATCCCGATAAAATCGCTGTCATCCACGCCTTCGGCGGCGCCCTTCTCTCTCGCCACCGCCGCCTCCGAATCGCCTCCGTCCAGTTCACACCCGATCCCCCTCCGCCGCCTCCCCCGTTCGATGGCGACGAGTGCTTCACTTTCTCTCAGCTCCTATCCGCCGTTGATTCCCTCAGTTTCCGCCTCCGACGCGCTCTCGATGGCACCCTTGATTATCCCTCAGGTGATGCCTCTTTCGCCCTGAGCTCGTACTTTATAAATTGAAATCGGGAGTAGTTTCATGTTAACGAATGTTTGTTTCGATTGTGTATGAATGATGCATTAGGTTTTGTATTGTTTGATTAATCGCTTATCATTGGAGTGATCGACGCTTTTCATTCAGTTTCCGTTTCATTGATTGATGAAGGATGAGTATTGAGTAATGATTCTCTACATCTTGTTTCAGACAATGCTTATAGGGTTTCAAAGCGCCCTAAAAAGTTCCATGAGATGGATAAACAGAAGATAGTAGCAGTGTATATGGTGCCTTCTGTATATTATATCACTGCAGTTCTTTCTATTCTGAGGTGTGGGGAGGCTTTCATGCCTCTAGATCCTTCATGGCCGAAAGAGAGAGTACTGTCTGCGCTTTCGTCTTCAAATGTTGATCTTATCATCTGTTGCCAAAATTCCAAGCAAACAAGTTACTGTACTAGCCAACTGATGGAGTCGGATTGGCTAATAGATTCTTGCAGTATGCCTGTCCTCTATCTATCTATGGATGAGAACGGCGGGGAGAATTCTTGCCAATTTACGTCACCTTGGCCATGTGAATCTGCAAAGTTGAGAACATTTAGCTATGTTATGTGCACCTCAGGGTCTACTGGAAAGCCCAAAGGTGTTTGTGGGACTGAAGAAGGTGAGTTGCTTCAATTATTTCATAATCTGTATTTGATTCTGTAATTTACTGAAACTTTGTTGCAGTCAAGCCTGCATAAATATTGCAACCATTTGAAAATCTTATCAGTTTATACCTTCCCAATCTTGTGCACAAGATACCATGACTCTACATTTCACTAAGGAAAGTCTGCTAAACTTGTATTGCCATAGACACCTAGGATGTGTTTTCCAGCATCTGTATAATAGAGATGCTTGCATCATCTTCATCTTGAAATAGACTTTCAAATGGTGGTGGCCAAGTTATATGCTTTGCACACATCACAAAAGTTATATGCTTTGCACACACCATAAAAACTTTCTTCTAGATTTCCCCCCCTCATATTCTGCTGCCTGCTGCAAGCTGAATATTGCTTCTAACCATCTTACATGCTTCAAAATAATTTATTTGTAGAAGATTATTGGTCCATTTGCTAGAAATAATAGATTGCTTTATGAGATGAAATGTACATTTGTTGAATTATATTTGTAGCATTCCATATACCTTGTCACTTATCCGTACTGCGGCATTGGGCATTTTCAATTAATCCTTAGTTTTTTTCAAAGCCACAAGTTGAGCTGTATGTAAACATAGTTTATCATCAAATAAAAGTAGGATGTTTGTGGATCATATGCTCTCTTTTTCTCTAGCATTTTATGATTTGGTGTCATTAACTTGTATCTCAATTTTCATGTATTGGCTTTTGTATTCCCATATCTAATCATGTGATCTTAACCTAACTTCAATTACTTACTGTCATTTTTTAAGGTCTTTTGAATCGCTTCTGGTGGTTGCAAGAATTGTTTCCATTGAAAGGGGATGAATTTTTATTGTTTAAGACCCCTATAAGCTTCATTGATCATATTCAAGAATTTCTTGCTGCTATACTTACAGCTTGTACACTGGTAATACCACCGGTGAATGAACTGAAAGAAAACATGTTCAGTCTTGTTGACTTTCTGCAGGTTAGTTTTTGATGCTTTGTTCTTCTCAGACATATTATTCTTGCCTTCCTGGTTTATTTTAAGTGATGTTGAGTATAGCAAATTCACTGTAACGATATATTGACATAAAGCTTTGAGTTGATAATTAATAGAGGTTTGCATTGTATTTCAGTTAAAATATTGATATATTTTTCAGAGTTTTTGATTTTGGTTGCCTAAAAGAAAAGATTGTGATGAACTTATTCCAGAGTTATTATATTTTTATCATTTGGTTCCTGAATTATGTTTCACTTTATTTCCTTCTTTCCTTTCTCTTATGTGGCTAGAGGTGAAAGTTTAATTTTTGGTTCCTGATCCAATGTTTGATTGGTTATCCAGGATTACAGCATAAGTAGGTTGATAGCTGTCCCATCATTGGTAAAGGCAGTTCTTGCTCCCTTAAGAAATCCATACTACATGAAGATAAGTTCTTCTCTGATGTTGTTGTTGATAAGCGGGGAAACTTTTCATATCTCCTTGTGGCATGCCCTTTCCAGGTTATTACCAAGGACCTCAATCTTAAATATTTATGGCAGCACTGAGGTTAGTGATTGGGTTATTACCATCTCCACGAACTCCTGTTTTCTACCATCTGAATCCTTTTAGTTGCATTTCCTGTACTGGTTAACTCTTTGTTATTTGCTTGCCTGATCCTTTATTTCTTCTTTCCTTGGACCTTATGCTTTTACTTAAAATTTTGATTGTTGAAGCTTGCACACTTATTCACTGGCCACACAGTATTTGAACGGTTGAACCACAAGGACTGGCCAGGAAAAAAGAACGGTTTTCAAAATTATTATGATGTAGAGGCAATCAAGTTCTTTTATGACGTTTCTTTTGATTATGCTTGTTTTTTTTTAATTATTATTATTGTTGTCTAATGCATTGTTGATACATTGGTGTTATTGAGTAGGTCTCTGGTGATTGTACTTATTTTGATTGCAAATTGTTGCCAATGTTGTTAGAGTCTCAGATGATAAGTAGTGTTCCAATTGGTAATCCTATTACCAATTGTAATGTCATTCTACTTAAGGAAGATGGGGCACTAAATGAAGGCGAGATATGTGTAAATGGTCACTGCCTTGCAAATGGATATATATCTGAAAACAAATCAGTGCCTTTTGATTATGCGGAGCTTCCTGATGATTCTCTTTCGATGGATCTCAGCAGAAGAAATTTTTATTTTCGAACAGGAGATTTTGCAAAGCAGCTCCCAAGTGGAGATTTGGTTTTCCTGGGAAGGAAAGACCGCACCGTAAAAGTTAATGGCCAGCGTATTGCTCTTGAAGAGGTGGAGTTTACATTGAGAGGACACCCAGAAGTAGTAGATGTTGCAGTTGTCTTTAACAAGAATGAAAGAGCATATGAATTCCTCAAGGCATTTGTGGTATTGAAAAAGGACGGGCTGTCTGACATTATCACATCCATCAAAAGTTGGATGGTTGAAAAACTTCCTACTACAATGATTCCAAAGGAAGTACTTAGCATTGAGGCACTTCCAATGTCTTTCTCTGGGAAGGTTGATTATGCATCACTGTCAAGCATTTCATCCACATCCACTTGTGAGTTGGATGATCCTGATCAAGATCAAATGGTTGAGCTTGTAGAAAAAATTAGAAAGGTTTGTGCTTATTGTTGTTATCATCGATATCGCATGACCCTGGAAATTTATATTCTGGATTTATTTATGCTGGGTGCTGCAGTTACTTAGTTAATACGGAGTATATGCTTTATTTTAGTTGTTCATTCTTTCAGGGTGTGTGCTTATATCCCAGGGCCTGCAGCTGTTTTACTTTACATAAGAGGATTAAACCTTTTCTTCTATTGATGACGGCGATGATTTTAGTGATAGGCTTAGTGAATAAGTTATCTTCTTCTCCTGCGATGTGGGGCACAGGCGCACATCAGTGTTTACACGTGGCCATTGATGATTTGATAGTGGGGATGGTTGGTACTTGGTAGGGCGATGTGAAGCTATATGTGTTTTTGTGACAGTTTTACTGCTTTGGTTTATCTTTCTGTGGTCTGGTTTTAATAATCATTGTTTACACGTGCCCGTTGATGATTCTGAATGTCATCGTTTTGGGGGCTAGAACAGTTTTTAGTTTTCATGATAAAGAAGAGATGGGCAAAAATCCTGTGGACGTCCCTTCATCATCAAATAACTGTTTTTCCCCATCAATTTAGTCTAGATTGATGTGTCAAGCTTTTCCTTTTGCTTTTCTTTTTTCATTTGCTTGATCCTTGCAATCTTGTTTTGACATTCTTTAATTTATACTGATATATATCTGCCTTCTATGTAATCATCTGATTCATCAATTTGTTACGTTTACTTGTTTCGTCAGGCCTTTTCTCACGCTACAGCGGTAGAGTTTAGCCATGATAGTAACTTTTTTGAGATGGGTGGTGATTCTGTAACTGCAGCTCATGTTGCTCATGATTTAGGAATTGATATGAGGTTGATTTACATGTTCCCAACTCCTTCTGAGCTTCAAAGTGCTCTCTTAGAGAAAGGAGATCTCTTACATGTTGACGAACAATTAAACTGGGAAGCATTGCCACAGGCTGAAAAGGATGTTTTGCTGCATCCTCAGTCCGAAACTTCTGATGTTGTTCGAGCGGAGAGTGAAAGGTCATATTTGACCTTGAATGACAATAACTCAAGAACTCACTATATTCAGGCCTGTAAGCCCTTTAAGGTGGACCAGACTTTAGATTTCACTGAAAAGAGCCAAAATGTGATGGGTATGCATCCTTGGAACCCCAATGAAATGCCAAACTTATGTGCAATAAATCGAGGCAACAGATCGTTGTACTATGGAAAAAATAAGGGAGATGATTTATGCTGTAAAGTCTGGGTAAGTAAAGTTCCAAGACAGTGCCCGGGATTTTTACAGGAATTATGGAACGTTCACATGGAGTCTTGCGTTGATGCATCACCTGCTATTTTATTTAGTGATGAGGAAGTTCTTTTATTCATTGGATCTCACTCGCACATTTTTCTGTGCATTAATGCAAGAAGGTATGCGACTCTCTGGCTGAACAACCATTCACCTTTTCATTTCCTTATTGTCTTCATGTTTTCTTTTCTCCTGCTATCTCTCTTATCCCACTGAAGGGACAATGAAGCTGTTGCTTTGGGAAACCTTCTCTTCCTTTTATATGTAGGAGTGCTTTACAGCCAGAATTTCAAGAAAATAGTATTAAGGTGCTAATTTATGAGGGGGAAAGTGGGTTTTCTAATGAGAGAAAGAGATAGAAGAACACATTTTTACTCTCTTCATTCAAGTTGCAAGGGTCACAACGCAGTAACAGCTGACTGAGTCTTAGTGCAGTATGGCCAACAATCCTGTCATTGATGCTGCCAAGGATTACTTCTCCTTACCATGTTTAAACCAATTCCAGGGCCTAAATGCTTCATTATTTTCCTTTATCTTGAAACAACAAGTCTAGGATGAATGGGTGTAAATAAGAAAGATTTTATGAAGAACTTTTCTGTCAGTAATTCAATGTTTGGAAAATTACTGAGATTCAAATGGATAAAATTGCTTCAGTGGCTCTGTGCAGTGGGAAATAAAGCTGGAAGGACGAATTGAATGTTCAGCTGTAATTGATGGGGACTTCCACCAGGTCTTTGTTTATAAAATTATCTTGCAATTATCTTATCAGGGTTGAGTCTTGAATTTACTTAACCTGGATATGTTGCAGGTCATTGTTGGATGCTACAAAGGGAAAATATATTTCATTGATATCAAAACTGGAAAAATCTGCTGGTCCTTCCAAACCAATGATGAGGTAAGTTCATATATATCGTTGTTGTAACTTCTTTGTCAGCCCTTTATAATGAAGCTTTTGGTATAGATGGTAGAAGTAATATGGGCTGAGGAAATCAAGGACATAAAATGTGACTTCTACAGGATTTTTTCACTGAGTTGGAAGTTGAAACCTGTCTTGTTTTGATATGATATCAGCACTTTTGTTCTCATGTAAAGATTTGTTATATGAAGAGGGTGAATGGGTGATTCATCATTTTTTTTTTCTTTTATACATATGTTTTTACTCTTGTGACATCCATATGAAGAGGAAGACTCTTTGTCTTGTTCCAGATTCTGTCTTTTCCTTTTGGACATGCACATTTGGATATTCTGCTCTCATTATTATTGAATCTTATAATGATGCTACTGCATAGGGTCTTCTTACGCTATTGTGACACTAGTAGTATTACCATCATTCTGGGCTTGATATTTTACTCTTTTACAACTTTGAATCATTCTCGCTTCTACTTTTCATATTTCCTCTTTTAATCCTCCCTTGCATCCCTGCAGTTTTGAAAATCTACATTTTCATCTCCACGAGAAGCTAGATGCTTGAGTACATCATAAAGGACTAGTGTATGCATAAACTTCAATTGCTTAGCTAAGAGATTTCACGTGAAATGCAGAAAATGTGACATGAAAAATCTTTATTAGTTAGCTGTTGTTGCACAAATGCAGATAGTTCAACATGCAATTTTTGTTCATATTGACTTTATTATTGTCTTGCAAGGTAAAGTCGCAGCCCTTTGTTGATAAGTCCCGGCATTTGGTCTGGTAAATCTCCTACTAATTCTTGTGCCTTTGGCTAAGTCAGGCTGCTTCTGCCTTTGACTAAATTAGGTTGCTTGTTCTTCCTTTCTATTATGTAAATGTGAACCAGATTATCTTTGATATTCTTTTCTTGCCTCGTGGTAATCTTTTATAATGATATTCAGGGGATATTACTTGATCATTTAAATGTACCCATGACGCTTTTATACTTCTAAGTAGTTGATTTGCATAGATCAATGCCTCTTAATGAGAGGATGAACCAAAACCTGAGTTCTTTAGTTCTGATCAGCAGAAGCTTGATGGCCCTTTTCCACTCTCTACAACGAACCTGTCTTGGCACCTAGCCACAATTACATCTATTCTGATCTGTTGGAATAGAAATGCTATGTGATAATAAATCTTCAATCAAATAAGTAACATTACAACTTTCGGCATGGCTTGCCTATAGGGGCTGTCAGATGTGCAGCTATTGTGATTTAATGCGGTACAAAGGCATTTTTTAGCCCATCATGATATAAAATCAAATGGTGCTAGATCTTTTCTGCTTTTCAAGATTGTTCAGTAATATGGTATTCCGCGCACCAAAAAAAAATCTGATATTCCTGAGTGATCTAAGCATCCTTGTTACTAATTTTATACCAATTAATTCTTTGGATTACGTTATCTTCTGACATAATCTCCATGAAAATATTGGCAGGTGTGGCTCTCACGACCATATCCTTTATGCTCTTGACTACAGAACGCATTGCTGTGTATATCAATTTCCATGTGGTGGAAGTGTTTTCAGTTCACCTATAATTGATGAGGTACCAATAGTTATTGCTAGTCTATACCCAAGCCATACATATTTCATATTTTCTTTTGCCCCTTATCTATTAATTGGTTAGTCTTGTTCTGGAGGAGGGGTTGTTTGGGAGTATGTCACATTGAATGCTCTTGTAATTCTTGTACATTGAAGAAGCTCAAATTCTTCCATATGAGCTTTAAAGTAAACAAGGAAAACAAATTTCTTGTATATTTTAAAAGAGGATAGGTATTGCTTCATTTAGAATTGTTGGAAGAGGCTCTTCAAGAGAATTAGGTCTCTCATTAGGTCTCTATTCTCAAAGATATAAAGGCACTAGAGCTGCAAGAGAATATGGGCAACCCTATGACTCCCTATCTTGCTTGCATAACTCTGTCTCTACTTCTATTCTCCTTTTTTCTAGCTTTTGGCGAATTGGAAAATAGGAAACTCAAGAAATGATCATTCTAAACGCCCCCGGGTTGAAGAGCAGCTGTGCTGCTTACATTAAGTCTACTTTGCTACTCCCTCTGTTTCAAAATAAAAGTCGCTTGACTTTTTGCACGTTTTTTAACGAGGTAAAAACTCTATAAAATATTATTTTTTTAATCAATTTTTTTTAATAAATTGATACTTGTTATTTATGGAAAAAATTTGATTTAAAAATTAATATTTTATGGAGTTTTTACCTCCTTAAAAAACGTGAAAAAAGTCAAGCGACACTTATTTTGAAACGGAGGGAGTACTTTTGTGTGGAGTCTAAAATAGAAAAATGAGTTGAGATTTTTTATTTCATGTAGGTTAAAAGTATTCTTTATGTGGCAACTACCGCTGGCCGTTTGACAGCAATATCATTGAAGGTAATATTTATTTGATTCATAAGCTTGACTTTTGAAATGCATCCTGATTGATAGGGTTTGCCTTGAGCAGAGTTACTTGCATTTGGCGTACGCAAAAATATGATATTCAATGTATCAATTCCGGGTCTGAAAAAATGAATGAAAAAGGACAAGCTTTTGGAGCTGATATATTGGGGAGATCAGAATAAATAGCTAGTCTGTTTGTTAATTAATCTTTTGCCCCTTCTCTGCTAGACTTCATAACCTTCTAATTATGTGGATTAAATGCTGCATCTCCTACTATGATGATAGTAACCATAAGAAGTCAAGGTCAATTCTCAACCCATTTGGGCTTAAATATGAACCTTGCAGATTGGACAAAGCAGATAAGTGTCTAGCTCTTAAATTGGCAAGTTATGAGTTTAAAATTTATGTTCTAGCGTAAAATGAGAACCAAAAATAGGCATTATTTAATCAAACTATCAACATTGAGTATATAAATACTGCATAATTAGGAAGTTGTGCAAAAAGCTGTAGCTTTAAAGCTTTTTTCACCTATATAAAATAACTAATAACTGATTCAGAAGTTCTAAGAGAGGACTATTATATGAACAGAAGGTAAGGACTTAATTGGTTGGCTAGTTACCTGTCAAAGTCAATATTAGTAGTTGGGGTGTTTCTTAATTCCAAGTTGAAAACGTAATTTCTTTGCCTAGATGAGGATGGAGCAAAGGACAATGAAATGGGTCATCCTTGCATATACTATGCATGCTGTTCTTCTGTGACCGCTTAAGAAAAGGGGGAAGTTATGGATGGGTGGGGATGCAAAGATAGTTTAGCAGTTAATTCCTTATTTAGCCTTTGGGGAAACGTATCTAAGCTGTAAGCGAGGTAAGAGATTAATAACATTATTATGAATCTTGCTGAAAAAATTATTGAAGCACCACTAGAAAGGCATAACTTAGATGTTTTTCTTGAGGAAAAGTCATTGTCACTTTATGTTATGTTGAATATTGGGCATGCTATGAGATTTATTTGGACTCTAGGTCTAATCATTGAGTACAATCTCTTCCTTCTGAACTGATAAGACTGTATCTGTGTTCTCACATGTTTTCTGCTTCTCACTATCAATGCAGAACTTATCATTCTCTATACTGTGGTTCCTCAAGCTTGAGGCCCCGATATTTGGATCACTTGCTATATGCTCTCTTGGAAATGGTGATGATTTAATTTCTTTTTAATAACTGCAGCACGAAAAAAATTTCTTTTTGATACCTATAATCTTAGAAAGTCGTGGATAACTCCTTGTCGCTTCCCTGACACTTAGCTCTGTTTTTATTATTCCCTGTAGTCATATGTTGCTTAGTCAGTGGATATGTGGCTTCTGTTAATTGCGAGGGATCCATATTTTGGAAGGTAAGAAATATAACCAGCCAATGTTATATTTCGTGTAGAACAAATTTATAAGCTTCTCCAGTAGAAACTCAAGAAGGCCCGATTTCTTTGAAATGCCCGGTACTACAGTCTAGTAGTCTACTTAAGGATCAAAATGCCTCTAAATGCTACAATGAGTAATCATGGCAGCTCCTGCACAACTTAAATAAGAAGTCTCTGGAGATGCTAGATTGTTAATGGAAGCAAGTTTCTCGCTGAATACCTAACTAGGCAGAATTTAGATGACCTCTGAACTGTTTGAATTCACTAGCTTGTTCCTATGTAAGAAAAAGTAACAAAGTAGGATATGTATGAATCTATAACGAAGAGCATGTCCTTATCTGTTGATGACTAGCATATTTACTGGCTTCTTATAGTTTAACTCCACTCTCTTGTTGTTTTGTAAATCAGATCAAGACTGATGGGCCATTATTTGCTGGATCATGCATATCCCGCGAATGCCTTTCTCAGGTATTTACTCGTAAGGTTCCTGATATCTACAGATTTCAGCATCCCGGTGATGCTTTAACGTATCCTCTCTTACCCTTTTACATCACACTTCCATGTCAGGGAATTGTATGCACTCGGGGTGGAAGTGTGTACTGTCTCGAACTGGTGAGCAAATCATTCCAAATATTCTCCATTGTACTTTCAACTTGCTTATCACCTGCTAGTCTGTTACCAAGGCGGCAAACTTAATTGATCTTGAGACTGTCCCATCCTGATCAGGCGAAAGGAAGTATAATTTGGCAATACAATGTCGGAGCTCCAATCACAGCAACAGCGTATATAGACGAGCATTTGCAGTTGAAACATGATCTTTCAAAGCCTCCTGACAGGTCAGAAAAGTGAACATTTTTAGATCCAGGAAAGCTTTTTCCGAGGCTTCTTGCAGCCTAAGATTTTGGTTGCTGTATCATGCAGGCTAATCTGTTTATGTTCCAGCTCCGGGAAAATCCTTGTACTTAGAACTAACATGCTAGCTACCAAACTAGACAATGGAGAGCCCAAGCAAGTAGAAAAATACGCGGAAATAGATATCCGTGGAGAAATATTTTCTTCTCCGGTGATGATCGGTGGCCGGATTTTTGTGGGCGGCAGGGACGACTACTTGCATTGCTTCATAGTTGGGCCACATTCTGGGAGAGCTGAAATCAGTGAACATCTTTAGTGTGTGAAATTGCAGTCTAGCTCTGAAATTTTACTTTAGTTCTTAGAAAGCATGTAAGTTAAGCTGCAGGTATTGGTATTACAGTAAAACTGTCCAAAATATCTTGTCAATAGCGACAAGGTCACCTTTAGGGTCAACAGTTGAGTCAATCATCACATGAACACATCATCTTCTAGGCAATGTCTCGAATTAGTTGTAACCAATAGAGAATATCTCAGACGTGATCGAGTCACTAACAATCTCAACAGGGGGATTTTAGATATTTGTTCAACAACCCTAATGTTGTTATTATTATAACGGTTTTTCTATTTTATGCTCCAAGGGTATAGGATAAGAGACTACAAATAGAAAGATTTTCAAATTTAAATGATTTTAACCATTTTTAATAATGCTTTTCTGGGTCTATACATTCAAATCTAGGGAATCTTTCTCAGTATTAAATATACTAATGCAATCACCTATAAGAGGTCTTGTCTCCTTTTCTCGGTCGCTTTTTTTCACATCTCATGCAACATTCTATTGTCATTCCACCATTATTTGTCCATCTCGCACGATCAACATATCAGCTACGATCAATATACATGAAAGAAAAGTATTTGTCGACATTTCGATTGTTTTAAATTTACTATTAGATGGTGGTTCAGCAAGGATTAACAACATTCAAATCTCTAACTATATCCAAAAATATTTTAATTTACATTTTAACACCCTTTCAAACTCTCTAAGAATAGATCTCTATCTAGCCCCCTTGGTGCCCTACCCCATTTTAAAATACAGTTAGTACCTAAAGCTCTCATAACATAAGCAATTACAAGTGATTAATTAATCTAATTGACGTGCTGATTCCTTTTGAGCAGTTTTCTTTGCAAGTTCTTCAGCCTTGGAGGCATGCAACTCCATTGCAGCTTCAGCCTCCTTTGCCTTTCTTACCTCCTTTGCCGTCTCCATTTTTAATTTTGCTATATCTCTCTCCTCCTACATATATTTTATTTGAAAATAATTATAATCAAAGTACATTATTATTATAGGATAAATATATAAGTGATAAGAGACGGAGAAACTAGTTATATGTGATTTTACATTATAATAGTCCAACATAAATTGTCCGTTTGAATTTGCTTGAGTAAAAGAAGATGTGGCTTTAAAGAAAAATAAAGCTAAAAGAATAGATGGAGAGAGAAAAGATAGTTTGAAATTCTGCCGCTCTTTTCATTTCTTGCCTAATATCTTTCACTGCGGAATCTTGTTTGGAAATGAAATAGTTTTCTATCATTTTTCATTTTATTGATTTTTTGTTTTTGCCTTTATGATTCATATAAATGAGTAATGTAGTTTTTTTACCATTACAAATAGATTTTAAATCGGGTAATGAATCGTTCAAAAGCATCATCTTCACATGTTCAAAGAATAAATGCGTATAATAAACCCTCTCTGATGAGATATATATATATATATATATATATATATATATATATATATATATATATATATATATATATATATATATATATATCTCATCAGAGAGGGTTTATTATACGCATTTATTCTTTGAACATGTGAAGATGATGCTTTTGAACGATTCATTACCCGATTTAAAATCTATTTGTAATGGTAAAAAAACTACATTACTCATTTATATGAATCATAAAGGCAAAAACAAAAAATCAATAAAATGAAAAATGATAGAAAACTATTTCATTTCCAAACAAGATTCCGCAGTGAAAGATATTAGGCAAGAAATGAAAAGAGCGGCAGAATTTCAAACTATCTTTTCTCTCTCCATCTATTCTTTTAGCTTTATTTTTCTTTAAAGCCACATCTTCTTTTACTCAAGCAAATTCAAACGGACAATTTATGTTGGACTATTATAATGTAAAATCACATATAACTAGTTTCTCCGTCTCTTATCACTTATATATTTATCCTATAATAATAATGTACTTTGATTATAATTATTTTCAAATAAAATATATGTAGGAGGAGAGAGATATAGCAAAATTAAAAATGGAGACGGCAAAGGAGGTAAGAAAGGCAAAGGAGGCTGAAGCTGCAATGGAGTTGCATGCCTCCAAGGCTGAAGAACTTGCAAAGAAAACTGCTCAAAAGGAATCAGCCCAATCTCTGCCTTCTTTTATTTTCCTATCATTGGATCAAGTTGGTTATTAGAATTAAATTGGTTACATACTCAAAATTTACCGCTATAAGTTGAGTCTTTTCTCATAAAATAAATGTTGCGGTTTTCAAATAAAAGAGACAAGTTATTACTTCAAAAAAAACAACCATATATTAATTGGATATCTATATATTTTGTACCTTCTCTTCGGCTCTTGCTTCAACTTTGACATTGTGCATGGTTTTCATGTCATGCATTTTGTTCTTTATTGATTGCATCTTGTAGATTCAAATTTCCTGATAATATTGTTTTATTTGAAATTGGTGAAAAGTGTTTTAAAAAAATCTAAATTATAGTAATAATAAATTAATGGAACAATAAAAACAAATGTTTTTGGCTTTTTATAACTTTCATTCTCTCACAATCACCGCATGATTAAATTTAGTATTACCTAAAAAAAACTACCTAAAATCAAGGTTAGATTAATTTTTGTGGGTAATTGTTCCAAATAAGCTTCGGAAAAAAATCAAAAATTATTTGCAGTTTCAAAAATCTATAAGAAGATCAAATATTATACCCTTTATAATCATCAAGTCATATTATGACAACTTAACCTTGTTTTCATACAACATCTAACTACAAAGTATGTCATGCATACTATAATATATACATCATGCAAGATTACCAAAGCATGTCTCATAAACCACAAAGAATTCTTCACCGCAAACAATGACACTAACTATAAAATAGTACCTCTCAATGGTGGCACATTGCTTGACAAGATGTGTAATTGCACATGGTTTCATATTTTAGAAGAGCTTCAACATAAACAAACAAAGCTTATTATTGTTAGATGAATTGATAGCTTCTTTGGTTAGTCACATGTTTTCCAAGCAAATTGTGTGATTTTGTTTAATGTTTCTTTGTAATGATTTTTGTTTAAATCTCAAGGAATAAAATATATTTTTAGACATCATGATTTATATTTTTGCATTTTTATTGATGTAGCTCGAATTAAAAGTCTGACACCTTAACCATGCAATTAGAGATTATGTACGCGTCTTTTGTAAATAGAGGATATGTAACTTAGGAGTCCTCAATATGTAACTTATATAGGACCTCATGAAATGATGGAGTGACCATGGCCAGCGTTGCTTTTTGAGGCATTGTGCTACTTGTATCTTGATGCCTTTTTATTACTAATTGAATGGGGGAAAACAATACAACTAAATCTACTAACAAAAGAGATATTCTCATAGATATACAAAGTCGTGTGTTTGACCTAATGCAAGAAAGAGATTAAATAAGTAAATATTTTAGATTACCTTTCAAAATCCTTAATAACTTGAATTGATTAGAGTTTTTTTAGTGCATGAGAGGAATATAGCTTAAAAGGTATTGCTTTGTACTAATGAATAACTCATAATGTTTTTCATATTATCAATTTTTTTCGGCAAAAAAAAAATTAAGGAGGAGGGGGCGGGGGGTTGAGGCTGAAAAATGGGAACAAGGGGATTCGAACACAACTATAATTGAAAAGTGAAAAAAGCGCTTATTTTTTATACTGAAAATAATTCAAAATATCGTACAAGCCTGACAGATCGAGGGGTTGACGAATCGGCAGACGGATAAACCGTCGTGCAACAACACAACACAAGAACACAAAAACACAATGCATCACAACCGAAAATGGGAAAAAAAAAGAAGAAGCAGAAACAAGCTATACATTACTTCTTTTTTTTGGTGCAAACTGAGCATACATTACTAATATATAGATGAGTCAAAGATCAAACTAGATACCCTCCTGTCAAAGAGCCGACGTGGAATAAGTCAAGCACTACAGCCGTAGCACTGCTGGTCAGCAGTATAGTAGGACTCGAGCTCCTATGGGCAGTGAAGATCAAGCTTCGAGGGAAGTGCCTCGCGAAAACGGAGTCGTCACGAACACACTATCACGAATCTAAGAGCTTGCACATCCCAGTACACTTGACATGTACTAAGACAATAAAATAAATAAATAAATAAGGAAAATGGGTAAGTACAAGTGAAATGTGAGAAAATGGGTAAGTACAAGTGAAATGTGAGCTTGCAGGAGTACATCTGCATACCGAGTACATCACTTGTTTCAAGAAAATTAACAGTTCTCAATCCAGTTAAATTTGGACATGTGGAGCTTGCTGCTTGACACTGTTGCTCAAAGGTATATTTGCACTAAATTATTTGCCTTTGTAATCCACTTACATGTTGAATTATCTGCCTTTGTAATCCACTTGCATGTTGAAACATATTGATCAAATTTCCAATTCAACGTGGCATGTGTTAATGAGCTTTGTATTTTTTAATTTAATTTTTCTATGTTAAAATTATTCAAAAAAAATTATAAAAAATATATTTGAATAGGCATTAATTTTATTTACCCATAGACACCCATTTTGCATATGTTTGTAAAAAAAAATAAAAAATCAACTACTTTAATATGCGTTATTAATTATAATCTAAGTTCGATTAATGTTAATGACATTTTTTTCTATACATAGATGCACCTCCTACCTTCATAACTCATCCCAATCCATCTAGTTTCCTCTCTTTTTAAGCTCAAATCCCACTCTGACACTTGAAATTAATCCGAATCAAAATGCACAAAACTTTCTCCAAAGCTTCTATGATATGTTATCTCTATACACTCAACAACAACCCAATACAAACCCAAACCATCATAGCCTGAATCCAACCCCTCTTGATCAAGCTCATTCCTACTATTCCAACATGATGCATCTCATGCAATATTATCCCGCTCCAAATGTCCTTTCCATTCCAAATTCATCTGAATCTCCAATATTATGTGGCACACAAGAGAGCATCCCAGCTTATAGCACCCAAGATGATGTCCAAGGAGAAGAGGTGGATGAACAGCCTGCTTCGGGACGTACGAAGAGAAGGCAATGGAGTGAGAAGGAAGATAAGTTACTCCGGCCTTAGTGCATGGTTGAACACCAGTAAGGATGTTGTAGAGGGAAACAACCAGTCGGCATCCCGGTTTTGGTCAAGAATAGCAACATACTACAACAACATAAAGCGAAAGATGGCTCAACGTGATGCAGAAAGATGTAGAGCGCGCTTTGGTCGAGTTAGACATGATGTTAGCAAATTCGCTGGTTGTTTCAGCCAAGCGTCAAGGGCAAGGGCAAGTGGGAAATCGATCGATGATGTTATGAACAATGCTAGAATCATATATAGCACAGACCACGAGAGGCACACATCATTCAAGAATGAACACAAATGGCGTATTCTAAAGAATGAGCAAAATGGAAAATTTCAAAGCAACACCGTGAAGAAGGTGTCTCAAAGAGAACGAAGGTTAATGCTTTAGGGTCATACACATCCGGATCCAACCCTCCCCCCCCCCCCCACTCCAGGATCCAACCCCCCAACACCTTTGAGTTAGGGTGGAAATGATGGTTCATGTAGTCATCCACCCGGTGTGAAGGCTACCAATTAAGCGGCCGCTAAAGAGACCAGTTGGTGCTAGTGAATCGACCGACGATGTGGAGTCACAACGTAACTTAATGTTTGGTGAATTTCTTACCATGAAGAGAGAAGAGATGGAGCTATAGAGGGAAGCATTTAAGGCCAGGGAAAGGCAAGAGGAAGCAAGAGAGAGAAGAGAAATAGAGAGGCGCAAAAGGAGGGAAAGGAAGGAAACTGAGATGAAGGCCGAAAAGGAGAGAAAATACAATATGATTGAAAACTTAATGTCAAGAACTGGGTCACTGTCAACACAAGACACTACAAGAGGAGTGGCTGAAAGAGTCTTTGATGAAAGAGTTTTCATCAGGTTGAACTGGGTGGCCTACAAGCCAACATGGAGCTGGTCACGAGGTTGTTGAAGTTTAAATTTCGTACACTGTTGTTGTTGTTGTTTAAGTTTCCAGTCTTTGTTGTTGATTAAATTTTGTACTTTGCTGTTGTTTAAATTTTGTTCTTTGCTTTTGTTTCACTAGTTCAATTTCTTGTAATATTTTCAATATGTCATGTTCACATTCCCCGAGCTTTGTAATGAAATATCATCGACCCTTATCTTTTTTGTTTACATTTACTTTAAACATTGGTCGGGATATAATTTGACAACTCAAAGATGCCATTGAAATATGTTTTGATGCCACTTAAAGATGTTCATAAGATTTTTAATATGCTTTGATGTTTTTTGAAGATACTTTGATGCCTTATAAATATGCTTTGATGCCTTTTGAAGATGTCGTTTTCTTCTTTATAAACCAAATGCCATGTCCAAGTAAATATACCCCCTCCCATACATCCATCTTGCTCTCTTCTTGTTAATCAATTTCCAACGATGTCAAAGAAGTCAATGTCATTTAGTCGTTTCTCTTCATCTTCCAGCTATTCATCCAGCTCTTCATTTCCAGAAGATTTTTCTACCCCCACTGATCATGCTCTTGAAAATTTCATGGTTCAACTTCTAGCTAAAACAAACCCACCGCCCAATTCTAGTTCTAGTCGACGACCACGTCGAGGTAACATTGACAGAGATCGTGATGGAGGACATGCTCGGGTAGACCAAGACTACTTTGCCGAGACACCGACCTATCCAGAGGCGATGTTTAGGCATCGATTTAGAATGAAGCGACATGTGTTCTTGCGTATTGTGAATGCACTAACTGGTGCATATCCATACTTTCAATAACGTCGAGATGTCGTAGGCCAGCTAGGCCTCTCTCCGTTTTGTTTTAAATGTCGTTTTGAATTTTTTTCACATTATCAAATTATTTGTCGTTAGTACAATACTTGATTACTCACTTGCATTTTTCACATCTTTTTCCCACTAATTTATGTACTTGTCACAATTACTTTATAAGGTGTACCGACTAATTTGTGTACTATGGCATTAATTAGTTTTGGTTTGCATCTTCTCATTCAAATTTTTTTTTTTACAGTAGGCAAGAAGTAGATCGACTAAGCGATCTTGAAGCCATCAAAAGATGGCTTGATAACCCTACGCAGAGGGTCGCTAGTAAAAAAAAACATTAGGAGCTAAGATTACAATAACATATAAAATTATAATTAAAAACTAAAAATTATAAATAAATCTATGATGAGTATTAAAACATCTAGACATAGAGCTAATAATTCTTCTTGAAATCTGGTGGCTTGGTGGCTTAGCCAGCTTGCATGCAAGCTGATGAAGTTGATGGCTTTGACTTAGTGGCTTAGACGGAAGTGACGGCTGCGGTTCTTGTTCTGAATGCAGTGACGGGCTAAACGATTCTTGTAGCGTTGAGAGGAAGTCTCATCCAGCCCCAAAACCTCTTAATTGAGGCGAGACAAAACCTTTTTGAATCATTAAATCCAAAACAAAGGGTGAAAGGGTTGAGGAATTTCTTGGAGAATCAAATGTAACTTGTAATGAAAATTTGGTTGGATATTTTGTGTTTGGATAAATGTTGTTTTGAGAGAGGATAAAACTGGGAATAGTTGTAGGGTAAGTGTGGTTTGAAGGGCGGGGATGTTTTGTGTGGCTGATGGGAGGAGGTGCACAGGCGGCAGCAGGAGAGGAGGGACACACCATATCAAGATGGAGTTAGGCCTGAGCACGCCGGAGAGAAGATCGGAGGCAAGGCCAAGATGGAGTAGATCTGGGTAGAAAAGATCAAGGGGGAGGGAGAGTTCGCAAGGGGAGGCACCAACCGACTGAGGAGGCGCCACCGCAAGGGGAGGCGCCGAAGCCGTCGGGCCTGTCGATTGCAAAGGCTGGGAAGCAGAGAGTGAATCTGGTGAGGCCGGCGACAACCCCGGAGCCGCCAGGGCCGACAGAAGATGAAGAGAGGAGGAGGTGAAGTGATGTCGGGGGCTCCCAAACGGAGGAAACCGAGGTGATGCCGTCGGAGGGGCAGCAGTGGCGGCCGGAGCTTGGGCGGCGATGTTGAACAGCGATTGGGGTTAGATTTTGTGGGTTGGATTTTGTGGATTTGGCTTTTTCAGAGGGAGATGTGTGCTAGTGGCGTGGGTAGCCCACCGGAGGAGGCCATGGAAGGGAGAGGAAGCAGTTCATGGGTGACTGGTGAGGCGGCTAGGGTTTCTCTCAGAAGAGAGCGTTTCCTCTCTCTTGAATGCATCTTCTCATTCAATTAATTAAATACGGTAAAAGAAGGAGTTAATTAAAAAGTGTGAGAATCCGTACAAAGTATGGACATTACGGAGCACAATGTTTGTTTTCCTTAATTAGTGTGTGATTGGCTTAGACGACATTTAAAACCGAACGGATCGGAGGGAGTAATAATATTCTTCTATTGTAAAATAATTTTATACGATGAAATTAAATAAATAGATGTAATATGTCAGATAATAACATAAGTATTAAATGATGAAAAGTCGAGGTAGGACCCGTAAGTGGAGTGCAGGGATGTGAGTGAAATTGATTTTTTTTTTTAAAATAAAGAGTGTACTTGTGCTGACGTGGCAGGAAAAAAAATGGGTCAACTAAAGAGGTAAGTGTACAAGGGTGCGCATGGCCTAACCAGTCCCAACTTAGACCGTCACACCTTCAACAGACCGAAAAACACCCTGGCCCACCAAAAGCACCAACACGGAGCAGTCCGAATAGGTGACGCCAAAAGGATGAGGACCTTGCCACAACAAGGTTGATGTGACAAATGCGCGCACGCATACACAAATTTGACCCCTCTCGTCTATGCTTAACGTGCAAAGAGAGGCAAAGTGAAAACCCAATTTTTTTACCCCTCCCAAACCATGCTTGGCGTGCAAGGAGAAGCCACCTTTTTTTTTAACCAATTAAACTTAGGAGCAGTGGTTCCAATCAAGATCGGAGTTCAGCCGCCCAAGAACGCCCATGTCGATTGAGGAGGGTGAACCAACAAAGGCCGCTCATGGAAGGAGTTGAACGAAGGAGTTGTGGGCGCAAACGATGCTCCCGAGGATCAAGTCGGAGGAAAGACGTTGGATGGCGACGGGAGTATTTGTGGTGGTTCGATTGTGTAGTTGTGATAGACCGGTGTGGGTCGACATTGAAACGGTGGTTGGATGGCTGGGTAGGGATGTAGGGAGTAGGTGGTGGCGACATTGATAGGCTGATATTGGTGATTGTCGGTGTTGTGTGGTAGTGGTTGTTCGGGTTGTGTGGCGATGATATACTGGTGGTGAAGGGGATAGCCATCCACTTATCGCCAATTAAGATGCATACTCCTTGCATCCAACGGCTACGCGATGTGCTTTTATCTCCCTACTGTCAAATAACGTTTTTTTCAATCCATTACATCCTAAAAATAAAATAAAATTGACAGAACATTAATTAATACACACAACACAATCATTGAAGTTATTCCTAGCATCTAAAATACTTAGCATCTAAAATACCAATACCTTCCAACTTTCCCTTCTTCTTTTTTCTTCCATGGTATCAATTGGATAGGGGTAATTGACTCCCTCTCTCTAGAAAACTAGAAAGAAGGGATAGATGGAAAAAAACGCTTATTATTTAGTGTCAATTGAACTAACAAATCATTTGTTATTTTTCTATCTTTTTTATTTATATTAATTACATATACACTCTAAAAAATTTGAGACCCCTAAAATTTGAGGCCCCATTGTAATTGCACGTTTTTCCAAGTCTACTGACCACCCCGACCATGGCTTCTCTATTCACAAAGTGTTGGCAAAAACCACAAAGAAATGACTTACCCAAAAAAAGTGATGAAACGTAGTGTTCTATTCACAAAGTATTGATGCGGGGGCCGCTTGTCAATCCTGCCCACCCGCTCTCCTCATTGATAAAGTCTTGACGCACCGATTGCGGGTGCGTAAGATCCGCCAGGCTTCACCTATTCTCATACCACCCATTATTGCAGGTGGATGGGACGGACCGAATGTACCAACCCTTATAGCCATCCACTTGTCGCCAATTAAGATGGATACTACAATCCCAATGCATGTAAGTAAATGTGTAATGATAAATACAGTCATGTGATAGCATCCGCTTAGGTGATATTTTATATGTCTATTTTCATTAGTTTTTAGTGTATTAGTAGCATTTTATAATTTAGTTGTTTTACATTTTCATATTTAGAGTCTACAAGTAGTATTGAGTGTTTTGATTTTGGAGCGAAGATGAAGAAAATCAAGTTAACAAGGTAAAATGATAAAACAACGCAAAAGTGAGGCCTAAACTGCGGCCTAACTCCATCTAGTTTGAGATTGCGAACACGTCAACTAGAATCTAAAAGAGTGGAGACATGAAACGTGTCGCTTTGAGCACAAAAGTGATGAAACGTAGTGTTCTATCATACCCAACGTAACCCAAGGGTATGGGTGAGTACAACCATGTTTTATGAGGATGAAAAAGTGAAGCACGATATTTTGGGAGAGATGGTAAACATGACAATAGAAATTTCAAGTATAAGTTGTAAAGCATTTAATTTTTATGTACCTATTAACCAATTAATGTAAACCATTTTAAAATTTCTAGTACAAATTTTTTTTCTTTTGATTTTAAGGGTAAAAATTGTATTGATACTAAGTATTTTACATAGGTGCAAGAAATAAAAGTGCGGGTCGGGAAATAAAAAGAGGGATCACCCTTAGTTAGGCTCGGGGGCCTAATTAGGGGAAATGAAAAGAGGGGTCACATCCACCGATCGCACACAAGAGTGAGAGGAGGAGAGGCGGGAGGGGGAGGCGAGAGCAACGAAAGCCATGGGAGTTGAGTTTGAAGGGGGTTCTATGTGTGAACATAAGGAGTTAAGCGAGAGGGAGATGAGAGCTTGGGGAAGCAAGAGATGCAGCTCTTTTCAGATATGAGGGAGAATGAAAAGTGAGGGGGTGAGCGACTAGAGTTTCCAGGTAAAGAGTATTTATACTCCGTCAATTAGGGTTGGGTTAAGTTAGGGAAAAACACAAAAATAATCCCTTTAGTGAAAAAAAACTTATATGTAAACCATTTAATTTCAAGTATAAGATGTAAACGATTTAATTTTTATGTAGCTATGAGCAAATTAATGTAAACCATTTTAAAAATTCGAGTGCAAATTTTTTTCTTTTGATTTTAAGGGTAAAAATTGTATTATTACTAAGTATTTTACGTAGGTGCAGGAAATAAAAGTGTGGGAAATGAAAAGAAGGGTCACCCTTAGTCAGGCTCAGGGGCCTAATTAGGGGAAATGAAATGAGGGGTAACACTAACAGGCTAACAGCCACCAATCGCACACAAGGGTGAGAGGAGGAGAGGCAGAAGAGGGAGGCGAGAGTAACAGAAGTCATGGGAGTTGAGCTTGAAGGGGGTTCCGATGTTTGAATATAGGGAGTTAAGCGAGAGAGATGTGAGCTTGAAGAAGTACGGCTCTTTTCGGGTATGAGAGAGAATGAAAAGGGAGGGGTTGAGCGGCTAGGGTTTTCAGGTGGCTGGTATTTATACTCTGTCAATTAGGGTTAGGTTAGGTTAGGGAAAAACACAAAAATAATCTCTTAGTTAAAAAAAAAAAACTTATATGTATTGTGTTTGCGTGACCCATTAAGTAAAACGATTAATGGTTAATTCTTTAAATAAGTTACAAAGTACTTGATATTGTAAGATTGATCAAAACGCTCTGATTGTATTCTCAAGTGTGCATAATTAACGAACGGGTACATCGCCTTTTATAGGTAAGAGTGGCCTAATATGATCAAAACTAATAGAAGGCCGTAATGCAAAAGAGCCACAAAGGTACAGTAAGTAAACAGTAGTAGGAGGTGGATAATTCATAAATATCACAACACTCCCCCTTGAATATTCACCTCTAAAGCCGAGAGTAAATAATGTTGCCGCCTCAATAAAACCTCGCAAAGGAAAACCCAGAGGGGAAAAAACCAAAGCTTAGGAAAAAAGAGTACGGCTTGCTTTGTACGCTTCTGGGATACTGTACTGCCTCATTAAAAACCTTGTCAGGAAAAACCATGTGGGATAAAAACCTGAGTCAAAGGAAAAAGAGTGCAGTGCATACTATTTTCTCCCCCTCAATTTAATGTGCCTCTTGGAGTCGACACATCCCGATTTTGTACACAAGTTCTTTAAACCTGTTTGGGGGTAGTGACTTTGTAAATAGATTAGCATGATTATCACTTGATCGGATTTGTTGTATATTCACTTTGCCTTCTTTCTCTAGATCATGAGTTGAGAAGAGCTTCGGTGAAATATGCTTTGTTCGATCGCCTTTGATGTATCCTTCATTCACTTCAGTGATGCATGCAGAATTGTCTTCATAAATAATGGTTGGGCTTCCAGCGATTGATCTCAATCTGCATTCTCCTTGTATATACTTAACTATGGATCTCAACCAAACACATTCTCTTCCAGCTTCATATAGAGCAATTAATTCAGCATGGTTTGAGGATGTAGCGGTAAGAGTCTGCTTTGTTGACTTCCATGAGATCGCCGTGTCTCCATAGGTGAATACATAACCATTTTGAGATCTCGCTTTGTCAGGATCTGAAAGATATCCTACATCTGCATACCCAACAAGAGTGGCATTTGCATGATTACGATAATACAAACCAAAGATCATGTGTACCTCGCAGATATCGGAATACATGCTTGATTCTGTTCCAATGTCTTCTTGTTGGAGCTGAGCTAAATCTTGATAATAAGCTTTTGGAGAAAGCTATATCTGGTCTAGTATTATTTGCCAAGTACATCAATGCACCAATTGCACTTAAGTAAGGAACTTCTGAGCCAAGAATTTCTTCATCTTCTTCTCTAGGTCGAAAGTGATCATCCTGTATACCAAGAGAACGAACTACCATAGCTGATGTTAATGGGTGTGCCTTGTCCATGTAAAATCTCTTTAAGATTTTCTCGGTATAAGTACTTTGATGAACAAATATTCCATCTTTTAAATGTTCAATTTGTAAACCAATACAAAACTTGGTTCTACCAAGGTCTTTCATTTCAAATTCTTTCATCAAATATTTTGCAGTGTTTTCCAACTCATTTGACGTACCTATAATATTCAAATCATCAACATACACTGCAATAATAGCAAAACCATTTTTGGAATGTTTAATAAAGACACATGGATAGATAGCATTATTGTGGTATCCTTCTTTAATAAGATATTCACTTAATCGATTATACCACATTCTTCCAGATTGCTTAAGACCATATAACGATCTTTGCAAATTTATAGAGAACATTTCTCTATTCTATATATTCTGCATTTGAGGCATTTTTAGTCCTTCTGAGACTTTCATGTATATGTCACTATCAAGTGATCCATATAAATATACAGTTACGACATCCATTAGTCGCATATGTAGTCCTTCTGAGATAGTTAGGCTAATTAAAAATCTCAACGTAGTTGCATTAACTACTGGGGAATATGTTTGCTCATAATCTATCCCAGGTATTTGAGAAAAACCTTGGGCTACAAGCCTCGCTTTGTACCTCACAATTTCATTTTTCTCATTTCGCTTTCTTATGAATACCCATTTATAGCCTACTGGCTTTACACCTCTTGGTGTAAGCTTAACAGGACCAAAAACTTCACGTTTTCCTAATGACTTTAACTCGGCCTGGATTGCCTCTTTCCATTTTGGCCAGTCATTTCTGCGACGACATTCGTCGACACTTTGTGGCTCAATGTCATTGTCATCAACGATTATTTCCGTGGAAAGAGAGTATGCAAACACCTCATCAAGGATAATATCCTTTCTATTCCATTGTATTATGGTAGAAACATAATTCACAGAAATTTCATAATTATCAAGTTTCTATCTTCATTCAGAATACTTTTGTCATCTAATGCGGCCTCCGCATTTTCCGAGATGTCTTAATCACATTCCTCTTGTATTTTGGCATTTTCTCCCCCTGAATTTATCAGTGGGACAATTTTCATGACGTCTTCTTGACGTCTACTTTTTCTTGGTTTCAAATCTTTAGAACCAAGAGGCCTGCCACGTTTTCGTTGTATTGTGGACTCATTTACAGGCTGCTGCCCAGCTGTTTGTTTCTCAGGAATTTCAATCCTTTCAGGGGCATTTATAGCAAGCACGTGTGACTTTGTCACTTTCTTTGTGTCTGTAAACGAATCCGGCAATTGATTCGCCATACTCTGTAAATGTATAATTTTATCCACTTCTTGTTCACACACTTTAGTACGTGGATCCATATGAGATAATAATGGAGCATTCCACATAATTTCTTTGCTCTTTTCTCCACCTAAAGATGGGAATAGATTTTCATCAAAATGACAATCAGCAAACCTTACTGTAAATAAATCTCCCGTTGTTGGTTCAAGGTACTTTAGTATCGATGTAGAATCAAAACTAACATAAATTCTCAATCTCCTTTGTGGACCCATTTTTGTACGTTGTGGTGGAGCAATGGGTACATAAACTGCACATCCAAAAATTCTCAAATGAGATATATTTGCCTCTTTACCAATCACAAGTTGTAATGGGGATTGTTTATGATAAGCGGTTGGTCTTATCCTAACCAACGTCGCTGCATGTAAAATAGCATGTCCCCAGACAGATGATGGCAGTTTAGACTTCATTAATAATGGTCTAGCGATTATTTGTAATCGCTTTATCAAAGATTCAGCAAGACCATTTTGTGTATGAACATGAGCCACTGAATGCTCAATTTCAATCCCAATTGACATACAATAGTCACTAAATGTTTGGGATGTAAATTCTCCTGCATTATCAAGTCTTATTTTCTTGATTGTATAATCCGGAAATTGAGCTCGTAACCGGATAATCTGTGCAAGGAGTTTAGCAAAAGCTGTATTTCTTGATGATAAGAGACTCACGTGTGACCATCTGGTTGATGCATCTATTAGCACCATAAAATATCGAAATGGTCCACACGGTGGAACTATTGGTCCACATATATCTCCTTGTATTCTTTCTAAGAACACTAGAGACTCGTTCTCAGGTTTACTCTTGGAATGCCTGATTATTAATTTACCAAGTGAACAACCAGTACAATTGAAATCACTCGATCTAAGAATTTTCACATTCTTCAGTGAATGTCCATTTGAACTTTCAATACTTCTATGCATCATCACATTTCCCGGATGACCCAAACGGTCATGCCATAATGTGAACATCCTTTTATCATCTGACTTTTCAGATGTTACATTTGCTTCTATCGGACTTATATATGTATAATATAGTCCAGAAGAATAAGCTAGCAGCTTTTCTAGGATGTTCTTCTTGCCATTTCTATATCCAGTGATACATAGATATTCTTTTCCACCTTGATTCATGGTTTCCATATGAAACCCATTCAAACGCATATCTCTGAAACCCAACAAGTTTCTTCGAGATTTACTTGAATACAATGTGTCATTTATAATCAGTTTTGTCCCTTCAGGGTGCAAAATACAAGCTCTTCCAGAGCCTTCTATCATCTTTGCCACACCGGATATTGTTCTGACATTTGCCTCGATCAATGTCAATTGTGTGAAGTATTCTCTGCTTCTCAAGATGGTGTGGGCAGTGACACTGTCTACCAAACATTGATCTTTGTCACTTGGTTTAACTTCACTTATATCCATATCTTCAATATAAAAAGAGATATAATTAAAACTTTAATACATTTTTATTCATTAATAATATATAACAAGTACATTAAAAGTAATGCAGAAAATAAACACACTGCGATATGTTACAAAAGTAAACTGCATGGGAATAAAAGTACTGATATTTAATAGTTCATAGTATCACTAAGTCCAAAATCTCCATCTCCATCAGGAGTATTTGCGGAGAAAACAGAGATGTCCAGATCGGGCTCAGGTGGAGTGTTATTGACAAAATTACTCTCCACCTGCTTTCCTTTATTCTTGGTTGTCTGATACAGCTCAACCAAATGTTTAGCTGTGCGACATACCTTCGCCCAATGGCCTGTCATGCCACATCTGTAACATGGAGATTTGGATTTCAGAGTAGATCCCGATGGATCTTTCCAAACCATCAGCTTATCATTCCCCTTTGAATAGGATGCTCCGGGAGCTTTGTGCCACTGATTAGTAGCAAAGCTTCTACCGGAACCACGAACACGACCTCTTCCACGACCTCGACCTCTACCGCGATTATTTCCATCTCCACGGTTAGTCGTATTCCAGCCACCATCTCCCTGAGATGTATATTGACCTGGGAACATTCCATGTGCTGCATTCGTCTCAGTATATGGAGCAGCACCAGTAGGCCTTAGGTTGTGGTTCTTCATCAGAAGTTCATTATTTTGCTCAGCCACAAGTAATACTGATATCAAATCAGAATACTTTGTAAAACCCCTCTCTCTATATTGTTGTTGCAACAACACATTTGATGCGTGCATTGTAGAGAAGGTTTTATCGAGCATATTTTCTTCAAAGATTTTCTACCCACATAAACGTAACTGAGACGTAATCCTGAATAAGGCAGAATTAAAATCACTGACAGACTTAAAATCCTGGAACCTCAGATTGCTCCAGTCATATGTGGCTTTTGGGAATAAAACTTTCTCCTGATACACATATCTCTGATTTAAGTTCTCCCATAACTCTTTATACCATCCGCATCAATGCGGGTTTCTAGAGTTTCTTAATACCACTTTATCACTTTCTCTCTCCTTAAAAACTCTAACTTACTTTTTTATCCACGTCCATACGCGTTTCTAGAGTTTTTTAATTTACTTTTCACCAACTATTATCTATTATATATTTAAATATACATAATAATAATATGTTATATAGTATGTACATATGTATTATATTGTGCGTTAATTAATATAATAATTGTATATAATAATTTTTTCATAATATCTAAAATAATTTTAAATTTTTTTATAAAGATGAAAAACAATTGAAAATAGTTAGTGTAAATGAAATATCACAATTTGTACAAAATAAATTATGAATTTTAATAAAAGATTATTTTTATTTCTTATATTTAATGACTAAAAAGTAGCTAAAATGAATATAAAAGAATACAAAAATTAAATTTTTTAACCATTTTTGGTAATATCTAAAAACTATTTTAGATATAAACTAGCTAGTGGGGTCCATGCAAAAAAATATTAAAAAAATGCAAAAGCTAACCAAATACATAGATGGGACCCATTTAATGGGTTTTTAGGAGAGTTTGGAAGTTAGAAACTCTAACTTGGGTTTTTTACTTCACCCCTTCCCTCTCTCCTACTTTTTCTCACTTTTGTTTCTTAAAAACCCTCTAACTCCTGCTAATGTAGATGCTCTTAGAGCAACCCCAACAACTATTGTAAAAAATCTCTAAAATAGCGATCAAAATGTCAAAATATCTAAAAAAAAAATTCACCGCAACTCCAACAGCTTCTCTATTTTACATATTTTTGCATTTATTATACACTATAATCAATACAAAAATTTATAATATATAAATAATTGATGGTTAAAAAATGATAGAAGGGATGATTTATGTAGAAAGGGATGCCAAAGTAAAGGATAAGCATTAATTTATATATAGAAATGAGTGAAACATTAAATTATAGAGATAACTTATCTTCCTCCAAATTTAGATATTTTTTTCATCTCTCCTTTCATTTCTCTATTTTACAAATGGGTTTACAAAAGCAATTGGGGTGAAAAAATGCATTTTTTTTTCTAAAACTTCTATTTTTTTCTATTTTAGAGATGTTGTTGGGCTTGCTCTTGGGATCTTCCACCGACAAGTATTCAGACTTAAGGCTTTCATTCACATGATGACGCAAAAATATAATCGCCTTTGCCTTATCTTGCGGAGAAGTATCATTATTTTCAGAGATAGTTTCGAGTAGGCCATGAGCTTGGAGGTGAGACAGTGAATCAACCCTCCATTCAAGATATCTCTGGCCCGATAAGTCGACAATATCAAATTCCCGCTTTGTAAGATTTGCCATTGAATTAACTACAAATAAAATCATATGAATTAATATTGACATAATTAATCATCATATAAATTAAATTTATGGGTTAAGATGACATATATTATATTTCATATACACATACGAAGATGCCATAAATAAATATAATAACACTATATACATACATACATGGATTATAATATTATATATGTGTTCATACGGTGTATATATATATATATATATATCTATGTGATATATGCACGGTATATCTTATACATGCTACTTTTTTTCAAAAAAGGAAAAACATATTATATACATATATACTAGGGAGCATGTATTCGGAGTATGTATTTGTAAATGATACGGATCGGAGTGTATTTATAGATGGCATGAGTGGTTTTGAATTTAAAAGATATACTATTGGTAGATTGATTGAGCACCTTGTAGGATAGCTCTACAACTAGAAATTGGTCTTACACGGCAACCGGCTAGGGAACAGTAAATATATCACAATATACGCAATCAAATTTTGCAGGGGAAATTATGTATATCATCTAGTGTTTCAAAATAAGTTGATCTCCCATTAAAGCTCAAACACATAAAACTCTCTTTTGTAAAAAAATCAGTACAACCGAAAAAAAAACCTCAAAATTTTCAGTGAGAAATTTCTCCATCTTCAAGTATGAGGTATTTGAAGATCATCTAAGAAGTAAAGAACAAGGGTATATCAACTTATCAAGTGTGGATTTCCAAGTTCAAGGGGTAATTATGGGTGAAAAAATATCTTCAAAATTTTACATCTTCCACCTTTGTGTACCCCATCCTCATATTTCCCTTCTCACTTTTTTCTTTAAATTACTACCACTCCTTACATTTTTTACTAACATCTCATCTCTCTACAAACCTTTTCTTCTTTAAATTACCATCACTCCTTTTCCTTTTACAATCATCTCATCTTCATCATCATCAACCTCATCTCCTCCGGCCTCCTACAAACCACCATGAACTCCTCCGACCGATTCGATCTCGAGATACTTATTAGCATGGTAATAATATGCGGTTATATTCTTTCTGTTATTTTGGTGGAGGTTTATTGGGCTCTAAGAATAAATTAAATCCGGTGATTTTTGGTGAAGATCCGACGGAGAGGTAAGAAGAAATCGGTTTTGTAGTTTAAAAATTGTATTAGTTTTCAAGTTTGGACCGATTTGGTTTAAATCCATTTGGATCTAATAAAATACCGGGTTTATGTCTCATATCTTGTATGAATATTTTCCTTCTTACTTGCTACTATTTCGTAGAAGATAACTGAACCATATAAATGGTGATTTGTGTTCTACGAGTTGAAAACTTTGATTTTCAGAAGAAGATTCAAAGCATTACGAGTTTCTATTGTAGAAGATCCCTTAATTAAGGGCAACTACATAGCATACTTCTCATAATTGGTTTCTTTACAAAAATAATTAAGCAAATCGGTAGATTTTGAATTTCTACCTTGTATTTGTTGGCTTACTCAGTTGGATATGAAGAACACTCGTGCTTGATAACGTATTGTAAGATTAACACTCGTGTTTGATAACGTATTGTAAGATTGATCAAAACGCTCTGATTGTATTAATTGTATTCTCAAGTGTTCATAATTAACGAACGGGTACATCGCCTTTTATAGGCAAGAGTGGCCTAATATGATCAAAACTAATAGAAGACCGTAAAAACCGTAATATAAAAGAGTCACAAAGGTACAGTAAGTGTAGTAGGAGGTGGATAATTCATAAATATCACAACATATAACTATATTTTTCTTAAAGTTTTTTTTATTTTTTGAAAAACAAACAAACTATTTGTAATATGTCTATATAATGTTACTATTCGTCTAATTTGGTGATTTCTAAAACCTTAGTCCCAAACCCTACTCAACCCTCCACCGCTCTTCCGCCATTGTCACCCCTCTCCGCTTTCTCTCTCCAGTAAATCCGCCATGGACGACAGCTTGTACGACGAATTTGGCAACTACATCGGCCCCGAGATCGAATCCGACAGAGAAGATGCCACCGACGCCGAAGACGAGGATGACGACGACCTCGAAGACCACCGCAAGCCCTCCGACGACGCTCCTATGTCGGAGGACGAGGACTTCGCCGCCGCATCCGCCAACGGCAATTGGATCACCTCCGGAGACGTCGACGTCGAGAACCAAATCGTACTCGCGGAGGACAAGAAGTACTACCCCACCGCCGAGGAGGTCTACGGCGAAGATGTCGAAACCCTAGTTATGGACGAAGACGAACAGTCCCTTGAGCAACCGATTATCAAGCCTGTCAAGGCTCTGAAGTTCGAGCTCGGGGTCAAGGACTCCTCCACCTACGTTTCTACGGAGTTTCTCCTAGGGCTCATGTCGAACCCTAGCTTGGTGAGGAACGTAGCGCTCGTCGGCCACCTCCATCACGGGAAGACTCTGTTTATGGACATGTTGGTGGAGCAGACTCACCGCGTCTCGACTTTCGATCCCAAGAATGAGAGGCATATGCGGTACACGGATACCAGGATCGACGAGCAGGAGAGGAGGATTTCGATTAAGGCGGTTCCTATGTCGCTGGTGCTGGAGGATAGCAATTCGAAATCGTTCCTTGTCAATGTGATGGATACGCCTGGCCATGTGAATTTCTCCGATGAGATGAGCGCTGCTCTCCGGCTTTCTGATGGCGCTGTTCTGGTTGTGGATGCTGCTGAAGGAGTCATGGTAAGCCAAGTTCCTCCTTTACTTTTTTTGGTTCTTGTTCTTTACATCATGTATTCCTGTTGCTTATAGTCAAATTGAGGTAGATAGGTTCAAGAAGTGCTTGGCTTATTGTTCATTACATGTATTCCTGGCTGTGGAAATAGCTTCTTGTTTTTTTTAAAAAAATTACTACTCTGATTTTGATCTATTTGAGCTTTCCTTAGAGGCATGTACTAGTTATTAGAAATTGCAGGCCTTCTTTTGCTCTACTTTGTTCATCTTGTAATGTAAATCATTGTTGACTGTTTATCTGCTGTATGCGTGTGAATCAAACTGGGTCATGCTTGGTGGATATGCTCTTCTTTTTTTTCTACATCTCTCCATAATTCTATCTGTGAGAGCTTAATTCGAGTTTTTCCCCCTGATTCACCAAGAGCTGATGTTAGTTTATAGCATTTTTTCAAGTATAAAGGGCTTATCTCATAGATGTCTTCTAATGTTGACAGGTGAATACAGAGAGAGCTATTCGCCATGCTATTCAGGAGCGACTTCCAATTGTTGTGGTGATTAATAAGGTAATTTAGCTGTGTACTTGAATTTTTTGGGTTCTCTGACACAACAACTGTTTGCAATTTTTCTGTACTGGTTTATGACTTAGATTCATCATTCTTGAAGGTTGACAGGTTGATAACAGAACTGAAGCTGCCTCCTAAAGATGCCTACTTCAAGTTGAAGCATACAATTGAAGTAATCAATAACCATATCGCAGCATTTTCTTCAACTGCCGGTAATGTCCAAGCTATTGATCCAGTTGCAGGAAATGTTTGCTTTTCAAGTGCTACTGCAGGCTGGTCTTTCACTTTGCAGTCTTTTGCTAAGATGTATGTAAAGCTTCATGGTGTACAATTTGATGCGGGAAAGTTTGCATCTCGTCTGTGGGGAGATATGTATTTTTATCCAGATACTAGAACTTTCAAGAAGAAACCTCCTGCTAGTGGTGGTGAACGGTCATTTGTTCAGTTTATTCTCGAACCACTATACAAAATATATAGTCAAGTGATTGGAGAACATAGAAAAAGTGTTGAAACAACACTTTCAGAGTTGGGTGTTACTCTTAGCAATGCAGCCTACAAACTAAATGTCCGGCCTTTGCTTAGACTCGCTTGTAGTGCAGTTTTTGGTACGGCTACAGGCTTTACTGACATGCTGGTGCGTCACATCCCTTGTGGAAAAGAAGCTGCAGCTAGGAAGGTTGACCATATATATACCGGACCAAAGGACTCTGATATCTACAAGTCTATGATAGATTGTTCTCCTGCTGGCCCCCTGATGGTTAACATCACAAAACTCTATCCAAAGTCTGATTGCAGTGTTTTTGATGCATTTGGTAGGGTTTACAGTGGGGTACTCCAGGTGGGGCAGAGTGTTAAGGTTCTGGGAGAAGGCTATTCTCCAGACGATGAAGAGGATATGACCAAAAAAGAAGTAACGAAGCTGTGGGTTTATCAGGCTCGTTATAGAATTCCAATAACCAGAGCTCCTCCTGGCTCTTGGGTTCTTATTGAGGGTGTAGATGCCTCAATTATGAAAACTGCCACATTATGTAATGCCAACTATGATGAAGATGTGTATATTTTTCGGCCGTTGCAATTTAACACGCTTTCAGTTGTCAAGACTGCTACAGAACCTCTAAACCCTAGTGAGTTACCCAAGATGGTTGAGGGTCTGAGGAAAATTAGTAAGAGCTATCCTCTTGCCATTACCAAAGTCGAGGAATCTGGGGAGCATACAATTCTAGGTACAGGAGAGTTGTACCTCGATTCGATCATGAAGGACCTGAGAGAGCTGTATTCAGAAGTGGAAGTCAAGGTCTTCATCCTCTCTGAATACTATTTCTTATTTTCTTTCCAGTGGCCTTGTCTATTTGCCTTCATTGTATCTGTTCAGTCATGCTACTACTTCTAAAAATTTTCTTCTGATTGTTATACCTGTTTAAAATTGCAGGTAGCAGATCCTGTGGTCTCATTCTGTGAAACAGTCGTGGAGTCATCATCCATGAAATGTTTTGCTGAAACGCCCAACAAAAAGAATAAAATCACAATGGTATTGTATGCATTCTTTATTGATCTAATCGGTTCTTTAGTTTGCATGATACTCAATACTTGTTACTTTCATTGTCCTAGATTGCGGAGTCTTTGGAGCAAGGACTTGCTGAGGATATTGAGAATGGTGTTGTGAGCATCGATTGGCCTAGAAAGAAACTCGGTGATTTCTTTCAAACCAAATATGACTGGGATTTGCTTGCAGCGCGTTCTATATGGGCTTTTGGCCCCGATAAGCAGGTCATTCTTCCTTTATTTGCTGGTTTGGACGCTTTGCAGTATTATTGCTTCTTTTTTTTATTACAATAATGCCGCCTGCCTTTTTCCTTATTCCTTTATCTTTATATTCACTCTTCAATAACTCTACTATTAATGTAGAAGTCAACTATGTGATAGTGTGATACTTCATATTTGCAGGGTCCCAACATTCTGTTGGATGACACACTCCCCAGTGAAGTTGACAAGAGTTTACTCAACGCTGTTAAAGATTCCATTGTTCAGGGGTAAGTACCTTCATTTGTTACACCAGGTGACTGGTCTAGTTTCTGCTTGTGATGAAATGACTTTTTTATTTGTGTCGTCAACAGATTTCAGTGGGGTGCTCGAGAGGGTCCTCTTTGTGATGAACCAATCAGGAATGTGAAATTCAAAATAGTAGATGCAAAGATTGCCCCTGAGCCACTCCATCGGGGAACTGGTCAGATTATTCCAACAGCTCGTCGTGTTGCTTATTCTGCTTTTCTTATGGCCACTCCTCGACTTATGGAGCCTGTATATTATGTTGAGGTAATTTTGAATGGGTTTTGCTTTCATTATGGAGATCCGGTTCATGAGTGGTAGGATTATAGGCGGATTGGTCTTGTTTTATTTGTTTCTTACTTTCTTATTGCCTCTTGTTTGTTGCCTTCAGATACAAACACCAATTGATTGCGTCTCTTCTATTTACACCGTGCTGTCAAGAAGGCGTGGCCATGTTACTGCAGATGTTCCTCAACCTGGGACCCCGGCTTATATTGTTAAGGTGTGCGGTTAAATTTAGTGTGCATCATGTAATTTTATTTGGTGTGAATTGGGGATAAATATTGAGGGTTATGGATTCTCACGAAGTGATGAACAGTTATCTTCACTCTGAATATTGAGATGAAATTTGTTACGTATGGGTAATTTGACTAGCAGTCACTGGAATAAGAATCTAGGACAATATCCTACTGACTAAACTCGTATTCAATTTATTTGGATTTTAATTGAAATTCCGCTTTATATCTAACTTCTATTTCTCTCGTGCTTTTGTAGGCATTTTTGCCTGTGATAGAATCGTTTGGTTTCGAGACAGATTTGAGGTATCACACTCAAGGACAAGCCTTTTGTCTCTCTGCATTTGATCACTGGGCTATTGTTCCTGGTGACCCACTAGACAAGGGGATTGTGCTACGGCCCCTTGAACCCGCCCCAATACAACATCTTGCTCGTGAGTTCATGGTGAAAACTAGGCGCAGAAAGGTATGTGTCTATGCTTTCCTGTCATGTTACTTGTTGTGCCTTAATTCGGTATACTACCCCCATATTGGAGTCTCTTACTGAACTCTATAAATATCACTATATTTTTAAAATTTTATTTTATTAATGCAATCATAGTTATCAAAATCAGATCGCATTTAATAAATTTTATCTTGCTAATGGTGCAAACTGTGATCAATGTGGATGGGCAAAAAATATATTTTTTCCTTGTAAAAGGTGATTAGTAATTCTAACTTCTAAATGATGAACAATGGCAGCTAAATCACTTTCTGTCATGAATGGTGGGAGTTTCTCAGATGCTTTTGACGGTTAACTGTGTCTAGGACTTGAAAGTTTATGCTAATTGACTCATATTGCACCTGAAATAGTTATCCTTCACGTGTTGGATAATTCTGGGTTTGATATCCCTAAACAAATCAGGTCCCATAATGATCTATGTCATTTGTTTCCCAATCAAAGTGATGATTTGATTTGTTTTTCCTTTTTAATGGCTATAGTTTTACAAACACCATGTCTAAACATTGAAGAAATTAATTTCATTCATTTCGGGGGCCAGGGAATCAATATTTTACCCTCTTCCAAGTTCCAACAGATATTTAATATTCAGGGCATTATTCAGTAAAAATATATATAGACTCTGATTGCCTTTTGGCTAGGAAGATGAATGAATTGGCTTATTCTGTGAATTGTTTAGACTTATTTTCTGATTGTCTGGAATCTGGATAGCTTCAATCCTTCGAAATCTACTCGGTTGGTTTATTATTCATAAACATAAGTGTGAGTTCATAACATTGATTCAGCACTAACCAGTCTGAATTGAACTAATATTGCTGAAAAAACTAATCTTATTATGACTGATTTTGAGCAAGAGCTGAATTTTAATACCTTAATTAATGGTGGTTTTTTTTTTTTTTTTTTTTTTTTTTATCAATGTTCAGGGAATGAGCGAAGACGTGAGCATTAACAAGTTCTTCGACGAGGCTATGGTGGTGGAACTTGCCCAACAGGCTGCTGACCTTCACTTGCAGATGACATGAGACCTGGCCGGGTAACTGTTGAGAAATTTTTACTCTAAAACGCGTCTCTCCCTCATTTCTAGGTGAACTACAACTTTGGTATTGGTGCTGTGAAGGCAAAGCATTGCAAAAGAGAATGTGGAAAGAGGCATGAGACATGGATTTGTTTTGAGCCCTTGATAACAGTGTTGAAGATTGTAAGTTGAGGCTTTTGGCTAACACTGCATTTCTATATCCTGGCTGTGACAGAAAAATGACTTAGTCGGAGAGATCACCTTCAACAGATTTTGGGTTGGCTAACACTGCATTTTTAGTGTAATTCATGCTAAATAGTATAGTAATTGGAATTTGGAAGTTTAGAATTTATTGTGGTGTTTTGCTGGCGGTTATGCTCGAGAGTTCTTTATCGTCGGTTTTTAGCTTACCTGGTGTTGAGTTTGCAATACTTGTCAAAGCGAAACTTCGGTGCTTTGTGAAAAAATGTGTGAGAAAACGTTTTGAAGGCTTGCTCACTATTGCCAACATAACCATATTCCAATCATACCGAAGGTATGAACTTGAGAAGAGGCCCTTTTGTTTTGTTTAAGCTCCGCAAATGGTCATTGGTGGATGGTCCACTTTGTTGCATATGCCAAAACTCAGTGATATTAGTTAAGATGATTAAACTTAGCGCCAAAATATGCTCATGAAATCCATAAACAACCATTTTCACGCAAAAACAACTTCACCTAAAGAAGTGGTGGTTAAGTTGATTGAACATAAAAGTTCAAATGCTTGTATGTAGGGGCCTAGTTCAGTGTATATGATTTGATATGATTGGCCCCTTTTTTTGTTTTGGTGCAAAGGAGGGAGGGCCAAGGTTATTAAACTGGGAAAGTTCAGCCTGATGACCCAACAGATGGGGGCAGGTGCAAAGCATTACAAAGGAAATCCGGAATAGATTCAAAGATAGTGAGGGGATTAGTCATATTGATAGCCGAGTTAGCTAGCGCATCGGCTGCTGCGTTCGAAGGTGGTCGTAGATGGACGCACTGTCCAACTCCACCATCAGCTTCTGAATTCCCATGTCTGTCGCAATCTGTAGCCCCTGTAACATGGCCCAAGCTTCCGCCGTGTCCGCCATAAAAATTCCACACGTGAATGCAAAAGCTCTGATGAATGACCCATCGACTCCCCGGAAGATGCATACACCTCCGGCCAAGCCCGAAGTCAGTGCATTGGGGACCCAGGATTGGTAGTCCGTTTTCATTTCTTCAAGGCACTAATGGACCATTTTGACATAGCTAGATTATCAGCTAAGTGATCGGGTTGAGGTCGATGTGTCCGATAGGACATCAAAAAAAGTATTATCAGCTAAGTGATCGGGTTGAGGTCGATGTGTCCGATAGGACATCAAAAAAAGTATTATCAGCTAAGTGATCGGGTTGAGGTCGATGTGTCCGATAGGACATCAAAAAAAGTGTTGGTCCAATGGAGGTTCGGCTAACCGAGGCACTGGTGGATCCAGGTGACACTGGCTCGTGATCCTTCCACTGACAGGAGCGGGAGCTAGTCGCTGCTCTGTGAAGCCAGCCTCACGCAGTGCACTCCGCTCTAAGAGCCATTGGTGACCCAAGCCTTCGCCCAAGCCACCAGACTCAACTCCCTACTTGGAGAGGGCGAGCCAGTGAACGCCACCGAAGACCCGGCCTGGCTAGGCATAACCCTGTTCCAGCACTTTAATGTCCCCACTTGGGTTACAAGCTCACGCTACAAAGCTCGACATTCATCATTGGAATCTGTGAGGCTATGAAGGGCATATGTTTCTTACTATTTTCCGATGTGGGACATTTCGTTTCAAAATGAATTTTGTAAATTGGAAAGATTTTTCCTGCTGAGATGAGTTTCCACCGAAATTCCCATTTACAGTGGTTGGACAAAAAATTCTACACAAATCCCTCTTTTACATTTCTGAATAACAATCTGTGTGATTGTTGATCAAGATTGAAGGATTTGTTGGAACTCGATTCAAAGAACACTTGTGAACTTCAATTCATTGTGTTGTCCATCGACGAACACAGGAGGGGTCCGTCAACCGACTCAACCCCCTTGCCTCCAGTGAGGGCCTAGAATATGTCCGAAGACGATCTCATTTTAGTCTGAAACAACATCGATTAGGTCTGAAACAGCCTCGTTTGTATCGTTTTTAGTTCAAAACGACCTCGTTATAGATCGAAACTATCCTGTCAAACCCTGTGTGGGTGACAAATATATCCACATCAGTGCAAGTTCAAGTTCTGTGAGTACTCAACTGCTGGTTTGTTCCTTCCTTTCATCAAACTTCAAATCTTAACTTACCTAGTTTTCTGACTAATTAGTACTTAAAGTTCAAGTTCTGTAAGTATTCAACTGTTGGTTTGTCGTTTCTCCGTTTTCGTTTTAGTTTCAATTTTCCGTTCCCATGTAACTATAACACACAGGAGTACAGGACCATATGTTATACTTTAATTTTTTTTATTAATGGATTAAATTTTATATTATATAATAAAATTACTAAGTATAATAAAATTCTTCAGTAAAGAAATTTCATTAATATTTAACGATAAAAACTATATAAAATAAATTAGTTTACAATTTCACACTTAAAATTACTTATTTATGTACTTTTTTACGATAAAAACTATATAAAATATAATTTTAAAATAAATCAGTTTACAATTTCACACTTAAAATTAGTGCTTATATTAGAGCAATATATACTTTATAATTTATATATTGTTAAAAGATAATCAATTACAATAACAATATGGACAAAAAAACATGCAAATTATACATATTTTATTCACTTTTCCAAACACTTAGTTTGGTTCTTCATTCAAATCTATATGAGGAGGTAGCTGCGGACGACGTTGTTCAACTCATACCAAGAGGAAGAAGATGACATTGTAGCACACGCACACACAGGAACATACACGTGTGGATGTTATGGGAACCTACACAGTAAAATATTTAGATGTGAAGATTACACATAAATATCGTAGGAAACGTCGAGTTTTGAGAAAGTAAGATTACCATTGTTTTTGAAGAAAGAGTACCATACTTATGTTGGGAAGAAAACTCATTTGAAAATTGAAACGGATTTATTTACATTAGTGATTTAGTGGGTCAAAGTCAAAGTAAAGAAGAAGAAGATTTTACCCTATCCCCCAATTGGGTATGATTTCATTAGGTAGAATTTACCTTATCCCCAATTTGGTTGGGTCAAAGTAAAAAAAAAAAAATTTGTTTCAAATATAATATTTTAGCTTATTTACATTACATAAGTAATTATTAATTACTTTTTTTTTATCACAATTATTAATTATTAATTATCAATTATCAATTACTTTTGATAATATTTGGCTGTAAAAATAATATAAACTTCTACAAAATGATATGGCATATTGAGTGACGCGAACTAAACTTCTTTTTAAAATTAATTTTTCTTAGATTTATCCATTTCAATAAGTTTATCAAATCTAATTTTTTGAAGAGAAAATTTGTGCCGAAGGCACAAATTTTTATCCTAATTTGAGTTTTGTCCTAGCTTTTGTAAAATTTAGTAGAATGTCCACTTTTATAAATTCGGCTGACTATTTGACGATTTTGCCCTTCCCTCTTCTTTTACCGTTGATCGACGTTTGACGAGCGGAAACTTTCCCGGCGAAGCCCTCTGCGATACTGCTGTCAAATTTCGACTGAATCATCTTAAAAGGAGTGATTTTTGCTGTCGATTATTGCATTTTCTTACTATAATTGCTCATATGGCGGAAGTCGCTGGTAGTTCAGGTACTGATTTTGCTTGATCGTTTTTCCTGTTGGTTAGGGTTTTCTTTTCCCTGTGTTTTATGTTGGTTTTTGTTCTACTTGTGCGGGATTTTTGTTGGTTTAGTGTTGGGTGGTGTCGTGCTAGCAAATGCCGGAGTGTTGTTCGTGTTTATATTATCAAATATGCGATTTCTACTGAAGATTTCTACATGCTCCCATCGTTTTTCCTTTTCTGATTTCTATGTTTTCGTGTTTATCAGGTTCACTTACTGATTTAGTCAGATACAGAAGGCAATTTGATGTGAGTTTTTTTTTTTATATTGATCTTTTTTCCCTGTCTGTTTATATAGTGCTGTTTACTTATGTTGATATGCATTTATTTTTGACATTTTTGCTTGTTTTTAAACAGAACATTTCTTATTGTATTCCTGAGGATGAGTGGTTCCATTCTAGATCAAACAGATATTCTTATCCTGATGTTTGTAAACTCATCAAAAGTCATCTGTCGGATAAACACTATGAGATATTGCGCAAGAGTTGTGTTGGGTGGGTGCTGACATAGGGAACCAATATGGTTTCTAACTTTTAGCTCATGCATCAGATGATGTTGCGTCGAGTTTCCACCAAAAAGAAGATGGAGTTGTGGTTTAGGGTTGATGGATTTATGGCTCGGTTTTCTCTTGCTGAATTCCATGTTATTACTGGTCTTCCTTGTGAAGCTAATGATTGCAAACCACCCAAACACGTGTCTTCCATTGATTTTTTTGGGCAGAAGAAATGCTCTTATAAAGAGTTAGTACAGTGTTTTAAATCTGAGAGTAAATCTTCCGAGAAGAAGTTGATTTTGGCTAAGCTGCTTATTATTGAAAAGGTCCTATTATTCAGGAGATTAGAGTTTGTCAGTGAAGAAAACTTATCCCTTGCTTGCGCTGAGAATGAGTTTGAAATTTATCCCTAGGGGAGAGCTTCGTACACGAAGTTGGTGACAACATTAAAGAATATAGATCTGGCTGATCGTAATGATGATAGAGGTTGTTATGATATACATGGGTATAATCTTGCTTTTCAGGTAGTCTTTAATGTCGCATATTTATTGCTTGTTATCCTTTTTGAAGTTTGTCAGCATATTTATTGCTTGTTATCATATCTTACTCTTCTGGCTCGATATTTCAAATATTTTATGTTTATTTGCACCAGTCATGGATTATAGAAGCCTTCCCATCAGTAGCTGCAAAATTTGACTGTAATTTCAAAATGGTTGCTGGAGATCCATACTCTTTGCACTGGGAATGTCGCATTAAACACGTATATGATAGTGCTTCTGCACTTTTTGATGATGAGTTGGTAAGTTTATTATGTTTTGTAGTTGTTAGTGAATTAATTTAATATCTGTTTTAGGCACCATTGTCCACTACTTTTGGTAAATTTGCAAAAATACCAGAGACGTCAGCAGAAACTTGCAAAAACACCAGACTTGTCAGCCGAACCACATTTTTGCAAAATTTTTAATTTTTTGTATCAGGAATGATTTTTGTTTGACACTGATCATGTTTGATTTATTTTTTTATATATATCTTAACAAGTAGGAACCAAATTATTGCATAAGTGTCAATATATTTTTATTTAGATCACATGTCAGCAGAGTAATAGATTGTCATTTAAATATAATTGCATAAGGAAGGTTTGGATGTGCATAGTCATTTAAATATTATTGCATAACATATAATCATATTTTATCATTAAAAGCTAGTAGGTGTATATCTTTTATTTGGCTTAGTCATTTTATGTCAGCAGTCCCAAAGTTTTGCATAAATATTAAAGGTTATTAGCATAGTTGTTGTTTTGTTGTAAATATCCGTGCTTTTAATCAGATATTTCCTCTATTTTTGTGTAGGCATCATTTTTCCCTATTTATGGTGAATTTGCAAGAACACCAGGGATGGTTTATAGTGAAGAAGTTGCTGATGAAAGAGTTGATGACATTGCTCAACCTGTTTTCCCCAAGCTGGCTGATCGTCTGTATGAAAGTCATCGATTGCGTAAAAAGGCATATAATAACAGGTTCATACGCAATGATGCTTTAGCTGTTGTTGTTGGGAATGACGACGGCAATTTGGTCGAGAAACAGGATGTTGTAAATGATGCTGATTTAGATGTTGTTGTTAGGAATGATGAAGTCAATTCGGAGGTAAAACTTGATGTTGTACATAAAGGAAAGAAGATGACATCCTTGAGCAGGGGTCGCTCCGCAGGTACCTTTCATTCCTCCCCTGTTTTGTCTTTAGAGGATAAGAAATCAAATAAGAGGAAAGCCACTAATATGCGGAAGAAGAAAGAGTCGGGTAAGAAGGTTCGGGTTTCAGTTGCTGAGACAAATGTGCTGGTAAAAAAGTCTGTTATACCTGTTGTTGCTGGTGACAAGGTTGATCCAATGATTGAGTGTGAGAAGCTTGTACCTTTAAAGATTGTTTATCACAGTCTGAAGAAGAGGAAGACTGGTGATAAAGAGCCTAGGAATGTATTCTATTCAGAATGTGCCGAGAAGTGTATCTTTGCAAGTTGTTTCTACTGCAGATATGTTGGTCCCTGATGGACTGTCTAATGAAAAGGGTGATGTGTTTGGTTCTGATCGTGATACTGGTGGGGTACATGACGATGTTGTTGACTCTGAAACTGGGGGCGCCCTTGATGATGACTTTGGTGGAACCCATTCTGTTGACTCTACTGGGTCAACTGTGTCTCCTATTGGTTCTCCTCATGCCCATTTTAATTCATCTGGCCCAGAGATTCAAGACATACCTTTGGGAGTTGATTCTGATGCAAAAAAACTTGGTGTTTGCGTTGATGATCCGATTGATGCTTCAATTCCTGAAGCTGAGACATATGGCCATGTACCCGGAAATGGTTGTGGTGTGGGGCTGTTGTCTCCCAACAAGGGTGAAATAGGGGATGAAATGGGTGATGTTCCTTTTAAATTTGATGTTAATGCTCCCGCCCCTGTTATTGATAGTTCATCTCAACTGGTGCAAGAAATTTTTAGGCGTCTTGATAAGCTAGAACAGTTGCCTGAATGTATAAAGGAGTTGGCTGCCAGTGTAGGAGAAATTAAGACATGTATGGGGAAGTTAGATGGGATTATTAACATGTTTTCTGTTATTGGGGAGAAGTTCACTTCCCTTGAGAATAAGGTTACAATGCACGCATGTACAGGTGATGTCTCCCAGCCATTGCATTCCATACCTAATGATGTTGCTGGTACAACAGTTAATAAAGAAGTTTTCCCTGATATACTGCTGATTTGCCTGTTGCTCACGGGTGAAATTACTATCACCCGCATCCGACCCGCCCCATCACCCGTGCACCCATCACCCGTTTAATATCCACCTTGTATTGGATTTTCACCCGTTTTTTTGGGTCGGGTGAAGCGGGTACCCATTGGATGCGGGTGAGATTGCCACCCCTATTGGCAACTAGATGATTATCTTTCTGTTTGTGTTATTTTGCGGTTATCAAACAATATTTCTGTTATATTTTGGGTTTAGATGTATGTACTTTTGTTGCTTATCAAACATTATGCCTGCTGTTGAATCTATTACTTAATGTTTTATATTTTAACTGTTCTGTTTTATGTTTCTGCTATTTTATATTTCTATCATTTGTTACAATTATATACTCCATCTGATCATCTTTAAAAGGTGTTTTGAAGAAAGTTTTTCAAACTTCATTGCATATATAATCGTTTTCTTATTTTTCCTTTAAATGCCATATTAAATACCTTGTCATACTTTTCAGAATGATTTTCAAACTTGCCAAGGAAGTTTTCTTATTTTTCCTTTAAATCTCATATTAAATACCTTGCATTTTAAAAAATGCAATGATTATGGTAGATTCGAAAATCTTACTTTTCTTCAATACCTATGCAATGGAGTGTTGTTTTTTTCAAGAAGGATGGGACATCTACTTTTATCCCACTCAATCAGTTTTCTTGCATAAGTAGTATTTGAATTTGCATATTAGTACATAATATATGCATATTTAATATAAAAAATCCATTTGCAAATTGACACATACCCCAAGAAATAAATGTGATGGTAAATGACAAATAAAAGAAAATTGTGTAAACTTCCTAGAAAATCTAAGATTTCTGATCAGATCCATCCCCCTCAAACATTTTAAAGATATGAGGGAGTATTATTAACTTTTATAATTGAAATTTCAATTTTTAATTAGAAAAGCACCTATTAAAAGGGCATTACAGATTGGGGGACGATAAAAGGCAGGTGGAAGGTGAAGGTTTAAAAGTGAATCATTATAGGATATAAAAACATACCCTTGCCAAACTTGTTGCATATCCTCTCATTTCAACTTTCCAATCAGTTTTTATCCTTCCCAAACAAACCTCTCCTCTCCTTATTGATATCAAGTTGGATTTTGTTATGTATTTTGTTTGTTGGGAACTTACACAACACAACTGGACGCTTGCATATCAGGCGATTATTACTGCATATGATGTTTAAACATGTGAACTTATTGAAAAAGGAAAACAGAAATTTTTTAACTGTTATACTAAAGAGATAAATATAAGATATTACTATCAGTACTTTTGCATAACATAGTAGTCGGATTGAATATCGTTGTAATATGGTTGCATATAGGCACAGTATATTTGCACATCAAAATTCTAACGATGAGGTTAAAAACAACAAATGAAAGGAGCATAACGTAGGTAAGTCAGTCAAGATACCACATAAGTTCAGAATACTCAACATAGGTAAGTATTAGTAGTTATTACATAAGTCCAACCTAAAGAAACATAATGTCTTAAAAGTTATCGATAATTAGGGTTTAAAGAGTATGATCAAGACACAACCCAGCTTTGTCTTTCCATTCTAACCCAAGTTTAACCTTTGTGGTTTGACACCCTTCATTGTCAATTTTGCATGTGCTCTTGTTGCGTTTACAACTTCTCTCCTTTTTTCGTTCACGTCTGAGCAAATGATTTCAGCCAAATACTTCAACCGCAGCTTTGAAATATTTTTCTCACTATTTGGCTTGAACCCGCACTTGTAGCCTTTTGCAATCCCCAAAAAAGTTTCCATTTGACGCATAACGCATATTCCTGAATGCAAAACCTTGTCCTCACCAGCCCATGGAAGTTCCAGCACCACTGTCTTGGAATATGGGATTATATTTGCCTTTGCAATCAACCCCTTTTTGACGAAATACTCATTCACTAGGTTCGCCTGCAGAAGACAAAGAAAGGGAAATTAAACATAATACCAAATTAACAATCTATAAATTTTTAAAAGAAAAAGTAACTTTGAATTTCTAAATTGGCAATAATATGACTAACCAAATTGTTAACCAAAGGCGGGCAGTTGCACTTGCATTTTGGTTCATCGCGGCAGGGAATTACATCCAAGATCTGTGTGATCTTGGTCTTCAAGTTGAAAACCACCATGTAGATGTGGTCTTCAGTGTAAATGTCAAATACAATCTATACACCAAATTCAAAATTATATCAGCAACTTAAATGTCAGCAGTATTTTAGAGTGACTGACCAACTATATTGTATCTGAATTTACATAAAAAATAATTAGGGTTGTAGATAAAAAATTTAGGCTTTTAAAAACAACTAGAAATTAATAAATACCTGCCATAGGTTTAAATATATCAAAAGATGGCTATCAGAAGTGATTTTTTATTATCAGTGTTGACATCTGTATTAGTGTTGACATCTGAGTGAGTCTTTGTTATCAGTTATATAGTTACAAGATTACATTAACATATTGTATCAAAAAACAATACTTATTATTAATCTATGTATATTCATATCATATGAGTACATATATGTACTATTATTCAACCCACTACATGTCATCAGTAAGCATGTCAGCAGTACATTTTTTTACAAGTAATTCTACAACTGTGTCTAAATACTTATGACATGCAAAAATAATCATTAATATATGTATTTAAAAACAACTGGAAATCAAGAAATAACTGTCATAGGTAAAAATATATCATAAGATGTCTATCAGAAGCAGTTTTTTATTATCAGTGTTGACATCTGTATTAGTGTTGACATCTGAAGTGGGTCTTTGTTATCACTTATATACTTACAAAATTATATTAACATATTGTATGAAAAAACAATACTTATTATTAATGTATGCATATTCATATCATATGAATACATATATGTATTATTCAACTCACTACATGTCATCAGTAAACATGTCAGCAATACATTTTTTTACAGGAAGTCAACAACTGTGTTTAAATACAGCTGACATAAAAAAATAAATAGGGATATAGATATGGTATTGCATTTAAAGTTCATATAAAAAAAACAAGAATTCACATTAATATACATTGTCTTTCATATTATTACAACAAATGTCAGTATTATATATCATAATATATGTCAGCAACTAGCATGTCAGCAGTACAAAATTGTGTTATTAACATAAATGGGAAATTAAATTAAAAAGAAAAGAAAAGAAAAGAGAATTACTATGTAATTACCATGTCCAGTTTTTTCAATTTAATGTGAGGAGCAAAGGACAATGCTTTGTCAACTCGGAGACTAAACTTTTCAATCTGCTGCGCACTTTCAGATAATGATACCTCCGTTTGATATTTCTGGATGGAAAAAAATATTAGAAGAATGGCGGCAAAATGTTTATTTTAACTTGGTAAATTTATAAAAAATACACATGAAATGGAAAATAAAATAAAAGTTGCAATCTTACAGACGAGTCGATAAACAAGAAAAGCCTTGATGGAGACAAATCACTCCTGTACTGCTCTTTATGATTTAGGATTGCTACCCAAGCATCAATAATATTGGGAGATACTTTACAATCCTCCTCCAGAGTTCTCATATCAGCCCTAACTAGGTTTAGAGGATTGCATTTAAATAAGGTTTCACTGCAATTAGATGCATGAAGAACACAAAACAAATGTGAATAAAACTAAGTTAGAGAATATAGATTAAAATCTAAAGTAAATAAATGAATGGGAATAAACATACGTGTCAGATGCTGTTCTCCTACTAACACTTGCAGCTAAAATCTTCTCAAGCTCAGACATATTATCCCCGATGTCAACAACACGAGAATAATAAGGGCTTCGCAAGGATGCAGCTGGTTTATGTTCCCTTTTCCCATCTCCATCTTCCTTCTCTACATGAACTTCTTCTTTATCACCCAAAACATTAGCACAACTGCGAGTAGATCTACGTGTTGGCATAGCAGCAGCTGGCTTGGGTTTCCTTGAATACACTGAAGTTTTAACAGATTTAGCATTGTCAACTTTTTCAGCAGGCAGGTCTTCAACAACATCAGCTTCTTTTCTGGCATGGCCTTCCTCTTCAATATTTTTCTGTGCATCTTGTTGTTTTTTATAAACATGCGTCTGGCCTTCATTAATATTTTGTGGATGCACACCGTGAACATTCTCCGCAGCTGATCCAATGTGAATTGTTGCATGAACTACCTTATCCCCAACTTTCCTTGCAGCGCGAGCAGCCTTTGACGCATCACTAACACCCTTCATTGCATCTCTATCAACCTTCCCTTCTTCTGCACGATCTTTTGAGGTAGGTCCTGGAGGTGTTGCGTAAGTATCATATATATCCAAATCTGGGTCTTCAGAAATTCTCACTTTCTTCTTGCCCTTTCCTTTCACATTAAAACTAGCTTCTTTCTGTGCAGGTTCTTTATTTTTTCCATCTGAGTGTGACGGAGGATTAATTGCATCATTAACAACCTTCTCTGCACTAGTTGGTAAGAAAGCAGGATCAGACCCAAACAAATCAAAAGTTGGCTCTTCAAAGAGAGGGGCTTTTCCTTTTCTCTTTCTCTTCTCATGTAAAATATCTTTTTTCTGTAAATCTGTAAGATGCACTTCTTTGTCACCAGCATCTTGTTTTGCTGGAGGTTCAGTTGTTGTAGTTGGACAAGCAACAAAAGCGAAGTCATCAACAGGACCTTCTTCAGGGAGTTTATCTTTCATTCGTTCCTTGTTCTTTGCAGCCAAATCAACCTGAGTTAGGACATCCAATAACGCTGGATCTGACCAAAAAGGATGCTGAGAATTATTCCAGATTGTGTTGGGAGAGTCATCCATATAATTATGATGATGATCTTCAGGTGCAGCTTGACTCGGTTCATTTACCAACCCCAGAAGATTATTAGCAGCATCAACGAGAGCTTTGACCTTCTCATTATCTTGAAACTCAGATGGAACCTTTGTAGACATACTAGCAAATTCAGAGATTGCAGATGCTAATGCAGTAGTCTTTTCATCCAAAGCTTGTATGACCAACTAAATATAGATGCAAGTAAAAGAGTTTAAATAATATATCAAAATTAAGGGATGCAACAAAACAAAAATCAAATAATAAAAAAGCTACCTCAATAGGAGTTGGCTCTTTATTTGGAACAGGTTGTTCCATAGGGGGAGGAGATGTTGGAGCAGTTTCTGGATTACCAGTTTCAGAGCTAGGGATGCATTGACGAGGTTGAATTAATCCAGAACCAAAATCTTCTGCTTCAATATCATCCTTTTCACGCTGACGAAGCATTGCTGACGTCAAACCAATGAAAACTGGGATTGATCTAGCGAATCTTTTGAACATAATGCTCGAAAACAACTTCACTCTGTCAACATAGAACAACTGCAACAGGAAAACATGATGTTATTTATATATTACATCCAATATGATATTAAAATGTAGAATTAGATATAATATTTTAAAAATAAATACTTACGTTTAAAAACAACACAGGACCTCTGAACTGCCCTTGTTTGGTTTTCTCCCAACTTTTCTTTGAGTCAACCAAACATTCTAATAAGAATGCACACCGGTTAAACTCCTTGAAATCTTCTTGGCCAGTAAAAACTCTAACTAAACTCTGGTTTATGTGCCCACTCTGATGTGTGTCCAACAGAAAAGAATGGAACAAAACTGCAAAGTTCAACCGGAACTGATCACCAACATCAACATCGTTAATCATCTTTTCTATCAAAATAGAAGGTTGAATCATTTCCCCAGCTGAAAGCGAAGCACGCCACTCTTTGATAACCTCAAAGTTTTCTTTACAGCTTTTCTTGCATATCAACTTCCTTCCCATTGACAGGCCCAAGGAAATGTGCACATCCAAATCACTAACCTATCTCCATTAGGTAGAATCAAAGAGCATTTGTTTGCATCAAAATTATCAACCAACCAGTAGGAAAGCGATAACGGGAGATTCTGTATTTTCAAATCAAGGAGATCTCCAAACCCACTCTTTTTATTGCACTCCTTCTGTTTACTACTGAGCCTCTCAATTTCAGAAACAAACATCTTCGGGTTGGATCTTGTCTTCAGTGTAAGGAACTTCTTACCTTTTGGAATTCTTGGCTTCTTTGACAACATAGCTTTATGAGAAGGACCAGGCTCTACATCGGATTTGTGAGTTGGAATATCAGATGAATCAGTATGCAGATTCGGATCTTCAAGAAAGCCACCACCACTAGAAGTCTATTTTTTACTAGGCTCTGGGCATCCACCTAAAGAGACATTGATATCAATATCCATGCCCTTGACAGTTTGTTGTTTCTGATGCATATGATCCATAACATGCTGTTGTTCTTCATGAGCATCAGTCTTCAAATCAGCAGTAGGTTGGACTTCAGGAGATTCCTCTTTATCAGCCTCTTGACATCCAGCAGAAGACACTGGGACATCAGTCTGTTTTTTACTATGCATATCATCCATAACATGATCTTGTTTTTCAGCAGCAGCAGTCTCAAAATCAGATGCAGGTGGGACCTCAGGAACTTGCTTATTTGCATTTTCCTCTCCAGAATCTAATATAGTACCACCATTCACAGAAGGGAATGAATCAGAAGATATATTTTGAGGTAAATTAACACCAAGAAAAGAACCAGAGGGAACTTCATATGCTGCACCAGTTGCATTTTGAGAATCAGAACTCGGATTAACGGTACACTCAACAAACTCAAAAGGAAGAGGATTCTCATTAACAGTACAATCAGCAGAAGTAACAGGATCTGTAAATCTTGGAGTCTCATCTGCTGCTACACAAGTTGCGTTTTGAGAATCAGAATTCAGATTAACCGTGCACTCAACGGACACAAAAGCATCAGGATTCTCATTAACAGTACACTCAGCAGAATTAACCGGATCTGGATATCTTGTTGATAGAATTTCAGGACAAAGTACGGGAGGCTGCGAGCCTGGATCAATAGGCGTTCTACCACCAACACTCCTTCCATCTTTACAAATAATGTGTTGCTCTTCTTCAGCTTCTACTGACCCAGTAAGCTGTGATAAATCCGGAAAAACGGGAGAGTCCCTCGACAGATCAACTGCCTTCTGGGCAGGACGAGAGGCTGCAGATCTCTTAACACGTTTCTTACTGGAGGTAGGAACAGCATTTGAACAGAAAGCACCTCTAGTTCGTAATCGTTTACCTAAGAAAATACAAGTAAAAAACGACAATAAATATGCGAAAAATCAACAAAGGGTTAGTTACGCACATCCATATAGCTATAAGCTCTATCAATTACTCCAGTAAGCATTAATGGCAACAGAAATTCAAGAAGCAGTACACTGTAAAAACTCGCGTAAAAATTTCCGTAAAAACTTGCATAACCTTAAACCCTAACCTACAAAACGAAAGAAATTTGAAGATAGCACAGATTTACCAGATGAATTGGAAGACATGGCAACAGAGAAGCTTAAAATTATCCGACAACGATCACTCGAACGAAGAAATCGTTGATCAACACAAAAACGATCACCCCGAACGAAGGTTATTGAAGAAGCTTGTAAAAAGTGAAACTCGTAAAGCGAGAAACCACCAAAAATAGAAGGGCGGTGCTGTCTCTATTCATACTACCACATTTAATATTTATATTTTTAATATTTTATTTATGCCCTAAATGATTTTATATTTACATATGGTCAATTTATAGTTGCATATCACAGTATTATATTTGCATATCATCAAACTATATTTGAATATCATCAACTTATAATTGCATATCATGAATTTATATTTGGATATTATAATTGTACATTTTGCATAACATTGGTGTATCTATTTCTACCACCACAGTATTTATATTTAATAATCTTATATATGCATTAGATGATTTTATATTTGCATATCACCAACTTATATTTGCATATCATCAGCTTATATTTGCATATCATCAACTTATATTTGCATATATTTGCACATCTTCAATTAAGTTTTGCATATTATAACATGCAAGAAAAACCAATGCAAGATGAAAAGAAACTACTGTTAAGACAGTAAAAAATTAAAATTGTTCGAATTTAAAATATAAAAGTCATTCAATTCATATAGTAGAAGATTTTAAATTGTAATGTTTCAAACTTGTAACCCTAAAAAGTGCATATGTAGTGCTGTTTACAAAATGTATCAGTTTGCTAAAAGATGGCACAGATGCTGTGTTGCTGAGACAGTTACTTTGAGTGCTTTATTCTTCTCTTGAACTCCGAAAGAGAAGGTTTTCTTTTAGACGGTGGTCTGCCTGCCCTTTTCTTTACAACAGGGGGGTAACATTTGATAAGTTTTATAGCATCAGGGAGAATTTCCTCATCTTCACACATCACTGGATATATCGTTTCCTGATAGGTCAATGCCCAAGCTTCATTCGTGTAAAAATCTGCTATAAAATCTGATATATTTGCTTTTATGAGCTTAATTGCTGCCAAAGCATGCACACAAGGTATTTGCTCAATATCAAACACCCTACATGTACAACTCCTTCTTGACAGATCAACTATTACCTCTGCTCCTTCTCCTGTGACTTCAAACTCATATTCATTAATTTTCACCACCTTGTATGCTCCAATATTCTCCTGTAAATTGCTGATCACCTTCAGTATCTCTGGGGTTATTTTGTCTTGGTTTTGCAGTGTCTTTTCTCTCCTCTCTTGAAACCAGGAAGTGAACTTTTCTCGCACAAACTTTAATAGGGCTACAACTGGATAATTCTTCTTCCCTGTTATTATAGAGTTCAGTGTTTCAGCATTGTTTGAAGTCATCATGTTGTATCTGTTTGATCTTGCATGTACCCTAGCCCACTTATCAAAACCTGCATCCTCTAAATATTTTGCTAGCTTGGGGAAATTCTCTTGTATGTGCCTGAATTTGATGTTGAACTCACCAATAGTGTAACAATCTGCTGCGCTCTGAAACCAGCCTGACAGATACTTTTTCTTGAAGGTCGATTTGATGTTTTGCTTTAAGTGCAAAGTACAAACGCAATGTGTAGCAGTAGGATAAATCAGGGCAACAGCTCTTGAAATGCTCGCATGCCTATCAGACACAAAGACTAAATCATTTTGTTGCAGCAAAACCTTCAGCAGCAGCTTAAAAAACCACTCACAAGAGTCATTATTTTCAGTGTCAGCAATTCCAAATGCAAGGGGGGAAATTTGCCTATTTGCATCTTGGGCAGTTGCACCAAGTAAAGTCCCTCTATACTTCCCAGTTAAGAACGTGACATCAACAGCAACTGCCTGGTTAAAAGAATTCAAAGCACAATTGGTTGTAATGAATCATCTAAATAAAAAAGGACGAGACTGTATGTTGACACACAACAGGACATACCTTCTTTAAAAGAGGAAAAGCACGGATGCTAGCTCCAAATGATAAGAATAAGTACTTACATCTGTCCTCATTATCAGTTGAGATTACTGCAATAGTCCCTTCATTCTTCTCCCTCAGCATATGGCAAAATGATGGCAGATCAGCATAATTAGACTCTGGTGTCCCCCGAACTTTTTCCTTTGCTATTTGTGATGCTCTCCAAGCTGTCCAGTAGCTAACTGGTATTTTTTTTTCATTTCTCATTGTATCGATTATCTGCTTTGGTTTGAATCCACTGTCGATACTTTATAATAATTGATATGTTAGAACAAATAAAAATAAATATGGGAGCAATTAAGTAAAATTTTATTTTGTACATAATGCGCACCTAGATTCAATGATTCTTGCAACAACTGAGGATTGAGCTTTTTTGCAATATTTTGTTCTGGCATCCCACGTGCAAGTGTGTTCCTCATTGTACATTGTGACTACATAACAAGTCTGAGAAACAGTCTTTAGATGCATTTTCCAGTTGCATTTAGCATCCATGCAATGCACTCTAAAATACTTCGGCTCTGATTTTGTTACTCTAAAACCAAATGTCTGAGTTGGTGACAGAATTGTCAAAGCATCCTTTGCTGCTTGTCTTGACACAAAAGTTTTTCCAACATACAGAATTTCACTCGAGTTGTTTGGTAAAACTGGATCACTGGATGTGGAAGCATCCCACTCTTCCTTTAATGTGTCTCTTCCCTGCATTGAAGAGTATAGATTTATCCAAGCCTCAGCATCTGATTCTGTTTCACTTTCAGAATAGTGAGACCAATCATCCTCTTCCATGTTTTCTACTTTTACGCTCTTCATCTTCGAGTCAGACATCACTGATGTGCTATCCTTTTCAACAATATTTTGAACCAAATTCATATTATATTCAACTAACTGCAATTGTTCAGATGTAAAAGATCTCCAGCTTTCTCTGTCATCGGCATCAACTATTGACAGAGCTAAAAACTTTTTGCTAACACACAGTTCAACAACAAATTTCACATTGGCAAGTGTTGTCAAAGCCAAAAATTCTTGAAAATCAGCATCACATTCAACTTTCAGCGGCGATCTCAGCAATCTGAAAGGGTGTAAGTGGTTGAATTCTAAACCAACTGTAGTATCAATATTGAACCTACTCAGGTTAGCTCGAGTCAGTTACAATTGTAGCACATGTTCAACACGTTTGGATGCTAGAGTAAGGTGTCAGCTTGGGTGTATAAATAGGAGCTTGGAGATGCACTAACTCTTTTTTTTTTTTTTGATTAGGAAAGAATTCGGGCGAGCGAGCTCTACCCGATGGCATCCTTACGGATGAGGTCTAGAAGACCAGAATCGTTGTTAATATCGACACCCCCGGCAGAGTGGCAAAGGTGTGCAACCTTATCAGCCACTCTATTGCCTAATCGGGGAACATGAAAGAAGGAAACTTCTTTCAAAGTCGATAGTAGAAATTTAACATCTGATAAAATCAGTTCGATTTCCCAAGGACAGGTAGATGTTTTATTTAGGTGGTTTATGATTATCATGGAGTCACCTTCAATGTGGAGTTTATTGATACGGAGTTGTAGAGCCTTTTGGATTCCCAATTTAAGAGCAAGCGCTTCCGCTTTCAAAGGACTTTGTTTGCCAAGTTTTTTACAACAGATGTGTATCGGATGTCCTTCCCAGTCCCGGATTACGGCTCCAGCTGAGCTATCATTGTTTGAAATTGTGGATCCATCAAAATTTAACTTGAAAGTTCCCCTAGGGGGTTTTCGCCAAGTAATGTTACCACACTTTCTTTTCGTCCTTGGATGTTTGAAGATTCGTGTACGTAAGGGGAGGTCCTCATCCAAGCTATACTCAAATTGAGTTGTTTTACTCCAATTTTCCTTATTGGTTTTAATGATACGTAATGAACTTTCTCTATGAGGTATGGGGACCTGTCTAAAAACAAATTGGTTTCGAATGTACCAAGCCGTCCACCAAGAAAAGGCAAGCTCCACCTTGGCAACGGGTGTAAGCTTGTTTCCGATGAAAGAAAAGATAGGTTTGATCTCCCGTGAATGATTTATCATACTGGATATAGTTGAGTTTACATGTGTAGGTAAGCGAAAGAGTGGGCGCACATATTGGCATTCTAGTAAGAAGTGAACGTAATCTTCAATTGCACAGTTGCACAGTTGACAGGTGGAAGGTACAGAAGTCCCACGTTGAGCCAGCCTAAAAGCAGTAGGGAGGCCATTCTGACAAACTTTCCATAGAAATTTTTTGATCTTAGGCGGAATATCCAAATTCCATATCCAAGCGTTATTGTCTATGCTCAGTGAGGATTGAGCTGTGATTAGCTTATATGCACTTGACGTGGTGAACCAACCAGCCCTATCAGGCCACCAGTAAAGGCGATCCTCAAAGGGGGAAACGGGAAGTGGAATGTCCAGGATTTCTTTGACTACGTCATTTGGTAATGTATTGTTAAGTTTTTCCGTCCACCATCTACCACCTAAAATATAGTCACTGACAGTTTCTTCTATGTTATTAATTTGGGGGCAATCATCCCTAGATAGCAGAGAGCTTGTTGTAATCCAATTATCCGTCCAAAATTTGATAGATGAACCATTTCCTACTGACCAAATAAGTCCAGTCTTAAATTTATCTATAAGAGTTGTCAGTTTGGCCCATTGCCATGAAGAATCTCCACTTTTCACGTATTCAAGGATGTTAGCTGAACGAAGATACTTGTGTTTAATGAGAGACACCCATACATTTTCTGGTTCAGCCAATATTTTCCAAAGTAGTTTCATTTGAAGGGCTTCATTCATCTCTTTCGATTTCCTAAGCCCAATTCCCCCATATTTTTTCGGTCTGCAAATCCTATCCCAGCTAATAAGTGAGCGGTGTTGTAGATCTTTATTCCAAAAGAACATTCTGTTAATCTGGTCAAGCTCTTTATGTATTGATGAGGGTAACAAAAAGTTCTGCATTGTATACAACGGTTTGGCCGATAAGTTTGTATTAATGAGGATTGCACGTCCCTGTTGTGATAGAGCATTAGCTCGCCATTTACTTAGTTGCTCTTTAGATTTACATATGATGTCTTCAAAAGTGTGTTTGTTTACTCTGCCGTTAATAATCGGACATCCAAGGTATTTTTCTAATGAGTTTTCATGTGTAATACTTAAGCAACTGCTAAGTTCTGAGATCCTAGAGTTCGAAATGCCTTTTGTGGCTTGGAAGCTAGATTTGTGATAATTGACTTTTTGTCCAGAAACTTTACAGTATGAATCAATTATATCCCTAACTTTCTGTCCCGCAGCAGCACTGCCTCTTGAAAAAATAATGATGTCGTCAGCAACAGATAGAAAGGGGACCCTAGGTCCACTCCTACCGAAGGAAAAACCAATTGGACTGTTTTCCACATTTGTTTCTGCTGAAAGTTTTCGAGCTAAAATTTCTGCCCCTAAGATAAACAAGAAAGGAGATAGAGGATCCCCTTGACGCAGGCCACGAGAGGGGAAGAACATATCAGTAGGACCGTTGTTGACTAGTACAGAGAACGACACAGTCGTTATACATTCCATAATCCACGTAATGAAAGTAGGGTGGAACCCAAATTTTTCTAAAACCTTTCTTATGAAGTTCCAATCAACTCTATCGTACGCTTTCTCCATGTCAAGTTTTATTGCCAACCATCCCTCCCGACCCTTGCGCGATCTGAAGGAGTGGAAGATTTCGTGCGCTATTAGGACATTGTCTTGGATGGCCCTGTCCGACACAAATGCACCTTGTAGTGGGTGAATTAGTTTACCGATAATTGTTTTGATTCTTTCTGTCAAAAATTTTGAAATGATTTTGTATAAAATAGAACATAAACTGATTGGGCGGTAGTGACGGGTATTGGTAAGGTTATCCCGTTTTGGCAGTAGTGATATGAATGTATGGTTTATTTTTTGAGAATTTTTCCAGAGTGGAAAAAACTTTTTACAGCTCTAATGATAGATAAGCCAACAATGTCCCAATATTTCTTATAGAATTCGGCTGTAAAACCATCTGGGCCTGGTGATTTGTTGTTGCCAAGGCTAAAAACAACAGCCTTAATTTCACTATTAGACGGGTGTCGAATAAGGTAATTATTTTCGTCAGGGATAATTGAAGGATGGATAAGATTTAACATTTCTTGTAGGAGTCTATCATCAATCGGTTCCTTTTTTAATCTTTTTTCAAAATCACTCTTAATTTCATTTCTAATATTTTCTTCTCCTATTATTAAGGTTCCTTCAGCAGAAGTTATATTGCGGATTTGTTTCCTATGTCTCCGACCCGAAGCAACTCGATGAAAATAAGTTGTGTTCGAATCAGAAAGTTTAAGATGCTTTGTCTTGGCTCTTTGGTTCCAAAAAGTTTTTTGGTAAAGAAGTAGTTTTTCCTTTTTTGTAATGAGAAGCTTTTCTCTATTGTTAGTTAACCTGTTATTACCTCCCGAAGCCGAAGCTTGAATCTTGAGAAGTTCAGTTTCCACCTCATTTAATTGGCGGAAAATATTTCCGAAGGTTCGTTTATTCCATTCCTTAGCTTTTTTCTTTAGAATTCTATGTTTGAACATCAGTTGATACATAGTCGAGCCCAGACAATTTGCTCGCCATGATTGTTTAACTATGTTTCTAAAATCCTTCCGTTGAAGCCAAGCATTCTCAAACTTGAACGGAGGCGCTTTGAAAACCGAGCCACACTCAAGAGATATTGAAATGGGGCAGTGGTCAGATGATGAGAAGGCTCCGTTATGAGTGATTAGGTTAGGGAATTTTTGAATGATCTGGTGATGAACAAGCACACGATCAAGTTTTTCGCGAATGGTGTTTTCGTCATCTGGGTTCTTTCTCCAAGTGAATGGGTTTCCGAAAGTAGGTAAATCCAGCAGAGCGCAATCATTTTTAAATTGTAGGAGTCTAGTGAATCGAGCGGAACGAATGTTAGCACCACCCATCTTGTCTTCACTACATAGAATTTCATTCAAGTCACCCAGGAAAATGCAAGGAATGGACGAATCCCTCACGATGGATGTTAAGGTTTCCCAAAACGAGTCTTTCTCTTGAGGGTCCGGCGGCGCGTATACAAACAACAATAGAGTCATGAATCTATCATTAATATTTTCGTATCTAAGCCCTATAATTCGGGGTAGTTGAATTTCCACCGTAATGATTTCATTTGTTAATTGGAAGGACTTCCAAAGGATACCGAGACCACCCGATCGACCGGATACAGGTGACCAAATAGCCTCATCAAAACCAGCCGTTTTCAAATTTTGTCTTCAGGGATGTTTTCCGATTTAGTTTCCGCTAATGCCATTATTTGAATATGTTCGTTTTTGCACTTGCTATCAATTTCCGTCCAAAAAGTTGTTTTTTAATACCTCTGCAATTCCAGTAAGTGATTTTCATATATAACTATCAGGGGTGTGAGGCCAAGGTTTAAGGGACCTCACACCAAGAAGATAGTGTAGCGAAAAACTGATTTGGAGATAATTTTTGTGAGGGGGCATGATAACCGATATCAAAGTAGTTTTATTTTGTGTTTTAATATGCCAAGTGCAACTAAAACCAAAGTAGTTAACTAAATGAGACACAAAGTCAACAATTGTGCCGGCCAAATAAAACATCATAGAGTCTATATCAGATATTAGTCTAAATGAGGTGACCAGGCCCAAAATCAAGAAATAAATTGTAGATATGTGCAATTGAATACACCAACAGATGATAATACTCAACAGAGGGGTGATATGAACACATAGCAATAAAATAACTCTCTTTCCCATGTTCAGACCAATGTTAGGATACCTTAATGAAAGGAAAAAATCAGTCTTTATGCATGGGAAACAACCCACATAATTTTCATCTATCATGTTTTGAGCATTCCTTAGAAGATCCTTGCTCTTTGGCACTTGTCCAGCTTGCAACAAAGAGAAAAAGAGCAAGCCCACCCGAGTAGACTGAAGATAATCCATCCAGGCAATCAAAGATGTATTAACTGCATTTATTAGCCAAGCAACACCATCTTGCGTTACCACACCATAACCAAACTCATGAAAATATAAGCATGGAAGCCATTTCTTTAATGAAAAATATGTAATATACATGTCACTAATCCAAGATGACCTTAAAAGGATTCTTTTCTTTTTGTGAACATGAAGCCGCAGGTGGAGGGTGAAACACAAGCCAAAGCATGGCAGCACTAGGAGCAGGATGTTATTTGAGAACCACGGTATACACGAATTTGTAACATAAAATACCGCAAAGGTGTTTGAATATATAGTGAGCTTTATGGAATGTGATGCATTTTGTTCTATATTTTGTTCATAACCTTGGTAACTCAAGAAGAACAGAGCCCCCCCAAGATAGTAATCCAAACAGCCGAGGAAGTGAGAATCACTCCGCGAGCTAGAGACCTGAACAAATAACACAAACGATTCCATCTTGGCTACGTTATTAGCTATGCTCGGATGTTTTAAAGGAATAGAAACATCGATCTTTAAACAAGGAGAGCTACTAGCAGATAGCCTAGGAAAGCTTTGGAGAAATTTCGATCTTGAGCAGCAATATTGAAATGCAATTAAGATAATTTTGTGCAGAAAATCCATAGACTTTTTACATACCCTTAAGGCCTTGCTGCCTAGAGCACTTAAAAACCAATAAGCTAGTTCATTAAGCATGAGTGACAGGCACCAACCTGTAGCACCACGCCCGATCCCAATAAAATTCTTATGCATCAGCAGGTGGCCAAGGATGCTCATCCGCTGCAGCGTGTTGCCCATAAAGGGGGTTGTAGAAGTGCTTGTATCCACAGTTTGTTCACGGCCCGAGAATTGGGGGTACATGGTGAAGAGGAGGCCTTTAGCACCGGGTTTTTTAGGCTTAGCCGAAAAGCCACTAACAAAGCCAAGAACAGATTAGCAGAACCAGCTGTTATGAAAATCAACTCTTTATTTGAACTGGGCACAGGAGCCATAACAGCCCCGAGGAATAAACCTCTAGCACTGGGTTAACGAGCCACCACAGGGTGGTGACTTTCATGAGCATTAAAATGCAGTTAAGTAACAAAAGGAGAGAGAACTTGCGAAACAACCTGAACATGGGCGTTAGACCCCCTCCAAAGAGTATCGGAGAGGGAACCGCACAAGAGGAGCCGGGAAGGAGACCAACCCCTCGCACACAACTACCAAACCGAAGCCTGTCGACCCCAGAGCCCAGAATACCAGTGACCGAACGGGAAAGCAGAGCACCACCCATCACTCCCCCACCAAGAAGCAACTGACAAGTACACCCACCAGGGTTAAGCGAGGCGCCCCCATCGACCGGCCTCCGCTGCTCGCACAACCGCACCACGCCGCACCGCCACCCCTTCCGGCGAGTCCCTTTTTTCCTCTTTCTGAAATTTTTCCCCACCTTCTTGATTCCACTTCTACCGATTATAGAACTTACAGGGCTTTGCCCACCGAACACATCACCCCCAGAAAACATCTGGAGAGCGACCGATAAAGGAAAGGGGTGCGGCATCACCAGCATGAAGACGCCGAAATTGAGGATCGATACAACATCTGGGAGAGATTTGAGACTTGAATCTGACCGAGACTTGCCGGAGAACACGAGAACCTTAGAGATTAGGGATTTGACGGGATGAGGAAGGGGGCGCGTGTACATAGAATACAACGCGTTCATTTTGGGCCCAAAGAGGGGTTTTTCATTGCTTAGAGTCAAATTCCCAAATTCTATCAATCAAATTGCGGTTGCTTCATTTCTTGTCATTGTGTATGGGCTTCCTCCTTTCTTATATTTTGTGTTGTTATACCACCCACAATCAATGTGGAATAACAACCTTTTTCATCCCATCATCTTTGGATTTTAGGTACGATACGAATTGAGAAATATTTTTCGCAAATTCACCCATGTGTATTTTATTTAAATATAATATTTTGATGGAATAACTTTTGTAAAATAAAAATCTTGAAAATGATTTTTATTCAAAGCAATTATCTATATCTAAATACACAAAGCGGCAGACCTAGAAATTCTTTTAGGGGGGCTAAAAAATTCACGATTTTTGTTTGCATGTATATATGAAAAATATTTTTTTAAGTATTTAGAAAAATCCATAAATTTATTATTTAAATAGTCATTTTGAGTAGAAAAAAAAATACTATAAAAAATGAGAATTTTTTTTTTATATTTATGTATATAAAAGAATATTTTTGTGTAAATATATTGCAGATAAACTTAAATTTATACAGTATTTAATAAGATATTTTTAGTAGAAAAAACTAAGAGAAGTAAAAATTATGAAAACATGAAGCTAATAGAGTTTGACTTTATGACCCTCGAAGTAATAAATTAAAATCCCCTTTTTCCCAACTAAGCTAAGTTGTCTTTATGATTCATTACATATTTTACACAACAAATTCATATGTGGACTATATTTTATTAAATCAATACTAACAAATAACAATACTTTGCAAAAGAAAAAATTCATTTACATTTTTCTTTTTTTGTCCTGTTGGGTAGGGCTGTGCATCGGTCTAAAACCGAACCGAACCGGGCCGAACCGAACCAAAACCGAAAATCTCAAAATTTCAAACCGAAAGCATTAGGTTCGGTTTGGTTATTTGCCGGTTCGGTTTATGTTCGGTGTTGGAAAAATGAGGATGTTGGGACCCTCTATCCTCATTTTCCCTATCTCATCTCTATCCCTCCCCAAACTAAGTGTTTTGTTAAAAATTCAAAAAGAATTAAAATTAAATAAAATGAAGAAAAAGGATGAGTGAGGGTTTGAGGGATGAATTGTGAGAAGATATGGAAGGAGGACATGAAGTATGGGGATAAAGGGATCTCAATCGTTTGGTCTTTTACTATTATCTCATCTCCATCCTTATCTTCATCCGATCTCCTTCCTCCTACAACCTCCATGAATCACTTCGACCAATTCACACTTGAGTTTCTATTCTGCAGTCTGCACCATACTAATCTACGTTGTTATGTTCATGTTTTGATGAGTTTAACTTTAAAAAAAACATGTTTGAATAAGTTTAACTTCCTGTAAATTAAAATTCTGTGTTTTGTTTGATTGAATATGAACTTTCATGAGAATCTATGTAAAATTACTTTTGTAACCCTTATTAATAAAAACTACTATTTATTTAAAGTACGGACAAATACGTAATTTGTGATTTAATAAGAAAAAAAAAGATTTTTTGAAATAAATAAAAATGGTGGATTTCAACTTACCCACCTATCACATGGTAATTTCAAATTTCAATTCATCCATTTTGGTGGAATTGGAAAACACATATATTTGAAATCTATTTTTTGGGTTATTTCAATTCCTGAGTTTTTTTAATGTAATCCAAACGAGCACAAAGAGAGGAAGTGTAAAAATATGGATACGTGAAGTGTTGTTCGCAGATGAGGTGAAGGTTTCGATGCCAAAGCGAAAGTATGAGAGGTTATAGGCGGAGGGGGAATAAATATATATTGCCCCTGAGATATTTTTTCAAGGAATCGTACAAATATTATGATTTCAACATAGAATCTCTACTACGATGCCATAATCACAAGCATTGCATCATTTCCTTGATTCGAAGGGGGGAGAATATAATTTGCGGTGGTAATAATGAATAAAGAAAAAAAAACACAACAACAATAACAACAGGATTGATAAAGATTATTTTTTTAATGAGCCCTTGAGAGAGGTGAGAGCCTCTCTCTCTAAAAACAAAATCCCTAACTCTATTACCACCTCCACCACCTCACCACCGCCACCCCCACCACCGCTCCACCGTCATCAACTCTACTCCTCAACAAACACCACCGCCTCTTCTCAATCTTAACGCCTAACCATTGCCATCTCCTCACCATCGCTACCACAACTAGCCTCCGTCGCCGCCATACCGAAACAAAATCAGTCCGTTAATGTTGCAGGTCCACCGGCTTCTCCTTGGCTTCCACCGCTCTCCGGTGGCCGCCTTCGCCACCGTTTGGGTGGACATCCTTGGCTGAGATCCTCTCGCTCCTCCTTGGTCCTTGGGGCCCAAGCTTCGGGTCCTTGGGGCCCATGTTTTGGTTCCTTTGGACAAAAGGTTTTTTTTTTTTTGGGGGGGGGGGAGGGGGGGGGGGGGAACATCCGAAAAGGTTGAAACCACTCTTTGAGTATACCCCGTGAGTGGATCTTTTGATTGACCTTATCATTTTTTGATAGCTTAAGTTGTTGATTCATTCAAATAAACTCACCCGATTAGGGTGATATTAAATCCCGAAAGGGCTTCAATAAGATCCCGAAAGGGATCCTGGTGCTTCTTACATTGGGGTTCTCGGTCGCGAATCTGGTTGTTCTTGGCGCTTCTTTTTCTGGGATGGGGCTCTGGCGTCCGTTTGTCGGGTCTAGCTGAGGTCGAGGCGGTGTGTATCGAGGCGACTCTGTGATACGGAAATTTCCTTGGAGGTTCGTCTTCACTGTCCACTGGGACTCCTAATGTACCGCTTGCCATTGGTGGTGCTTGGCGGCGGCTCTTAGTCTATGTTGTCTCTAGCTTGTTTGGATTAGGTTCGCTTGTTCGACTGTTTTTGTGTGCTTTTCCCCCGGTTGTACTGCACCTTGTTCTGCCTTTTGTTGTAAGTTTAGACGGTTCACCGTCTGCCGACTTGTCGGCCTCTCGAGATGTCAGGTATGTCCGGCTCTCGAATTATTTCCTAATAAAAAAAAAACAATGTTCCTATTTGGCACGTAGTAGCAATGTCCGATCCGATATCGCTAGTTCGACCTGATTCGATCATCCATTGGCCATCGAGGAATGGCAACAACTTCTCTACTCAATAATGTCCAATTCAACATTAAATGTCTAAAAGAACGATGATTTGTTGTGTATATAGTTTTCATGTATCTTAGCAGCCAACTCAATCAACAACAACAAAAAATCTTCATGTATCTTAATCCTTAAAACTAGTTCAATATCCACGCGACCACGCCTTATGCAGTTTTGTAATATAAATATTAATATGTTTGATATTAAAAAACGCATAAAAAATTTGTAAATAACATTAAACCCTACTATTCTTTCATTTTTTTGAAATAGATAAATTTTCTATTAACATCCAATTAACTTATTAACTTCCTTTGATATTTTTTATTGTTATATTAATTTAAAAACAAGACAAAATTAATTTATATCTTTTTTTTTTGAATTTAACTAAATTTTGTGTTAAAACTCTTTGGATAAAAATTTGGTAAAATTATATCTTTAGCATAGATACTCACAACAAACTTGGTTAAAATCTTGTAAAAATATATCGATATCTAATAAAATTGAGTAAAATGTCAAGCCTTACTAGCTTAGCTAGTAAGGATGACATGGAGTGACCAATAGGTCACGAGTTCGAATCCCCCCTCCCCCAATATTGTAATGGCTAAGTACCTACCTTTGAACAAAAAAAAAAGAGTAAAATATTATCTTAAATATATAATAATATATTAATATCTTATGAAATTGTGTAAAATTTTATCTAAAATATATAATAATATATCGATATCTAATGAAATGGAGTAAAATCTTATCATATATAAATGTTATCTCGTAAAATGTATCATAAACGACTTGTTCTTTATTATACAAAGTTTATATATATAATATATTTTATATAATTGATTAAAACAAAAAAAAAACTTTGAATGGTAAATTTATGAATCAAAGGGTAACGAATTCAATTTACAGCCATCTTTCCGCCGGAGGCCCCAAAAAACTCCCTCCCGTCCCACCTCCTACTCGCCGCCGACGACGACGATTCCCCACCGCGGCTTCTCCGGCAATTGAGGTTCCGGTGATCAGGATTGCACTCCGATGTCTGAATCAGCCTCCGAAAATCTCGGTTAGATTTCTTGTTTTCCCTCTTCTAGATGAACTACCATAGGAGTAGGCTTTCCAGATCCCTAAGGCAACCTCTCTCTCTACCTCACCTAATCGCCGGTGTCTTCTCCGCCTCCTCCTCGCCAATGGCGAGATTCATCGGCACCGTCTCCGTCCTCTTCTTACTCTTCATCTTCTTCAACACTGTTTTTTTCTACTTCCCCTCCCACTCTCGTAGCGAAGGAGTTGATGGATCATCGCCTCTCACGGTTTCTCTCTTCGGTTCGGATCCCTTGGTGCCGTTGCCGCGCAATTCCGGGAAAGTTAGGGTTTACATGTACGATTTGCCGAGGAAATTCACCTATGGTGTGATTGAAAGCTATGCCATGGCTCGAGGTGGATTGAAGAAGTCGCCTTCGTTAAATGACGGTGTCGCTGGCCGCGTTGATGAGATCAAGTACCCTGGGAACCAGCACTCAGCCGAGTGGTACTTGTTTGCTGACATGAACAAAGAGGAGGACCGTGTTAGCTCGCCTGTGGTTAGGGTTTTCGATCCAGAGGAGGCGGAGTTGTTCTATGTGCCATTCTTTTCGTCACTGAGTTTGGTGGCGAACCCGATCAGACCAAATGGAGGAGTTGGTAGTCCTAAGGGGAAGGTTTACAGTGATGAGGAGATGCAGGAGAGCTTGATTGAGTGGCTGGAAGGGCAAGTGTATTGGAAGAGGAATAACGGACGGGATCATGTGTTTATATGTCAGGATCCGAATGCCTTGTACAAGGTTATTGATCGGATTAAGAATGCAGTGTTGTTGGTTTCTGATTTTGGCAGATTAAGGCCTGACCAGGCATCATTGGTTAAAGATGTGATCTTGCCTTATTCACACAGGATTCGGACTTTTGATGGTGAAGTTGGCATCCAGGAGCGCAAGTCCTTGTTGTTCTTCATGGGCAATCGATTCAGAAAGGAGGTAGGCTTCAGCTTTACTCTCTATCAGACTCTTATATGATTGATGAGAATATTGGGTGCCCTGATTGAGTCTTGGCTATGAGACTAACCTTAAATATAGCAACTATTTTGGATATGTTAGCTCTACAATTGCATACATTTTTTGGTCCTTGGAAAGGTTTGATTTTGATTGCCATGGTTATAAGTTTTTAATTTCTTTGGGGATTAGCAAATATTTGTGAAGTTGATATGGAATGTTAGTTGGTAAGAAGTTAATGAATGAAAGCATATAGATTGATAGTGACCCAAGTTAATAAATGAGAATTAGCTAAATGTTCCTACTCTTTTTGTAAACTGTAGTGTATGATTTTGTACGTGTACCCCAGCTGGAAATGCTGAAGATCTTGTGTCCAAGTCAAGATTTATAATTTATATCACTTGCTTTGATTGTACTAAGTATGATTTGTGATTCTGAAAGCTAGCCAGCTAGGTGTAAAATGTTAAAAACTGGAATGGATTACAAATGATGCTTTTTCCATAAAGTCCTTGCTTGATTCTGTGACCAATCTGCTTTGCTTTTTCATTGAAAACCTCTTGAACTTCTTTACTTATTAGTTTGTAACTTTCACTTGTCATTCATCTTATCCATAACTTCCATTCAGAATGAAGTGAGTGTTCATTTCATTATGATTATACAAGATGGTTTCAACTAAATACTTGATATAGTGCCCTTAATCCAAAAAATCTTGTTGGTAATACATTAAAATTTTGCTAATCATACGGAAAACATATCAGAAGCCAGGGCTTGGTCACCATGAATAATTTGAACTGCAGAAGATGTGATTGCTAGGAGTTTGCAACTTTTCTCTTGAGGATATGATATTTTCCTTTCATTGCTTGAAAGTTTCATCTGGAGTTTCAGACGTCAACTTTTCCTCTGTCATTGATGAATTACTTAAAGATAATTCGTTAGAGAGTTATAAGAAAGATGACATGTGATCAAAATGATCTTTTAAACTGATATAGAGTGCTCAATCATAATAGTTCTTTGGTTGTTATCGTATTCTATTATCACTGCTGATGGCAGCATCTCTATATTGATGTGTTTTATTCCTGTTTGATGAAAATTGAACAGCTTGATACAGTTACAGGTGCCCTCTTCTGTTAGAATTTTTTGATTGATATGTGAATATGAGTTTTGTTACTTTACTAGTTTTATACTCCCTCCGTTCGGCAAAACTTGTCATTTTAGGGTGTTAGTTTTGTTCAAAAAAACTTGTCATTTTAGGTATTTTGCCCTTCACTTTACAAAAACACCCTTGATGTGATTGATGGTTTGTTAGTTGTAGTTTTCGATAAAGTAAAAAAGAAGGGTAATAATTGAGGGTAAATTAGTACATTTGTTAATTGTCTTAAAACTTGTGAAATAAGCTAAAATGACAAGTTTTGCCGAACGGAGGGAGTATCTTTTATTCCTTTCATGTCTTTCCTTGAAAACATCCTGCCTAAAAGGATGATCAATTATTTTTCAATAACAATATTTGATTCCCCTTCGCTCCAGGGTGGAAAAATTCGTGACTTGCTCTTTCAAATACTAGAGAACGAGGATGGAGTTGTGATGAAACATGGTGCACAATCAAGGGAGAGCCGCCGTGCAGCTACTCAAGGGATGCATACTTCAAAGTTCTGTTTACATCCTGCTGGTGACACACCATCAGCTTGCCGTCTCTTTGATGCAGTTGTCAGCTTATGTATTCCAGTAATAGTGAGCGACAATATTGAATTGCCCTTTGAAGATGTTATAGACTATCACAAAATTGCTATATTTGTAGATTCTGCTTTAGCTGTGAAACCAGGTGCTTTAGTTGATATACTAAAGGCAGTTAGTGCTGATAAAATTTTGGCATATCAGCGGGAGCTTAAAAAGGTAATACTAATACTTTATCAGTGGCATTTACTGCTTTGCTTTTCTTTGGTTTAGTTGATTGCATTGAGATCTATACTTTACAAACTGAATATCGCAATCCTGAAATTGTATTATAGAATTGCTAGGTCTCCTGCCTTGAAGTTGCATGACCTTAAATTCGTTGTATAATGACTAGCTGACTTGAGCATGAATCTTTGTTTTGTGTTGTTTTATGCGTTGTATCTTCAAATCTTACATAGACAACCTCATGAAAATCTATGCACACTCTGAGAGTATGAATTAGTACAGAAATGTTGGCTTGAAGCTTTCCTTCATTGAGCAGTAATTTAAATATGGCTTTACCTTTATAAATGAGTCAATATTATAAGGTTGTGCTTGAAACATTTTGCAGGTCAAACATTACTTTGAGTATGAGGACCCTGACGGAACTGTAAATGAAATTTGGCGTCAAGTTAGCTTGAAGAGTCCCTTCATCAAGCTGATGATTAATCGTGACAAACGTCTCGTCAATAGGGAGTTATCTCAACAAGATTGTTCTTGTCTTTGTTCAAATCGTTCAGAGATAGTCAAACATTCAGGGACAATCACCTTGTGATATTTGCTGCAGTGACATCAAATGTTTCTCCATCTGTTTTCCCGACTAGCTGAGTTTCTCGGCCAACCAAGCAAACGTGCTCAAAGGGACCTATCCGGTTCATTTTTGTTAACTCATCTCACTTGACTGCGACAGCTAACATATTCTCACATTTCACAGTATTTGTCTTTGCATTCTCCCTACTCCCAGGAATGAGAGAGAGGAAACAAAGGTTCAAGGTAGATATTTATTTCTTGTTCACTTTTGCTTGTTATTAGGGGAATCTTATGTCAGCAACTTCAACTTATTTGTAAATGCTTGCAAGTTAGGAAGTAATGCTGATTCGGTGTAGTTCCTTCTTTTTCGTTCATAGGAGACAGGCTATATAATGGGGAGGCCGGGGAGGACTCAAAACACCTCAAGCGAAGAAGCTACCATACTTGCTGGCTGAATTAACTTGCATAGTTGCATCTTTTCTCTATTATAGGTTATTTTAAAAGACATTACTGATCTAGTGATCTTTGAGCATGTGCAGTTCAGAGGAGCTTCTATTGTGCTTTATTGTTTGTATTCATACATCTTAACTTGCAAATTTTGCTACTTTTTATGGGAGCCATTGTTTCATCTGGCATTAGTTTTTGTCAACAACGATACGCAGTAGCCCAATGGTATCGGTACATTTCATTTGTAAACCAAATGAAGGGTTGCTATTACATTTACAGACAGAGGCTTAGTAGATGACTACAATTTGAGATAGGAATTTGGTTTTATCTTTTAGATCCTGAAACTAAAATGCCAATCCGATGCAAGCCGTGAGTTATGACTGTAGATATACAGCTATAATACTCTTTTCTTCCCACTTTTACACCATCCTCGCAAACTCTGGGGACCACCGCTGAGCTAATAGCCTGTCATGCAGGCCTTCAGGGATTGCTCTCCACTCTATCCATCTTCTTTGCTGCATCTCCTGTTGTCGATGGCTGCAACACTCCTTATCCTCTAGTTTTAGTCTCTGGTTTTTCTGGAGCAATTGTGCTCTACTTAATCAAGTGTGTACGGGTCACTGAGAGATACAGTGTGACTGATCTGCAAGTCTCTATGATGCGAGTTGCAGTGATCATGGAAAAGCTACTACGAATACGTCAAAAGACTCTTGCACAAACACCAAATAAAACGCAACTGACAATTGGGAAAAGAACAAAGGCATTTTATTAGCTTGAACATAATGGTATAGATCCAAGCCAAAAAGATCCAACCTTGGCAGAAAACAAGTAGATTGCAATTGACAACTGAGAAAAGAACAAATGCTTCTAGTTATAGAAACTGAATCCAAAGAAACATGGCCAAAAATTCTGAAGGCCGAAGGTTTTGGTGTCAAAATAAAATATAAGCACCATTATTGTGCGCCACGACCCATCACGCTTACAGGAACTTCCTGTAAGGTCTTCCTGCATCCTCATCTTGCATATGCTGCAAACAATATCACAAATATCAATACATGTGTGATCAAAAGCAAAGACCTATTAAACATTAACATGATTCAATACATCATACATCTTTATGCATCACTTGAGCCTATTGGGTTAGATGGAAGACCACCACATTCCAAAGGACCATTTTTTAGAGGATATACAAAACTTTTCAAGTAAAACAATTGCTTTCATCACTTGAGCCTATTGGGGTTCATCGGAATGGGTTTCATCATATAACAATTGTTTTCGCTAGACCCTCCACTTTCTCAATCTACCACTAAAGCTGGATAGTGCAAGTTTGACCTAACTTCTCAAGCAGTTCCCTGATTCAGAAGCTACAGCCTAGATGTATAATAATGTGTCTTGAAGGAATGACATGTCATCAAGTGATTTTTGAAATGCTACACTAGGACACCATCTTCAAAACAAAGTTCAGCAAGGAATCCTAAGACGTCACATTGTATTACTTGTACACCCAAAGGTTCAAATTTTTTTCTCAAAGGAATCCCTTGTTCAAAATTTTGAAACTTGGTATCTTGACTATACAAAATATAAAATTAGTAGAAATGTGAAATATAGAATCGATTTCATGTATGTTCCAATGAAACCCATTGTCACTAACCTAAATACTGCATTAGACAACCATCAAAACATGCTCGGTATTCAGACAGAAGTTGTCTTAAAAGTTTTAAAAATTTCAAAGTTCAGAAAAGAGCAATAACAAACCTAATGAAGCAGGCATAAATGAAACATAGCATCCCCAAGGAACCCAGCTAAAGCAATTTATCAAGCATACATAAAGGAAGATAACGATTGCATTGCCAAGATATTGAGAGACTAATGCGTGAACAGAGTGTGGGAAAATCAAAATCAATATTGTGAATGTCCACAAATCCGTTCCTCGTAGAAATCAGATTGCCATTACAAGAAGAGAACAAAAGAACAAAGACATTTTATGATTTCTCCATCATACCAAAAACAATGAACTAACTTAAAGGCGTTTTATATCCTGACAAAGCCATTCCATTCTAATTCAAATAATGAATACCGTTTGATAATCTGTTTGCTTGCAAGATAAAGGGTCAGCTCTGATCAAGCAATGAACCTCAATTCAACTAAAAATTGAAATCCATCAATGGAAAGGGGTACTCAGCTATTCATTCAGATTTAATTTGAAGGCTTTTCTGTCCTGACAAGTGAAAAATCCATTCTATTTCCGATTCAAATAATGAACACCGTTCAAATTTCTGTTTGATTGCAAGCAATAAGGTCAGCTCCGATCAAGCAATGAATATCATTTCACCTCAAAATTGAAATCCGTCATTCAGATAAGACCAGAACAAAATTCAAGATAGCAAACAAGATCAGTCATATCCAGATTCAACGTGAGATCCCTAAACCCTAAAATCGCAAAAAATAGAATGACGGAGCACGTCAAAACTGGATCAATCAAATAAATAAATGAAATTGCAAGAAGATCGAGATCAAGAGGAAGAGAGAGAGAGAGAGTACGAATTCGCGGACGATGCCCTTGTAGACGAGGAGGGGGATGGTAATGCCGAAGAAGCCGACAAGGAAGAAGTTACGGCGAGTCCAACGGAAGTTGTGCTCGAGATTCTCCCTGGCGCTGCCCCAATCCTCGATGAACTTGTTCTTGTTTGCTTCCATTCCTCCTCCCATTGTATCCCTCTCTCTTCAACGCAGCTTCGCTTTGCTTTGGTAGGGCTTCCCAATACAAACGGGCTTGGCTGTGCTGTGCAGTTCTATCAACGAAGGTAAAGAGTAAAGAAGAAGGGTTTCTTATTTGGAATATTTTGCAAAATGACCCGATTTTAATTCTCTTTTTGCAAAAATAACCATTTTGTGTAGTATATTCCTATTTTACCCTTTAAAAGTCTATTCTTGTGTCATGTATAAAATTTGTATCATTGTCCATGTGGAAAAATATATTCTAGTTGTATCACTAAAAAAATTTAGTCACATGAACTTTTAATAAACATGAAAATGTATGGTATGTTGGACGAAAAGTTATATTAATATCGATTTTTGTTCAATTAAAAGAAATAAATTATTATAAGATTATCCCAATAACTTTATCATTTTTGAGATTTTTAAACATTTTTTTCCCAAAAAATTATTCATCTCGTTCTTCAAAATGGAATTGTAATGCATCCTTCTTTAATTCATTTGATGAAATTGTGATCGAAGCTAAATTTGTTAAGGATTTGAAAAAAAATCCCATTTGATTCTATCGTACACTTTTCATGTCAAGTTTAACTATCATTAATCCTTTTTCCTTTCTTTTATTTCTAAAAAAGTGAAGTATTTCGTGGCAATTAGGACATTGTCATGGATAGACCGGCTACCAGGGACAAATGCCCCTTGGATAGGATGGTTAAGCTTAGAAATAACGTTTTTGAGTCTAATAGCGAGAATTTTCAAGATGATCTTATACACGGTTGAATATAAGCTGATTGGTCTAAAGTGATTAATTGTATTATGGTTATCGCTTATCACATTTCGAGATGATTTTAGTTTCCCACATGACAACATATTGGCTGCTGCTGCAGACTTGAAGATTTTAATGTATAAATCGGGAGATCCTTGTGTAATTTTCATCACATTTCCGATTTCATTTGTTTTGATTAAATCAGTTTCGTAGTTATTTTAATTGTCCATTCACAGTATAGTAATTCAGTATCTAAATTGTTTTAGGTCGATAACTTCAGTATAGTATTCAAAGGGACTGATGTGAAAACTACAGCTCCTAGTTCTCAGTAACAATGGTGTTGTTGGCTCTTGTTGCAACCCTTGCTGCAACATCCTGTACCCACTAAGAGCCTTCTCTTTTGCGAAAGTGCGTTGAGGCAAGTCCAATATGTCAAACTGGAAAAGTGAATTGCAAACCAGAGATGTATAGAAACATAAAAGATATATAGAATCAACCAACAAGATCTACCAAATGTAAGAATTTTAGAATTAGAGGCTAAGTTAATAAATGACTCGACTCAAACCACTTGACCGAGTACATACGGCTATAGCCAAATCCAATTCATGTATCATATATGCTTTATCATAGTAAACTAAGATAGGAAGAAAGAAAACACTCGGCAGTGTATGGAGCAATTTAGAAGCGAGATATTACATACTTGTTCGCTATGCCATTCTTCATAGACAAAAATGAATGCAATCTTGTCTCAGCCGAGGTTTTTGGGAATTGGGGGTGCGTTCTCCAGGTTTTGTTGGATCATCTTTGCTTTGTTCACCTCTGCAGCCGCCTCTGCTTCAGCTCTCTCATACAGAGCCTGTTTATACATGGCCCCCATCATCTCCATCTTTGCCTTTTCGTTTTCAAATTGCATGTTGATAATGGATTCAGCCTCCTTGTCCAGCGGTTTGAAGTACTCATTAATGGCAACTTCCTGTGAATCAATTAAACAGACTTTAGAATGTGATACAAAGGGAAATCAAGATAAGTTTATAACCAGCAGAACAGAATGTAAATCATGGCCTTTATAGGATGAAGGTAAAACCAGCATCAGCTTTCATTACATTTCATCAAGTACTTATCTTAGAACCAGTTTTCTAGATGTCTAGCACTGATGCCCCTTAATGCAAGAGAACAGCCTCACCATCCACAAAACCTTGCATTGTGAAACTCACCACCGAGAGGGAAGGAATCCATATCCAATAGCTTTCCAAGGCTCAACCGCAAATTATAACAAGAAAGTTATTTTCGAGTTCCACATTATAAGACTTGCAAGTTTAGCAGTTTATGAACCCCAAAGAGGAGGGATAAATTTCATGTTAATAGTATTAGAGAAAGACCAAAGGATGAAACTTACTGTTTCGTTTAAACTCTTATTCAGATTTTGCATTTCCTCAACCATCCGCCGAACCTCTGACAGTATGATCTGTTCAGGAATCTTCTTCACTGCTTCTTTCTGCAGCTGGGCCTAAACAATAACAACATGATAAGCAAAAAGCAGAAAAAACAAAACAAGTAAATGAACAGCACATCAAGCTTGTAAAGAATAGATTTCAAAACTAAACAATCCAAAGCTGAACAATATATGACTACATTAGCTTGAAGCTGCATATAAAACGACAGACAACCGGTACAAAGGGGGAACACAAAACTTAAAGAAACTGCAAAAGATTGACCACTCTGTTAGTTATTTTTATCCAATACACAGTCTTCACACAAGTGCTGCGCGGTTGGGAAAGAGAAACATTAAACGCAAACATGGTTGCTCATTAGAGCATATATTAATAGTACCAAGAAGTTCATAAATATTAGCAACCTCCTTTATAAGCTGGATTACACTGGGTAGATAAGCATGTAAGAATATGAGGAAAGACATAATTTTCAGGTATCCAACAAGGCATCGCGATTTTGACCACAGTGTCCAACATGCTCATTTCATGAAATGAATGTTGTTGTTACCCCTATGATCATCTAGTGTGCCAGCGATCTGTCATTAAGATAAATGAACCTAAAAATCATTAAATCTATCTGAAACTGACATGTGAAACTAGAGAGCTTAGCAGGAAATGATACTAATGTCAGGATTATCATCCTTATTTCAAACTAAGCACTCCATACCTTTCTTCATCTGGACCCAAAAACAACTACCCTAACCATACCATTGCAGCTTCAACCTCCCCTCAATTCCATCTGAAATTTCAATCTGCAAGAAGTAGCTATAAATCCTTCGTCGTATATTGTTCTTAAAAGTAAGAGAACCTCAAATTCCCAATTGATGATAAAAGTGCACACTTATGCTTTGCCATTTTCCAATTCCTTATGAACTAAATTCCCAATCCAAACTCAACCCTAACCATACAATTTTGCACATTGTTAACAGAAATATCAGTTTTAAATGAACATTTCACACTTCAGCAAAACTAACTACCCTAACCATACCATTGCAGCTTCAACCTTCCCTCAAATTCCATCTGAAATTTCAATCTGTGAGAAGTAGCTATATAAATCCTCCGAGGTGAATTGCTGTTAACAGTATGAGAACCTCAAAATCTCAATTGATGATGAAAGTGCATACCTATCTTTTGTCATTTCCCAATTCCTTGACATACTCCAAACTCAAGTGTATAATGTATACAGAATCAGATCAGACCTACACAATTCAAGAAATTCACTACATTTCACCCTAATTCCGTTTACCCAAACCCCGAAATCAAGCAAAACAAACCACTACAAATATAAAGTATCCATGTCAAAAATAGAACTCCAATTGAAAATGAGACCATTAGAAGATTGAAACGGGCAATCGAAGAGAGAGAAAGAGAACCGATTGGACGCGTTGTTGAAGCTGCAATCGCAGAGATCGAATGTGACGCTCTTCGTAGCCGGAGAGGACTCTAACGTAGAAAATCGCTTTCCTTCCGAAATCCAAGAGCTTATTCATCTTGATCTTTACTTGTTCGTTCGCCCGTAGATTCTACTTGGCCTCGAGCAAATTCCAGATTTCTTCGCTAACTAGATATGGCAAAGCCTCGAGAGATTTAGCCGGGAAAGGTGAAAACTGAATAATAACACTCAATAATTCAGCAAAACTGAGATAAAATCTGGATTACAAAAGCAACAACTTAGCAAACCCTAACACTCTAATTAGTTCACTATAATAAGAATCGAAAAAACCAATCTGTTACACAAACTTAGTAATTCACACCCAATTTCACACAGAGAAACCAAAGTTGATTCACACAATCCCTAATCAAAGTTTCTTTTGAATTTCAACAATCTTCTCACCCTACAGTTGATTCACCCTCATACTCGAACTAATATTGCAACAACAAATGAAAATTGCAAACAAAAATACACAATCCCTAATCAAAGTCTCTATTGAAGTTCCACAATCCCTAATCAAAGTTTCTTTGAATTTAACAATCCCAAATGAAAATTGCAAACACAAATACCTAATCCTCTCACACTCGAACCATAAATTTCACAAAGAGGCCAACCAAATCAAAATTTCACACTCGAATCCCTAATCTGTAGAAATTGTAGTTTTGATTCAACAAACCCTAATGAAAATTCGCTATCTAACTACGACTTACCTTCAGCCCTTTAGTTCGAGCGGCGCCTCCCCTAGCGACGGCTCCGGCACTGGTGTCGGCGATTCTAGGCCGGTCGTGCCTCCTCCTTCTCCTCTGGTAAGAAGCTTCGAAGCACGGCGTCGGGATCGACTTCCCCTCTAGGTCGAGCCCTCTTATCCAGTGCCAAAGGGCGGGGTCGGGTTCTGGTTCTCCTGCGGTGGCCTGGCTGATGTCGCCGGCAGTGGTCGTTCGACGGTGGTTGCCCTCTCCGATCCCCTTCTCTCCTCTCTTCCCTTCGGTGTCAATGTGAGCGTGGATGGGAAATAGGTTAACGGAGGATTGAGAGATCTGTTAGAATTAACTCACCAGGGGCACGACGCGAAATTGATACAAACCTTAGGGGTACCGTGCGAATTTAGCAAAATTTTTGTACATCGTGCGAAATACGCAATACCATAGGGGTACCACGCGAAATTTCCGATTATGTTTTGTGCGCTTCGCCGGCTTCGGCCACTGAAGGTGGGGCGGGCAAGGCGGGTCGGGTCATATAATGCAATTATTTTATGTGAGTGTTTGATTGTAAAATTAAAAATCTTGTCAAAATCGAGTTAAAATCGTAATTTAACCAAATAATCACATAAATTAAGATAAAATAATTGCATTATAATCACCTTAATTTATAAACACCTTAAAAATTGTGTTAACCAAATACTGCCTTATCGTTTTGCATTATAAACATAATGCATTTGGAATCCAAACACCCCATTGAATCCAACAAGTTTACGTGACATCAATGGCTACCCAAACAAGAATATCAAAATATTTGGTTGTGTTATAATACTCCCTCCAATCTAGAATATAAGATTTTTTATTTTTCGGCACGTATTTTAATGAGCTAACAAATATATAAAATATTAAATTTTTTTTACAATGTAATACTTCTTACTAATAAATATTAAACCATAAAAAAAAATTCTACAATTTTTCGACATATTAAAATATGTGCCCGAAAGTCACAAATACATATGATATTTTAAGATCATATGTATTTGATAGGAGGGAGTATTATTTGTATTTATTTTTTAGTATTGGATAAATTATACTAGATATTGTATGAGATAAGCTCTAGGAAACTCCAGTTCTCTTTGTACTCTTATATAAAGGGTCCTTTAGAACTCTAATAGAACACATCAATTCATCTTCCCGTTTCTCCGCCTCGCGTTATCAGCACGAGATGCTCCAATAATTCAAGAATAAATATTAGGTTTCCATGATTTTTTTTTTTGTAAATATCCAAAAATCGAAAAATAATTAAGGGAATAGCCAAATTCGAAATTTTTTTAGGGAATTAGCCAAAACAGGGTAAAGTCGTTGTTTGTAACAGCGACTTTACGCAAGGTTTTTAAAAAAAAATATTAAAAAAAATGTAAGTCGTTATAAACATCGATTTACCTTATTTTGTATTTTTTTTTTAAATTTTGGATTATAAGGAATTGGTTTTATCTGAAAACTGTAAAAAAAATACATATTGGGAGAGTCGTTGTTAAAAACAGCGACTCTATCCCAAATTTTTTTTAAAAAATAATAAAATAATAAAATCGCTGGTATAAACAGCCACTTAGGGATTTTTTTTAGATTTTTTTTAAACTGTCAAATATTGGTATAGTTAAAATGGAAAAAACTCACCCATTTTTTTTAGATTTTCCTCCTCTCTCTCTGTACCATGCAGGGCCAAATCTTTTGTCCCGAAACTTGTCCCCTTCTACTGTCCCTCCTCACAAAACTCACCCATTTTTTTATTTTTTAAATCTATTTTTTTATTTTATTTGTTTTTTGTTTTTTATTTTAATTAATTTTTGTGAGGGGAAGGGGTTGAGGGATAGAAGGGGGGGACAAGGTTGAGGACAGAGGATTTCAACCCCATGCGGATTCCCCAATTCTCTCCAGTTTTTTCCCTTCCTCACTCTCCATCTCAAAGTTGTCTCTTTTTTAGTTTTTTTATATAAAAAGGGAGAGTCGCTATGTCCCGGTATTTTTTTTTCACGTTTTTCATCCTTTTTAACCTTTATTCGATAATTTTTTTTTAAAAAAAAACAAAGTCGTTGTTTTTTATTTTAATATTTTTTTAAAAAGTTGGGGTAACCCCTAAAAATGTAATTTTTTCATTTCGTTGTTCGCGACCACACGAGGTCATTGATTGGCTGCGGAGGTAGGCAACTTACATTCCAGTCACCGCTCATGACGGAAGCTATGGGACTTCTTTTAGGCATCCAGATGGCAAATGAGTTGGGTTTGTCCAGTATCCACATCGAAGGTGATAGCCTTATTGTGATCAACGCAATCAAGGGATGCTGGTCGTGGGAAATCGAGATGCTCATGACGGACATCCTCCTCCTGCTCCGGTCCTTTCAGCATGTTAGTCTCTCGCATTGCTTCCGGGAGATTAACAGATGTGCCGACCACATCTCTCGCCTCTTCCAGTCTGACGCCTCTCCCGATATGCAGCGAGATAAACATCTTTGTATTCTCATCCGCAAGGATGCTCTTTGATGGTGGTTTAGTAGGGACTAGCCTCATCCAAATCACTACTTGTATAAAAAAAAATGAAATTAAACCCAATTTTTTTTTTTAAAAAAAAACGACATACACTATATTTTTTTAATATTTTTTTAAAAACCTTGGGTAAAGTCGTTGTTTGTAACATCAACTTTACCCAAGGTTTTTAAAAAAATATTAAAAAAATATAGTGTATGTCGTTTTTTTTTACGACTTTACTCTGTTTTGGCCAATTCCCTAAAATCTTTCGGAATTTGGCTATTCCCCTAATTATTTTTCGATTTTTTGGCTATTTACAAAAAAAAATCGGTTTCCACACTCTTTTTTCTCTTTGTATGTCGTGTCATATCTATGCTTTTCAGGTCGATCTCTTTATCAACATCATATATTTGCTTTTGTTATGACTCTGATTGCTCAAACTCCTGTGGTTATTGCAACGATATGAGATTTCTCGCGATTTCGCTGGAGGAGAGGCATAGATTTGAGAGGGAAGAGGAGGCGGAGAAACAGATATGAGATCTCGGATTTCAGGAGCAACATTGTAGTCGGAATTGCGCTGTCCAATTGTGCCTCTGATCTGCGATTCGAGCAACATCGTCGTCGTCCAACCACGCCTCCAATGGCGAGGCCTCTTCCAGCAACATCGTCGACGGAATTTACGGCCGTCGAATCCATTGCAATACAACCAGATCCGATGACTGCCTCTCTCTAACAGATCGAAAGCTTGATGGAGATCGGAGGAGAGGGAAAGGAGGAGAAACATAGATGGACGAGATGCACGAAAGCTTGCGTTTTGAGGGACGCTAATCAAACTAGGGTTATAATAGGAATACGATTAATAGTTTTACAATTTGTTCCAAAAGGAGGACAACTAGTCATATCCCCGCGCCATGGCGCGTTTGTATTAAAAAAAAAAGAAATAAGAAAAGTAAAATTATATATTAGTAAATGCATTATATTATATTGTACAATATATTATAAGTATATATTATAGTGATAATGATAACTACAAATATTATTATAAGAATATGAATGAGGACTACCCCGGTAAGTCCTAAAACCCTTCATCTCTTAGACCTTGAATTCGCTTGAAGGGCTCGTAGATGCGAGTGGTGTATCAAAGGAAAACTCCAGATAGAGGAAGAAAGATAGGAGAAGATCGATAACATAGGTAGAAGACATTGAATGGTGGTTGGAGGAGAGCAATAGCGAGAAAAATAAAAAAAAACATGTACGAACGATATAGGAAGAAGATGCATCACGTTAAACCCAAAGTCTCCCGACAACACCTTTCATAACTTCACTACCAATACATATCATGATTCCTAATCAACTCTTGCTCCTATCTTAATCATCAGTCTTTGATAGAGTATTTAAAGCACCTACAATGAAGCTGAAACTTCATTTAGATACAAATATAAGATAATGTATGTATAAGTACGTGTAAGGCTTTAAGAACCATTGTGATAGCACCTTAAATTCAACTTTTCAATAAACACCACTCCAAATAAAAGAATGCAAAATCAAATTACACAAGCTTAACAAAAGAATCTCCATTTTGGGGCCAACAACAAATTACAGATCATGAATAAACTTAGTACATGAAGATGTTCCAAGGAAACCAGCAGTTATGTAAACACATAAAATTTGGCAAATAAGTAAATAACTCAAACCCTAAAGAGCAAAGTCTGGTGCCATGTAATGCCAAGTTTTAAGGAACCTATAGGAAATACACTTGTGTGCAAACACATCCTTAACTTTGCGCTTCGATCCATCCACCTAGCCAACATAATATTTGCATCTCTCTGCACCACCCATGTGACCTGTAACCATTGAGCAACTCTCTAGACAAAAATAGGGATGTTGGAGGGAGGGCAGTCTATTGCAATACAATGGGCAACTTGTTCCAACTCCAGAAGCATAGGATCAATTGTTCTGTTAACTATAACAGCCTCAAAACATGAGGCACCTGGATTTGTTTCAAAACCTGCAAGAGATGGCATCATGCTTTGACTTGTTCGATCCATTGAAATTGCAAAGACATCATGAGAAGCCATCAACCAGTTTCTCCTCGTAATCAAGAACATTGTAATCCTGGATAAACAGCAAACTAAAACTAAGCAATCCAAGCTGCATAAATTCGAAAGTAATAAGTTGATTTTATCAGCAAACTAAACTGATATTTTATTCATCTACCACATGCAAAGAAAGACAAAATTAAGGGGCAAAGTTCGTAAGCCAACTGAATTTGGTTTGTACTTTCAGCCATAAAATGCTAGTCTAACAATAGGCTAAGAGCTGCCATTCCTCAGCAACATTTATCTCAAAAAAAAAAAGCAAAGAGAGTACATGTTTGCTGCTTCAGAACTCGAAAAGTGGCAGTAGGGACCTAAGAAAAATAAGTGAAATTAAAGCAATGGAGTAAGAATCCAAACATAATGGGATATAAAAATGGAGAACATAGACATAATATGTGATTGAAACATGGACAAAATATGAGAAATGTACAAACCATTTCATCAATGAGAACTAACTCCAAGGATGGTTTTGTGTTGGATCCGGGAAAAGGTCCCTTAGAGAACACCCGCATTATGAACACCTTGATTGTAGATCCTTGACAAATTTCCTTGACGCTAGAAACTGTGGTTATTTCTCCTTTCATGTCCATGGTGAACAAAAGTGAGTGAGTGCCAATTAATGGGATGATGGGGGAATGGATTAATAAGAAACAGTATTTGTAAAATGGGAGGGAAAATGGATAAAATCAAATTAGAAATTAAGATTTTTTGAAAAAATAGGAAGACATAAAACACTAACAACTTCTATAGTCATCTGAAATAAACAAAACAATAAGCAGTTAAGAAACAAATTAAAAATTAAAATCCAATGGAATCACATAAAATAGAAAAAAAAATGAAAAAAATCAATTCAGAATTTAAGTTTTTTTTTTTTTTGAGAAAATATGAAGAAAATAAAATACTAACAACTTTAATAGTCATCTGATAAAAACAAATCAATTGGCAGATAAGAAACAAATAAAAAACACAAATCAAAAGGGGAGGGAAAATGGATAAAATCAAATAACAAATTAAGATGTTTTTAGAAAATAGGAAGAAATTAAAAAAATCAACTTCTGTATGCATCCGGAAAAAAAAACATTAGCAGCTAAGAAACAAATCAAAATCCAACTTACTCACAAAAAATAGGACTAAATAAGAAAGTGGATAAAATCAAATTAGAATTTAAGATTTTTTGAGAAAATCATTCGAAAATAAAATACTAACGGTCCATATCTATATATGCAATACCAAATCAGTCCATATCAAGCTATTTTTTGTATCTAATCGGCTCGATAGATTTAAATTGCAGACCATGAAATTAGGAACAATATAAAATAAATAACAAACCTGAACAAATCAGTCCACATAATAATGTTTGAATTCAGCTGTGTTGATTGGTTTGTTTCAAGCCATCTTGTTTGCCGATTTCTATATTCCCATTCCATCTATTCTATCGTCATCCGAAAAAAACAAAATAATTAGTAGATAAGAAACAAATCAAAATCCAATCGACACACAAAAAATAGGAATAATTATAAAAAATAACAAATCTATAATAATCCGTCCAACACCAAATCATTCCATATCTAGCTATCTATTGTATCTACTCAGATCGATAAATTTAAATTGCAGAACATGAAATTAGGAACAAACTAAAATAAATAACAACCGAAGGAGGGGCGTTTCTTCTACCTGTTGAAGGCACCGAGCAACCGAAGGAGGGGCATTTCTTCTACCTGATGAAGCAATTGAGCATCGATAGGAGAATCGAGGGAGATGACGGTGGGCGGGGAGGAAGACGACGTTGGGCGGGGAGGAAGGCGACGGAAGCGGCGAGGGTGGGCGCAGGCGAATGTTCGGAGGAAGCCAGAACCCTAGGCCAATTTGGGGAAGGGGAGGAAGGCGACGGAAGCGGCGAGGGCGGGCGCGGGCGAATGCTCGGAGGAAGCCAGAACCCTAGGCCAATTTGGGGAAGGGGAGGAAGGCGACGGAAGCGGCGAGGGTGGGCGCGGGCGAATGCTCGGAGGAAGCCAGAACCCTAGGCCAATTTGGGGGGAAAAATAAAAAGACGTAAAGGAGGGTTGGGGAAAACAAAAAAAAATATAATAAAATAGATTGGTTAAATTAGCTGAATTTAAGGAGAGAAAGACACATCAGCTAAGTCTTCTTTTTAAAGTTATATATAGATATATAGATATATAGATTCACTAATTAGGTAAAAAAAATTCTCAAAAAAATATGTCCCAAGTCCCAACCAAATAGTGAATACCCGATTGATTGGAAATCGGGTAAAGATGCAGTCGGGTTGGTTTACTTGATTAGGTTCAACACTTCGACGGCTCAAGGTTGCTGATGCCGTGCGGCGAAGATAGAGAGAGATGGGAGCAGCGGCGAAGCTACTGCAATGGCGGGCGATCACGAAAGAAGCAGCAGAGCATACGATGATAATTGTCAAGTTCCTCTCTTTACTTCACATCACCAACGCCTACCTCTGCACCCCTACTCTCGTACCCCTCTGTCTATCTCCAATCTCTACATTTACATCCGCTGAAATTGAAGCGAATTTGGCTATTTTGATGGTGGATTTTCGCTAATTGACGAACAGGTGTACGGCCCCAGCATGCTACCTACGCTGAATTTCAGGGGAGACGTTCTCCTGTCGGAGAGGATTTCTCATCGGCTAGGGAAATTGGGGCCTGGAGATGTCGTCCTTGTCAAGTCTCCAATAAACCCTAGGAAGACTGTCACCAAGCGCATTGTCGCCATGGAAGGCGATCGTGTTAGCTTCGCTGCCGATCCCTTCAGCTCTGACGTATTCGAAACCATTCACGTTCGTCCAATTTCTTATCTACTACTTCTATGCTTTGTGCATTACTGTGGAATGTTTGAGCATCTTATATCAATGTTCATCGAATTGCTTGCAACCCTAACTAGTTTTACTGGAAATTCTAGCTTTATTTAATCAAAATACACAATCATCTGCACTGATTTGGGATCTGTCATAAGGTGCAAAGATTAAGGGCATTTGCAAAGCTAAGTAGCTAACCCATTGATGGGTTGATTTGCAAAAATCAGGTGATTTACTGTCATTCCTATAAAGATTAGCTTTAACAAGTTAGGGGATCTTCTGATGTATTTTGCATTTGACCATCTTTCCTTGTTTATTTCTTCATGCTGAAGTTTGTGGTTCAACCATTTTCACTTATGGTTTCTATGGTTGATTGCGCATCTAGGTTCCGAAGGGACATGTTTGGATTCAAGGAGACAACATTCATTCATCATATGATTCCCGAAATTTCGGTCCAGTTCCATATGCTCTAATCCAAGGGAAAGTGTTTTGCAGGGTATGAACTGAACAATCTTTTACCTTTCTTTCTTCTGCTACACTAAGATGCATTCCCATTCTTATGTATTAATATTTGCTATTTTGAGATGGCCCATTTGTCAAAATCTCAAGCATTTCCAATCGCACAGGTATGGCCGCTTAATGAGTTTGGATCTCTAGACTGATCTACGGCCCTTCGGCTTACATCAGGACTTCTTTTCTTGACTTTCTTCAGTATGATGGTCTCAATCTTACAGCTTAGCATGATTGTTTTTTCACATTGTAACATTTTTGAGAAATTTATCATTAGTTGTTATCCGGACGGGGGATTGTCTTATAATCCATTAGTTATAGGATTAGTTTTGTCATTGCTCCAAACATCCTTATGCTGCTGTAATGTTATGTTGAAATACCTCACTCCTTTTCTTCTTCCTTAATTTTTTTTTTTTTCTGTGAGAGCAGAAACCTCACTCCTGAAATCCTGTGAATCAGGTGGGATCTTCTACAACACTCCCTACACCCCTCGCTACTCCACTAAATTTTTTTAACATTTATTTAATCTTAAAAAAAATTATAAAAATTATATTTATATTCCTAACATCTATTTTTATATATTTATAAAATTTTATTTTGAAAAATCATGTTTTAAAATTTTTAATAATTGTATTTTGTAAAATATTATCTTTTTAATTTTAAAAAATTGTAAAACATGATTTTTCAAAATAAATTTTTATAAAGATACAAAAATATATATTAGGAATCTAAATATAATTTTTATAATTTTTTTAAGAATAAATAAATGGTAAATATTTTTGTGTTGTAGGGAGGGGAGTAGGAAAAGTGTTGTAGAAGATCTTGGTTGCCTGTGAATAAACACACTTCAACACACCCACACCCAGCTCAGTTTATGTACAAAGTAGTCTAACTAACCACCTACCTAACTATATCTATATTCTATATTATTAATATACTCAAACAGAGGCCGTTGGAGCGACATCGCGTCCACGGAATTTTCTGGATTAAACGAGACTATTTTTGGATTAAAGTGATATTATATTTTTGGGTCACATCAATTAATAAGTCAATATAGTTAGGTAAAAAACCTATCTTTCTAGATCACTGAAATTAATTATAACTATATTACAAAAGAAATCTATATAAAATAACTTTATATATTGCACCTTTAGTGGATCCGAATCCGATAACTATTAACTGATGGATGAGTTGCTACTCACTGCTCATGTTCTTGCATCGTTTATGCTAGTTTCGCCTACAACTGCATCCTTGTAATTTAGTGGTTCTGCCTTTTGTTGTTTTATGTCTTCATCTTATTGACGGTCTATCCGTCGCCGATTTCTTCGACCTCTCGACCCACCAGGCATGTCTGGTGCGTCGAATTCTTACTTAATCAAAAAAAAAATCCGATAACTATCTAATATATAAAGGAAAAATGACCCAAAATAATACAAACTATCGTTCGTGAACCGAAAATAATACGAATTTTGAAAATCGCCGGTTGGTATACCAACTATTGCGTATTAAACCAATTTTGATCGATAGTAAATTTAGGGTTTCAGCAGCTAATTCCCAAATTCACACATTCTTTTATTTTAATTCATCTAAAAAAAATATAATGACATGGATGCCATGTCATTAAAAAAAATTAAAGTCTAGTTGCCACGTCATACCGGTCATCGGAAATTTGGTCAGAAATGGTTTCGTATCGAAATTGGTTTAATATTCAATAGTTTGTATACTAATTGGTGATTTTCAAAGTTCGTATTATTTTCGGTTCACGGCCGATAGTTTGTATTATTTGGGGTCATTTTTCCATATATAAAATATAATATATAGTAAATTTAGATAGATTTCACGTATATTAAAAATTGTATTTCAATAAACTGGTATCATATATTAATATATTATAGTTCACTAAACGGAATTAATTGAAAGGATCTTATCACGTACCCTATACCGAAAATGAAATTATTTTGCACATCTTGTGATATATATATAAATGGGTGGAGGGAATTAGATCTGGACCGTTCAAGTTAAAATTATCTACGGTCCATATTCGATTTCAGCTTCCACCGACTGTTCGTCTGATCTCTTTGTTTGGGCCGCATCTATACACATCTCCCGCTGTCTTCAATTCAGAGCCGACTCGCCATGGAGAAGATTTCGTCGCCGCCGCCTTCCACCGCCTTGCTTTCTTCCTCCCTTGTGTATTCGCCTGGTCGTCTCCCTCTGTCTATCTCCGTTACTTTCTTCTTCTTCTTCTTCATCTGTTGTCGTCTTCTACCAACGCTCCGGATTCGGTTGCATAACACAGATACGTCTTCTCTCTTCTAATTAAGATTCCCAATTTTCAATTTCTCACCGTTGTTCTATAATCAGCCGCCTATGTTCGTCTTCGGCTTCTTTGGCGATTCTACTTCTCAGGTGACCTAATTTCCGCTTTGGTTTCCGATTTGGAATAATAGGTTTTCCGATTCCGTCATCAATTCGTTTAATTTCTCCTCATCAATTTGTGCTTCTAGATGTGTTACACGGTTGTGTTGTGTATGCATCTTTATCTCGGCCGATTTTCCAGATCCCGCCTTGTATTTTTCCTTAGGTATCAGTGCAGATCCCCTACAACCTCTTTCCTACTCCACTCCCTACATCACAAAAATATTTAACATTTATTTAATCTTAAAAAAAATTATAAAAATTATATTTGGATTCCTACTATCTATTTTTATATGTTTATAAAATTTTATTTTAAAAATTTATATTTTACAATTTTTAAAAATTAAAAAGACAATATTTTACAAAATACAATTATGATAGGATCCTCTCCTAATTAATGAGATCCTTCCTAATATTTTCCTAATAGAGTGATCTCAACCATTGAATTAAATCAATGGTTAAGATTAAATCTTTTTAAATTAATTAATCCCAAAACTGTACGTCTTCCTCTCTCAGTACTTTCGTTCGATTCCCAATACTTTCATTCGATCCAAGGAGCGATTTCACAAAGTTAAGAGAGGTCGGGATAGAGAAGAGAGAGCGAGTCCAACACTTTGGTCCATCGCCAATGTCTGTGGCAGCTTCTATCGGCATCCGAAGAGACCTTCAATTCTTGCTGGGGGCCTCGACGAATTGCGCTCAGTTGGTGACTTCATCGATCTTAGAGAGACTGTACTACCACGCCCATGGAATATACTGTTCTCTTTATTATCATCCTCGGTGTAAGTCGAAAGGGGCTTTTCATGGGATGTAAAGTACGTAGTTTAAGGTGTAGTCCGAGTTCCAAACGGTGCCATTTTGATGGCCCGGGCAGAGCCTCAATACCGATTTCGTTGTCGATTCAACACATCTCTTGCACGCCACCTATGACGATCGACACATATAATAATTATTAAGTAACAAATTAAAGTTTTCATCAATGAATTTAATTGCACACTAACTAAATTACCTAAGAAAGGACGTTTCGCCAACAATCGTAGGGAGCGTGAATTTCGCCGAATTTTGAACGGTGGGAAATCGAGGCGGAGGAGGAGGCGAGATCGGAAAAGGCACCGATAAGAGAAGTTTCGAAGGAGGCATCGGAATCGGTGGAACAACGGTGGGTGATGAATCGATCGGTGGCGTGCGGTTGCAAACGGAAGAAGAAGAAGAAGGGTTAATTATAATGATCTAATCCTAACCGTCGATTTGATTCAAGGGCCAAGATTAGTTCATTTAGGCAAATATAATAAGGAAGCTTCTTCTTATTAGCCTATTATGAGAGGATCCTAGCCTTGGGATTCAGGGTACAAATCCATCATTCCCTCTCTCCTCATCTCTTTACCCAAAACACGAAAACCTACAAAAACACATAAGCCGGGAGCTAGATCAGTAAACATGGAGGAAGCCATGGCACGCCTCAACGGCGTCACCGACTCCCCCCAGGACATCCCCACCCACCCCTCTCGGAAGCCCACTACCGGCGCCTCCTCCAAGCGGAGCCTCAAGGGCACCCCTAACCCCACCACGGGGTAAATTGGCGTCCGGCGCCGCTCACGGGGCCGCTACAACGCCAGGATACACGACCATCACACCAAGGCGCGCCGCTGGCTCGGCACCTTCAACACCGTCGAGGAGGCCGCCTGCGCCTACGACGCCGCCGCCCTCATTTAGGCAAGGTCGCCTGCGCAAACGGAAGAAGAAGGAGGGTTGATTATAATGATCTAATCCTAACCGTCGATTTGATTCAAGGGCCAAGATTAGTTCATATAGGCAAATATAATAAGGAAGCTTCTTCTTATTAGCCTATTAGGAGAGGATCCTAGCCTTGGGATCCAGGGTACAAATCCATCATTCTCTCTCTCCTGTGCAAACGGAAGAAGAAGGAGGGTTAATTATAATGATCTAATCCTAACCGTCGATTTGATTCAAGGGCCAAGATTAGTTTATTTAGGCAAATACTAGTGTAATACCCGTGCCTTGAAGGCACGAGAGTTTGATCCATTTTAATTTGAACATCATTTTATATATTTATATAATACTATGTTAATATATGCGTGTTTACAACAAAAATATGTATAGAGTATTTTTTTATAATTTATAAATTAGTATTTATTTTTTGATAGTCATTTAAGATGTCTAAACTATTAAATTATAAAAAAAAACTTTTTTTTTCTCTAATTGATTTTTATAATTAATTTTTAAAATCGAATATTTACAAATTGATTATTACATGTTCGTTGTATGTAGACATTGTGGGGAATATTGCAATCGGTTAAATACGATAAATCAATAATTTCAATATCCAAAAATAAAATCAGCCAAGATTTGACGAATGTTCAATGTACTTAGACGATTAAAATAGATCACAAATTGACATACAACATATCAAATTAAATAATATTTTAGTATAAAAATAGGAAACAAATATTTTTAAAATAGGAAACAGATATTTTAAAATTTCAGCAATAGTATTGACCAATAAGAAAATACCATTTGAATAAAAAAATCCAAGTTTGATTGTGGGCGTGACACGTCAGCAAAATGATAGTAGAATTAGTACTATTAATAGATAATAAGGAAGCTTCTTCTTATTAGCCTATTAGGAGAGGATCCTAGCCTTGGGATCCAGGGTACAAATCCATCATTCCCTCTCTCCTCATCTCTTTACCCAAAACACGGAAACCTACAAAACACATAAGTCAGGAGCTAGATCAGTAAACATGGAGGAAGCCATGGCACGCCTCAACGGAGTCACCGACTCCCCCCAGGACATCTCCACCCACCCCTCTCGGAAGCCCACTACCGGCGCCGCCTCCTCCAAGCGGAGCCTCAAGGATCCGAGAATCCCGAGCCAGGTCGTATCAAATCCCGAGCCAGGCCGCCCTCATTTAGGCAAGGCCGCCTGCGCAAACGGAAGAAGAAGGAGGGTTAATTATAATGATCTAGTCCTAACCGTCGATTTGATTCAAGGGCCAAGATTAGTTCATTTAGGCAAATATAATAAGGAAGCTTCTTCTTATTAGCCTATTAGGAGAGGATCCTAGCCTTGGGATCCAGGGTACAAATCCATCATTCCCTCTCTCCTGTGCAAACGGAAGAAGAAGGAGGGTTAATTATAATGATCTAATCCTAACCGTCGATTTGATTCAAGGGCCAAGATTAGTTCATTTAGGCAAATATAATAAGGAAGCTTCTTCTTATTAGCCTATTAGGAGAGGATCCTAGCCTTGGGATCCAGGGTACAAATACATCATTCCCTCTCTCCTCATCTCTTTACCCAAAACACAGAAACCTACAAAACACATAAGTCAGGAGCCAGATCAGTAAGCATGGAGGAAGCCATGGCACGCCTCAACGGCGTCACCGACTCCCCCCAGGACATCCCCACCCTCATTTAGGCAAATCCCGAGCCAGGCTGCCCTCATTTAGACAAGGCCGCCTGCGCAAACGGAAGAAGAAGGATGGTTAATTATAATGATCTAATCCTAACCGTCGATTTGATTCAAGGGCCAAGATTAGTTCATTTAGGCAAATATAATAAGGAAGCTTCTTCTTATTAGCCTATTAGGAGATGATCCTAGCCTTGGGATCCAGGGTACAAATCCATCATTCCCTCTCTCCTGTGCAAACGGAAGAAGAAGGAGAGTTAATTATAATGATCTAATCTTAACCGTCGATTTGTTTCAAGGGCCAAGATTAGTTCAGACAAATATAATAAGGAAGCTTTTAGGCAAATATAATAAGGAAGCTTCTTCTTATTAGCCTATTAGGAGAGGATCCTAGCCTTGGAATCCTGGGTACAAATCCATCATTCCCTCTCTCCTCATCTCAGGAGCTAGATCAGTAAACATGGAGGAAGCCATGGCACGCCTCAACGGCGTCACCGACTCCCCCCAGGACATCCCCATCCTCATTTAGGCAAATCCCGAGCCAGGCCGCCCTCATTTAGGCAAGGCCGCCTGCGCAAACGGAAGAAGAAGGATGGTTAATTATAATGATCTAATCCTAACCGTCGATTTGATTCAAGGGCCAAGATTAGTTCATTTAGGCAAATATAATAAGGAAGCTTCTTCTTATTAGCCTATTAGGAGAGGATCCTAGCCTTGGGATCCAGTGTACAAATCCATCAATCCCTCTCTCCTGTGCAAACGGAAGAAGAAGGAGGGTTCATTATAATGATCTAATCCTAACCGTCGATTTGATTCAAGGGCCAAGATTAGTTCATTTAGGCAAATATAATAAGGAAGCTTTTAGGCAAATATAATAAGGAAGCTTCTTCTTATTAGCATATTAGGAGAGGATCCTAGCCTTGGGATCCAGGGTATAAATCCATCATTCCCTCTCTCCTCATCTCAGGAGCTAGACCAGTAAACATAGAGGAAGCCATGGCACGCCTCAACGGCATCACCGACTCCCCCCAGGACATCCCCACCCTCATTTAGGCAAATCCCGAGCCAGGCCGCCCTCATTTAGGCAAGGCCGCCTGCGCAAACGGAAGAAGAAGGATGGTTAATTATAATGATCTAATCCTAACCGTCGATTTGATTCAAGGGCCAAGAATAGTTCATTTAGGCAAATATAATAAGGAAGCTTCTTCTTATTAGCCTATTAGGAGAGGATCCTAGCCTTGAGATCCAGGGTACAAATCCATCATTCCCTCTCTCCTGTGCAAACGGAAGAAGAAGGAGAGTTAATTATAATGATCTAATCCTAACCGTCGATTTGATTCAAGGGCCAAGATTAGTTCATTTAGGCAAATATAATAAGGAAGCTTTTAGGCAAATATAATAAGGAAGCTTCTTCTTATTAGCCTATTAGGAGAGGATCATAGCCTTGAGATCCAGGGTACAAATCCATCATTACCTCTCTCCTCATCTCAGGAGCTAGATCAGTAAACATGGAGGAAGCCATGACACGGCTCAACGGCGTCACCGACTCCCCCCAGACATCCCCACCCACCCCTCTCGGAAGCCCACCACCGGCGCCGCCTCCTCCAAGCGGAGCCAAGGGTCCGAGAATCCCGAGTCGTATCAAATCGGGAGTCGTGTCGGGTTTATTTTATTTTTGTTTATAAGATCGGGATCCACCATTTTACACAAAAGTTTAAGCCAATATGTAGGGCTTCCCAACCTTATATTTTGGTTTGTTATACCATCCACTGTGGGAGGGCTATTTTATCCCAACAGTCTACCCTCCCCCACCTCCCCGCCGCCGTCGACCCCTAATTCTCCGCCGGCCTCTACGGCCTCTCCAAGCCCCTCAGAATGGACTTATACGGCCGCCAGTTTCACAAGGCGCCGCCCCACACCTGCGATTGGGCCTGCAATTACTACCATCCAGGCTAGACACGGCCACGGGTCCGACCCGCCGGGTCGACAACTCGGGGAGGGTGACCCTAACCCTGACCCGGGGTTGGGACGGGTCGGCGGGTTGGGTGACCCGGTGGGTCGACGGGTCGGACTGTCGGGTCGGCCATGTGGCACCAAATCGGGTACCCAACAAGTTTTGCTGGTCTACCCGCCAGGTCAACCATTTTTTTTTTAAAAAAAAAGTGTTTTAAACCCAAAATAAAACTCAACTCAAGTCTTTCACCACACTTTCGAAATGGAAAGATTTAAGGTTGACAAAACATGGTATGTGGGAAGATATATATAGATATCTTCATTCCACTCCCATTATTTCATCACACTTTAGATGTGGGAAAGAAAAGGTTGGATTGTGGGAATGACAAGTAGGGTATGAGGATCTATATATAGAGAAAATAGAGGTAATTAGCCCACTTTCGATGTGGGACAGAAATATGAGAAATGAAAGAAAATGTGAGAAATTGATATTTAAGTATATGATGTAAAATATAATGTAATTAAAGTCTTTGGTTTATATGGTGGAATATAATGTAATTTAAGTATTTGGACTATATGATGTAACATATAATAATATAATTAAAGTGTTTACCTCTTAAGATTTAATGAAATGAATAACACATGGTGATGAAATATCATGATACAATATATCAAGTTATGTTGGATTAATCTTTCTATTTAACTTAATTGATAGTTGTGTTGATCCATTAATCAATCATAAGTATTTTATTTTACTTGCATTATTATGTTAATTTCTTGATCAATGATTTCAAATCTAGGTTCTTCTTCATATAGATATGTTAAACTTTATCGTTTAAAGTTGAATTAGCCACATGTTGTGTATACACTTAATGATGATGTTATTAGAATTACATACTTGGGTTGCTTGTTATGACGTACATGAAAAGACACATTGAAAAAGTATTGCCAATATTATATTTCATTCTTGTGTTTGAAAATTCGAAGTTCTATACTCCATCCGTTCCATAATACATGTCCCTTTACTTTTTAACACGCTTTTTAATGAGCGAAAAACTCTATAAAATATTATTCTTTTAATTAATTTTTTTTATACAATATGATACTTATTAGTAATGAGTATCATATTGTATAAAAAAATTAATTAAAAAAATAATATTTTATAGAGTTTTTCGCTCATTAAAAAGCGTGTTAAAAAGCAAAAGGCCATGTATTATGGAACGGAGGGAGTATCATTTTGAAAATAAACGAAAACTCGACATTAAGGATACTATACAAGTGTAACGGCTTTATCAATAACAATATTTGTATTATTTGAAATTATATCATAAAGACTCCTAACTTAGTATCATATAGAATGATATAGAATGATTTATAAGTATGGATTGACATTAAAAACCGAATGGTAGAGATTGAAGACATGGTGTAGTTTATAGTTTCTACCCTTGTCCTTGTCCCACATTGAAAACTAGAGGAAAAGGGGGTGCTAAGTCTATAAAAGGAGAAGCATGGGGTGTTAAGTCTCACATTGCCATTGCATATTACATTATGTAATATTATGAATTATTCTAATAATAATTTATATAATTTACATAATAATTATAAATTTATTTTATTAAAAATAAATTTTTTCAAAAAAAAAAAATTTTAAAATGGCGGGTTGACCCGGCGGGTCGAACCGGGTCGGACCCGCCGGGTCGACCCGTCGGGTCACGGGTTATCTTTTCCCCGACCCTAACCCTGACCCTCAACCCGACCTGACCCTTGGACCCGTGGACCCTGACCCGGCGGGTCACGGGTCGACCCGCTCGACCCGTGACCCGTGGCCATGTCTAATCCAGACTTCAATTTTAGGGATTTGTCTTCCATCAACAACCCCTCTCCAACTTGTTCTTCCTCTTCCAATTCGGCTAAGAAGATGAAATTCCTCACCTCTTCCTTGAATTCCTGCCCGCCCCAACCGCCGCCTTCATCGTCTTCCTCTTTGTAAAGCCTATCTTAATCTCAGTATAAATCCCGCATAAGATATAGTCGGAAGGCAGATACTATACAATTATATATTCGATATTTAGGAAACACTTTTGCTAATATTTATATTAAAGTATTCGAAGTATTAATCCGGAACATAGGGTTCCGGGTCATATACTCATACTATATAAATATATGCTAAGTGTTACACTAGATATCCCAACTAAACTATAGACTTTATATTATGTATGCCATGTTATATTGTCTATTGCTATGTTGTTACTTACCGGCCCACAAGCTGAAAGGCCCAAAGCCCAGCTTCATTAAGCCCAGCGTCGCAACAGCTAAAGCCCACTCACCTCTCTAGGGTTTCCAGCTAGCGCTCTATATAAGGAACTCACCATTCTAGGGTTCCGACACTTCGGCCGCTCCAATTGGTAAGCTCACCACAGTGAAAGAAAGAGAGAGAAGAGAGGATTCCCATCTCCGGCGACATCCTCGGCGATGAAGGCTTCAAGATCTAGGGCGCATCCGCTCATCGGACCCCAGATCTGAACTCGGTGAAGAAGAAGAAGCACCTTGCTTCCTTGGCTGCGAGCTACTGTCTCGTACAAGGGTTTCCGGCGATGATCTGCGCTTCGAAAGCCAGATCTGAGGGAGTTCTTCTTACCGCTTCTAGTTTTTCTCTTGTACTTTCGTTCATGGCTATTTTTGGTTGGATCGCTTGTATTCTTGTATAGAAACTGCAACCCGTATCTTGTAATCGGAAAAACGAGCATAGTGAATTGGGCCTGAGTCTCCCCGAACCTGAGACTCCGCGGAGTAGGATTTGATCCGAACCGCGTCACCACTTCCTGTTGTTCTTTATCTCGCTTTTATGTTTCTGTATAAGCTACTTTTCGAGATCTCAGATCCTACTCTAAGGTTCTAGATCTACAGACTGGTATCAGAGCCTCAGATCCGCTCTTACCGTCGCTTCCGCTTCTGAAAACCTTGGTGTTTTTCTTTAGTTTTCTTTCTTGCTTTCGAAAAACTCGACCAAGTACACTGACTATTTTGTTTTCTGTGTTTAACTCAGGTACCTAAACGTGGACAACAACTACCGCATCAAGCCCTTCGATGGCGTCATCGACTTCGCCATGTGGCAAGTCAAGATGCGCGCCATCTTAATAAAGGAAGGCTGTTGGAAAGCTATCTCCCACCCAGTGGAGATCCCGGCGTCATCCTCGTCAAAGGAAGAGGTCGACGACAAAGGGAAGAAGGTAGCCCCAACAGACGATGAGCTCGAGATGGATCTCAAAGCTCATTCAGAGATAATGCTGAGGTTAACTGACGGCATAGCCCGTCAGGTGGTAAGATTCTCTTCCGCCTCCTCTCTCTGGAAAGCCCTGGAGGAGCTTTTCTTAACTAAATCTCTGCCCTCCAGGATCTCTTTGCTCTGTAGATTGTTTACGTTTAAAATGGACACTGCTCTTACTTTAGACGACAATCTTGATAAGTTCCTTAAAATGACCCAAGAACTGGAAAGATGCAAAGATGTGATTAAAGACACTCACCAAGCTATCCTTATTCTGAATGCTTTACCTGCTCAGTTTGACAACTTCAAAGATGTTATTCAGTTCAGTAGTTCTGAGTTATCTAAAGATAAAATCATTGAGTCCATTATTGAAAAGAATGAACTTATGAAGGTTTTTAAGATAAAAGGACACCCTGCTAAAGCTGATAAATCTGAAAAAACTGAGGTTCTTTTTACCAAAGGAAAAGATAAAAAGGGTAACAAGTATAAAAAGAATAAAAAGGATAAAAAGGATCAAGCATCTTCTTCTGAAAAACCTGATAAGGATCCCAACTCTAAATGCAATTATTGTGGGAATTTGGGTCATTGGGTTAAGGATTGCAGAAAAAAGAAAAGGGCTGAGCAGTTGGCTCAGAAAAATAAGACTGAATTATCTGCCTCTGTGCTTGAGTCTATGAGTTCTTATCCTGCTGAATTGTTCATGTGTGCTAATAGTTGTGATAAATTCCCTATTAATGCTGATACATGGATACTTGATTCTGGCTGTACCATGCATGCTACTCCTAATAAAAACATGTTTAAAACCCTTGATGAGTCTATTGCTAGTGATGTTATGTTAGGAGATGACACCATTTTAGATATAAAAGGTGTTGGTTCTGTTTCTCTGATTATGCATGATGATGTGGTTAGAACCTTTACAAATGTTAAGTATGTTCCTAATCTGAGAAGAATTTTAATGTCTGAGTCATCTCTTGAAGAAATTGGTTGTAATATATCTTCTTCTAATGGCATTGGATCTGTGTTTATGAATAATAGAGCTATTTTAAAAGCAAACAGGATTAAAGGGCTTTATTATGTCATTGCTAAACCTGCTAAAATAAACACTGTATCTTTGCATGTGATGACTGAATCTGAAACCAAAACTTGGCATAACAGAATGGGCCACATTGGTAACAAAGGTCTATTTCAATTGTATAAATCTGGATTACTTCCTAAGAAACCTGCAACTTTGGATTTCTATGAGAATTGTGTGCTAGGCAAATCTGCTAAGTTACAGTTTCCTAAATCTGCATATGTTGCTTCCTCTCCTCTTGAGTATGTGCATTCTGATCTTTGGGGTCCTGCCCAGGTTGACTCTGTCAGTAAAATGAAATATTTTATTACTTTCATAGATCATTTCTCTAGGAAGGTCTGACTGACTTTGCTTAAATCTAAAGATCATGCTTTTACTGCTTTCAAGGATTGGAAAATTATGGTTGAGTCTCAATCTGGATTTAAATTGAAATGTTTAAAGACTGACAATGGCCTGAAATATTGTAACAAAGAGTTTGATAATTTCTGTAATGCTAATGGTATAAAAAGACATTTAACTGTCCCTGGAACACCACAACAAAATGGTACAGCAGAAAGGATGAATAGAACTCTTCTAGAAAAGACAAGATGTATGCTAATAAGTGCTGGTCTGAAACCCAGTTTGTGGGGTGAAGCTGTTATCACAGCTGCCTACTTAATCAATAGATCACCCTCTAGTGCCATAGGATTTAAAACTCCACAAGAAAAATGGACTAATAAACCCCCTAATCTGACTTACCTTCGGCCTTTTGGTTGTACTGTTTATGCCTACATATCACAAGGGAAGTTACAACCTAGAGCTGTGAAAGGAATACTGTTAGGTTATCCAGAAGGGGTTAAGGGTTATAGAATTCTATTGATACAACCTGGGGGTTACAAAGTGATATCTGCTAGAAATGTAAAATTTAATGAGCTTGATTTCCACTTTAAGACCACACTAACATCTACTGCACAAGAAACAGGTACCACTCAGCACAACAACTGGAACTCCGTCCAGTTTGGCCCTGCTGCCACTGATGCTGAATTGGAGGATATGGAGTTCGACATAGGGGCTTCACCTACACTTCCCCAACCATCCACATCACGAGGGGAACACAAAGGTGAAGAGGAAACAAAGGAAACTGCTGGAGAAACAGAAACACCTGAAGAAGAGGCTGACAACACTGATGAAGAACCTCCTGAAGCAGAAGAACCAGCTTTAATACCTGCTTTACCTTCTTCTCCCCTCTCTTCTGGTTCTGTACCCGGCTTGTCTAATAACTCTGGTTTCTCCTCTCCCCCTTCTTTTGATTTATCTGTGCATGCTAATGTGAATGATTATCAGTTAGTTAGAGATAGGGAGCCTAGGGTTAGCATACCTAACAAAAAGTATACTAGTTACTTAGTTGAGTATACCCTCATAACAGTTGAAACCATTAGGCACCCTACTACTCCTAGCTCCTTCGAAAAAGTTAACTCCAATTCCCACTCTAAGTATTGGTTTAAAGCCATGCAAGAAGAGATAGATTATATGCATCAGAATAAAACCTGGACCCTCGTTCCTAAACCTGAAAAAGCTAGGCTTATAGACTCTAAGTGGATTTTTAAGCTTAAAGAAGGCTTAAACCCAACCGATCCTCCTAGGTTTAAAGCCCGTCTAGTAGCCAAAGGCTTTACTCAGCGAGAGGGTTTAGACTATAACGATATATTTGCCCCTGTAGTCAAATATAAAACCATGAGATTACTCCTTTCTATGGTTGCTGTTTTCAATTGGGAACTAGAACAGATGGATGTTAAGACCGCATTCCTCCATGGGGATTTAGATGAGACTATCTACATGCGTCAGCCTAAGGGTTTCGTAGATAAAAGATACCCTAATCATGTCTGTCTCCTTAGAAGGTCTATCTATGGTCTTAAGCAATCACCCCGTCAATGGAATCTTAAGTTTGATGCCGTTATAAAGAAACTAGGCTTTCATAGAAGTGCTTATGATAATTGTCTTTATTTTAAGTGTCCAGCTTCTAAGAATGCCATCTATGTTCTCCTTTATGTTGATGATATACTATTGATCAGTAACTCCTTGGTTCTAATCTCTGGAGTAAAAGCTGATCTCAAAAAGTATTTCGACATGAAGGATCTTGGTAGAGCTAAGAAAATCCTAGGGGTCAACATCTTTAGAAACCGTTCCAATAACAGCATTTGGCTAACTCAGGATGACTATGTCTTAAAGGTTCTTAAGAGGTTTAACATGGTAGACTCCAAACCCACAGCCATACCTTTAGGAGGGCACCTTGAGTTGACTAAGAAAAGCTGTCCGACCAAGCCTTCTGAGATCCAGGATATGGCTAAAGTCCCCTATGACGTAGCTGTAGGTTCTGTCATGTACGCAATGCTCTGCACTCGACCTGACCTAGCCTTCTCCATTAGTGTCCTTAGCCGATTCATGTCAAATCCTGGTATGGACCACTGGAATGCTATGAAATACCTCCTTAGGTATATCTCCGGCACTAGAGATCTGTGTCTAGCTTATAAGCAGTACTCTCCCCTAGACCAGCTGTATGGTTTCGTAGATGTCGACTTTGCTAGTAACAAAGATAACCGAAAATCTACCACTGCCTACTACTTCACTTGGGCAGGAAACTGTATATCTTGGAAATCGCAGCAACAAACCGTTGTGGCGTTATCCTCGACCGAAGCCGAATATATGGCTGCTACTGAAGCAGCTAAAGAGGCTATTTGGTTGAAGGGCATCTTAGGAGAGATTCTTAAAAAGAAATTCAAACCTGTGATTTACACTGATAGCCAGAGTGCCCTTTACCTTTGTAAGGATCCTATGTATCACGAGAAAACCAAGCATATTGATGTTAGGTTCCACTTCATCAGGAATAGGATAGAAGCCTCTGAGCTAGATGCTAAGAAAATTAAAGGTGAGGAAAACCCTGCTGACTTCGGCACTAAAGTTGTGCCTTCTAACAAGTTCTGTTTCTGCAGGGACTTCCTGCATATAGAGAGGCCTCCTTAGCCTCTCACACATGAGTCGACGACGGTCCGGTCGTTCACTCAGGTCCAGTCGAGTTCACTATGTTTTGATTACTAGGGATCAATACTTAGATTAGGAGGGCAAATTGTAAACAGCAAGGCAGTTTCCGAGGCCACAGATAGATTGAGTTCATCACATACTTTTTTTTTCGAATAAAATCAAACACATTCTCTGATGATCAATTGTTCGATTTTTACAGAGTTCCACAACAAGCTAGAAATCTAGGAGCTCCTCCACCTTGTACTTTCTTAGATTTCATATAGCAGAGGGTGTTGTTCCCTCGTAGTTTTGTTTATGGAATTCCTTAGGTTCGATTTCACCCCTAATTTCTGGTATGTTTTTTTTCCAGGGTTGTATATGACAAAGCAGGATGATGTTTTTGGGGTAACTCAAAGAAGAAGGGAACAAACAACCTTTAGATTCTTCACAGGTGCACATTTTTTTGTTAACTGATGTGTTGTCTATGACTGGTTTCTTGGATCTTACTCTATATTATGATTATTAACTTAGTTCTAACCACCAGGCTTTCTACTCCTCGCCGTCCGTCTTATCCTTCCTTTTGTCGTCGTCATTGTTCCCACAAGAGGAGCCTTAAGATCGAAGGCAAGGCCAAAGCTTTAAAACCCACACAACTTTATTTACTGCCTCATTTATTTTACCACCATGGCTTCCGCGCTTTACCCTCGTGATATTTTTCATCAGTCACCATTGCAGAATGCAAAACTTCTCATTCTGATTGCATTAGATTTTTTTGGTCTGTTATCTTTTTAAAAAATTTGATTGATAACCTCAAATTTGTGACCCTCTGATGTGCTTTCTCTCCTTCAATTAGGTATGTTATTGTTGCCTTGGGATTTAGCTAGGGTCCTTAGGATTTAGGAGTTACAGTTTCAGATTTAGAATTAAAATTTCTCGTCCTAACCTGCTGGTTTTTGCTGCTGTATATTGCTGTTGTACATGGGAGGTAAAACATCTTTAAGCCTCTGTCTTACATCTGTCTTCATTTATTAAAAAAACTTAAAACTGAAAAATTGGTTTGAAAATTTGAAAATCAAAAGCTGATTACAGAATAAACTTACATTTAAGGTGATTGTTTTATCATTATATAAAATAATATACTTAAAAACCCAAAATTTAAAACAAATCAATCATCCTTTGTTAAATTTTGGTGTATATATATTTCCATATTAATGATCAGTTAAATACACCATGCGTATCACATATATATCTTTAATCAGTGATTAGTCTCAGGCTTTCTGAGCAGACTCTGAAAGCCGAAGAATTCAAGAATTTGTCTATTCATTTAAAGGAGCTCAAAGACAAGGCTGATTCTGAGTGCCTTCGAGCACTAGAAAAGAAGGAAGATGCAGTGTCGTCTCTTGCAGCACAAGAGTAGTTGAGAATAGCATTTATTAAGGAGCAATATGTGACAAAGGTGCAGGAAATTCGCCAGCAGCTTTCAATTTCAAAGAAGCACAGAGGAGATGTTGATGAAGCTACACGATGCTATTGATGAGGTGAGAAGAGGAGAAAAACTGAAGCTTCTCATCTTAAAAAGAACGAAGAGCTATCCTTGAAGATCTCGGAATTGGAGGATTAACTGCGTACAACACTTTCTGCTAACCGTGATAAAGTTATGGTATATGATAAAGCTAAGGCAGAACTAGAATGCTCACTGATTAGTCTTGAATGTTGCAAGGAGGAAAAGCAAAAACTTGTTGTTTCTCTAGAAGAATGCAATGAAGAAAAATCTAGAATTGTTGCTGAACTTAGCATGCATGATGAGAGAATGTTTGAGAAATTCTGCAGCTGCTAAAATTTTGACAGGGGAAAAGGAGGTATCACAAGCGGAACATTTATCCTGTGATTCAGCTACTGGAGCGGTTCGCCTGGAGAATGCAGATGAAAGCTCAACACGCATGAGAGAAGTTACGGGTACATCATCATTGAACGCATCACCTGGGAATGGTCACCATAAAAAGTTACAGCATCAAAGTTTTACAGAATATGGAGAATAAAATGGAAGTCCAGTCCATTTGAAAAAAGGACATGGGAAAGAGCACATACATTCACATATCATGCAGGTCAGTTTCTTTGACGTGCTAATATGATGAGTTGTCTTTTCACGTTACAGGAGTCACCTGATTATAATTTATCCAGTGTATTCCCTAGATTTGTTTACTGGTGCATTGTGGCTTTTTGGTTATAAAATTATTTTGTTATTATTTTTCTGAATCGCCACTAAGGTGCTATGGTTGAGCATTGTTGAAAAAGTAACATAATATGAATGCATATCTTCTAATTTTGAATAAAGAAGAAGAATAACTCTAATCCCCTGGCAGGATAATGGTAGAGGAATTGAAGAAGTTCCATTGGAATCACCTGGTCTAGAGCATGACGGAGAGACATTATCTCCTAGCATTGATCAATTAAGAACACAACATTTGAAGTCTAGCATGGACTTTCTACAAAAAGAGGTACGTAACTCATAATAATACATAGTTTTTGTGTTTTCTGCTCACTTATCTCTTGTCTATGCTGTACGTATGTTGCTGAACTGACAACTCGATGGTAGCACACAACTGGATTTTAATGTTTATATAGCATGAACCTTTACATCGTTTCATATGGCATGCCAAAGATTACATGCCTGGATTTTTGTCGCAAAATCATAATTGTATCTTTGAACTTACGGTTGGAAAAGATGAAAAGTGAAAATTCAATTCTCTCAAAAGATTATTTTGAGCCGCATATGGAAGGCTTAGGTAGAGAGTTGATCCAATTAGAGAAGGTAAATTCCAAAACCAAAACTCTACTCTCAATTCCATGCACCTTTTGCATTAAAAAACTGTACGAAGTAGCTGTGATTTAGCCAGTCCACCTATTAACTCAATCAACTGGATTGATTCCCTGCATCTCAGGTGAACGAGGAATTGCAAAACATGTCTCCTGAATTTAGAGATTTCCCAAGCAGTCAAGCTATGGAAATTCAATAGAAAGGGTACTTGCTTTGGTGCTGGAGCTCGCGGAAGCACTATAAGCTAAGAAACCATCAAGTCTTCAATTTCAAAGGTAGGTACCTTGTTGTTCGTGATGAGATTCTATGATCTCTTTAACAACAACAACCCAGTTAATCCCGCAGTGAAAGGACGACAAGGGGGAGAAAAAACATAAAGGGAAAGGACTTATCATATGCTTCATCTCCATACCAGATAAAAGACTCCTTTTAAAACTTTTCAATTTTGATGAAATTTTGGATTACTGGGTAAGGAAACATTTGAGCTCCAAAAGCATTTGTCAAGCATCATGATTCCAAGCCTCATGATTCTAAGCCATAATGAAACCCATCTGGGGCTGCGATGGGACCTTCCACGTTGCAATTACGATGGAGTTTAACTTACCGTTACAAGATGATATCGATAATGACTTGTGTATGTGTGGATTTTCCGATTTCTATTGCGATAATGACGTGTATGTGTATGGATTTTCCGATTTCTATTGCAATATTCCATAAAGTTATGTGCAATCAAACATTATTAAGGTAGCAGTCAAAGGCACCTTCAACCTCCTTAGATCATGCTGAAGATCGGGACCATGAAGAGGATTGTCTTCACATCCTCCATTAGCAACTACACAAGAATATATTGACGTTCGCCACAGACCAGTGTCGTGCGAAGCACGGCCCCTTATACCTAGTATATATATATATGCACGTACAGTTGATGCACAACTTATAATCGTGGTGAACATTTTTTTTTATATGACGAGGAACCCACCTTTGGTGGCAAACCCCGAGCACGTGACTCAGCCGGCAAGAGCCACGTACCAGGTTGGGGTGGAGGCAGGGATCGAACCCGGGACCTCCTTCCCACCCCCCTTGCTCCACACCAGTAGACCACCCCGACTGGGGCAATCGTGGTGAACATTTTGCACGAGTAAAGGTGACAATTAATACAATTTCACAAAATATTTATAATACGTACGTGTCAATAAATGATAAAATTTTACAAAAGAACTTATTTTATTGCTCAAAATCCATCATTATATATTACTATCTACATGCGATTTGTATATGTTTTATATTTTGGATTAACTTTTTGGTGCAATTCATATACGTGTCATATTCTGGATTAATACGATATTTTCTTTTCTTTTTTTATCTATATCAATTAATAAGCTAATATAATTTTGTCATCTCATTTAACAATTCCACTTATATTTATAAATATCTAACCTTATATCTTAATTAGTTAAAAAAACTTATCGTTTTATATCAAATAATCTATTCAATATTTGGTCAACTATTCTATGTTTTAGATCAAATTGAATATATTAAAGTATCAATTCAAATAAAATTCAAAACTTTCAAATAAGAAGATAAATAAGACTATATTACTCCGGATTTAAAAATAAAATAAAGAAATAAAATGACTTTTAGCATAGGAAGATTTTAATCAATATGGGTATAAGTAATTAACTAAAATTTTTTAGAATAAATATAATAGGGAGATTTAAAATCAATATGGGTATAACGTATACAAAAAGCTTTGTTGGTAAAACTTGAATGAAATAAAGTATAAATTGGATGAAATAAATATTTTATTAAAAACACGTATTTTTTTCAAACAATTTCAAAATGTTTTCATTTAAAAAAATTAAACTATTCATCTATACCTTAATTTCAAACAAATCAGTATATTAATTAATTTAATATTGTATGTAACTAAGGTACTTAATTTGAGTCTTTTTTTTTTTTTTTTTTTTTATAGTAGGCAAACATTGGGAGCCGTTGCTAAAAAACAACCTAACTCCCGGATCATCATGAAGGATGATTTTACAGAGATCCCTATGGTAGGGAATAGAAGGTAAGTTACAAATTACACCTGATTTGGCAATATAGTCCGCAGTATGGTTTGCTTCTCTAAATATATGCCGGATCTCCACTGATAAGAATTCAGTTGTAAGCCTATGGATTTCTTCAATTTGATGTAGAACTTCCCATCTGGGCGTCTGTTCTCTGTTGGATGCTTTTACTAGAATCTGGTTGTCACTTTCCAGAATAATTTTCCTTAGTCCCTTCTGTCTTGCTCTTTGAAGACCTAGAATCATGGCAGAGGCTTCTGTTTGGATTGCTGACCCAACATTAGCTTCTTTAGAAAAAATATCAATAATATTGCCTTCAGAATCACGAATGATTCCCCCGGTCTGGCTTTTGCCAGAATGAGTAAAAGAACCATCTACATTAATCTTGTAGATAGCCCTAGGAGGTCTAGTCCATTTGGCTCTCACCCTTCTTGTAGCATTTGACTGTTGTTTTGTGTTGTGTTGCTCTTCCTTAGTCCAATCCGTGATGCTCTGGTTTATCATCTGAATAAGTGAGGAGGTTCCAATCGGATCTTTAGACCTGAAAATTTTATCATTCCTAACATTCCAAATTGACTGCCATATAAAAGGTAGATCAGTAAATTTAATGTTAGAAGTTTTTATTCTACACAGATTTTCATTCAGCGGGCCATGGAGATTAAGGTCGTGGAAGTACAGACCTGATTTCTGTTCATATTGGGCTATGACTTCCCTTGTGAAGGTGCATTTAGTGAATAGATGAGCAGCATCTTCATTTGCATGACCACAAAGAGAGCATTGGCTAGGGACTCTGTTAACATACCTGTTAATTATATCAGTCGTTGGAAGACCATCAATCTTGATCTTCCAAAGGAGGTTTTTGATGCGAGGGGGGACCTTAAGCTTCCAAATCCAGCTTTGTGAGTTATGTTCTTGGGGTTGGGTGGCTAGAATTTTCTTCACCGACCTAGTAGAGAAATTACCTTCTGGGTCGGGACTCCAAATCAGGTTATCTTGAGCCTGCCACTGGGGGATTTGTAACTGCAGAATCTTGTCGATGACTCCTTGGGGGAAGGTCTGTCTTAATACATCGTCCTTCCACAGCTTCCTGTCACTGATAAGAGATTCAACTGTCATGTTAGGATTGTTTGTACCTTTGTAGTCTTTAAGGCTGACCGATGGGATCCAGTTGTCTTCCCATACGTTTATGGCCGAACCATTACCAACAACCCAAAGGAGTCCTGCTTCAAATTTTTTCCTTAGGGTGAGGAGCCTTCCGAATTGCCATGAAGTATCTTTTTTATTGAAGCTCCTTATGTTTTCTTGTTGGAGGTATTTTTCCTTTATGATTTGTACCCATATGCTATTTTCATTCTTGTAAATTTTCCAAAGAAGTTTCATTTGAAGGGCGATGTTTAATTCCTTTGCTTTTTTAATACCTAGACCTCCAAGCGATTTACTTTTGCAAATGGTATCCCAACTGATTAGAGGGATGTATTTATCTGCTGCTGATTTATTCCAAAAAAAAATTCCGTTGATTTGGTCCATTTGGTTAAGAACTCCTTTGGGCAGTAGGAAGTTTTGCATTAAATAGTTTGTTTTGGAACTTAAGTTTGATTGTATTAGAACAGTTCTTCCTGCTTGAGAAAGGGTGGATGCTTTCCATTTTGAGAGTCGTTTTTTCATATTCTGGATTGCTTCATCAAAGACACTATTTTTGACTCTGCCATTGAAAAGAGGGATTCCAAGATATTTTTCAATGGTTTTTGAGACTGGGATACCCATGTGGGCTGCCAAATCCCTTGCCAAGTTAGGATTAACATTCTTAGAGCATTGTAGGGAGCTCTTATTGTAGTTTATGGCTAATCCTGACAAATTTGAGAAGTTATTTAATATGTTCTGAATTGTATTTAAGCTGGTATGAGCTGCTTTTGCAAATATAATGGTATCATCAGCAAAGGTTAAGAAAGGTATGGAAGTGCCATTTTTAGCCAGTTTAATGCCGATTAGCGCATCCTCAAGAGGTGCTTCCTTATGTAATTCCCTGGATAAACCTTCCATTACTAGTACGAATAGGTAGGGGGCTAGGGGATCACCCTGTCTGATTCCTCTATTAGGTTTAAATTGAGGACCCAGAGTGTTATTGATCAAGACAGAGAAGGAGGTAGTTGATATGCATTTCATAACCCAGCTAATCCAAGTTTCGTGAAATCCAAATTTACTCAGCACTGCCTTGATATAGTTCCAGTTTAATTTATCATAAGCTTTCTCCATATCTAGTTTAAGAGCCATAAGTCCTTTCTTGCCTTTTTGTTTATGGAATGTATGGAAAATCTCATGAGCTATAAGGGTGTTATCTTGAATCGATCTTCCCTCCACAAATGCTCCTTGGAAAGGATTGATGAGCTTAGGAAGAATTGGCTTCAAGCGGTTTGCGATGATTTTTGAGATAACTTTATAGACAGTATTACAGAGACTAATAGGCCTATAGTGATTGATAGAGGTGGGATTTTCAACTTTTGGTATGAGTGCTATAAAAGTTTGGTTTAATTCAGATAGCATTTGGCCTGAGTGGAAGAAAGCTTTGACTGCTTTACAACAAGATTGTCCTATGATGTTCCAATAACGTTTATAGAATTCAGGAGGGTAGCCATCCGGTCCTGGGGACTTGTCATCTGCCATGCTAAAGAGAGTATTTTTTATTTCTGTATTAGTAGGCTGAGAGATGAGTTTAACATTTTCTTCAGTTGTTACTTGGGGTTGGATATTCCAAACATGATTTTCAGAAACATTGGGTTGGTTAGATCTTATGAACCTTTCAGACATTTCAACAGTGATGTGATCTGAGATCAAGTCCTGGTCTGTTATGAGCACATTCTGCTTTGTAGTGAAGGAAGTAGTTGATCTTCTGAAGTTTTTTATTCTAGCTGTAACTTGAAAGTATTTTGTATTTCTATCACCAAGTTGGAGATGTTTAGTTTTAGCTCGTTGTTTCCAAAACTTATAATTGTAATCAAGCAGTCTATATCTTTTGTGTTCTAATCTTGCCAGTTTGTGACCTTCCGAGGCTGAAATATCACCCCAGGGCAATCTGTCCTGGAGGGATTTGATTTGAAGATCTACCTTGGATAGTTGTTTTGAGATATTATTAGGATTATCTTTACACCATCTTTTGATGTTTTGTTTTAATAATTTTTGTTTCTGTAAGAGCTTGAAACCTAATGATCCTCTTATCTTATAGCTCCAAACTTTTTTTTATCATGCTTTCAAGAGCATCATTAGAAGTCCATGCCATTTCGAACCTAAAGGGAGAGCCTTTTCTTTTCGGTTGAGAACCTAGTTGGAGAGAGATTCGAGTGTGATCCGAGTTAGAGAATTGGTGGTGTTTGGTACAGAGATTAGGGAACCAGCTTAAGACTTGTTGGTGAGCTAGAATTCTATCTAAGCGCTCATAGGTGTTGTTAATCAGTTTTTTGCTCTTCCTCCAAGTAAAGGGTGAACCTGAGAAGGGGAGGGTTTGTAATCCAAGCTCTTCTTTAATATTTCTGATTCTTCTAAATCTAGTAATGTTAGGAGTGATGCCTCCAACCTTGTCTGTGCCTGCCTCAATATCATTAAGGTCACCAATAATCAGAACAGGAAGCATGTATTTATAAATTAGTTGATACATTTCATGCCAGAATTCATCTTTTTCACCTTCAATCGAAGGGGCATAGACGAAGAGTAAAAGAAAGTCATGCTTTTCAATGGTTATCTTGATAAGAATGGCTCGATGATGTAGTTCCAGAATAAGACTCATCTCTTCTACTTTTTCTTTTGTAAGCATCCATATACCTCCTCTGTGTCCAAAAGCCGATACATAGAAGGCCTTGTGGAATCCTGAGCTTTTGATTTGATCATCAGTAGGGCCTTGCTCGGATTTTGTTTCTGTTAAAACCATGATATCAATATCATTTGTAAATCTAAAGTGGTTGATCTCTTGCCACAGGAGTGGCCTTTTAGTACCCCTTACATTCCAATATGCGATATTAATCATACAATTGATTGTCATAGTCACCAATTTTATTATGAAATTCACAAGGAAGAATACAATGAGGATTACATGTACTATGATTTGCATTCACTTGGTAAACCAAATCTTTCTTTGTATGCTTATAGGAGTGAGTTCTGGTAACAGATTCTGCTGTCATGATTGCGGACTCTTTGCCTAATGTGCTTGTCCTCATAGTGAGTTTGATTCTTTGCCATCTTTTCTGTACTATATGGTTCCGAGCATGGAGATATTGTTTACCTGTACAGTTACTGCTTGGAAGAAAACTAGCTCTGGATAGAAGTCTTTGTTTGAAGGTTTGAGTGGTAGTGTTGGGGCAGCAGACTAACCACTGGGAATCAGAGACATCTGATAAAATTGGAACGATACTTAATTTGAGTCATGATGTTTATATTCACCCATACCTTAATTACTTAATTTAAGTCATATTGATGAAGATACAAAATTTATTATTGATGAAGTATATATACAATATGAATCTTTTAATAAATTAAAAGATACATATTGTAATAAATAAAATAATAACTTAATTTCAGTTATAAATTTTATATATGAAGATACAAAATTTTATTCATTTCTCAATATATATGTGTATGTGTTATATTATATATCTTAGGGCTCGTTTGGAAAGGATATATAGACATAGGATATAGGCTATGAGTATGAGATATAGATATCGAAGCTATGGGTATTGGGTTCGGAGAGTCTACTTGTTAAAATTATCACGAAGTTGAAATTATCGGTAGATTACCTTACCATCGTGCATCTTGAGATTAGCCATCTCATCAAAGTAACCTGTGCTCATCTCATCTGCACTGCCCTTCAATCCCCATCAAGAAGAGCCAGTACTCATCATCAATTAGGGTTGCTTAATCAATCCCCAAATTTACAATGAATCAATTTAGGGTTGCTTGTAGCCTAGTCCGTTCCTTTTCGATCGCCTCCAAAAAAATTAAATCAAGGATTCAAAATTGACAACGATAATCAAGAATAAGTCCAATTTGATGTGAAGACATGAACCTGGTAGATGTCGAGAAAGCGAATAGAGATGGATTGAGAAGGGCGAGAAGGTAGAAGGAGAGAAGCTCCATTATCGAAGGGTTTCAGGGAGGTTAGAATGATTGATTTAGCCCTTCCAGTTGAACAGAGATGGATTGAGAAGGGCGAGAAGGTGATTTACCGGTTCGAACAGTTGCAAGGAGAGTAGAGAAGGAGGAGGAGGAGAGAAAAAGTACCGTTCAGTCGCCAGTATGCCGTTCAGAAGCCTATAACCCCCAAAATTAGGGGATATCCAAAAAGTGAAAAAAGTGATAGAATTAGTATATAGAGGTATACACCAATCACAAGTTGGTGTAGTGGTTATGGGGCTACATCCCATGCCTCGAGGTTCGAAGTTCGAATCCCCGTGGAAACATGGAGACGCTTGTGAGTGGGAGGGTCAACCCCTTAAATGGGCCTACAGTAACCCGATCCAGATGTAGAGTGGGCAAAGCCCACTTGAACTGGAAAGGATCAAAAAAGTATATAGAGGTATACGATTCATATTATACCAATTTGGATAAATATACCAAACAAGGTATATAAATATTGGACTTTCTATACCCATAGCCTATATTTATATACCCATTCAAAACAAGCCCTTAATTTATTTTATAAAAGATCCGAAGATTTTAACTAAACTATTATAACTTTAAATTTCAGAAAGAAAATATTAATTAAATATCATTTTATATATTAAAAAGCCGCACAACGGGCGGGTAGTAAAATGTGAGCAAATCCTGATTTTTTTTATTAGATAAGAATTCAGGTAAAATTACATGAGCGCATCCTGATGGATGAGGTCACGAAGACCAATATTGTTGTATATATCTGCTCCCCTGGCATAGTGACAAAGGTGTGCAACCTTATCTGCCACCCTATTGCCAGATCGGGGAGTATGAGAGAAAGAGACTTCTCTCATGTAAGACATTTGCATTTTGATGTCCGACATTAATAATTCTATCTCCTATGGACATTTACTCTTATTGTTCAAGTGATTGATAATAATTAAAGAATCTCCTTCTACAATAATGCTTGAAACCCGTAATTTAACAGCTTCAGTTATCCCATATTGTAAGGTCAATGCCTCGGCCATAAGTAGAGAATGTTTGCCAATTAATTTATTCTTCATTTTAATAGGGCATCCTTCCCAGTCCCGGATAACATATCCTACAGAGCTGTCTTTGTCTGAAAAATCCATCAAAATTAAGTTTATACGAGCCTTTAGGGGGTTTTTTCCATCTAGCGTTTTTTGTTTTACTATGTCCTTTACGATTGTTAATGCTAGAATCTAAGGCTTTATTTTCAAGAATGCACTACAACAAAAAGGGTTATTGGCGACAAAAGTTTTAGTATCGAATTATTTTTCCTCGGTAAATGTGGCCTTTGGCGACGAATATATCCGCTCCTCATAAAAGGGGGCATGAACTTTAGAGAGAAACTTATATTCCTCACTAAAAGGAACATTCAACGACAAATTTTTTAATTCGTCGCTAATAGATATCATAATATGGTCGCCTAAACCATAAGAAAAATCGCGACACATTTGAAGCTTTTATCAAGGAATGAATTCATCACTAAAAATACATTCATCGAGGATTTTCCAATTTCGTCGCTATAGGTTGGGTGGGAATTATGTATAACCCGCCAAATTTATTAGCAACAAAGATTGTAGTTTCTCGCTAAAAGTATGTGTTTCTCGAGAAAAAAATTTGTTGCTAAACGTATTAATCAACGAGGAAATTCCATTTTCATCGCTATTGCCTTAGGTAAAAATAGAGAAAATGGTTCAAAGTAATTAACGAGAAAATTTTAAATTCCTCGTCATATATTCATGTTCTACGAGAAATATTTTTGTCGTTGAAACAACCATTTAGTGAGGAAATAACATTTTCGTTGCTAGGGGAAATATGATCATATCCAAATTTGTTTGTATATATTTGGTGACAAATATTTTAATTTCTCGCTAAAAGTATGTGTTTCTCGAGGAAATTTTTTATCACTAAATATGTTACTACTGAGGGAATACCATTTTTATCGTTATTGGCTTAGGTGAAAATAGACTTGCTCTTTTCCAGCTCAAACAGACTTGCTCAAACAGACTTGCTCAGGGGAAAGATGCCATATGGCATCTTCCTCAAACAGACTTGCTCTTTTCCGGCTCTCTCCGTGATTCCTAGTCATGTGTTCGAACGATGTTGGGGAAGGCGGCGGGATAATACTCCAAATTATTTTTGGGTATTTCTTCTATAATTCAAATAATAATATTTTTTTTATATTATATCCCCAAATTATTTTCGGAACATTTTATTTTGTTTTTAGTTATTTATATACACAATTAGTAACTTAATTATTTTATAAGGTACCATTACATATATTTCAAAATAAAGAGAGATTGTTCACATTCAGTTCTAAGCTTCTGCTCGTTAACTCTTAATATCTTTCGTGATCAATGTTAAAACATCTCAGTACCGTACTCTCTTTCCTTTATACCCATGATTAATTAACATCAATGGTTTCACTCTGGTTCTAAACTACATATCCATTCCCCATAATCAGTAAGAGAACCGGTCCCTAATTCCTTGGTTTCTATTTTGAGATCGAGGCTCCGATCGAAATTATTCGAGTGAGGATGTCTATGCATCAGACGTTGCGGTTCTAGTTGTTGATTGGGACTGCGACCCTAGGCTTATCAAACATCACATATCCATGTTCAATCGGTAAGTTAAAACGAACTTGATTCGTTGATTCTAAACCATATCAATTTGGGATTGAACTTACTTAACCAAACATGTTTGTGCGTATGCTGTTTTGTTCAAATCGCAGCCACTGTTCAAGCACTTGCCTCGACATTTTCATCTATTTTCCGACAAAACGAACACAGCCACACTGAAGCAGAGATTGCACTCGTCAGTTTGATAGGTCACAAACATGAAACAGAGCTCTGTACAAGAAGAACGAGCCGCTGGAAGATCGCCGAAACCCACTGTTGAATCTGCGCGAATGTACCCATCGGGATGTGGAAGGAGATGGTATATTTACGCCTAACCGCCCAACTTTACAATTTTTACAAAATATGCCCTTATTATAGTTTTTAAAATTCCAGAAATTATCCGACATTTTTGGACGTGCTTCTAACTCGCGTAATCTTCTTCATCCGCAGTGTGATCATCAACTCCTTACCCCTCCTCAATTATGCAAGTTACCAAAGAAGATCGTATTGGTATTATTTCTGACTTTTTAAATTAATTCGATTTTTAGTCGAATTAAATAAGCCAATTCTAATTATTAAATCCTTTTTCTTTTTCTGTCTCCTATTTCATACGTATAGATTAGTTCATAGACTTCGTCAACTCCGTCACCAAGTGCTTTGAAGTCCGACTTCGTCCACTCCATCACCAAGGGCTTTGAAGTCCATAGTTGGTACCGAAACCCAACAAGATGAATAAGGCAAGTGACATTCCGAGCTTTTCCGCTCATTTTGGTGCCTTCGTGTCTTGTTTGTTTTCCTGCCTTTTGATTGCTTGCCAAGTTATTTAAAATAAATTACAATTCACATGCTTGTGTGATTTATTTACCGATCAGTTTGAATTTGACAAGTATAATTGGGTGACCTTAAAATAAGATAATAACGTAGTTACCCACCGTCTATTTAAAGCATGATTCATTCTTATTCTTTCATGCTGATTGGGTTTGGAATGGAACATGTCTTTTTTTTTTAATGTTTCCATCCTTTTATTTTAATTGCTTTTATTTCATTTGGCATCCATGTTACCTATAAATAACATGGGTTACCTTGTGTTGTGTGATCACCTAGGGTGCCTTGAGTAAAAGTAAATAGTAATAATGTGAGGATTGTGTGTTACGATTGGAACTCAATTGAATCAAGATCAATCAAGTAAAATCTACTAGTGAATGTGAAGCAAAGTGAATGCAATATGTAAAGTAATAAAAATAATGGAAACAGGTCGGGACTGTGTGTACCCGGTCTATAAAGGGTTTCATGAAACTAACACATTTCCGTAAAGAAATGTTACACTACCTCCGGTAGTAGGCTGCTATCTGCTAGTGAGAGCGGGGCCGGTATCATATTATAACAAATAGTGTATGATGTAAATCATTCAACTTATATAAAAAGTGGTAAACGTGTTAAGTCTGTAACCTTGTGTTTAAAGCTACTCAACGTGAGGAAGTGAGTAAAGTGTGTGATATATAAGTATATTTTGTTAACATAGTGAGAATAAAGCTTTATAGTGATCCCAATTAATTCAAGCTATATCATATTCCATCTTTAATCGGAGTATGGTTCCTAAGAGTGCTTGTCGCTCGCATCTTTTGTTACTCAATCCTTCTGAATTATCCGTGTCACAAGAGTCGTGTCTTAAAATGCTAAGCCTACATAAAATATTCTCAATAATCACATTTGGGTTTAGATTCATACCCTATCATGGTCACTGAGTTTGAATCCAAAGTAGTCCCAGTTTCCGAGTCGTTCCTTGCTAGTTCTTATGAACTAACCGTCCTATTGTTTGTGACGACAGGTTTAGGTCGAGTCTCCAAAGAGAAGACGAAGAGAAGTTGAGAAGACATTTGAATTAGTTTAACATTATGTTTAAATTTTAAATTCCTAGATATAATGTATAGAAGTTCTGTTGCTTGCGTTTATTTAAAATTCTTCCGTTGTATTGTTTTCAATTTTGTAAATTTAAATCCTCAATTTCAGAGGAAAGATTAATAAGTAGTTTTTTTTTCTTTCTTCCGTGATTTAATTGTATTTCATTTATGTATTTAATATTATCATCTTGTTTATGGGAGCATGGTTGCATGTCCCTATAAGCCTAAGGTGTTTACGAAGACATTAAAATCCGAATAATCACTAGCGCTGTGACATTCCCTCGGGTTATAAAAGGGGGTGTTACATATTATTGAATGTGGCTTTATTTCTCAAATACCATGTTGTCCACCATGTGAAAGATAATTCTTCTTTTTCTACGTTTGTCATCTTTTGTCCTAGTAGAGCCATGATAGGTCTAATATCCCTTGAATTGTTTATAATGTTTTGTATGTCATTTCGATATTTAGTTGGTAATCCATTCTTACCATTACTGCAGTTACACTCAAGGAAGATGTGAATATCATCCTCTTCTGCATGATTACAGAATATACACGTAGTAGGTACCGGGGTGCCTCTTTGGGCTAATCTGACTGTTGTGGGTAGACCCTCATGTCCTAGTTTTCATAAGAAACTCTTAACTTTTGGGGGAACTTTGAGAGCCCAAGTCCAGGTAATTAACGTCCTCTACCTGATTAACAACATTTGTCAGTAGTTTATATGCACTAGTTGTGGTAAACCAACCATTACGGTCAGACCACCAGTAAAGTATATCTTCAAAGACATGATTTGGCAGCGGGATTTTAATAATGTCTTCCACCAGAGTTTGCGAGAGAATGGTAGATAATTTTTCCATCCATCATTGACCTCCCAAAATGTATTCACTTACTGTTTCGTCCTTATTTACTACTATTGGACAACCCTCTAGTTTACTAATGGGAACGGTTGAGAACCAATTGTCGGACCAAAAATTAACAGTTTTGCCATTACCAATAGCCCAAATAAGGCCAGATTTGAACTTATCAATGAGTAAACAAAAACTTTGACCATTGTCAAGACTCAAGAGGCACCTCTTGACTTTTTATATTCTAAGATGTTATCTCCTCTGAGGTATTTATAATGAATAATTTTAACCCATAAATCAGGGGTGGGCACAAATCCCGCAAATCCCATACCGATCCCGGTGGGATTTAGAAAGAAAAAATTGAATCCCGTCCCGATCACGTCTCGTAAAAAATACGCGGGACGGGACGCGGGACGAAGAGTTCTCATCCCGCAAATCCCGTCCCGTCCCGCATATATATTAAATTTATATATATAATTAAAATTAATAAAAACATTTAAGAATATATTTATGCTATATATATTAAAATTTATTTAAACCCATCATTAAAGTAGTAAAAAATTATATGTATAACTAGATGGGCAATCCCGCGCTACGCATGGGACATTGTTTTTTATACTGATTCATTTTATTAATTAGACCTATTTTATAATATTTGATATACCAATATTAGTTTTGATAGATAAGTTAACTAATCAATGATTTATAATGTTTAATATTACCCAAATTTATTTTTATACTTTATTTAAAAGAATTAATCAATTTATGAAAATTTCAAATATTTTGTAATCTTCTGAAAAATATAAAATTTATTTTGGCAATTGATGATCACTAAATTAATGTGCATAGATTTATATATTTTTCTTAATTGTAACAACATTAATATAGTCACAATGACATGTATTTATTTTAAAAATTAAACTAGCCTATAGCCCGTGCGCTACGCACGGGATTTTTAACATAGTAATGATGTATAAAACATAGTACTCGACTGAACCTTACCTTCGACTAATATGATACAAGAAGGAGCGACACATAAATTATTTTAACATGGTTTCATAAAGTAAAATAAGTCAACCACAATGCACGCAAATAATAATCAACTGAGTCATAACATCTGCATGCATATGTCCTCAACACAAGTTTCTACAAACTATACGTTGTGAAAAACCTCTTTATATACTACATTAGTAGGATACATAGCTCACGTTCTTTATATACTACATTAGTAGAGTACATTGGAGATAAGATAAAACTCGACAAAACACCACGTCTTAAAGAGATGAAAGTTTGCTAAATTCCGACAAAAGAAAAGTTAACAGGATACATAACCCACATGAAAACATTTAGTTTATGCTAAAAGGATGTCAAATGTTACTAATCACACTGTTGTGTCGCCTCCGGTAACAACCTTCTTGGTTGATGACGATTGACCTTCACCACTCGTAGTGCAAGTGTACTCATCTTCAGATTCATGGGATCGCTTTGATGGAGTGAGGACAATACTTGAAGAAGCATTGGAAGGAGCTTTGGGTTGAGGAGACAAATGATCTGAATCATAATCCTATAACACCAGACACGCATGAACGATATATGCATGCACTTAGTATTCTTTAAACCATAGAATAAAAGAAAAGGAACAACCACATGTAATAGGTAAAAAAAACCACCTTCGCAAAAATCAGGTGATTTTCAAACTTCTCAATCAAGGACTCATCCTCACCGACTCTCTTGACAGAATACGCATCACGTGGATGCTCAATATTGTATTGTCCAACATCAACAACGAACACATACTTACGAGAGAGAAGCTTGTTGAATTCGGGGGGAAATGTAAGCTTGAAATCTCCCTATAAAAAAAAACAATAACAAAACAACACAATTGATATGATGCCAAGTAGATTAAAAACACAATAATTACATATAAATATGTGTTAGAAGGAGTGACCTTAACCATCTGAGCACGTAAAGTAGAAGCATCCTTTTTAAGTAGCTGGATGGCTTCTTGATTGAACAATGTCATCTTGGCAGTCCCCGTAGCATCCTCCACAATAATTTAAAGCAAATATCTAAATGATAAATGAATTAACATCAGTCATGACAGCAAGGAACTAAAAATAGTAAAAGAGCGTGGGTAATTGAGATGCTTTGCCAAATATTTAGGTCGTTGTTCCTATTAAAACAAGCATACAAAACCTATGCAAACATATGTAAACTGACATGAAATACATCATCATACATACCTTTGTTCAGGGAACTTGACATGTATAGAACAACTATTACACCAAAACATAGAGTCCTTATATATAGCCTTCTTGTTGCAAACTTTGCATCCATTATACGCCAAATCCACATCTTTGCATATTTGGGTGATGCGTCCAACAATAACTACAGTACACGGCTGTTAACCAAAAAAATGTAAGCAAAAATAATCACTTAGGGAACTTCAATTTCATACAGTAACTAATAGTATTTGAAAATGACGACGGAATAAACCTCGGCGATTTTATGTAAGAATTGGATGCATTGCTTAGAATCAATTGGAAAGGGATCTTGCACAGGTGTTTGAGACAATTCTGCAATGGTTGATCTCACGAGAACATTTGAATTTCCATCACACCACCTACATTGCACAACATGTGAAAATAGGTAAAGAAAGTTGATATTCGACAAGAGTCCTATATCAACTTGACATATAAAATGATAACCTTTCTTTGAAGGTTGCAATCTCCGGTATTGTTGCATCAAAATAGAGTTTTGTTCCGTTGGAAGCATTATTCAAGATAAATCTACCTGAAGTTATTAATTCAGAGAAGACAGAATGATCATTTATAGTGATGAACGATAAAGACAAGTGAATGACCAATAAAGTAAAGAGGGATCGGTGATACGAACCTCCAAACTTCTTCACCTTTGCAAATTTGATGATTACAAACACCTTTTCTTCTCCAACGCTCGTAAAGTGTTTATTCAATTCATGCGCATACTTATTCCACAGAGTGCAGTTCAGAATTTCATTGCTGAAAATGAATTAAAATGAAAATGATAAATTATAAGCATTAACCATGTAGTTCTTAATACTTGTACAGAGTGCAGTTCAGAGTTGGTAATGTAAGCGATACATAACAAATTTAAATGGAATCTAACACTTCATTTTCCAGGGCGAAATCAAGTTTCGCAGGTGAAGACGAATCGTTCACGTCAGCTTGAAGGGGAGAGAACTTGGTAATGTAACCAATCACATCTACATTAGAGAAAACACAAGCTGAAACTCATATCATCAAACCAGAAACAACAACATAACCAATAAAATAATTGATGTAGTGAATATACACAATTACCAATAGCAGAATCATGGTCAAAGACGTTGAAGTTGATGTCTCTGAAATCAACAAAGGTAAAACTATGCAGAGGAATGTTCAGCCCTTCAATCCGAGAAATAACGGTCTTGAAAGTGAAGATCAATTTGTACTTGTGAGGAGCAAATCTGACGGAATCCTTGTTCTCAGAGAGAAGAAAATTATCGAACGAATATAATCCGCCCTCCTTGATAAAAGGTGAAAATTTGGCAACATTCTTTTTTTTGTTATCATCCCCTGAATGGTATCCCCCTGTGCAAAAGATCATATATTGTATAAAGGTATAATAAATATATATAGTATGAAAACTAAAAACAAATCAACTTATAACCAGTTCATCCATGATAATAAGTTGAATTCCGTCGACGTCCTTAGAGTCTCGATAAGACGTTGTCCAAAGAACGGTAATCCTTCCCCTAATTGTTCAAATTTTGTTTGTGGATCCATCTAAGGTGTTGATGGTATCTACGGGTGGTGCCATTTGAAACATGTAGCACGTAACCAAATAACGAAGTCAAATTAACAACAAACATCGAAATGTTTTCACTCGAAACACATCATGTTTGCTGAAAAAACTAAGTAAACGTACCTGCGCACTCTAGGATGGATGTTCGGAAATCGATTGAGCATCAATTGAAAAATATAAGTTCAAGAAGTCACACAACTGAACAATGATTCCAAAAAAAAAGGTACAAGGATACCTTCAACAGATGTAGAAATGAGTAGGAAAAATAGAATACCTTGTTTGTGGTTTTTGTTCCTCGGATTGGAAGCCTCGTTATGAGCTTAGTAGGCGAGGGGGGGGGGGGATAACTAAGTAACTAAGGTACTTCAGCTTTAAGAGAATGGCAAAAATGTATTTTTTATCCAAATATTTCAACATAATTTTAAACTGACGGAAGTTACCATGTTGCGTAACTAATTTGAAGGTGGGGTGATTAAAATAGGTAGTGGGGTTAGTGGGATAAAATTTGGAATATTTCAACATAATTTTAAACTAACGGAAGTTACCATGTTGCATAACTAATTTGAAGGTGGGGTGATTAAAATAGGTAGTGGGGTTAGTGGGATAAAATTTGGAATGTTAATTTAAAATAGTTATTTTTAGGGTGGAGGAATTAAAATAGGTAGTGGGGTAGTGTTAATTTAAATTTGGAATGCTAAATTTGAAAAATGAAGGTAACTTCCAGATTTTATGTGTGTATAAGGAAAAATAGGAGAGTGGGGGAGTGGGATAACTTCCATGCTAATAAAAATTTAATAGTTAATATATTGCTAATATAAAAAAGAAAGAAACGTGGCTAGATAGTTATTATATTTGAAAAAAATACTTTTGAACATAAAGTAACGTTGCTCATATTTTTAAAATGTGTTCCAACTTAAAATTATTTAGAAACGTGGGTAGATGTTTTTATTTTTATTTCACACCTGTTGAATTTTCCACCACCCGTGATGTGTGCTGTTAAAAATATTGGAATCAAGTAACACAAACCGATACAAAACTAAAAGGTAACACAAAATCAAGTAATATATATTATTGATCACCGGCAACAAATATTCACGTGTATTTACAAGCTAAACCTAGTTTGTACAACATTTCAATTGTTCAACAACTCAAGGAGCATCGTTGGTAGCCATCGGCAACTTAAACCGACACATTGGGCAAGAGTTAGGAATAAAGGAATAAACCTTTCTCTCTACAGGGCCTTGTTCTTTCAACGATGGTTGCTTGAAGAATTCCAATCGAGTAGTGGCGTGGTCGACATACGGTGACGCTTGCATCTCCCTCGCTCTTCGCCGCTTGCAATTTGCGATGAGCTCCGTTACCTTGATCGACGACGGACGGCGGCGGCAAAGTTTCTCTTGATACCCCAGCCCCGAATCCGGCCTTGTTCTGCTTCCTTGTTTTGGTAGTTTCAGATCGTGGGAGAGAGAGAGCTTCTCTAGAGAAGGAGAGAGAAAGAAAACAGGTCCTTCAATTTTTTCAGAAAGAAAGAGGGAGAGAATGACAAAAACGGAAATGATGAAAAAAATTGGAGAAGGCTCCATGTGGATAGCCTCTCTGCTCTAAAAAACACTCAGCTTTAAGATATAGGAGGATTCAAATAATAAAAAATAAAAGTAAGATATAATTATAGATTCTATTAGCGTGCTGCTTATATGAAAACTTAAATTAATTGAATTGATGACCACTAAATTAATATGCATAAAGTTATATATATTTTACTTCTAACAACATTAATCTAATCACAACGACATATATTTTTTTAAAATAATGAAAAAGGAAAAGTAACATATAATTATAGATTCTATTACCATGTTCCTTATATTAAAGCTTTTATCAATTGAAAGAAAAAATACCTATGGAAATGAGAAGAGAAATATAAAAAAGGTAAAATTTATGTCCTCCCATTAGATGAATGTTTTTAGATGACTACAAAGTTAGGTACTCAATATTTGTAATCATCCAATAATATTAAACATAAATAATACATTTTTTGTGCTCTCTAATCTTTTTATTTAATTGCACTTATATCTATTTTTTTGATTTCACTTATATAGGAATCCGTTAAATAATATTAAACATAAAAAATATGTAAATAATATTTATTTTGTAAATAATGAAAAAGAAAGGTAACATATAAGTATAGATTCTATTAGCATATTCCTTATATTAAAGCTTAAACCAATTGAAACAAAATCTGCCTACAAAAAGGAGAAAAGAAATATAAGAAAAGTAAAATTTATGTCCCATTAGATGAATGTTTTAGACGAATACAAAGTTAGGTACTGAGTATTTGTATTCATCCAGTAATATTAAACATAAATAATATACATGTTTTTGTGCTCTCTGGTCTTTTTATTTAACTGAACTTATATCTATTTTTTTAATTTCACTTATATAAGAAATCGCGGGTAAAATAATATTAAACATAAAAAAATATGTTTTGTGTTTTTTAAAAATATTTTTCTTTAATCGCACCACCGTTAAATTTTGAATGTAACAATAAATAAAATGTGATGAAGGGAGTAGATGAAATGTATGAAAAATAACAAAAGTTAAAATGATTTCGTTAAGGAGATTTGATCACTTGACATAAAGAGTTAGAGCTAAACTCGATCTGAACGGAGGCAGGCAGGCCACGGTTCGGGATCTTCTTCAACTTGTTACATCCCCGCAACTCCAAGGTTTGGAGTTTAGGAAGGGCTTCATCCCCTACTTCCAACTCCCACTTCTTCCCCAATATATTTGGACAGATGATGCAGAGTTGAGTTAGTTGGAGAAAGCTGCCAGGAGAGAAACTTATTTTCTTGACTCCACTTTCTATCTGCAGGGACCATATGTCGAGTTGTTCAAGGCAGGGAATATTATTCAAGGCCAATAATAAAAACATCTTCGGTAGCTTTCCCAATTTCACACCACCAGAGATCTACTCATTTCAAGCTGTTGGGTAGGTTGTTTAACTTGTTCAACTTTTTCCACCCCCTTAATCTCAACAGTTGGAGATTGGGTAGGGCACCATCCCCTACCACCCACTCCTCCCATTCTGGGTGCCATTTTAGATCGAGTTTAGCAAGCTTGGGAAAGGTACCAGGAGAGATACTCAATTTGTTGCCGCCTCTTGATCTGACGAGCTTATCTATTTTGAGTATTTGCAAGCTAGGAAACCTCTCCAAGAAGTCTAATAAAGAAACATCTCCTCCTCCAATGTCACAATCCTGGAGTTCCACCTGTGTCAAACTATGAGGGAGCTCGTTCATGACCACCTTCTTCAACTTGTTCCATCCCTTTATCTTCAAGCTTTGGAGATTAACAAGTGCTCATTTCCCGACCTCCCACTCCTCCCATTCCATTTTCCCTTTGAGAATGAGTTCGGTCAGTTGGGGAAAGCCAACAGCAGAGAAACTCAATAATTCATCGCTGACTTGTCCTTCATTTACTAAGAGGGATTTGAGGTGTGGAAGCTTCTCCAATGCTGGAACATCTTCTTTTGTAATTTTACAAAACCAGAGTACCACATTTGTCAAGCTGTTGGGGATGTTCTTCAACTTGTTCAAATTCTCGCACCACCATAACTCCAAGAGTTGGAGATTAGGAGCGGCTGCTTCCCCTACCTCCCACTCAAACAATTCCATTATTTGCACGTCGAGCCTGAGTTGAGTCAGCTGGGGAAAGCTACCAGCTAGCAGAGAAACTCAATAACTTGTTGCTTACTTGGCCTCCTATTACATAAAGGGATTTTAGGAGAGGAAGCTTCTGCAATGCTGAAACTTCTCCTTCCGTGATTACACATTTCCGGAGATTCACCTCTATCAAGCTGTTGGGGATGTTGTTCAACTTGTTCAAATTATCGCATCCTCCCGTAAGCTTCAAGAGTCGGAGCTTAGGAGCAAATGCAGAGACGCCGGTTCGAGAGAGGAACAACACAGGAGAGAGAGCGGACAGGTCCACCGTCGCCGGAAAGTACACCAGACACGACATAAATCAGGTACGCCCTTTTACTCTTATCCCTTTGGTGGAATTGTGCGCGGGTGTGGGTTGGGGAAGCAGTGGGTGAAGGGGTTAGGGCAATGGCGACCTGAATGGTGGGTCGGGGTGGTGGTTTTCTTGTTTGGATAATGGTGGGTGGTGGTGGCATGGGTGGTTTTCGGGAATGGAAAGGGGAAATCGGTGGTTAGGGTTTCCAATAGGGTGACAGTGGTTATCGGAATGGGTTAGGGCAACGGTCGGGGCACTATGGATAGGGGAAATTGGTGGTTTGAGGTTCGAATTGGGTGACAGGGGTTTGACATTGGGTGACAGGGGTTTCCAATTTGGAGAGAAGGGTTTGTAAATGTATTATGGTAGGCGGAATACGAGAATTGGCGAGCTGTGGAAATTGGGATATGTGGATGTCGTAGGTGTCCTATTGAAGGAGGTTTGAGGTATTGGTTATAATAGGCTTCCGATTCAGAATGGGTGACATGGGTTTCACACTGAGTGACAAGGGTAGAGTAACATGGGTTAGTCTGTTAGGTGACAGAGGGAGACGAATATAAAAGGCAGAAGCTGACTTTGTTCGTGTGATGGAAATTGCAGGAGAGAAATGGTGAGGACGAAGAATGTGAGCGCGAAGAACAAAGAGCCTGACTACCTAGTCCCCGAAGCTAGGCACTTCCGGGCCCGGGTCAACCAGGGCTCAAGACTGTCAATGCTGAACAACATTGACGATTATGTTGACCCTAGGGACTGGCAGAAGCTGCTTGACTCCCAGCTTGGTGGGGTTGTGCAGCTGGCGCACACTGTTAAATTTTCTTCACAAATTGTGCATTATGCACTCCAGTGACAGCTTACAAGCGAAAAGGAGTGGGAGACGTGGTACCGGATTAAGGGGAAGCTCAAGAGGTTCTCCCTCAAGGAGTTTGCCTTAGTAACCGGGCTGCGGTGCAGTCAACCAGCAGCTAGTGAGATGGAGGAGGACGAGAAAGCTATAAAGGAGTTTTTTGGAAACGAGAAGATGACGGCTGGTGACCTCGAGACCGAGCTGAAAAACTCACTAATGGTGTTGCGGAGCCCGCGAAGACGATTCAAGCTAGTGCTGCTGTACATTGTGGAGTGCGTTTTGTTAGGAGAGGACCAGAGGAAGGGGCTGAGGAGCTGGATCGTCCGATTGGTGGAAAATGTCGATAGGTTTTTGGCATTCCCATGGGGGAGGGTAATCTATGCTGCCACACACGTGTCGCTGAACGGCGCCGTAAAGCGCCGGGAGGCTGAGATAAAGGCAGAAGATCGAAAGAAGCGCAATGGTTATGGCCTGATGGGTTATCCGGTATCCTTTCAGGTAACCTTCTCGACCACACCCATGATCAATTTGTAAATCATATGCTGAAAATGTACTAATTTGAGTGGGGATACGGTGCAGATTTGGTTGCTGGAATCCATGCCGAAATGGGGGGTCCGGTTTGCGATGAAGGTGTCGACGACAGCATTCCCTCGTTGCATGAGATGGGCCCTCAAGGACGAGAACCTCGCTTATAAGGATATAGCCAGCCGCACCGAAGCTGAGGGAGAGGAGGCCATAGAGATTGATGATAACCCAATACTCAGACCAGAGGAGGCTGAGCTGGAGCTGATGGATGGGTGTGTGTACGATGATGAGAAGTCCGACCCCTTTTTCGACGACCTAGTTGCACCGTTCCTGAGACATTTCGAAGCCCCTGGTGTGAGGTCCCCAAGGACGGGAAGAGGAGGCAATGAGAAGGATGGCGGGGTGGGGGACATGGCCAAGACTTTGGCACAAGTTATGGACAAGCTTCAGACAATGTCAACAGGGATGGAGAAGATGGATGAAAAGGTACGCAATAACTTCCCAATTATTTGTTCTATGGAGACTGGGGATAACTGTGAACTAGGGTAAATGGACTCCTGGCACGTGAAATTGGACAAGTGACAAGTAGTGTAGATAATGAACGAATGTGGTATGAAGGGTGAATTGTGTTGATTTTTCTCACCTTATGGTGATATGAAGTAATAATTTGATCACCTGCAGCTGAAATTATTGGAGGTGGCCGTGACTGAGCTGCGGGATGTTCAGTGTAAGGGGACGGCCTGGCAAGAAGCAACCGATAAAGAAGAAGGTGGAGATGAGAAAAAACGGGATGAGTTTGTAAGTTTATTTTTGCGTGACATGCGTGTCGATGTTTAGTCCTGTTTGAAATGGGGGATTCAATATGAAATGTTAATATATATTTTACAGGCCGAACTTGACGAGTTGATAGAGTCAATTGCGGGTAAAGCCGGTGAGGGTGGAGTAGGTGGTAAGGTTAGTTGTTGGTAAACATCACAAGATTTGTTATTTTCAGCGACACTGGAATAATGTGACAGGAATATTGTAGCTGTGTGACATGATTTGTTATGTTAAGTGACACTGGAAAAAATGAGCCATAATTCAAAATTGAATTCATTTGCAGTTAGGAGGTGCTGTTGAGAAGGGAAGTGAAGTGGATGGTGGCGGGGATAAGCACACACAAGTGGAAACTGTGAAGGCAAGTGATGAGATATCAGGAGAGAGCAAGCTAGCTGGTCATGATGTCGGGGACAAGAATGATGAAGCTGAAACTGTCAAGGCAGGGGATGGGGGGAAAGGAAAGACCAACGAGGTAAGGTTTATTTATGAAAAAAAGGTGATTTTATATGTGACATGATAGTATAGGTCAAGTGACATGAGAATATTTGTTATGTGACAAGGGAAAGTGTAAATCTTAGCTGAAGTTTGATATGTTTGCAGTTGGGAGAGGTTGGTTTAAAGGCGTCTGGACATGAGGAAGGTGGAAAGAAAAATGAAGTTGAGGAGAGGCCGAAGCCCAGGGTAGCTCAGGTTTATGTATCTAAGGCGACGAAGAAGACGAGGAAGGCTGTTGGAGAGGAGTTGGCTCCCCCGGCCAAGAAACCGCGACCCCAGAAGGCAGCCACTGTTCCCGCCGATGCTGTTCAACTAGGAATGGTGTCAGCGACGGACAACGACGCCATGACAAGTTGGTTGGCAAGGTACGTAGGTTATGTGTCTTACACTCGAATAGACGACGAAGGTAGATAGTTGGACGTCCACAATACCTGACAGAAACTTAACGTGCAGTGGGGACGCGGAGGTGCGCACGTCACCCTGCGGTGTGGATATGACGAAGGAGTTACTCAACCGTCTGAAGAAACCCTAGGATTGGTTGGGAACTGTGGTATGACGACTTGTCACCTCTAAAATTTCCCGTGTCAGGATTATGGATTGTAATTGCGGTTCACTTCATGCAAGAGATGGAGGAGTGCTGCTACCTTCTGCGCAAAGCGGTCGCAGACAGAACGGGTGACATGGGCAGTGGAGTCATCGTAGTCGATACGTGCTTAGCGGGAATTTATCTACCTAGGGAATGGAAGGTGTACAGCGGCACCCCCCAAGCGTACAAGCCTAGTGATGCATTGATGGCGTACTTCAATGGGGGGTCGCCGAAGCCGTTGGGACGAGCGTGGTCAGGTGCGGACCTCATCCTCCTCCCCTTCAACGTCAAGAACAAACACTGGGTTGCCCTTGCCATCGATCTTAAGGAGTGGGAGGTAAGGGTGTATGACTGCGATGTCCACACGGCGACGGAACGCCAACTCCAAACCCTGTTAATGCCTGTGACGAGCCTGATCCCTGTCGTCATGGGTGCACACCCAGATCTGAAGGTCAAGTATGCCGATAAGGTCCCCATGCCGTTTGCCATTCGCCGGGACAAGAGGCTTCCACAGAACAAGCTAAGGTAAGTAGGATGACATGGTTCAATTTCGTTTGATTGGATGGGGAATCGGTGTCCGCGTTCTGACCGATTGTTCCTCTTTGCAGCGGTGATTGTGGCCCGTACACCATTCGATTCATGCACCTCCTGCTGGAGACCGCCCCTAACTTCGATGGATTGGACGACACATACATTGAGGCATACCGCCAGATGCTAGCTGTTGGGGTATTCCATGGTCGACTCGGATGCTAGACTTCGTAGTTGAACACTTGGCTCCAATCTTAAACACCCTCCTGTAATAGTGGAAGTAAAACATTTGGATATTTTGCAAAAATTGGTAGTTGTCGATTGTGAAAATTTTGTATATGCGGACATGTTAAACTTGGCAGTGTAGCTACATGTATCTATCCAATTTGGTGACAAGGTATTTGTCGTAAGGGGACACGAGGATTAAAAGGGGTGACATGGGTCATTTACACTTTACGTAGGAATATGAGGCAGTTAATAGTGACACGAAAAAACCTGTCAGGTGACACGTGCATGGAAAGACGGGACCCGATACTGGGACAACAAAACAAAACGACAAAGGAAAATGAATCTTTCCCAGGGTGGCAGTTGGTTGCACAATTCCATTGACCTACTAAAAAAAAATTTAAAAGAAAACAAAATGTTGTGTTCCTCGAAATTAAAAAGGTAAGGAGAGAGAGAGATAGAGACCGAATATTAGGAGTGAAGGGAGGCGGTTGTGAAGTGAAGGGAAAGGGGAGAGCCCGTACCGGAGAGGGAGGAAGACGCCGGAGAAGCCCGTACTGGAGAGGAAGGCGCAGGAAAACAGGTACAACTCAATTGGATTTTGAAATCCGTCCTCACCCATCTCTAAAACTCTGAATCTTCACTTAATTTGCATTCTTCCCCACTTAATTTGCATTCTCCCATTGTTTCGTACCGGAGAGGGAGGTAGTCGCCGGAAAACGGACCAAGCCGCCGGAGAAGGCAGTACCGGAGAGGAAGGCACAGGAATACAGGTACAACTGAATTGATTATTGAAATCTGTCCCTACCCATCTCTACTATGCTGAATCTTCACTTCATTTCCAATCTTGCCCACTTCATTTGCATTATTCCACTGTTTCGTTGTAAGGCATGCAATTTGGGATCGAAAAAAAAAACAGAAATTGGGGATTTGGAATTACTGTCATTTGGGGAATTGGGGAATTCCTGTCATTTGGGGAAATGGGGATACGGGGAAATACAGATCTGGGCTAAAAGGGGTGTGGGGAAGTGAGGAATTGACAGACAAGAGCGAGGGAAGTTGAAGAAGAGCGTCGGAGGCTTGCGGGTCCTTTTACCCAGATTGGGAGAGTGGAGAAAAACCCCTGTCAGAAACGGGTACTGTAGGACAATTGGGAGAAGACAATTGACATTCATGACACGAGCTATTATGTTGGGTGACAAGGGTTACTTCAGTAGGTGACATGGGCCTTTTCTCGTGAAACAGTCGCAGACAGACTTATTCAGAAGGGGGTGAGTTTGTGTGGATATTGATAATGTTCATGTCCACTTAATTGCAGGAAGAACATGGTTCGGTCCCAGAATTTGAGGAGGAAAGGTGTCCGGGCACCTAAGAAGGTGGAGCCCCGACTCGCAGTGCCGGAAGAGAAGTATTTCCGAGGCCGGGTCAACCAGTGTTCCAAAGTGTCTCTGCTCGTCAACATGGACGACTGGGTTGACCCCGTCGATTGGGAGAAGCTGCAGCGAAGCCAATTTGGGGGTATTGTGCAAATGGCAAACTGGGTTCAATTCTCGTCGCAACTACTGCATTACGTGTTACAAAGGCAGCTTGTGACAAAAGAAGTGGGAGACTTGGTACATGCTTCAAGGCAAGCTGCGTCGATTCTCTATCAAGGAGTTTGCGCTCGTGACTGGGCTGCGGTGTGGTCGAGTTCGGGGGGAAGACACAGAGACGGAGGATGACAAGAAGACAAAGAAGGCTCTCAAGGACTTATTCGGAACGGACAACATGAAGGTCGGTGAGCTGGAGAACGCCTTCAAGAACTCCATCTTGAAGGAGCCGAGTGCTCGAAAGCGTTTTAAGATCGCTCTCCTACTCATCGTCGAAGGAGTTCTGCTGGGGGAAGAACCCAGGAAATCCATACGAGGGTGGATTGTGAAGCTTGTGGAGAACGTTGATCGATTTCTGGATTACCCCTGGGGCAGGGTTGTGTACGAGGCCACCCACCAGTCCCTGTCGGGCGTCATAGAACGACGTGTCGCGATTAAGCTGGGTCTTGTTTCCGTGTCAAACAACGATGGGTTCCTCCGGTGGATGGATAGGTGACACTCATCAGCAGACTTACCCAACTTATTGCATAGATGACTTCGATCCCCTAACATTGTGGTTGTGATTGTGCAGCGGGGATGAGGACAGATGCAAGACTGCATACGGCACGGCGCTGAGTAAGGAGTTCTTCACCGCACTAAAAACGCCCACAGTTTGGCTAAACTCTGAGGTACGATACCCGCCTAAGTGACTATCTTTGTCTTGTGAATGACACGTTATGTACTGTAAAAGGTAGTGGAATATATTTGGATTTTGACTAGGGTTGTAATCGATGCAGCACATGGAACAAGCATGCTATCTTCTTCGGAAAGGGGTAACGGAGAGGGCCGGCGACTTTGCCGGTCGAGTTGTCGTTGTGGACACATATTTCGGTCGCTATCTGCAGACCGAGTGGGGCAAATACAAGAGCGATGAGGATAGCTACCAAGCCGACGAGAAGCTGCTTGGCTACTTCGACGGGCGGTCCCCGGCGACGATAGGCCGGGCGTGGGAAGGGGCGGAACTCATCCTCCTACCTTTGAACGTGGACAGTGTTCACTGGATCGCCGTAGCGATAGATCTGGTGGGGTGGCAGGTAAGGGTTTATGATTCGGACGTCTACATCGTCAGGGACCGCCATCTGCCGGCACACTTAAGCTGCATCACCCACCTTATCCCCGTACTGATGAATGCCCACCCCGCGTTGATGGCCACCTACAACGACAAGTTGCCAAAGCCGTTCACCCTTAGTCGCGAGAAAAGGATTCCGCAAAACAAGCAGAGGTAATTTATGTCCAACACTTAAATATATCTTCGTCTCACAGTTGCATCTGCCTTTAATGAATATGACTCCGGCGATTCTCTATTGCAGTGGAGACTGCGGACCATACACGATCAGGTTCATGCAACTCCTCACGAAGGACGCCCCCACCTACGACGGTCTTGACGACGTATTCATCGGGGCGTACAGGCACATGCTCGCTGTTCGCATCTTCAATGGTACAGGGTTATGATCTCAGTTGTGATCACCATTGGCCATTGTTATGAAATTTTATGTTATGGTCTATGCATGTTATGAACATCGTTTTTATTGTGTTGGATATTTATGAACATGGTTGCTGGTTCTCACATTTAGTTGTGGACGGTAGTTCACTAGGTTGGTATTTGAACTATTTCGCATTGTTTGTCTTCGGTGAGTGGTTATGTGTTGCGGACTTATACATTATTTGTATGATAATTTGTAAGCAGTTACTGACCATGTTGGCATGGTGCAAACATTGGTTATAATTAGTTCAAAATTACCCCTGGCACCATACTTGGATTCCCGTGTCAACTTACGTGATTTTCCGTGTCACTGATGGTGAGTAGGGTGGTTTTCTAACCTTGTTTATTAGTTGATAGGTTCATATACGAAATGTCACAACACCGTGTCACAGGAACCACGTCATTTTTCTTTTTCTCGTGGACGATTGAATGTCATGTGGCAACCAACTTACTCGGTTGAAACGCATAATAGAAGTTGGAAGGAAATACCCCGTGTCACCGAACTTGCAATCCCGTGTCACCTGACGTGATTGTCCGTGTCACTGCTGGCGAGTAGGGTGATTTTCTAACCTTGTTTAAGTGTTGATAGGTTCATATACGAATTGTCACAACGCCGTGTCACAGGAACCACATCATTTTTCTTTTTCTCGTGGACGATTGAATGTCATGTGGCAACCAACTTACTCGGTTGAAACGCATAATAGAAGTTGTAAGGAAATACCCCGTGTCACCGAACTTGCAATCCCGTGTCACCTGACGTGATTGTCCGTGTCACTGCTGGCGAGTAGGGTGATTTTCTAACCTTGTGTAAGTGTTGATAGGTTCATATACGAATTGTCACAACGCCGTGTCACAGGAACCATATCATTTTTCTTTTTCTCGTGGACGATTGAATGTCATGTGGCAACCAACTTACTCGGTTGAAACGCATAATAGAAGTTGTAAGGAAATACCCCGTGTCACCGAACTTGCAATCCCGTGTCACATGACGTGATTGTCCGTGTCACTGCTGGCGAGTAGTGTGAATTTCTAACCTTGTGTATGTGTTCATAGGTTCATATACGAATTGTGACAAGGCCCTATCATACGAACCACATAATTTGACATTTTGTCTCCTCATGGATGATTGAATGTAATACACATGCATAACACCAACAAGTGGAAATCTACTAGACATGCATAATATAGGAGGGACATTGCCTTATACATACCATATTCGATACTACACGCACCATTCATAATGGTGCAACCACACTCGGCTTTCCAAAAAACGACAACTAACCGACCGTGGGTGAGACATTGTTTGTAACTACCCTTACATAGGCCCCCAACTGCAACAAATGGGGGCCATCCGCCACATACGGAGTCCTGGCGGAGTCCAAAAAAACTACAGCTGTTTGGGATCACATCAGTATTTGGCAACTACTACAACAAAATCACAAGTTTTGGCAAAAAACAAAGACAACTAGCTTCGAAGCTTCTAAGCCCGGGTGACCAGACGGACCATAACTCCCATCATCAGGTCGAGAATCCACCCCATCAGCCTGTTCCATCGTGTGAGTTGTCTGGTGCGGAGCTGGTCACTAGCGTGGCCGACCCACTTCCCACATAGGAAGGAGCCCACCCGGACCAACCGCTGCGCCAGGTGCCTGTTGCAAGCCTCGCTCCTCACCAACTTGTTGGCGAGGACCAAGTTCTCATCAATTGTGGCCTGCAGCGAGCTCTGGGTAAACTCCAACTCAATATTTGTGGCCTCCAGGGTGGACTGGGTGGCCTGCAGCTGAAGAGTGGTTGTCTGGACATGGGTGCGGGCGGCCTCAAGTTCAATGCGTTGTGCGGCCATAACCCCCTCCCGGGCAACATCCCGGTTGAGCAGGTTTTGGACTCGCTGGCGAAGGTCGGTGAGCTCTTCGGCGGCCAAGTCAAATAGCGCGTTGTCCTCAGCAACCTGGTCGGGATCTGACTCATCATCATCCTCGTCCTCATCACGACGGTCACTGCGGCTTCTCCCGTAGTCGTAATCTGAACGGAGCCAGAAGTACCTACGGTCGTCGCCACTCTGATAGCTCCGATCGCTGTCGGAGTCTGTCTCAATGTCGCTATCTGAGTGCGGCCACATTCTTCCTACCAGTACAAGGGAAAATAAACGTCAGATGGCAGAAGAAAACCAAACACAAGAACATACGTACCTATGACAAATATGTAAGTCTGTTTTAGATTGGAGACAAGTACATATATGTGGAAAAGATGAATGGTGTTATGAAATGATATGTCACCAAACAAGTAAAGGAGAATGTCAAATATAAGGTAAAATAATGTCCGGACCTTATAATGTTTAGAAGGACAGAACTATGTGCAAGCAAAGTTGGAATTGGTAAATACAAGTGTGAAAATGAAACTCATATGAATGATTTAAAGTTCTGAAAAAGTTATGTTACAAATGGAAGAAATCACCCGTGTCACCAACTAAGAAATCCCGTGTCACCGAAAGTTGAATCCCGTGTCACCAATTACAAATACTTCACAGACATCCTACTAAGAACCTTCACAGACAAAGACAAAGGTTGCAACTTTCATAGGCTTAATCATATTTATGCTTTAGATTAACACAGAAAGGATGCTAAATGTGCTATTTGTTTTTCAATCCTAACAAGTTCGTATATATGAAGAAGATGAATGGGAGAGGGAGATGATATGTCACCAAAAAACTAAAGGACGATGTAATATATAAGCTAAATTACTGTAAGCACCTTATAATTTTGATAGGGACTGAATTATTTGCAAGCAAATACCAAATACAAAAAGGTGGTTAGAAATCACCCGTGTCACCAAAGCTGTAATCCCTTGTCACCAAGTACATATACTTGACTGGCTGCTTTCTCAGGCCCAATTCACCAAATTCCGCAAAATATTAGCATATATGAAGCGTAAACCAATAAACACATATACGAACTCCAAGTAAATACTCAACTTAAGTATGTACTAAGCACATGCAAGAAAAGAGACATATGGACATTTTCACCGCACAAGGCACAAACCAAAAAACAGTGAGCCATGGACAAATTCGCCCAAAATATGCACCATACACAGGCATAAACCGTAGCCCCTAATCAGAAAGCTTTGGATGTCGTCAATTAGTACTCTATGTCCAAAACCGTAGTAACAACACAGATTTCATCGAACACAAACTTCTAATCGACGAAGACCCTAAAAAACAAACACTTAATTTTCAACACATATGGCAATCGGGGTTGTACTTACTTGGAATTGAAAGCTTTTGGATGAGGATGACCACCACTGGTGAGTAAGAGACGATGGCGTCGGTTCTTGCTCTGGAAATTGTTTGTGGCTTGCAAGGGAAGAGTGGGAGTGAAATGACCGATGGAGTGGTGGTATTTATGAAGAGAGAGGGGCTCCATGGGTGGGGGGGGGGGTTTGGTGAGGGTCACCAAATTTCGGATCCCGTGTCAACTAACATAATAACCCCTTCAACCAATATGACAATGTTTAAGGTCGTAAATGTAGATTTGTATGTCTTAAAATCAAAATATATTGTGTAACTAACATTTTGTCCCTCATTATAGAACTTTAAATTAAGAAACTTTGTTATATATATTTTTCATTTATTATGTAATTATATTTCGAGGATCTTACGATCCCCTTATGGAATGTTACGATCCGATCCACGGACCCTATTGTGATTCGATCCTAGAATCCCGATCCTAATAACCTTGCCTTCAACATTAAATATAGGTCAATTAGCACTAATATACATTTGAATATGGTAACAAGGTTGGTATTTTTATAAGTTGACTATTAACGCACTCATATTATTTTCATTAATAAATATACTAAATATCTACTTTCGTATATATTTGTAAAAACAAATTCGTTCCTATTATGATCAAGTACAAACTTTTTACAAAAATGTTACGAACACCTATATGTTATATAGATTTTTTAATTACAATTACGGGTGCTTGAATAGTCAACGACAATTTTTGCCGAACGACAACTAAGTGTTTCGATTTCTTTATCCTTTTTTTTACTCTATGTATGCGGTAATTTTGAACTCTCTACATTGCACTAACATATATTGATTGTATGGTTGTAAAATATTTTTATAAAAGTTATGAACTTTAATACACCATATTTTAACATTTTACAAACCCTAACTACTTTCCCATGCAATAAGCATGCAAAATACATATATGGATTTAACTTTTGTGCTTAATTTCATGCGGGAATGTTTTACTCTCTATATGCGATATCAAATTTATTTAAAACCGTTATAAATTGTTATCAAATAATATATTGATACAAAACCCTGAATAAATATTCCGTTCATTTTATGAATCAAGGGTTAAATTGTACACTGTCATCCGTTATAAAATTTTATCAAATAATATTTTTCATACAAAAACCCTGAATACTTACTCCGTTATTTTGTTGAATAAAGGGTTAAATTTTAAACTTTAATCCGTTATTTTTGTAAAACAAGGGTTAGTAAGTGTTTTATAGGGTTATTCCGTTATAGGTATTTAGTGCTATTTCCTGTATAATATATTTGTTAAGAATATCACATATCAAGATTCTAACCGACAATTAATTGAAGAAATAGATAATATAAGAAAAAGATTAATTAATAGAATGAGATTAAAACCACGGCAGTTATTTGTTAAGAATATCTCTTCCGCTTCCTCTTCCAGTTCCGCATCCACATCCATTGCGTTTCAATTGTACATTGCACTTGCACACGTCTCTTACTCTGAATTACATTCCACACGGCTCGGCTATTCCTCTTCCGGTGGCAGTTACGTTCTCCATTGCATTGTTATATATAGGCAACTCATTCTCCCTTTAATTGCATCATCCCATTCCCTTCAATTGCATCATCCTCCTTTACCAACTACAACCGAAATTAAGATAATTGCAATGGATCAAGGAAAGAACGTAAGGGCAAGGACGGCAGAGGCATCGACGCTTCTTACACTGCCATTTGACATCCTATTGGATATTGTCGGTCGATTAGCAATTGACTCTATAGAAGATGTCTTCAGATTACGGTTAAGGTATTGCCTCCACTTTTGATTTCGTAAATTTAGGTATTGGAAAAAAATTTGATTCCCTTCACTGTGATGCAGTTGCAAAACTTTTGATTTGGTTGGAAAACACAAGTACGTGCTTGCGAAGATGGCAATTGAGTACCAGGATGACTGGGGAATTTCGGTTGTTGTCGCATCGAGAAACGATAGGCACGCCAGAAGTTTTTTAAATCAATGCGTCAACGCGGGAAACCTGGAGGCAATATTTCAGCAAGGAATGGTAAGACGTACGTTCAGGATCATTGTTTCGGTGTATGCTTTATCATAGTTCCTCATAGCGTCATTTCAAAATGCAGGTTAAATTCTTCACAAATTGCGATCACGAAGCAGACATTCAAGATCTTCTAAAGGCATCGGAGTTGGGACACGAGGTGGCAAGCTATGTTTGTGGCATAGCTATGTATTGTTGCGGATCTGAAGACCTCAAACCCAAAGGCTTTGCATTACTTAATAGTGTCAAACATAAGTTGGGTTATAAAATAATATCGTGTCGCCGGAGAGTTGCCGATCTATTTTATGATATTCTCGTAATTGCTCGAAGACCTTCCTTCAAATGGAAGCGGAACACATGTCAAAATATCACCAATGGAACAGCGATTCGGAGTTGTCGAAGATCTAACCCCTGGAAAAATTTTCAGCTCCTTGCTGAAGATAAAGATGATGCTCTTTCTTGTGAGGAATGCACGTGCAGAATTGAGTGTGCTTTAGTCGAGGGTATGCTTATGTGGATTACACGAAATATGGTGGAATAAACATTTGCACATGTGTTCGGTCTATTAAGTTTGGTTAATTTTGGTACTATATCTATTCTGTTATTATAACATATAATGATATTTTTGTTAATGTATCCAAATACGATCAATTGGAGCTCATAAAAAATTTATCAAATGAGAGACTATATCTTTTTTGGTAGAATTTAGAAACTATATCTTTTATGGTAGAATTGAGAAACTATATGTTTTTTGGTAGATTTCAACTCGAATTATAGGTCAACTTGCACAAATATACAATTCAATATGGTCACAAGGTTGGTATTAAACCCTGTAGGACATACACTCACAAGAATTAAACATGACCTGAAAGTAAGTGTCACCTCCGGAATGATACACATGAAATTACAACCAGTGACATGATAACGCCTTCAACCAGACGCTAATACATAGAGGGTGACAGGGGTTTAGTACAGAATCCATCCACGAAAGTACTGCGATGTTATTTACCACTTACCACTAGAGTTTAACCCGTTTCCAAAAGTAAATGTAACCAAACAACCAAAGGAGATGACTGAAACCAACGTTGTTCACAACAAAGGACAACAAATCAGTTCCATAATGAAATATAAACGACTGACATGAAAACCCCTTCAACCTGACACGGTAATACAAAGAGGGTGACATGGGTTTTTCACAGAATCCATCCACATAAGTACTGCGATGTTCTTTACCACTTACCACTAGAGTTTAACCCGTTTCCAAAAGTAAATGTATCCAAACAACCAAAGGAGATGACTGAAACCAACGTTGTTCACAACAAAGGACAACAAATCAGTTCCATAATGAAATTTATACGACTGACATGAAAACCCCTTCAACCTGACACGGTAATACAAAGAGGGTGACAGGGTTTTTTTACAGAATCCATCCACATAAGTACTGCGATGTTCTTTACCACATACCACTAGAGTTTAACCAGTTTCCAAAAGTAAATGTATCCAAACAACCAAAGGAGATGACTGAAACCAACGTTGTTCACAACAAAGGACAACAAATCAGTTCCATAATTAAATATAAACGACTGACATGAAAACCCCTTCTACCTGACACGGTAATACAAAGAGGGTGACAGGGGTTTTTCACAGAATCCATCCACATAAGTACTGCGTTGTTCTTTACCACTTACCACTAGAGTTTAACCCGTTTCCAAAAGTAAATGTATCCAAACAACCAAAGGAGATGACTGAAACCAACGTTGTTCACAACAAAGGACAACAAATCAGTTCCATAATGAAATATAAACGACTGATATGAAAACCCCTTCTACCTGACACGGTAATACAAAGAGGGTGACAGGGGTTTTTCACAGAATCCATCCACATAAGTACTGCGATGTTCTTTACCACTTACCACTAGAGTTTAACCCGTTTCCAAAAGTAAATGTATCCAAACAACCAAAGGAGATGACTGAAACCAACGTTGTTCACAACAAAGGACAACAAATCAGTTCCATAATGAAATTTATACGACTGACATGAAAACCCCTTCAACCTGACACGGTAATACAAAGAGGGTGACAGGGTTTTTTTACAGAATCCATCCACATAAGTACTGCGATGTTCTTTACCACATACCACTAGAGTTTAACCAGTTTCCAAAAGTAAATGTATCCAAACAACCAAAGGACAAGACTAAAACCAACGTTCTTCAGAACAAAAGACAACAAATCACTTCCAAACCTACACCCAAACGACGATCAGATTATGCGTCCACCGAGGCGACCATTGAAGATGGCAGCCGCTAGCATCTGTCTGTACGGCCCAATAAACGTGTCGTCCAGCCCATCGAAGGGGGGATCGCTCTCCATGAGGAGCTCCATGAATCTGATCGTGTAAGGGCCACAGTCACCACTGCAATGACGGAGATTTTGTCAAAACAGAGGCGGAGATATCATCAAGTAAAATGAAAAACAGGGGTCGCACCAATCATACCTGAGCTTGGTTTGCGGAACGCGCTTGTCGCGGATTATGCGAAACGGGCTTGGCAGCTTCGATGCATACTTCACCTTCAACTCAGCGTGTGCATCCATGATGATGGGGAGGAGGTGGGTAACGTGCATCGGCAGGGGTGGGAGTTCGGCGTCTCTCACGCAGTGCACATCGCAGTCGTACAGTTTCAACTGCCACTCATTCAGATCAAGAGCAACGGCAACCCAATGTCTTCCCCTCAGGTTGAGGGTTAGGAGGACGAGGTCCCCGCCTGCCCACGGGCGCCCCATGGGCGCCGGGGCCCGCCCGTCGAAGTATGAGAGGAGTGTGGCACTCGCCTCATACCCCCCGACGTCTGAGTTGTACTCCTTCCACTCCCTCTCCAGAAAGCTGGAGAAGTAGGAGTCCAACACAATGACTCGCCGCCCATTTTCGAAACCCCTCTCCGCGCTTTGTTTCCGTAGCAGGTAGCATGACTGGTCGAAGTGTTGCGTCAAGTGAACCCCCATGACAACCCACAACATAGTCCAACAACAACCAAATTGCGTATACAAGGGAAATCATAATAAAATGGCACAATTACAATATACCTCTTAGTAGATCCAATAGCGGGGCGTCTGGAGGATGGTAAAAAACGCCTTCGACAGGTCCTTGCCGCAAGCCGTTGACAGGTTCTCACCGTCGGCACTGGACCGTACAATGGAGTGGAATCAATGAAAGGGTTACTGTGCCGTATAATGAAGACTGAAATGAGACAATGGGTTACCTTGCGAGCCACCCCTATAGGGCCTCATAGTCGGCCGCAGAAACTAGTCCCATGGCAACGGCTTCACTGGGAACGATGGCGTCCTTCCCTTTAGAGGCCCGCGGTTTCGTAATCTTCCACGCCTTGCTCTCATATTCCTCGTCCACGAACAACCTCTGAATGCAAACAAACATTTCCCATGTCACATAACAAACCGACCCCCGTCGCCTAGCTAACATCCCCATGCCACTATTGAAAACATAACGGATGAATGGCACGAGCCACAAGGAGCGTACCTTAGCAACTTGTCGGGGCTGCTCCACAGCTTCAGCACGAGCCCCCTCTGGTACATCAACATCAACAACCTGCAAAACCGATCTACAACTTAGATGGATTCCAACATGTACATACTCCTTATCACTATCCCTTAATCTTTGTTCCTTGCCTCTTCCAATCAATTTTCCATCCCGCATTTCATGGACCTTCTCCTCCAACACTTTTATCTGCACACAAGAACTTGTTACAATAAGTCCACCATCTCCTCCAACAGTTTTATATCCAGTGTCACTGCCACATACTGTAAGTCCCATGTCATTATTCTATTTACCGTAGTCACTGAACTTAAAAACAATATGAGAGTGAATAATACGAAAGACTGAAGTACCCTATCATCCATCTTCTCCAAGGTATTCATAATCTTCTCGAGTGTCTTCCCCACCAGATCCCTAGTGGCGTCCGTCTCCTCGACGTATTCGGCGATGTTGGCAAGCATCGCCACACTCGACCCTTCGGTTACCCGTGCGCGCAAGCGCTGATTCTGTGGATGTGTAAATTTTGTCCGAGCCATTTGTTTCCTGCAGTTTAAGAGCAACCATAAGTTATCGAGAAAGTTTATAGTCAATGTCACTACCTTTATAAACCCATGTCACTCAATTTGGAAACCCATGTCACAAATGTCAGAACGTTCCTAAACCAATGACGACATACATTCCACATCAACTCCCCAAATCTGAATTTGAAAACAATGGAACCCCGAATCGTCCCCGTTCACAATCAAACCCCTAATCTACCCCATTCCCTATTTCGACCCCCACCGTAGGCATCCTCTTCGGGCTTAGTAAACCCTAACCGCGGGTTTTCCAATCACCAAAACCCGGGTCCTTGTCCTTCATTCGCAACCACCTCCACCATCGACAAAACCGCCCTCATTAACGTTCAATCCCTTACCACCATAGTAGGTTGTTCCATCCACCCACCCCGAACCCAAGATTCGAAGATAACGGACAACAGAGATAGGGGGCGTACCTTATGAGTTTCCTGGCGGCGTTCTTCTCTTATCCGACAGTCCCCGGCAGTATCTTCTTCGACCCGTTGTTCCTCGTCGCCGGCGTCTCTTCTTCCTCCCCCTTTCGAACGGTTTTGAGTTATGGAAATTTAGAGATGGAGTCCCGATGAATACAGGAAATCGCCCGGTTTTGAACGGTTTTGAGTTGTGGGGTGATATCCGGGACGCGTGTCAACTTATTCTTTGTTGTCTTCTTTTTGTTTTCTTTTGGTTTTCTTTTTGTTTTGTTTTTGTTTTCTTTTTGTTTTGAGGTACGGCCAACCATTTCGACCAAGTTATTATTGTCGACACTTTGGTTATAAGTTGTCAGGAAATCGCCCGTGTCACCCAACTTACAATCCAGTGTCACCTTACATAATAACCCCTTCAACATTGTCATGAAGGTGATTTCAATATGTTCACAAGGGTGAATTCCTAACACCACTACCACAACCAATCAGGACTGTAAACATTTTGTCAAATAAGTGCCAATGCATTGTTGAATTCATTATCATAGCTTCAACCGACGAAATGTCTACCATGAAATTGAAAGCTGTGACATGATAACCCCTTCCACCTGACACGGGAATACAATTAGGCTGACATGGTTTTTGTTCTGAAACCATCCCCAAAAGTACTACGAAGTTCTTCACCGCTTAACTGTAGTGTGGAAACCCTTCCCAAAAGTACAGCAGACTCCTTACAGTTTGTCATATGCACAAACAGCGTAATTACACTACCAAATACGTTGCCCCTTCAAAAAATAACATAGACGGCTAATGGTCCAACCACTGACCCGATACGGCAAATGCAAAAGACTACCCAGCTGCTGAGGTAAGGCGTTGGACCACCAATGGAGGAACACATCTAAGAACGACGGCGCTTGGAACGGCTAAATTCTCCCCAAGATGGGTATCGACAAGTCTTAGGGCGACCAGGGCGTCGCTTCACGTCCGGGGGGAGACACACCGCGCTGGACATGGCTGGGGGGATTCGCCACTCTTCTTTTGGAGGGACCGGATATAGCACATTCTCGTAACACGCCTTCCATGTGGCGACTTTGTAGAAGTCATTCACGAGAGAGAAGAAATTGCTACCTCGATACCTTGAAGTCGATATGGCGTGCTGGCACGGAAACTGGTCAATGTCGAACCTCTTGCATGTGCAGGTCCGGGCACACAGGTTCACAACCCAGGTGCCGGACCCTCTGCGGACAGTGTACTCGTGTGAGCTGAGGGCTCTGACATCCAAGAATGTTGCCAACGAATAGCTCGTTTGCAGCTCACCTTGAACGTAATCGCTGACCGTCGACGCCGATTTGGTGCTTTTTTCCCGTCGATCGTTAAACCACTTGGATATTGTTTCGATGACAGCATCAATCAGGGCTGTGATGGGTAGCTCGCGGGGCTCCTTGAACACCGAATTCAGACACTCGGAGTTGTTCGTCGTCAATATGTTGTAGCGCATCCCCAAGAAGTATGCCCGGGCCCAGTTCTGGAATCCAGCCTCTCTTAGGTATTGTCCCGCAGCGGGTGCCTGAGCGCAAAAATCAGCAAAGTGCTTCTCGAACTCTGCCCTCGTGTACGCCTTCGCCACCTTTAAGTACAATGTGTGCAGGGCCGTCACCCCCCTGTACTTAACCTTGACATTCTGAAATAGATGCCATTGGCAGGCCCCTTTCTTAGCAAACACATAATTGTCCCTCAAACCTTTGACGATACTAAGATGCCTATCAGAGACAAACATTAAGTCCGGTGTATCCTCGACGACATGTAGCATGTTCTTGAAGAAGAAGCCCCATGACCCGTGATTCTCACCATCGACAATCGCAAAAGCGATCGGGTATATACTGTGGTCTGCATCTTGGGCTGTGGCAAAGAGAAGCGTGCCCCTGAACTTCCCTTTTAGGAAACTCTCATCAACTGAAATCACCTGGACATGGATATCGACATCAGTTGGTTAGGTGACATGGTTATGTATGTTAGGTGACATGCAATAGTTTAGTACCGACACGGGGTATTACCTTTCGAAGGTACGGAATCGCCTTGCGCCATACCCCGAAGCTAATAAAGGCGTACTTGAATCTTTGGGATGCGTCCAGCTCTAACTTAGTATATGTCCTAGGGTTCGTCTGCTCCAACATGTGCAAGTATGGAATAATATCTCGGTAGCTGTCTTCGTACGTCCCATGCTTCACCTCCATCGCCGTCAGCCGTGCCCTTCGTGCCTTCCAGTAGCTACACGATACTCCATACTCGGCCTTCGTCATTTTCTGGACTTGCTCGGGAACGAGGTCCTTTCGAGTCCCGGTGAACCTGCATATAATGGTGTCATGGTGAATTACGTAATGTGACATGGGGAATAATGTTGTGTGACAGGAATAGCTGTTCGCAACTAAATTAACACTTACGTGGTCACGAGGTTGCGTCCAATCATGTTCGACGTAGCATGTCGGCTATGGTTGTGCATCATGCTAATGTCACATGTATGCTCCTGGACATACTGTCGGATGCACCACATTGTCGTGCGCCGGTAAGTCGACGCCCTTAACATCCACATGCACTTGGTGTCCAAACAACCAACTAAATAGGTTTTCTTACACAACCTCTTCACTACGAACTCGAAGCACTTCTGCACTGCAATCCACTTCAGGCGAGTCTGCAATTCTAGCTTCGAGGCGAACATTTCTCCCTCCGAAATTTCTGTCAGCTTCCGTCGTGGTTCCTGGGTCCGAGGCGTTGCTTTGTCCAACATAGCTTCTACGTTCTCCATCGACGGTGGGGATGTGCTGGACCTAGGAACCCGATCTTCTACTTCCCTAATCACCTCCTCCTCAACTTCGTCCTCCTCCGACGACACCCTCATACCCTGGTCTTCCTCATAATCCTCCCAGTCATAATAATATGAACAATCTTCTTCCCTCTTCACTCCGGAATCGAAGTCCTCCTCCTCGTCCTCCTCCTCACTGCTAATGGCGCGCGCTATGAGATCCACCCCCTTATACCTGTCACCTTCACATTTTTCCGTGTCATCTGAGTAGGAGTCCGTGTCACCCAAGTGGATAACATCTAGACCATCACACCTGTCACCCTCAAGAATATCCATGTCACCCTCAAGAATATCCATGTCACCAGTTCCAGCCCCTATGTCACCTGCGTGCTCTTGGCTCTTCCCTATCACCCCACCCAACCGGATCATTTCCGGACCTTTACCCTTGTCACCTACACTCTTAAGGTATTCACCAGTTCCAAACCCGCTCTCAGTAGCGTCCTCCTGTCTCTTCCCTATCACCTCATCCATGTGGTTCGACTCTGGACATTTACTCTTGTCACCTCCAAAAATACGTCTGTCACCAGTTCCAAAACCCTTTTCAGTAACGTCATCCTGGCTCTTCCCTATGACCTCATCCAAGAGGATCACCTCCGGACCCATACCTTTGTCACCCTCACATTTATCTTTGTCACCCCTTCCCAACCCCGTTTCCACATTGTTTTTCACCCTTATATCGTTGGTCATCCCTATTGACGGGCTAACCCCTCCTCCAACATATAACCCCACATCTACAACCATAGGGTTTGGTTGTGGCTTACCTTCTGCCTCCAGCTCCTCCACCTTTTGAGAATTACGAGGCCCACTCAAGCATTCTTCCCCGACGCCGGGTTGTCGTACTTGAAGCCTCTCTTTCACCACTGGACCAATATATATTGCCATGGGCCATGGATGTTCCCCAGACATCGAGTTGAGAAACTTATAAGCCTCAAGGTCGTCGTCATCACCTATCGTTATCGGATGACCCGCTTCTTCCCCCTTTGGCATGTAAGAAAACCGCCAATCTTCACATGAACAATCATGCCCGACCTTCCCCCTCAACAGTTGAGTAAGAGAGGCGAAGTCGATGCCCTCTTCAATAATCACATTCTTCCGCTCTGTTTCACCATAATACACCCACCCCGCACCATCGAACAGTCAACGCCCGTTGAAGTTGACAGTCACACATACTTTGGCGTTTTGCCCTGCAATTCAAAACTCGGATCAGCACCATTGGTAATGGGTATCTACTCTTCACGAAACATGAGGAGATATAGAAGAGAAGCTTACCCATTGCAACTGAGATTTAGGGTTTCTCAGATATCTCTGTGACACGGAACTTTACGGACACTGACACGAACAAATTATGAGCCCGACACGTGCTCACCAACTGGACCTTAATGCGGATGGGTTCTTCTTCAATGGTGGCCTTCTTCTCCAGCTCTCTTTTCCACGGGAACACCGAAAATGATGGCCTCTCTCCTCCTCTGTTATTACAGATTAAAAATGGAGGGAAACCCTTTCCCATCACATCACCTCCTCTCTCCAATTTTGGCGCCAAAATCCCCCACCCAATCCATTGTCCCATCTCTCTCTCTCTCCCCCCTTGGGACAACCTACAACCTGCAACCGGCTAAACAATTTGGCCCTCCTATTTGCACTAATACCACATATGGTATTCTTGCAAATTTTCTAAAAAAATGGTATTTGTGCAAACTTTTCTAAAAAAGTGTATATTTGTGCAAATAGCCCATAAAAAAAACCAGGGATGGTCCCGGCCCATCAACATAATCATACACCGGCTGCCGGCTAGGAACCCGGAGAACCAACAACACCTGAAAACTCTGCAGACTAAAAATTCATTTTCCCAATTTTACCCCTCTGAGTTGACCAAAACTATTCCGGTTCAAACCCGGTCCAATATAAGCCGGTCCAATAAACCGGGTTCAATACTCAAATTGACTCTTCGTTTTCAATTGAAGAAGCATCTCAACTCAACTCCGCTGACTCTCTCTCCTCTGCTGCTTTTGCTCAGCTCACTCCCGTCCATCCCTCTCTCTCTCCCCCCGATTTTCCACACGAAAATCCACCACACCGCCATTGGAGCTGTCCATTTCTGCACTGAACCTTTTCCTTTCTATGTAGATACGTCCATTGGCCGAGATTTGTCGAACAAAATGGGCTGCATTCAGTCCAAAAACATCGGCCTCAAAGACAAAGATCAGCAGCCTACACAGCCTCCAGATCTAGGTTTTTATCTCGCTCTGTCTTTCTCGTCGCTCTATGTGTTCTGGTTTGGATGAATTTTAGTTTTGATTTCTGAAGCAGAAGAAGGAAGCAATGGCGGTGGAACTGATCACGCCGAGCAGCAATCGGAAGGAAAAGAAGAGGAGAACAGCAGCAATCAGCAAGCGGGAGTTCCGTCGTTCAAAGAGTTTGCTCTGGTTGAGCTTCGCGCGGCGACGAATGGTTTCAGTAGAGAGTTGATTGTTTCGGAGAGCGGGGAGAAAGCGCCCAACGTCGTTTACCGAGGGAAGCTGAAGAACAATCGCCTTGTTGCTATCAAGCGCTTCTCTAAGCAGTCATGGCCTGATTCCCAACAGTTTGTGGTAACGCTTTGCTTTCAAGTAGCCTCATTTTTGTTCTTTTCTGTTGCTGGAATTATGATCTAATCAGTTGCTTGTGGATGATGATGATGACTAGTGTTAGGCAAAAAGTTGTCTTAGAAAAAAGCAAAAAGTTATTGTTAGAGTTGGTGGAAGGCAAAAAGCACTAGTCCTTGGTCCTTCTCTTCTTTTGCTCTTTACATTACACTTGTGGACTAAAAGTGTTAGCCTTTATGGGTAGGGAAAGGGGAAGAAGAAATAATATTTGATGGGATTTATGATTCTACTTGGTAAAGTCATTGAGATCATATCTATTAAAGTGAAATCTAATTTCATAGATGGTAATAGGTGAAGTTTATCTGGAGCTTGCATAATTATGTTTTCTTTGATGAATCAAAAGATGCTCATTATTTGAATTTTGTTACTAAGATTTGAAGTTTGAATTGAGCTCACTTTGTGGAGTTCTTTTTCAATTTTAGTGAAGTTACACTGTACCTGTTCATAATTGGCTCTTATCTGTAGTAGTTATGACTTCAATTACCTATTTGTGGAAAGTATGTAGCTGTGTGCATAATTAGTCTTTGGTTCAATGGTCCACACGCTTTAGCCAATTTAACATACTTTATCTACTTTTAGAATACTAACCTAAGGCAATTTTTTGGACTTGATTATACTTAAATTTCTATTTCCCCGTTCTTAAAAAACCAAAATCCAATTACATTAGCTTTCTCTCTCGGGCCTAACTAATTTTCCCCAGGCTGGAGTTGCTCTTGTAATTTTGCTGCAGCTACCTGTATTTGTTTAATTGGATATTTTGTTTATTAAGTTTCTTTCCTGAATTATGCACTTTTTTCTTGCGAATGCATTTACAAATATATCTCAAAGTCCTTTATAGGTGTGTTATTACAAGGTAAATGTCACCTTTATCTTATTGCATGTCCCCTTTAAGTTTGTTCTGCATGTTTCCATTAAGAATTCTAGTGAATTGGTTAATGGGGAGAAGATAGACTTCACTTTGTGCATCATTAATTGTATTCTATTGCAAAGCCACTGTTCTATCTATTTTATTTGTTGAGAATTAAAAATATGGCCATTTTTAGATCCTTATATCAATATACGAATTGTTTTTTCCCCTCAAGATGGATTATCAAGTATATGAGTGCATAGTTTTAGCTAACTATAGATTCTTGCTAGTATATTGAGTATGCTGTTTCTGGTTACTGATGAACTACCTTGTCCTTTTGATGTGGTACTTTTATTGTACTTTTGTTGATGGTTATATATATATTTTTGGTAACTGTTTTCTGGTAATCATGTTAATTGTAGACAGATGCTGCAGGCCTTGGGAAGGTTCGACATAAGAGATTAGTGAATCTAATAGGCTGTTGTGCAGAAGGGGATGAACGATTGCTGGTAGCTGAATATATGCCAAATGATACTCTTTCAAAGCATCTATTTCACTGTAAGGTTTCTGTTGCTTCATAGTTATATAAGAGTAAAAGATAATTCTAGTCAGCCAGAGTTAATGGTGTCCATTGGGCTGCTTGGTTTGGATTCAAGAAGGTCAAATGCATTGATATTTTCAGCTTTTGAAGTCCGAGTCCAAATTTGTGAGATATGAATTTGAATTATTTTTGGTTGGCTTGAGCTTCAAAACCAATCCAATGTGAACTAATTTTTAGAACCTTCTCCTTTTTTTTGGCATAAAACACTGTGCTTAAAGAGAGGTTGAGTATATGTTTTATACCAGTCAAAGTCAACTTAAGTTGTTGAGATTGTCAGACTTCAACATAAGTCCTGCAATCTGTATTCCTCTCTAGGCCCTAATTCTAATTTCTCATTGATTTATATCCTAACCTGTATTTCTCAAGCCTAAAATCATATCCCAAGCTGATGGCTTTCTTGGTCTTTTGACGTTGGGCAGACTATTCTGTTGAGCCTCTCTGTGAGAATGTCTGAATCAATATCCTTTTCATCTCATTGACTCATTGGTCATTGTTCACAAGGGTCAATTATAACAATATCACCTCCTATCATCAAATCACATACTTGATCTTTTTGCACTTGGCAAGCTTCAATCCTCGAGTCAATGTTTGATTACAGGAGCTACAACACTGAAGCAACCTCATGCCATACTATAAACATCATTTCTTTTCCAATTGTAGAACCAATATCTCTGTCATACTAACTTCATTTGAATCTTAAAAAGTTGATTAGAATTATACATATAAAAGATTCACATATAGGAAGGGCTGAATGATGAAACACTTGATTTATTAAATTACTTAGCAGTTAGCACATGCATTGGTAAATGTGAATTAATAGGTTATATGTTTGTTCTTGTTATATTCATTAATATACTTCAAATGAGCACTACAGAACATGATTTATTTGAACAAATTCATAGATTTTGTATTCTCATTTTACTCCCTTTCACATCTTCTAAAGCTTTCTTTTTAGGCACTCTTTTCCTTTTCTCATATGCTATAAAACCTATTTTGCCAATTGCAGGGGATAAACAACCATTGCCATGGGAGATGCGCGTAAGAGTCGCATACTTCATTGCAGAAGCACTTGAACACTGTAACAAAGAGAATCGCAAATTGTACCATGATTTAAATGCATATAGAGTTCTTTTTGACGAGGTAAGTGCAATATTTACTATACTGCGATTTGCTGATATATTTTCATGTCGTGCCACTTTCTTCATCAGTGGCAAAGGAATCCATTAATGGCATAGATACTACCTGGTTACAGCAAGTGTACTGTATATACTAAATCTTTGCTTTTTGTTGCCTGTCTTAATGCATGATAGTATCTTTGCTGTTTAATCCTAAATGGAAAAGAGATGGTAGTTTTTATTGGTATATTCTCCTCAATCCGATATACGAGCTTTAAAAATGCAGATTAAGACAGTTTTGAGATGCAGTTGGAAACATCTTAAGTCTCAACATATGCACATTTCATAGATTCAGTATTCTACTGCTTTGTAAGAATTATAGAGCAACAAATAAAAGACCTATAACTTAAAGATGCCTAAGGTATTATTTTTACAGTAGGAGAAGCTGCATAACAGACTGCTGCTTTTTAGATTAAAGTCAAAGCTACAAGTTTCATCTAATTTGTTGTTTATTGACCTTTTTTTCTCTCTTGTCAGGATGGTGACCCCCGATTGTCTAGCTTTGGCCTAATGAAGAATAGCAGAGATGGAAAGAGCTACAGCACTAATTTGGCTTATACACCTCCTGAGTTCTTGCGCACTGGTATGTTTTAATGACACATACAGCACTGGTTCCTTAAGATTTGCATTTGAGTAGTTATAGAATGTTGATGTCCAGGGCCTCAGGCACAGTTCCATAGCTTTTAGGTTCAACACTGCATCAACACTGCATCAACACTGTGTGCTTTGTGTTATTTTAGGCTGACCTGCGTAAAAAATGCAGTCATATTGTCAAAGTCCGGCATTCTCTTTTCATAAATGCTATTCAATCATAGACCCCCCCAGACCCAGCTTCGGCAGGACTAACTGGGCTGTTGTTGTTGTGTATATACAATAATGTTTCAGAGGCTTCACTATTGTTATAGTTGTTTGATGTTACTCTCATGAAATGCTTTAATAGATTATGAACTCAATATTTGGCCAAGGATTTAATTTTTTCCTTTTGTGCATATATTTAGCAGGAGCTAGCCCTGTCTCTCAATCTTATTCTTTTGTTCTCTTCTATTTTTTTTTCAATGCAACTTTAGCCTTGATACTTTATACTTGCGTCGAATTCATCATTGCTTGGTTAGATATCTTTGGCCTTTTCATATTATCTGTTTTGTTCCTTGTCAATTGCCATGTCATGATGAGTTCTCTTTTTTAATGTGGAGCTTCACTACTACAGGTAGGATCATCCCAGAGAGTGTCATATACAGTTACGGAACTGTCTTACTGGACCTTTTAAGCGGGAAGCATATTCCTCCAAGCCATGTATGGTACTTCACTCTTGAATGCTTCTGGGCTTTTAGCTAAATCATACTTCAAACCATGCAACTATTGTAGAATATTCATTTGCTTTACACATTTCATAATCAGATCACATCATTGAGCATCCAGTGAGAACTTGTCACTATTGCCATTGTCATAATGTTTATTCATTCTATATAATATATTCTGAATTGAATACACCTTTTTTATGTAATGATTAATGAGCACTCCGGGGACTAGAAGGCTGATCATTCCTTCAGTGTCATCCCTGGGCTTCTTTGTTGGGTTGGATGTTGAAATGGGACAGTTATATGGAACAGTCAGTGTTGTCCTAAATCAGATTGCACATTGAACTCTTCAGCCTGAGCTTTTGTTAGTTGGCATTCACTTGGACTAAGATTGTTGACAATTAGTTTATTTGTAGTAAGAAGGTTCAGTTGGTACTGTTATGTTAGTGAAAGAATAATCATCCTATTTTATGTACAGGAAGAGAGAATAATATGCTAATTGCCATTTTCCAATCGGTAAAGCTTCATATGCTGTACTATACTTTGTGAGAATACATGTTTTGAACTATGACATTAACAATTAATGCAGCATCAGAAGTAGAAGATAGTTGATTAGAACAAGTGGTTATTGTTTTTTCCATTTGCTTTCCTTTTCAGGCTCTGGATATAATAAATGGTAAAAACATGCTGCTTCTTACGGATTCAACTTTAGAAGGACAATATACTGATGAAGACGCGAAGAGATTGGTGGAGCTTGCCTCAAAATGTCTGCAGTATGAGGGCAGAGATCGCCCTGACATCAAGTATCTTCTTACATCAGTTGCTCCTCTTCAAAAGCAGAAAGAGGTATGGAGGTTTTGACCTTGTCTAAGATGGTGTTTTTTTTTTTTGAAAAAATATGTATTTATTTACATATTGTCTAAGATAGTTCTGGAGAGTCTTTGGCGCTTAATAATATAATATATTCCTAATGGTCTAAGAAAGTTCTGCGTGAGCGTGCATTACTTCCTTGTTAACATATGCCTCAACCTTGTTATATTAATTGTTGTCTTTTAGGTTGCATCACTTGTCTTGATGGGTTTAACAAAAGCGCCAGCAGTGCTCCCGACACTTTTATCACCATTTGGCAAGGCATGCACAAAAATGGATCTTGCTGCAGTGCATGATATTTTGCTAAAAACAGGCTATAAGGATGAAGAGGGTGCTGAAAATGAGGTGAGATATTAACCTCTTCCTTCTTAGCAAGGCTAAAGGCGTAAATTTGATGACCTCTTTAACATCAAAGCAGGTAAAAAAAACTAGAAACATTGTTGTCATTTAATATTTTTAATTGACCGAAAATTCAACTAATTTCCAAGAGCTATAGATCAATCTAGTGTAAGCCTGCCATAGAGATCTGTGTATAGAAGCTACACAAACAAATAAACATCCTCCCATAGCATTGTAGAGTTAACCTGACCCTCATGGTAAGAACTATTCATCTTAAAAAATACTGGTATTTTCCTTTTGTATTGCACAATTAAATCAACATTTGCTTACATACAGGTTGAAATATATACTTTTTAACATAAATTTGGCTAGTAGGAATTTAAGGCAAAGTTTGTGAATGTTAATCTGAAAGACTTACAAGTTATGAGGACAACTTAAGATGGTTTTGGAGTCCAGTATCTCAAAACCAGATGAACAATGCTCTATAGGTTGAAATGACACAAAGTTAGAAAGCTTATGTGCTTATTGAAGATGGCATTTCTTTTGTTAATGCACACATGTGCATCTGAAGTGTTTTCAGTAAGAAAATGCCTTATATCTTTTGTTCATTTGTTTATTTGCTTTGCTGAGTGTATCACTTATGGCTTATCTATCGTACACTGTCAATGTTCTCTGAAGCTATCATTCCAAGAGTGGACACAACAAGTGCAAGATATGATAAATACGAAGAAATTTGGAGATATTGCATTTCGGGATAAGGATTTCCAAAAAGCGGTTGATTTCTATTCAAAGGTTTGTTGCTACCCTATTAATTTTGTTTCAGTTATTGAGGAAAGGACTCACTAACTGACGCATTCACCACAAGTTTCTTTTTCTTTTTTTCTCTAATGCATGCTAGCATTATTTTTACACACTGATGATAATCCATTGGTCGATAATCATACGGAATGAACAAATTATTATTATTATTATTATTACTACATATATTCATATAGGGCTCACCGATGATGACACCAAACCAACTAGATATAAATATCCAGTCGTGCTTCTTTAGGTGCTAGGTGGACATGACCGTGTCTAGCTTCTTTCGGCTCTGTTATTGACACCCCATATCAAATTTTCTCTAGATTGTTTGTACATTGTGCTTGAAATAGCTTCCTTAGTGCCAAGCATTGAGCTGCAAAGCATGACTGATTTAGCAACTAACAATCCAGACATTGTTTTTACTTGGTTCATTTAAAGAACTAATTTTTAGTTTCTTTACTATATATTTCAATCTGTCCGTATGACATCTTGTATCTCCCTATCAATATCTACCACTAGAATTTTTTATGCAACTTGAAGTACAATGGCTGAGACTTGTACAAGTAGTTTTCTGCATTTATTTTACCCCCTATGTTGCAGAACTGCCAGACTTACATATTTCTTATTTTACCAAACAGTTGGTGGCATTGATGTCCGTTCCTTCGGCAACGGTATTTGTGAGACGTGCGTTCGCCTACTTGATGATTGGGCAGCCGGAACTTGCGCTTAGAGATGCCATGCAGGCTCAGGTATGCCTGCCAGAGTGGCCAACTGCCTTCTACATGCAAGCCCTTGCCCTCTCCAAGCTCGGAATGGAAACCGACGCTCAGGACATGCTGAATGATGGAGCTGCCTTCGAGGCAAAGAAACAAAACGGCTGGAGATTCTGACGCTTTCAAGGTTACTAAGAGAGCATTGTAGCTAATGAGACCATAGTAATATTAGTATCTTCAGCTGACGGAGGTTAGTTACTATGCATTGCTGTGGTAGTCGGTACTTCGTGTGCTGAACGTTTCGCCTTTAGATTCCTTGGCTTGTGCTCTCTCTATATTGCTTGCTGAACGTGAGATTCTGATTGCTGGTGATTTTTTAGATAGTTAAATTGTGATGTTTGCATTTGAAAACTAGATGATGTTACATGCTATTTACTTTCAATTTATGGCTGTTTCTTTTCCTTCACCTGCTTTATTAATTCCTCTTAGATTTGCAATTGGATCCGGTCAAGTGGAGTTTGTGTTTTGGTAAGTTTGCAGGATCAGGTATTTATGGGTCCAATAATTTTGAACTAAAATGCAGTTGTTTCATTTTGAACTAAAAAAATAATAATTCGTGTTGAATTATTATTTGTACAAACTAAAGAAAAAAACTTACGAAGATTGACTGAATAATTTGTACAAACTTCCACCCCTTTTGATAAGTTTTCGACCCCGTTACTGTTTTGACCTAATTGTGAAATGAGTAATATGGTATCCGGTATGTTTTGCATAACTTGATTCCCCGATAGTACAATTTGATTAGGTCGAGAGCTTTAAAACTGAAGCTCTCGACCTAATCAAATTGTACTATCGGGGAATCAAGTTAAGCAAAATGTACGTAGATGGACCCGTCTTTAAATTAAATGTCCATAGTATTTTTGCTTGAGTGTTTAGGATTGTTGCATAAACATGTCAACACTGAGAAACCAACGAGAACATATGTAAAAACATCGGTTTCAAATCTTCTATCCCCAAATTCTATCCTCACTTCTTATCCCACAAATTATTTAACTTTTAAATTAATATTAAAAAACATAAGAAAATAATTTTTGCTTATAAATAATTATTATAACATATTTGAAAATAAAAATATCAAAAAATCATCTTATAAAAATTTTAAAACATTATATCATGAAATAGCTTTTTAAATATTTTTCATATCTTTTTAATTATTATAATTTTTATATGGTGATTTTTTTGAGATTTTTTTTCACACATGCTATAATAAGCATTTATAAACTATTTTTTTAAATATCATTTTAGATATTAAATAATTATGTGGGATAGGGGAGTCTAGATCTTCTGTAACACTGAGTGTTACACTTAATTATTTCGGGTATAAATTCATACTGAGAAAGTTAAAATTGTATTTATACTCTATACACTTATATTAACATGTTTATAAACTTTTATTATAAAAATTTATATTTAAATATTATTGATAATTAAAAGATTGATTATTTTAGAAAATAATTTTTTATTTTACTAAAACATATATTTTCATGATAAAAGTTTGTAAAAATATTAATATAAATTTATAGAGTATAAATATAATTTTTCTTATTTTTTAAATATGAATGTATATCCAAAATACTTAAGTGTGACACCCTATGTCATAGGGAATTCGAACTCGGTATAGAGATTGGGGATAGGGTTTTGGATGTAGAAGATTTACAACCAAAAACACCACCCTTTTTTTTTATACAAGTAAGGATTTGGATGGGGATAGTCCCTACTAGACCACCATCCAAGAGCATCCTTACGAATGCGAATACAGAGGTGTGTATCAAGCCTAACATTTGGAGAGGCGTCAAACTAGAAGAGGCGAGAGATGTCAGCACAACTGTTAATCTCCCAGAAGCAGTGCGAGAGGCTAACATGCTCAAAGGACTGAAGCAACAAGAGGCGAGAGATGGGGCTAGTCCCTACTAGACCACCATCCTAGAGCATCCTTACGGATGAGAATACAGAGGTGTGTATCAAGCCTAACATTTGGAGAGGCGTCAAACTAGAAGAGGCGAGAGATGTCAGCACAATTGTTAATCTCCCAGAAGCAGTGCGCGAGAGGCTAACATGCTCAAATGACTGAAACAACAAGAGAATGTCTGTTGAGAGCATCTCAATTTCCCATGGGTAGGACCAGCATCCTTTGATTGCGTCAGGGGCGGCCGCAGGGGGGCTGCCCCCCACTCTCCTCCGGTGACATAATTTCGTAGTATTTGTAAAAAAAAATAAGGTAAAAAATAAAAAAATGTGAAAGAGAACACTAAAATTGTCTAGCTTAGTTGATGAAAAGGATGAAAGGAAGGAAATGGAATGCAAGAGGTCATGGGTTCAAAGTTCAAACCTCATTCCTTCCCTTCTTTCACTATTTTTTATTCTAACCAAATTTTCCCTATTATAAATGTCATATTTAAATCAAATTTTATATTTTTGTTTTGATATTTTCATAAGATTATTCAGTAAGTATGTTACACACATATTTAAAAAAATTCTTCTAATTTTTATTCATATGAAATTTTTTTACTATCAATTATATATTTTTCTTTTGATATTTTCATAAGATTATTCATTATGTTACACATATATTTTAAAAAATTCTTCTAATTTTTACTCATACGAATTTTTTTACTATCAATGTCATAGTTAAACCACAATTTATGAGGTTTTTTGTCATAGTTTTCAATCTTATCATTTTTTTTCATTTACCAATGACAAATTCTTTAAAAAAATTATAATTTTCTTTCAATATTTAAAAAAATATCTTAATCATGCTACACACACATATAAATTATTAAATTATTGCATGAATTTTTGTAATAAAATGTCATATTTATACCATAATTTATAGTTTTCTTTCAATATATTTAAAAAAAATTCTTTATTATATATACCGAGAAATTTGTTTTCCCAACAAACAATTTCACCCCCCCTAGCCATTCCTGTAGCCGCCACTGGATTGCATTGATCATAGTTAGGTTATCACCTTCAATGTGGATACTGGACGAACCCAACTCCTCCTCCATCTGGATACCCAATATAAGTCCCATAGCATTCGCCATGAGCAGTGACCTGAGAGTAAGCTACTTGCCTCCACAGTCAATCAACGACCTCATGTGATCACGAATGATGAAACCTGCACCAGAAGTACCAAAAACACCACCCTGATCGACCCTAAGGACCTCTTTTCCTCTCCCACTGGTGACACTGTAATCTCTCTTATAAGAAAACACAAGATTTTTAACAAGGGTAAGAGGTGATCCTTGTTATTCATATAGTTGAGCATATTGTTCTCCCGTTGATATTGTTCTATTATTTTCTCTGATCTCTCAGTAGATTTAAATATGTGGACTGAATCATTAAAAAAAAAAGTCGAGCATATTTGAATTATTTTTTGGATAAGGTAAAAATTTGGGTGGGGTCAGACCCGACAGACCCTACTGGACCACCATCCAAGAACATATCCTTTCGGATGAGGACGCGCAAAGCCGAATCGATGAGGAGGTCCTGCATGGATGTCGTATGGAGAAAACGCGCTATCATGTTGGCAGTCGAGTTGATCTCCTGGAAGATATGGCCGAATTGCACTCTTTCAAAATGCTGGAGGAGGAACAGGATGCCGGAAATCAGCATCTCGATCTCCATAGTCTTCGCAAGCAGTTGTTGACGATCATGTTCTCACCCTCAATCATGCTGGAAAGACCAAACTCTTTCGCCTTGGCGGCGCCTCCTTTGAGGGCAAGAGCCTCAGCTGCTAGTGCGGAAATGTGCCCACATTGGAAACCGCCATAATCAATGATTGACCCCGCGGTGGTCCCTGATAATGAAACCAACATATGCTACACTAAAAGGCAGTTTGGAACCATCAAAATTAATTTTGAACGTTCCATCAACTGGTTTGCTCCATCTCAAATTTCTTCTTCTTCTTGGTGCATTTGTTCGTAGTTTCTGCTAATACTGGGGCTCATTTTCAATGGTCAACTTAGATGTTGTCCAATTCTGTATAATTTTCTATATTTTGGATTGAATGTTGTATTTAGGTACGTTTTCGAATATTTTTCGATTCCTGCTTGTCCATAAACACCGTCGTCGCTAGTCTTTCTTTTTGCTCGAGATTGAGTTTATTGAATACTCCGTATTTCACAAATAATAATTTTGATCGATTTTGAATCACTATTTCAATGTTCGGATCTATGTCATATTTGATCTATTGAAACAAGATGGTATTGCCCAATTACCTACTTGTCTAAGATAAAAGAAAATTAAAACCAATATAATTTTAATTTTGTTTGGGCATGTGACGCATGAACCGCTACAATAAGAGAAAGATTCGAACCTTATTAACTATAGTCATCAATCATCATCCATCAACATTTATGAAGTACATATCTTTAAAGAGGTATCCTAAACGTACAAATTAAAGCACATTAATAATTTGTATTTTGAAATTGGAAACAGGAGGAGAGCACATGATTTACAATAGAAGATGAGAATATGAGATGGACGAGATTTTGGGATGTGGAAACATAACACGTGATGTACCCAATCATTCAGAATATTCACATGTGGTGGGCTTTTTAATCCTCTCTCTTTGTGAAATGATGTGTGTTTATACCTTGTAAAATCTTTTTTATTTTTCTAATTCTTAATCATTTTATATTTTATTTAAATTTATGTCAAAGTCAGCTTAGATATCGATTATCAGATAGTTGTTATCTGATTTTTCGAATATTTTCATATATATATAAAAGATGATAGAACGAAGGAAATGGAGGACTTTATGAGAAATACTACGGATTAGAGAGAATATCAATCTCACTCTTGGGTAATTTGAGATATTCGAGATCTATTACTGTGTTAATTAGAAAAGCAAATTTAGCGAAATTTTTTATTATTAGAAATAGTTGTAATATGAACTCTATCTCATAATTTTCCTATTATCATTTGTAAGGATAATCTAGGGTGGTTTTCTGTTAGGAAGATATCCTAATTTTTGCTACTATAATGAAACAAAGATGCAAGAATCGTGCATGTTCAGATATATTATATGTGAAACTCAACTTATAAGTACAATAAAGTTTCATCTCAAGACCAATCGATAATAAAATGAATAGTCTATTAAATTTATATATTATTCAGTATCTTTTATATATTTCTGAGATAATTTTAATTTTTAATATATAATTCAATACCACCCCTCAAGTGATTGAGATTTAGATATTAAAAAAGGAGTCATCCACATATAAATAACAAAACTAACATATCAATCCAATAGAATTCCACCTTAAAATGAAAAATTAAATGATAATGAGAGGTGGCCCTAAAAAAATGATAATGAGAGAAATATGAATATTGAATAACATCACATTTGATTGGGGCAATTAAAGAAGTATAAACTTTAGGCTTGCCTTTTTGCTCCCCTCCATGTGATATCATGTTGCTCTGCCATTTCCCATCTTAAATTTCTTCAAACCATTATTATAGTAATATAATATAGTAATTCATGGGCCCCTTTTATTTTATTTATTTATTTATTTATTTTAAATGAAGAATTCATAATAAACAAGTGTCTGGACTCTGGATCATGTATTGGCTCCCAAGTTATGTTATATCCAATCCACCAGAGCGTGTGTCGCGGGTCAAGTGTATCCTTTTCTTAAAAAATAGTATAAAATTTTAAAATAAAAGCTATTTTTTATAAATTATTTTTCTTAAATTTTTATTCGAATATTTGAAGAAACATTTATATTTTTGAGAATATGAGGCGATCTTTCCATCTTTTTATATTGTTTTCTATTTTAGACAATAAGACGAAAAGTCAGCTAGATCGATTAAAAATAGTTTAAAATTCTCCAAAATGAAGAAGTTGTTGAAATGTTCTTGGTTGATTTTAAATTATTTTTTCAGGTATGAAAAGATTAGCACTGATACTACCGCGTTTTTTTTTTAACAAGCAATAGTTTGGGCGAGGTCAGACTCTACTGGATCACCACCCAAGAGCATCATTTCGGACGAGAACACGAAGTTCTGAATGAGCCGCTAATCCACCTGCGTCCACTGAATGTCGGAGACGAACCACCTTATCAGCAACCAGGTTGACTTCTCGGAAGATGTGCTCACATGAGGTTGAAGCAAAATCCCGAAGTAACAACAGAATGTCAGAAATGACAATCTCCACCTCCCAAGGACATCTAGAGAACTAGTGAAGACATTCATCGCATCATGACGCACTTTGTGGACATTGAAACTTATCATTGCATAAAAGGTGTAAACCAATCTATATATTTTAAATCTGTAATGAATATAGTTGAAATTTGATAATATATATATCCCTGTTATAGGTTTTTTTTTTTTTGTAATCATCCTAAAAAATGGCCGTTTAGCTGCTTAGATAAATCGACATTTTAATTTTCACCTATTTTAAAATGAGGGCTTCTGGTATCAACACTGACTTTTTGTGTTGGCAAAATCGAGACATTTTATCGACACACGAAGTTGATGTTAACAAAATATTTTGAGGAAAAAAAAATACTAATACCAAAAGCTTGAAATATGATATAAAATCATACATTTAATAAGTTTTAAAAATTGATTACGTCATGCTTATAGAAGTTAAGCATATTCTTTGAGGTTGATTAATTAAGCTTTTATTCTTTATATAGGTTGTTCGTTTGCTTTCCCGCAAACTCCGATCACGTGCCGACGACCCTAAGTTTATTCTTATTGTTTGTTATTACGTATTCCCTCCGATTTGGACAAATTCGGCTTCTGCCACAAGTTTAGCAACTGGATCAAACAATGTGCGAAGACTGTCTCATTCTCGGTCTTGGTAAATGAAGGACCAATGAGTCATTTATCAATCCCTATACGTAGTATTAGACAAGGAGACCTTATCACCCCTTATTATTAATACTAATAGAAGAAATACTAGCAAGAAATTTACAAAAAACAAGTAACCAAATAGAAAATACGATTGTATTCAACATCACTAGGATGGGACCAATCCATTTATTTTCGTTTGCAGATGACATTATGATTTTTGCTAAAGCCAACAAAAAATCGGTCCAAATGGTCAAGAAAATCGTTAATGAATACTGTGCAATATCAGGACAAATACTCAACTTCCATAAATCAACATTCCAAATGACTCAAAAGTATCAAATGAATAGAAACAACAACAACCCAGTCTATCCTGCGATAAAGCAGGGTCTGGGGGGTCAGGATGTATGCACTCTTTCCCCGAACAAGTCGAGAGAGTGTTTCCGATAGACCCAAAATAAAAAGTCACAGAAATCACAATGAGCAAGATAGACGCTAGAAAAGGAGGCAAGAGGTAACAGCAAGACACAACACCCTAACCCTAACTACCAAACATCAAATGAATAGAAACAACTTATACAAAATATGACTAACATTACAAACCAGACTACACTAGATAAATATCTCGGATGCCCAATAATTAATGGGAGAGTAAACAAAATAATATTTGAAGAAGCGGTATGCAAACTTACCAAATGGAGAGCCAATGCCTTGTCACAAGAAGGTAGAGCTACACCTATTAGATCAAATCTAGCAGCAAAGCCCAACTATATATAGCATGCATAACTTTATGTTACCAAATGAAATTCACAAAGAACTATATCAAATTAATAGAACTTTTTTCTGAAATAATGATCTATCCTATAAACCTTTAATCAGATGGGATAAGGTATGCAAAAAAAAAAAAAGGATCGGGGTGGATGGTTCTCCACTAGTGATAATGCATATTTTGTATAGACATTCTATAGGTAATTTAGGGTTGTTAACTTGTTTTAGATTGCATTGAATATGTTTTTATAGTTAAGTCGCATCTTTATCATTTTATATTCGAAGTTTGAAGTCTACATTTTTTATGGTTAATTATGCATGCATATTCACGAATCCGGACTCGAGAGATGGTGCGAGAGGGCGATGCTGGAGCCCTGAAGTTACTAAGGTACTAGGATGGCCTAGAGATGAAGAGAAGAAGTGAAGAAGAAGAAGCAAGGGTAATGGTTGTCGAAGAAAAGAGGAGAAAAATGGCCAGCACCAAGAGCGGCGCCCGCGGACACAGGAGTGGCGCCTGCCGATGACCCAGTGGTGGCCGCCGCTGCTGATAAACTCGGATTTTCCAATCCTTATCCAACGGAGATTCGAGCCTATCATTTGCTTGATCTACAAGACACGATTTCTAGGGTTTTGCAACCCATTTGAGCCCTATAAATAGCCTTGTATTCTAGGGTTTTTAGAGAGAGATGAATCCACCACATCACAATACTCTTTCATAGTTTGCATCTTTTCTTATTTCTTTCAAAGTAAGCCATGCTCGGTTAATCTCATCATAGTTATGGTTGCATTTCAAGACATGTTTAAGGATATGTGAGGGTTGTTTTGTTATATTAAAGTTTATGCATTATGATTATTTCATTTCTCTTTGTTTTGATATTGCTTATGTATTGTTGATATTTATCTTAGTTGATCACTATGATAGATTTGCATCATACTAGGGTTATAGCTTTATTCCGCTATTGCGGGCCTTAATCCATAAGTAGCCAACACTTCTTGCAGGAACAAGTCGAGAATCTTGATGTTGTAGGATAATTAACAAATAAAGGTTATCTCTTTTAGTGGAAGTGATATTTGGGTTGACAACCAGATGCGAAGTCAATGAGACAGGAGAGATGAGTTTTATTTGCTAGAGTTAGGGAATTCATGCTACTCGCCCCCATGCTAGAGTTTAGGGAGTTAGGTGGTGTATTGGCAAGTTCGGTCTATCTAATTATGTGCTTAAACCAGCTCTAGAGCAATCTGCATAACAACCCAATGATTATGGAATTACCATTGTTGCGAATGTGAGTGAAACTATATACTTCATCATTATTATACAAACCAACCATGGCTCCAATGTGAAGTGGTTGTAAATTTACAAATAGAGGGAGTAATATAATTATAAATTTTATGTAATAGCAATTGTTTGATTGACACACTTTATAATGTGTTTTATTTACATTATTTTAAATACAATGTTAAACATCTAAAACAAACACGTACTATTCAAGTGTTCATTCATTATAATTAAAATTCATCGGAATCCAAACACGCCATCATTAAGCTCAAGCTGACCTCTCAGCTTATCTGCTTGTCTTAAGCTGAACGTTGTGTTTAAGCTCAAGCTTGCCTATATAAGCTAAAAAGGTAGGGTTTCTTCATTTTTGGCTGGCTGCTTACATGTAATCCAACTCAGAGCAAGAGACTCAAGAGAGAGATAGAATAGAGTGACGCTAGGGTTTCCAAGGCGATTCATCTCCTTCCCGGCGGTTTGGCTCAGATCTGAGGCGAATCACTTCGAGAGACCTTAGATCTGACTTCGAAGATCATCACAAGGGTTGTGTACTTCCTTCGTTCGGCGACGGTTGTCTTCTCCGACAACCTCCAACTTAGATCTGTTCTCAAACACCAGATCCAATGAGTTTCTTCGACGCTTTACCATTTCTCCTTAGTTTCTTCCTTGTTTCACGCGATTCCCTTTTGTATAAGATGTATAAGTCTGAGATCTTGATTTTAGTTCACCAAACCCTGTAAACCTCATTTGTTATAGTGGATTGAGCTTGAGTCTCCTTTTCTGAGGCTCCGTAGATGTAGGAAAATCGAACCACGTAAAAATTGATGTGTCTTTTCGTTTTCTGTTGGTTTTAATCTCGCTCTTCGATCTTGAACCTTGTCCTCCGATCTGTGAGGTCGACGACGCTCTGATCTACATGAAATCATTTTAAACTAAAGAAATTTTAATTATCTATTAACCGAATATGTTAGAAAGATCGAAAATATTTAGTCTGTGACATTTAATAAATGTTGGAATGTGGTTGTCCCACATCGATGATACAGAGAATGCTTGAACAACATATAAGGTTGAAGGGCTACTCCGCTCATTGCCAATTGATTTTGAGATGGATTCCCGTTGGATTTATGTGTTGTTCGAGTCTCCCGTATATGAACCCGCACACACGACCTCCCTCCATCTTTTCTTAACCCCACCGGACCCAACCGACTTTAACAATAACCGTTATCGATATATCAATTTTTAGATTTATTAATCCTAACTTTCCAATTTCAATAGCACCCACTGACAAGAAAAAAGGATTATTTGTACGTCTACAAGTACATATAATCTAAGACATACATATAAAGTCTCTAGATATGATGGTTATACAACTTACATATATTATATATTTTGTTAGATATTCGAATTATTAGTCATGATAAAAATTAAAAAAAAAAACAAAAAAAAAACTGACATAACATTTGCATGATAGTTCTTATTATTGAATTGAAGGAATTAATTAAATTTGCATCATAAATTCAAAGAGAGAGGGGAAAGGGGGAAAAATGAAAAAAAAAAATAGTATATATTTTTATCATTTCATGTTAGGTCCACTAACATTTAATTTCTATATTAGTAATAGTAACATATATTTTGTAGTGTAATTTGTATATTAGTGCAATAGAGCAAATCAATAGTTCAAATTGCTTCTTATAAAACAAGTTATACATTGCTACTTTTAGAGAGGGAAAATCATCCAATCGGATATAATTATTGAATTTACCAATACAATGACATCTCTAAATTTGTTAATTAATTGAACAAAACTATCTCTATCTAGTATGAAAGTGAATCAGTGTAAACTTGAGAGAGGTAAATTAAGAGACTAAAAATAGTCACACACAAAAATATAAAATATAACATGTCTACTATATAAGTCTGTTGAGTTATTTATACGTACTATTGCCAAATGGGTTAAAAACATTAAATTGTTATTAAAAAAAGGCTTAATTATATAACTTAAAGGAGTTTTGATTTAAGGCAATATTGCTTAATATTTTAATACATATATTGCTGATTTTTAACATCACCATTTATATTAAACAAGATTTAAATTGGAGTTCAGGTTCAGAGCGGATCTGTTGTCCCGAAACTCTCTCTGTGCCCTCTCATAATTCACCACACTCTTTACTCTTTTTCTTAATATTTTTTTTTTAATTCTGATGGTGAGGAGGGACATTCAGGGGACATAAATTTTTGACACAGGTGATCCCATTCGATTCAGGTGAGGTTCGGACTTAGCAATTAGCATATTCTTTTTCCATGAACACACTTTAACGAGTTTGGATTGAACTTGTAAGTCATACCTTTAAAAATATTTCATATTTTTGTTGTTCATATTAACCGTGAATAAAGTACCAAAAATTAATATGAAATGTAAGTACATCTTTGCATCCAACTCTTTTGATTTGTATCCAAATTGTTATCACTACCAATTGGCAACACAAAACACATCATCAAGCTCAAATGTTTCAAGTTGGAACCAAAAACCTCTACATGAATAGCAAACCTAATAAGACTAAGAGAGTCGGAGATTTGAACACCACCATTTATATTAGACCAGACTTAAAAGTATGGTTCAATTAACACACACTTTCGTTTATGAAGAGATAACGGGTTTGAATCTAACTCTTGAGTCATTAGGAAACATCCTCTCGACCTAGTCGGGGAAAGGGTGCGTACAACTCGATCCCCCAGACCTTGCTTTAAACGGGATATACTGGACACATTGTTGTTGTATATTATGAAATAGAAGTTTTAATAAGATCTAACTATAAATACATTTTAGTCTATTGACACGCAAAATTCATCATCAAAGAAGATCAAATATTCCAAGTTGTAACCAAATGGAATCAAATCTTCACATGGATAAATGAAGTAGATAGCAAACCTAATTAGACTAAAGAGAGCCATAGATAGATTTGGAGATTCAAAACAATGGAGTATAAGAAATGAAAAAGAAAGTCAATGGGTTGCTTCATTGCAACCTCCCCATTCCCAAACTCCACCTTCTCTCTGACACACTCCACATGGCTCCTGCAAGGCTGGTCCACTCTCCACCTTCTCCTAAAGCTTTATGTTCTCCTCCATTGGTTCCCACCACCACCACCACCACCACCATCTCCTCTTTCACATTCAAACCCTTCATTTATAAGATAATAACACCCACCTATTTAATTCCCATTAATTATCTTTTCCCTAAACTCAATCCTAAATCTATCTCTGGATTGACTTGCAACCATATGTTTGGTCATCAGTTTATTTAGTGGATCTCTCAATTTCATCAGTATTTTTTTAAAAAAAAAAATCTTTTTTTAAAGATGAATTATCTTTTCTCTAAACTCAACCATACAACTCTCTCTTGAATGACTTGAAATTAACCATAGTGTTGTAACGAGAACGATAAACAGACAAATAAAGCCACAAAGATTTAATGTGATTCGACAACAATGTATTACCTATGTCCACAGGCGGCATAACCAGATTTGTATCATAGAGGCAAAGAACAGATTATGGTTACAAGCATCAACGTTTCATGAGTATTTATAATTTTATAGGCACTTATGAAATCCTAAACAGACAATGGACCGTAAGCCCAAAACAGATAAATGATAAGCCCGTTAACAATAAACATACCATTTAGGCGAGGTGGCGTTGCTCCCCAACGAGACCACCGCCAGAGGGCTCCGCCCCTTGACTCTCTGATGTGTTGCTGGTCAACGACTAATTCAAGGCATATTAACCCATAGATCCGGTCATCAGTTTATCCGATCTCTCGATTTCATTGATATTTTTAAAAAGAAAATCTTTTTTAAATATTAATTATATTTTCTCCAAACTCATCCCTAAAACTCTCTTTTCACTAATCAAGTTTGTGACTTGCAACCATATGCTGTCCGATCTCTCGATTTCACGTTTTATAAAAAAAAACCTTTTTTTAAAGATTAATCATCTTTTGTCTAAACTCAACCCTAAAAGTCTAAAACTCTCTCTTCACTAATCAAGTTTATGACTTACAACCATATTGTTTGGTCATCAGTTTATTCGGTCTCTCGATTTTATTACAGTAGTATTTAAAAAACTCCTCTTTTAAAATCAATTGATCTTAATGTCTATAAACTAGCAAACAAATTAAGAATACATCATCTAACCTCTTAAACTTTTTGATTAGTTTAATACGCGACAGATCGCGTCCTTAATCCCAACTAACCTCCCCTAATAAACAAATAATCCGCCAGATAATAGATTGAGAATTCCAAACTTGATTTACAAGTCAAATTAGTGTTCAAGAGGTGCAAAAAAATAAATAATAATAATAATAATAGTGTTTGCACATTACACACAGCTAGATTATAGCAAATCTCATGCACACACTAAAAATAATAATAATAATATTATTAAAAAAAAACCATATATTTTTCTCTCTTAAAGTACACCCAAAAAGAGAGAACAAAAACATACCCATTAACTGATCCTTTGGTTTTTTTCAGTTTTAACATTCCTCTGGGCCTTTCAATTCATTCTCTCCTTTGTCTACTCATCCTCTGTAATCCTTCGATCGTTCGTTCTAGCCCATGTCAGCCAAGCTCTTATACTCGTTGTCTGACGACAACCCGAAGCAGCTTGGCTGCATTAATGGCTTCCTGCACCATTTCCTTAGCGGTCGCGCCGTTAATGCCCAAGCTGCACATCATCCTAAGAGCCTTCCTCCTGGTACTCTATTTTTTTTATTAAAAAAAAAAATTCATCTATGATCTTAACTGCACCAATTGATTTTAGCACACTTTTTCTTAATGAATTGTAGAAAATTAGGGCAGTTTTTTTCCCCAAATTTGATTCATGGTGATCAGTTTCTTAGTTTGTTATGTAATTCAGGGTCAAACATCATAAAAGGACAGGCTAAGATGGAGACTAATGACACAAGAGATCAAGAAACTAAGGTACAGCAACAACAACAATCTCAGTATATCCCGCTGAAATCTGTTAAGGAGACATCCTTGACGCCTTATCGAGCAGTTGAGGAGCAGTCGAAGAACACGAGGAGCTCCGGAAAGCAGCAGATGATGAGCAATGTGATGAAGCACATTGACTCTCCAAGGCCTCTGCAGCCATCCAAGCTGCAGAACCAAAAGTCATCGGATTCGATGGTAAGCAACCGGAGCTCGGTGCCAGACAAGAAAAGCAGGCCTCATGGCCGGAGACTGTCGTTCGATGGAAGGGACACCGGGGAGAGCAACAAGTGCAGCTTGAAGCTGAATGAGCTGCCAAGGCTGTCACTAGACAGCAGGCAAGGGAGGACTAAATCAGCCTCAGTTTCGGAGGGTGAAGAAGCCGGAAGTAGCAGGGCGGTATCGAGTGTGGTGGCAAGACTGATGGGGTTGGAGGATCTCCTGCAGTCCACACCCAGCTGCAGGAGGTCTGAAGACCTTGAGCTTTCGTCGAGGACGACGAGGAGCACGGATGAATCCGACACTGATTCCGAAAGGCATTCGGTTTCCATATACAGGGAGATTGACAAGAGGCTTGGGGAACTTGATTTTAGGAAGTCTGGGAAAGATCTTAGAGCCCTCAAGCACATACTTGATGCAATGCAGAGGACTAAGTCGAAGCTGGAAGCCGATAACCGAGCTCAAGACAGCATCAATGGCATCAAGATCAGCCAATATGTCAACTTGGATCAATGGAATGCCCCAAAAAACAGTGACAGATGCTCCTCCAGAGCCACCGGAAAGGCCTCGAGGAGTCCTAGTAAGCAGGAGACGCCAGCAAGCCTTCCTCAAGTAAGAACTGGCCAAGCTGTGAATGCTAAACCAGACGGTGTCGAGAAGAGGAGGGACAAAGATTCATCTCCTAAGATGCAACCAAAATGTGGCAAACTTGACAAGTTTTCACAGGAAAGGAGATCAAGATCAGCCATGGTGACACCGAATCAGGAGCCGAAGAATCCGGTGAAGACAAAGACTAGGCAAAGCTGTAGGAAAGTGGTTCCGAGGAAGCTTGTGTTGGATGATCAGTGTGATATGGTTCACACTCCTCGGCCTCCACGAAAGCTTCACAAAACAATGGTAAGGGTAAGTTTTCATCAATTACTTAGTCAATTGCAGCTCACTATGTTGATTTGTTCAATGATCTTAATGAGTAGTCGCGGTTTCAGGGGCCTGGAGCGAGCGCCAATGACGAATCAATGACAGTAGTGAAGGAGCAGCCAAGCCCTGTGTCGGTTCTAGATGCTGATTTCTATGGCGACGAATCAGTTTCACCGGTAAAGAAGAAGGCAATTGCTTTCCAAGGTATGTATATGAGCTACAAATGCTTCCATCTTTCGGCTTATATTCAATCAAGAACACGTTATAATATGCTGAAATGTATATGCAGACGACGATATTTGTCCGGTGTCAGCAAGAGTGGAGTGGATAGCAGTGGACACAAGGTCCATTATCAGCTCGTATGAATCGGAAAAGCCTAAAGAGACACCTAACAATCTCTGGCTCGCGAGGGAAATGTGCGAGGAAAGAACTCCGGTCCAAGCTAAAGGCTCGTACCGAAGCATGGAAGACGAGAATGACTTGCTGACAAGCATTATTGCCAAGGATCTGGCAAGGAGATCGGACAGTTGGACCGACTTTAGCAGCGAGAATTCATGGCTAGTTTTGGATATCGAACGCTTGCTGTTCAAGGACTTGATTGTCGAGCTCCTGCACGACTAAACATCCTGCTGAAAGCCGATATTAAGGCAATAATACAACACCTATGATCTCTTCTTTTTTTTCCTGACAGCAAACATGGTTCCAATGTGAAGTGGTTGTAAAGAGTTTGGTTCAGCTTAATTGTGTGTTTAACTAATCAAATGTATATTGTTCTACCCTTTATATATGATCAGGAGTGTGTTAACATCAATGATCTTTTCACCATGTTGAATTTTCCTGGTTTTTATAGATTTCGAATCGAGTTTTGGTTGATCAGAGGCTTAATCTTCTATGTTTAGTTCATCTGTTTATATCAGCAGGCCTTACCTTATAAAGTAGATCAGTGAAGAACTGTCATTTTCATATTGCTTCTTATGTAATTGTATTTAACAATTCTGTCAAATCTTGTTTCTCAACTGTTTTAAGGAAGACTATCTTTGCAAAAAAAAAACTAAAAATCAACACATCGTATCAAACGAACCCTGCACTCTTATATTTTTTTATTTTTATTTTTTGATGAGGTAAAATTTCGGCTGGATGAAACCTAGCCGATAACCTGCACTCTTATATGAATCCAAAAGCTAGGACTTGTTAACAACCATTATAAAAAAAAAGGTTTTTTTTTTCCTAAAAATAACATATAAAATAGAGTTTTTTTAAATAAAACACCATTTCAATTTTTTTTAAAAACATAAATGTTTTATATAATATAATCCATTCAATTGAAACACCAACCTCATGCCAGTAATGCCTAATATGTGGGTAAAGAAAAGGAAGAGGGTCAGAAGAAGACTAATCTTTAAAAACAAGCTCATTCTGAAAAATTAGCATATCGCGCCAAACGAACCCTTACTGCACTGTTATATGTCTAATATGAATCCAAAAGGACTTGTAATAACAACCATTGAAAAAATGAGGCTAAGTTGTACAGTAGGAAAAAAAATATCTGTAAAAGAGGTATCATGTTATTTAAATGTGTCACAGAACACAGTGATTTCTTTAGCATGCCTTATCTTGAGGAATAGAAAGAGCAGTACTTGACAAGCAGAAAAAATTGAAAACATGTACCTAAAATTTGATCAACACAATGATTTGAGTGCTGAAACATTATGAACCCTCCCAAGTTGTATTTTCCACCTCAACTGACCCACCAGTTCGTCGTTACTTCTGCGAGATGGGGCCATAAGATTAGACCAAGTTACCGCGATTCAGCAGCATGAGCAACACTGACAGCACATCAAGGAATCATGTTTGTAATAATACAATGGAAAAGTCATCTGGTTCAGCAGATAGAATTTCACTGCAAATATTAAATCTGTGGTTTGATTGATGGGCGAAAACTGTCCATACCGATGGGATAAGATCATAAGATATACTATTGCTCAGTTCAACTAAGAACTGTCAAATAAGGCCTTAATTTGGCCTTAGGATGCACAATAGATCCCAGCTTGGTGTAACTTGAGGATTTTTCAAAGGACGGCGACAACTCATTGAGGAGAGCAAGTGTTGGCATTGCTACAAGAAAATGTACTGAAATGGTTCTCTTCATAGTCTTATTGTAGGGCATTGGTTGTCTGCGGCGTTTATGAGGTCATATGGGTGATGGATCAACATCGGATGGGAATAGCTTTCCCTTCTTATGCATTGGTTTACAACATGTTTGACTATAGACTAAAAAAAATGCAGTGGTTCTCTTACAGTCTTATGCAATGTGAATTGCAAGGTTGGGTTTCAGGACCACTTACTGTTATGGAGGTGAAGGGTAGAGTTTAGCAATCCGAGACACCTAAGGCCTATAGATTGAAGAACTCCTTATACGAGAAAATTGCTCGGGAATCCAGCAAAGCTGCAGAAGATTAAAGTATAAGCTCTTCCATGACCAGTTTATACAAATACACAACTGGGGCAATCTCAGTCAGGTTCATAATAGTCATAAGAATCCTTCATGACAGTTCAAAACATTGCTGAAATCATTCAATTCATCAAATTGCCTAGGGTGGACACGAGTTGCAAGAAACAACTTGATAACAGATTCAAAGCGATAATCCAAAGCGTCACATCAGATTCAAAGAGATGCATTGAGCCAGCGCATCAGTACAGCGGCAAGGTTTGCAATGAGCCAGCACAGTAACAAATTTAACCAGCAACAAACCAGATTGTGAGCTGCCATCTTCACAAATGACAGATCCTACTATCAAAACTTTACTTGCAACTTGAATTGTATATTCATAATATTCATGACAAGCAAAGTCAAGCAATTATCAAGTTTCCTGATAATAACATTTTGCAAAACCCAGCCAAAGATCATATAATGGAAGTTCTAGATCTGACGTACATCGCAAATGCTCAAGACAAATTACTGTATATCAGAACTGAACGACATCTCTTCCTGTGACTGACTTTGTACACCAGCACTGAACACCATCTTTTTGTGACAGACTGGATTAGCACTCGAGGCATTTCCAACTTTTGTCAAAATAAATTTTACTGCCAAATGCTCTTTTCATGAAATGAAATATAACATTGATTTGGGAAACAAGAATTACAAACTTGTGAAAAATAGAATAGGCCAATGGCTTGAAACAATCTTTAGTGTACATGGAATACTCATCAAGATCAATGCGGAACACTTAAAATCAAATAGAGAACACAATACTCATTGTTACAGCAAAAGTCTGAAATGATACAGACTTCCTTGGAAGGTACGCAACTCTGTAAAGCATGAAGATATTCTATTCGTCGTTCTGCGTACACATCAGAATCGGCGATTTACAAAGGGATACGTAGCTCACTAAGCAGATATGATGCTAAATCTAGAACTCAGTAGGAGGCTTTAGTCTCATTAGCCTCTTGATTCTGTCCTTTTCAGTGTTCTCCATAATCCCCTGGTATGAAATGAGAATCAAGTGGAAAAAAAAAGTGGTGAGTGTAGGGGAGAGAGATTCTTCAATGAAAACCAAGCACAAATGAACAATGCTTAGAAATGTTGCAGTTTTAAATCAGTAAAAGCTTACATTCCAGATAATTTCGTCAAGGGACAAACAGATCTTCCCGTACTTATCGAGAAACATGCGTTCTGTGGGAGGTTTGCCCTCACATACATCCTTCACGGTGGATGTTATAACAAAGATAACTTCTGCCACTTGAGATTTGAAAGATCCAACATGAGAAACAAAGACCAGAAAAGATGAATGTGCATGAAAGAGTGATAAGAAGATATCCTATTAGTCCTATATTTTGCTTCTCAACACAAGAAAACGCCCATCTGAGCTTCATAAATGAGGAGAGCATGGCCAAGCATTTCAAGAGTCATTACTCATTAAGACATTCATCTCAAATGGGATGTTAAACTCTTTTCATCGATGATCAATGGGTGATGGCTATAGCATGGTGAGATAATAAGAAACACAGTAACCACATATGTATACCCTGTCTTTGGCAAGCATCTGCATCTACGGGCATTTTCTAAACCCATTTCTTGTCAAACAATGAAACAAAGAAGCTTTCATCTATAATAATCAAAATAAAATCGCCCAACCAAAATAAATGCACTAAGTTTTACCATGATATTTTACAAGGAAATCGCCACAGAGATGCTAGGACAAGAATGCAATCCCACTCTTAAAGCACCTCACCTTTATACCCATATGGGAATTCTGGATGGACAGAGAGAACGAAAAGTAAGACGAGAAAATGTATATATACTTACAAGCAAGTTCATCATACTCCTCCTTGCCCACAACATAAATGCAAACACCTCCCAGCACCGTATATACAATATAGACAGATCTGTCGATAAACAAAACCACAGAACATAATGGATTAAAGTAAATGTCAATACAATACCATAGTTTTTAAACAGACAATTGCTTAAGTCTACACCTCCAAATCTAGTTTCTAAAGATCCAGACTTTACTATGGGCATACGTGACCCAAGTTTTTGACAACGAAGCTCTCAGTTATGCATACACCAAACAAAAGGACTAATTAAGCATTTGCCTCAAATAAAATCACTTACTTATGAGAGGCAATAAAGAGCTCCTCCGTCTTAGCGCCTTTCAGATTCTCTGCACCCAATTTTACCAAGAAGGATCGCCAATGCAATCGCTCCTCAGCTGGGACTCCATGGAACCTACACAGTTGTAGCAACACAATTCAAAAGGATAAATTCAGAGAAGCCCCAATTAACAGCTTACATCTAGCCCTAATGAACAAAGGCATCTTCATTCTAACTGTGCAATATATCCCCACATAAAAAGGGGCAAAAGAATCAACATAATTGTTCACATTTTTCTGCTCAAAACAAATCCATCAAATTGACATCTGACAAAATTGCATATATGCAAGGCGGAAAAAACACTTGATCCGATCAAGCTGCATCCAAATTCTAGGGTTTTGATTATAAAAAAAAAAATACAGATTCAGTCAATCAAGGCAAAGAACAATCAAATCTGGTGGGATCAAAACTGAATTCCACATATATCATCGGAATTAAAACCCTAAAAGAAAGAATTCAGTGAAATTCATCACAATAAGAAGAGAAAAAACTTCGAAAAACAAAAATAAAATGATACCGTTCGACGAGAATGTTGCCTTCGGAATTGGAGATGAGCACTGCAAGTAACATTTTCTTGCTCCCGCTAACTTTCTATTTCTTCGTCGTCGTCTTCAACAGCTAAGCGTTACACAGGGAAAGAGCTTCCGGAAAATAACGAAACCAATTGGTATATGCCTTGGTACTTGCGAGTATTTTTCTGATTAACGGGTAAATTGCAGAAACCGCCCCTAAAATATGTCATTTGCTTAAAATCACCCATTCTATGAATATTTATCGAAAATTGGCCTTTAGGTAGCAATCAACCATCCATTTGGGGTTTTCGTCCAAAGCTCGGTTAAATATACGAAAGTATGAATTTACACTGACGTTTTAAGTGCATAAATTTGGGCCCTTAGTGTCTTTTTGTGTGTCATTTGTTCTTTAATTATTATTTATGTTCTTTTGCTGTTTTCATAACAGTAGTAGATTACCCGAAAACACTATATCAATGTGGTCGACGAAACATTGCGAACATCTCGACTCACAGACCCTACTCGGAGTCGGAGAAATTGTGATCGTTGTTTGTGTGTGGTTGTTGTTTATGAAATGATGCAACAACAAATTTTATTCACCCTTTCATGGTTAATTTATTTCTAGTCATCGTCTTCAAATACAAATTGGTACCTTCAAATGTCATTAAAATTAGGGATTTTCTGCTTTTAGACACAAAATTTGAAAATTTCCACTCTTTGTAATCCTATGAAGCATTGAAGCCTGTCTATGTTGGCGATAGCAAGTTCTATGATATGAAGTATTCATGGCATTTGTGATCTCATTTTCTGTCTTCCAACCCAACTAGATGAACCTGCCTCGGATCGGCTTGTTCGACTCGAATAACTATAACCTTGCCGAGAAGCACATATATAAATCAACACAGCATATGTCCCAACTAATGCATAATCAACAACGATGGCAAAGGTATGCACTTTACATGGGCATACAACCTGCGAATGAGTTCAGAACAACGTCGTAGAGAGTTCAGAATCTAGTGCAAAACACACACAAAAAAGGCATTGAACTGGCATAATGCACGAACATAGGACAATGAACTGATAGTGCGAATCTCTAGCAATGTAAATCGGGATAGAGTGGAAGATTATAAACTGAGTGATTACCAGAAGAGTATCTCTCCGTGAGATGCCTGCTAGTAATTTGGCAGAGAGGCCTTGCAACCTGTTGAGCACGAGTGCTGATCAAATCCGAAGAGCAAGGAACTTCGCCAAGGAGTCGATTGGCTTGGATGTCCCTTCCCCGCTTTGCTTCTTGGAGGAGCGCTTCACCTTGATTCTGGCTAGGTAGTCGGCTGGGATCCAAGCAAAGCTTAGCATGAGCTTGTGGTCTTCGACGTCTTGTGCCCGAGACTCCAGCGCCTTTGCCACCCACGCAGGATGGTAAGTCACTTGGTACCACGCAGAGGCTTTCTTCTCGTAGACAGCGTTCCTTTCCTCCACAGAGAGTTGATCCAATTCATTGCCCAAACCGTCGAACTGCTGCCTGAATTCTCTCTTTAGGGAGCTGTATGCCTGCTTCACCTTTTCCTTCATCTCCCCTTTCTTTTTCTTGTAATAAGTCGGCATCGACCAAAGATGCCCTGTCACAATCTCTTCCTCCTGGCTAATCCTGTATTGGCCAAGTAAACCCTGGAGTTGCCTCTCATATGAGCGCTTGATATCCCACGCCTCGTTCAGAAAGTCAGAAGATCCAGGAATCTCAAGATCCCCATCATAAGGAATATCCTTAGCGCTAATAGTGACATCAGAAGGAGCTGAAATTTCTTCATCAAAGCCATCCGTTATGCGCCTATACAGTCGTCCCAGGATCTTCTTCGACTTGTACGACTGTGACTCTGGTTTACCCATGAAGTCTGGATACATCTTTGGTTTCAATTCCTGGGGCATTGATACCAGCTTCCCGGTTTTGGGAAAATCAACAGCAGTAGCAGCAAGCTCAGCCAATTTTAGGCAAGTTTCGTCAAGTGCACCGTCTGGGAGGTTATCAGCGTGAACCACATGAGCATTGCAAATTGCTCCCAAGCTATCATTGACCATGTTTCTACTAAAAAATTCGATGATATCCTGTAAAGTACGCCGTCATAACAAAAATTAAGTGAATTAGTGTGCAAATGTGCAGCTGCTAGAAAAGTGTTACAAGGTACAAAAGACTGCAATCAGATGTGATAAATGTAACCATAGATGACTGAACTTTATAGCAATAATTCAAAGGGCAGATTATTACCACAGTTGTAACGTCACGTGTTTGTTCTTTTGCTTGTGCAGGTACGTACTCCATTGGCTCCCAACTTGTTTTACTTGGTGGGATAAGATTTTTGTCCCACGCTACGTAGTACGAATCCCCATCAAGGTCGCTGCCAGATGCTTCATCAGTATGTGGCCTATAACCTTTTTGGGGGAACACAACGCAGTCGTATAAATGGTGCAATCCTGGGGCATCTACAGCCTCTAACACTCGGATATCTCCAGGATGAAGACAAGGATTCTTAGCAACAACAACTAAACCCTTAACCACCTCACGTTTCCTTTTCGAATCAGAAAAACTGGAACCATGTTTGCAAAAGCAATTCTCCAGTGACGGCATAGAAACTTGAATGAAGCATTGGCCTTGTTCAAGAACCCCCAACTCATCAAAGCAGCCCAGCACCCACCTGCTTGATGGGACGAAGATTCTAGCCTTCTCCCGTAAATCCCCAAGCTGCGCAGCTCTGATGCATGTCAGCATGCCACGAAGATATGGTTCAGTCTGAGGCTTGAATCCTGAACTTAGCATTATTGCAGCTGTATTGCCATGCTCAGCACAGGATTCCGTCAACACTGAAAATGCCACATCTGCATCAGTAAACATGGCATTAAGCTTTGTGAGCATAGTTTCCTGCATTTTCCAGAAGACCTCGTCGGGAACTTGCAAAGCAGAGAGCAAGGTGATGATCTGTCGGTTCAAAAACCCTGGCTGAAACCTAGTCCATGAGCAAATCTCGAGCATTGTGTGGCTTGATTCAAATTTTACCATGCTTGGTCTGCAGAAAAGTCTTTTTCCATCCCCTTTGCTTGGCCAACAGGCCACGACGCCCTTGCATCCAGCATAACGAATTTGGTATGCGCAAGGTGGGTTATCATTCAACTGTAGTTTCTCAGCCACCTCCATTGCAAGATCAGGAGTTATAATTCCAATTCCATCTGAGAAAACATAGCCATTCCTCTCAATATCCGGAAATGATTTAATCACTTCCTCAGGTGATACTTTAACTGTAGCATACGTTGAAGAGAAGCATAACCCCATCCTTGCAGTACACTTGGCAACATTTTTATTCGTGAACTTGCCCATCCAACCTCTAATACTAGTCACAGTCAAGTTCTTATCAACCTTATCATCGGCAAAGAACCATGCTGAACGGTCCCTGAGCTGGTTGGAGGAAAAGGCGAGGAAAGAGTAATGCCTCCCACATAAATAGAAACCCTCCTTCATAATAGAATTGACCCTTTGGTAAATAGTTGTCCTCTGAACAGAAAAACTTCTCGTGATATCCTTCACAATGGACGGGGCATAGAAGTTAAGGGCCTTGTTGTTCAGGGTCTGCATCCCTTCATCCATAAATGTGACTCTTAAAAACCTATCTGACACACCCTTGTAATGCCTCAGAACACGATTAGAGAGCTCGACTGTAGGCGGAAGGCAATAGGCTTTGGTAGGGGTGATGACGAGCCTTCTAATTTTTATGATATCGCCCATTTGTTTGGGAGCCTTGAGCATCTTGGGGTTCTTCATCAACCACTCCTGGACAATCTTGAGCCTTTTCTGAGCGTCAAACACTGGATGCCTGTAAAAGCACATATGCTCCAACGCCGCCACACTAACACCCTCTGGCCGGCCTCTCAGTAACCCAAAAAGTCCACTAGTTAGCTGGTGCTGGTTTATGATACCCTTGTGCAACAGAGCATTCAGCATAAAAGTCACACTAAACGACAAGCCTTCGTTTTGGATACAAAAGAAAGGGTCCTCCATATATGCGCCAAAATTTGGCTCATTCTGCACCCTGAGACGCTCTTTTAGATGCTCAAATGGAACTCTGCGCTCTTTAAGATATGTTAAGGCCTTTTTCAACCTTGGCCCATTGCGAGGCGGTAGGGCGAATCTGTAATCTCTGCATCTCCCAATTGCTCCACAAGATGTGAAATCAGTGGTCCTAATCCAAGGATCATCGTCATCAAGCAAATCAAAAGGAACCGACACATGAATATCATCATCAGCGGTTCGATAATAGACCAAGGGAGAGGATTCAAACTGCAGCAGAAGAACCAAAAATCCCAACTCCGTGTACTGCTTGATGTCACGAATATCTCTCACCACGAACTCCAGCATAATGTCACATTTAATCACTGCATGCTTGGTTTGATTTTTAAATTTAAAGGCGATATCCTGCTGGAAACAAATTCTGCAAGTTTCATCAAAAGGATCGATGAAAACATTGACATCCGAAGAAGGCCCTCTCCAGCCAGCTAGAAACTCCTCTCTGCTCACTAATATCCCGATGTCAATTCCTGCCTTGTACAATTTAAAGGGCTCAGTCGACCTCCTGCTTTCACTCAGCCTGAATGGATTCTTGGGACCTTCACTAACAATCAACTGTTTATTTCCCAGCATCATATTACCACGGCTAAAAGCATCTAGAACCCCTCTCACCACCTTTTGAGACGAAAAATGCACAAAAGCATGGGGCACCACCTTCTCATAATTTGTACTGTTGTTGACATCCTCGGTATCCTGACTTGTGAAATCAGGAAAAGAATCAGGAGGAGTCCAAGAAGTTTTCATTCTACATCTCCAAGCACTAGCTCCTAATTCCTTTTCCAAGTAATCAGCTAGCATTTGTGCTGTTACATAATCCTCAAACCCTCCAAAACTCAGCTGTGTAACAATCAAATCCTTTTCATCACCATCAGATGCCATTTTGCAAAAGGACAAGGCCTACGCTCCGTGAAGAATGAAACCTGGCTGCAAAGTTACATAAATCAACCAAGATCAGGCCACATAACCAGACTTGTTAATTCATCAATCATAAGAACTAAAATGCAGATTGTCAGTCACCTAAGACCATGACAAAAGAGGCCACTATCTATAAGATCTATAAGATTTGTTTAAAAAAATGAATTATATAGTCAAAGCATACATCCGATGAGACAATTTAAACATGGGTTGGGAGGGGGGTAGAAGATTCTTAGGGAAAAAAAAATGGGGGTAGAGGGTGACTGGGTGAGAAGCAAGATCACTGACAAAAGTTAATAAAGTCATAAGAAGTTGCAAAGTTTCATGCTTTTAACAGAGTAGTGAAAAAATGACTGCAAAAAAAAAAGGTGTTCAATTTACTCTGGGGGTGGTATTCCTAGTATCTAAACCATTCCGGAATGGCTCACCGGAAAGGACTTGTGGGTAGTACCCATAGGTCCCCGATTCGAACCCCGGAATGGCCGCTCTTTATTTACCAATTCAAGGTATTCCTAGTATCTATTTGATCACTTATTATTTGAAACTATAATACTGTCAACTGTGAAGAGAAAATAAAACAGTAAGAAAATTTACTTTATGCCAGCAGAGACAACTTTCAGAAAGGAATGCCGAATAATAATGTGCTTCAAATCCTGCTCAAGTTCTTCTACAAGAGATGGAGGCAACCTTCGAAGGGAGGGAATAACAGCATCGATTATGAATATTATATACTCTAACAGCTTTGCCACAGCTCGGTTATCAACCTGAATACGAAAACAACGGTCAAAGAAAATTTCTTCAAGATCAAAATTGCGAAGAGTAAACTAGACTTTCATTGCACTTTGATAGAATTTCTTGCTCCCTTTAATATATCTTGTACTAAATACACTAACATAGCATGATTTGAGGTAACCAAAACATATCGATAACTGGAAAAAGAAATGGAAAATACGGAGTATAAGATTAAAGTTACTTGAAATCTTTCTTATATGTGTTGTTGTGGATGGATTGATTAAGTGCTTAAAAAGATTGAGATTTCAGATTTCTCAATCATCTTAAACATGAGGTGAAATGTAAGAAGCAAAAGGCAAACCATCATAAAAAATAATTCCATATTTGATTCATTTAGGTTAGATATTTTCAAGGATGAGATGATGAAAGAAGAACTAATCAACATGATTCTTATCTTCCATTCACCACTGTCTATGATGTTATGAAAATTAAAATCATAAGTAATGACGAGTCCAAATGCAGCTAACAGATATCCTTCACTCTAAACAATTCAAAATTCAAAGCCTAGATACTGGGAAGTTTATACAAGAGAAAAAAACCTAGCATTCTCAATAATAAAACTGATTATCTCAGCTATATTTAAATATACAAAGCTTCACAACCTTTTTGTAACAGAGATTTACAAATCCTTCTTTTATTAAACCAGCATACTTCATTTTTTAAAACTAGAGCAGGTCCTTTCCAGCAAATCATACCATCTCAAAGAAAACGAACAAAATTTTATCTTAGCTGGAGACACCACAGGTGTATCTGTATTAAATATGTACATAAACAATGACCACTTTACCCACAACGGGTGAGGTATGTCGATAGGAGAGTCCCCTCCCTTGACGAAAGTTCTCAAGGTCGAGCCCCAGGAATGAAGGACCTTTGAAACCTATGAGGGGGTGCTTTACCCCCTAATGGGCCTACCTGGAGCGAAGTGGGCCGCCACAGGTTTCGACTGAAAAAAGATGACACATTTTTGGCATAAATGGTTAAAAGAACCAACCTGTTTGTTATCAGTATCACTATTTGTAGCATCCAAGCTTTTAAAGAACAACTGAATGAGAAGCTCAACTAGGGCAACCCTTTTTCCAGCTTGTTTACCAGCTACGCAGAGACACCTACAGTAAAAGAAAAAAGAAGGTACAGTAAATATTTAAATGGTTTAAATGATTTCCTCTCCCCAAAGAGATAAATCCTTGCATTTCAAAGAAAGAAAAAAATGACTAATAATCTCCTTAAATAATCCAAAGGCATGACTGTATGAAGAATGTGAAGATTCACACAGTTCCATCCATTTTATTGTTTATCAAATAAATGTTACACGTGACATAATCAAATGGGGGCAGAGGGTGACTGGGTGAGAAGCAAGACCACTGAAAAAAGCTAATAAAGTCATAAGAAGTTGCAATGTCTCATGCTGTTAATATGTTCACAATAAACAGATCAGTGAAAAAATGCCTGCCAAAAAAAATGGTGGTCACTTCCCTCTGGAGGTGGTATTCCTAGTATCCATTTTATCACTCATTATTTGAAACTATAATTCTGTCAACTGTGAAGAGAAATAAAACAGTAAGAAAATTTACTTTATGTGAGCAGAGACAACTTTCAGAAAGGAATGCCGAATAATAATGTGCTTCAAATCCTGCTCAAGTTCTTCTATAAGAGATGGAGGCAACCTTCGAAGGTTAAATACTCTTAACAGCTTTGCCGCAGCTCTGCCACAGCTCGGTTATCAACCTGAATATGAAAACAACAGTCAAAGAAAATTTCTTCAAGATTAAAATTGAAAAGAGAGTAAACTATGACTTTCATTGCACTTTGATAGAATTTCTTGCTCCTTTTAATATATCTTGTACTAAATACACTAACATAGCATGATTTGAGGAAACCGAAACATATTAGTAACTGGAAAAAGAAATGGAAAATATAAGATTAAAGTTACTTGAATTCTTTCTTACATGTGCTGTTGTGGATGGAAGTGCTTAAAGAGATTAAGATTTCAGATTTCTCAATCATCTTAAACATGAGGTGAAATGTAAGAAGCAAAAGGCAAACCATCATAAAAATAATTCCATATTTGATTCATTTAGGTTAGATATTTTCAAGGATGAGATGATGAAAGAAGAACTAAGCAACATGATCTCTATCTTCCATTCACCATTGTCTATGATGTTATGAAAATTAAAATCATAAGTAATGATGAGTCCAAATGCAGCTTACAGGAACCCTATCATAACTCTTGGAGTATTTAGTAAGCCAACAGAACAAAAGCTGACACAGGTGAAATAGATATATAAACAGCATATGACCAGATTCAAGATCCTCCTAAAGCTGTAACAGCTAACAACTACTCTGGCCAAGCAAACCATGGTGACATAATGATAAAGAAAGAGATTTAAGTTTAATTAATCCATTAACTTTGACATATCAAACAATATGCATCTGTTAATGTAGTGTCCATCTGCAGAATTTGACATTTAACATCCGTCATGGATTCCATATCCATGAAAATCAATTCTTCATGGGTGTACACATATGGATTGCCATGAAATGGAAACACTCGTAATTCATCTGAGAAAAGGACTCCTCTTGCTGCATTTTCTCAAACAATACAGTATTTGAGCTCCATCGAACGTTTATCCAAGTACAACAAACTATCGTGGTCCCATTATGAACACTAAATTGACTGAAAGTAAAACACATAAAAACCAATCCTGAATTGTTGTGATGATCATCTTTAGAAGACCACGTAATGAAGCATCAATGAGCATTCAAATAGAATGATACGACGAAGGAAGAAGATTGAAGAAGTGAGGAGAAGAGTAAATGACTAAACAAGTCAGGAGAATAGTGAAGACCTATCCTGCGAAGAGCGACAGAAGAGCAATGGAAAGTCGCCGACAGGGGAGGCGGTCGAAGACAGCCACCGGAGAGGAATCAGCAGCCTGCAGTGGCAAAGCCAGGACGACCTTAAGAGGTGGGTGAGATTCAAAGAGCCTGAAACAAATTTCACAAAACATATATCTCCAACCACTGAAGATCAAGCCAAGAATGCTTTTTCACAAAACATTAGGCCATTGTGGGGACTAAGGGACAATGTCAAATGTGTCATAACAATTCGTACATGTTGGACAGAAACAAATTTCCAGAAGTGCTGACTGCTTTCCGCTTTCTGTGGTGGGGGAAACATAAATTTCCAGAAGAATGCAAGCATGGAAATCGAAAACCGACAGCATCAGAAGATGGGGAAATCGATAGCATTCAATAGCATCGGGCCAAGAATCCAAGCAACAGATGAATGCAAGCATAAAAAGTGAGTGCAAGTATTCGGAAGAATGCAAGCATCAGGCCAAGAATTAGGAAGACAGCAAGCATCAGGCCAAGAATGCAAGCAGCAGGAGAATTCGGGTGCAAGCAGGCCAAGAATTCGGAAAACCTCTGTGATGTCTGGATGGGAAAAACAAATTTCCAGAAGAATGCAAGCATGAAAAGTGAGTGCAAGCAACAGATGAAACCAAGAATTCGGGTGCACAAACCAATCCAACAGCATTCAATAGCATCAGGTATTCAGGCCAAGAAATCGGCTGCAGAAACCAAGCCAACAGCAATATAGAAGAAGAAGAAAACAAATAACCACCGACAGAGCTCTAAACTGAAAAAGAAGATAGAGGAGTGAGGTTGTCAAAATCTTGCCTCTTCGTGGTGATCCATGAGTTAGGGTTCAAGGGAAGCAAAATTGGGAATTAGAAACGGGCAACGTTCGTAGTGTTGAACACGCTAAACAACTGTCCCATCTATTTTTATTTTATTTTTTTTCCTGTATCCGCCAGTGACGGCCTGAGCCCCGCCGATGAGACGCCGACGGGAGATTGAGGAATTGAGGACGGAGGAGAATGGTTTTGTCTTTGATTCTATTCAGAAAGGAACACGGCCCAAAATCGCAAAATGTCAGAGCCAAAAACCCTAACTAGTAACTACCCAATCATCAACCGCCCATGAAATCCCCATTTCATCACCGCAAAATTTCGAACCCGGTCATGATCATTCACTTCAAATTCAAATTAACCCTACCCGAGCTTGAAAAACAAGACAAACTCAAAACTTCGAATCATACCCGAATTCAAACCTTTCAAGCAAACAACCAAATTCGCATTCGATTTCGATTTCCCGGAAATGGAAACCAATATGGAAGTGGAATTTACTCAACTTAGTAGGGGTAATGGAGATTACTTACTTGATCGTAGAGAGACGATCGTCGCTGAATGTGGGAGGGTTCTTGATCCTGCAAGCTTACGGGAACTCACACTTTCGTGATTTGATCGGACTATCGGAGTAACTCACCACACGAAACGGATGAGTGAAGTTTGTACTGTGAACGTTATTTGTGTTTGGCTTCAAATTGATTCTTCCGCCGGAAGCCTATGAGTCCTTTCTTGTTTTGTAGTGGACGGCTGTGATTTGCATTAGCAGGACTACATCAACGGCTCAAAATTAATGATTTTATTACACAAATATTTTGGATTTCTTAAAGGGAAAAAATAATTAAAAAAATCAAGTACGGAGTATTGGTGTTTTTTTTTTTTTTAAGCAAGATAAGAATTCGGTTTTTGGACAAGCCTAGAGAAACCGAGAGACCGGACAAGCTAGTAGATGGATTAACCATCATGTACAACCGAAAAAACTTACAGAAGCAAATGACATAAAGAAATAACATGAAGCAAATGACACAAATAAAAAACAGAAATAAATGTACAAAACATCCTGCACCGAAACTACAAGCTAGCAAAACAAACAAACCCGGCCAAAGGGAAGACGCGCACAGAGAACTCTGGGAACCTAGCACACCTCTCATATTATGGACTTCAACAGAGCCTTCAGATATCGATCGCACTTCCACGACATCTACGATCATAACAAATCGACCACCGTTCACATGAAGCCTCCATGACAACAAGAACGACATTGCACACCAATCCGCAAGCCCAAATCCTAATCAAGCCATTGCTCATTCAAACCCCCAAAACCCATCTTATCCCCTCGATGACGATAACAATATCGTAATAGGCTGCACAAGGGCAAGCCAAATTAGAGACGTGCGAGATGAGAATGAAGAGAAGAAAAAAAAACAATCAAAAGAAAGGACAAATGCCAGCAAAAAAGATTGAAATTTGTATTTGTATTTTATTTTTTCCAAGTAATTAAAGAAAGAAGCGTTAATCAAAAGTTATCACTCATGGGCCAAAGCGAAGGCTAACAACCACGGGGAGTGAAAACTGATGGACTACGTGACAAAACCACAAAGGGGCGGCGAAGCACTCCACCAGGCCGCGGCAACCGAAGACAAGAGGGTGGAGCTGATGGTATCCCTTCGGAGGCCGGACAACAAGGGCGGAACACAAACAGACCGTCGGAGGACCAACAAGGCGAGGGGAGGAGGTAGGTGACGTTTGGTGACGAAGGCCGAGGAGGTTGGCGTCGGAGGCTGGAGGTCGGTGAGAGACGATGAAGGTCGATCGGTATACAACGGTGGTGAGCCGAGGGCAGTGGTAGCAAGGACGGCGGTGGATGCAACAGCAACCGATCGAGGCCGGCGGAGGCAAGAGGACGGGTGATGGTAGGTGCATGGCAGCGTTGTTGTGGGAAGCCGGTGAGCAAAGTGTTGTGACACAACAAGTATTGGTTTTGATTTGAACCAAAAATAATATTGTTGTGTTTCTTGATCTTTTTTTTAAATCAAATTCGCTAGGTGTGCACTGGCTATACACGTAGCATAATTCACTTTTTATCACATCATCAATAATCCTGACTCCACTTGCTTGTTCCACCGGCCCCCCACTTCACTCTTTCCGTCATTGTTTCCTGCCTGACACACTTTTCCCTTTGCTCCGCTGTCGCTCGCTGATTTAGCCTATCATCCCATACCAACTTCAGTCGCGCATTCTACATTATCTGCAAGGTCATAAGTGACCAACTCAGCAAATTGCTCGAGTTACGGTACAATATGGGTTGAATCGTCCTCGCCTTCGATTGGTTCTCTCTCTCCATTTTTCAGTTGAAAGGCAATAAGTTATACGATTGATCATGTTGGGTGTTCAATTGGGACACTAGTGATTGTTCCCTCGGCAGATGACTAAGGGATGTGGGGTTGCATAGTGGTTGGATCTCATCGATCCCATCATTGAACAACCAGAGTATAATCTTCTATCCAGTATCAAAGTTTTCCACCTCCTCATTTTCCTTTTGACGTTGGATTGATTTGAGTTGATTTCTATTGGATTGATTTCATGATTCGTCGATTTTTTGGTTTGTTACGTGAGATTATGACTTTTAGGGTCAATATGTTTTTTTTATTATGAAAGAATTCGGGTAAGTAAGCTCTACCCGATATTTGGGGTCAATATGTGTTCCTCCTCACCTCTTTGTTCATTCTCATATTTTTTTTGTGACGAAAAATGTGGTGGACATTGGGTCCACTTAAAGGGTGATGTGGTGTCCATGTATTGTTTTTTATATCCATGTGGCAAATATTGTCGGAATCTTTGGTGAATATTTCATCTATATTATTTTTGGTTAATGTGGTGATAGTTTTTATATGATTTTTTTAAAGTTCATTTTTTTTTCATGATAGATACTTGTCATTTTTTTTTTCATTTTTCTTTCTTAAATGACTATGGATGGTTTTATACTTTATACTAGTACTAACTTTATTATTTTTTCAGGATAATAAAAAAAATCTATATAATTTTTTTATTTAATTTCATGCTTATTATTCCATCAAATTAGCAAAACATATAATTTACTATGCATGTGCTTTTATGAAGATAAAACTATACTCCTATAAGATATCAAAATTTTAATTAATTTTTTTAAATATTTTCATACTTATTACTAAGGAATTAGTTTTAAAAACTGATATTTTTTATACTCAATTTGATCAGCAAAACATGTAGTACCTTTTTTTTTTTTTTTTTATCATTCTACAAAAACATGTTTTAAAAGGAAACGACATATTTTTATCAAAAAGAATAATTTACATAGACATTGCTTAGCCAAAGGGTTTTTTTTTTTTTTTTTTACAGTAGGCAGGAGTTAGGAGCGATTACACAAGCTGTAATCTGGCTCATTGATCATCATTGAGGGTGATGGAACAAAGTTTTCTATTATAAGAGATAGTAGAGTAATTACAAATGATACCCTTTATTGCTATAAAAACCGCTACTTGGTTTCCTTGCTTAGCCAAACGCTCTTTCCTTCTTTTTTTATTAGGCAAAAATTCGAAATACAAAAAGAAAGTCAGGTAAATTGTGAGAACGTAAAGAGCGTCAGACGGATAAACTGTCAAGATACATAAGACAATATCCTCATTAGCAGAAACTTTTTTAAAGAAGAAAAAGCTTAGACACGTTGAGCAAGATGATCTTACTAATTGCCACATTCGCAAATATATTGGTGACTCAGAGTCACCTACCATACGAGCAAAAGCAAATCCCAATATTTGCTGCTCGTATGTTAAGTGTTGAACATTGTTTGTTGTGGTGGTTCCACAAAAATGTTCTTATCTTCTAAAGTCTAAAAAAATCAAAAACATATGTCCCATATATTTTGCTCTTACTAGGGTTTGAGGGTTAGGCATACATGTTATTTCTTCAATCAAATTGAGAGAGTGTTTTCGTGTGATCCAAGAATGTCATAAAAATAAATATAAATAAGGCAGGTATAAGAAACCAAATAAAGCAAGACAAACGTGAACACGAAAAACCTTTGACAATGTAATGAGAAAGAGAGAGTAATGAAGAAGGAGTAGAAGAAATAGAAGAAACACTGAAAGATAAAGGATATGAAATGCAAACTAGGAGGGTGTAAAATCGAAGGAGTCGCTCCAGACTTTATAACAATGTCATCTGCTAATATAAAATGAACATTAATAATGCAAACGAGAATTTCTCAATTTTCATATCTACTCAAATTTAGCATGGTTTTATGTGATTTTTAAAGAATAGTAAAAGTAAACTTTTTTCTTATCCTACAATGTAATCAATTTACATCAAAAATTATAAATTACTTTATAAAATACTTATATTTTATGAGTAAAAAGTGGCAATAAGGATTATAGACTCTCTTTTCCACTCTTTTAAAGTACATGAATGTGTTAGTAATTTAATTTTCCCTTTTGAAAAGGAAAGCAATGGATGGGCAAGAATCAAAAACTCCTTTTCAATTTCCCCACCATAATATAATTCAGATCATACTTTATTAAGTAATCAATCCCTATAAAATCAAAACCAAATTTAAATAAATTAAAAAAAATCTATACAATTAAATTCTAACTAGTACAATTCCCGCGCCATGGCGCGGTTTTTTTAAACTAAAATATTAATAATATATATAAATATATAATAAAATTCTAATAAAAGTTAAGATAAAAAAAACTTTACCATAAATGTATCTTATAATTCTGAAATAATGTTTATATCTCATCTAAAGTATAATACATAAATGTAGATATTTTAAATCACCCAGTAATAATAATATCAGTATCATTGTAACTTTTTTAGAAATTTTGAAATCTGAATCATGCATTTAAATGTGATGTGTCACAACTAATAATTATATTCAATGTTTTGAATTAAGCTCAATAGTTAGTACATAAATGTGAGTTAAGCTTAATGGTTATATTAGATTGAATTCAATGTTTTGAATTAAGCCCAATTGTTAGTAAATATGTTAAGAATAAAAGAGAATGGAGGATTAAAAAAATTTAATGGAAAAAAGAGAAAAGGAGAAATAAAAAAATCAAGGAAAAAAACATAATTGGTCAATATTCCTAAAACTCCTCTAAGATTGACACGTAAGCAAAGTCTTCTAAATTAAGGTTATATATAGATATAGATAAATACTCCCTAAATAAATAAATAAAATAAAATTCCCACAAAAAAAAAATAAAATAAAATAACCACCTTCCTTCCCTTCAATTTGGCACTCATCTCGATTTCATTTCCCATTCGAAATCTTCGCTTTCGCGCACAGAAAACTCTCTCTCTCATGCAAAACCCACAGCGGCCATGGGAAACCTCTGCACATGCCTGCCACACGATCTCCCGCCCGCCGCCTCCCGGAGGCTTTCCGGCAGCGGCGTCTCCAATTCCAGCGGCCGGTGGAGCCGGACGCGATCGTCAAGGAGGGAGAGCTCCGCCGGCGATGTGAAGATGGACGATCCCGTGCTCCGGGAGCAGGCTCTGGACGCTGCTGCCGCCTTTATCCTCCAGCAGCAGCGACGACAGAGCAGCGGCGGAGGAGGATCAGTTCCGTTTGATCGGTCGGCGTCGCTGAGGTGTCCGCCGCGGGTTGGCTCTACTAAGAATCAGCAGGGGGCTTTGCCTAGGAGTTGTAGTTCTAGGGCTCGTTCTCTCGCCGATCCTCTTCTCCAGCCTCATCAGCTCGTCAATCAGGTTTTTTCCTTCTTCGGCTCTTCGTCGATTGGTCTACTTTTTCAACTGAATTCTGCTTTTCTGATTGGGATAGGGCTAATTCAGTTTAGTGATCAAAGTGCGTTAGTGCGCAAATTAAACTGTACTCCGTGTTTGATTGGGATCGCTTTGATTGTTGATGATTGATGTTGCTATATTACGGTAGTTATTCATCATCGTTGAGTTGATTTGCAAGAAAGAGACAAAATCCAGTAGGGGATTATTGATCTCAAAGTAGGAGGTTTGCTACCAATGATGTCTTAGCTTGGGGTTAGGGATTATAAATTATAATTGAAGTTTCCAGTTGCCTTTCCGCTTCCTACAGTCTATAAAAGATAAGAGGTCCCCCTTTGTACGAAAATTTTGGGATGGATATCATTTCCCATTTTTTCATAGGACTTGACTTAAAAATGTATGATGATGGAGATATTGCAGAGATTGATTTTGATGCTCAAATGGAAGTAGTTTGGGGATTTTTAACACACAATTTCTGAAGATTTTAGGTTTGCTGTTGCCTTTTTTCCTCCTACAGTCCAAAAAAGATAAGTATGAAGTCCCCCTTTTTTGAAATTTTTGGGATAGATTTTAGTTTCAATCTTTAATAGAAGTTGGAAATTGAGGTATGCTGTTGCCTTGTTAGCTCCTACAATCCAAAAAAGATGAGTGTGAGGTCCCCCTTTTTTGATTTTTTTTGGGATAGATATTAGTAGTTTCCATTTTTTACAGGACTGAGCTTAGAGAATGTATGGAGTGTTTGCTGAAAGCCCAGGGTTGTCATTTTTTAATGTGGCTTCATGTTGAAGTTTTGAAGTGAACGTGACATTGGTTAGTGGTTCTTGGGTGGCATTTAATGGGGAGAAACATGGGAAACTGATGTATGAAAAGTTGCATTTTTCTAGTTGTAACTGAGCAATATTTCAAAGCAAAAGCGCTCATGAAACCTCTTTTTATTGTGGTCCATGCTTCTTAGCTTGTAAATGGATAAACATCTGGCATGATCTAGGAATGGTGATTTTTCTATTTTAGTCATCTAAAACATTGGTGTAAAGCTGTTAGCTTATGGCTTTACTTTTTAATATTCTCTTTCTCATCTATGGCTTTTCTAGGATACACTCTTCTTGGATCATACGGCTCTATTAACTGTTGATGCACAAAATTTTCCTCTTCTCAGTTATCCTGGAGCAGAACAAACCTCTTAATTACTAACCCTAATGTTCTTTTAAACAAAGGGACTGTAAGAAATCTGGAGGAAATAATTGAAATAACAATGTCGAGATTGCTGCGAAACTTAACGAAAGCTAAACTCTTTTGAAAATGTTCATTTTCATTTGTGAACTGAGGGTAAAAACATTAGAACTTAATTTCTTCCTAACAAAAAAGTGTCTGGGATAGGTCATAAATTATGCTTCCTAGTACTGGCTTGGGGACAATGAAAACAATCCTGTAAGATAGATTCGCATACGGCTTCTTATTTTTAATTTTATGCCTCTTTTTTTTAACTCTTGCACTCCTGTTTTGATTAAAAATCTTGCTGTTGGAGTATATAGGTATATATGCACACCTCCTAATCTGTGTTCTTTAATTGGTTTTACTCTGTTCTTCTTGGCATAGACGACTTGATCAAATTAGCCTAATTGTGTTAATTTTTCTGTTTTCGCCTTCCTATATTACAGGATAAAAGTCTTGATGATTTAGAGACTGCTCATTTTGTGCTTGTCCATGGAGGTGGTTTTGGTGCTTGGTGTTGGTATAAGAGTATAGCCCTTCTAGAAGAAGCTGGATATAGAGTTACTGCCGTTGATTTAACCGGTTCTGGAATTCATTCATTCAATACAAATGAAATAACAAGTCTTTCACAGTATGTGAAGCCATTGACAGACTTCCTTGACAAACTTGCTGATGGAGAAAAGGTTGTCTATCCAATTTGCCATCATTTCCCAAGAAACTGGTTAGCTTTTTTTTTTTTTTAATAGTTAGTGTTTAAACTAGTCACCCTCACTTGCTAGTTGCTACTTCAGCTCCAACTTTTTTTTTTCACTGTTCTGGTTGGGGATGGGAGTGTAATTGTGCTGCTAGTGCCTTCTGAGTGTGGTGTGTGACTGTCTTGGCCTTTAGCTGGTACCGATGTTTTTAGCTAATTGTATGGTTCAAGTAAAATTTGTCCTGCACAAGGGTTATCGGTTTAATCTTTGTTTTCTCTGTTTTGTATAAACAATCATGCAGGTGATCTTGGTGGGGCATGATTTTGGAGGGGCATGTGTATCGTATGCTATGGAATTTGCTCCGCATAAAATTTCAAAAGCTATTTACATTGCCGCGGCAATGTTGACAAGTGGGCAAAGCACCCTTGAACTTCTCTCACAGAAGGTTTTATTTTAATCTTCCGATTCAATTTAAATGTTGTTCACTGTTGTGGTTCAAACAAGAGAAGAATTGCTTTAGTATGTTTGGAAGAGGATAGCTTTGTTTTTCATGCAACAACATTATAAGATGAGATCTCTGTTCATTAAAATATCTTTTGTTATATGGTTATAAATTTTTGTTATCTTTTGTTCATTAAAATATCTTCTAAGTGAACGAGTCAGCACTTTTACCCTTCTTTACAACAGCATTGTAAAAAGCTGCATTCCATGCGAAAGCTCTTCAATCTTCATTGAGTACTAATCTGAAAACACTTTCCAAATTACCTTGCCTACAGCACATGCTCACAATACTAAAACTTTGTAGATGATTCCAGACTTGTTTTTTGATACATTGTCGTGCAGACTGAGAGTATTCCGAATGCGCTTGTAGGATGAAGAGTTCTGGAGATATCATAATGAAGTAGTTTCTTAGTTCACTGTAAAAGAAATTCTGAGGCAACTATATACTTGTTCTTTCAGGAAGAGTCAAGTGACCTGATGGGGCAAGCCAAGGTATTCTTGTATGCAAATGGAAAGGATCAACCTCCAACTGCAATTGATTTTGACAAGTCATTGTTGAGAGACTTGCTGTTTAACCAAAGTCCGACCAAGGTAATACTTTATATTGCTTTGTATGCTGGAATCCTGAAACTCTCTTTAATTTTGATGAAATTTTGGTAGTATTCAGAATTCAGTCTCTCATTGCTCGTTTGAAACTGGTGTGTTTTCTAAGAATTTGTTTAACAAAAGCACTTTTGACTCGAGACTTGGTATGCGTTTCCTAAGAATTTCTATCAGTTGGGAAATCCTATCATTCGATATTTCATTCCTGTCACTTTGTTTTTATTTTCATAAAGTTTGCTGTTTGAATCATAAGTATTCATAGGCTTTCTTTCTCTGGTACTAAACTATTGAAACTTGTTCACATGATGAAGAAGACAAGCAAACATTTCTCCCACCTGATGATGTTTGGGTTAGAGTGTATACAAGTGAATTGTCTCTCTTTATACAACCTAATTAGCTAATATTTTGTACTTAGTTCCGCAACACCCAACGTTCTGGGACACCTTTCCAGAAGGAGTTTGTGTCGGCAATTGGGATCCCGGGCTTGAGTTTGGGTGAATAGGCAGTGGTCTCTTTTTGAAATAACTAGCTTTAAGTTTACTCTTCACATCTGTATCAGAATTTGTTGTAATGGACCCATTTTATAGGCTTGTTGTCTAGATATCCGACTTCGTTGTCCCACATTTCTGTTCTCTATTTCACACGCTTGCATATCTAGCTGTCTTTGATGTATTATGCTTCTGTCAAAGACTTGAATGCTTGACTTTCATCATTCAGGATGTTGCATTAGCTTCGGTCTCCATGAGGCCGATCCCATTTGCACCGGTCCTAGAGAAACTCTCTCTATCTGATCAGAACTATGGATCAGTAAGACGGTTCTACATCCAAACCCTGGAAGACAATGCCATACCGATCACGCTGCAAGAGCAAATGGTAAACTCAGCGCCACCGGATCAGACTTTTCGTCTAAAAGGTGCCGATCACTCCCCCTTCTTCTCTAAACCCCAAGCTCTTCACAAACTCCTAGTCGAGATCTCGAAGTTGTCGTGATCAATCATTTATCCTACATTGGTGGTTTTTGGGTTGCAAAATTTAGCCCTTTTCCTGGATTGTTCCAGACGTGCAAATTGTACATGAAAAAGTATCATTTTACTGTGCAAACAATCACATATTTATGTCATTATAAAAGGTTGATTCCTACTGTGTAGTACCTCTAAAATCAGGGTAAGGAGGAGAATCTATGTGATAATAATAATATGTTAAATGCAAAGTGTCAAACCCTTAATTTATTTCCTTGAAATTGGTTGCTTCAAACATGTTGGTTATTCCAAGCTCATACTAAACTATAATCAAGTTTCAAATCAGTTCCTTCAAGGGTGTTATTCTCTTGTAAATCAGTGAATTATTTTGGCATTTAAATGATAAGCTTCTTTTCGAAAACTATTGAGGTTTATTTGCATTTATTTGGTATGAAAATGTAATACACTAATACTACCTCTAAATCTCTAATAACAACCAAATAAACTCATATGGATTTTTACAATTAAACTCTTCTTTTCTTCCGCCCCATATGATATTTATTTTATTTCATAACCTTTCCACCCTTATTTAACACAAGTTATCAATTTAAATCAGTTTATAAATTCCAGGCAGTTTATTAACCTTGCTCAATATGAACCCGCCGAGTGAAGAGTTTGAGAGAGCCAAATTAGATATATTCATATCATGTTTTTTTTTTATTGAGTAAAAATTCGACGCACTGAATATACAAACTGAAGACAAAAACAACTACAAAGCAGAAATACCACGATACAATGATGCAGTTACAAACACGGGCTTAGAGAGATTTAACCAAAAAATGTACACTAGTTTATTTGCATCAATTTAATTCAGGCATACAAGTTACATCCATCCATCCATCAACAGTACCAAATTGTTACAAATTCAATCAAATACATCACATTATTATGTACCTCAAGTAAAAGATCTTCACTCACACCTATACACAGTACCAATAAAATTACATTGGGAAGTGACTGCAGTTAGAAATGAATTGGGAAATCAAACCATGAAAGAAGTTAATGTGATTCAGCAGAGGAAGGTTGAGTGTCATAAATTCATTCCAAACCCTGGGCAGTGTGCAATGCATACAATACTAGTATAGAGATTAGAGAGTAGATGGAGGCAACTCCAACCAAACAGAGCCTTAAATGTCAAAGCTGCTTTTTTTTCAAACTGGTCAACTGTATCGCAGCTTTAATGGTGTGCCGACTTCAACCACTGTGTGTTGCCACTGCCACTCCACTCCCATCTCATCGCCCTTTCTTTTTAAGATTAACAGTATCGGATTTGGCTATATGCATCCCCGGTGTAAATCGTCTGCCTATTAACCCGTCCCGCAAAATTATTTTACTTTTAAATTAATATTAAAAAAAATTTAAAAAAATTTTAACTTCTACATGATTATTAATTTATTATAATATGTTTTAAAAAATAACTCTCAAACAACTCTAAAAAAACAATTTACAAAAATTATAATAATTAAAAATAGATAAAATTAGAGATGATTTTTTTTATCTATATTTAAATTAGTAGTAATAATAGAGTTAATTACTTATCAAAGATCTTTTTGCACCAAAAAAAACTTACTACGTATCAAAGATCTTTTAGGTTTTAGAGGTTAATTAGTCAACTATTTAGAAAAAGAATGAAGATAAAAAAAAATGTTTAATTATCAAACTTACTCTACTCCCCTCCTATATCTCTCTTCCAAGTGTGCCAACTAAGCAACGTGTATATAAATACACCTATATTACATATATTATCCGTGGTCGAAGGGTGTGGCAGGCTAGGGTCACCCCTGTCCGCTACAAGCAAGGTCCGGGGATCAAGTTATATGCACTCTTTCCTCGATTACGTGGAGGAGGTGTTTCCGAGAGACTCATCCAAATAAAAAATAATTAACTGAATAAATTAAAAAAAGAAGATAAAATAGAATATAAATAAAATGAAGTAAACTAAACGCACATCAGCTATAGCCAAGATGAGATAATAAGTGCGGGCAACTAATGCACACTAAACATATCATAATAATGTTTATAGCGGGGGTGATAGAAGGATGCTTGGGTACAGGATATGCATGTAGACATGATGACCAACCTCTTGCCCTAAAAAGAGATCCTCCTCTAATGATCACGACCTTATAATACCCTAAAAACAAAATAAACTCAACACATAACTCTCGTTCATACGCACAATCTGATTGAGGATTCCTAAAATTACGCAAAAAGCACCTAAAGAGGATCCTGCCCAACCCAACAGGTCAAGTCATGTTCCCATTAACTAGGAAGAGAGGAGCGAGCAGCGGCCAACTCCACGAGAGTCGATGAGGGTAAGTGTGGAAACATGCTACATATTTCACATTTCTTACTCTATTTCCTATCTTGTCTTATTGCCAATGGCATTAGTGTTATTTTTCCCTTTTTGTTGCCCTCTGTAATAAGCTCTTAGAGCACCTAGCATTCACGTGATTCCCAGCTATATAAGCTGATGTATGACATTGCATTTACTAGGGTTTTTGGGATAAAAAAAGATCAGCTTTAGCCTGTGACGGCTGAGCATTTTCCTTTCCTTCTCCAATGGAACAGTGAGAGGAGGGTGTTGATTTCTGGATCTTTATTTGGAGTTTTATTGATCTGTTTTATAGTGCAGCAGGGGTCCTTGATCTTCACATGGTATCAAAGCGAACGGTTGGGATCTGGAGCCGATTCTTTACCATTTGAAGGAAGCTACTGAGTATTAAAGATGTCTGTTGGGAATGAGGAAACTGGAAACAGAAATAAGGGAAATGGAGGAAATCAAGGTAAAAACAATGATCCTTTATTTCTTTCTAATTCGGATCATCCAGGAGCACAGCTCGTTGTTGTTCCCTTTGATGGATCCAACTATATGACATGGAGTAGGGGAGTTATTACGGCTCTAGGAGCTAAGTTTAAGGTGGGATTTGTGAATGGATCATGTGTGAAACCAGATGAGGGTTCTGTTGATTTACAGAGATGGATAAGAGCTGATTTTATGGTGAGATGTTGGATGTTAAACTCTATGGAGAAGAGCATAGCTGAGGGCCTTATGTTTGTAGATTCTTCTAAGCAGCTTTGAAAAGAATTAATGGAGAGATATAGTCAGAATAATGCTCCACGGATTTTTCAACTGAAGAAGAAACTGAACGATGTGACTCAAGGTAGCATGAAACTTGGAGAGGTTTACAATGTTTTTAAGAAGTATTGGGATGATCTCCAAGTTTTAGAGAAAGTACATGAGTGTAGTTGTGGAGTTATGAGACAGTGTGCATGTGATCTGGTGAAGAGAGTTAATGAGATAGATGGGAAAACCAAGTTGATGCAGTTGCTGGCTTGTCTAAATGATAATTATGATGTTGCGAGGAATCAGATTTTGGCCACAGACTCTCTACCTACTGTGAACAAGGCGTACTTCATACTGCAGCAAATGGAATCAGGTGTTGGAGCAACAAGCTCCACACAGTCAACAATGGCAGATTTTAATGCTTTTGTTGCCAGTAACGATAACTTCAATAGTTATTCTAATTCTGGTAGTGGAAATAAGGGAATTAAGAAGGACTGGAAAGAGCTAAAGAGGCTCATTTCAAGTTGCACGGGATACCTAATTGGTATAAGGAATTGAAGAACAATGAGAGAGCTAGCAGTGGGGGTAGAAGCTCAGTGAATGCTGCAGAGTCAGACAATGAAGGACAGTTGGGAACTCCTCTTGATGATGAGATGGCTAAAAGAAATGGGAGCAGTAGTCAGCTTGACACAACTATGGTCAATGCAGTCTACCAGGAAATCATGATGAAGATGAAGGGCAGGAGTTCCTCTCAATGTTCTAAAAGGCGTTAGGCGACCGCTAGGCGGTGGGTGACCGCCTAGCGCCTAGGCGGCGAGGCGGGTGCCTAGGCGGCGCCTAGGCGGACTTAGAACAAACTTGATTATTTCCTTATATTTTAACGCATACCACATGTCAGTAACTCATATAATGTAATAATAATTCATAATATTACTTGTAAGCCCAAATTTGGGATGCTTAACTAAAACTAAAGTAAATAAACGCAAAAAGTACGCATCCGTCTAGTGACTCTAAACCTCTTAAAATCTAAAACAATAGGTTCGACTCAATGGTAATTACATCCCGACTTGGGTGATAAAAAAACCCTAATTCGACTAATCACATGCCTATAAGCTAAAATTGAATAATCGTTGGGCTAGGAGGTCCTAGGCGGCGCCTAGATAGGACTAAGCGGAGTCTAGGCGGTGCCTAGGTGGGACTAGGCGGTGCATAGGCGGATTTCCGCCTAGAAGGCCGCCTAGGCTTAAAAATTCCTAGGTGCCCTCCCGCCTAGCGCCCAGGCGGTGTCTAGACGCGATTTTTAGAACATTGGTTCCTTTGAGAATGCACAGGTAAAGTTTCATCCTCTTCTCAAATTTTAAATATGTCAAACAATTCCAAGTTGGAGTGGATTGTTGACACTGAGGCAACAAATCACATGATGCCCAATGAATTCTATGTGCAAAATAGAGTTCAATTAGGAAAGCAGATTCTCATTGGTTTACCTGAGGGATCTATTAAAACTGTGAATGAGATGGGGACACTACAGTTGACAAGTTCAGTGACCCTGAAGGATGTTTTGCTGGTTCTAGGATTTAAACACAGTTTATTATCTGTTGGCAAATTGCTTGATGATCATGACTTGATAGTAATTTTTACTAGAGATTCTCGTTATATACAGGACCCTGGAACTAAGAGAATCCTATTGTCGGGAGAAAGGAGACATGGCCTTTACAAGATGCTGTCTGCAGATCAGTTTCAGAAATGGGAAAGCTTTAAAAGAAGTAGAGATTTGAGTTTTTTTTTTGCCTTTAAGTCTATGTAATAAAGCTAGCAGTAGCCTAGAGTTGAGTCATGCCAGATTGGGACATAGTTCAGTTTCAAAGATGAGACATACTGATCACATGAAACAGTTTGATTTTGATGAGTTTCATTGTGAAAATTGTGCTTTGTGTAAGCTTCACAAACTTCCTTTTGGAAGAAGTAATGCCAGGGCAGATAACGCCTTTGATTTAGTTCACATGGATATATGGGGACCATATAGGACTCCCACCTATAATGGTTTTTAGTATTTTTTTACTATTCTTGATGATTGTTCAAGGGTGACCTGGACTTTTTTGCTTAAGTCCAAATCACAGGTGTATTAGACTGTTTGTGATTTTGTTGCTTATGTTAGAACTCAGTTCAATAGAGATGTGAGATGTTTTAGAACAGACAATGGATCTGAATTCACCTCTCAGAGGTGTCAGGATTTCTTTGCCAGTATGGGGATAGTGCATCGGAAAAGTGTACCTTATACTCCACAACAGAATGAGAGGGTGGAGAGAAAACATAGACATTTTATTGAGACTGCCAGATCTATAAGAAGTCATGGAGGTCTTCCCATGAAATTTTGGGGGGAGTGTGTTCTATCCACAACACACATTATCAACAGGCTGCCCACAGAAATATTGGATTGGAGAAGTCCTTATGAGTTACTGTTTGGGAAACCTCCTACATATGATGAGTTGAAGGTTATAGGTTGCTTATGTTATGCACATGTAGCCATGAAAGACAAGGATAAGTTGGGTGCAAAAGGGAGAAAATGCATCTTGCCCAGTTATCCTCATGGCCAGAAGGCTTATAAGCTATGGGATTTAGATTCAAAGATGACATTTGTAAGTAGGGATGTCATTTTTCATGAACATTGCTTTCCTTTTAAGGATGATGCAAATGGTAGTGTGATAAAAGATATGAGCACTAGGGCTTCACTTCCTCTAGTGAATCCTGCAGATGACTGTGTTCATCATATAGAGGATTTGATTACTTCCTTGACCATAAATTTTGGTGATCCAGTAGATTAAATTGGCTCCACTGATGAGCCTGATTCATCGCCTTCTTAGCTTGCAGACACTGAGAGTCTACAAGGCAGTACCAGTCGAATAGAAATTTCACAAGGGGTGCCACAGAATCTGGTTAATGATGAGATTAATTTCCCACCATTAAGAAGATCGGCCAGACAAGTGACCAGGCCACAGAGATGGCAAGACTTTATTTACAGCACTCCAAGAGGGAATGATTCTCATTCTCATCCATTTTGGACAAGTTGTTAAAGAGCAGCACTGGATAGATGCCATGGATCAAGAGTTGCTAGCATTAGAGAGAAATCATACTTGGGAGATGACTATGCTTCCACCAGGAAAGAAAGCCATTGGGAGCAAACGGGTTTATAAGGTTAAATATAAACCTGATGGATCAGTTGAAAGATTTAAGGCAAGAGTGGTTGCCAAATGATATAATCAGATCAAAGGGAAAGACTACAAGCATACTTTCTCTCCTGTTGCCAAGTTCAGTACAGTGAGAATTGTGTTGGCTATAGAAACTGCTAAGGGTTGGCTTTTACATCAATTGGATGTTAACAATGTCTTTTTACATGGGCATTTGGATGAAGAGGTGTTTATGACACCATCTGCAGGATATAGAGTGAACAAACATGGGATGGTTTGTAGGCTTAAAAGATCTATCTATGGTCTATAGCAGGCCTCTAGACAGTGGAATGCTGAACTATGTAAATTCCTTATATCCATGGGATATGTGCAGAGTTTAGAGGATTATTCATTATTTGTTAAAGTATCTGGTGCATCCATGACAGTGGCATTGATTTATGTAGATGATGTGTTGCTTACAGGAGATGATCATCTACAAATTGTGAGTTAACTAAGACAGCTTTGCATGAGCAATTCACAATCAAGGATCTAGGCCTAGCTAGATATTTTTTGGGACTAGAAATCCTGAGAGATAGTACTGGTACTCATCTTCACCAAAGAAAGTATGTTTTGGACATCCTAGACGATTGTCATATGACTGACTGCAAACCAGCAATCTTTCCTTTGCAAAGGGGTTTGAAATTATCTACTGAGAAAGGAGATGTGCTACAAGATCCTGAGATATACAGGAGGGTGGTTGACATGCTATTATTTTTAAACTTAACTCGACATGATATCACTTATGCAGTGCAGCACCTTAGTCAGTTTATGTCTCAACCAAGACAACCACACTTAGATGTTGCTATGCATGTTGTGAGGTACTTGAAAGGTAACATTGGAGTTGGCTTACATTATCCAGTGGATGATGCTCTCTCTATAACTGCATACAGTGATGCTGATTGGGGGACTTGTCACTTCACTGTTAAGTCCCTCACAGGGTATTGCGTCTTCATTGGTGACTCTCTCATCTCATGGAAGACAAAGAAACAAACGATTGTATCCAAGTCTTCTGCTGAAGCTGAGTACAGGATCATGTCTGCTACTACAAGTGAGCTTATTTGGGTGGATGGCATCTTGCACACTCTGAATATTGATTCTCCCAAGCCAATTCCTCGATCTATATATTATGTGACAGCAGGGCAGCCATACACATTGCAGAGAATCCAGTCTTCCATGAGCGGACTAAACACTTGAAGATAGATTGCCATTTCATCAGGCAACATTTACTTGAAGGGCTTGTGCATCCTCATCATGTCAGAACAGGTGTCCAACTGGTTGACATATTCACAAAGCCGTTGGGAGAGAAGCAACACATTTTCTTCTCACTCAAGTTGGATCTTGTTGGTTTTTCCCCAAGTCCAACTTGAGGGGGGGATGTGGAAATATGCTACATATTTCACATTTCTTACATTTTTTACTCTATTTCCTATCTTGTCTTATTGCCAATGGCATTAGTGTTATTTTTCCTTTTTTTTGTTGCCCTCTGTAATAAGCTCTTAGAGCACCTGGCATTCACGTGATTCCCAACTATATAAGCTAATGTATGACATTGCATTTACTAGGGTTTTTGGGATAAAAAAAGATCAGCTTTAGCATGTGACGACTGAGCATTTTCCTTTCCTTCTCCAATGGAATAGTGAGAGGAGGGTGTTGATTTCTGGATCTTTATTTGGAGTTTTATTTATCTATTTTACAGTGTAGCAGGGGTCCTTGATCTTCATAGTAAGATGATAGACAAAACCCCCGATTCCGCTCCACATGCACCAACACCCCATGGATCGCAAACCCTAGCAATGTGGATAATTGGGTCAATAGAGGCTAAACAAAGATCAATATATTAGACACCCATCGAACACCAAACAATATTCCCAAAACTTTGGCTTACTACCGTCCTCCACATTTCAACACGATTTTACAACAATCAATTTCATACTAATGCACATTCAAAACATCTAAAATTTCGAATACTCACCCATGAGTAGATGCTCTTAACTTATTGTCAAATACAACAACAGTAATTCTAGCTAGTATACCCCGCTCTAAACAGGGTCTTTGAAGTCAAGTTGTACGCACTCTTTTCTTGATGAGGTTGAGATTGAGGATGTTTTCTAATGAGTAGTGAACCAAGATAGGTAGACGCCACACAGACAAACAGCACATAAAAGAGTAAAAGGATAAACACATTACACATACACTCTAGGATATAAGTACAGGATGTGCAAAAGCAAGGGATGCTAGCAGGAAAGTACGATATAAAAAACACTACACACGTCCAGTGTTCGTTGACTCGGATAGCTCTCCTCCACTGCACCCTATCATGTGACGTCCTCAGTGAGCTATTGAATACATATATTATAATATAATATTATCCATTATAAATCATAAAACATGATCATTTAAATGCACATAAATTATTACTCCCTCCGATCCAAAATACATGTCGTTTGACTTTTAAACACGTATTTTAAAGAGTTAAAAACTATAATAATATATTAACTTCTTTATTATTATTTTTTTATAATTTAATACTTATTATCAACAAATATTAAGTTGAAAAAAAATAATTTAAAAAAAGTCAATATTTTATATAGTTTTTACCTTCTTAAAATACGTATTGAAAAGTCAAACGACATATATTTTGGATCGGAGGTAGTATTTTAAAAAAAAAATCTTTTTTTTCTTTGACTAAGTAAAAATTTGAGATCTGAGAGGTCCATTTTCGAGATGCTGACGAATCTATAGTCAAAAACTCCTCAAACATACTAAAACTTTTTTTAAAAAAATCTCCTTATATATAGTGGATCACTTGACTGGTTGGTATGTAGTCAATCTTTGATTTGATGACAATTTTGAACATGGTGTGATACAAATACAGAAATACTCACTCCCACACGTACGAACAATTTCCCACCCCCAACCCAACCACCTATTTATTCATTCTCCTCTCCCGCTCTCCGTTGCACTCAATTCCAAGTCCCTTCCTTTCCGGCAACCTTCAATAAATTTTCCTCCTCTAATTAGTACTCTTAATTGATCGATTTCGCCACTGCCGCCATGGCCTGGAACCGCCTAATTGCGTTGTTTCTACTGACGGCGGGGGCGGTGCTGCTGGCGGGAGGCGCTGCGGCGGGAGCGCCGACAAAGAGGTTGACGACGACGAGGGGTGAAGAGGCGGACAGGATCACGAAGCTGCCGGGGCAGCCGGATCAGGATGACGCCGTTTCGTTCCAGCAGTTCTCGGGATACGTGACGGTCGATAGGGTGGGCGGCAGAGCCCTGTTCTACTGGCTCACTGAGTCGACTCGCCTCCCCCGCTCCAAGCCCTTGGTTGTCTGGCTCAATGGAGGTAATTAATTTCTTTAAATTAATTATATAATATAATATAATATAATTACTGTAGTTATTTACATTTTGCATGGCTACTGCTTGCATTGGAGTCAATGGCGTGATTACCTTAATTAATCTAATTACTGCGTCCGTCCAAAAATACATGGACTATTTACTATTCACGAAAGTTGTTTTAGGAGTTAAAAACTATATAAAATATTAACTTTTTTATTAATTTTTTTTAATAATTATAAACTTATTGACAATAAGTTTGTAATTGTTAAAAATATTGAATAAAAAAAGTTAATATTTATATAGTTTTTAACTCCTAAAACAACGTGCGTGAATCCTAAAAGTCCATGTATTTTTGGACGGAGGGAGTATTTGATTGCATTGGAGTTTATTTTATTTTTAGATTATAATAAAGTTTTAATTTCACTTTTGAAAAAAATATATAAAAGCTTATAATTTATTTTATTTTATTTTTAAGTTATAAATGATGCAATTGACTCTTTTACAATTTTTAGTAACACAATCTATCTATACTATATATAAAATCAAAAGCGGGATGATTGATCTTATGCCCCTTTGCCAGAAGCTTTCGTTCCACGTGTCACTATATAAACTCATCTCCTCGTCTATTTTTCTTTATACAAGTTAAGGATTTGAATGGGATCAGACCACTATTTAATAGTATTATTGCGGATGAGAATCGATGTTGATATTCTCGTCTGAACTAATGTTTGGCGCGATATCTGCTTGAAATAAGCATGAGATATGATCGGCACACCTATTGATTTTTCGAAAGTTGTGCGTGAAGCTCACCTCCTCGAATGACTTGTAAATGAAGAAGTATGTATGTGGCAAATGACATCCATTTTTTGTTTTTGTTTTTTTTTTTAAAAAGTCCATTATCCACCTCACTCTTCATCCCACTACTTTATAAATTTTCTTATTTTTTATTTTTAATAAAGAATAAATAAATTAATAAATACATTCACAATTCAAAATTAATACATATTTCAATTGAGTATTAAAAAAATTAGCAGGTATTATTTTATAGTAGGGTGATAGGTTTTAGGAACAAACAATTTACCCATAAAGAAACTCTATGAATTATAAAGAATTTATTTATTTATATGCTATATAAGTGGCTAATTATAAAAAGGAGACTAAATATAATGTATTAGTGCCTCACATCTATAAACCTAAAATGCCGGTGATAACTATTAATTGGAAGTTTGAATACTACCAAAAAGCATTATATTAGACCTAATTAACTAATTCTTCCCCTTTGTCTTAATTAATTCATGTTAATTATCTGGTTGAGTGAATTCCAAGGTATTAAATAAAAAACTAAGATCACCCGCACGCGTGTGCGCATGTGTGTGAATATCTGAATTCTTACATACACTAAGATTTCACTATATATTATATATAGTGATTTTTTTTTAACTTGTTTATATTATTAATGTTTTGTGAATGATTTGGAGTTGTCCTTGGGAGATTCAGATGTTAGATATTTGACTCCCGATTAAATGTACTAAAGTCTGTTGGGATTCGAGATCGGGGGTCGTGTGCACACGTGCGCTCTTGCGCTAATAGCCTAGCACATAAGTCGAGCGGGGTTTCATCCTAAAACCAATTGGCTATAGAAGAAGTAACCCACTAGTTTATATGCTAAGACTTTATGTTTCACATTTTCAACGTGGGACCTTTTTGTCTCTTCACATTGTTTTTTCATTCTCTCAACAAAATGTTCGAATTTTAATTACATCCATATTTCTCACAATTTTAGGGAAGTGAAATGTGTAGCGGACCGCTTAGCTCATTTAAAACAAGCTATATTCACTAAAGAACTTTGATCTGATTTTGAACTTTTTATTCTCGTCTGGAAGAATGCTTTTGAATGGATTAGGTTGTCTAAAACCCAGTTTATCCAAATCTCTTTCCTTTTAAAAAAACACAATTTATATATCTAGTCTTACATATACTCTCCATTTAACAAATCTCTTCTTTTCGAAGTCTTGAACATCCTGTTGATCGAGTTGACCGTTGCAGTGTTCGTAATTTTCGAAGATCCCTCGTTTAGGTGAAGGGAACGCCGTTGATCCACACTTCCTCAGGAGACATCTCCTTCCCTTTGTGGATTTTTTTTTTACATAGTAGTAATATGTATGAAATTAAATAAAAATATTAATAGAAAATTTAATATTTTATATAGTTTTTTATTTTTTTTAAAAGCGTGTAAAAAACTTAAAATAAAAATGTAATATATGTAATGATGAATATAAAGAAATAATAATAATAATAAAGTAGAGATGTAACATAAAAAATGACAAGAAAGACAAAATGTTGTTGGGGTTAGCTTTGGATAATAGTGCAGATCAGCTCAGCAATTCAAAGTAGTGAGGGGAGAGAGAGGGTTTGATAGATACATAGTTTGTCCACAAGTTGATCATAACAAGTGACTAGTGAGGGTGAGGGGGGTACTGAGGGGTGAGGGTGCAGTTGCAGATACACTTTCCTTTGTCACTGAGGAAATGAAATGACAGGTGACCTAACCCACACACACTGAAACCCCCTCATCCCAGGCCCATCCCCCATTGATCATGACCATCCATGGGGGTGGGGTAATCACCTTAACTTCTGTATACTTGTTTGTGTGTGTGAATTAATGAATGAATTTAATATGGGATGCATTTAATTAAGGGCTGCATTCATTCAACTTGGAATTGCATTATAGATCAATATATTTCTCACACATATTCAATGCTTTTGCTTGCTCCTGCAAATGTCTAGTCTCCATTGTAGTTTTAAAAGGTCACCTATTTCACAAATCCTAGTTCTTCACACTTTGTTTGTTTAGGCTGGAGAGTGAAAACCTTGCACTTATCAATGAGCTACTTTCCCATCTTAAGCTAATAACCAGACACGAAACTAGAATTACAATCTTGGATAGTCTAGATTTGCAGGTCGTCTCCTGGGTAAGATTTGTGTGTGTGTGTGAAAGTAGGTTTTGGATTTTTAGAGCTAGGGTAATCTGAGTTTTTGGTTAAAACTTCATTTATGATTAGGTCACTAACTTAACCTAGTTAGCGGTCTCTTTAATTACTTGAAATCTACATAAAAAAATACATAAAAAAAACAAAAAAAAAAACTGTGACATCTAATCCGGCCATTAGTTCAGAAAAATTAAACTCCTTAATTTACTCACATGCATGAAAAAATATATCACAAAATATATTTAGATTGTGATATTTGGAATCTATATTTGCCTTTTAATTTAATGCACATTGTCAATTAGTAATGATTTACACCCATACAGGTGCAAATAAAATGAGACAGAAGAAAATGCCAAAGATGTAGCATGTAAATAGATTGAAAGTGAAATTTCATGCTAAGATAAATATAGGGAGTAGGAGATCTTGTGGAAGCTTCTGTTCTTATATATCCTTTTAGGTTATGATATTTTTGTGTAAAATGCTACAAACCAAACATTGCCCAATAGTACTATTGGACTCCAACTATACATCCATAAAACTATTTAAGATCATGTGTGGGCAATATGCTAAATTGTTAGGTGGTGTTTGGACCACCAAAATTGCTAGCTATAGCTCACTATATATTCCCTACCTAGTCTAAATTACATTATCATCCCTAAAATAAAATATTTTAGAAAAAACAACTTGGTCATTAAGAAATTATACAAAATTACCCACAATCCCTTTATGTTTAAAAGATAATCGGGAGTTCGCTCAATCAAGTGAACAATATACCATGTGAGGTCGCTCAAATAATCCAAGAGATTCATTCGTTAAGCAAAGATTTTGAGAGCGTCACAATTCAGCACTGTTATAGAGAGACAAATGTTGCAGCTGATTTTCTTGCTAAATCTCAGTTGAATTGTAATTTTATTTTGAGTTCCTGTTGTTGTGAGTTCCAGAACATCATCTTGCGAGATGATCATGGATGTCGTTAGTACATCCAATTTATTGCCTACGGTAAAAAAAAAAAATCGGGAGTATGTATATATATATATATATATATATATTTATTAAACTATCAAATTATTTTAAAATATTTATATTAATTTATTTTATAACATCTTGACTTTGATACAAAAAAAAAGAGCTAATTTATTGCTTTTAAAATACTTTTTTTAATAGAAAATGAGTTATGAGTGGATTTTTAAAAAGTAAAAACCGAATTTAAAAACACTTGTGTGTAATTTCGTAATTTTTGTGAAATATCTTTATTTAAGGGGTTGTGTTTACCCTTTCAACTGTTTGGATTAGACTTATTCAGGGATCGGAGTTCTCGGTCTAATGATATTGCGTGATATGGAACTCAATTTTATGATTGGTCAACAACGATTTGACCCCTATTGATATGATATGAGTGAACGGTCAAGGGAGTAAAAACTAAAAAGGTTAAATTAATTACTCAGTAGTTAAAATTAAATCCTCTTATGATTTCAAATTTTCAATGGATTATAATTATAATTAATAGTAATATATTTAAAATAATAGTACAATTTTAAAATAAATACTTATAAATTATACTAAATTTATAATGAAGTTATAAACTTTAATAGCTACGTAGTATTGTATAATGAAATTGTATAGTTAACATAATTTAAGATAAATATTGCTAAAACATAGTTGTATAGGATTTAGAAATTGTTATCTACAAAAACAATTACCAAATTAGATTTCTCATGGATATTAGTAAGAAATATTGTTAAATAATTGTTAATATGCCTTGAATTTGGACTTATTATCTATTTTGAATTTAGGTTCATACTCTGATTATGGTTTCATGAATCCCTATATACACTCATGAACTCCACAATTTGTAACCCTACTTTCTTCTTTGCCTCCATAATAAAGAACTCTGTTCCTCTGCCATGAACACACCTTTGTCAAACTAAGTAAATCTCTGAGTCATTATTCTTCTCTATTTTCATTCTCATTACAACATTGATAACAACATGGATTAGACATGACTTATCTTAGTATCTTATCTTCAACTACATTTGATCTTTTTTTTGACTAGATCTTTCGAAAATCTCATTTCAACTTGTTTGAAAAATGAATATTTACATCTAGTTTTCAACTAAATATATTGAATTGCCCTAGTTATTACAAGTAACGGTTGAAGATATGGTGAAATCAAGGAGTTAATGGATGCCAAGTGTAAATCCAACTCATGTAGGTCATACCAAAAACCAATGGTACTAACCTCAACATCAACCATTTAATGCTTTTGCTCACCCCTATGAATGATCTGATTTCTCATAGCTGTATTTGTCACTCTCTTCTTTTTTTTTTTTTGTTTGATCATCAGCTGCATTTGTCACTCTCATCTGATTTTATATGTCTTGGATTTTTTAAGCATTAATGCTTGTTATTTGGATTAAGCTTTTCATTATTTGTAAAGTTTACCTTGGAGTTCTATTATGGAAAAATAACCGAATATAATATCTAATGTAGGCGATTAATACGAACTTTGAATATCACTAACTAATCTTTTAATAATTCATAATTAATCTTTTAAACTATCCATAAGTTTTTATAATAATTTTCAATAATAAAATTTTATATATATATTAATATAAGTGTATAAAACATAAACATATATATTTTTAATTTTTTAAATATGAATTTATACTTGAAATAATTCGGTATTACAGGGACCGATCCACACTGATCTAGGCCTTGGTATTAATTAAATAGAAATAGCTATTTCTCATAATTTGCATCCTTTTATCCTTTTATTTCCATTTATTAAGTATATATGCATACTTGTAGGCTTCAATAAAAAAAAATGAATTTTTTTCATAGGAAAGTGAAAAAAAAATTATTACTTGTTTAAAAAATGACAATATATATGGAAATTGACCAACTCAATTGTTTATAGACTTCTTTGTTATCATGGGACCCCATATTGACCATAATGAAATATGATGGGTAACATAGATGCATACAAAGTCCTCTTTGAATGATTAGTTATATATCAAAAGGCACTTTCTATTTATATTTTATTTTATTTATTTTTCACCATTAATTTTTTTTTTTATGATTTTTATTTTTTGTTAGGGCCGGGGTGTTCCTCGGTGGCGTACGGTGCATCCGAAGAAATAGGGCCGTTCAGGCTCAACAAGTCCGCCACCGGCTTGCACTTGAACAAGTTCGCGTGGAACTCCGACGCCAACCTCCTCTTCCTCGAGACCCCCGCCGGTGTCGGCTTCTCCTACTCCAACCGCTCCTCCGACTTGCTAGACACCGGTGATCGTCGCACCGGTATGTGAAACCACATTCATACCATATATGCTCGTAAATAACGTTTCGTATCGGTCAAAATCAAGTAACCCTAAGTAAAATTTCGATCTTAGCTATGGACTCGCTCCGGTTTTTGTTGAGGTGGATGAAGCGGTTTCCACGGTATCAAAATCGAGAGCTATATTTGACGGGGGAGAGTTACGCTGGGCATTACGTGCCCCAGCTCGCAAGAGCCATTCTTAACTATAACTCCAGATTGAAGCATTTCTTTTTGAACCTCAAAGGCATCATGGTGAGCAATATATATATTAATTTTAGTTACTTAATTGCTCTAAATATATGTTACATATATATCTTTTTTTTTTAAATCTTGTATAAAAAAATACTTTATCCTTCTTAAAATAAGGTTAAAACGTATAATGGCGTGGGGGGCAAGAGTTTAAAATGTCTAATTATAAGGTCGATTGTATCAATTTAAGGGTTTATTTGGGGCTACCAACCATACATTATAAAATCTTCAAAAATGGAGCATTAGAAAAATTAGAGATGTTTCTTCAAATTGCAATATTTTTCAAAATTAAATGCTTCTCGAAATTTTGTTCAAAATGTAGAATCTATTAGAGTTGGAGTAAAAATAATTTTAAAAATATGTCTTTTATTTTGTATTTTAAAACTTTTTTTTAGAAAAACGGTCGTAGATGACTTATAAGCTAGGATAAATAAATATCTTATCTATAAATTAAGATTCCTATGAACAAAAATCCCATTTTTAATGCACTATTATGATGGTAATTATAGAGATGAATTAATAAATTGTAAATGTATGATTATCCTTGAGTTATAAAATATAATTTTGTACTTCATTTTGTGGTAATTTTATCACATGTTAAATATAACAACAACAACAAATTCAGTGTATGCACCCTTCTTCCGATTCTGTTGAGATGGTGTGATTGCAATTTAGATCACCTTGTGCCTTAACAGTGTTATACTCATTGTTATACTTAATTATTTCGGATATAAATTCACATTAAAAAATATAAAAAATTATATTTATACTCTATACACTTATATTAACGTGTCTATAAACTTTTATTATTAAAATATATGTTTTAAAAAATATTTTCTAAAATAATCAATCTTTAATTTTAACTATCCATATTTTTTAATAATAATTTTTCATAATAAAATTTTATAAATATGTTAGTACAAGTGTATAGAATATAATTATAGTTTTTATAAAAAAAATTAATGTGAATTTATATATGAAATAATTAAGTAGTGTGATTGATGACGCTGGTGAACATAGGTAGGGAACGCGGTGACGGACAACTACTACGACAACCTGGGGACGGTGACGTACTGGTGGAGCCACGCTATGATCTCCGACACGACTTTCCGGCAGCTTGTCCACACCTGCGACTTCCACCGGCAGAAGAACTCCGACGAGTGCGAGTCCCTCTACAGCTACGCCATGGGCCAGGAGTTCGGCAACATCGATCAGTACAACATCTACGCCCTCCCTTGCAACACCTCCGACGCCGACGGATCCCCCACCCGCCGCCTCATGCGCCTCCCCCACCTCCCCGCCCACTCGGTACGTCATTCGGTACATTGCCCTAATCACCGATGAGTGTCACATAATAACATATATATGTCGGGTCTTCGAGTTTCAGATAATGAACCGGTTTTCTGGTTACGATCCGTGCACCGAGAAGTACGCCGAGGTGTACTACAACCGCCCCGACGTGCAGCGGGCTCTCCACGCCAACACCACCGGCATTCCTTACAAATGGACCGCCTGCAGGTACGTCGATCGATCGATCAATCTCGATCGATTAGGTTAAAATGCTAGGGTTTATGTTTTCTTACACAAACATATATGTGTATGCAGTGAAGTCCTGAACCGGAATTGGAATGACACGGAGGTGTCGATCCTTCCGATCTATCGACAGATGATCGCGGCTGGTTTGAGGGTTTGGGTTTATAGGTACAGCCTCCACACCATGTTATTGATGTATAAAGTTATAGCATATATGCAAATTTGTTTATGATATTCGATCGGTGCGCGATGTTGATTGCAGTGGCGACGTCGATTCGGTGGTGCCAGTAACGGCCACAAGGTATTCTCTAGCACAGTTGAAGCTTCAAACTAAGATTCCATGGTACCCTTGGTATGTTAAGAATCAGGTTAGTAAATTAGGGGTTTGTTTACTCATCTGATTGATCGATCGAATCCATGGTTTCGAGTATCGATTATTGCTAATAGTTTCTTTCGACGCGGTTAATTGAAGGTCGGAGGGTGGACGGAAGTATACGAAGGGCTAACATTTGCGACGGTTAGAGGGGCAGGGCATGAAGTGCCACTCTTCAAGCCAAGAGCAGCATTAGAGTTGTTTAGATCGTTTCTTCGAGGGCAGCCCCTTCCGAAATCATAGAAACTCGTCGACAAGTTCGTTATATTCCTGATCATTTCCTGTTGTTGCGACGATCTATTGCGACGGTATTGACAAAAGAAACGTTACAATATGTGACAATTAAACATCGATCATTTAGGCGGGAACCGCTGGCCGGTGTGCCGATTCCTAGCACAAGTAGGGGAAAGGCACAATAGAAAATTTGTAGAATATTTGTGATGATTTTGTTTCCACAATTTAATATACTCGTCGACTATTAAGAGCTCGCGACGGACAATGCAAGTTTCCGACGGATTAGCAATGACTACAATCACTGCTACGATACCACCACTTTGTCTTCCTAAGGCCATTGCCTCCAGTGATTGAGAATTTGAGATCAATGTGTGATTTAAGTTTGGATTGATGTGTGATTGACTTGCTTAATGGGAATCCATGTTTTTTAATTGAAAATGTTACTTGTGGGCTTAGGGAAGCCCATTAAGCAAGTACGGCCCAAAGGCGCATGTGGGCTTAGTGAATAGTGTCTACAAAAATCTTGGGCTTTTTAACCCAAAAAAAAAAACACTATGTATACTAAAATGTTCAACAATAGTTAATGAAAAGTACTTTGGTTTATTGGTGTTGGTTTGATCTAAGCCCCTTTAGCTCCGAGAACAAAAAATCCAAAGAAAGTGAAACCAACCCATTTGTTTTTTCATATAAAATGGAGGATCACTAGTATCGAGGAGGGTTAATTGTAAGATATCTAGATATCAAGATATTGGTATCAAGATATCACTTGATATCTGGGGGATATCAAACACTACATATTGATATCACTTTAAGTGATATTGATATCTAGTCATACCAAATACTCGAAATCAGATATCGGAGGTTAATATCCGACATCTATATCAATATCAAACGGGCCCTTAGTGTATTTCGTTATCTCTTGGCAACATATTCCTATCGGTCTATTGTTCTTGATTAATAGTTAACCTATCTTTTTTACACTGTATGGGTTACTCGAAAATATTCTCTCAATATAGTTGGAAAAGAGTGTGTACATCAACTCCTAAAACCTTTAACAGATAGCACCACATTTTTTAGGTTTTGTTAAAAGATCTTCAATTTTGAGTGCTTTTTATTATTTTATTTAACATAAAACACTACAATATATTAGTAAGGCCGAACTACAACTTTTAACAAGGCCCCTTTGAATGTCAAGAGATGGCTCAATAAGCCTTCCAACATCCAAATTTTATTACAAACTTTTAAACAACAAAGCAGTTTTAACACTAATACGATGGAGCAAGCTTGAAAGCCTTTAAGCCTTGACAACAGTAATAGGGCAGGATGCATGGGCCGTCACATAGCTGGTAACACTCCCCAATAGTACCCTGCAAACCAACAACTATAATGGTCAAAATGTCATTCAATTTGAAAACTAAATCCTTAAGTAGACCTGTCAATCGGGTCAGGTCGGGAGGCTTCAGTTTCTATTACTTGACTTACTTCAAATCAGGTTGTTTTCAGGTACGAGTTGCGGTTGACTATTGCAAACCCGTAGTTTTGTAGGTTAGTCTGATTGAATGGGTTTCTAGTTATAAAATATTTTAGGGTCGGATTTAGATCGAATCCAAGTGCACTGAATCGGTTTCTAGTTTAAAACAATTTTCGAGTCTTAATTACCCATAATAAATTACTTATAATAATCTAGACTATATATAGCTAACATAATATAATCCAATTTTATAATTAAAAAAAAAGAAGGAAAAATGGACAAAAATAATACCAAGTATCAACTTTTGGCCAAAAATAATACGAACTTTGAAATTGATCGTTTCATAAACGAACTATCGCCCTATTAACCGAAAATAATACATATGTGTATTCCGGTGAACTTTCCGACCAAATATGCCACGTGGACGTTGGAAAACACTCATGGCATAAATTTTTGTCACGTCACCAAGCTTGTAAGTTATGCCATGTCATAAATTTATTTTTCATTTAAAAACAAAATTAAACAAATAGGCAAATAGCTACAGTACCTTTCGAAACAATGAAGGAGAGAACGAGCAGATAACATCGAGAAGAAAGTGAAGAAGCCCACTCTCGATTCCATTGTTTCGAAAGGTACTATAGCTATTTGTCTCTTTGTTTAATTTTTCTTTTTTTTTAAAAAAAAATGAAAAATAAATTTATGACATGACATAACTTACAAGTTTGGTGACGTGGCAAAATTTTATGTCATGTGTGTTTTCCGGCGTCCACGTGGCGTATTTGGTCGAAAAGTTCACTGGAATACACATATGTATTATTTTCGGCTAATAGGGCGATAGTTCGTATATGAAACGGTCAATTTCAAAGTTCGTATTATTTTTAGCCAAAAGTTGATACTTGGTATTATTTTTATCCATTTTTCCTTAAAAAAACTAAATGAACTCATACAAGATAAACTCGAAACTAAATGACCTCAATCTAGGGCAATAAGCCACTTCCAAATTTCATATGATCAGAAATAAGGCATATATAAAAAACAAACTGACGTTTTGGTAAAAGATTAAATTGCACACAGTTTTGGTATAATGAAAATGAAGTGCCAAATTAAAGTAAAAAATACCTTTTAATACCACTAAGACCTCTGCTGCCCATCACCATAGAATTGAGTTTCAGCTCTTCAATTGCTTCACATAGCTTCTCTCTTGCATCTCCCCAATATATCTTCGTTACTATATTCACCTTTTTTCAAAAAATGCACAATAAAAATATATATAAATGATTTACGTGATATTCTGAGAAAACATTTATTTTGTTTTTAGTTATAAGATTGACATTTATCTTTCTAAAATAAAAACTTAGGGAATTATGTGAAGGCTTTACCTTTTCTTATATTTTGATTGCATGATGCTTTTTTATTTACCATCAGTTTTCAGCACAAATCAAATAAAATACGTATAAAAAATAAAGATCCAAAGGCTATAAAGGGAATCCATCACAAGAATGAAGTTAAATATATTATGCCAAAAAAATAATATAGATATAAATAAAATAACATCTATCAAATAATTAGTTTTGGTATAAGTAATATTTCTTTTCACACAACAATTATAATCTTAGATACAAATAAAATAACACCTATTAAATATTTTTCCATTAGTAATTTTTTTATAAGTATGGCTATAAAATAGTTTTGATATATATTGTTATCAATTAACTAAAATATATATAGATAGATTGTGGTTTATAATAACTTTCTATAAATTATAATAATATATTATATTAATAAATTTTTTAGCGATAATATTTTTTTCTATAGTCACCTATAATACATCACGTAGGACGCTCTGTATTAGTTTTTGTATATATGGATATAGATTTTTGTTTTGAAAAAATGCAAAACAAAACAGAAGAAGGGTACCTCTTTCTGGCGAGAAGTGGTGTCGAGGAGATCAAGGACCTCAATATCAGTCTTGACATCATACTTTTTCATTAACTCTGGCTTTGTGAACTCCACCAATGGGATCAAAGCTTCATTTATTATTAAAACAAAAATAAATATTAAAATTAAAATTAGGGGGAAAATCTTAATAAAAGCTAGAATTGAAGAATTAATAAAAGAAAAATAAATATGAAAATTATTATTTTTTATTTTCATTTAAACCTTGTCACTAAATTCTCTTCGAGCAATTAGTCTAACACTGACCTTAATGCAGATACAGAACTAGACATTCTCATTCGAAAAGATGCTCAAAGCTGAGCTACAGACAGATTAGAGCCGAGAATTGGAAGTATGGGGATCTCAGAATACATACGGGAGGCAGAGGTAGCCGAGAGGAGGTCGCTACACTCCTGAGTCGGGGGGTTCGACTTGACAAGGATGATGAAGAGAGTGTCCCCATTGTCCACAAGGTTGTCTATGGCCCATTGAAGGGCACACTTGCTGCTCTTTGAGAAGTCCATTGCAACTCCTATCTCTCTATCTTTCACCATTTTCTATTTCTATTCTCTCCAAACTATGTATTGCCTATGAGGAAGGATCTCTCTCTCTATATATCATTCCAATATATATACACATTTGCACGCTATATATATATATATATATATATATATATATATATATATTTTCTTATTGGCAGAGAAGATTCATATCTATATATATTATGTGATGTGATATTTGTTGGTGATGCTGACAAGCCAAGTTATATATTGCGTGCAAATTTGTGGCATTTGGACTTTTTATTATATGTAATCCTCATAATCATCTTTCATTTAATTTAAAATATCTAAATTTCATTATTCCAACGATCCCACTTTTCAATTCAAACGTACGTGACAATGGAAGCATCCTTTAATTTGCTTAGTTTAAAATTCACAGATCCATCCATCGTCAGAGCACGTGATATAACCGACAAAAGTCATATATCAGGTAAACCGGCTTGCACTAACCGACTCGACCCAATTGACCTATTTTCTAATCTCATGATAAAGCCATTTTTCAATTTTCTAGATTTTTTTTGGCCTAGATCTAATTTAAATACTCACACCCCTTAAACTAACTTAATTATAATTCTTATCAAAATACAATTTCTAGCAATGTAAAGATATTAAAAAAAATTGTTTTAATTTTTTTATTATAGCATCATTAAAACCATATTTCATAAATAAATATCGAATTCGGAGAAAAAAACTAAGAAAAAATATACTTATAAAATGAAACTAAATTATTTTATAGGGTACTTACTATAACAAATCAGCAAATCGCTCCATGCTTCGTAAAGCTTTTTTGCGTGCGTTATTTTGAACTCATTTGATTCTTATCCTAAACTCATTTGTACGTGGAGATTCCATCTCCATAAAATAAAATATATATAAAAAACATAGCAAATGGTTCTAGAAATTAATGTAAATCCTTAAGCAAAATATCACTTAAGACAACATCAATAGATATGCCAACTCTTAACTTTTCGCATCTCTTTTTATTTTAATTTTAAGAAACTTAGGATGAAAGTATGCTTATATTGGGCTAAATTTAGTTAGTTATTGTTAAGTGTGTACTAGAGAGTATAGTTGTTATTGTAGTGTAGCATGTATGTAATAAAAAGGCTGTATAAAAAGCCTTTAGATTGTTAGTTTGTCAGACATTAGATCCCCTCATTCCCTCTGATTTTCGATTGAATGAAACAGAAGCTTCTCGTGCTTCTTCCTCTCTTCCTCTTCTTTTTCATGAGCTGAATTGATTCTCTAATCATCATGGTATCTATTCAACTCATCTCTTTTTCTCTGATCTGCATTCCACCTTAGTTTTCTGATTCTCTGCTTAGTCATGGCCAATCTCGAAGATCGCACTCCGAATGATGGAAGTGGTCGTCGTCGTGGTGATTTCATCACTGCTACTGATCTCAACAATCCGTTGTTCATCCATCCATATGAGAATTCATGTATAATTCTCACTACAATTCAACTTACTGGTGAGTGGTGACAATTTCCGTCGTTGGAAGAAAGTCATGTCTAAGGCTCTCTCAGTGAAGAACAAGTTAGGTCTAGTGACGGATCTCTTGTTGAAACTGATGATAACTCTGTTATGTGGAATCGATGCAATGATATGGTTTGCTATTGGATCTTAAATAATGTGTCAAAGGAGATCTACACTACTCTTGATGAATTTGACATAGCTCGTGAGATGTGGTTAGATCTTGAGGAGAGCTATGGCCAACGAAACGGTCCTCATGTTTTTCAAATTAAGAAAGATGTGCAGGAGTGTAGCCAAGGAAATCTGCCATTGACGGAGTATTTCACTAAGCTCAAAGGCTTATGGCAAAGGCTCTTTGGTCTGGTTCCTCATATTCGCTGCAAGTGTGGCAAGTGTGAGTGTGAGCTTAATGCTCAGTTGGAAGCTCATGATCATGAGGAGAAATTGATGAAGTTTCCAATGGGCCTTAATGATAGCTATGCTTCTGCTTGTCAGTCGTCACCGATCCTTCTGAATACGCCTCTTCCAACTGCAAGCACTACTTATGCCTTATTAATTTAGGATGAGACAAGTGTAAAGGCATCTAATCCTGCTCCATCTATTGATTCCACTGCTCTCAATGCAGCTTCAAACCGTGAAAAGCCTAAGAAGGAGAAGTGTGAGCACTGTAATGGAAATCACAAAGCAGATAGGTGTTGGGAAGTGTATGGATATCCTGCTTGGCATGTCAAGAGTAAAGAGAAGCCACAACTTCTTCGTTTTGGATCTGATCACAAATCAAGAGATAAGGAGGCTCTGGACAAGAAATACATAGCTAATAGTATTGCTGCTTCTTCACCATCTTCATCTGCTTCTGCTTCTGGTGACTCTATTCAGGCTCAGTCTGTCTCCTTGGACAATCAACTGCTTCAATCCATTCTCAAGCTTCTAGATCAGAAGAAGGATAAAGGTGCTGAGGTTAATATGGCAGGTATTGTTCATTGCTGCAATACTTCAATGTTCTCAAAGTTGTGGATTATTGACAGTGGAACCATTGACCATATGACCTGTAATCAGTCATATATATCTTAAACACTTAAAGCATGTCTCTACCTTTCTTGTTGTGCATCTACCTGATGACACTTCCAGGAGTGTCACTTTTACTGGTGATGTGCATATCACTTCTCTTTTCACTCTTAAAAACGTTCTTTATGTACCTAAATTTCACTTCAATTTGATATCCATCAATCGTCTCATTCATGACATGGATTGCTTTGTCTTTTTTTTCTCTGACAAATGCATTATTCAGGACCATGCCAGGAGGACAGTAATTGCAGATGGTAAGGAGCTTGGAGGCTTGTACTACCCGGTGCCTGATGTCAAACTAGAAGCCACTCTTCTTGAAGGCCCCTCAGTTTTTGACCTTATACCACATAAGTCTCTCAAAAATGCTTTCTATTGTACTGACAAACCAAAAATACCTATGTTTCTTCCATTTGTTGCAAACTCTGACATAAGTGCTATTTGCCATTTTAGACTTGGACATGCTCCATTTGATAAGTTGTTGCATGTTCCATCTATTTCATCTGATATGAATAAATTCAAGCATGATTACACATGTTCTATTTGTCCTCTTTCTAGGCAGACTAGTCACAGTTTCCATACTAGTGACTCTCATGCTTTGACTGCTTTTGCCTTGCGTCATTGTGATTTATGGGGACCATTTGACACTCCCACCTATCAAGGCCACAAGTTTTTCCTGACTGTTGTAGATGGCTACAGCAGGAGTGTTTGGGCTTTCTTACTCAAACACAAGTCTGAGAGTCCATTTGTCCTTCATAACTTCATTACTATGATGGAAAACCAGTTAAATGTGTTTGTTAAAACTCTTAGAAGTGATCAATGCACATAGTTTTTTAACTCTGAATTTAAGTCATTCCTTCATTCAAAGGGAATTGTTCATGAGAGTTCATGTAAAGCCACACCTCAGCAAAATGGTCGAGTAGAAAGGAGGCACAGATATATTCTTGAAATTGCTCGGGCCTTGAGGTTTCAAGCTTCTCTCCCTCTTCGCTTCTGGGGTGACTGTATTCTCACAGCTACCTACATAATTAATCGTCTTCCTTCACCTTTGATCAAACACAAAACCCCCCTATGAAATGTTGTTTCACAAGCCTCCTGATTATGACAGACTGAGAGTGTTTGGATCTCTGTGTATTGTGTTCACTCACTCTACTCATAGAGGAAAGTTTGATCCTAGATCTGCCCCCCTGTGTTTTTCTTGGCTATCCTTTTGGGTTCAAAGGGTATAAAGTCTACAATCTGTTTACACACAAGTGTGAGATTAGTAGAGATGTCAATTTTGTGGAAATTGTGTTCCCTTTTGCTAGCAATGAGGACCTCTTCTGCACCACCTCACCTCAACCATCCTCTTCTGTTGATGTTTGTTCCTTTTGTGGATGACTTTCATCCAGTGGAGGTGACCTATCAACCTCTCCTTCATTAAACCCCCTCCTCCTGTTCTTGACCCTCCATCACCTCCTCGTCGCTCCTCTCACAGCTCTTACCCTCCAGTTTGGCAGAAGGACTAGGTGTGCACCTCTACTGCTTCTGACACTGCTCTTGCTACTCATTGTAAATCCACTTCTCTTTATCCTATTCACTCATTTTTATCTTATAACCATTGTTCTCCTTCCTATCCCTCTTTTATCCTCAATGTGGCTTCCTTCACTGGACTATCAACTTTGCAAGATGCATTGGGTAAAGCAGAATGGAACAATGCCATGCTTATTGAGCTCTCAGCCATGGAGGAGAATAATACTTGGACTTTAGTTCCAAGATTTGAAGCAAAGTCTTTGGTCAGCGGTAAATGGTTGTTTAAACTTAAGTTTCATGTTGATGCCTCCCTTGATAGACATAAAGCTCGCATGGTTGCTCATGGATTTTCACAATTAGAGGGCATTGATTATAGTGAGACCTTTGCTCCTGTGGCTAAGATGATCACTGTCAGGACTGTGCTTGTTGTTGCCACAGTTAGAAATTGGTCTATCTCTCAATTGGATGTTACTAATGCCTTCTTGAATGGAGATTTGGAGGAGGATGTGTTCATGGAATTGCCTCTTGCTTACTCCTTTCTGAGGAACCACTCTTGTCCTCAGGGGGAGCATATGGGTGAGGACAAAGTGTCTCATATGGTGTGCAAATTAGACAAATCTCTATATGGGCTTAAGCAAGCTCCAAGGCAGTGGTTCTCAAGGTCCTCAAGTAGTGAAGGAGGCTGGTTTTGAACAGCCTAAGGCACACTATTCTTTGTTCTTCAAGGCCAGCACAAGCTCATACACTGCTCTTCTTGTGTATGTAGACGACATGATTATAACTGGAGACAGCACAACTGAGATTGAGAAGCTAATGACTCATCTAAATAAGAAATTCAAGATGAAAGACCTTGGAAGAATGAGGTACTTCCTGAGAATTGAATATGAAAGTATTGATCAAGGCTTGATGATCAATCAAAGAAAATACGTTCTAGAACTGCTCAAAGACACAGGCATGGAGAATGCAAAACCTGCAGCTACTCTTCTTGACCCTAAGGTGAAGCTCTCTATGGAAGGAGAGAGATCTGTGGTAGATGCTGCTTCATACAGACGTCTGGTGGGTAAGCTCATCTATCTCACCATCACGAGACCAGATATATGTTATGTTGTGCAGGTGTTGAGTTAGTTCATGCATCAACCCAATGATGATCACTGGAGAGGTACTAAACACATGTTAAGATATCTAAAAGGATTTCCTGGACAGGGATTGCTTCTATCAAACACATCTAGACTTCAGTTGAATGCATTATGTGATGCAGATTGGCAAAGCTATCCAATGACACGAAAATCATTGACTGGATTATGTGTAATGCTTGGTAGCTTTCTTATCTCATGGAGGACTAAGAAGCAGAGTTATGTAGCCATGTCATCAGCTGAATATGAATATAGAGCCATGGCAACTGTGCGTTGTGAAATCAACTGGTTACTGAAGCTACTTGAAGATCTGCAGGTTGATCAGCTAAGGCCTGTAAATTTGTTCTGTGATAACAAATCAGCTATCCACATTGCCAGAAATCCTGTGTTTCATGAAAGAACGAAGCACATCGAAGGAGATTGCCATCTTTTGAGGAACAAAGTTCTAAGCAAAGAAATTGAGTTGGGATACATTCCAACAAAGGAGCAACCAACTGACATTTTCACCAAGATCGTCTCCTCTGATCAGTACTCTAAGATTCTGTCCAAGTTAGAAGTTTATAACTTGTTTGCTAGCTAAAACTCCTCACTTGAGGGGGAGTGTTGTGTGTGTGTGTGTGTGTGTGTGTGTGTGTGTGTGTGTGTGTGTGTGTGTGTGTGTGTGTGTGTGTGTGTACGCGTGCGTACTAGGGAGTATAGTTGCTACTGTAGGGTAGCATGTATGTAATAAAAAGGCTGTATAAAAAGCCTTTAGGTTGTTAGTTTGCCAGACATTGGGATCCCCTCATTCACTCTGATTTTCGATTGAATGAAACAAAAGCTTCTCGTGCTTCTTCCTCTCCTTCTTCATGAGCTGGATTGATTCTCTAATCATCAGTTATTTAACTTTATATATTAAAGTATAACAATGGCTTATATACAATATCGGTTTGGCTTTTGTGTGTTCTAAGGGTATAGGATAAGAATAATCTACCGGAAAAGAAAACTCTAAAAAAAATGAGTGAACCTCATAATCTGTCTTCAAGATGGCTAATTAAATCGGATGTATCTAGGGCAAATATTTCCCAATTTGGCTTCTTACACTATATCGGTTTTACTATTATGTGCCCTCAACCCCGCATGTTCCCCTGCGCCCATCGGCTCAGGCCACCTCCTCCGCAGCCGCCCATCTATTACCCTGTAGCAATGCAGTCCATCCCCTGGCCAGGCTGACCTCCCTCTTCCCTTGCAGTGCCTCATAGCCCATCGTCTGGGCCTTCTTCTTCCCATGCAACCCATCCTCTGCGCCTCCTTCTCCCTCTGCATCCCAGGCTTTGACCTCCTTCTTCTATTGCCCTGTACATTTTACATTACTAGAGGACTGATACAGTCCAATACAAAAGAGCCCACAACCTTGGTTCATGCCAAACCCAAACCCAAACCCAGATACTGATATAGCCAATGCCATCTCTCATATACAACCCTACTATCTCAGGTTTCTTTATATCAATCTAACCCACCTCTCCCAAATTTATCTACCTGGCAAGTTTTCCCACATGGCTCAAACAAATTACTCCTTATCTTCGCTCTCAGAGATTGATCGGGTTTGTTGAGGACTCCTCTGCTTGTCCCTCTCCGACGCTGACAACTTGGCCCAGATTGAGGAATGTCATGCCAAAGATCAATTAGTCGTTGCCATCCTCTCAATCCCCCTCACCGAACCCATTATGACCCAGATCCTCGATTGCGAGACGCAAAACAGGCGTGGGATCATCTCCATCAGTTGTACGCATCTTCCTCTGACGCCCAGGTGGTTCAAACTCGGCTCCAACTTGCCGGGTTAAAGAAAGGCGGTGATGAGACAACCACCGATTATTTCAACCGTGCCTCCGCCCTGGTTCATCAGATTCAGGTTATTGGGCAAACAATCGACAACGACTAATTCATAGCATACCTTCTTGCCGGTCTTGGAACTGATTATGACACCATGGTGTCCAGCCTTATTACCCATCGGGTGATGCCTCCTCCTCACCAGGTTCTGACGTATCTTATTCTTCAAGAAGGACGCATCAAACGCAACAACTTGACCCGACCTTCTTCCAGATGCAAGTTCCAACCCTGCAAACGCTAACTCCGGAGCTTCACTTTACCTCTTCGAGAGGCAGAAGTCGCAACAGAGACTCCAATTCCAGGGGTGGTCAAGATAGCAGGGGAGGCCGGACTCACTCCCATGGTGGTGATGGAGGCTACAACACTTTCACGGGAGCCCCCGATACTAGACCCATCTGTCAACTGTGCAGGTTTGATCATTCGTTCCAACCACCTCCTCCTCGCTCCTTCTAGGCACACAACACAAGCACCAACTGGTTTCCAGACTCTGCCGCTACCCACCATTACACCCCTGAGTAGCTAACATGCGCTTCGATCGCATTCCATACGATGGCATGGAATCGGTATCCCTTGGCGATGGTTCATCCTTACCAATCAGACACCACAGTTCCACTTTCTTCTCCTCTTCCTCTCGCACATTCAAATGATCTCAATTATTGCATTCACCATCTCTTACCAAAAACCTAATTTCTGTAAATCGTTTCTGCCTTGACAACGACTGCTTCTTTGAATGTCATAGACATTGTTTTTTTAAGGACTCCAAGACGGGAACAACTCTGTTTCAGGGAATCGCTGAAAATGGTTTACATGTCCTGCTTGTCCGCTCGTCGTCTCCTCCAGTATTTGCTTCCACTTCATCTCCGTCACTCAATGTCATTGAATCACCATTGTCGACGTCGCTCTCCTTATGGCACCAACATTTAGGTCATCCTTCATCCAAAATAACGAACCTTGTGATCACGGGCTTCAATCTTCCCAGACTCACGGGCCAATCTTGTTTCCCTTGCGTCTTTTGTTCATGGGCCAAGGCCCATGCCTTGCATCATCTACCAAGTCCTTCCATCTCTACTGTTATATTACAGCTTCTCTTTTTAGATATTTGGGGCCCTGCCCAACCTACTACTATTAATACAAATAAATATTTTTTATCCATTGTTGATGATTTCTCAAAGTTTGTGTGGATATTTCCAATTCAGTAAAAAAAACACAGGTTTCATACATATTCATCGACTTTGTTAAATTAGTCACCAATTTCTTCCACAAAAAGGTCATTGCTATCCAAACGGATAACGACATCGAGTTCAAACCCCTTAAATCCTTTCTTCTTGCCTTGGGAATAACTCACCGCTTTGCATGCCCATATTCCCACCAATAAAATATATGGTTCCGTCGAATCGAGGCATCGTTGCATAGTTGATATGGGCCTCACCCTACTCAAAAATGCCTCCTGCTACTCTCATATTGGGATTTTGCCTTCCAAACTGCCGTTTTTCTCATTAATTTGCTCCCTACACCAATTCTCTAAAACAAGTCCCCCTTTGAGATCATTTTTCGGAAGCCTCCCGATTGCAAGTCACTCAAAGTATTTGGATGCCTCACCTTTTCTAACCTTCGCCCTTACAACAAACACAAATTGGCTTTCCGATCAAAACCTACTATTTTTTTGGGGTATTGCCCAAATAACACCAGGTTCTATTATTATGATTGGGTTGAATGCCGCATGTACATATCCCGAGACGTGATATTTCACGAATCTCACTTTCCGTTTTGCCCACCAGCTCATATTAAAACCCCAAGATCTAGTTTTGTTCACACTCCTTGTCACATACCCAATTACCCATCATTAACCACTTGTTCGGCCCACCACCATCACAACCCACTACTCCCCACTCATCACCAGAGTCGTCCTCTAATTCACAAACCTCCTCTCCCAGATTACTACCTCCACCTTCACCGCTTGCACCACCACCTCCGCCCCACCCTATGACAACTCGGTCAAAAACCAACAGCCTCAAACCACTCAACCGAACCGATGGTACCATTGCCTGACTTCGTTGTCATCTAACCACCACCATACCTGAAGAACCTACTTGCTTCTCAGAGGCATCCAAACATGGCGGCAGGCTATGGCCCTGAGTTTCAGGCTCTTATTGACACTAGTACTTGGTCCCTTGTCCCCCCCCCCCCCCCAATCCAATGTTAATGTCCTTGGTTTCAAGTGGGTCTTCAAAAAGAAGAAGTGAAGCGATGGTACAATTGAGTGATGGAAGGCGAAACTCGTTGCCAAAGGATTAAATCAGTTACCCGAAGTGGATTACAATGAAACATTCAGTCCGGTGGCTAAACCGTCCACCATCAGGCTACTCTTATCAATGGCGGCCATGAACAATTGGACGACGCGACAGTTGGACATTCAAAACGCTTTTCTCCATGGTTCCCTATCAGAGGACGTTTACATCTCAAAACCCCCCTGGTTTTGTTAATCCCTCTTTCCCTATGTAACACCCCCGTCCCACATCGGATAAGTGATTAAAGCCCTACCTATATCACAAGAGATCTTCCTTTTCAGGCTCCAAGTGAGGACAACGGACCTGAGAGGGCTAGGTGGCATGGGCTAGCGCCTCTTAAGACCCCGGATCTTACACCCTACACATATTTGCAAACTCCATCGATCCCTTTATGGCCTAAAACAGGATCCGAGGGCTTGGTTTGCCCGATTGAGTGACTTCCGGGTCTCAATCGGTTTCTCTCTCTCCCTTGCAGATTCCTCTTTGTTCTCATATCGCTAAGGCACCGACTGTGTCTTCGTTTTGGTCTAAGTCGATGACTTATTAGTTATTGGATCTAACCCTCGTTTTTGTGCTCAGTTTGTGTCAACTATTTCCAGGCATTTTCCAGTTAGAGATCTCGGCCCAGCCTCCTTCTTTCTTGGCATTGAGATCACACGAAACTCCTTTAGCTTCCTGTTATCACAGTCAAAGCACATTGACGATATCCTTTGGAAAATAGGGGTGTCAAATTGCAAGCCAATTACCACTCCAATCGCAAGCAGATTTGATCCTCTCGAAGACTCACCTCCTGTCAAAGATGTCACGCTCTATAGAAGCACCGTGGGATCACTTCAATACTTGGCATTCACCCGCCCTGATGTGGATTTTATTGTGAATTGACTCTCTCAATTCATGCATTCTCCAAGACATGTTCATTGGAAGGCAGTGAAACGTTTGCTTCGATATCTCCAGTCCACAATTTCTCTCAAGTTTCGCATCTCGGCCTCTCCAAATCACTCTCTCTCGGCCTATTCGGATGCTGATTGGGGAAGTGATAGGTCTGATAGACGCTCCGTTAGCGCGTACTACATCTTTCATGGTTCAAACTTGGTCTCGTGGTGCTCGAAGAAATAACCTACCGTATCTCGTTCATCCACCGAAATGGAATATCGTGCCCTGGCCTTAGCAACCTGTGAATTAATCTGGCTTCAATCTGTTTTTGCTTATGTGGGAATCTGACTGCAGCACCCTCCAATACTGCTTTGGTGTAACAATTTGGGAGCCACATACTTGGTTGCGAACCCCGTTCTTCATCGCTGCATTAAGCACTTATCAATGGACTACCATTTTGTGCGTGAACGAGTTGCCAATCACTCTCTCAAAGTGGCTTTCATCTCCTCCAAAGATCAGTTGGCTAACTTACTTACGAAGCCTCTACCATCTGTTCAATTTTAGCATATTCGAACCAAACTCTGTCTTTGCTCGTTTGGCTCGCATGGGAGTACTAGAGGACTGATCCAGTCCAATACAAAAGAGCCCACAACCTTGGTTCAGACTAAGGCCCGTACAAATGAAGATAAGCCAGAAGAAATTAATCTGCCAGAAGAGACGAATTTGTCATCTAGCTCATAGGAAGCTTCTAGGCATTTGCTATTGCCTCTACCACGTAGCCTATAAGAGACAATAATGTAATCCTTTTTGAATCAATACAAAAACAAATACACCACAGAAGAGCAATGGTGGGTTTCCACGTTTTCTGATATTCAGAATACATGTAAAGTGCGGCTTAAAGTTGTGCTTTACCAAAAAAAAAGGGGGGTATTTATGAAATAAACGCAGGTTCAAATAGCGTTTAACTAGAAATTTTGAAAAAAAATGGTTTTAAAGCACATTTTTATAGCAAAATATAATTTCATCTTTAAACCTATCAGGTTCAAATTGCTTATTTGCACAAGAAACGCATTTTAAAACCGTGTTTCTCTGAGAAAGCTTAAAAAAAGTAGTATTTCTCTAAATATTTTGAACTTGTGAATATTTTGGTAAATAAATATTTTTTAATGAATATTTTGAAAAAAAATCGGCTATGTGCGATACAAATATTATCTCAACTTCTCACCTTTCTTGTTTAAGCTATGTGAGATATATATTATGATTTTTATCAAGCACATGAGATAAAAATATTTTACTTAAAAATTACCCTCTCTTTATCAAAATATATACTTGATGTTTAACTTTTTTAATATATTTAAAGAGTTAAAAACTTTATAAAATATCAATTTTTTTAAATAGTTTTATAGATGATAGTATTAAGAATGAAATTATATATGAAAAAAATTTTAAAAAAAAATAGTTGATATTTTATAGATTTTTTTATCATCCTTAAACAGCAGCATATTGTAAGTAACATAAAGCATGTTGGCTCCTTCTTATTCAGCACATCATTATCATGTTGAAACCACCTAGGAGGGAATTGCCTAATTCGATAGGATCTTTCACTCTTGCATCCTTCAATTCTTCAAGGGATGGCAGGATAGGTTTCTCAAAATCGAGAGAAAAAGACGTTGGGGGCTCGTTAGTAGCAATGTGGCGGTCGCCGCTCCTTCACAGATTCGTCTTCCTCTTCGAGCCTCCTTTCTTTCTCACCTTGGGATAAAGTAATTAGTTTTGCAAGTTGGCTCATTTGTTCCTCCAATTTTCCAAGTCGGCTTATTTGCTCTTCCTCCAACTGTTGCAACACTTGTGAGAGAGTCCGGATTGATACTTTCTGCTCTACCTGATGACTCATGTAGCACACTAAATTTGGCGTCGTTGCCGGAAAATCGAGTTTTTTTTATATAATAGAAAGTGGTTAGATCTGGCTACATTCTGTCTGTAGTCCAGCCTAGAGCATCCTTACGGATGAGAACTTACAATTCTATGTCGGAGTTAAGGTTAGCGTTAGGGGTTAAATGTCCCAGGTGGGTCAGTCTATCCGCAACACTATTAACTTCCCTAAATACATGACGAATACGGACCGAGGAAAATTTCAGTAGGTCCAGTTGGGAGTCCGAGATGAGCATTTCGATCTCCCATGGGCAATTCGAGGAGCCCAAGAGTGCGTTAATAATGCATTGATTATCTCCTTCAATTTCAATGTTTTTGATATTTTTATTGAGTGCTTCTTTAATACCTTTATATACCGCTAGGGCGGAAGCCCTAGCGGTATATTTTTGTATTTCAATTATAAGAAAAATAATCCAACATTTGAGAGATGTGATAATAAAGTATCCCGACTCTTTTTTCCGATTATAAATCTGACCAAAAGGCACTAACATCACTTTCTCATCTGGCTACTCCCAAAAATCAACATTATGTGTGAGCTCTTGCAGCTTACTCCCAAAAATCTCCATACAAAAGCACAAAAATATAGAGACATAGGATCCCCCTCCCTCCATCCTTTTCTTGTTTGAGGAACACCAATTGGCATTCAAACAAACTCTTATTCCAAATTTAGTACTTGTTTATTTGTAGCATGGTTATTAGGATTCCGATCCGGATCTTAAGATCCTATGATTCTACGATTCTAGGCAAGGTTTTGATCCGGATCGAGCATATAGACTCCTTCATGCTAGGATCTACCTAGGATCCTATGGGATCTTCTGGGATCGGTAGGATCTACCGATCCTAGAAAAAATATCTGATCCTAGCAAAAATCATATTTGTGTAATTGTGTTTGTTTTATTTGGATATTGGGCCTTCTAGATACGATGTACCTTTTTATTTTTTATTTTTTTGGTAGCCCATCTCCTTAGAAATTGAAGGCGGAAGAGTGAAGACGTTGAATTGAAACCCTAAGCTCTTTGTTTTGTTACTCAACTCGACAAATCCACGTCCGAGTGCCTGAAATTGTTCATGATGTGGTTAATTGTGATGATGACATTTGAAACTAGAGATGACATTGGATATTTGGATGTGTGATTTATCTCTTGTATGTTTGTCATATTTTAAGACATTATCCTTGTCTGTTTGTCACCTATTGAGACATTATTCTTGACAAATTATGAATGTTAAGTGCTTATTATTGGACTATTTTATTTACTTAATTTGTTTAATGGAGGAAAAACTTAGTTTTATTTTAAAATTAAGATATTTGTTTAGGATTGTTTATTTTTATTTTATTATTTATTTTATTTTTAATTTTTGTCTAGGATCTTACGATCCTACGAGCCGATCCTACGATCCAATCCTACGTCCTTATCTCGATCCCACACTAGGATCCCGATCCTAAAAACCATGGTTTGTAGAGTATAGAATGAAAAGGAAATTAATCAAATATTATGTAAAATGTACATGATTATCTCTTTTTTGTTTTTAAAAGAAGGAAGAGGAAAATTATTAGAACATTTTAATTTAAATATGGACTAAATATCCGAAGGCAAGATCTGTCATACGGGTAGACGAATGAACAAAGTGGCTGATGCTTTAGCAAATTGGTCGCTTAAGATGATTAACTCCTATGTTACTTTTGATTCTTGCCCTGTTTTCCTTAAGTTCTATTTGGACATCCCTCCTGTGGTTGGAGCCTAGACTCTTTGCCTATTATTACTAATACAATGGGTTAACACCCTACCGTTGAAACAAAAAAAAAATATCCGAGGTTAACCATTTTTCCTTACCTAAAAACAAATGTAAGATTAGTTTATTCAATTCGAATCTTGCAATTAGAAGTGCACGACATATATTTAATCAGTTCAATCCAAACAGAAATAAGTTCAGGTTTCAAAAGGCTTTTATATATCTCAACCTTTTGTTTAGATAAAGTATATAGTGTTCGTTTCTATTAGTTTTAATATATACTTTGTATGTTATTGGTATAGATAGGGGTGTTATTCAAGCTGAACGAGTTGAGGCACGAGTATTGCCTGTTCATATTCAGTTCATTTAGAATATGAACGAGCTCGAGCCGAGTCTAAAAATGTAATCATAGTCGGCTCGTTTAGGAAATGAACGAGCTCGAGCCGTGAGAAATTCCGGTGGGCCACATAACCGTGAAGGGTTCACACGTCCGAGCGCATATGCGCACCCGAGCCGAGTACACAAGACCAGCGGGGTTCCATCCTAAAACCAATTGGCAATAGGAGGAGTGACCCACTGACTTATATGCAAGGCTCGGGTTCTCGTATTTTTCGATGTGGGACAAAGATCCCAAGACATGCATCACAACAAGCCGAGCTTTTATCGAGCTTTAGGCAGTTCTACTTGCTTATTATACAGTAACTTAAAGAAAATTTTAGAAATTCCATAAAGTTCGAGCTATTTGAGTTTAATTCAAATAGCCGAACTTTGGACCGAACTTAAAATTATGCTCACACTCAGCTTGTTAAGAAAATGAACGAGCTCGAATCGAGTTTTTATCGAGCGAGTACGAGTCAAATTCGAGTTACTCGTGTTCACATAAAACCTAGCCAATTGTTCTACTATGATATCAATGAAATTTAAAACGTTTCTATCACTCATTGCTAGCTTGAAAAGGAAATGTGGAAAGTTTTGCATATAACTTAAAAGAGTTGAAAATTAAGAAAACCGTACTTAGCTAAAACTCCTATATAAGCAAATAAACCCAACAATAGCTTGGTAACTTCGTGGCTTGGCCCAAAGCCTTGATTAGTAAGAAGTTTAAACGTTGCATTGTCAAACTCTTTATCTTGGAGTTTAAATCAAAATCGTCTACGACGTGATCTAGCTGACAAAAAACTATACAGTAGGTAAATCGATTTACCTCAAATGACATATTATTTGTATATATGTAGGACATTTGTGAGGATTTTTACATACAATCTAGCTCATTGGAATCATATGAATATTTCGCAGTGTGGAGAGTGGACTAAATTTTAATGTGGGTCTCATTGTAAAAATTAAATTTCATATTAATCTTATTAATCCCTTCTTCATTTTTCAAATATTTAGATTTGCTCACATTTTATTAAATCTTTTTATTTTTGGTAAAAAACATTTTACTAAATCTCGCTTAATCTTATGAATGATTGACTAGCTAAGTACAATATAGACTTGGATTGTGAATAAATAGAAATATTGCAGTGAGGATCCCCTGTAAATTATTTTATATATAAATTTATATTAAAAAAAATTTAAAAATTATATTTATATTCTATACACTTATATTAACATGTTTATAAAATTTTATTATGAAAAATGATAATTTAAAAATACGGATAATTAAAAGATTGATTATTTTAGAAAATATTTTTTTTATTTTTCTAAAACATATATTTTCAAAATAAAATTTTATAGACATGTTAATATAAGTATATAGGATATAAATATAATTTTTTTAATATAAATTTATACCCGAAATAATGAGTGTAACACCGGGTGTAACACGTAAAGTATTACATGGGATTTCAACTGGAAATATTGACATATTTGATGCAATGAAAAAAAGATAACAAAATAAATTGGTCCTTTAATTAGAAGTAAGATATTATTTTTTTTACTAAAAATAATTAATTTCAATTAAGAAAAACAGAAAAAACGCATGACGAACTACTAGCCCATGAAATTTACAATATTATTAGTGAAAGTAACAATATACGGAGTAACTACTAGTCTACTATATATAAGTCAATATTGTAAATATTAAATTATTCGTGAAGTAATATTGGCGGCGTGAATTAGTCAAATTTGAATAGGATAAAATTTGCAGGGAAAGTAGAAAATGAAAAGAGGAAAAATAAAAATAAAAATAAAAGAAAAGAGGCAAAAAAAAAAATCATTTCATCTGAGCCCTTGGATCTAAGAGAAAAGAAGAGCTCATGGCCGTCGGATTCAACGACAGATCCTCTCTTTTGCTGTTACGCGAAACAGCGAATCAGACGGCCATGGCCCGAATTTAACGGCTAGAATCCGAAAAAAAAACAATTTTAAATTCATTAATTCCCCCCACCACCGCAAAAACTGTTATCAAACGCAGAACTAGCCGTTACGAGAGAGTGAACCCAACGCCCCTTTTTCCTTTCCTGCGCGGATTCGTATCATCACTTTCGTTCTACACTTTCATTCTCATCATCTTCACGAATTTAATGCCATAACAATCACCCTTTCTTGCAGCAGATTCAAAATCCAGCCTCTCTCTCTTAGTTTCTGTCACCATTGATACTCTATGTCGATGGATCAGACCACCAAGAACGCGAAATTGGCTACTCCGATTAAATGCACGGAAAGTGTTCGACCAAAGGCCTCAGAGAACATGAAGAGTTTTGAGAATTCAAACCCTAACTTCAAGCCCTCGAATTCGCCCCAATTGGTCAAATCGGCGGGAAGGCTCCAGAGATCGGCGGTCAGGAACCCTAACCCTGTGATTCCGTCTCCCAGGATCCGGATGAAGGAGAGGAAGTTTGTGGTGGCGAAGAAGAAGAAGAGCAACAGCAACACTGATGCGGTCAAGGTTGAGACGGCGAATCCTGATTGTAAGTGTAAAGGTAGTAAGATCAACGGCAAGTGTTTGTGCGTTGCTTATGAAACCCTAAGGTCTTCCCAAGAAGATTTCAATAGGAGTTGCAAGGATCAGGGCGTTGAGGGTTATGGAAATGAGGGGATGAACTGTGAGCCAGAACTGGTTGAATCACCAGATGGACCCCTTGGTAGTTCAAGCATCAAGAGGAGGAGAGACAAGTTGATGGAGGAAGCAAGAGAGAGCGTTCCGGAGCCCGGATTAGGGAGAGTATTCCACCTGGTTCAAGCATTTGAGAAGCTTTTGACCTTGCCTAAGACTTCAGAGAACAAAAATGAGGAAGAAGGAGACGATGGTACAAAGAAAGGGATGAAATGGGCATTGCCTGGTTTGCAGATGCCCAAAGCTCCAGAGACATTGGAATCTTCATCTTCCTTTTGTCCTGATGATTTGGTGTTTACTGCTGAGAGTATAGGGTTTGGCTCCTCTCAAGTTTCATCTTCATTTGATGGTAGCCAGGGAAGGTCAGTTTTCTATAACTCAATTGATTTTCTGTGGTTCAAATTGGGTGTTTGTGTTTCTGGTTAATAAAATGGCAATTATCTTATATTGAAGCAGTTCGAGGAGGAGTTCGACTGGAAGCGTGAGAAGCCGAAGAACTGTAAGATTTTAGGAAATGCATTGACTTCTTAAGGGGATTAAAGTTTTATTGTATTTTGTGACACTTATCTGATATATTAACTGCATCAGAGCTCGGTTTCTTCAAGAAATGTTCAGAGGAAGTTAAAGAAGAAGAAGCAACTGAAAGCTACATCTCAGAAACCATTTAAGCTAAGAACAGAGGTATGTCTTAATCTTATTTGCCGTTGTTTATTGGATGCTGGTAAGTCAGTCTCAGGCATGGCAGTGATTTGTAAACTTGGATTGCTCAACGATTTGTGGTGATGATTTGACACACTCGATATGTTAAACATGTTGCTGAATTGCGCAAACATTGAGGCAGAAACTTACAACTTTCTCAACTCAAGATGGGGCAAGTATTTTGAAAATGTACAAGACCTAATGTCTAGATATATCAAATGTATTCCTTGAGCTTGGAAAAGGTATTCCTGTAATCGGACATGAATGAGGAATGAGTGCAATTGTTTTCACTGCAGTACATTAAATGTCAAAATATCAGTGATCTAGTTAACTGCTGTGTTTGGGGGAAGGAATAAGCTGCAAATTTAGATATTCAGATTGTTTGCTGAACTTGGAAATTTCGTGTTTTCAATTTTCATCATCTATAACAGGAAAGAGGAAAGGAGAAGGAAGAGGAGTTCTTTAAAAAGTTACAGGAAGTAACAATTCAAGAAGAAAAGCTGCGGATACCGATTGCACAAGGTCTTCCTTTGACGACAGATGAACCTGAGGTTAGGACTCTTTGTCTTTAGAAGCTTTAACTTCGGAGGTTAAGAAATTAGCAGTTTATCTAAAGGCTAAATTGTGTTGTGATTTGCTTGTTAGATTCCGATAAAACCTTCAGTGAAGGAGTGCACAAGGCCATTGGATATTAAGTTGTATAGTGATGTGAGGGCCGTTGAACGATCTGACTTTGATTCTCAGGTATATCTATCTTCATTATCTTCTTGCACAAATTTCACTTGTAAGTTGTATGATAAAAATCCAAAGTTCTACGTTACTGAATCACCGATTCGTAAAGTTGGGCATTTGGAGTAAACCATGTTGTAGATTTGTCCAGTCGAAATCCAATGAAATCATCCATAGCATTCAACCATCTATCGCTCTTAACAACTCCTTCAAACGTCGCTTTTGGCATCAGGTGGCCGAGAAGATGACTCTGATAGAGCTGTACCGGATGGAAAGAGAACGATTACAGAAGGTAAAAAAGTTCCTCCAATGCTTAGTTACAAGACAATCACATTTAGTTTATCTCCTTGACTCCCAATTTTCTTCTAATCACAGATGGCTGAGGAGGAAGAAGTAAGGAGGCTGAGGAAAGAACAGGTCCCGAAAGCTCAACCAATGCCCTATTTCGATAGGCCTTTCCTACCCAAGAGGTAAGTTCTGTCACTTGCAGCACACATAAACCGCAAAAGATTTACTGACCAGTTCTGTATACATCTTCTTTTGTAGGTCTGCAAAGCAGCCAACAATCCCGAGAGAGCCTAAGTTTCATGCGCCACAACATAAGAAGATGAAGCCGGCAATGTCCTGGAATGACTTCAACCTATATGCACACCAGCAGTGAATTCACTGTATCAACTTGACCACAAAAAGAGTTTTGCATTGTCCTAGTGAAATATCCTTCATTCATTGATTTTTTTCCCCATTTTGTTCCCCTTTGGTACATGTCAAATGCTACATTGAAATCAGATTCTGGCTTCTGTAAATTGTCAAAGAAACCCAAAAAGCCAATCATCTGTCTAAGATTGTCTTGTAACTAAGCACCTTTATTATGGTTTCTGATATCAAAATGGTACTTGGTACTTTTGTGTTTATAGTATAGAAATTTGATAATCCCCTTCTGTTTGTGTCAAAGACGATAAGTTTTTAAATTCATTTTTTCAAAAGCGTTTTATTATTATGGAACAAAAAGTTGGATCAAATTGTGTTATCTGGTTTAGGGTCTGACTGGAAATGTCTCTATCAACAAATAGCTCTTAACATACGGAGTATTTACTGATTTCACATGATACAACAACACTCAGCATCGCCAAGCTTACAGAAACAGCTGCAAGAAATTGAAGTACCTGATGGGTTCTCACTTAGTCTGACAATGCAATAAAAATCCTTCCTCCAGTATAATTTACTGATTTCACATGATACAACAACACTCACTTGGTCTGACAATGCAATAAACATCCTTCCTCAGTTCCTCCAGTTTGTTTATCTTCATCTGCAGCAAGGCCTCTGCTGTAGGGGGCAGCAGCCCGGAACATAGATGTCCACTGGGACGATCCTGGCATTCGATCGTAAGTCTATGTACAACGGTTTAAAAACCCGGAGAGTTATACAGCAATAGTGAAAAAAAAAGGGTAAAACACCATATGTTCGTGTACTGAAAAAAATTAGATCTAAACACACCTAATTATTCAAATGCTATATGCCACAGGACTCAAAAATACCATTTTTCTTCATTAACTACTACTCCCACAAAGAAATATAAATTCAAACTGAATTTTACCATGCGAAGAACAACAGATATCAATTTCTCATTCTCAACCCTCATTAAATTTATTGGCGCAATTACGAATATAAAATAATCCAAACCAGAACAGAATCCAGGCAACTTAAATTAATCCTCACACCCAGCTGTGAAATTTTTACCAGAAGAGATCTTCGTGACTTTGTGCACCAAGAACCCATACAGCTAAGGCCCATCCCTTAAGCAGAAGAGATCTCCTTGGCAATTTTGCATCTAAAAGTAACATCTGCTTCACTAAGTCTACCAATGGAATCAACCTAATACAGCTAAGGCCCATCCCTTAAGCAGGTAATTAGTTCCCAATGGAATCAATCTCTTCCTGCTCATGCTCAGATAAATGCATCTCTGAATTTACTTTGGCCATTAACTTTCTATCATACAGGCTAGATAACAACAAAAGAAGTTCCATAGACAATGTTGGATAAAATGAAGAGTGCAAGCTCCACCAGCACAACTAAAATGAACCAAGCCAAACCAAATAGCAAACACCTCAATACTTACTGCAATATTGTTCAGAGCACCAGTCACCCACTTGAGTTCATGGATTAAAAGATGGAACACCAAAAAGAATGTACAACTGCCAATTCAACAACACCACATCAAAAAGAATGATTCTGAGGATCTAAGATTTTATAAAAACAGGAGGAATCATTTTCTTGTGTTGAAGTGTCCAACCTTGTTATTAGAAAGCACAAGGACATCTTTCTTACCCACAAAAGTAATTCAGCAGCAATCAAACTTTGGATTTAATTATGGATACTCTGGTGGGTACATCAGGTAATCACCTGAAAATGAGAATAAAGATCCATACAGTAGGTTGAAGTTGGATTATTGGGCTAACTATGGCCACACAGATCACCAATAATCACCACATGAGCAGGTACCATTGTGGAAGTGATGGAACCGATTAATATCTCTAACAACTATTTCTCGTTGTACTATCTTTGATATAACCTTCATTGCAGTATGGCAATCTGAACATATCCGTAGATTTTTAAGGATACGGATGGGACTACCTTTCGGCGTCCTAATTAATGCAAAAGCTAGAGCCAATCTTTCGCTGTGTAACCACAACATTCTTTCCTTTTCTTCGTCTTCTACATCAAGCAAGACAACATCAGAGTTCGGGACATATCCTCCCCTGATAGCTCTGATTTTCAACCATTCGAGCATCCCATGGATCAACCTCATATCAGGGTGTGATGTGTTCCCAACAGCGAAATAATGAATGTTCCCCTGGATCTCAATCCAACTTAGACCTGGTTCTTTCTTCACTCCCTTCTTCTTCATACTTTTCCTAACATGAGCTACGTTCCCCCATCTCTTAGCATTAGCGTAGATATTTGACAGTAATACATAGGCTGCCTCATCCTCCGGCTCCATTTCAAGCACGCGCTCAGCAGCAACTCTTCCAAGTTCAACATTTTGGTGAATGACACAAGCCCCTAGCAGAGCACGCCATAACATAACACTCGGCTCCAAAGGCATCTCCCTAATCATTTCCATAGCTTTATCAAGTTTCCCGGATCTCCCCAAAAGCCAGACCATGCAAGTATAATGCTCTATGCACGGTTTAATTCCATATTTTTCTACCATTGAAGTAAAATAAGCCTGTCCTTCGTCTAGTAATCCCATATTACTGCATGCAGAAAGTACACCAACAAAAGTTAACTTGTTTGGTATACACTCTGACCCCTGCATCCGACTGAAAATCGCCAGAGCCTCCTTTCCCAAACCATGCATGGAATACCCTGAAATCATGGCATTCCATGAAACTTCATCAAGATTTGGCATCTTATCAAAGATCAAACGCGCATTGTTAATGTTTCCACACTTGGCATATGTATCAATCAAAGCATTTCCAACTACAGTGTCTTTGTCGAACTTGGTTTTCACGGTCAAGCTGTGGATCTGCATTGCTGGGTCTAATGCTGCAGATGTAGCACATGCCCGAAGAGCACTAGAAAATGACACTTCAGTTGGAGACACATTTTGTTCAAGCATATTCATAAACATAGCTAGTGCCTTCTCTCCTTCACCTAGTTGCCCATAGCCAACAATCATAGTATTCCAAGTGACATCATTTTTGTTCAGGGAATCAAGAAATAGTGTAACTGAGTTCTCCATGAGACCACATTTAGCATAGACATCTATAAGAGCATTAGAAACAAATAAATTCACAAGAAAACCAACTTTTAATACATGGCAGTGAATTTGCATCCCAAGACCCAAGCTTCCGCAACTAGCACTTGCCTGCAACACACTAGCTAAGGTGAATTGATTTGGAGAAACAAAAGCTCGCCTCATCTGACAATACATATCTGCAGCCTCTTCCCCCTGGTCACTTTGCGCATATCGAGCAATCATGAAACTCCAAGCAATCAAATCTTTTTGAGGCATGTCCTGGAATACTTGCCGAGCATCCTTAAAGAGGCCAAACTCAGAGTACAATTCAAGCAATGCTATGCCAACAAACGTCTCGTGCACGTAACACGTTTTAAGCACGCATCCATGAACAGCCTTCCCTAAATTTATCTTCTCCAAACCAACACAAACCTTTAGAACACCAGCAAAAGTGTAGTTGTTTGGCATCAAACCAAGCATCCTCATTTTCGAGAAAAGGCTCAGAGCCTCAGTGAAACAGCCGTTTGCAGCATAGCATGCCACCATTCCAGTCCAGCAGACCATGTCCTTTAGCAAAACCCCATCGAAAACAAGCCTGGCTGCATCCACATTCCCACAAATAGAATAAGCATCAATCAAAGCAGTTCCCACAAAGGCATCACCACTATATCCTTGCTTGTAAATGCAGGCATGGATTCTCCAAACCAAATCCGGGCACCCCATACTCACAAAGGACTTTAAAATCGTAGTGAATGCAAAGGCGTTAAGCTCATGGCCCTTCCTATGGAGCCTTGAGAACAGCTCTAGTGAATCAAGAAACAGCTCCTCTTGACTATAACCATGGATCAACGTGACATATGAAACCGTATTCCTATCGGGCATTTCATCGAACACCTTGCGGGCATCCGATATAAGTCCGGACTTAACATACAGATTGAGAAGCACATTCCAGGCAAACAGGTCCAAACATTCGCCTCTCTTCAAAACCCGGCAATGGAGAGCTTTACCGCCAAAGGGCTGGTCGTTTATGATGCAGCTTTTAAGATGAAGGGCGTAGGAATGAGAATCGAATTCCGGACTCAATGTGCAATCGTCGACAAGAAGCTGAGCTGCTTGGGCTGAAATCCCACACCCTCCGCGGCCAACCCAAGCAAGATTTCGGTAAAAGCTTGTTGCTTTCGTCCATGGAAGCGTTAATTGGCGTAAGAACGATGTGACCATACGCTTACAGTTAAGAACCGCCTAAAAGAAGGGGCTCTGGTGATCGAATCGGAGCGACGATGCGCGCAGGACGACGAGAGGGTGCGGCCCGTGGAAGGTGAGAACTAAAGCCGTTTCTACTCTCTGCCGGAGGAAAAGAGCAGAGGAAATGGAGTCAGGAGGAAAGAGTTGTCAGTACCAATTTACGAATTCGAAATCATGTCAACGGGTCAAAACACTTTCCCACTTGTAGAGATCGACCGATCTTGTACACCGACCGATGGAGGTGAAATGTACAACAAATGTTATTAGGCCCGTTTATATCTAGTACTCCACGTTAAGAAACTCCACGTTGACGGATTCCTTGATTATCCTAAATTATTTCAACAAAAACATTTTATATCCATGGAAAATTGAATTGACCCTGTCTGATATTAAAACTTTACTATTGACTATGGAAGAAATTTCCTTCTTTCATGTGCCCCGTTTGAACAATAAAGTGGCTGACAAGGTTGCACACCTTTGCCATTTTGCCCGGATAGTCGATATTCAAACCAATTAATGTCTTTTAAACCTCATCCGTAAAAATGCTGCCGGGTAAAGCATGCTCGCCCGAATTCTTTCCTAATAAAAAAAAACAATAAAAGTCAAGCCAATGCTGGAGCTGATGCACTAGCGCAGTGGGCTCACTCTCTAGAGTTAAACTATGAAGAGCTCCTAGTGCCACCTGCTTGTTTACTTCCGTTTTTAGGTTCCCCTGTTGCTATACTAGATGCTTAAGCTCTCTATTAATAAATTAACCGGGCACTAGCCCGCTTTCGGATCAAAAAAAAAATATTACGGTGTAATTAATGGTGTCAACTTACTTTATTTTCCGTACTTTGTATATTGTTTAATCATACTCCGTATTACTCTAGAAAACTTCAATTAACCTTTCGTATTCCACTATGCACATATGGGAGGCTGCAGATAATGATTTTTTTTTTAAATTTAGGACGGGGAAGGGAAACTGGCAACAGGGAGGAGGAGAGAGGAAATGAAAAGAAAAGTGGGTAGGTGTGAAGTTGTAGAATCCGGATCCTCTCCTTGTATTAGGAGACCTAATAAGTAAATCTCTACCGTCAAAATAATTCAATGGTCAAGATTTTCTAATCTCTTTGATTTATAAAAAAAAACAAAAACAAATCTCCCAAATCTTCTTCCCCAGCATCCGGAAACTGGAAGTGGCCCTTGAATCTACCAGGAGCTTCAATGGCATCCCTAAAGTCAGCTTCAAAGAGGTTTGCGGAGGGAGAGTATTTAAGCCTTGTTCAATTTTCAAATTCAATCAACACACAAAATTGTGCTCATGTATCCTAAATTTTGTTTTAGGCCGGACCAGGAACTCGATGACAAATATCGGAAAAAACTCAGTGATTACTAATTGCCCAATTATCCCTCCCGCCTCAACCTTCTCCTTTTCCGGCGTCTCGCTCGGATTTCTCTCTTTCCTTTCTCCCTGAATTTGAATCTGCGTCGAACATTGTCGATCAAGCAACAACGTCGCCACCAAGAATAAGGAAAAAGAGGATCACAGACACAAGTCAAGGCTCTATCGAATCGAGGCTCTCGATCCAGCACCGCTTGGCAATCAATCGTTTGTGACGAATGAGTGACCGACGGACGGCGGTGAGGGCGGTGCAACAAGGCGGTGGACGGGAGAGCGGCCTTGGCTGGGAATCTGCAGATGGGGGAAGAAGATGTGGTTTGTAGGTGGATTTGTTTTTTTATTTATTTATAAAAAGATTGGAAAATCTTGACCATTTAATTATTTGGATGGTGAAGATTTAGTTATTAGGTCTCCTAATATAAGGAGAGGATCCAGATTCGAAGTTGTACGAGCGTCGTTTAATTTGGAACAAAACTTCATGGCTAAAATGTCTTTTAAATTGAAACAGAGGGAGTAGTATTATTCTCCGATATCTAGTATTTGGTATGACTAGATTAGATTTCTTGAATAGGTAAATATATAGATGTGGTGAGTTACCAAATTACAAAAGGATAAGACCATACTAAAGAGTCTCATGTAAGATAAAGGAATCAAACAACAAAAGGATTCCTCTATACCCTCCAACCCTTCCAAGATCAGCCCCCTATACCATTCCTACCACTCGCTACTAAGACCATCCGCAACCATAAGGTTACCTCTTCTTCATTTTTTTTCATCTCTCCCTATAATATTTTGACACCCCATTTATTTTTTCTTTTAAATAATTTTCCACTTTATCAACCTTTTTCTTTAAGATTTTCATATTTTTACTCCACAACCATGAGTTTACCTTATTCTTCTCTCTTTCCTATTTATTTATACCCACCATATGATTTCCACCAATCATAATATTATTAGTTAAATAAAAAAAACATAAAAATAAATAAAGCATTATGCTTTTGCACATGGTCCAAAGCACTCCTTACCTCTTCACACCAAGGTAACCCCTTTTCTTCCGTTACCTTAAGGTTTTGCCTACAACCATGAGGTTACCTTATCATTACCTTAAGGTAGTAAAAACCCTTGGTTGTGGATGCTCTAACATCCACTAACCACCAAAAAGAAGTTCAAATTATCCCCGCTAAGTCTCCCAATCAAGCTTACGATCCAACTTTTTAACAAGTGATTGGCACTTCCACTTTGCTAAAAAGCGGGATTGACAGCTATTGAGAATACGTGTTTGGTATCCCCAAATATCTAGTGCTTGGTATCCCCAATTCCCAAATATCAAGTGATATCTGATATCTATGTTTGGTATCGCTAGTATCGATATCGCTTGATATCTAGATATCAGATTTTAGCCTATTTGATATACTGATTTTGAGGGAGGTATCACTTGATATCAAGATATCACCCGATACCGGTATCTTGATATCGATACAAATATCGATTCCAAACGGGCCCTTAATCTCCTAACGGTCGTGGTCGCAGTCATTAGTCAAGGTTGTTGAGCTCGCACTCACAGTCTAGGTTGTCGTCATAGTGCTAATCATGACACCGGTGTTTTTTCCGAATCTAGTAATTTTTTCATTTTGGATTAGAGAATAATTCATGTATATCAAATTATCAATACTTAGTTGGCTTAGTTGGTAAAGATGGGTTACTTTAATACATGGATGGGAGAAGAATCAGACGACGTCGTTCAACTCATATCAAGAGGAAGAAGATGATATGTCATCGATTCGTGTGACAGAGCCATTAAGCAATCATAATCATTTGATTAGAAGTAAAATGAATAGTGAGAGAAGTCCACCCTCCAAAAGGAGGCGGCAGGTAAATACGAATGAAAGAATGAGGAGGTCCAAAGAGACCATTACAATCCGAGCCTAAGTCCTTAGAGGTCTGCCCGCAGGTAAGCTTCACAAAAATGTTATATCCGGCACGTAGGCCATCAAGACACAAGTTGTTAGAACCCTCACGTCCTCTTCCTTGTATATATATAATAGAGCATCATAAGTGTGATTAAGATCACACACAAGCCCCTTGTTTTTCCCGGTTTTACATGAATAAAGTCATCACCGTTGATGGTCAAACACAACTGCTCAAACTCTTTCTCTTTTGCTCTTGTTCTTGATTGATCTATTTGATCGCATTCTCTTTTTTTTTTTTTTATCAAACTCTGTCATGGTATCAGAGTCATGAATGATCCGAACATCAATTCGAGTTGATTCCAACATCGTGCTATTTCTCTACCATTCAAATCATCCAAACAACTCGCTTGCGACACAGCTTCTCAACGACATGAATTATTATCACTGGAAGAGATCGGTAGAGGTCTCGCTTATGGCAAAAAACAAATTGCAGTTCGTCATATGAGAATGCGAGCGACCTGAGATCGGTTCACCGATGATTATGCAATGGCAACGGTGCGACAACATTGTTACTTCCTTGATTCTCTACTTGGTGGAGAAGGATATAGCTCAAACATTGCTCTATTGTGACTTAGCAGTACAAATGTGGCAGAAGTTGAAAATGAGGTCCGCATTTCCTAATTGCACTTGGTTCTTTCAAGTTTAGAAAGAGTTATTCACTTTGAATAAGGGAAGCTTGTCCGTTGGTGCGTATTTTACCAAATTTAAGCGATTGTGGGATGAGTATGTGGTGTTGATTGAGACGTCTAGTTGCAATTCTTGTGGAGCATTTAGAAATATTCCACAATTTTTCTTTAAGCTGCAAGTTGTTCAATTTCTTGTCGATTTGAATGATTCGTATAGTATGGTGCGAGCATTGCAAAAACTCGGGATCTAGGACCAACTCGAGCAACAACAACAATGGATCTGGCAGAAGGTCCAAGTATTTTTGCGAGCATTGCAAAAAGAAGGGACACAACATTGAGCATTACTTTCCGAATTCATGGATTTCCGAGTAATAGGTACAAGACACAATCAAATATTTTTTCTACTAAAAACACTTCAGTGAATCTGAATGAGGAAGATAGCAAGCTCACGGATGATCAGTTGTTGGAATGTGGTTGTTCCACATTGGTAATATAGAGAATGCTTGAACAACATATAAGGTTGAAGGGTAGGGGTGATATTCGAGCCGAACGAGCCGATCTTGACTTGTTCAAGCTTGACTCGTTCGGGAAACGAGCCGAGCCGAGCTCGAGCCCAAAAATTATTCGAGCTTTTTTTGCGCTCAAGCTCGGCTCGCGAGCACAGGGGTAAACTCGAGATCGGCTTGTTAAGGCTTGAACAAGCCGAACGAATGAGCCTGGGCTCGTTCGAGCTCGTCATCTAGGCTCGTTCGGCTCGTTCGAGCTCGATTCTTAACTGAAAGCCTAAATGCTAAATTACAAAAGCATTTGTAAACCAAGGAGAAAACCCTTAAACAATGCATAACCAAATACAAGTTCCATGATACAAGTTCGAGCTGGGTTTTCTGTAATGAAAGTTTAACCCCCAAACTCATGAATCTGCAGCAACACATGCATAAATATGAAAAATAAATCATCACAAGATCTACCCCCCAACTCATGAACCTTGCCTTTTGCAGTAAAACTTAAAGCAAAATTATAACATCCAAATGTTCCCCTTCATACTCAGTTAGCTTCTTCAACAACTTCTTTCTGCTACACTCGATTTCAGTTATTGCATTTGTCATTTGGTACTCCTGTTGCTGTTGAAGTGCCTACAAAAGAAAGATTGCCCACTAAATGTTGGAAACCAAACCTCACAATCCCATGAATAATTCCAACAAAACAATGACCTAGTATCTTATACTCCCATTTGATTAAGTTCGGTGCCAAGAAACCTAGCAGCTTAAATAGGATTTAAGTATCACCCACCCAATCTCACGCAACATTTCACAAACCAACTGAAATTAAAGTGATCCCAATGGGTTTTCACAAACCAACTGAAGTTTTCAAGCTGGAAACCATAAATTATCCAACAGTAACAAACGAAACCAAATGATAGATGAAATTCTTCAAAAAGGACCAAAAGAAATTGAACCTGAATCATCAGAGGCTCGAACCAGAAGCAACCCTAACATGTCCTCGTCCAGATCCATTACTGAAAACAAAGAGCTGAAATTCTAGGGTTTTGCTATTTGGGGAAAAGGGGAGAAACAGAAACGAAACCCAAATACAGAGTGAGTCGTTGCTCAAATTGAATTGAATCCCTAATTTCATAGCCTCACATCCCCTAATCGTTTCAATTTCAATCTGTAAAGGACAGATCTAGGGAGGAAGAACATAATGAACCTGGTCGGGGAGTAAGTTTGTTGCCGAACTGGAGTCGCCATCGAAGAGCCTACTACTCAACGTCGTCGCTGGAAGGAGGGAGATAGAAAGGGGAAGACTGTGAAGATTTCCCGGACTAGAGTTCACCGCCGGAGGGGCAGCTACTCAACGAAGTCGAAGTCGCGGTTGGAGAACCTGCTACTCAACGTCTTCGCCGCTCGGCGCCTGAACTTACGAAGTCGCTGCCAGGAGGGAGGAGGCGAAGAATGAAGACTGTATGAGGGAGCCGGACTGCCGGAGCCATGACTGAAAGAGAGAGCCTGGAGTCCTAAACAAACAAAATCGAAGATTGAAAGAGAAAGAGGGAGGCGGGACTACACGGGGACACAACCCACGGTCACATATAACCCTAGGGGCAATTTTATAATTTAACACACTCGAGCTTCCGAGCTCGACTCGGGCTCGGCTCGAGCTCGGTTCGAGCTTAAAAAAGTGTTCTGGCTCGGCTTGTTTTACCTATTCGAACGAGCCGAGCTCGAGCTTTTTCAAGCCGAGCCCGAGCCGAGCTCGAGCTGTTTGGCTCAGATAACACCCCTATTGAAGGGTTACTCCTCTCATTGCCATATGTGGGCTCGCACACATAACCTCCCTCCAGCATCTTGACTCCACCGGGCCCAGTCGAGTTAACAGGTACCAGCACTAACGACGGATCGATATCAGCAATTACTAGTTCTTTTTAGCAAACACAGTGTCACTAAGAACAACAATGCCTCAAGCATGATGCATGGAAGGTATGTTTTTCTGTCTTTCTATTCATACTGAGAATCATCAATGAATCACTAATAGCGGAGCTGCTCACCATATTACTCCCAACCTAAACCTGTTTCAATCTTCCACAAAAATGCTTCACACCAATTTTATCACTAAACTAGATGGCACTCAACCTCCCATTGCTCATATTGGTTCCATTAAACTGAATGAGAATATTTCCTTGACCGATGTTGTTAATGTCCCAGATTTCGCATATAATCTTCTCTGCTAGAAGGCTTACCATTGATCTCAGATAGAATATTCTACTTACTCTCTCTCTCTCTCTCTCTCTCTCTCTCTCTCTCTCTCTCTCTCATTGTTTCTTGGTTCAGAGCCTTTCAATGAAAAATTTAGTGGTTCTTGGTGAGGAACACAATGGGCTCTATCTCACCGACACTTCCAAACTCATGAGTTTTCTTTTCTTGCCTTTGTCAAGTGTTCATCAACCAACCTTTACTATTTCTTCTTGTAATGCTTCTTAGCCACTTTGGCACATATGTTTGGGGCATGTCCCATACAATTAGATGCATTTGTTTCCTTTTCTTAAGAATGTCAATTTATCTCGTGACCATAATTGTGATGTATGTCATAAACCTAGACAACAACGGGGTGTTTTCCTTGTCAGTACAATAAAGAGCACATTTCATTTTCAATTGATTCATGTGGACATATGGGGACCATATCAAACACCTATCTATAATAAATAAAATTTTCCTTATTGTTGTTGATAATTTTACCTGGACCACTTGAACACTTCTTTTACCCCACAAAACCATAATGTCTTCCCTGTTCTTCAAGTCTTTATTATCCTTGTTGAAAACCCGTTCAATGTGTCCGTACAAACCATACGATCTAATCTATATGTGTGTGTGGTTTACTTAAATTCAAGATTTAATGCAAAGGAATATCATATGAAACTAAACTTATATAAGAATAAAAACAAAAAACCAAAAAATTTGTGCGGTAATTGGAAGATATTGGATCCAGCAATAAAAAAAATAAAAAACTTTGTGGAGTCCAACACTAAATCTCCACAATAAATAAATTTAAAAAGCAACAATTGGTGGGGCCAACATTAATCTCCCACAATCACATAATTCATATTTTTCTAGAAAAAATAAAACAAAACATGAATCACACGCACATGTATGAGACCCATGTTTTTTTTTAAAAAAAAATCAGAAATGGAGATTAAATCTCCACCATCCATTTCACACAATTTAAAGACTCAGATTTATTCATGTCTATTGCAATTACACTTATAGGTATATATACTACTAATACCCATATCACTCATATACACATTACACACCCTATATATGCATACATAAGAATATCTACCTCTTATAAAAGCTTTGTCCTGAAAGCTTAAGAAATTGGAATCCGTGTACATTGATTTTTGTTTATATACTATAGGTATATATAATACTAAGAGCATCTTTAACAATGATACTCAAAATGAGTATCATAACTTGCCTTTTGACATTTCTCTCTTATCCACCTCATTTTAATATTTGGTACTCCACAATCATGGTACTTCATATGAGTATCTTATTTTACTTTTTGGATCAAAATTCTTTTTTTTTTTTGTCAAAATTATAAACTTTTTGTATATAACTTACATTTTATTTTAAATATTTAATATTTAGTAAAATAATATAGATAGGAAAAAATATTACGAAAAAAAAAAAACAACATTTTTTCAATAACTAACAAAAAATAACACTTTTTCAATAACTAAAAATAAAAATTAAAAAGTACGTACACATTTTATCTCAATTACCCGCTTCAATCCGTTGCCAAATATTCTCCACCAAATCAGACTTCAGACGATTATTTTTAGCTCTATCTTAAATACTAGTACGCTTTTCAATATATTTATTCATATAATTGTTTCTTGATCTTGAGTACCTTCACCTTGCTCTATTCTCGGTAATTCCCTCGATGTCATCCCGTTGTGATGGATCATGATAATTTTGATACGTGTCGCGCTCATCTTCTACTATCATGCTGTGCAATATGATACCTGCTATCATTATTTTTCCAATAAGAGAAGCATCCCATATGTTGCATGGGTCACGATTGCAATTTGAGCTTGTAGAACAGGAAAAGCTCGCTCCACATCTTTCCTTGTAGATTCTTGATGTTGAGCAAACAATTGTGACTTCGGATCTTGAGGGAGGATGATTGATTGAATAAAGGTAGCCCACGATGGGTATATTCCATCTGTAAGGTAATATCTCATATCATACTCACGACCGTTCACACTAAAATGAACCGAGGGGGGGGGGGGGAGCTCTTCCTTCACGCACATCATCGAATACAGGAGATCGATCAAGAACGTTGATATGATTGCATGTGCCCGGTGTTCCAAAAAATGAATGCCAGAACCAAAGATCATACGATGCCACAACTTCGAGGATAATTGTTGGTTTTTTCTTGTGCCCACCGGCGAACTGTCCTTGCCAAGCAACTGGATAATTGTTCCACTCCCAATGCATTCAATCAATGCTCTCCAACATTCCAAGAAACCCTCTTTCCTCTCCAACATAGAGTAATCTTCGCAAATCTTCTTCAGTTGGACTTCACAAATATGTTTCCCCAAAAATGGAGATTATTTCGCACACGAACTCCTTCAAGCATTGCCTTGTTGTAGCTTCACCGATACGAAGGTACTCGTCAATGGTGTCAAATGCCACTCCATAGGATAACACACGAAGAGCAACAGTGCACTTCACCAATCGTGATATGCTTAGCCTCCCCATAGCATCAGGTCTGGACTTGAAGTATGGCACTTCATTTTGTAAACAATCCAGAATACGAAGAAAGACGTGTCTCCACATTTTGAATCTCCGCCTGAACCGGACATCTGCATATGTTGGGCGATCGCCAAAGTAATCTGCGAATAATTTATCATGCCCAATCTCTCATTGTCTTTCCACGTACATTCTCTTACGAGAATGTTGTGAACTTTCAACATGATTTAGGACATAAATTTGCTTCAATAAGCAAAGTTTTGCACTTCTACTATGTTGATGGGATTGTAGTAAAAGCTCTATGGACTTTTCGAATTGATCTTCACTCTCATCACTTGATATTTTTTCACTCTCATCACTCGACATTTTTTCACTATGATCACTCGATATTTTTCAACTCTCAAGTTGTGTGTAGTGGAATGGTATGAATAAAACACAACTTCAATTCCTATATATATGGAGTAAGAACCTACCTCACCATAAATGTATAGCTTTATGCTAACCTATGATGTCAAGCTTTGTGTCCACCCATGCATGTCAAGTGTTATGTCCACTTATGCATGTCAAGCTTTGTGTCCACCCATGCATGTCAAATGTTATGTTCACTTATGCATGTCAAGCTTTGTGTCCACCCATGCATGTCAAGTATTATGTCCACTTATGCATGTCAAGCTTTGTGTCCACCCATGCATGCCAGGTTTTGTGTCCACCAATATGCATGCATCCTTACCTTGTATAAATGTAGTAGAGAGTTGTAGTTGTACATACACCAACATCCCTCTCCTCCCTTTAATTCCATCATATTATTCTATTCCATCACACTAGCCATGAACCCCAACAACCGCCCTCCATTTGACAACCCATTCGTTGGAAATATGTCGTGGACCAATTTTATTGTCGGTAATGACAATAGAAATGGTAATACAGGATATATTCCTATGCTTTATCCAAATTTCATACCCCCTAGACCATCCACTCCACAATCAATCCATTCCAAGTTTCCACAACACAACACCCAAGTGGTTTCCCCGGAGGTCGTAGAAAACCCCACCGTCAATGTCCCCGATTCCACCGAGAGGAAGAGGATGCGTTGGAATGATGAGGAAGATGAATGCCTTATTAGTACATGGCTGAACATCACTAAAGATCCAAGAACGGGGACGGAACAGACATCAACTAAGTTTTGGGAACGAATCACCACAAAGTACAATGAGAAGTCCATTGTTCGCCCCGCGTGGCAGCAAAGACAATTGAACTCGTGAAAACAACACTTTGCCAGAATGGATTCCAAATGTGATAGCCCGAAGCGCAAGAGAAAGTCTCAGCTTAGCGTAGTTCAATCAAACAGCCTGAACCGCATCGATCAGGGTTCATCCACCACATTCGAAGTGAACATTAATTATAAGCGACTTTATGACATAGAGAAGAGGGCGACTATACTTCCTCTATATCTGTAATAGGCGAGGGTGCTTTGGTTACTTAGTGGCAGGTCTTATGCTTCCCTTTTTTCCGAGAAGTTGTCCAGGTCAGTTGAGCAATTCATTGGTTTTTATAAAAATGCTTGCAATAGGCAAAAGAGTGGTGAAAATGACAATGATGTCATGAATGTCGCTCGTGCACTTTTTAGAACATTTGATCCACATGGTAAAGAATTTTGCTTTGAGCATGCTTGGCACATGTTAAAAGATGAGCCAAAATTTCCTAATTGACTTGCTAGCCCCCGTGAAAAAGAAGTAGATGTCGTTGATCTTGAAGATAGTAACGATTTCACGAAAAGGATGAGAATCAATGAAGACGGCCAATACTCGTCGTTGATCTTGAAGATAGTAGTGATCCCTTTGTTCGTCCAATTGGCAAAAAGGTTGCGAAGTGTGTGAGTAAGATGAAGGGTAAGGGTAAAGCTAAAATGAATGATATGCACGTTCCACTTCTTCAAAAATTTGATGAACTTGAAGAATCTGAAAATCAAACAAGGTTGTCGTTGGAATCGGTGGCAACGAAGAATGTGGATAATTTCAGAATACAATTAAATATTAGACGAATTCGAATGCTCGAAAAGCTCATAAGCAAGAGTAATCGAACTCCCATTGACGAAAAATATACGGAGAGCTTGATGAAGGCGAATCTTGAGAACTTGAATGTGTCAGATGACTAGTATGTTGTATTGCTCGTGGAATCTTATCTCTTTCGCATTTCTATATTACATTATGTGTGTTTTCATATTCTATGTATTTTTTTTAATTTGTGTTTTTAAAGCGTTGTGTAATGAATTTGAATCATATGTTCTCGTATTTCTATATATTACATTATGCGTGTTTTTATACTCATTGTTTAATACTCCGTATGTTGAATCGGTTCAACTACGACAAATTTTGTAAAATGTCTAAGTTATTTTATTTTTTGCCGATATAATTTTATTTTTTTTTTAAAAAAAAGAGACGAGCGACATTCATCTGATCAACGATAATTTTTTTAATAAAAAAAGAGACGAGCAGTGTTTAATAAAAAAACGTTGCATGCATTCATTCAATTCAATTTGGTAGGTGAATTCAATTCACAGTTTGGAAATTGTACTCCTTAATTCAATTGTGCATTCATTGTATGTCATTCATCTGTTCAACCGACATTTTCAATGACAATTTTTTTTGAAGTAAAAAATAAATTGGCCCCACAGTTAATGCTGATTGGGTAAAATTGTATGGTATTTGTCAGATTGAGTATCATGTCCATGATACTTGGGCTCCTTCTTTCTTTTGGGTTCTTTAAATTTTTTGACTTTTTTTTGACCTTTTCTTATTATTTAATTGCTATGGTACTCCAAGTACCACTAATAAAGATGCTCTAATACCCATATCAAACCAAAAGAATCCCCCTTTTCTTTTTGTTGCTTAGAGCATGTACATTTGCTATGTTTTTCACCAAAAAGCAATTAAAAAAAGCAAAAATTGAAGTGCACACTTCAAGTGTTCTTCTGCAAAAACATATTGAAGTACACGGGCACATTGTTCAACATCTGCAATTGTGTGGGAGAATTAACCAATTTAATTATTTTGCTTCAAAATTGGTCACTTTGCTAAAAAAAGTGGTCACTTGAATTCAACGGGGAGCGGAAGATATTTTGTGTTGCTAAATATCTACAAAAGGAGGACATGTGGCGATATGTTATTGGCTGGGCCACGGTCAATGACATCTCGCCACATGTTTTTGTTAACATGTAATGTATTTAATCCATTTTTAATTGCATTTAATTAAAAATTAAAAATTATAAAAAATATTTTTGAAATGTCATTAATTTTGTCTACCCATAGACACCCATTTTATATATGTTTTAGAGAGAAAAAAAACACAAATTACTCTTTGTAACTAATAGTAGTGATTAGTAATAAGCAAATCTTATAATAACTTTAATGATTTGCTCCCCTATAAATATAACCTTCTTCCATCAATATTCATCACCCCACAACAATCATAAATCTCTCTATTCTGCCCCAAATCAATCTCTTTCATTCAAAATTGATCTGAATCAAGCTCCACAGAACTTTCTCCAAAGCTTTGATATGCTTTCTTTTTATTCTGAGCAACATTCCACTCCATATACAAATCATACACATTTTTGGATGGGATTTCAGTTAACCAAGATAACCCTGTAAACAAATACACATTTTGGAAGGATAAAAACACAGAGTTGACACGACAACTTAAAACAGTTGGTAAGATAATATCGTACATTTGGCAGGTCAGCATTATTTACTACATCCCATTCTAGCCACAATTGACACGATAGAAATCCTCAATTGGCAGGACAGAATTACACACTGGCATGACACACCAACACAAATATTCACATTTGGCAAATAGCAAACATGTTTATGGCAAAGGTTTTTAATAAATTGTAACTTTTCACTAACTTGGAAGGTCATCGGGAACCCGTACATCGCGTATGTTGACCTATCCAATTTGTGCTTCCCATCATCAACCATGGTCTTTAATGTCCCCGCGAGGCCATCAGGAGCCCGTACAACGCGTATATTGGCCTATCTAATTTGTGCTTCCCAGCATCAACCATGGTCTTTAATGTCCCCACGAGGCTGTCATGTAGCTTCTCATACACCAGCCTACCCCAGGGGAAGTCGAGAAAGCGGCTCGTGTCCTCTAACAAAAGTTTCACCACCACCCCTGATATGAGTCTTCCACTATGACTAGGAGGGCAAGCTTGTACTTTTTTCATGAGGGAGCCCGCAACCGTCTCCTTTTCCCTCGCCCACGTACTCTCCACATCTTTCAATAACACCTTCTCCTTCCTAAACAACCGATACACAACATCCTTGTGGTCTCCCTCCATGACATCTCTCGGGGGCGATGAGCAGTTTAGCCCTATGATGAGCCCGAATTCGTGGAAAAAGAACCGCACATGATGCCCCTGCAGGGAGTACCACGTCTCGTGTTGCTTCATTGTGTTAAGCTGCCACAGGAGTCAAAGTGCACCAATTGTGCAACGAACTTGTTCCTAGAGCTCATCCTCATTATGCCCTCGAGTTGGCTTTTCATGAGGGCCTTATCATCGTCGCGATCAATGGATAAGTCTAGACCTTCTAACAGCTCAAAATTGGAATGCGACAAGGCCCTGCCAGGGAAGTGGTCTTTTTCTGCAACCGCGAGCACAACCTGCAATACATAGTATGTAACAATCCGAGGTTCCAATTTTTTTTGTCAACTATTAGAAGCACAACCATGTAACTATCTCAGTTTCCTTACCCCCTGGCTGCTGGGTTCGGCGCGGGCTTTCTTCTTGCATGTCTTTGCCATTTTTTAAGGTGAATGAACAGAGGGTACCTGCATCATAATCACCACCAACAAAGGCTTTCAGACATTCAGGTCACCTAAGCTCTACCATACCAAATGTTCGAAACTATCTTACCAATTTCATTTTCCCGTCCTACCAATTCTGCTATCCTCACTGATGTCCTACCAATTTCGCATTTCAGACAAGCTTGCTTGATTTTACCTATTTCCCAACACAACAGATAGCCAAAGTAACCTATAATGTGTTTGTGACATTTCATCAAACGGTTGGTGGACACTAAGGGTTTCAACAATACAAAACGAATTCACCAAAAATTCAGACACCATCGTTGGTATACCCAGGCCCGTCCATTGGGCTGTTCAAAAAGCCCAATGGAACAGGGCACCCAATTTGAAATGGGCCCCCATATTTTCACTATACGGAGTACTAGTATTGGGTATATATTATTTTTTTAATGGTTTTAGAATTTAGAAGTAAAAGCTAAAGAGAAACACGCGTAATAATTGCTTCTCCCGAAAATTCACGCCGACGGATTAATGGCATCTCTTCGTCTTCCCCGTAAAATTCACGCTCCACCCTTCTCAAGAATCTCAACCTCTCAGTATGCATTTCTTTGAAACTTCACCGGCTCGGCTCATCCTTCCTTCACACTTGTTTCTCCTTGTCGTCGCATTGCCACCTTTGTCGGTGTCGATGACTCGTCTTTGCCGATGTCGCAAACTCGTCGTCGCCTATGACGCTTCCTCGCCGGTGTCGCAAACTCCCTCCTCGACTTCCCCTTCGCCTTCGTGTGCCTCCTCATCTCCATCATCGGCAATTTTCGATCTCCGAGCTTCAATATGCAGATCTACTCTATGCCTTTCACTGTTTCAATTCCCTGTTTTTGCAAGTGGCTAATTTGCTAATTTCATTGTACTGAGTTGTCATGCCTCTCCGAGCTTCAATTTGCTAATTTCATTGCCAATTAATTTGCTAATTTCATTTCATTGTATTTCCAAGCTTCAATTTGCTAATTTGAAAAATTGTGGGTAACACACCTTAATTTCTTCGTTTGTGTTCTTAGGGTACAAATTCCAGTGGATTGATGAAGGAGTTTCTTAGTTCGTGTGTTATCTGTGTGCAATGAAATGTTGCGGCGTCATTCAAACCTGGAATAAATGATTTTGTGGTTAAAATGCCCAATCCTGTTTTTGAGTTTAGATTTTTGGTATTCTGTTTATCATCTACAGACGTTCCTTTTTCAAATAGACCTCAATTTTGTTGTCCATTGATAAAGATGCAATTTTGCACTGGTTTCCTGACCAAAAACGAGTATTAGCAAAACCCTTTTTTTATGGCAACAAAACCCTTCTTATTAGGCTTATGATGCAATTTTTTTTCCAATGGCAACAAAACCCTTTCTTCTTAGGGCCCCATTTTGATACATGCACAGGGCATTCCAAAATCATTGGACGGCCCTGGGTATACCAATTGTTCAAATATATCCTACCAATTTCATTATCCAATCATACGAATTCTGCTACCAAAAATTCAGACACCGTCATCAATCCTTCGTCCTACCACATGTGGAGTCTTCCCCTACCAATTATCCACAAGATTACGGATTTCTTAGTATCCCTCCCCATCTCTGAACCCCTGCTTGCTCATTTGTCCCCAATTTCTTCCCCGACATCCCATACCCCTAACCCATTCGATTCCCGATATCCACAAACCCTAATCGCACCCCCAAGCCCCCAAAATCGCAGTGACAATCACAACTGCAATCGCACCCATCCTATTTCCTTCCTCTACTGCTAGGCAACCACCCTCAATCTACATTTGTTCCAAAACAACCCCTAACCGCACCCCCATGTCCCCAATTTCGAACAGAAATTTACACATCAACAGTTGCTTACCTCCTTCTTCAACCGGTGAGTTCCTCATTCGAAGAGCTGAGAGTGTTAGGGGACGCCTTCTTGTCCTTCGCTCTTTCCTTTTCTCCTCTGAGTTTTTTTCGTCTCCCTCCCGCTTGAACTGAACAATGACCCGTCTCTCTCCTTCCTCCTTTTTATTTTATAAACCGTTCAAATCACGAACAATTATGAAACTCCCCCCCCCCCCCATCACCTGTAATGGTCGGTTATGAACAGTTGTCTGCAACCGGTTGATTTTTGCCCCAAAATTGGAGTTACTTTTGCAAATTTTGGGCATTGGGTGACAATCTTGCAAAAAGACCCAAAAACTTGTCTAGTTACTACCATTTCATGTAAAAAAAATTCATTTTAAAAAATTTATAAAATTAAAAGATCAACTACATTAGAAAATAAATTTTATGTTTTTTTAAAACATGATTTTTTTTTCCAAAAATTCTAAACAGGTAAATACAAGTACGTGACATGATGTACCGCTGCCGACAGGGACTCCTGATGTACCGCTACCCACAAGGACTCCTGATGTACCGCTGACCAACGGTGTCTCTACTTGTAGGCGCTTGGCTCGGGTTCTTAGTCTACGTTGTCCCCTGTATCCTAGGATTATGTATGTTTGTTCGACTGGTTGTATGTGCTTGTCATCGTCTGTATAACACCGTTTTTTATTAGGTTGTTTCTTTGATGGTTTACCTACCATCTGTCGATTTTATCAGCCTATCGAGGTATCAGGCTTGTCTGGTCCTCGAATTCTTACCTTATCAAAATAAGAATAAAAATACGTGACATGTAAATATATTTTTTAAAATTTTTTTTAAAGTAAAACTAAATAAACTTAAAACGACGCCGCTTCATCATCCTCCCCTCCCAGTTCCCTGGTGCTTGTTCTTCCATTTATCTAACCCTAATCTCATGCCCCTCTCATCCTCCGTCAGCTGAGAGAGAAAACCTCTGAACGCGACCATGTCCTTCCGGCAGCAGATCCTCTCCGCCGCCCGGCGCTCCCGCCGCCGCCCCTCCTCCTCCCTCATCCATGGTCGCTCCTCTTCCTCGTCCGCCCTCTCCCACGCCTCTCCCTCCTCCGCTCCCGCCCCGCCTCCCCCGACCGCCATGATCTACGATCGCCTTGCCGAAGTCGTCAAATCGAAGATCCAGCGCCTAGAGAACCCCGATCCAAGGTTCCTCAAGTACAACTCCCCTCACCCTGTCATCGTCGATCACTCCTCCATCCTCACCGCGCCCGCCACCAAGGTCACCACCCTCCCCAACGGCCTCCGTGTGGCCACCGAGTCGGACCTCTCCGCGCGCACCGCCACTGTCGGGGTCTGGATTGACGCCGGATCGAGGTTCGAGAGTGAAGAGACCAACGGCACCGCGCATTTCCTCGAGCACATGATCTTCAAGGGGACTTCCAGGAGATCCGCTAGGGAGCTGGAGGAGGAGATCGAGAACATGGGAGGACATCTGAATGCTTACACTTCGAGGGAACAAACTACTTATTTCGCTAAGGTCTTGGACTCGGATGTGAATCACGCGCTTGATATATTGGCTGACATTTTGCAGAATTCTACGTTTGACCAGAACCGGATCACTAGAGAGCGTGATGTGATCCTGCGCGAGATGGAAGAGGTAAACCGCAATTTCCATTCCTATCTTAACACTATCATGGCGAAGATTTGCATTTGTTTTGCCTTTGAAGAGAATTTAGGATTTAGGATGCATCTGTTCTTTGGTGAGAGGGGATTAGTATGCCAACTGTTAAAAAATACTTATAGATTGTTTATGAATGTTGTCAATATTGTTCTCTTGGTTTTGCATTCTAAATCCATTTCGAGAAAAAATGTATCTTGAATCTTGATGGTGTGCTCAAGCACCAAATCGTATAATTTTTGGATTTCTAATTGTGTCAAATATCATGCTAATGCAACCATGATTCACAAACCAAAAAGCTGCAGGGCTGCAAAAGCGTAGAAAGACCTTTTAATTGCAGTTTGTTTTCAACTGCGTGTGTTTTCTCTCTCTTTATAAGATGCATTATTAGTCGCCCCAGTTTCTCTCTTGTTTCATAAAGATCTTAACTGAAAAAATGCTTCGTGTTGTAATTCCTTTGAAGGTTGAAGGGCAAACTGAGGAAGTAGTTTTTGACCATTTGCATTCTACTGCTTTTCAATATACTCCCTTGGGTAGGACTATTCTTGGTCCAGCTCAAAATATTAAAACAATTACAAAAGCTCATCTTCAGAACTACATATCAACACATTACACAGCTCCCAGAATGGTAAGTCTATGCACAACCTTTTACATGATAACATGAATAAACCTTCTAATTGTGCCGCCAGCCATCATTCAGATAGTTATATGCTTGTCTGGGGTTTTAATTGCAGGTAATTGCTGCTTCCGGAGCAGTGAAGCATGAGGAAATTGTTGCAGAAGTGAAAAAATTGTTTACAAAGCTATCCACAGACCCAACAACCGCATCACAGCTGGTTGCAAAGGAACCAGCACATTTTACTGGTTCTGAGGTGTGGAAACTTTTCAGTTTATTAATGTAGTTTTGCAACATCTTGATTTCATGTAACATATTTCATTTATGTACCCAAACAAAAATATCAGGTTAGGATGATTAATGATGATGAACCTTTGGCACAATTTGCTGTTGCTTTCAATGGTGCATCATGGACAGATCCAGATTCTATTGCCTTGATGGTTATGCAGTCAATGTTGGGTTCATGGAACAAAAATGCTGGAGGTGGAAAGCATATGGGGTGGGCCATTCTTTTCACTCAAAACTTTTCAATTTCTGCATTTTTATGACGTTGGAACTAAATATCATTGTTTTTTTGCCAGATCTGAGCTTGCCCAAAGGATTGGCATAAATGAAATAGCTGAAAGCATGATGGCATTTAATACCAACTACAAAGATACAGGCTTATTTGGAGTTTATGCGATTGCTAAGGTGAGGATAATTAGCGGTTATGTTTCATGTGGATTATGAAATATTCTTGTTTGTACATCCCATCTGAGCCTTCTAACTTCTAACCAAATTTCTAACCAAAGTGCTTCTCATTAGCTAACCTTTGCACAAAGAAGTATTATGCTATACTTATTGCTTAGTTTATCAACGAAAACATATTCTATAAAACAATCTGTGTGGGAGGATTAGTTCTTAGTAAGGATGTTACGCTGAATGAATTTCCATTCTTGACTACTGCTGTAAATATTGTGTAACTCTGTTGTTTACTGATTACTAAGGAAAGACATCATTATTTCATGTGGTGCTATTATGATTATTTAGCTTTTTATCCTTTTATCATTCACATCTAGAATGGAGATCGGGAATTATCACAATTGATCTTCGCAGTTGACCTTGTAAAAGACAATACCCTTTATTGACCAAGAACATTAACATAACCTAACAGCATCACATGGTCATCTCGCTTTGTCTGAGTTTTTGAAGTCACATAATTGTCTTGCTTTGTTGAGTTTTTAAATTTTGTTGCTTTTATGTTTTGTATTTTATTTTATTGTTTGTAATCAAATGCTAATCCAAAGTAATCTCTCTTTTAACTTGCCAATAGAAAAGATGAGGTTAACTTATTCTCTAAAAAGGCACAAAATCAGCTAAATGCCATTATTATTGAGCATCAATGAATTTGGGGTGAAAAAAGTAAGGACCATTGTCACAGTACTGCTATAGCCTAGTTAGTGGACGGCTACCCTAACAAAACAGAAATCCAGAGACCCACTCATTGTAGGTTTAGTCTGTAGTCTTTTCTAGTTTCAAATTCTGTCATTTTTCAGCTCTCTACTTTGTTCTGCCCAAATCTAACAGTTAGTAAAATATACTCCAGCCTGATTGCTTGGATGATTTGGCATGGGCAATTATGCAAGAAGTGTCCAAATTGTCTTACCGTGTTTCAGAAGATGATGTTACTCGTGCTCGTAATCAGGTATTTCCACTCTTTGTAGTCAGTATTTTTTCCATGGATTCCACATTGCGGCCTTCTATACCTTAGGATGAAACAATTTTAGAATCATAAGTTAAATGATTATGTCATCTGATTTATGACTTGCGTCGCAATTGCTTGTTTGTACATGATGGTCTGGTCATTGTCTGTGCCCTGAGTGGCTTACTAATCCATTGGTTGTTCACCGTTGCTGTTTTACTAAGTTTTGCCCCCCTTTTGTGCCAGTTGAAATCCTCTCTGCTGCTTCACATTGATGGAACTAGTCCTGTTGCTGAAGATATTGGTCGACAGGTAATCCATTTTGCCATTATATTTGTGGAGTCAAATCCTACTGTTATGAAACGAGAAGTGTAGTTGCTGCTTACAAGTTTCAAGATTTAGTAAAAAGGATACAAGTCTTCATGAAAACTAGTCCTGTTGCTGAAGATATTGGTCAACATGATGTTTAAGTCAATTATCTACGTTTAGTAAAACCAATTAAGTCTTCATGAAACTAGTCCTGCTGCTGAAGGCAGAAGATGTTGGCTGTTGGGTAGTATATACTTTATCTCCCTATATTGCTTATCATCATCTTTGTTGTGATTCATATTCTAGTCTTTTAAAAGACAAATGTTATTGCGGTTTTCAAGTTCTGAGCTTTAGTATTGATATTATAAAATGGATTAAAATGATGTTTTGATGCTTTTTTTTATTGTTTACTTTAATTAAAACAATCAGTCACACAGTCACACTCACACCCTTGACCATGTTCGCTGTTTTCTGGTTTTCTCATATTGTTTTTTCTACGTCCCATGAAATTAGACCTATTATGCTTTTTTCTGTGTGATTTTTACTTGTATGTATTTTTATGTTTCCCTACATGACATTGAAAGGGTGATTTTGTATCTAATATATCTATCCATAATAAGTGAGGTTAAAAGTCAAGGAACCTTTTACATGGGGTACAAAAAACATTTTGATATGAAAACAAATATTCTTGAAACATTCATGATTTTGATGTGAAAAATCATTAGAATTATGTAAGCCTTAATAACCTATTTTTTTTTTAAATTGTCTATCTGGGCTATGAAATTCATAATGATAAATCTTGTGTCCGTCTTGTTTGACACTGATTCGAGTAGGGGTGAAAATATAAAACAATTTCTCTCGAACCATTCTATCTTTTCTCAACCACCATGTCACCAGCACAGCAGCCCCTGCGAAAGACCTTGTAAGGCGTTGGTTTCTAGGAGTCACTCATTTCCGACGCAAGTAAACCAATGCCTAAAGTGACTCCCATTTATATTGATTTATGAGTAGACAACTAATGGTTGCCATTTTCTTTATATATTAAAACTAATAATGGAATTGCTCTTGGTCACTTTACACAAGTTTGTAATTATTTTTTTTAATACATGCAGCTGCTTACCTATGGTCGAAGGATCCCTTTTGCCGAGTTGTTTGCTAGAATTGATGCTGTTGATGCAAGCACCGTGAAACGAGTTGCTGATCGCTTTTTATGTGACAAAGTAAGTAATTTGTTCTCAATTATAAATTTTATATTTAAATCCAGTGAACCACTAATTTAGGGTTGCCCAGAATTTTCAATTAGGTTGGAGTAGCCTTGCCAGTGATAAAATGTTTCCTTTTTCTTTTCTTCTACTGTATTATTTTGGGTTTTCCATTATATGTCTTCTCTCTTTTTAGGACGCACTGGCACTTAATAAGTAGCATTCAGTAGAGTAATTATATGTTCCAGGTAGAACTTAATTTTGGCTGCCCATATAGTAAAAGTCCTTTGAACATAATTTCAAGAGCTTACAATTTCAAGATCACTAGTCATATGTTAGACGGTTTTTCAGTACGGAACATAATTCGTTTGACATCCAATGAATTGAAGGATTCACATTTATTCTCCCCTATCATATAGTCCCAACCTGCTAACTTGATTATCCAAGCTAATGGGTTGAAGTGACATAAGAAAGGGTAAATTGAATGTTTGATCCTCGATCTTTAGACTTTGCCTGATGACAGTCTGTAACCTTTATCTTTATCCTAATAAAGTCTACCAATACAAAATTCATATAGTCCTTGCTTAGGTTTGGGATTATCCTGAACTTTCATGAAATCATCTTTAAAGGTTGAGGATCAAATTTGCATTTTTACCCATAAAAATAGTATCGGCTATGGATTATAAATGCTATTGCTGGAAAACGGTTGAGTTTCGGCTTAGGTTTTAGGTGTTCATATTTCTCTTAGAATGTCTTAATCTCCTCTCGAGTAGTACCTGCAAATAATGTTTTATATTCTGCTACTTGAAATTCCAAAAAACTAATTCTCACCCCAGAATCACCTATTAGGCTTTCAGTTTCATTGTTTTTATTTGCTCTTCCTCTCAATATCTAGTATTGACATTAGGGAAAGTTAACATTTTAGAAATGAGAAGCATGACTTACGATCTTCCAATAATTGCAGGATATTGCGATTGCTGCCGTCGGTCCTATTCAGGGCTTGCCAGACTACAACTGGTTCAGACGCAGAACCTACTGGAACCGCTACTAGATTCCCTCCCTTTTCCTGGCTTTTCAATTACTATCTCACATTGGTAAGACGCATCCTAACCGGTTTGCATAAGAATGTTACCCCCCTTTATGCAATAATGGTCTAGGATCGAAAGGTTTTCTCGTATTTATCATCATTTTTGTAACAATTACAGTCAGCAAGCAAATAACGTGCCAAATGCGCCACGTTGGTGGTCGTGAAATTTTGAATACTCGTCATTGTGGCCAACTGATTTGGCACCGAACATGTGAATTTACCTTCTGCGTTCAGGTGAACCAGTCGAAGTTAAAAATTTGTCGTGTTGTTTTCATTGCTTCTGTATTCAGGTGAACCTGTCAGGCAAAATATTCCGTATGTATTACAACCTTTATTTTTAACAATGAATAAAATTGACAATTCGTTTGGAAAGGAAATACTCCGTATGTATTACCAGCCTATGTCTCAAGGGCATAGAATAAGATTCCCATTTTAGAAAAAAATATTTTCTTAATTTAATTGCTTTAGCTAAATTTTACATTAGAGTCTTATGGTACACTCATTTTTGGTAGGGAATATTTCCCGAATTGGTCCTAAGGACATTTAGGACATAGGATAGAAAGACCGATTTCTGTAATGTAATTGGTTTATACGTATTAAGTTCAACATTTGGCGTGATTTTTCTAGGGAATGATTTAGCTAATTGCCAAGGGTCATCCTTGACATGGATGTAATATGTGTTGTTTGTTGGCAAGTAATCAGTTTCCCTATTTTATGGGTATTTGACATTTCGGAGAATTTTGGGCCATCTTTTTGCTCAATAAAGAAAGAGATGGTCCTAACTCCTAAATATTTGAAGAATGTATCAATAGTGTTGGAAAGATCTTTAAGAGCATCCTAACGGTTATTGTAAAATAGAGAAAATGGACAATTTTAGAGGAAATATGAGTTTTTACCCCAACAACTTTTGTAAAACAATCTGTAAAATAAAATATATTTACTTCTTCCAATGCCTATCTATTTGTTGATTAATTGTTGTCTATTAATTTAATTAAGTTGTAAAATTAAATATATTTACTTCTTCCAATGCCTATCTATTTGTTGATTAATTGTTGTCCATTAATTTAATTAAGTTATTGGAATTTTATTTATGAAATTATGAATTTATACATTTATTAGTGTGTACTCCGTAATATGTAGAAATTTCTATTTCAGAGGTTTTTTAGACGTACTATTGGGAATGTTTCTAAATGAAGTTTTTTAACAGGTTTTTTATACACAAATCGATATTAGATTATAGATGTTTGTTGTCTTTCTAACAGATTTTTAAAGAAATAAAAACTATATAAAATATCAATTTTTTTTATTAATTCATTTTTATATAGTTAATATTTTATTTGAAATTATGCAAAAATAATTAATACAAATTTTATATAGTTTTAACTAAAAAAAACCCATGTATAAGCAAGCGAAGTTGGATCATAACGTGATTTTATAGTCTATTTATATCACTTTAAAAATTAAAAACATACCCTAAATAACGTGAAATTGGAAACTAACAGCTGGTATGATGAGAGATACATTCAGATTTCAATGACAAAGGCGGATTAGATCAAAATATACTTGTAAAACATGAAAGATCAACCATATATATACATCCAAACTCTCCGAACCAAAGTAATTTGAATGAAGATGCTAAAGTTCCTCCTATCCCACCAAAAGTAAGAATAAACCAACCAACGAAGCTATATGATATCGACAGTCACAACCTAACTGCCAGCGACTGACACGACGAGCCCCTACCCTAAAGAGGATACACTGCTAGCTTCAAAATAGGGTTACACCCTCCGCTAACTAGCGTCAAATGAGATTTTCCGAGACCATCAGTCCAAGAATTGTATCAAAAGTAATGAAGAGATGGATTTACTTACTTACAAGAGAAAACGAGCAGCGAGGCGGCAATCTGGCCTGAGTCATATTCTCTATTGCGTCTGCCGGTTTTCCTTGTTTCGTTTCCAGATTCTAGTTCCTCTACATTCCCATATTCTCTACGTTTTCTACTTTTGCATCGAGCAGTGCCACCTGAATGTACATGTTAGCCTAACCTGTTATGAACAGTATACAAAAGCTACTAAGACTGCCTGGCTCTTGTATTGTAAGACCGTCGAGCAGAATAGGGAGTCCTTTGTGCTGATCCTGTCCAGGTGCCATCGTTGTCCTCGTCGTCGTCCTCTTCTCTGGCCACCGGACGACCAGCCTTTCCACCTCTCCTGGCTGCAGGCGGGCGCTTCCTCTTGATATGTGCTGTATAGGCTGAGTAATCTACCGTGTCTTCCCTCAACGCATTCTTGTATTCCTGTTTACACCAAAGCCTCTAATAATTTGATAGATGCTCTAATGAAAAGTTCTTCACAGAAACTTCCGCAATGGAAGAATATATGGAAGCTGAAGGGGGCCAGAGTAAAAAAAACAGAAGCGTTTTAAGGGGAAATGAAGGTTTCCCTCAAATCTATAATCTTTTTCCTAAAATGCCGCTTGAAGTAGGAAAATGGGATATCCTCCCTTTATAGTATCCATTGTTGTAACAGTTGCCATCCATCATTAACTTCCCAAAAATTATCAGATTGAAAATTCTTTTACTATGCATGAGACTTGTTTATGTATGTACTCCCTCCGTATCGCAAAACTTGTAGTTTTAGAGTAGTAAACTTGTATCAAAAAACTTGTTGTTTTAGCTATAGTTATTATCTTTATAGGTAATGATGACTCTTTTTATAGGTAATAATTAGTGTTTTTAGGTATTTTATCCTATAAAAGTAAAGGAAATATAGGTATTATTAATAAGTGTGCATAAAGCTAAAACTACAAGTTTTGCGATACGGAGGGAGTATAAGAGAGGTAGGCTCCAACTAACTCCACTTTCCCTGGCATATGACTTATAATACTCCAAATTGCGTAGAGAAAACCAGGAAATGTGCACTTAATTCCTTCTCTTTCATTCCTTTTTTACCGGGTGTGGGTTTTGAGGCATGATTATGTTAGAGAAGATGGATTTACCTGATATCTTTGCGTTAACTCTTGCGAAGTGGATGGCAGGTCAGTGTGCATGTTGCCTATGCTGAAAGGGATGTTCTGTCTGGAAAGCCCTTCTCCAGTTTTAGGAGGCTCAGTAGGAGAAAATGCCTGATCAAGGAATTAATTGACAGAATTTACATTAAAGTCCATCAAGTAATGTAATGAAATGAGCATACAATATATATTCAAGTCCTACCTGACAACGGACATCATCTAGGTTATAAACAATTTTTAGGTGTCTCTTCAACTTCAGAAGGAGCTGAATTGCAACTGCAGCGACACACTCGGCCTGCACACATTCATCGTAATCAATGAACAGCCAACTGAGGTGATTGAGTCTCAAAATGAGCAGGGCAAGGTAAAAGCATATTTGGGGTTAAAGAACCCAGAAAATCAGTAAGTGAGATAAAACTATCAAGAAGAGAGTAGAATATGCATGCATATTAGGAAAACTATACAGACGCTCTCTCAAACACATCTAGAGTTGACCACTAAATGCCTTTTCAATCAACTCACTTGAAATTTGTGCCGATCTTCTTCACTGAAGGTGTAAAGATTGCCTGAATTTGCTTGATTCGCACCTTCATCTGTCACTCTCAAATTAGAATATAACTGCTCACCCTCTATGGTTGGATGAAAACTAATCATATTATTGCTGAACCCCATAGCAGTATAGGATGCCAACTGCAATGTTGTATCCTGCTGATTACATCCATTCTCATGAAGTACCTTCTGGGAACCTCGCAGTGAAAAGTGCATGCTCAAAGCTTTTAAACTTGCTTCTAATGTTCCAGACCTGACTTGTATAACTCGGTTTATTACATAAATCAGGTATAGAGGCTCATCAGCCTGTGTGAATGGGAGCAATGAAAGAATCTCCGTGCAATACCTGAAAAAATAGAATTTGCGTCAATTAACAAGTAAAAAAAGCACCAGCTATACACGAACACAGGAGATGCAGCATTCCTGGCAGCTTACATTAAGAATGGGATAACTGTAGTGCTCCAATGAGGAGTATCAAACTTTCGCACCACAGAGGACATGAACTTATGCCTTCCAATGCGATTTCCACGTATAAGTTTGTAGATACGGGAAACACCTAGCCTTGCGTTTGAGATGGACAGGTCATCAGGTTTCTCCTTTACATGTCTGCCAACCTTAGGTTGTGCTTTTAGATTTAAATGTCCATCATTTTCTTTCATGGACTGTATGAAGGCAAATGACAACTGAAGACCATCACCAAGGCGGCTTTCAAAGAAATCAGGATGCCTGAAAAAAATTCTCATTATTAATTCTGAGCAAATTAAGTGAACATAGGTCTGAGCAAGATGAAGAAGATTACTTTTCATTCATATTCATCAGCAAATGATGTGCCAATTTTGAGTTAACCTCTTCAGGATCTGTTTCCAATGCAATGAGGTATGGAACACAGGTAATGGGGTGAACAAGACCTTGGCGAAGTACTATTTCCACAATCTGCATCCACAATAAGATGAATAAGTTAACATTGCTTAGAGACTTCAAGCATTACACTCTGTGCCCACTTTCTTTTTGAAGACTTTAGAGCCAAAACTACTTTTTTTTAATTCAAGAAATTAGAACAAAAACTTAATGCTGAACATCCTAATTCAGTTTCCCAATTAAGAATGACAAGCTTTCATTGATTTATAATTAAGCTGTCCAATTAAGAATGACAAGCTTAGAGGCCAACTTCTAAAATTCCATGTTTCCCCTTAAAGCATCCATAAATTCATCAATCTGGCAAAAGCTGCAATCACTGCGTGTGGAAACCAGGAATCAGTAAGAAAGCAAAAAGGCCTTTTCCTTACCTTCAAGGCAGACTGGCGAACCTGCTCATCTGTGTCCAAGGTTCTTTCTAATATCTTGTCCCAGTACAGCTGTACTATCCCTCCACAGATGTTGGTGTCACCTGCTCCAGCAGCATAAGGGACAGTTGATCCACCTTCCAGAGTCTGATCAATCACATTACTTTCGACACCATCTGGTTGCAGTTGACTTTCAGCATCAAGCAAATATTCGTACATGTTTTGTAGTGATTGCATCTGGACATAATTTGTTTTTTAGTATGGAGCAAAATGCAAGGTGGAGTTGACAAGATTCGTGTTTTTTATAGAAGAAATGGAAAAGAGGAAGTCTTTACCTTTAGTCGCACATTAGAGCTAGAAGACAAAGTAGCAGCTACTATCTTTCCAACATCATTTTCCAGCATACATTCAGGCTTAGCAATTAATACAAAACCCAGTGCCTGTAATGTATATATATATAAAAAAAAATTCAGATCAGTCATAAAACAGCTTATCAGATTCTGTGGAGTTGTGGGAAGGACCAAAAGGTCAGCATACCTGCAAAGCTCTGACCTTTATGGCAAAATCATCTGCCAGTAGATATTTTTTAAACAAGTTAAGGCTGCTGCCGAAATCTACAACTTTGTTGCAGGCACTCAGTAATGAATTACCATGGCGAATCAGTAGTCCAAGACAAAATAGAGATCGTCCTACTTGCTGAAAACAAGCAAACATAAGTTATGCCAGTGAAAACACTTGCCTACCAGCAGAAGTTTCAGTTTCAATATCTGGGAAACATAAGCATAGCATTGTTTTGTACGAGGAAATCAAATTTCAAAGAAGAGCAAACTAGAAGAGGTGCAACATGCATCATATAATTGTGATTCCTAAGAAGCAAATCACCAAGTCCAACCCGAACCAAGAGCAGAGGCTCCTCTCTCCGTATTGCACTCCTCAACTTTCAATCTTTTAGGTTTACCACAGTCAAAATTCAATTTTGAGCTGCAGCAGTGTTTAAAACGGCTAGAGGTGGCCCAAGGTAATGGACAAGCCTATGGATTAGGCATGCATGAGAGGCAAAGGTGATTGTCTTTTCACAAAACATCTCAAAATACCTAAAACTTTGACTACTTTCAATTTTAATACTATAAAACATTTCAATGATGAAATAAAACCAAATTGAGAAGATAATATTGTAATAAAACAAAGTTTGTTTTTAGGTAGTAAGCAAGTAAGAAAATCAAGTCCAAACCAACTTTTAGCCTCGCCATTTTACAAACTGAGCTGCAGGAAATTAACAGGCTGTTTTCGCCATTTTCAACCTCGCCATGTACAAGTTCAATCGATTTACCTCTCTCAATGCCACCTAATCGATGGAGGCTATGGTAAATTTGATAAGTACAAGCTTACAAGATGCTCCTAATTGGGGCTATGGATGCGTTGACAGCCTAACAATCACTGACAGAATCTTCTACATACTCTTTAAACCCTAGAAAATTTGAGAAATTTGTTTCTCAAAAGAATCAAATCGAAATTGGAACCTATAGATCTAAAGATTGGTTGTACGTGTAAGTTTAATTCATTGGGGAGAAGGGGAGAAGTGCTTTGTGAGAATTTTTCCCGATGGGCTAAATTTATGATCAATTTGGGAGTTTTTTGGTTTTTGGGTGGTGTTTTGTTAACAGACCCTCTTTAATGGGTGGTTTGTGTAATTTCTATTATAACAGGTGGTTTAGTGAAAAAAAAAGATATTTAATGGGTGGTTTTCTGTATTTACCCATCAACATTTTGATTAATTGTCTCCATTTTGATAGAAAAGGGTGTGGAAAAGAAAAATGATGATGCAAAGAGACAAGGTTGCACGGCATGAAACATCCAAGTGGAAGGTTGGAACCTAACCTGTTATCCTTCTCTCTAAACAATTCGAAATTCAAAGGCCAGATACTGGGAAGTTTATACAAGAGGGAAAAAACATAGCATTCTCAATAATAAAACTGATTATCCCAGCTATATTTAAATATGCAAAGCTTCACAAATGTTTTGTAACAGAGATTTACAAATCCTTCTTTTATTAAATCATCATACTTCATTTTTAAAAACTAGAGCAGGTCCTTTCCAGCAAACCATATCATCTCAAAGAAAACGAACAAAAATTAATCTTAGCTGGAGGCACCACAGTTGTATCTGCATTAAATATGTACATAAACAATGACCACTTTACCCACAAGGGGCGAGGTATGTTGGGAGGAGACTCCCCTCCCTTAATGAAAGTTCTCAAGGTTGAGCCCCAGGAATGGAGGACCTTTGAAACCTATGAGGGAGTGCTTTACCCCCTAATGGGCCTAACGGAGCGACGTGGGCGGTCACAGGTTTCGACTGAAAAAAGATGACACATTTTTGGCATAAATGGTTAAAAGAACCAACCTGTTTGTTATCAGCATCACTACTTGTAGCATCCAAGCGTTTAAAGAACAACTGAATGAGAAGCTCAACAAGGGCAACCCTTTTTCCAGCTTGTTTACCCACTGTGCAGACACACCTACAGTAAAAGAAAAAAGAAGGTACAGTAAATATTTAAATGGTTTAAATGATTTCCTCTCCGCAAAGAGAGGAATCCTCGAATTTCAAAGAAAGAAGAAAATGAATAATAATCTCCTTAAGTAATCCAAGGGAGTGACTGTATGAAGAATGTGAAGATTCACTCAGTTCTATCCATTTTATTGTTTATCAAATTAATGTTACACATGACATGCCCAAATAAATAAAAAAGATGCTGATTTGGTCCATATGTTCATTTGGGATATGAGACCGTTTTAAGTGTTGTGATTGGGCATTAGTAGGAATAGTAGCTTTGTTATAAAATCAATAAAAGCAGTCAAACTTTCAAAAGAATTCAGATTGGGCATCCACTACAAGTCTACATCCCTTAAATACAAAGTTTTATCTGAACCTTGTTTCTTTTTGGCATACAAGAAAGGAAGCATGGGAAGGATCCGACTTGTCATGGGAGATATCACAGATTGACAATCACCTATGAACGTGACAAAAGAGGCCACTATCTCTAAGATTTGTTTAAAAGAATGAATTATATGGTCAAAGCATATATCCGATGAGGCAATTTAAACTTTTTTTTGGTGTGTTGTGGGGTGGGGGGGTGGGGGTGTAGAAAAAGTTAAACAGTAAGAAAATTTACTTTATGCCAGCAGAGACAACTGTCAGAAAGGAATGCCGAATAATAATGTGCTTCAAATCCTGTTCAAGTTCTTCTACAAGAGATGGAGGCAACCTTCGAAGGAAGGGAATAACAGCATCCATTATGAATATTATATACTCTAACAGCTTTGCCACAGCTCGGTTATCAACCTGAATACGAAAACAGTCAAAGAAAATTTCTTCAAGATCAAAATTGAGAAGAGAGTAAACTATGACTTTCATTGCACTTTGATAGAATTTCCTGCTCCCTTTAACATATCTTGTACTAAATACACTAACATAGCATGATTTGAGGAAACTGAAACATATCGGTAACTAGAAAAAGAAATGGAAAATATAAGATTAAAGTTACTTGAATTCTTTCTTACATATTTTGCTGTGGATGGATTGATTAAGTGCTTAAAAAGATTGAGATTTCAGATTTCTCAAATCATCTTAAACATGAGGTGAAATGTAAGAAGCAAAAGGCAAACCATCATAAAAAATAATTCCATATTTGATTCATTTAGGTTAGATATTTTCAAGGACAAGATGATGAAAGAAGAACTAAGCAACATGATCTCTATCTTCCATTCACCATTGTCTATGATGTTATGAAAATTAAAATCATAAGTAATGATGAGTCCAAATGCAGCTAACAGAAACCCTATCATAACTCTTGGAGTATTTAGTAAGCCAACAGAACAAAAGCTGACACAGGTGAAATAGATATATAAACAGCATATGACCAGATTCAAGATCCTCCTAAAGCTGTAACAGCTAACAACTACTCTGGCCAAGCAAACCTTGGTGATATAATGATAAAGAAAAAGATTTAAGTTTAATTAATCCATTAACTTTGACATATCAAACAATATGCATCTGTTAATGTAGTGTCCATCTGCAGAACTTGACACGTAACATCCGTCATGGATTCCATATCCATGAAAATCAATTCTTCATGGGTGCACACATATGGATTGCCATGAAATGGAAGCACTCGTAATTCATCTGAGAAAAGGACTCCTCTCTGCTGCATTTTCTCAAACAATACAGTATTTGAGCTCCATCGAGCGTTTATCCAAGTACAACAAACTATCGAGGTCCCATTATGAACACTAAATTGACTGAAAGTAAACCAGATAAAAACCAATCCTGGATTGTTGTGATGATCATCTTTAGAAGACCACAGAAGTTATAACACAAATTCAGTAAACGAATAGCACTGTAGCAAAACATAACTGCTTGTCACCTGAATTTTGAGGTACGGTTGCAAAGTGACAACAAACTGCGATGGATCAGATGCAGGTGCACAGAGTTTGGGATCCACAGTGCAGAATGCATGCAAAGCCATCACATAAGGAAGCATGTGAACTTCTCCCTCTGCGTTATTTATTTCCTGGACCTAATGACAACAGCTAAAATCAGATCAAAGAAACAAAAATATAGATAATTAAATGGTGTAGAGTCTACCTGCAATATTTTTTCTAGTAAGCACTTGCATATTAGTTCGCAGCGCTTGTGCACAGTGGCTAATGATACAGGATTGATCCCTGCGGCTTTGACAGATTGTGGGGTAAAATCAAGAGCCAAGTTGCGCTTAATAACTGTGACAAGAGGCTGATGGTTTGAGATCTTCCTCAACATGTCAACAATCTGCTCAGTCTTTTTAGCCAACTCTGATGGAACGGAACTACCATCTCCATAAAATTGAGTCTGAACACCAGAAGGTTCCTCGAACCAGAACTCATAAAATGTCTTGCAGACAAGATCCTAAGTCAATTCAAAATTAGACGAACTACTATAAGAAAAATCAAAAGCAGTGATAAAATCAAAGAAAGTAAAAGGCAAGATATTTTTTCCCACTTTTCTTTTCCTTAATAAACAGAAGTATATTTCATTCCACTACATAAATTTATAAAGCAGGCCAGATAACAGGACTGCATCCAAAGTCAGTCACTTAGGACTTGAATCAAGGAACCAGCACTGCCATCATCCTTTCCCATTATTAAAATATTATTTAAGATCGAATACCATTTCTTTGCTAAAAGAAAACTACCTGAATACTAGATTCTTCATCGCTTACACGAGAAATAATCTCAATGCAAGCATTGTTCACTTCTGGGAAGTTCTCATTTGAAACACACATGTCCCTTATTATTTTAATAGCACGTTTACGAACACTGGTCCCAGTGTCCTTCACCCTCTCAGCAATCTTTTCAAAATACTGCAAACATTGCAAGTGAGTGAACAAATAAACAGGAGAAATGTTAGTCACATCACTGAGCTTTAAACAAGGACATATATAGGGATGTATATGCTTTGACACACCTTTAACCCAACATCTGGATGTGATGCAATATGCCTTCCAACAAGTTCAAGAGCAGCTTCTCTAGCAGATATTGCAGAGTCACAGAACCGACCTTCGACTGCTAATTGGACCCGTTTATCACACAAAACGTCTGGATCCGCTTCAACAATCAAACTAACCTGGGAAGGCCACCAACATGAAAGGAGAGTAAATGAAACAGTAATTGTAGGAGGATCAATTGACTGTATATAAGAACCAAAAACACTTACAGCACGCAATGCCTTAGCCCTCACTATAGGCGAGTTCTCCCTCAGACAGGCCTGAAATTTTTTGCAGAATTAACCAAAATCCCAAATCCATAAATCAGAGTTCAAAATATCAAGAAAATACCAACCAGCAAGTTGCAAAGTATTCTATCAAATCCTCTGCAGAAAGAAGTGTTCTGTCCCAGAACTGCAGAAATCTTCTTGATGGAACTCCTGGTCAGCAATGCAGCTTCAGAATCACGTACAATTTCTTTTAACTTCAGTCTTGCAAGGTGGTAATCAAGCTTCTCCTGAGATTTTGGATCATCTTTGCACCATAGACAAAGACAAAACCTATAAACAGTTACAGTAGTTAACACAGAGTGCAGGCAGAGCAAAGTCGGAGATTGAGGATGCAGCCAAACAAACAACTGCGAGTACATGTAAAATTAATGTTGTGTGATTTTAATTTTTATTGTGGGTATTCTTATTGACTACTTCTCCACTAGAGTAATGTGCACAACAACAATGCTTATTTCTAAATGATAATGAAAATTTTCTCCAGTCTATGTAGTATTTAATAGAAAACATGAACCAATAGAACTTAAAATTGAGTATCTCTTATGAAGGAAAGAATGTGGAAAGAGAAGAGGAAACAAAGATGGATAAATAAGGGAATAAATAATTTTACTACTAACCAACGTGTAAAAAGATGAAGGTCATCAGCAGAACCAGTATCCTGGAGGTAATTCAAAAGTAATTGCTGAACAATCTCCATTTTTTTAACAGAATCAGGGACTCCGGACGATTTTTTGGAAAATGAGATGTCACTCCTGCCATTATTATCCTTAGACTGTGATTTACAATATGATTGTAGAAGCAGAAGGTGTTTTCGAGATAGGCACAGAGGACAGTTCCAACTAACTGTGGATGCGTCATGATGCCTGACACCAGTACAATCAGCATGAAACAACCTCTCACAATCGTGGCATGCTACCAGCAACCTTTGAGCCCTCACATCCAAACAAACAGAGCATGTGTCTTCTGGATAACTTGCAATCGCATCATCTTCTTCAACCAAATCCTGTACTATCCAGAATTTCTCCCTATTGCAAAGAGCAGAATCTTGCTTGAGTCTCGCAGCAATGTTACCAAATAAATCAATTGCAGTTGCACGTATTGAAGCATCTTTAGATTTTGGACCGGCATTCTGAAGCAGCAAAACACAAAGAACCTGCAAAGAATTTCCTTTAGATAGACACATAATTTTGGCAAAGTAAACCATATCAATGCTAAATACAAATTTTACCTCCAAAAGAAGAGCAGAAGCAGGATATTCAGGCAGATTCAATGTTGTTAATAGATCTGATACAAGATTATCCAATATAACTCTCAATTCAGATGCATCCTGATTCTTTACAGCAGCTAAGCGTTGAAGAATCCGTGTCCAGAATGAAACACAAGTTTCAGTGGCCGCCTCATGACATTTCAGTAGGAGATTCGGATCTAATATAGCTTCTGAAATGGAAGTAATATTTGATGGTTGCCTCAAAGATTCAGGCACATTTGAACTATGGTGAACCAACTGAAGTAATAAAGCAGTTATCATCTGTATCTGCTTCTGTTCTTCATCAGGTAAAAGATAGGTTCTGGTTGCTCGCTTTGAGATAGGTAGCTTCCAAAGCAACTGAACTACTTCTTCCATTATATGACTCCGATGCTGTGCGTATGAATAAAATATCTGCAATTCCCAGCAGAGAACATGGAAATTACAAATAAACACCTAAAAATCTAGAAAGCTGAAATATGTATACATAACAAAGTGAAGCTCGTTACCCCACTAATCAAGCTGATTGCCTTCAGCTGCAAGAGCTGAATATTATCAACCAAGAATGTTGACAAACTTGTTTTAAGAAGCTGCAGAATGCAGCTGTCTGATAAGCGTTCCATCAGCAAGAGATCCCTCAAAAAACCAAGAATTGTGCAAAGTTTTTGAAAGACTGTATTTGATGCAGCAGAGGCCCTAAAGCAACAAACAAACATTCAATATCCAACCTCTCTTCTAGTATATTTAGATGATCAAATTTGTTATATGGAAAGAAAAGAAAAGAATATAGTTCACTAATGAAGATAACTATTGGAGGGAACAAAATAAACATATTATTATCAGTATAGCAATTGTTGAAAGTCGCCAAATTGAAGAATTACAAACTCTTCATACAGGAAAATGACAACATTGAAAAGTAAGTCGGAAGTCTCATCAACTGAAGTAAAAAGACTAGCATAACTATTACAACTTGTTGGTTAAACATACTGAGGATATGACTAGAAACAGGAGACAGCGGAGGAGTGCTATCCGTGTGGAGGAAGGCAGGTTGTGTGGTGCATAAGTATGTTTAACCAACAACAACAATCCCACAAGTTCTATGACAGGAAAGACAAGAAGCAAATAAGCTTTTGTAAGTTTTGGAATATGGGATTGTTCATGTATCAATCCATTTCAAGCAGTGAAACCCATTACTCTAATTTCATGAGCCTTCCAAACAGAAAACTTGAAGGGAGACCGGAGAACTCAAAGTACCTGTTTGTTGTAGCCCTTTTTGGTTTAACACTCTTTACTATACGCCTTTTCTTGCTCGCAGAACCAAAGTTGGCACTATAATCATCATCATCATCATCATCTCCTGAAAATCAAATTATAATTACATTTTGAACATTGTTAAACATGAAATAAAACAAGATCTTTGTGGGTTGCAAATTGAAACACATTATATATGAAACAAATGGTCAATGAATAAGAGAAATCTAGATCAAACACGATAAATTTAATGGATATGCAAAGACTACATTTTCTAGGGTGCTTCTGTTTGCTGTAATTATTGTTGCATTATTTCAAAGGACCATCTCTCTTCTCAATCATGTACTTTTGAAACCCTTCGGGTGAGAATATCAAGTGGGAAATTGATCTTACGCCTAAAAGGAAGCAAATTAATCAGCCTCAGCAAAATGTTAGTATGAAATTCCAGCCATAGTCTTTTAATAAAGCGCCAATGACCACTTTCTTAGTGAGACACAATGACTTAAACTTGGCCTGAATTTTGAGAGGCAGTTTTGCCCATTAACCAATTTTAGGAACTTCCACTGTAAGAGGTTTTGTATCCAATTGTGTTCAACTATTTTGCTTTTGAGGCTGTACAAAAGATTTTGTGTAGGTATCCACCAACATTGTCACTCGAAATGAGAGGTAAAAATTACGAACCATCAGCTGCTGCATTCTCCTTAGGTTTGTGCATAGCACGATATGATGGGTCACTTGCATACATTACGTCCACGATCTGATGTCTCAGGAACTCCAATACTCTTTCAATAATCTGATTTAGGCAAGAACGGTGTAATTCGAAGAGAATGATTATCCACACAAACTCATGAAGATAGAAGATATAACACTTTGATATATCCACTGTCAAACAATAAACCAAAACTGCTTCCAAAACATAATGTTACCTCTTCTTTGTACAACTGCTTTGGCATGTATGGATGAGCCATCACTGCCAGTGCAGCATGAATGGATTCCAAAGCAACAAGGACCAATGAAACATCTGAACCCGACTGCATAAATTTACAACATAATGGCATTATGAGATTAAAGAATAAAATATTAACCCAGCACCCATGAGTCTAAATTCAAGAAATCATAAAATGAAACACAGAGAATGTATAAAATTCAGTAACAGACTTACATGTTTACATTCATCCACAGATAATCCCTCAGCGTTATGAATCTGATGATCTAACACTTTTAGAAGTCTGGTAAGAATCTCGACAGGAGTTAAGTGCAACATCTTTTCACCCCTTATGGACATTACTTCATTTACAAGAACTCTAATGTCAGAAAGCGGCATCGATTCCCATTCAGCTTCATCTCTATCAGCACTAGGAACTTCTGCCCTACCACAAAAATCCTCCAAAGCTTCACAGAACCGCTTGAGTATAGCATCTACAAGTAAAATCAAATAAGAAAAAATAACATTATTATGTAATCAAATAATAGTACATAGCAACTAAAAGCAACTTTTGTAACAATTATTATCTAACTCAGCATACCTTGATGCCCAGCAGGATCTGGCACATCAGAAGAAAAATGCTCTTGATTTAATTTCTTCTTGACCTTAGGTTTTCTAGATGATGAAGGTGCATCCTGCAATTCTCTAACTCATTCAACATTTTACAACAGTAAAGTAAATCTCATTGCTTAAAACAGACAAAATACATTAGCTTACAACAGCAAGATCACGCTGCTGACTACGAAGCTCAACACGGTCTCTGTGTACTTGATTGGTAACAGGCTCACTCTTTGGAAGAGTTGTAGCATCGGAAACTGGACTACGGATTTGCTCCCTACAGGGACCTGAGGCACTTGAAAGATACATAGAGTAATAAGCATGTAAATAGCAACATTTTTACACAGGAGAACTTTGTTTCAAGTCATTTAGGTCCTTATGCAAACACATGTAGTACACAGCACTTAATAATCCCTGTAATAAGAGGACTTCATAATCCAATCTACAGCCAAAGAGAAGCAAATCTGTTCTGCACATATAATCTTTTTTCTTTCTATATGGTTAATTGGTTATGATATGAGGCAAGGAAAAAGGTCAATAATATGAATATCATTATATCAAATGTGCATCTCCGAAACAATAAGCATCAAATTTAGTATCTCAGTTTGTTCCAAAGCTCTAGATGTAATGAGATACTAAGTTTTGACAAAGTTTGACAGCATGTTATAAAAATAAAGAAAACCAATAGAAGAAGTTCTTCACTAGACAAATACTCCGTATCATTTTAGATAGGTGATTTATGTAATTAAATGAATGTACAAGAAAACATAGCTAATCTTTTGGAGCTTGGTTGAAGTTGAACATTATCCACGCAATCCATCTTTTCATGGAAGCCCATGATATGATAATGAATATTATGAATATCCTTTGACATTATACAGTTTCCGAGTTCTAGATTCACTTCTTTCTTTACATCGTCCCTTTTTTTTTTAGGAATCTCAAGCTTAAGCCCCGCAAACAAGGGTTATACACTGATAACATAGTATGGAAGACAAGCCCCAAAGATTATCAATGAGGAAATAGGACAAACGACACAAAAATTCCAATTACAAAGAGTAAAATTTTGGAGGCATTGAAAAGATGATTTTAGAGTCTTGTATTTTACAAATATCTCTTTACCAATTTAAATAAAACTTTGCACGGGAAAAAACACCACAGTGCCTCAAGCCTATGAGGTCAACTGGAGGCTTGGGGGCCACAACATTGTCACACGTCACCCAGCCGCAAAGCGCACATATATTGCCTTTTTATTGACTAAAAAGCTTAGTCAAATTGTCTTTCAGGGTATTGTTGCTTCCTTTAGTATCTTTTCGATTTTGAACATCGCAATTTAAATCAATTTATCACTAGACATAAGCATAAAATTCACCTGCTCATATTTTTTACCATCTATAAGGAGGCATTAATCCATTATAACGGGAGAGGAGGTCGAACCTGTGACCTCTAAGACCCTTGCTCATATTAAATGTCTAAATCACCATACATTAATATTTGTGTACTTGGCCAGCTATGGAAATAAACTTAAGTTGAAGGCAATAAAATAGAATTAGGTCAGAGGCAATAAGATTAAGGTATGGAATAAAATAAATTCTAGAAAAGCTCCCACACTAGAATTTAAATCTCATGCCATATTTATCATCTACCTAGATTGACGGAAACTTTATCATAACTTTTTTAAGTACTAAGAATGCAAATAACATATCTTCACCATCTATCTAGATTAATGGAAACCTAATCATAAATTTTTAAAACGATGAGCATTGCTATGCAATATAAATAAAACTATCGACTCTTGGATCCATTTCTACTTTGTACCATTGAAAACAAAAAGCGTCTGTATGAATGTGAATTAGATAAAATCTGAACCATTTGCAAGATCAAATAACATACGAAAATGAGCCACTTGTATATTTTCAGGATCATGCTCTTATCGTTCTACGTATTACCATACCAAGAAATTTCATGAAGTCGATTTGCATTTTAGTTCCAAATCTTTGTTTGCTGTCCCAGTCAAGCCTCTAACCTATATTCTATAATGATACACCGCCAATCTTTTTTTTTTCCTTTTTGAGTATATATACCTATACTTTGTCCAAGTAAAGGCCCTAACCTCTTGATGACTCTCCTATTATCATTGTCTAGCTTATAAAGTGCATGAGAACAAAACATAGATGACGTAAAAAGCAATGAAAACACTAAATATTAGTGATATTATTAGACAAAAAAAATATCTATTTTATCATATTCAATTTCACGTGATTTATCATATCTATCATTTTCAAAGTTCCTAAGCTTACAGGTTTGCTAAAGGCTATTGCTAGCACCTTAATACCTGATTTATAAAAACAGTTCCTACTTGATATGCATTAGAAGCAAAAAGCGAATGTGTTGCTTCATTATATATCTGTTCCTTCGGTGTCATAGTCGCAAAAATTCTATTGTAATATACCTATTAATTTTTTAGATGAAAACCAAGAGTGACTCCACAATATGCCAATAAAATATATGTTCACTGAAAATCAATCCACTAAACTGAACTAAATCTATCCTTCATCAAATAACTTAGGATATACAGGTTTCGCAGATGTCTATAAGTAAAAAATGTGCTACGCTATCCAAGGTAACTAGACAAGCTATAAAAGGGTCACACGGTTCCAGCCAAGGTTTCTCCATAAACCAACACCTCACATAAACCACATTAGCTGAAGTTTCACTTTGATTTTTTTTATTTGCTTCTTCATAGTTTATTTTACTGCTTCCGAAAGACACAGTGTTCAGATGTATTATCTTCCCATAAAATCACACACACGAAAAAAAAAAAGAATTACACTCCCTGCCTTCATAACATCTTGCATCATCTAGATGTGACAACACTTATAACGTTTAAGTGTATAAGAATAGTAAGAATTAAAGAACAATTGTGAAATTTAATTCATCTAAATTCTCGTCCTTGACTGTTTGTGCAAGTGAATGCCTGGGTGTTGAGGTGCAAAAGATTAAACTGTTTTCCTACCTCCAAGATTACACTCAAACGCATTAAGGTTGTGCCGAAGAACTTCACCACATAGATCCAAATCCTCCCCGATCTCCACTGTGCCACGATGAGAAGCTTTCGCATCATTCTTAAGGTCCCTGTGGATCGAAAAAATTCTTTATAAACCTACTGAAACAGAAATCGGCATGAAAATTCTACCTACAGACGTGTTGAATTAAATCTCACCGCCGTGCTCCCAATATCAGCACCTTCTCACTCACCATATTACAGTTCGTGCGAATTCCAGATGCAAATGCAGAAAGCAGGAGTCAGAAGAGAAAGGAAAAGGACTTACAAATAAGAAACGTCAGTTTCGCGAAGCAGTTCAGCAATCCTCCCGGCCTGTGCGAGCAAATCGCTCCGGTTGCTCAACGGCCTTCGCGGCTGGTCGTCAAACAAGCAGAGCTCCTGATCCGCTGCTCCACAGAAGACCGGGAGAGAAGGTAAAGGCAAGCAAGGTGCGATTTCAGAGTGCACGGTGTTGCATAGTGATATTCCTCTTTGGCACCAGTCGCCGAGGGGATTGTCGCTACTGGTACCACCACCGGACATTTTCTTCTGGTGGATCAGAGGAGAGATGAAAGCAGATTCGAAAGCTTCGAGTTCAAATTGCGGACATGGATGCTCGATTCATGCTCGGAATTGCAGTTTTAGCGGTTGAATTTGGGGTTTGGGGTTGCGAAATTGGGGAATTTGGGGGAGAGAGGGAGAAAACTGAAGTTGTGAGAAAAAAAGCCCTAGGCAGTGTGAAAGAGAGATTAGGAGCGGGGGGGTGGAAGAAGAGAAATGGCGGGGAACATGTAAAATAGGAGAAAATGTTCGTTTTTTCTTTCCTCCTTTTATTTTTGTTTGTGAAAAAAATTGGTTTTAGAAAATGCAAATATATTTTAGAAAAAAAAAATCCTTTGGTAACATTGTAACGTATGACATATTGTGCTATAACTATTGTTTAGATGGATAAAGTTTAATAATAATAGAAAAATTACTTCTTGTATCTTATTTATAGTTGTTAGTAACTAAATTTTGAAATATAATTAAATGAAAAGTCGAATCTACTAATTGAGCGAACTAATTAAAAGTTAACTATAATGAAATTGAATATTCTTTTTTCGAAATCCATTTTAATTATGTAAGTGATTTAACTGTATGAGATTTTCATATCTAACTTTAAAGTTGTTGAACCCATTTGATTTTATGATAGATTTTAATTATTTTTCTTGATTTTTTTTATAACTCATTTCATTTGTAATGTAGACTGTGTTCCTTTAAAAGTGTTGAGTTTATTCACCAACCTTGATGATTGCTATGATTTTGCATCGATCTATAAAACTGGTTGAGTATTGTAGTATGATTCTCTCGCTTTATATGCCATCAAACCAATGTTTTCTTCAAATAGATTAATAACAAGCAAATCATGATAGATTAATGATAGGGATGTGATTAAAGTTAATGGTAAGCTACTTAATTGGTAAATTTTTCTCTCTAAGCATTTTTTTTTATATTTTTTAATTATAAGATTGAGATTCACTATTTTATTTTTTATTTTTTTGTCTTGTCAGGTTCACCGTTTTTTTTTTGGTCATGCGAGATTCACCATTTTTAATGTTTAAGTCATTGTGTATGATTTCACAATTCTTTATATTTTAGTATATTTATTTTCACTACACAATCAATGTGATATCCTGGTTAAAATCTTCGAGTTTTAGAAAAAGTTATTAGCTAAATTTGTGAAATTCCACGAATTGTAAAGTATTCTTTTAATCGTTGATTTTAATTTAATTAAGGACTACATAATATTAACACTAAATTCTATTATGTAAGGATTTCAATATTCTATTATGTAAGGATTTCAATGGAGTAAGAAAGAGTTATGATACACTTGTTAGAGAGCCCGAGGCTCGAGCCCTTAAATTACTTTTTATCATTTACCTTTTTCATCTACTCAATTATTATTATTATTATTATTATTAGTAGTAGTAGTAGTAGTAATAGTAGTAGTAGTAGTATTATTTATTATAATTATGTATTTTTATTTTTATTTTTATTATTATAAATTGTGAAATGGGAAAAAATAAACAAAATATATCATTGAAAAGTGGAAAAGATGAAGGGTGAAAAAAATTACGGAGTATTTTTTTATGGATAAAAATAATAGTGTATGGGTATTGTTGGTATTTTTAAAAAAAAACATATACAAAGTGGGTGTCTATGAGTAGACAAAATTAATTCACACTTGAATATAATTTTATTTTATTTTATTTAATTACGAAATATATCTAAAATTGAGTTTTTGTATGTTGAATTTTCAGCACGCTCGTGCTGCGTGCAAGGAGTCTCCTCCTTTGGTCTCTTGCATAAGGGCCCCAAAGTTGGATTCTTACTAATTTTCCCTTTCCTTTTTTTAGTTTTGACTGATTTGGGAAATATAAGGGCTCATGGGCCCTCCATTGAGCATGCCCTAAGAGCATGAACAATGGTGGGACTTGAGGCCCTTAATATCCGGACTCTTAACTTACTTTTTCTCTGCCACATCAGCTTAAGGGCCTCATTCCAGCTTTTAATTATTTGCACACCCATTCGTGAGCCCGGACTCGGGCCCTTAACTTACTTTTTAGTATTTACCTTTTTCAATTACTCAATTATTATTATTACTATTATTAATATTATTTATTTATCATTATTTATTATTATTATTATTATTGTTGTTGTTGTTATTATTATTATTATTTATTATTATTGTTATTATAAAAAATAAATAAATAATATTTGGGGTCGGAACAACATTTGAGTCGGATGAACAATTTCATAGGCGAAATAAGTGGGAAAACAAGTCTCATTCCATCTTTTTATTATTTACACCCTCATTCGTGAGTCCGAGTCTAGGACTTTTAAGTTACTTTCACATTCTTTTTCATTTAATCAATAATAATAATAAAATTATTATTATTATTGCAAAAAAAAAAATGCAAAATGGGTGAAAAAATTACTTTTTATTGGGTAACATAATAGTATATGGGTATTATTTGAATGATTTTTTTTAAAAAACAAAAACATATATAAAATGGGTGTCTATGGATAGCTAAAATTAATTCACACTTGAATATATTTTTTTTTATTTTTTTTACTTACAGAAAATGTGGAAAAAACCATTTAATCTTATGTAATTACATCTATGCCATGCGGGCCAATGGCTGGCCGACACATGGCAGTACCTACAATTTTTTTTGGCACAAGGAAGCCAGCAACATATGGAGCGCAGTAGATTGAAGATTATTTTCTTCAAACGACGTCGTCCCGGCTTGGCCTGCCCAGCAAACCCACACGTGAGTTGCACGGTGCCTTGTTTCTGCTGCTATGGGACTTTGATTCACAAGCCCTTGCAGGCGGGCTTCGCGCAACGGTCCCTTAACCTTTTTCACTTTCCTTTTTTTTTTTAATCCGACGTGGCACCCGTATGAGCCCGGAGGCTCACCAATGTTCATGCTCTAAGTCTCTCTAAAATCGGGAAAATTGAAAGAACCAAAAACAAGTTTATGGACTCCAATACCCTATGTAAAATTTGGCCTTTCTTGTCATTGGGACGACGATTTTGTCCCCATACGCGAGGTGGACATCCTGATTCCGGAGGGCGGTAACGATAAAGACCAAATTGTCATCGATACTCTATATGTTAGCAAGTCACCTGAATCTACCAGAGCTATTGGCCAGGATGTTGATCTTTTTTGGCACTGACATCCGGTGTCGCGGGTGCTTGTTGTCACCACCGACAGTCTGTGTCGGTAAACTCTCTCCTACAAAATACCCACCCCAGCCGCCCTCTTCACAAATTTTTTCGAGTTTTGCCGGCTCTGGAAACCAGTGTCAATTGGACCTTTACCAACACCGGAAGTCGTAGAACAAACCATGTATATGATGACAAATTACCGTCCCGATAGCAAGCCGGTTCATTAATCCATGAACCTTTTAAGTCTTTGACATATCAGATACATGCTTATTCCAATGCCCATATGCAGAATTTGACAAATAAATCCTTCATATATTTTGAGACCACATCATGAAAACTATAGATTGCACAATTTTACAATAATAGACACAAAATTAGTTCTGAATTGTTTAGATAATCATCTTCAAAAGACCACCATCGTTATAACCGAAGGTAGGACATCAACTATGAATTGAATTAGAAAACATAACTTCACTTGCATATCAATTCAAACCATCCACTACAGTAGCTTTAACATATTGCATTGTAGTTGTACTTCACAACTATGACAAAAAGTTGATGTTTTGAGATCACACAAGTTAGACATTAGCTAAGTTCAACTAACATAATCTGAACCACACACATCAATATACTTCAAAAGTGGGCTAAATGACTTACAAATAACCTACTCAGTTTCAATTGAGCTTTGATATGTTTGGTTTTTTCTTGAGGACAGCTGGTTTCGCCACCCCAGCATTCTCGTCTTGGTCATCCCAAAAAGCATGTTCTAGCTGGTCTAGCTCCCTTTGATGGCACCACCGGTGATACAACTCTGCTTCATGTAAATGCATACATGGGGCACGTCGTTTTTATAGTGTTTGCATATATCAAACATACAAAACAGTGCGACAGTGAGCTCAGAACAAGCACAACGACAATCTGTGGAATGTAGACAAGGGAATAAGTTGCAACAACACACAGGTGCTAGAAGTCGTTTCTTCGGCTGGGTAGGCAATTTTGGGAGGCTAGCAAGGAACCAGTCAACCAGGTTCTATAGCTAAAACAGGCAAGTGACCTGGCATAAATGCCAGGTAGAAAACACAGTTGTGGCTTTGTGGGTGGTTACCAGAAAACAACCTTACTGTGTGAGTGATCAGTGATGTGAGAACTACTTCACAGTCCAAATTGCTGGTGCAGCTACAAACAATAAGGTTGTGATAAGGACCAAAAGGCTTAACATGAACTAAATTAAAGGAGTTCAGATTTATGTGTATCAGTACAAGCAAAATCTTCAAACAAATTAATGCTTGAGTTTAGACAAGGAAGCATACCCTAACCTTTCATGTTTATTCTCTCTTAGCAGCTTAAACATGTAGAAAATTGACAATCACTTGGATCAATTTATTCTCTCTATCAACTAGAACATGAGATAAATCATTACAAGTTGTAGTAGCCGAACCGATGAATTCCTGATTACAAATTGACAGTCACTAGAAATGCAGGTCTCTCCGTTACAAATTGACAACACCGATAGAGCTAGGCCATGTAGTGTTTTTTTTTTCCGTGCAAAGTTTTATTTAAATTAGTTAAGAGATATAGTAAGATACGATACTCTAAGTTCATCTATTTAATGCTTCCAAAATTTTACTCTTTGTAATTGGAATTTTTGTGTCCTTTGTCCTATTTCGTCATTGATAATCTTTGGGGCTTGTCTTCCATACTTTTTTTTAAATATCAGTGTATAACCCTTGTTTGTGGGGCTTAAGATTGAGATTGCTAAAAAAATTGAACCATGTAAAGAAAGAAGTGAATCTGGAACTCGGAAAATGTATAATGTCAAAGATGGATTGCATGGATAAACCACCTATCATATTTCTCTAGTGAAGAACCTCTTCTATGCTGTCAATCTTCTTCAAAACTTAGTATCTCATTACATCTAGAGCTTTGGAACAAACTGAGATACTAAATTTGGCGCTTACGGTTTCGGAAATGCCCATTTGATATAATGATATTAGTATTATTGACCTTTTTCCTTGCCTTATATCATAACCATATAGAAAGAAAAAACGATCATAAGAAGTCCTCTAATTACAGTGATTATTCAGTGCTGTGTACTACACTCGTTTGCATAAGGACCTAAATGACTTGAAACAAAGTTTTCCTGTATAAAAATGCTATTTACATGCTTATTATTCTATGTATCTTTCAAGTGCCTCAGGTCACTGTAGGGAGCAAACCTGCAGTCCAGTTTCCGAGTGTACAACTCTTCCAAAGAGTGAGCCTGTTACAGTGTTACCAATCAAGTACACAGACCGTGTTGGGCTTCGCAGTCAGCAGCGTGATCTTGCTCTTGTAAGCTAATGTAGTTTGTCTTTTTAAGCAATGAGATTTACTTTACTGTTGTAAAATGTTGAATGAGATAGAGAATTGCAGGATGCACCTTCATCGTCTAGAAAACCTAAGGTCAAGAAGAAAGTAAATCAAGAGCATTTTTTTTCTGATGTGTCAGATCCTGCTGGGCATCAAGGTACGCTGAGTAAATAATTTTTACAAAAGTTGATTTGAGTTGCTATATAACATGTATTAGATTACATACTAGCTAAGTTACTAATGTTACTTTTTCTTATTTGATTTTACTTGTAGATTCCGCACTCAAGCGTTTCTGTGAAGCTTTGGAGGATTTTTGTGGTAGGGCAGAAGCTCATAGTGCTGATATAGATGAATCTCATAAACACTATTAACAGGTCTCTCTATCAATTATAAGTTCAGGTCTCTCCATTACAAATTGACAATCACTTGTACTCAAAGATTTGCAAGAACCACAGTTTTCAGAGTTGAGAACTGCACATAATCCTGAATTAACTATCAGCCTGCTTTCAAATAACAGAGTATGTTTGTCTGGCACAAAAAGAACACCTTGCAGAATGACTGTCAAATTAAGAAGTCTGATTCAAAGTTCCATCTGGGAGACAAACTATACCTGTTTTAGACAGAACATTATCAAAAAGAAACAGCAAAATAGTTGAGGGTACAGGGTTGTATAAACAATCAAGTCACTAATCTGTAACATAATACAGTGTGCAATAAAGGATGATAAAATGCCTGCATTTATGCAAAGCTGTCTCTAGAAATTTGTCTAACTTGAAAAGGGGCAACAGAACAAAAGCAATGAGGAAGAGAGCTTCTGTTAACCAAAAAATCGGCTTGTTTATTTTCACACAGTAGTAGACATATAAAGTAGTTCTGCATTGTTGAGAGAATCATCTTCAGAAAAACATCACAGTTTTATTTCATTGCAGCAGTTAGCTTTAACTTATTACATTGCAGCTGTACTTCATAACTATGCCAAAAAGCTGATGCTTTGAGATCCCGTTATCAAGAGAACGAACTATTCACACAAGTTAGCCATCAACTGAGCTCAGCTAACCTAATATAAACCACACATCAGCATACTTTACAATGGTTTATTCGATCATCAGCGGACTAAACAAACTTATGGAAGGTGAGGTCCTTGCCCGGTTTCTCTTGCTCCAACTTAGCCACCTGTGAATGGAGACACCTGCACTTCATCATTTCCTCATGCAGTTGGAACCGCAAGGACTCCTCCACCTCCTTTGCCTTGTTCGCCCTTTCATCCCTCTCTTGCTCCAACTTAGCCACCTGGGCAGAGAGAGACGCCGTTTCGTAATAATTAACCTCTGCCATGAGGTTAACGACCTCCATAACATATCCAAAGATGTCAGCGCCGGTCATAAGCACATCCTTCACCATTTTCAACGACTTATTCCTTAAGTCCTCAACCTCACGCCAATTCTCTGCCTTTTGTTCCTCCGTCTTGTTCTTCGTCGTCCAGGCATCTAGCCGTGCCAAGATTTCATCTCGCTCCTCTTTCTTGGGTTTAAGCAGTTCAGCCGAGGAAAGTTGGAGAGCTGCACGCTACCAAAGTCGAAGTGCATTCTCTAATCATATTGAAATCGAGGAACACTTACCATTAAAAGAATCGGCTCAGGGGAGTCCTGAGAACAAACAAACTACTCACCTTCTCCAGAAGCCTCTGACGAGCCGATTCGGCCTGCCTCGACATTTCAATGATTTCATCTTCGGTAGCAGCCATCACCTCGTCTAAATCGACCTCAATTCCTGTGGCAAGAAAAAGAGGGAAATTTGTACCAAAAGTGCATCTTCCATATATACTAGGGTTTCACAATAGCAGAGTTACTGAATTCGCAGCTTACCAGAGACGCACGAAAACGAGAGAGTGAGCCGAGAGGGAAGGGAAGAGCGGTGACTGCGAGGGACTGAATCTGCCGAGAGGGAAGGGAAGAGCTGTGACTGCGAGCGACTGAATCTGCGAGAGAGGAATAGAGATCAACGATGACCAAGAGCAATATGTGTGTTTGGAATTTGGGGTTTTGGGGAGGAGAAAGAAGATTTCAAAATCTTATTCTCGATTTCATCGCTATATTTCAATTTCCAAGGCATAATTTCTCTTCCCAATAAAAAATAATTACATTTCCCTTTTTTTATTAGATAAGAATTCGATTTTAGACATATTTGAAATTCGAGGGCAGGTCAAGCCGGCAGACGGGAGATCCGTCAAAAGCCAAACATACAACAATACATAAGGTGCAACCTCATACAAACGCAATCTACAATAAACGAAACAAAGCAGACCAAAACCAAACAGGATGAGGACGAAGAAGACGGACGAAGCCAAGCCCCACACGAAGCAGAACCGTGGGCCAGCGGTGCATCAGGACTCGATCATCCAGTGGGCAGTGAGGACGAACTCCAGGGAAGCAGTCAACCCGAGTAGCGGAGACGCCACGATACACGCTACCACGACCCCAACCTATCCCGACTCCGGCCCGAGAGCCAGAACCACATCCATAGAGAGGATCACCGAGCCACGCTAACGCAAAGAAGCACAAACGACGGATTAAAGAGCACCCAAAAACCCTGTTGGGATTTAGTCTACCGTAACGGGATTTAGTACATGCCCATACGAGCGGTTTTTGTACCCTTGCGAAATTTTGATCAATATTTATATATAAATATAAGGAACCGACAAATTTTTTATTTTTAAAGTCCTTATTATTTATTAATATTTTTCTTATTTAATGTGATATAAATATCATCTAAGCCTTGGGCCCAAAGCACTCAAGCCAAGTCCAAAAAGTCGGGCCACTCGGGCCCAAGAGAGCCCTAGAGACGGGGGCCACTCTGGCTCTTGTGATGTTAAGGTTTCACAAGAGCCAGAGTTAGTGAATTCGCAGCTTACTAGAGACGCGCGAGAACGAGAGAGTGAGCCGAGAGGGAAGGGAAGAGCTATGATTGCGAGGGACTGAATCTGCGGGAGAGGAAGAGAGATCAACGAGATGACGAAGAGCAATATGGTACGGTGTTTCGGAATTTGTGGTTTTGGGGAAGCAGAAAGAAGATTTCAAAATCTTGTTCTCGATTTCATCGCTATATTTCAATTTCCCAGGCATAATTTCTCTTCCCAATAAAAAAAATTACGGCGTACTTTTCCTTTTTTTTATTAGGTAAGAATTCGAGTTTAGAAATATTTGAAACTCGAGGACAGGTCAAGCCGGTAGACGAGAGATCCGTCAAAAGCCAAACATACAACAATACATAAGGTGCAACCTCATGCAAACGCAATCTACAATAAACGAAACAAAGAAGACCATAACCAAACATAATGAGGACGAAGAAGACGGACGAAGCCAAGCCCCACGCGAAGCAGAACCGTGGGCCAGCGGTGCATCAGGACCCGATCATCCTGTGGGCAGTGAGGACGAACTCCAGGGAAGCAGTCAACCCGAGTAGCGGAGACGCCACTGACGATGCCTTGAATTTAGGGCTAACTATTCAACACAATGATTCAACCAAAAGAAGATTATAAGATCATAAAAGGATAAGTTAATAGGGGTTTCCCGCTATATAAATTAAACCCCGAAACAATATATATAATAGCTTCACCACATAATGCATATAATATATGTATGTCGGCACTCACCTCCACCAAGGCAAAAGAAAGCCACGAGGTGACTCTCGTGTTGGAATTTGGAGGAAAGAAGTCAAGCATGACAAATCAAAGGTAAAGGGTAAAGACATTTACATTCTACATTCCCACATCGATAGTAAGCAAGGTAAGCAAGGAGAAGGACTCTCCTTATAAATAAAGGCCAAAGGACAACGTAAAAAGGATCGATTTGGAGTGTTGGGATCGGCTTAGGCTGGTCCTGATCAAGCTTTTTGGTCTTTCTCAAAGCGGGATTTGCACTGAACTGCATGCACCGAACTATGAAGAGCCGATAATCGATCGAGGGCGGACCGTACGAACGTCGGGCATCTTCAGCCACGATACACACTACCACGACCTCAACCTATCCCGACTCTGAGAGCCAGAACCACATCCATAGATAGGATCACCGAGCCACACTAACGCAAAGAAGTACAAACGCCGGAGTAAAGAGCACCCAAAAACCCTGTCGGGATTTAGTCTACCGTAACGGGATTTAGTACATGCTCATACGAGCGGTTTTTGTACCCTTGAGGAATTTTGATCAATATATATATATATATAAGGAACCGGCAATTTTTTTTTAAAAGTCCTTATTATTTATTAATATTATTTTTATTTAATGTGATATAAATATCATCTAATAACTTTCTCGGGCTGCTTTGGGCCCAAGACTGAGCCCAAGACTAAGCCTTGGGCCCAAAGCACTCAAGCCAAGCCCAAAAAGTCGGGCCACTCGGGCCCAGGAGAGCCCTAGAGACGGGTGATGCAGAGAAAGGCACCAGGGACAAAACGAAGTGCTGCTGAGGAGCCATCTCCATCAACCGCCACCCAGTACCCAGGAAGGAGACACCGGGAAAAGCCAAGAGATTCCGAATACCGTTCATCTTTTATTATATTTGATGAGGCTTTATTTATATAATCGGGAACCTCATTTATGCTCGCGTTCAGTCATATTTACTCATGGCATCGTAAATACTACTGTAATATTTATGTTAGCGCATCATCAACTAACTATTTTAGACATGTTTCAGCAAAGCTGCTATTAAGCATGTCAACAAATACATCATAATCATAAGTAGAGTGCAATCTTATTGGTACTTTTCCAACTAATAGAAAAATCGGATTTAGTAAATAACGAAGCTCAATTTTAGAATCCCGTGGCTGCGGGTTCCTGGATCGAATAGAGCGCGGAAAATTATGGGGGATCGAGCTTACCTGAGATGCGCAGCGGGATTGCCGTCTGAGCGCCATAGCATGGGGCGATCGAATTTGAGTTGTCCACATATTACCTTTCTCCCTTGGACTACATCAAGTGTTGTTCCTCACTAGCCAAGGCGATTCCCGATCGGAAAAGGGCTTTCAAAGCCTTGGAACCCGGCCTAAACTCTTAGAGATTCCAAGTACCGACATCTATTAAGTTCAATTTAGCCTCCTATTTATAGGCAGAGGTGTGAGGTTTCGTATTCCCTCATGCTCGCTGCATATCGTTTGGCTCGGGACAAGTGGCGAAGACAATCACACGTCTTAGTTGGAGCATCTTGTGTAAGGATAAAGATAGTGGGGTTTTCCACATTTGAACATGTGATGGTTATGGTGGGCGTTCACATTGACAGATGAGCGTCGGAGCATAGGACCTCATCCGTGTCTCCTTTTCCTATAACGAAGGCGAATATGTTGTCCGCGTGTGTGTCAATTACCACAACCACCAACCTTATCGATCTTATATTCACTACAACAGATATAATCTATCCACAGGTGCTTTCCTTTATTAAATTTGATGAGACTCTATTTATACAGTAGGGAACCTCATTTATGCTCACGTCCACTCATATTACTCATGAGAAAGTAGAAAACATTCTTATATATTGTTTTTCAGCAAAATTCAATAAAATTATCGATGTTTTTACAATTTCAGGTCGATACAAACCTCTATCTCTCCTCTTGGACCAATACGTAATTATTTTGTCAAAAGTAAAAGAAATCATCTCCAATTTTTCTGTAAACCATCTTGCTAATACACAAACTCCTGTTGTTAATAGCTTCCCCCAATAGGTTAGACAAACCAATATGACTTACTCATCGATTAGCAATACAGAGGACGTATATAGGAAGTATTAGGAACCATTTCATTCTTCATTCCTTCCTGATGAAAAATACACAAATCTGTTTCAGCTACATCTTTTTTTAATGTAAATATTTCATATTAAGCCACTGCTTGTTCCTGAGCTGCTGATGCTTCCTTAACCTTTCTGAACCCTGGAAGCGGAGAATTAAAAGCAACAAAGCATATTAGTTCAGTTCCACTCTATGAACAAAAAGAGCAAACATTTAAGGGGTGTTTGTCGCAATGTGTTTTGATTATTGATAAGGAGCTTATCTGTGTCGATAAGGAAGATATTTGTGCTGATAAGCAGCACAAAATAGACCCTAACTTTCAAGCTCATAAAGATTCGAGTATTTTCAAATTTAAACTTTCAAGTTCAACTTTAAAGGAGTCATAAGCAAGAAAAGAAGACATGGTCCGCACCTCTCTTTTTAATCTTATTTCGGAAGCTTCTTTTCCTGCTAAATGCAGTCTCCTGCAGATTGAATATGTTCTCAGATGCATTGTAACAGAAAACAGGAAAAAGACGGGCAAGAACCAAAAGGCTCTGAGAGAAGCCAAAAGAAAGTATTTCTTTAGATTTACCAGTGGTCGTCCAAGTTCTTCTGCTTCGTGGACAGCAGCAACAAGATCTTGATTTGATTCATTACAAAGGCTTGTAACAAGACCCGGTTGACCTGCTCTGGCAGTACGACCGACTCTGTGCAGGAAATCTACAGCTGATGTAGCAAATTCGGCCTGAAAAGAGGAAATTCCAGGGTTAAGAGGATATAGGGGAACTTGCTTATCTTCATAACACTACTTTTATAAGATGGTGCAATTGAACTACTTTCATATACTACCTCTGTTCGGAAATAAGTGGCGTTTGACTTTTTGGCAAGCTTTTTAAGGAGTTAAAAACTATATAAAATATAAAGTTGTTAATTGATTTTTTTTAATAATTTTATACATATTAGTTATAAGTTTAAAATTATTTTAAAAAATTAATAAAAAAAAAGTTGATATTTTATATAGTTTTTAGCTCCTTAAAAAACGTGTCGAAAAGTCAAACGACACTTGTTAATGAACGGAGGGAGTGTATATATATATAGGTCAAAGGAAAACTTTATTTCCCAGGAAAAAGGAATTAGTTTTTGCAAGAACCTGAATGATATGTGAGATATTTGGGATGTCAAGACCCCGAGCAGCAGCATCAGTGCAGACTAGAACACCACCTCTTTCCCGGAAATCTTCCAAATTCTTTGTACACTCATCCAAAGAAGTATTCCTATGGTAGCAGAAACATTCAACGCCAGAAGTCCGCAGTATCTTGGCTACTGATTCCACAGCCTCAACAGTGTTGGCAAACACCATGGTCCTACACACTCCAGAATCTGAACTCGATTTGCCAGATTTAGAGTGCTGGTTTATAGCATTTATCAGAGCATCTACTTGAGTGTCTGTTGACACCTTGACCCACCTCTGCTTCAATCTGAAACACAACATATAAAATCATCAATAGTTTTTTTCAGTAACTCTCCCTTTAACTTTAGATTGCAACTTCTCTGATAAATCTAGGGCGGGTCAATTTTTTCGTAAGTCGGTAGTTGGTTATTATAGATAGCAGCATAACAGGGAAGGCAAAGTCTTTAAGGCAGTCATAAGAGAGGCAAGGAGAACCTTGGGTTGTGGCGATGCAGATAATTCCCACTGATCCACTTTGCACCTGGAAACTTCCATTTCAAGACCCCTCCAGCTGTTTTCCTTCCATTTACTGGGAGAGTAGCAGCAACAAATATATACTGCTTGCTACGTTCATATATTTCCCGAACTCGTCTCCATCCTTTTCTCTCATCAAGTACTGACTCACTGTTTTCTTCTACCACTTCTTCCAAATCATCCGCAATTATTTGCTCTGCAGAAGAGAACTCACTTAGCTGATCATCTTTGCTTTCAACTTCTGAGTTCAAAGTGGAATCAGAACTGGAAGCTTTTGGTTCTTCAGAGACATAATTTTTTGCCCGGGACAATAGCTTCTCATCAAAACGAAGCATATCTACAAGACGAATAACCTGATTTTGGAAGCTCCCACAAAGTAACAGGTCCGCCTCATCAAATACCTGCCATTTGACGAACCAACAGAATTTTTCACAATGCAATTACAACAAAAAAAATCAAGAAAAATTTACTGCAAATTATCTTAGAAGCTGCCACAAAAGAGCTGACAGGAAACTGAAAAGAGACAAATAAAATAACCCAACTTACCACATATTTTACTCTGCGCAGAAAATTGGATTGACGATTCCTCTCTCTGTCAACAGCATAGAGATAGTTGAGAAGAGCAACAGGTGTTGACACAACAATATCTGGTCTCTTAACTGGCCATCCCTACACGGATCTCTTCCATATGAGAATAGCTCAAACAACACACTACCTTACACAACCAACCTCCACTCTCCATGAACATATTGAAAGATGAAATCAAAGAAGTCAACATGATGCAATTCAAGTCTTACTCAAAATTCAACATCCCACCACAAAAAAGGATGCAATTTATTGTTTTTCAGGACTATGGTATCAAGAATCATGATACATATTTTTCATCAACAATAATGAGATGAATCGCATATAAAACTTAATATAGTAATACCTGTTTCCCACATATAGCTGCAGCCTTGAGGAGCGGTTCACCATCCTCATTGCAAAGAGAACTTGCCATGCGAACCACTTGCTCGCAAAGCATGACATTGGGGCACAGAATGAGTGAAAGTGGATGGAGATTATTATTTCCTCCACTCTTACCCACGTCTTCTGAACCAACCAGGATCTCCCCCCCACATAACTTGTCAATCAAGGGAACAAGGTAACCATGGGTCTTACCACTACCCGTCTCGGCTGCAATAACAGTGTCCTTCCCTAAGAGTATGGATGGTATACAAGCAGCCTGAATCAAAGAAAGAAATATATAATCTTTGTCTCATGATAGTTATAATCAATCAAGTGGTAGATCAAACTAATAGCACAATTGCTTCACACATCGCTACGACTCTATGAGGGCTTGTTCGGTATGCAGGTATGGGGATAAGGGATTGGGTTAGGAATGAGCAAACCCGGTACCTGGTGCTTGGTTTGTCCATGTATGGGGTTGGGTATCTGATTGGCCTATTTCCTGGAATAGCCTTACAACATGATCTTTATACCCACTGCTTCATTTTGGGTTGGCCTATTCCATGATTTAGGAACTTCACCCTTCATCTCACCGCCTTGCCAGTAAATTTGTCAAAAAATCTCATTTCAGCTGCAGTCAAAACATCTTGTTCCCCATCCCATCCTGAATCCTTATTCCAATCCGATACTTGAAGTTATGCCAAACAAGCCCAAAAGGTGCAATGAAGCTACTAGCACACCTCCATAATCCAACCAACAAAAGATAAATTTCCCTTAAAGATCACGAATTTTACTCTTAAGAAACAAAATGTGGTTTCAGTTTGCAGGAATTAAATTTGCTTTAAGAACACCGATTTTCGAAACAACGAAAGAGAGGAATATGAGGGCTAACCTGAATTAGAGAAGGGTGACCAAATCCGGCGTTGGAGAGAGAACGGGAGACTCTATCCGAGATACCGAGTTTCGCCCAAGAAACGGCGTCGTTTGCAAAGAACGTATCTCTTTCATTCTTGGTACACTGAGAGACAACAACTTCAGATGAAGCTGCGAATCCCCTTTTTGGTGCAAAGCTAAGAGATTGAGCTTTAGAAAACTTGAATGAGCGAAATGATGGCAAGATAAGCAGAGCAGCTGAGAGTGAAAGCGATGAGGATAATTGGGGAGAGAGAAACGGGGGTTGTGGAGAAATCCTGCATAGTCGGAGCATTTGAAGATTGAAATTCGATAAATTTCCAGCCAAAGCTAATGCTAGAGAGCAAATAACTTCGATTTCGCAGGTTCCGTTTTTTGGGTTTTAGGGTTTCAAGTTCAACCTTAAACCCTGAAATTTCATCCTTTTTGTTTCTTTTTTTCCTTATCCGGGGGAAGTTCGATTAACCAAAAAATAAATAAAAATCGTCCTACTCGATGCAATGGTGTATCTTTCCTCAACTATCCATAAAGAATTAGACCAAATAAATAGCCAATTTTTTCTGAAATAAGGATCTACTTACAATATAAGGCTCTTATTCAGTGGGATAAGGTTTGCAAACCTTGCAAAAAGGTGGATGAGGCACTACAAATGAAACTCATTTGGAAAATCCTACTGGAGCCCATGAATTTCTGGGTTAAAGATTAATTATAAATATCTCTATAACCTCAATATTCTGGATTATAAAAAATCAGGACAATGCTCTTGGAATTGGGCTAAACTTTGCAATCTATCTATATATACATATACTAAAACCGATGCATTGCTGCCTACGTGGCGGCGCGTGAGTGCATATGCATACGTGGCGCCGCGTGAGCGCATCTCGCAAAGCTTTCTCCTGCCAAAAAGGAAATATAATAAAAATAATTAGATGGTACTAATATATATAATTAAAAAAGATTAAATAATTATTTTATTTTATTATTAACTCATATAATTGGATAGATGCAATATCTTATAAAATACTAAATATTATATAAGGAAAAAAACTCTATCTAATTAAAATGATTTACTATGTCATCTTTAATTACTACTTATTCCAAATTTTGGTGGGATTTTTTATATATATAACATGACATGTCAATGATGGTAACTTTAATTTGTGCATTTACAACCTATACAAATCGAGATTCTTATCCCAGTAAATATTTCATATACAAATAAACTTTAATTTGTTCATTTATATATAAATAAAAAATATTTCATAATCATACTTACCAAACATAGTAATAGATAAATATTTAGTATTTGATAAGTTATATTTTATTTATATCTAGATTTTTTTGAAAAAAAATATTTATACCAAAATTAATTATTTAATAATTTTTATTTTATTTATATCTATATTATTTTTTGAGACCAAAATAATTTATCGAAATATTATATTGTCACAATTCATTCTTGGATAGCTATTTTAGTAAAGTAACATAATAAATATATACTACTACTATATATTTAATAAAAACAATATTAAAAATTTAAAATATTTTTCAAAGCAGTTATCTATTAAATTACATGAGATTCAATTAATGCTATATTAGAAAAAAAATCACCTTATAAATGTGGATTTGATTTATATTTTGTAATTTTTTTTCAAAATATTCACTAAAAAATAATTAATTAACAAAACATTCAAACTTTTAAAATATTTACACAAATATTCATTTTTTGCAGGCCGGGCAGAAAAACGCGGTATGAGACCGCGTTTTATTAGTAAGGTAAAAAATCTGAAATTAGGTGAAATAGGTCAAAAAAAAACTAACAAAAAGACGCAGTCTGGGACCGCGTCTCTTGTTTTTTTATTATTTTTTTTCAGAAAAATTGAAACGGGGAAAGTGGAAGAGACAGGGAAGGGCCGGAGGAGAGAGGAAGGGGCGGAGGGAGAGAGAGGAAGCCGGAGGAGAGAGGAAGGGGCGGAGGGAGAGGGAGGCGGAGATCCGGAGGAGAGAGGAAGGGGCGGAGGGAGAGAGAGGAAGCCGGAGGCCGGAGGAGAGAGAGGAGGCCGAAGGGGGGCGGGGAGAGGGAGGCGGAGATCCGGAGGAGAGAGGAAGGGGCCGAGGGAGAGATTCGGGTGACGAATTAGGGTTTGGTGTTCCCTGGAGCGGATGAAGCCGTGGGGCTGGTGAGGGCGAAATTGGGGGGTTTCGGGGAAGAAAGCAAGGGTGTCACCGGAGAGAGGGTCGACGACGGCGAGGAATTCGGGGCGGGTGTGAATGGGGTGGTCCGGGTTGCCAGGCTGGAAGGAGATGGAGTAGGTGGAGATGATGAGGGTTTTGCAGGGGTGAAAGGGAAGGCCGGGGCGGGCGGAGGAGGCGAGGAGGAGGAGGGAGAGGGCGGGCAAGAGGAGGGAGAAAGAGGCGGAAGCCATGGTCGGCGTCGGGTTTGAGAAATGAGATGGAAATGGAGAACATATCAGTGTCTTCGCTCCCTCCTCTATGGCTTCCTCTCCCGAGCCATCGCCTCTATGGCTTCCGCTCCCTCCGCCCCTTCCTCTCTCCTTCGCCTCCCTCAGGCCTCCGTCCCTTCCTCTCCCTCCCTCCTGGATCTCCGGTGCCGCTCCCCCTTCCTCTCTCTCCCTCGGCCCCTTCCTCTCTCCTCCGGATCTCCGCCTCCCTCTCCCCGCCCCCCTTCGGCCTCCTCTCTCTCCTCCGACCTCCGGCTTCCTCTCTCTCCCTCCGCCCCTTTCTCTCTCCTCCGGATCTCCGCCTCCCTCTCCCTCCGCCCCTTCCTCTCTCCTCCGGCTTCCTCTCTCTCCCTCCGCGGCTCCGCCCTTTCCTCTCTCATTCGGCCCTTCCCTGTTTCTTCCACTTTCTCCGTTTCAATTTTTCTGAAAATAAAAATAAAAAAACAAGAGACGCGGTCTCTTTTGTTAGTTTTTTTTTACCTTTTCACCTAATTTCAGATTTTTTACCTTACTAATAAAACGCGGTCTCAGACCGCGTTTTTCTGTCCGGCCTGCAAAAAATGAATATTTGTGTAAATATTTTAAAAGTTTGAATGTTTTGTTAATTAATTATTTTTTAGTGAATATTTTGAAAAAAAAATTTATATTTTGAGAGAATCTAAATAAAAGATATTTCGAGTTTTTATCATCCGCCGATTTTTTTTTTATATCTATATTATTTTTTGTGGAAAAATAATCTATATTTAGATTATTATTATTTTTTATTTATTGGAATCTATCTAAATTATTTATAATATTGTATTAATGTATTATCCATCCACGGGACGGGGCCTACACTAGTATTATCTCTAAATTCAAAACCGACCTAGTGTGGATTGTGGGGAATGGCCGAACAATAAGGTTTTGGGAGGATTGTTGGGTCTGCCATGTAACGGTCCGAACATAAATATCCGGGTTACATTTTGAAGGTTGAATACCTTCGTTCGGATCTTGCAATCCAAGTGCGGATCGAGGTTTCAAACCTCAAATATTAATGTTGAAAGCGGGGATTTCAAACCCCAAAATAGCGGAGAGCCGTTGGGAACCCATAACCTGTCCTATAGACTAAGTCGCTCAAATTCATTTCAAATGCAAAGTTACGTAAAACTAAAAGCGGATACAACTTGCTAATATTCGCCCAGAACAACTTCCCGTCATAGAAGCATGGATTAAACATAATCTGCAAACAAACCTAAAAACAATATGCGGGGTAAGGATCAGACATGTTTAAACATGCTCCTCATCCATTATCATTAAATATCAGGCATCATTACAGAAGAACTCATCATATCAATAAGGCGGAATCAGACATATCAAAAATTTTATCCTAACACACAAGTAACATCCCCATTTTGCTTATCATTAGGTCTCATCCTTAACGGGTCATAAAATCAAGAAATTCATGCAACTCAACACTATTCATAAAAGATCACATTCCTACGACTTATTGCACCGTCCTCAAGCTCCTAAAGCTAGTGACGACTGACGATGCCCTGGAAAATAGCCCTATTATTCAACGGGGATATGACGTCATAAGTAGGCCACCCAAACGCAAGACATCTGGAACACTATAAAGCACATCACGGTCACTACACTTAGCCAGGCCATAACCAAGCTCACAACCCTAAGTATAACAATCTACAAACATTGCGATCGAAGTCATAGTGCTCCTAAGCGTAGACCCCATAACAGGGCTCACAAATACCTCGTGGCTCCTTAGGGCAAAGACAAGCAGCTCCCTGTTCTAGCACCTCTCCGTTAATGGAGCCACGTGTGACTCCCCTACCCTCTGGCATGAGTGCATACGTTACACGTGTCCCTTGTCAATCCACGAGGTCGCCAGCCAGCTGCTCGCTTAGCCCCCTATAAATACCCCCCTTCAGACCTCCAAGCAGGGAATTCGATTCAAGAGAGAAGAAGAAGAGCTCTGTATATCTCCCTGACTTAAAACCCTCTGAAATACCCCAAAGTATTTTTGGGTATTTATGTTTTAAAAATATAAGGATAAGATTTTAAAATAAAAGAATTTATAAAATTCTTTATGATATATATATATATATATATATACCTTATTATTCGGTTCTTAGTATTTAGAACATGACACTCAAGTTGACATTATTATTTTTCATTGTGAAACTTATTTTAACTACAATAAAGGATTGGTATTATCATTTCTATTATTAGTATTAATCTCAAAATAATTAATTTTATAAGTGTAAAGGTTGATTGGAAATCATTATTTTATTTGAAAAGTGAATTATTTCAATATTCATTGTGATATAACCTTATGCAAAATAAGTATGATATATGACCCAACTTATATATTTAACGTATCTTATAACTAAAAGGTTAAAATGAATTTATTATAAAGTTTGAAGTATTATAAAAGTTTATTCGAAATAGTTATTCTAGAAAAAAAAGATACATATTGTGATTTATTAAAAATGATATATATATATATATATATATATATATATATATATATATATATGATTTTATCTTATCATATATTTATTTTTATATTATGTCACACACCTAAGGTAAGACATAATAAAAATAAAAGGCAAATTAAATAAATAGGGATGTAAGTAGATATAAAATCAAGCATTTGGTTTTGTTGAAACGGATGAACCGGCACAAATAAAAAAAACCGAACCGGGTTCGGCGGACCCATCTGCTTCTTCTTCCTTCGTTAGAAAGCTCAAGAGCTCCAATGGTGGACTCATCCCTCCTTAATTCAATTCAACACGTATTAAATACAGGTCTTATCCAAAACTCAATGCCAAACGTTACTAAATAATCAATTCGTGGTTTTATTGATGAATCTAACCTGAAATCCGTCCAAATTTATAAAACCCTAATTTTCATGGCTTGACCAATTGATGTGGAGAGAAAGTATGAAACTCCCAATTTATTATATAAATTGAATCCTCTCGTCAATACCGATTCAATGACGCATTCAATTCTTGATTCCATTCACATTGCAATGCCGATATTATAAGAAGGGAAGTCGGACCTTTTCGAAGGACATTCCACCATTGATAGCCACGACTCGAGCTCCTAACCTATGGGATAGTGTTCTAAACACCTTACTCTAAAAATTCCATTCAATATCTTTTGAAAGAAAACATCCAAAATTAAAACGCCCAATTTTGGGTTGGAGATCGTCGGAGAACAGCTGCGCCACCTCCCATCCGCTGCCGCCGCCTCTAGAACCGTCGGGAAGGAGCACCCATCCGCCAGGAGTCCATAGCCACCGACTCCTTCCACTGCCATGCCTTGTCGAGGCGCCAGGAAGCCGTCGAAGCCGCGACGAAGGGTCACCGGAAAGCTTCTGTAGAAGTTCTGTCGGGAGGGAGAAGGGGCTGATTTAATTACACAAAACCTCCCAAACTCTCAGTTTTGGTAAAATATGCCCCTATTTCAATTCGAAAATTATCAAGATTAACCCGCAGTTTTAGAATGTATCTAACTCGCGTTAAATCTTATTAATTCGCAGCGGTCATCTCAAAATCCGACACCCAGATTTCGAGAAGGTCCTAAAGAGGATCACATTGGTATTTTTTTTTTTTTGATTAGGAAAAGATTCGGGTGGGCAAGCCCTACCCGGCAGCATCCTTGCGGATGAGGTCAATAAGACCTGGATTGTTGTGAATATGATTACCTCGGGCAGAGTGGCTAAGGTGTGCAACCTTATCAGCCACTCTATTGCCCATACGAGGTACATGAAAGTAACCTATTTCTTTTACAGTCGACAACATGACTTGAATATCGGAGAGGATCAGTTCAATCTCCCAAGGACATTTAGCCGTCTTGTTTAGATAGTCTATAATTATTTTGCAGTCACCTTCAACCTGGATTCTTTCAATGTGCAGTTGTAATACCTTCTGGATTCCCAGTTTGAGGGCGAGAGCTTCTGCCATGATGGCTTGCTGTTTTCCTAGTAATTTGTGCTCGATGGTGACAGGGCGGCCATTCCAGTCCCTGATAATGATACCTGCCGTACTGTCACCGTTGGCTAAAGACGAACCATCAAAATTAAGTTTGAACCACCTTAACGGAGGCTTGCGCCATTTAATTGGACGTTGTTTGTCGGTCTTTCTTGGATAGACTCTTGAGGAGGGATGCATATCGTCATCACCATCACCGTCGATCGCGGATGTTCTCTTCCAGTTATCTATGTGTGATCTGACCAGATGGACGGCAGTTTGGTGCTGGGGGATTGGTGCTTGTTGAAACAAGTTTTGGTTCCTGATGTACCAGGTAGTCCACCAAGCGAAGGATAGATCAGTCAGAGCGGCAGTCGTTAAGCTGGTTCCAAGGCTAGATAGAATGGGTCTGAAATCCCGGGACTAAATGATCATTCTTGTAATTGTTGTTTGTTCTTGACTCGGAAGTCGGTATATTTTCCGTATGAAAGGGCATTCCAGGAACAGGTGAGTCTCGTCTTCGGGGGCCGTATTGCATAGTGAACAAGTAGTTGGGACAGCCGACCCCCTGCACGATAGGCGCACAGCAGTGGGCAGTCCATTTTGTGCAATCTTCCATAGGAAATTCTTCACCTTAGGGGGAACATCAGTTTTCCAAATCCAAGCGTTCGTATCGGTCGGAGCTGAGGATTGTGCTGTTATCAGTTTGTAGGCGCTGGCTGTAGTAAACCATCCTTCCCTATCTGGCCACCAGTATATATTGGTATTATTTTCTGACTTTTAATTAATTTGATATTTCTTCGAATTAAATAAGTCAATTATTAAAATACCAATTAATTAATTTATTATTCGCATCTCGTAAATCATGTATGTAGATCCGCTGTCAATTTATTCAAATCTGTCACCAAGTCTTTGAAGTCCATAGTTGGTATCGAAATCCAACAAGGTGAAAAAGGCAAGTGACTTTCCGAGCCTTTGTGCTCACTTTGGTGCTTTCTTGTCTAGTTGTTTTCTTTCATTTGGTTGCTTGCCAAGTTAAATAAAATAAATTACAATTTACCTGTTTTGTGTGATTTATTTAACAATCAGTTTGGATTTGGCAAGTAAAATTGGGTTAAGTTATTATTTGACCTTAATATAAAATAATAACATATTTTACCCACCATTTCTTTAAAGCATGATTTATTATTGTTCTTTCATGCTAAAATGGTTAGGTATGGAACATATTGTTTCATTGATGTTTCCATCCATTATTTTATTTTATTTTATTTGGTATCCATGTTACCTTTAAATAATATGGATTACTTTTGTATTGTGTGATCACTTAAGATATATCATTAATCAATAGTGAAAATTTGAGGATTGCGTGTTACGATCGGAACTCAATTGAATCAAGATCAGTGCAAGTAAAACGTATCAATCAATGCAAAGCAAAGTGAAAGTAATGTGTGAAGTAAAGTGAAAGTGATGTGGTAGAGTCAGGTCGGAGCCGTTATTCTCCGGTCTAAAAGTTTCATGAAACTCACACATTCCGAACGCGCATATATTATCTATCGGAATGTTACACTACCAAATAAAAAGGTTTTAGGTCGTTATCCGCTATTGAGAGCGGGACCGGTATCCTATGATTGTTAATTAATTAAGAGGTGTGTGTCGAATGAAATGTGTAACCTATCAAAGTGTTAAAATGTGTAACATTATATAAAGTTGTGCTCAAGCTATTCAACGTGAGGAAAGTGAAGTTGTGTTCAAGCTATTCAACGTGAGGAAAGTGAAGTTGTGTACGTTCAAGCTATTCAACATGAGAAAAGTGAAGTTGTGTTCAAGCTATTCAACGTGAGGAAAGTGAGTGAAGTGTGTGATAGACATTTGGTTTCATAGTGATCACAATTAATTCAAGTTATATCATATCCCATCTGTACTCAGGATATGGTTCCTAAGGGTGCTTGTCGCCCACTTCTTATGTTATTCAATCCTTCGGGATTATCCGTGTCATAACAGTTGTGTCGTCAAATTTTTATCCCATATAAAATACTCTAATAATCGCATTCAGGTTTAATTCATACCTATAAAGGTCAATGAGTATAGATCTGAAGTAGTCCCAGTTTTCGAGCCGTCACTTGCTAGTTCTCGCGAACTAACCGTCCTTTGTTAATTTGGACGGCTAGGGGTTCATTGTCTTCATACAATACCCTAGTCTCCAGTTCGCAGGTTAAGGTCGAGTCTCCGAAGAGAAGTTTAAGAAGAGTAAGAAGACATTTTATTATTTAAAGTTGTTAGAAAATATTGTAAAAAGATTTAAGTGTTTATTTTTACCAAGTCTTCCGTTGTAATGTTTTAGTGTATTGAATATTGTAATTTGAATTATACGTTTAATAAAAAAAATTATTGTATTTTAAGACTTCCGCTATTTGTATTTTATTTTGTTATCATCTTGTTTATGGGAGCATGGTAGCATGTCCCTATAAGCCTAAGGTGGTTACGAAGACCTTAAAGTCCAAGTAATCACTGGCGCTGCAACACTCCCTCGTTTACAGAAGGGGGTGTTACACCCTCGGAGTCGAGTTCTTAAGGTCTTTGATCGGATAAGAACGTATCTGGAATAAGAACGTCATCTTGAGTATTCCCTCTAAACACGACAAACCGTACTCACATCCTCGCGAGTCAAAAGCTTTATTGCAACCACTTGGACCAATAGCACACGAGCTGACCCTTACCCATCCTGATTGGGCTCGCATGTAATAAAGGACTTTTGTCATCACCTTGAGGTAATAAGTATAGGTGAAATTCCAGAATCGCGTCATTGGCGTCGTCTGTGGGAAATAAAAATAGAACAACGTCGACAATTGGATAACAAATTCAAGCAAAGTACAAAACGATCAGAAAATAAAAATACAACGGAAATTGGATAACATACTACAAAGGAACAAACAAAACAACATCGCTACTACTCCACAACTTATTCGCTTGCTTCCAAAACAATAATCGTATAGCGGCTACTCCCTTCATACTTAAAAATGATCAGAGAAGCCCCAACGCGTAGCTCACTATCATCTACAAATGCACGCCAACCGGGGCCATACCTGAGATTTAAAAGGCCTGAGGCGAGATATCAAATTGGGCCCTTAATTATATAATAATTAAATTTTTTTCCTACAAAAATCCTATTAAATCACATAAAAATTTAGTGAAACTATTGGTTTTTTCCTAATTCCTTACCCACCTAATAACATTTAAATTGTGCTAAATTTATAAATTATATATAAAAATTCACCGATTTATAAATAAAATAAATTATTTCAATAAAGTACCATAACAAATCAAGAGAATAGTTATAAAAAAATATTCTAACAAATTAATTTAATTGATTCAACACCTAATCAAAAAAAAATTAACAGATTCAACTTTATTTTTAGGTATAATAATGAGGGCACAATATTTTTTAGGAGAAGAATTATTTTTTTTTCTTGAAGTAGATTACTGTATTTTTTAACTTCAAAAAAAATATGTTAGAAAGAGAAAAAAAAAGAGTTAAAAGCAAGAGTGAGTAGGCATGTAGGGTAGGTATCTTCAAGAAAATTATGTCAGAACATGCACGTGATCTTTCACCAAAAATAAACAGAACATATATGCTTCAGGATTTGGGTCATTAATTTTTTTTTTTAATATTGAGTTTGGGCTAGGAGTATACAAATATTGGGCCCTTAAGATTATTGGGCCTGAGACGAGGGCCTGTTTGGCCTCCCCTCAAGTCCGGCCCTGACGCCAACCTTCCGTCATAAAATAATGACCCTGGCTATCCCGAAACACCCTTACGCGAAATTCCTGTCCAGTATGGGAAACTAAACAAACATGGTCCACAACCACGCGACCATACATATCACTGAAAGAATCCGGTAGCGGCTGCAAATAAAAAAAAAAAGAAGCAAAACTCTATTAAAAAAGCCCAGGAATACGAAAACCACGAGTAAAAGGTCAGGAGAATTACCAAGAATTCAAGCTTCTCCTCAGAATCGATAGAACGGAAAAAATCGCGACAACTCTGATTAGGAGAGGTCATGGTTTTTCGCTCCAGTTCAGGGAATAAAAACAACATGCAAGGAACAATCGCTCTAGTTCAGGTCACTCCCCACGCTCTCTTATATATCGACAAGTAAAGCTAATTGTATTCGATATTATTTTTAATTTTTTCGGTCCAGATCTTTTCCAAGATAATCTGCATGCAGAACAACTGGCGAAATATCTGAACACCACCCTGCTGCCCTAACTTCCCATGTCACGTCAGGAACAGTCGTTTCCAGCTCATGAACAAACAAAAGAGCAGACGATCATATATATCACGCATAGAGCCCGAAGCAGAGATCCATAATGATAATTATACAGAAAAGTCATTGCAAACGACCCGGTGATTAACTTAAACAAAATACTAATTAAAAGAGACGGATTAACAAGTACAGAACAAATAAAAGTTCCGCCTCGTTACAAACCCACAAACATCGCCTCGCGATCTGATTACACTATTCATCTTCGAGCCTGAGCACTTTGACGAGAGGGTTTCTCGACCAAATAAATTTGTAGTCAAGACCCCGCTATAGGATAGTGGAGTTAAGTTCGTCCTCAAGAGAGAAGTCGGCGGTTCTAGGTTTAGTTGGTTTCGGGGTTGGGGAATAGCAGGAAGAGGTGACGAGGGTTGTTGTCAGCGTCGACTAAGACTTGGTCTATGTCGAGGGATGGAGGGGGAAGTAGTGGTCGATGTCGGATATCTGTACAGAAACTTTAAAATAAAGAAAATAGAATAATAAAAGTGCAAACTTCCAAGGTTAGGGATCACCACAACAATAAACATATGTGTAGATTATAAATCACATAAAGATGCATGTTTTATATCAAATAACTTTTGTCATTAACAAATAGGAATATAGAAGCTTTCGCATAGTGTTACTATCTTTTCTTAATTAGAATTAGTCGACTTTTGCAAATAAACCCTAATTACTATCCAAATTCATAATAAGATCGATTTCGCTTCAATACTCCAAATAAGAAATTTCCTCAACTCTCGCAAAGGATTAAACACATAGGTAGATGATGATAAAGACATACAAATTCATAAATTCATAAATCAAACACACATGTCTATGTTGGGATCACCCCAATCCTAGAAGAGGGAAATTAGAAACAAAACATAATGAAAGAAAACAACTTTAATATTAAACTAAAATTAGAACTTACAACCATTCGACTCCTTCCTCTTCCTTCTCTCTCTCGCCTCCTATCTCCTTGCATCTGAAGACGACTTGGCTTGAATTGTTGAAAATCAGCCCCCCTAAGGCTTTATTTATAGGCCACAATATCATCTTCAAAAGACCACCATCGCTATAACAGAAGGGAGGGCATCAACTATGAATTGAATTAGAAAACATAACTTCACTTGCATATCAATTCAAAGCATCCACTACAGTAGCTTTAACATATTGCATTTTAGTTGTACTTCACAACTATGACAAAAAGTTGATGTTTTGAGATCACACAAGTTAGCCATTAACTAAGCTCAGCTAACATAATCTGAACCACACACATCAATATACTTCAAAAATGGGCTAAATAACTTACAAATAACCTACTCAGTTTCTATTGAGCTTTGATATGTTTGGTTTTTTCTTGAAGGACAGCTGGTTTCACCACCCAGCATTCTCGTCTTGGTCATCCCAAAAAGCATATTCTAGCTAGTCTAGCTCCCTTTGATGGCATCACCGGTGATATAACTCTGCTTCATGTAAATGCATACAAAGCAATGCGACAGTGAGCTCAGACCAAGCACAACGACAATCTATAGAACGTAGACAAGGGAAGAAGTCGCAACAACACGCAGGTGCTAGAAGTCGTTTCTTCGGTTGGGTAGGCAATTTTGGGAGGCTAGCAAAGAACCAGGTTCTCTGGCTAAAACAGACAAGTGACCTGGCCTAAATGCCAGGTAGAAAACACAGTTGTAGCCTTGTGGGTGGCTACCAGAAAACAACCTTACTGTGTGAGTGATGTGAGAACTGAGAACTACTTCACAAGTTCACAGTCCAAATTGCTAGTGCAGCTACAAACAATAAGGTTGTGATAAGGACCAAAAAGCTTAACATGGACTAAATTAAAGGAGTTCAGATCTATGTGTATCATTACAAGCAAAATCTCCTAACAAATTAATGCTCGAGTTTAGATAAGGAAGCATACCCTAACCTTTCATGTTTATTCTCTCTTAGCAACTTTAACATGTAGAAAATTGACAATCACTTGGATCAATTTATTCTCTTCAACTAGAACATGAGATAAATCATTGCAAATTGTGGTAGCCGAACCGATGAATTCCTGATTACAAATTCACAATCACTAGAAGTGCAGGTCTCTCCATTACAAATTGACAACACCGATAGAGATAGGCCATGTAGTGTTTTTTTCCGTACAAAGTTTTATTTAAATTAGTTAAGAGATATAGTAAGATACGATACTCTAAGTTCATCTATTTAATGCCTCCAAAATTTTACTCTTTGTAATTGGAATTTTTGTGTCATTTGACATATTTCGTCATTGATAATCTTTGGGGCTTGTCTTCCATGCTAAAAAAATTGAACCATGTAAAGAAAGAAGTGAATCTGGAACTCGGAAAATGTATAATGTCAAAGATGGATTGCATGGATAATCTTCAACCAAGCTCTAGAAGATTAGCTATGTTTTCTTGCACGTTCATTTAATTACATAAACCACCTATCATATTTCTCTAGTGAAGAACCTCTTCTATTGGGTTTCTATATATATTTTTATAACATGCTGTCAAACTTCTTCAAAACTTAGTATCTCATTACATCTAGAGCTTTGGAACAAACTGAGATACTAAATTTGGCGCTTACGGTTTCGGAAATGTCCATTTGATATAATGATATTAGTATTATTGACCTTTTTCCTTGCCTCATATCATAACCATATAGAAAGAAAAACGATCATAAGAAGTCCTCTAATTACAGTGATTATTCAGTGCTGTGTACTACACACGTTTGCATAAGGACCTAAATGACTTGAAACAAAGTTTTCCTGTATAAAAATGCTATTTACATGCTTATTATTCTATGTATCTTTCAAGTGCCTCAGGTCACTGTAGGGAGTAAACCTGCAGTCCAGTTTCCGAGTGTACAACTCTTCCAAAGAGTGAGCCTGCTACCAATCAAGTACACAGACCGTGTTGGGCTTCGCAGTCAGCAGCGTGATCTTGCTCTTGTAAGCTAATGTAGTTTGTCTTTTTAAGCAATGAGATTTACTTGTTGTAAAATGTTGAATGAGATAGAGAATTGCAGGATGCACCTTCATCGTCTAGAAAACCTAAGGTCAAGAAGAAAGTAAATCAAGAGCATTTTTTTTCTGATGTGTCAGATCCTGCTGGGCATCAAGGTACGCTGAGTAAATAATTTTTACAAAAGTTGATTTGAGTTGCTATATAACATGTATTAGATTACATACTAGCTAAGTTACTAATGTTACTTTTTCTTATTTGATTTTACTTGTAGATTCCGCACTCAAGCGTTTCTGTGAAGCTTTGGAGGATTTTTGTGGTAGGGCAGAAGCTCATAGTGCTGATATAGATGAATCTCATAAACACTGTTAACAGGTCTCTCTATCAACTAGAAGTTCAGGTCTCTCCATTACAAATTGACAATCACTTGTACTCAAAGATTTGCAAGAACCACAGTTTTCAGAGTTGAGATGCACATAACCCTGAACTAACTATCAGCCTGCTTCCAAATAACAGATTATGTTTGTCTGGCACAAAAAGAACACCTTGCAGAATGACTGTCAAATTAAGAAGTCTGATTCAAAGTTCCATCTGAGAGACAAACTATACCTGTTTTAGACAGAACATTATCAAAAAGAAACAGCAAAACAGTTGAGGGTACAGGGTTGTATAAACAATCAAGTCACTAATCTGTAACATAATACAGTGTGCAATAAAGGATGAAAAAATGCCTGCATTTATGCAAAGCTGTCTCTAGAAATTTGTCTAACTTGAAAAGGGGCAAGAGAACAAAAGCAATGAGGATGAGAGCTTCTGTTAACCAAAGAATCGGCTTGTTTATTTTCACACAGTAGTAGACATATAAAGTAGTTCTGCATTGTTGAGAGAATCGTCTTCAGAAAAACATCACAGTTGTATTTCATTGCAGCAGTTAGCTTTAACATATTACATTGCAGCTGTACTTCATAAATCATAACTATGCCAAAAAGTTGATGCTTTGAGATCCCGTTAGCAAGAGAACGAACTATTCACACAAGTTAGCCATCAACTGAGCTCAGCTAACCTAATATAAACCACACATCAGGATACTTTACAAGATATTCGATCATCAGCGGACTAAATAAACTTATGGAAGGGGAGGTCCTTTCCCAGTTTCTCTTCATCCAACTTAGCCACCTGTGAATGGAGACACCTCCAGTTCATCATTGCCTCATGCAGCTGGAACCGCAGGGACTCCTCTACCTCCTTTGCCTTGTTCGCCCTTTCCTGCAGCTGTTGCTCCAGGATAGCCACATGGACACGGTAAGATGCATCAACCTCCATTGCTTCTTGGAGCTGAAGCTGAAGAGAGTAAGCCTTTTTTTCCCTTTCATCCCTCTCTTGCTCCAGCTTAGCCACCTGGGCACGTTGAGACGCCTTATCGTGATGATTAACCTCTGCCATGAGGTCAACGACATCCTTAAGAGATTCAATGATGCGCCTGGCGGTATTAAACGAATCATTCGACACTTCCCACGACTTTTTCAGCAAGACCTGAATCTCAGGCAAATTCCTCAATTTCATAATTTGTTCCTCCGTCTTGTTCTTCCGCAAGGCCTCTAGCCGTACCTCGATTTCAGCGTATCTCTCTTCATGGGTTTTATCCAGTTCAGCAATGGCAAGTTGGACAGCTGCACGCTATCAAAGTCGAAGTGCATTCTCTAATCATATTGAAATCGAGGAACACTTAACATTAAGAATCGGCTCAGGGGAGTCCTGGGAACAAACAAACTACTCACCTTCTCCCGAAGCCTCTGACGAGCCGATTCGGCCTGACTCGACATTTCAATGATTTCAATTTCGGTAGCAGCCATCACCTCGTCTAAATCGATCTCCATTCCTGTAGCAAGAAAAAGAGGGAAATTTGTACCAAAAGTGCATCTTCCATATAGGCTAGGGTTTCACAAGAGCCAGAGTTAGTGAATCCGGAGCTTACCAGAGACGCGCGAGAACGAGAGAGAGTGAGCCGAGAGGGAAGGGAAGAGCTGTGACTGCGAGGGACTGAATCTGCGGGAGAGGAGAGATTAACGAGATGACGAAAAGCAATATGGATTATGGTACGGTGTTTCGAAATTTGGGGTTTTGGGGAAGCAGAACAAAGATTTCAAATCTTTCTCGATTTCCCATGTATAATTTCACTTCCCGCAGCTATATGCCTATATCCGGGACCGGGGACCTACAGTAATCCATCCTGGAATGGTTCGCTTCCCAATGAAAAAATAATTACTTTTCACCCGTCCAGTAATTAAAATTTAAAACTTTTTTTAAAAAGACAAAAATAAATATATTTTTTTTTTGGAAAATTAAATACGGTATACACCATCCGTACCGAAATAGTTGTCCCCCTTTGACCATTTTCATAATTTTTAAGGGAACTAAAATTAGAAAGGGAAAAAGAGAATCTAACCTTAAATACAATCATTATCTCTTTCTTTATTAAACACTGTAATGAATGTTTTACGTCATTTTATGGCTTAATTAGCCCATCTTTGTACTCCCAGGGGGAAAATGATTGTTTTTTCCATTTACCTATACAATGCATTTAATCTTAGTGTAAAAATGGAAAGATTCACTAAAAGGGACAATTCATTTGTTACAAGAAAATTGACCCAAATTGACAATTATTTCGTTACGGAAGATCGGGTACAGTGTGTTCCATTACCTATACAATGCATTTAATCTTAGTGTAAAAATGGAAAGATTCACTAAAAGGGACAATTCATTTGTTACAAGAAAATTGACCCAAATGGACAATTATTTCGTTACGGAAGATCGGGTACAATGTGGTCCATTTAAGGGGTTGACCCTCCTACTCACAAGCATCTCCATATTTCCAAGGGGATTCGAACTTCGAACCTCTTAGCATGGGATGTAGTCCCACAACCACTATACCAACTTGTGATTGATAGTGTCTAAAATATCTAAAACGACTTAAATTATGAGACGAATGGAGTATTAGACTATCCACAATGGTTTTGTCTATAATGTATACATTTGCACAAGATGTGTAAAAATACACCTTACTTTTTGGTATTTTGCTCCAATGGTCAAATGTGTATTTTTTACACACCATTTAAATTGTCTTGCTTTTTGAAAAAGTTTTTGCACATGAGGGAGGTGATGTGCTCAAATTTGAACATTACATTATCAAATGTGCATATTTAAGGATGGAGACGGGGATAGTAGTCCCCACCCTGATCCCCGCCCCCGATGGGGAGTATAAAATCCCCGTTTTTATTTAGATCTTACCGAAGTTTAAATAATTTTGCTTTTATTTTTAAATTTTTACCTTATAACTTACATTTATAAGATATTATATGTAATATTTATATCATATTTTTTTACATAAGTTTAATAATATCTTATAGTAGTTTTCTAATAAATGAGGGGAACCGTGGGTTTTAAATGGGGAACTCGATGGGAAAACCCGTGGGGAATGCAAACGGAAAAAAATACGCGGGGGTGGGGATTCCCCGATGGGGACAGGGATCCGACGGGGATGGGGACGGGGGACATTTTTTATCCCCGAACGGGGACGGGGACGGGGAGGTGGGGCTTTTTACAAACGGGGACAAGGACGGGGAGGGTACTCTCGGCCCTGTTGCCATCCCTATGCACATTTTCACACCTTAAAAGTAACCAATGGAGCTAAAAAATACACATTTACACACAACCATTAGAGTTAGAAAAGTTTATGCCGAGTTGTCAACATTAGAGAGATTTTAGGGGTTTTGACCAATTATAATTTTCTTTTTCTCTTTAATCATTTTTTTTCATTCTTTTTTTTTTCTTCCTTTTCTTTTAATTCTCTTTTTTTTTCCTTTAATCCTACTAACTGTCTATATCTATATAAATTCTTAATTTAGAAGAGTTTATGCTGAGGTGTCAACATTAGAGAGGTTTTAGTGGTTTTGACCAATTATAGTTTTTTTTCTCTTTAATAATCTTTTTTTTTTAATTCTCTGACGAAACTCGAATTTCAGGTTTCCACTTCGGCGGGACCCGGGGGTGGACCCTGTGGGACCCAGGGCGCTCTCGATGGGCTTAACTGACCCGCACCGAGAAACTCGGCGCGGCCCAACCTGTGTCGCGAGAAGAATGGAGCCCTTTAGGGCCTCCCCTACTGTGAAGTTTCATCAACGAAATGAGGACTCGTCGTTTACCTGTTATTCACCGTTCGATTTGGTGAAATGGTCGCGATTTTATGGATCATCACCTCAGACTGATGGCTTGTGATGGAGCACTTTTCATTTAGATGCGGATGTGGCCTAACTTCATCCGCGGAGCGTTTTTCTCTCCTAATTCCGAGTACCTGCTTCCTAGTCCTTACGTGGAGATTGTCTTCTTTCTAGTCCGCTCTACTCTCTCTCTCCTCTCTTTCAGCCCAAAAGTCCCTCTCTTTCGATTAGATTTTCCTTTTTATAGTTGACAGGGAGTCCCCTGTCCTTCGCCACGTGTTGCTTTTAGATGGACACGTGTTTACTTCGTGGGGTGTGGGCATGTAAGGCACGTGGCCACTTTCTTTGTCTGCGGATGACATGTCAAGAAGGTGGGTGGTCATCTTAACCCGCGGACGACATGTCAAGGTAGATGGACACGTGTTTACTTTGGTCGCCTCGTCCCCATTATCATTATTATATTCCTTTTATTTTAGATGTTTTTCGGCCGGTTTCATCATTCTCCTCTTTTCTTCCTTTTCTTTTAATTCTTTTTTTTCTTCTTTAATTCTACTAACTATTGGGCTTAATTAAAAACATTGAATTCAATCTAATATACTTATTGAGCTTAACTCAAATTCATTTACCAACTATCTATATCTATATACTATATTAATTTATGTCACATGTTCTCTCCATGTTCAAAGTTATTTGTAAAAATATTATTTACATAATATCATTTTATTATTGTAACTATATTTTCTAATATTATTTTTTGAAAAATATTCTAATATTAATTACCCAATATTATTTCATGTTACATTTTTTAACCAATGAGATTAATTCAAAACTTTTATCTTTCACTATTTATTATTTATTTTTCTCTTTATTAACCCAAGTGTATTTTTTCTATTATTTTTAACATATTTACTAATCAATGGGTTTAATTAAAAATATTGAATTAAATCTAATGTTTATGATTTATCTATATCTAAATATATTTTATAAAAAAATCGCGTCATGGCGCGGGGATCGTACTAGTTTATCTTATTTAATTAAGTACTACACATGTTAACTAAAATATGTTTTTTTTTAATTTCATATTTATTACTAATAAAAATTATTTTTAAAAATATAATTTTTGATATTTTATATAGTCTTTGTCATCTACATAAGCAGTGTGAATACTAAATAACATGTTTTATTGAGTGCTTAGTCAAATTATTCACAAAATAAAAAATATTTACCAAAATATTTAGGGTTTGAAAGTATTTGTCAAAATATTTACCAGGGTCTCACTTATCTTTTATAATTTTCCTTAAAAAGCAAAAATCATAAATATTCACCATATCTTTGTGTAATTTGCATTAATATCCTTCAGTTTTACTTGTTTAGTTTATATTCCACATTAAAAATTTATAATTAGAACATTGATCCTGTAATTTGGTGGTATCAGAGCCAAGTTAATTAAAAATAATATGTATTTATCTATAAGCCAATCTGGAAATATCTACTAATTGTCCCCATAAAACTTATCCTCATGCTCTACATTTAGATATAAATGATAAGCATTTTTTTAGCAATTTTAATTATCATTTCAGACCAACTTATATATCTAAAATTAGAAATTAAAAATTTGAACAACTATATATTGATCTTAGCGGTAAGATTTTTAAAACTGTAAAAGAAACTAGTAAGTGTACATCACTTCACCAATCTAAAAGTCATCAACGAAATTAGCCATTAGATAAGCCTAAAATTAGGTGGTAATATCAAGAGAGGAGATGCTTTTAAATATAGTTATCCATTTAAAAAATCCAAAAAGAAGTTCTATACCAGATTAGATAACAATATAAAGAAAAAATGAATTATTGTAGAAGAAAATCAGGACGAAAATCAAATCCTTGAAAATGAATCAACATCCATTTCAATAAACAATGAGATTTAGAACTAAGTCGGATGACCCGGAATGGAAGCTGAAATTACATAAATTCAAAACTATTGAAACCAACTTCATGAACCAAGAAGTTATGAGCGACGATGAGTCTGAAAAGAACTCAGATGAAGAAGTTGTATATCATCAAATAAATCTAAAAGATATGGAAAACATTCTCATATCTAAAGATTAATTAGATGAAATATGAAGACAAAGAAACTGTATATCATCAAATGTGAAATTCTATTATATAAGGATTTCAATTGACTAATTAGAAAAAGTTACAATACGCTTGTAACTTTGTAAGTCTCTCTAAAATCGGAAAAATTGAAATAAGCAAAAACAAGTTTACCCACATGTAGAATTTGACCCTTCTTGTTATCAGGACGCCCATTTTATCACCATACGCGTTGTGGACATCCTGATTCCGGAGGATGGTAATGATAAAGACCAAACTGTCATCAACATGTCCTATATATATGTCAGCAAGTCATCTCCATCCACAAGAGCTATTGGCAAGAATGTTGATCTTTTTCGGCACTAACATCCGGTGTCGAGGGTGCTTGTTGCCACCATCGACGGCCTGTGTCGGTAAACTCTCTCCTACAAAATACCCACGCCAGCCGCCCTCTTCACAATTTTTTCAGAGCTTTGCCGACTTTGGAAACCGGTGTCAGTTGGACCTTTACCGACACCGGAAGTCGGAGAACAAACCGTGTATATATATGATGACAAATTACCGTCCCGATAGCAAGCCGGTTAATTAGTCCATGAACCTTTTAACTCTTTGACATATCAAATACGGAGCACATGCTTATTCCAATGCAGAGTTTGACACATAAATCCTTCATATATTTTGAGACCCCATCATGAAAACTATAGATATTGCACACTTATACAACAATAGACACAAAATTAGTTCTGAATCGTTATAACAGAAGGGAGGACATCAACTATGAATTGAATTACAAAACATAACTTCACTAGCATATCAATTCAAACCATCCACTACAGTAGCTTTAACATTTTGCATTGTAGTTGTACTTCACAACTATGACAAAAAAGTTGATGTTTTCATTGTTTTGAAATCACACAAACTAGCCATTAACTAAGCTCAACTAACATAATATGACTGAACCACACACATCAATAACTTACTCAGTTTATATTGAGCTTTGATATGTTTGGTTTTTTCTTGAAGGACCTTCGCACCACCACCGCCTTCATATCAGCTGGTTTCAGCACCCAGCATTCTCGCCTTGGTCATCCCAAAGAGCATATTTTAGCTAGTCTAGCTCCCTCTGATGGCACCACCGGCGATACAACTCTGCTTCATGTAGATGCAAACATGGGGCACGTCGCTTTCATAGTGTTTGCATGTAACATACAAAACACTGCGACAGTAAGCTCAGACCAAGCACAACATCAATCTGTGAAACGTAGACAAGGGAAGAAGTCGCAACAACACACAGGTGCTAGAAGTCGTTTCTTCGGTTGGGTAGGCAATTTTTGGAGGCTAGCAAGTAACCAGGTTCTCTGGCTAAAACAAACAAGTGACCTGGCCTAAATGGAAGGTAGAAACACAGTTGTGGCCTTGTTGGTGGTTACCAGAAAACAACCTTACTGTGTGTGAGTGATGTGAGTAAATTTCACAATAAGATTCAAGTGAAGTTTCACAAAACAGTAGGAACCTCATAGATGCAGCTTCAGAATCTCACACAATTGCTTTTAACTTCAGTCTCGCTGGGTCAAGCTATCCTGAGGTTTTGGATCGTATTTGAACAAAGGCAAAGACAAAACCCATAAATAGTTACAGTAGTTAACACAAGCATCATCCAGAGCAATGTTTGAAATTGTCGATGCAGGCAAAAGAAGCTAGAGTTTGAAATTGCTGGTGCAGCTAAAAACAAGATGATGTTTTCATCATGAAGTGAGGATTAAAGTTTAATGTCATGGTTTCTTAGAAGGGAATTGCCAAGTTCCATAGCTACATGAATAATAAGGTTGTGATAAGGACCAAAAAGCTTAACATGAACTAAATTAAAGTTCAGATTTATGTGTATCATTACAAGCAAAATCTTCTAACAAATTAATGCTCGAGTTTAGACAAGGAAGCATACCCTAACCTTTCATGTTTATTCTCTCTTAGCAACTTAAACATGTAGAAAATTGGCAATCACTTGGATCAATTTATTCTCTCTATCAACTAGAACATGAGATAAATCATAAATCATTACAAATTGTGGTAGCCGAACCGATGAATTCCTGATTACAAATTCACAATCACTTGGAGTTTTTTTCCGTGCAAAGTTTTATTTAAACTGGTAGTAAAATAGGAGACTCTAAAATAATCTACTTAATGCCTCCAAAATTTTACTCTTTGTAATTGGAATTTTTGTGTCATTTGTCCTATTTCGTCATTGATAATGGCTTGTCGCCAATTTTATATGGTATAAAGCCTAGGGTTTGACGCCAAAAAATGAAGAGAGAGGGTGATGTGATGTTGATGTGATATTGTGGTTCCCTTTTCCATTTTATATGGTATAAAGCCTAGGCTTTTCATTTTTTTCTTCTCCCACGGTTGCTGAAGTAGAAACTCATGGAGAGAGAAATGGGAGAGAAGGAGAATGTTCCATCATGGAAGACAATCTCCCGACTTGTTGTTCTAGTTGCAGAGCACTTGTCGGCTTCAAGATGTGCCCCTGTTAGTGATCAAAATCTCCGTGTCAATGTGATGCCCCAGAAACCTTTGTTGGCAGATGAAAGGGGTAAGTGTTTTATGTGAAGTACTCTTCATCTATGACGTTAGATACCCATCAATCTCTCTTCTGAACTTTGGTTTTGTTTTCCAGGTGGAAACATCTTGGTATGCGTCACTCTCATCCTCCATGGTTCTTGGGTGGTCGAGAAAGGTACATGGGTGTATGTGGGTGCGAAGACGCTCAAGAATATCATGATAAAACAGGACATCGACTTCAACTCTTTGAAAAACGTAATCAGGCCGAAGGGTGGCGATGGTGCCTCATATGCAGAGTGGGTGTTGTCGTACGTGCCGAAGTCGAAAGAAGGGGGTCGTCCGATCATTATTGATGATGATGACGACCTCGAGGCATTTAAATTTCTGAACTTGAAGTGTGGAGAAGACCTGCCGTGGAAGAACGCCTCAGTGGGCCACCCTCCTCGCAAAAAGTGGACAATTTGGTTGAGATTGTTAATGATGAGACATCTGGTAAGGCACATCAAACCTCCTTGTGTGTAGAAGGTTTGTTACATGATGGGGGAGAGGTGACCGAGGTCATAGGGAAAAGTAAGGAGCTGGTTGCGATGACCATTCCTGACAAAGGTACTACATCAGGTGACAAGGGAATGTGTTCATGTGACAGGGTACAGAGTCTGGATGCGATGGACATTCCTGACAAGGGTAATACATCAGGTGACAAGAGAATGTGTTCAGGTGACAGGGTACATGGTCTAGAGGTGATAGAGTTTGGTGACACGGATACCTCTTCGCTTCTCCTCGACACTCCGACAACGGCGGGATCTTTCGGCCTCCCCCCTTTCCAAATGTTGTGAGCCTAATTCGCCATGTTTTATACTTACTTTTATATCATTTTCTGCATGCATTTCATACATTTGGGCTAGAATAGTACAAAATCTATGTAGTTTATGCTTATTTGCCAAATTATGGAATCTACACCAGTTTCTGTTTAATTTCGCAGAAATCGAGGCATTTTACAGCAGTTATGAGAAAGGGAGAAAAGCTTGAAGACAACTACAGAAGTCCGAGTTCAAGGAGTAGTGGAAGCAGGACAAATCAAGCTGGAAACGAGAAAATCGAGTCGACACATCTGATCGATATCGAGTATTGCAAGTCGATATCGAGTTAAGTCATTCGGTTTCCACCCAGAAAGTGCCAGATCGAGTGAATCTGAAGAAAAGAGGTCGATATTGAGTTGATATAGTCGATATCGAGTGCCCCATATCGAGTGAAGATCCAGAAGTCGACCCAAGAAGCTGGAAGAAGAAAGGAACAGGTCAATATCGACTTGTCTTGGTCGATATCGAGTTGAACCTTGTCGATTTGCACCCTGGAGGCCAGTATCGAGCAGCTGAAGTGATGTCGGAAAATTACAGGTCGATATCGACCTACCTAAGTCGATATCGAGTTGACACCCAGTGGCTGATTTCGAGCATATCCGAGTTCTAATCAAAGTTCTATCCAAAGTCCAATGGAGATATCCACAAGATCAAATTCTATCAAGATCTATCAAAATGGAAGAGATATTTATCTACTTTAGATATAATTCCTTGTTGATTTATTTCCATAATTTTTTTATCTTATATTATTAGATAGATTTAGATATAGTTGTTCCATCATAGAATAGCTACATGGAACACTATAAATAAGGCTTTAGAGGCTGGATTTTATTCATTCAATCATCCAAGCTACAAGCCAATAGAGAGAGAGAGAGAAGTCGAGTAGGAGAGAGAGAAGTCTTGGAGCCGAGTGGAGTTTGTAAAGCGAGAGTGGAATTGGCTTTATTCGGTTGTAAGTCTTATTTAGTTTATTTAATGCAATTTATTTTCTTGAAATCTTTGATGAGTTTATTCATGATGAAGAGCGAGTAGTCACCTAACTTCTAGGGTCGGGGTGAGCCCGACAGTAGCCATGTGAAGTGATGCGGTAAAGGTACAATCTTTTAATGCGATTTCGTCTTCTATCCCTATGAGCATGATTCTTTTGCGAAAGTTGAAGGTGATCCTTGTTTGTGTTATTCAAGCGAAAGTGATCTTAATGCAACTTGGATTAATTATGTGAAAAAGGGTTAGTAACACTTAGGGTTTATGCGAAAGCCTCTATATTCCTATTTGTTAATAACGAAAGTTATTTGATGAAAAGCATGATCTTTTATGCCTTTATGTGTTATTTTACATGGTTATCGTTGTGGTGTTGAAACCCTGATCTTGGAAGTCTTTTATTTTACTGATTTATTTTACAAATTTCGGATTTAAAGTTTCTGTCAAGTCGATTTCGAGTGCTTACAGTCGATTTTCCAACTCGATATCGAGTATCCCAGGTCGATATCGACCAAGTTTCTGCTTTTGTTCTTTTTCTGCTTTTCTCTGTTATTTCTGTTTGTCTGGTTGATTTTCTGCTGAGTTTGGAACTGAAAAGGCGGGCGCTGACACGCTTCCTCGTGGATCGATCCTGACTACCTTCTACTACAACGGGAGGAAGTCTTGTATTTATTTGCTGAGACAGGGAGTCAGTCTGATTTTATATTTATATTTATTTCATACTGGACCATCCTCCTGCAACAACACCAAATCGTCGGCTATCCCAAGTGTGGTGGCGACTGATGGGGAGAGAGTGTGTGATAATGATGAATTTATTTTCTTTTGGAAATTTTACAGGAAACCATCCCTTATTTATTAGGCTTTTCATTTAACCACCCCTTATACAAAACCTTTCACTAAACCACCCCTTATTGATTAGGCTTTTCATTTAACCACCCCTTATACAAAATCTTTCACTAAACCACCCCTTATTGATTAGGCTTTTCATTTAACCACCCCTTATACAAAACCTTTCACTAAACCACCTCTTATATAATTCTGTCAACAGATAACCACCCCTACCTCTATTCCATCCAATTTGATGTTAAAAAATTATGAAAAGACCAAAATGTCCTTTTTAAAACTATCCATCTTTGACTCTCTTGCCTCTGCTCGTGCTCGATTTATCTCAGTTCTCTAGTGGTGGACTGGTGGATCACGACTGGCTTGGCGGTGACTCGGGTGGTACTCGACTGGATTCACTCTCTCTCTCTCTCTCTCTCTCTCTCTCTCTCTCTCTCTCTCTCTCTCTCTCTCTCTCCCTCTCTCCCTCCAGTCTCCGCCCGCTCTCGCAAGTTCGCAGCGGGTGAACTTGCAATTGCAGAACGAATAGGTTGAACTCTGAACTGATGAACTTGTGATTTAATTGAACGAATAGGCTGAAATCTGAAGCCGCTCAACTTGTTAATTAATTTCGAATGAACAACCCTCTTGATTTTGAACAAACATCAGGATGGTTTAATTGTCTATGAATTGTGGGTTTTTTAATTTTTTGTTTGTGATCAGTATATATATATTAGTTGATTCGATTGTACTGTGAGTCTGTGTCTGTGATGTATAATTGTATATGACTATATATTGAATATTGATCAGTAAAGACAGTAACTTCGTTTGTTTGTGATCACTGTCAAGTGTTGTTTATTTGCTTTGTTTATTGATTAGTAGAGTAAGATAACAATTATGAGTTGCTTTGTTTAATTGTTTATATGGAAATGAAGAGACATATAAGTTTAGATGATATGGATTGAGTTTTTGTTTTTTAACATATATGTTTATGTCACATTTTGTTCGTTTTTAGCAAAATAAAGTTAAAATATTGGTCACGACTTAATCATATAACTTTCATTTGCATTATGTTTTTGTTAATGTAGTGATGGTAAACACTATAGAAATGAATAACTATTATATCATATGTATTCTAGTCCTAGTTCATGGGTAAATATAAGAAAATATTAATAAAACGTTTTGACCGCTAAGAATCCGCCAATAAGGCCGCCGAACCGTCTTGGCGCTTGGCGGTACCTCACCGTCGAGCATCCGCTGAGCGTTTTTTAGAACATTTATTATACCTTGTGATTGGAGAACCTTCTGCATTCGTGATCAGTTTACATCATCGAATCCCTCTCCGAATCCCCTGGTCGTGTAGCATGAAGTTCGTCGATGACTCTGAAGTCTGGACGATCGTAGGATTTCTATATATGGCAGCAGAAGGGTTGAAGATGGATAGTTAAAAAAAAATGGGCATTTCGGTCTTTTCAGAATTTTTTAACATCAAATTGGACGGAATAGAGGTAGGGGTGGTTATCTGTTGACGGGATTATATAAGGGGTGGTTAATTTAGTGAAAGGTTTTGTATAAGGGGTGGTTAAATGAAAAGCCTAATAAATAAGGGGTGGTTTAGTGAAAGGTTTTGTATAAGGGGTGGTTAAATGAAAAGCCTAATAAATAAGGGGTGGTTTAGTGAAAGGTTTTGTATAAGGGGTGGTTAAATGAAAAGTCTAATAAATAAGGGGTGGTTTCCTGTAAAATTTCCTTTTCTTTTTTTACTCACCCTTGCATTAAATGCTCTGACCTCTCTTCCACTTTTCTTTTTGTTTTCTCCCCCCCCCCCCCTAAGCTGGCTGTCCCCAAGTGTGGTGACGGGCACTTTTGAGCCAATTTTTGGAAAATTGTCTATTTCTGTAAATTTTCCCATATGTGTGCTATTTGTGCAAGGTAAAAAAATAGTCTATCTATGACCATTTTGCCAATTATGATTTCTTCAACTTTTGTACAATTAAGCATAGTTGCAGATACCGAAGAAACAGATGAGTATGCCAATAAAATTCAAGAGGACGGTAAGACCATGTTTATCAAGAGATACTAGAAATATTAATATTTTATTCTTCTCTTTTCACCGCATCATTCTAGCATCCCATTCTCATTCTTCCCACTTTATCTTTTTTTTATATCCAGGTATCCCAAGCTTACACTTAGACTAGTCCTAGACCCCAAGTCTCCGGCCCCTCATCGACTTGGGGAGGTAAACCGCGGGATGTGCCTCACCAATGGTCCAACCACCCCCCTTTATACCCTTTGACTCCAGGAGGCCCACTCCACAAGAGAAACAAATAATGCTCCTCCTGGGAATCGAACCTCCCACCCGAAGCTTCTAGGTCCAGCGTAGGGTGACCTTTCAACCAGTGAGCTATGCCCCGGGGGGCTTCTTCCCACTTTATCAATAGCATCCCTAATATCCCAAACCATCTTTTCATACCAACTCAATTTACATATATACCCATCTTCAACAATTATTTCCATTCTCAATTATATTATTACATTAATTTATTATTATTATTCAAATATTAATATTAAAATAATATGATTTATAAACTAAATAGTGCGAACTATAGATAACCCCAAAAAAGTGAAATTAAACATAAATATTTTAAAAAAATATTTCTGTAATAATTATTTATTTTATATCTTGCATTATTTATTATTTAAAATTATTCCATAATTATACTTCAATTTTTCAAATTTTATTTTGCATATTTATAATCAAAGAGAATTTTTTTTTTAAAAATATACTCAAACATATTCAAAATTGATGTCTACAGGTAGATAAAATGAATCTAGTATCGTGATCATTTTTATTTTTATTTTTTTACATTTTTTTTACCGAAATATTGATTTTAATGTGTAAAACTAATTTTCCCAGCCGAAATCTCGGTCGTCCATCACTGCACATGTGTCCTCCATCTCGGTGCTTCTCTTGCAGGCGAATGAGGGTGTGCCACCTGTCCACCTTAGCAATAGGAAGTACAGGCGCTGAAGTGCTTCACACGCACTGTTTCGCTCCTTCAACACCCCGAGCGACGTCGTTTTGCAATCTAAATTCCGAAATGATTAATTGCCCACCAGCTGGCCTGACACAGGGTAAATAAAATATCGGCTAGTATCGATACTTCAGTAGCATCGGCCAAGTATCGCAATACCAACTGTTCTATTTTTGTACTATTAAAACTTCTAGTATCTTGAACAGTATACCATCCGATAAAAATGCTCTAAAGAACTTTAATTTGGGAAATATGAGCAACACAAAAACATCGATCAAACCAACACCATCGACAACAACATAACATAATTAAGATAACACGGAAAAAACTGAAAAACAACTAGAGAAATTTACAGACTTGGCAGAAATTAGAAGAGCAAATAAGTGAGGAGATAGAATTTAATATGACGGAAAAATTAGGGCTACCAAAAAAAACCAAATAAGAGACGCATGGACAACACAAACACAGCAAGCAAAACTCCAAATTGAAACAGGTCGTGGTCGTGCGACCAATAAGTGTTTGGTCATTGCGACCACTCCCCGTATGATTGTTGCGACCATGTGTACTTTGGAAAAAAAAAATTGGTCGCATCGACCAATTGAAATTTGGTCGTTACGATCAAGTGGTCCTACACTAAACGGAAATTTCACCCTGCTATAAACGGAAATCGTGAAAAATAATTATTTTTCCCTTTATCACCCACTCAGTAATTAAAACTTTTTTTAAAAAAATAAAAATAAATATATTTTTTTGGGGGGGGGCATAAATACAGTATACTCTCTCTATCTCAAGATAAAAGTCATTTGACTTTTCTGCACGCATTTTAAGGAGGTAAAACTATATAAAATATTATATTTTTTAATGAATTTGTTTTGATATGTTTATAGTTATGAACACCAAGTATGAAATTGTAAAAAAAATTGATTAAAAAAAATAGTTTATTGTGTTTTAGTCTCTTTAAAAAGCGTGCAAAAAAAAGACAAATGGCATTTATTTTAAAACAGAGGGAGTGTGTTTTTAATTCATCTTAATATAGTAAGTGTCTAAAATATCTAAAACGACTTAAATTATGAGACGAATAGAGTATTAGACTATCCACAATGATTTTGTCTATAATGTATACATTTGCACAAGATGTGTAAAAATACACCTTACTTTTTTGTATTTTGCTCCAATGGCCAAATATGTATTTTTTACGCACCATTCAAATACAATTAATTTAAAACAAAGAAAACAAAAATTAAAAAAAAAAACACCAATAAAATTGTCTTGCTTTTTGAAAAAGTTTTTGCACATGAGGGAGGTGATGTGCTCAAGTTTGCACATTACATGCTCAAATGTACACATTTTCACACCTTAAAAGTAACCAATGGAGCTAAAAAATACACATTTACACGCAACCATTGGAGTTAGTCTTGAGTTTTCAATAATGCACTCATTCTTAAATAATTGATTGATACTCCGTATTTATCTTATTTAACTACTACACTTGTTAACTAAAATATGTTATTTTATTATTTATTTACACATTTTTTTAATAATTTCATACTCCCTCCGTTCATTAATAAGTATCATTTGACTTTTTGACACGTTTTTTAATGAGTTAAAAACTATATAAAATATTAACTTTTTTATTAATTTTTTAAATAATTTTAAACTTATAACTAATATGTATAAATCTATATAAAAAAATCAATTAAAAACTTTATATTTTATATAGTTTTTAACTCTTTAAAAAATGTGCCAAAAAGTCAATGTTCTAAAAGGCGCTAGGCGGCCGCCTAGCGCCTAGGCGGCTAGGCGGGTGCCCAGGCGACGCCTAGGCGGACATGGAACAAACTTAATAATTTTCTTGTATTTTAACGCATAACACATGTAAATGATTCATATAATGTAATAATAATCCATAATATCACTCATAAAACCAAAATTTGTCGTCTTTAACTAACATTAATGTAAATAAATGCAAAAGTAGGCGTCCGATTAACGACGTACTCTAAACCTTCTAAAATCCAAAACTATAGGTTCGACTCAAAAACAAAATATATCCCAACATGGGGATAACAAAACCCTAAGTTGATTAATCACGTGCCTAAAAGCTAAAATTGAATAATCATCGGGCTAGGCGGGACTAGGCGTCCCCTAGGCGGGACTAAGCGGGCCTAGGCGATGTCTAGGCGGGACTAGGTGGTGCCTAGGCGGATTACCGCCTAGAGGCCCGCCTAGGCTTAAAAATTCCTAGGTGCCCTGCCGCCTAGCGCCTAGGCGCCGCCCAGGTGGTGCCTAGGCGCGATTTTTAGAACACTGCAAAAAGTCAAACGTCACTTATTTCTGAACTGAGGTAGTATTTATTACTAATAAAAATTATTTTTAAAAATATAATTTTTGATATTTTATATAGTTTTTGTCATCTAAATAAGCAGTGTGAATACTAAATAACATGTTTTATTGAGTGCTTAGTAAAATTATTCACAAAATAAAAAATATTTACCAAAATATTTAGGGTTTGAAAGTATTTACCAAAATATTCACTAGGGTCCCACTTGTCTTTTTATAATTTTCCTTAAAAAGCAAAAATCATAAATAATCACCATATCTTTTTGTAATTTGCATTAATATCCTTGAGTTTTACTTGTTTAGTTTATATTCCGCATTAAAAATTTATAATTAGAACATTGATCCTGTAATTTGGTATCAGAGCCAAGTTAATTAAAAATAATATGTATTTATCTATAAGCCCATCTGGAAGTATCTACTAATTGTTCCCATAAAACTTATCCTCATGCTCTACATTTAGATATATATGATAAACATTTTTGAGCAATTTTAATTGTCATTTCAGACCAACTTATATATCTAAAATTAGAAATTAAAAAATTTGAACAACTATATATTGATCTTAGCGGTAAGATTTTTAAAACTGTAAAAGAAACTAGTAAGTGTACATCACTTGACCAATCTAAAAGTCATCAACGAAATTAGCCATCAGATAAGCCTAAAATTAGGTGATAGTATCAAGAAAGGAGATTCTTTTAAATATAGTTATCCATTTAAAAAATTCAAAAAGAAGTTCTCTACCCGATTAGATAACAATATAAAAAAAAATGAATTATTGTAGAAGAAAATCAGGACGAAAATCAAATCCTTGAAAATGAATCAACATCCATTTCAATAAACAAGGAGATTTAGAACTAAGTTGGATAACCCGGAATGGAAGCTGAAATTACAGAAACTCAAAACTATTGAAACCAACTTCATGAACCAAGAAATTATGAGCGACGATGAGTCTGAAAAGAACTCGGATGAAGAAGTTGTATATCATCAAATAGAATTAATCAATCTAAAAGACATGGAAAACATTCTCATATCTAAAGTCCAACAAAGGTTAGATGAAATATTAAGACAAAGAAACCGTACATCAGGCCCGGTGGAGGGGGTGGTTCATGCGGTCATCTCGCACAGGGCCCAAAAACGTTTAAGGCCCAATATTCTTAATCTCGCAATATATATAATGTAGAGCAAAATTATACTTAAATTACGAAGTGGTGTAGTGGTTGAAACCTTAAAGCGCATCCCTTCCCAACGTGAGTTCAAATCCCAAGTTCCACATTATTTCCTTTATACTGTAGTGCCAGTAGCCGCTACCTTTAACAATTGCACCGGGGCCTCAATTTACATCGAGACGGCCCTGCCGTACATCATCAAATGTGAAATTCTATTATTATATAAGGGATTTCAATGGACTAATTAGAAAAAGTTACAATACGCTTGTAACTTTTGTAAGTCTCTCTAAAGTCGGAAAATTGAAATAAGCAAAAACAAGTTTACCCACATGTAGAATTTGACCCTTCGTGTTATCAGGACGACCATTTTATCGCCATACGCGTGGTGGACATCCTGATTCCGGAGGACGGTAATGATAAAGACCAAACTGTCATCAACATCCTATATATATGTCAGCAAGTCATCTCCATCCACAAGAGCTATTGGCAAGAATGTTAATATTTTTCGGCACTAACATCCGGTGTCGAGGGTGCTTGTTGCCACCACCGACAACCTGTGTCGGTAAACTCTCTCCTACAAAATACCCACGCACGCCAGCCGCCCTCTTCACAATTTTCTCCGAGCTTTGCCGACTTGGGAAACCGGTGTCAGTTGGACCTTTACCGACACCGGAAGTCGGAGAACAAACCGTGTATATGATGACAAATTACCGTCCCGATAGCAAGCCTGTTAATTAATCCATGAACCTTTTAAGTCTTTGACATATCACATACATGCTTACTCCAATGCCCATATGCAGAATTTGACAAATAAATCCTTCATATATTTTGAGACCTCATCATGAAAACTATAGATTGCACACTTATACAACAATAGACATAAAATTAGTTCTGAATTGTTTAGATAATCATCTTCAAAGGACCACCATCATTATAACCGAAGGGAGGACATCAGCTATGAATTGAATTAGAAAACATGACTTCACTTGCATATCAATTCAAAGCATCCACTACAGCATCTGTTGATGACTTCAAGATCGCTTTGTCGATCTAATTCTTGCTTACTGTCAAAAAAAAGAAGCATCCACTACAGCAGCTTTAACATATTGCATTGTAGTTGTACTTCACAACTATGAAAAAAAGTTGATGTTTTGAGATTACACAAATTAGCCATTAACTAAGCTCAACTAACATGATCTGAATCACACACATCAATATATATACTTCAAAAGTGGGCTAAATGACTTACAAATAACCTACTCAGTTTCTATTGAGCTTTGATATGTTTGGTTTTTTCTTGAAGGACCTTCGCTCAACCCGCCACCACCGCCTTCCTATCAGCTGGTTTCACCACCCAGCATTCTCGCCTTGGTCATCCCAAAGAGCATATTCTAGCTAGTCTAGCTCCCTCTGATGGCACCCCCGGCAATACAACTCTGCTTCTTGTAAATGCATACACGGGGGATGTCGTTTTCATAATGCTTGCATCAAACATACAAAGCAATGCAACGGTGAGCTCAGACCAAGCACAACGACAATCTGTGGAACGTAGGCAAGGGAAGAAGTCACAACAGCACGCAGGTGCTAGAAGTCGTTTCTTCGGTTGGGTAGGCAATTTTGGAGGCTAGCAAGGAACCAGGTTATCTGCCTAAAACAGACAAGTGCCCTGGCCTAAATGCCAGGTAGAAACACAATATATTGTGGCCTTGTGGGTGGTTACCAGAAAACAACCTTACTGTGTGAGTGATGTGAGTAAATTTCACAAAAAGATTCAAGTGAAGTTTCATAGATGCAGCTTCAGAATATCATACAATTGCTTTTAACTTCAGTCTCGCTGGGTCGAGCTATCCTGAGATTTTGGATCGTCTTTGAACAAAGACAAAGACAAAACCTATAAATAGTTACTGGAGTTAACACAAGCATCATCCAGAGCAATGTTTGAAATTGTCGATGCAGGCAACAGGAAGCTAGAGTTTGAAATTGCTGGTGCAGCTAAAAACAAGATGATGTTTTCATCATGAAGTGAAGATTAAAGTTTAATGTCATGGTTTCTTGGAAGGGAATTGCCAAGTTCCATAGCTCCATAAATAACAAGGTTGTGATAAGGACCAAAAAGCTTACCATGAACTAAATTAAAGGAGTTCTGAGCAATGGAACAATTTAATTTCTAGGAAAAGTCACGGTGTGGCGTTAAGCAAGAACTCATGTTTTCAGATTTATGTGTATCATTACAAGCAAAATCTCCTACAAATTAATGCTCGAGTTTAGACAAGAAAGCATACCCCAACCTTTCATGTTTATTCTCTCTTAGCAACTTAAACATGTAGAAAATTGGCAATCACTTGGATCAATTTATTCTCTCTATCAACTAGAACATGAGATAAATCATAAATCATTACAAATTGTGGTAGCCGAAACGATGAATTCCTTATTACAAATTGACAATCACTATAAGTTTTTTTTCCGTGCAAAGTTTTATTTAAACGAGAGATATAGTAAAATAGGAGACTCTAAAATAATCTATTTAATGCCTCCAAAGTTTTACTCTTTGTAATTGGAATTTTTGTGACATTTGTCCTATTTCGTCATTGATAATGGCTTGTCTTCCATAACTTTTTTTTTAATCAGTGTATAGCCAATTGTTTGTGGGGCTTAAGCTTGAGATTGGTAAAAAAATTTGAACCATGTAAAGAAAGAAGTGAATCTAGAACTCGGAAAATGTATAATGTCAAAGATGGAGTGCATGGATAATGTTCAACCAAGCTCTAAAAGATTAACTATGTTTTCTTGTACATTCATTTAATTACATAAACCACCTATCTAAGATGATATTTCTCTAGTGAGAACCTCTTCTATTGGTTTTCTTTATTTTTATAACATGCTGTCAAACTTCTTCAAAACTTAGTATCTCATTACATCTAGAGCTTTTGGAACAAACTGAGATACTAAATCTGGTGCTTACTGTTTCGGAAATGCCCATTTGATATAATGATATTCATATTATTGACCTTTTTCGTTGCCTCATATCATAGCCATAGAGAAAGAAACAAGATTATATGTGCAGAACAGACTTGCTTCTCTTTGGCTGTAGATTGGATTATGAATTCCTCTCATAACAGTGACTATTCAGTGGTGTGTACTACATTAGTCCAGTTTCCGAGTGTACAACTCTTCCAAAGAGTGAGCCTGTTACCAATCAAGTACACAGAGACCGTGTTGAGTTTCGCACTAAGCAGCGTGATCTTGCTCTTGTAAGCTAATGTATTGTCTTTTTAAGCAATGAGATTTACTTTACTGTTGTAAAATGTTGAATGAGTTAGAGAATTGCAGGATGCACCTTCATCGTCTAGAAAACCTAAGGTCAAGAAGAAAGTAAATCAAGAGCATTTTTCTTCTGATGTGTCAGATCCTGCTGGGCATCAAGGTATGCTGAGTTAGTAATTTTTACAAAAGTTGCTTTGAGTTGCTATATAGTATTATTTGATTACATACTAGTTAGGTTACTAATGTTACTTTTTCCTATTTGATTTTACTTGTTGATGCCATACTCAAGTGGTTCTGAGCTTTGGAGGATTTTTGTGGTAGGGCAGAATAAGTTCATAGTGCTGATGAGATGAAGCTCATAAACACTATTAACAGGTCTCTCTATCAACTAGAAGTGCATGCCTCTCCATTACAAATTGGCAATCACTTGTACTCAAAGATTTGCAAGAACCACAGTTTTCCGAGTTGAGAACTGCACGTAACCCTGAATTAACTATTAGCCTGCTTACAAATAACAGATTATGTTTGTCTAGCACAAATAGAACACCTTGCAAAATGACTGTCTAATTAAGAAGTCTGATTCAAAGTGCCATCTGGGAGACCAACTATACCTGTTTTAGACAGAACATTATCAAAAAGAAACAGCGAAATGGTTGAGGGTACAGGGTTGTATAAACAATCAAGTCACTAATCTGTAACATAATATGCAATAAAGGATGATAAAATGCCTACATCACAATTCCTTGCGGTTCACCCTCCACTGCTTCTTGCAGCTGAAGCCGAAGAGAGTTAGCCTTCTTCGCATTCTCTATCCTTTCATCCCTCTCTTGCTTCAACATAGCCACCAGGGGATGGAGAGATTCAGCCAGCTTCGTTTTTTCTTGTAGGAGTTGTAGCTGGACCCGAAGGGAGTCTGCCTCCCTCTTCGCCTCCTTGTCCTGGTTCGCCCTTTCCTCCAGCTGTTGCTCCATTGCTTCTTGCAGCTGGAGCCGAAGAGAGTCAGCCTTCTTCGCGCGCTCTTCCCTTTCATCCCTCTCTTGCTCCAGCTTAGCCACCAGGAGACGGAGAGATTCAGCCAGCCCCGTTTCTTCATGTAGTTGGACCCGAAGGGAGTCTGCCTCCCTCTTCGCCTCCTTAATCTGTTGCTCCAACGTAGCCACCCGGGCACGGAGAGACGCATCAACCTCCATTCGTTCCTTCAATTGGAACTCCATAAGACCATCAAAGTGATAATTAACCTCCTCCATGAGGTCAACGGCATCCATAAGACATTCAATGATGTGATCCTTGGCTTCATACAGATTCTTCATCATTTTCTTGGTCTTTTTCTTCATCGTTTTCTTGAAGACCTCACCCGCATCCTCGCCAGCCTCTATCGCTGCCGCCCTGAGTGCTCTGCACTCAGCTATCCGCTCTTCCTCAATTTTAGCATGTTCATCTAGGGCAAGTTGGACAGCTTCAATCTACCAAAGTCGAAGTGCATTCTCTAATCATATTGAAATCGAGGAACACTTAACAAGAATCGGCTCAGGGGAGTCCTGAGAACAAACAAACTACTCACCTTCTTCAGAAGCCTCTGACGAGCCGATTCGGCCTGACTCGACATTTCATCTTCGGTAGCAGCCATCACCTCGTCTAAATCGACCTCCATTCCTGTGGCAAGAAAAAGAGGGAAATTTGGAAATTTGTACCAAAAGTGCATCTTCCATGCTAGGATTTCACAAGAGCCAGAGTTACTGAATTCGCAGCTTACCAGAGACACACGAGAACGAGAATGACCCGAGAGGGAAGGGAAGCGCTGTGACTGTGAGGGGCAATCTGCGGGAGAGGAAGAGAGATCCACGAGATGACGAAGGGCAATATGGTATGGTCGGTGTTTCGGAATTTGGAGTTGGCTTTTTTTTAGTAAAGAATTCGGCTGATAAGGACGTAAGTCAGTATATATACATGGATGCTCGGGCTGAACGACTGAGGTGTGCACTGTGCAGCCTATTAGTCACTCTGTTACTATTACGGGGTTCATGGTCAAGTTCGATAACATGATTTCTACATCGGATATAAATAATTCTATTTTCCACAGACGTTTTTTCTTATCGCGTAAATAATCAATAACAATGAGGGAGTCAGCTTCAATCCGTATTTTATTTATGTTGAGTTGTAGTATCTGAATCATGCTATGATTCAATGGTAGAGCTTCAATTTTTAACGTGAATGGTGTCCTATTCTTCTATGTCCAATATGAATGGGCATTCCTTCCCAATGACGAATGATAAATCCCGTCGTGCTATCGTTGTTACCAAGCGTTGAACCATCGAAATTGAGTTTAAAGGACTCTTTTGGAGGGTTTTTTCATTTAATCAAATGATGGTTACGTTTGTTCTTACTCCGCTTAGCACGTTTCTCTTCTTGATTATGGGTATAATTTATGTCGTGATCATAGATGAAGGTTCTCCAATTTTCCACGTGGACCGAATAAATTTGTTTAATCAGAGCTGCAATTAGGATTAATTGGTTCCTATCTAAATCGGAACTGGTTTCTGATGTACCAAGTGGTCCACCAAAAAAGGGTCAGTTTTCCTTTTCCGGCATCATCAAATTGTTTCCTATGTAGGCTAGGATCGTTTTCAATTCACGTGAGTAAGTTATCATATTTGTAATTGTTCGTTAAGCATCTACCATCATGGATTGTGGTGTGTTCATGAATTGGCATTCAATAAAAAGACGCGTGTCATCCTCTACTGCTTGATTACATAGACAACAAGTAGACGGGAGTCACGGGATAGAAACACCCTTTTTTTTTTTTAATACTTTCTTTGAATTTATAACATTGATTCGTTATATTATTTTTCTGTAAAGACGCATCATGAAACGGAAGTTGTACTAGTACTTCTTTAATTGACGAGAACAAGGTAGACGTAGCACGTATCAAAGGAGATATGGCAGGAGGAGACAGTAAGCATTGTAGTAGTCACAACATGAATAGCACAAGGACATATAATCTCTGGATGTAGTTTCTTTCCTGTACCCTCAAGCCAAAACCTGGATGCGAATCGGATGTGATGCAATAGAACACCTTCTAGCATATACTACAGAATCACATAACCCACCTTGAACTGCTGATTGGGCCTGATAACAGGTCTGAATCCATTTCAACAGTCAAACTAACATGTGATTGTGGAAGTCTTAGCCCTCACTCACTACTGGTGTGTTCTCCCACCGGCTTGGAAGAAAATGCAAAATTAACTAGAATCCTGCATTTAGCTTAAGTCTCTCTGGGTTGAGCTTGGATTGTCTTTGCACCAAAGGCAAAGATAAAAGCTATCAATGGTTACAGTGGTAAACAACCATGAGCCAGAGCAAGATAAAGAGGATTGAAGACCAACCAGTGCTACAGCACCACTGGATTCTTGTTTATTTACTTCAGGTCAATTTTGGGCTGTATAAGAACACCAAATTATGTCTATTTTCTTCTAAGCTTTAGGATTTTGACCTGCCTAGGTTCCAAGTGTAAGATCATAAGGGCTGTCCAATACCTTCTGATCTTGCAACTTGCAATGCAATAGGCTAAGCAAAGGTAAATTGAGCATCATCACTGATGGCATAGCCGTAGGTGTTTGATACTCACTTTGCCTTTGTGTGTATGTCCAGTACTGATGGCTTTGGCCTGATGTGACAGGATCTACACCGCCCACATGGTACCTATCCTAGCATTGGAACCGAGCCATAGTTACACTATGAGCTCATAATATGGATCGAGAGGCTCCCTCATTTTGTATACATGGTTCTTCAAAGCCATACTTCCCCCCTGCACTTGTGCATATTTTTCTAAAGATCAATATATTTTAACCTTCAAAATAAATAAAAAAGTTTAAAATTGTCGATGCAGCTAGAGATCGGCTGATGTTTCATCATGAAGTGAGGAGGATTAAGTTTAATGATTCACTAATCATAAGTTAACACAGCCTGCAGCCAGAACAATATTTGAAATTGCCGGTGCAGCTAAAAATAAGCTAATTTTTCATCATGGAGTGGGGAGGATTAAGTTTAATTTCATGGTTTCTTAGAAGGGAACTGCCAAATTCCATAGCTCCATAAATAATAGGGTTGTGATAAGGACCAGAAGGCTTAACACGAACTAAAAGCAGAAGATTATCAGAAAGAAACAGCCCCTGTGTAAACAATCAAGTCACTAATTTCATCATTTCCTCCAATACAATCTGCAGTAAAGGATGATAAATTACCTGCAGTTCTGCGAAGTTGTCTACAAATTTCTCCAACTTAAAATGAGGCAAGAGAACAAAAGCAAGGAGCCAAGGAAGAGTGCTTCTGTTAACAAAAAACCAGCTTGTTCATATTCCAACATATTGAGATCATTGACAAGTGAATCTGCTTAGTGCTTACTGTTTCGGAAATGCCCATTTGATAAAATGATATTCGTATTATTGTCTTATTGACCTTTGTACTTGCCTCATATCATAACCATAGAGAAAGAAAAAAAGATTATAGACTTGCTTCTCTTTGGCTGTAGATTGGATTATGATGTCCTCTTATTACAGTGATTATTCAGTGCTGTGTACTACACGCGTTTGCACAAGGGCCTAAATGACTTGAAACAAAGCTCTACTGTATAAAAATGTTGCTGTTTAGATGCTTATTACTCTATGTATATATCTTTCAAGTGCCTCAGGTCCCTGTAGGGAGCAAATCCGTAGTCCAGTTTCCGAGGGTACAACTCTTCCAAAGTGTGAGCCTGTTACCAATCAAGTACACAGAGACCGTGTTGAGCTTCGTAGTCAGCAGATCTTGCTGTTATAAGCTAATGTATTTTGTCTTTTTTAAGCAATGAGATTTACTTTACTGTTGTAAAATGTTAAATGAGTTAGAGAATTGCAGGATGCACCTTCACCATCTAGAAAACCTAAGGTCAAGAAGAAAGTAAATCAAGAGCATTTTTCTTCTGATGTCCCAGATCCTGCTGGGCATCAAGGTATGCTGAGTTAGTAATTTTTAAAAAGTCGCTATAGACTAATATTATTTGATTACATACTAGTTAAGTTACCAATGTTACTTTTTCTTATTCGATTTTACTTGTAGATGCCATACTCAAGCGGTTCTGTGAAGCTTTGGAGGATTTTGTGGTAGGGCAGAAGCTCATAGTGCTGTTAGAGATGAAGCTCATAAACACTGTTAACAGGTCTCTCTATCAACTAGAACTGCACATAACCCTGAATTAACTACCAGCCTGCTTACAAATAAAAGACTATGTTTGTCTGGCACAAAAAGAACACCTTGCAAAATGACAGTCTAATTAAGAAGTCTGATTCAAAGTTCCATTGGGAGACCAGCTATACCTGTTTTAGACAGAACATTATCGAAAAGAAACGGCGAAATAGTTGAGGGTACAGGGTTGTATAAACAATCAAGTCACTAATCTGTAACACAATATGCAATAAAGGATGATAAAATGCCTGCATTTATGCAAAGCTGTCTCTAGAAATTTCTCTAACTTGAAAAGGGGCAAGAGAACGAAAGCAATGAGGAAGAGAGCTGCTGTTAACAAAAAACCAGCTTGTTTATTTACACACAGTAATAGACATATAAAGTAGTTATGCATTGTTGAGAGAATCATCTTCAGAAAAACATCACAGTTGTACTTCATAAGTTCATAACCATGACCAAAAGGCGTTCACTGCAGCAGTTAGTTTTAACATATTACAGTGCAGTGCAGTAGTACTTCATAACTATGCCATACCAAGGGTCTTATGCAAAACACAAGGGAAACATATACCCAAAAGGTTTCCACTATACTCCACCAAAAAACTACTAAGTGCTCCACTAATCCCACGAAACCCGATTTCATAAAACCTCAAATAGGCTTCAACATAGCCACCTGTGATTGCAGAGAACTGCACTTGATCATTTGCTCATGCAGTTGGAGCCTCAAGGAGTCCTCCACCTCCTTTGCCTGAGCCACCTGGACACGGCGAGACTCATTTGCTGTCTGCAGCTGTTGCTCCAGCATAGCCATTTGGACACGGCGAGACGCATCAACCTCCATTGCTTCTTGCAGCTGAAGCTGAAGAGAGTCAGCCTTCTTTTCCCTTTCCTCCCTCTCTTGCTCCAGCTTAGCCACCCGGAGACGGAGAGATTCAGCCAGCCCCGTTTTTTCACGTAGTTGGACCCGAAGGGAGTCTGCCTCCCTCTTCGCCACCGGGGCACGGACACAACAAAGCTCTACAGTGAGGACATGGAGATCCATAAGACATTCAATGATGTGATCGCTGGCATCAAGCGAATTCGTCGTCTTTTCAACCGAGACCTCAATCTCAGCTTCCCGCTCTTTCTCAATTTTAATTTTTTCAGCGAAGGCAAGTTTGACAGCTTCAGTCTACAAAAGTCGAAGTGCATTCTCTAATCATATTGAAATCGAGGAACACTTTAACATTAAGAATCGGCTCAGGGAGTCCTGAGAACAAACAAACTACTCACCTTCTCCATAATCCTCTGACAAGGCGATTTGCTCTGAATCGACATTTCATCTTCGCTAGCACTCATCTCCTCGTCTGAATCGACCTCCATTCCTGTGGCAAGAAAAAGAGGGAAATTTGTACCAAAAGTGCATCTTCCATGCTAGGGTTTCACAAGAGATAGAGTTACTGAATTCGCAGCTTACCAGAGACGCGCGAGAACGAGAATGACCCGAGAGGGAAGGGAAAAGTTGTGATTGCGAGGGACTGAATCTGCGGGAGAGATCAACGAGATGACGAAGAGCGATATGGTGCGGTGTTTCGGAATTTGGGGTTCGTTTTTTTTTTTTTTTTAAACCGGAAATAATTCGAAGTCCCAAACTTCAACTGAAATTTGGGACAATGAGAGGCCGAAAAACGACAGACGAGCTAACCGTCATGATACAAAAAAAAAAAATAAACAATAAAAAAACCGAATACAAAAGATCATAGAGAAGAAGGCCAGCGTAGAAGAAGACGTAGGACACTGGATTGGTTGTGTTTGGATTCCATTCATTTTAACTATAAATCTATAATACAATTATTTCTCCTCATTTTATATGGAGCGTTTGGTTTTAAAAATAAAAATATCGGAAAATCGAGGTAACATCATAATTTAACCAAATGATTACATAAAAAAGAGTTAAACAATTGCATTATAATTAATACATTGTGGAATCCAAAAACACCCTAAATTAAACACCTTAAAAATTGCATTAACCAAACACCATCTTATCGTGTTGCATTATAAACATAATCAGGTGCAGATCCTGGACCGACTTCTCGAGGATGCTCGAAGATAAAGTTTTTATCATTTTGAGGATACTTAAAGATAATTTTTTTTTCTTTTGTATTTTTTTTACAGGTGGGGATGCTTGAGGGTAAAAAAAGCATCCCCAAGCTAACAAGTAGATCCGCCCCTGAACATGATGCATTTGAAATCCAAACACAACCCTTTGTTTTTTATTAGTAAAGAATTCGGGTGATGCAGACTTAAGCCCTAAGTCATTATATATATGGAGGCTCTTGCGCAATCCGTTAGTTACTCTATTATTGTTTTTGATTTACGGGTTCATGGAGGAAGGAAACAAGGCCGGACCTGAGGGGAGGCAAACGTGGCCTCCGCCTCGGGCCCAAAATTTAAAGGGGCCCATATTTTTTTTTAAGTATATGAATTTTTTTATAATTAAGTAAGTTTAACTAAAACCATTATAATGTATTGGTCAAAAATCACCTTTTTGCCCATTAGTTCATGATTCAATTATCTTTGTAACCCATTAATTTGGTTGTATTTTTTCCACCAAAATTTCATTTAATAATCACTAAAAACCATCAATAAACTAGAAATTATCTATTGTATATGTTTATGAAAAATAAACAAAATTTTATTAATGTTTTATTTCGTTTTATCTTGTGCAACTTCATATTTTTTTTTAAAAAAAAGTTTTCACAAACCCTTTCTAAAAGAATAATTGCCCAAAATCATGAATAAAAAAATATTTAAAACCACCCATATTGAGCTTTTTTATATAAAAATAGCTAAATAAAATAAATAAATGCAATGATGAAGAAAATTCTCCAAAAAAATTGTAGAGGGCCCCATTTTTATATCCAACCTCGGGCATTTCAAATCTCAGGTCCGGCCCTGGAAGGAAACTTCTTTTAAGTTCGATAACATGATTTCTACATTGGTTAATTCTATTATTCATGGACATTTTTTCTTGTCGCGTAAATGATCAATAACAATAAGGGACTCAGCTTCAATCTGTATTATGTTTATGTCCAATATGAATGGACCTTCCTTCTCAATTACGAATGATAAATCCCATCATGATATCATTGTTAGTAAGCGTTGAGCCATCAAAATTGAGTTTAAAGGTTTTTTTGGAGGTTTTTTCCATTTAATCAAATGATTATTATGTTTGTTCTTACTCCGCTCAGGATGTTTCTCTTCTTGACTATGGGTATCATACTACTATCATCTATGTCATGATCACAGATGAAGGTTCTCCTCCAATTTTCCACGTGGACGAACAAATTTGTTTAATTACAACTGCATTTAGGATTGGTTCCTGTTTAGACAGAAAAGTGGCTTCTGATGTACCAAGTGATCCACCAATATAAGGCTAGTTTTTCCTTTTTCGGTTTCGTCAAATTGTTTCCTATGTAGGTTGGGATCGGTTTCAATTCATGTGAGTAAGTTATCATATTTGCAATTGTTTGATAAGCATCTACGAGCATGGATTGTGTGTTCATGAATTGGCATTCAATAAAAAGATGTAAGATGTGTGTCATCCTCTATGGCTTGATTATATAGACAAGAAGTAGACAGTATAGAAACACCCTTTTTTTTAATACTTTATTTAAATTTATAACATTGATTCGTTATATTATTTTTCTTTATAGATGCATCATGACACAGAAGTTGTACTATTACTTCTTTAATTGACGAGAACAAGGTAGACGTCGCACGTATCAAAGGAGATATGGCAGGAGGAGACATTAAGCAACTAAGCATTGTTGTAGTCACAACATGACTAACATAACCTTCAAGCCAAAACCCGGATGCAAATCAGATGTGATGCAATGTGCCGACCAACAAGTTCAAGAACACCTTCTATAACATATAATACAGAGTCACATAACCCAACTTGAACTGCTGATTGGGCAGGATAACAGGTCTGAATCCATTTCAACAGTCAAACTAACATGTGAATGCAGATGCCTTAGCCCTCACTCACTACTACTGTGTTCTCCCACCGAAAGGCTTGGAAGAAAATAACCATTCCGGAATGGTTCAACCGGAAAGGACTTACGAGTAGTATCCAAAGGTTCCCGGTTCGAACCTCGGATGTCAGCTCTTTATTTACCAATTCAAGGATTCGAAGAAAATGCAAAATTAACTAGAATCCTGCATTCATTTAACTTCAGTCTCTCTGGGTTGAGCTCGGATTGTCTTTGCAGTTTGCACCAAAGGCATAAATGGCTACGGTGGTCAACACAACCATTAACCAGAGCAAAGTTTGAAAATGTTGATGCAGCTAGAGATCAGCTGATGTTTCATCATGAAGTGAGGAGGATTAAGTTTACTGCTTCACTGATCAATAGTCAACACAGCCTGCAGCCAGAACAAAATTTGAAATAATGAAATTACTGGTGCAGCTAAAAATAAGCTAATTTTTCATCATGGAGTGGGGAGGATTAAGTTTAATTTCATGGTTTCTTAGAAGGGAACTGCCAAGTTCCATAGCTCCATAGTAACAACGAATTCTTTACCAAAAAAAAAATAATGACGAATTACTTGATCACGAGGCTGTATAAACAATCAAGTCACTAATCTCATCGTTTCCTCCAATACAATCTGCAGCAAAGGATGATAATTTTACCTGCAGTTCTGCAAAGCTGTCCAGAGATTTCTCCAACTTGAAAAGAGGCAAGAGAACTAAACCAAGGAAGAGAGCTTCTGTTAACAGAAAACCGACTTGTTCATTGACAAGGGAACTGACTACTTAGTCTATATATACATGTTAGCAGCTAACTAAGCTAACATAATCTAATGCACATAAGCACACGTCTAAATCCAGCTGCATACGTTACAAAAGGCATCCACTTAACAAAAAACCGACGTGCCCATTTTCCAACATATTGGGCTCATTAACACTAACTAAGCTAACATTGTTTGATCCTGAAGCACCAGTCTAAATCCATCCAGCTATGAACTTCACAAAAGACATCCGCTTATCACCACGGACTAAACAAACCTACGAAACTGGTTGTCGTCCTTCTCTTGTGCCAGCCTAGCCGCATGGAGATGGAGAGGTTTGGCTGCCTTCATTTGTTCCACCACATGCTCTAGCTTAGCCAATTGGAGACGAAGAGTTTCACTCGCCTTCATTTCCGCCTTCTCTTGCTCCAGCATAGCCACTTGGAGACGAAGAGATTCACCCATCTTCATTTCCTCCTCCTGTTGCTCAAGCCTAGCAATTTGGAGACGGAATGATTCCACCACCTTTATGTGTTCCACCTCTTGCTCCAGCTTAACCACCTGGAAACGAAGAGATTCACTGGCCTTCATTTCCTCCTTCTCTTGCTGTAGCCTAGCCACTTTGAGATGGAGAGACTCGGCCGCCTATGTTTGTTCCTTCAGTTGGTGCTCCACAGAGCCTGCCTTACGCTTCAGGGATCTATCCCTTCCATGTGACCTCACCACGGCTTGATGGTCATCCTGAACCTCTCTCATGACGATAGAGCGATCCACAAGAGACTCAGTGTGAGCCTTCTTAGATGCCCTCAACACAGCTCTGCCCTCTTCGTCGACTGCTTTCTCTTGTTCAACAAGGGCGACTTCAATCTACCAAATGAAATCGAGGAACACTAACATGATTACATGAAGACTTGGTGAATCGGCTATGGTATAGAACAAACGATATATCACCTCCTTCTGAAGCCTCTCGCGATCTGAATTGGACTGAGTCGGCATTGCATTTTCCTTTGCGACCACCACCTCGCCTGGATCGACCTCTATCCCTGTGGCAACAAAAGGAGGGAAATTTTCAATCACCTTCTTTCCGCCATTCAGTTGGAGACGCAGGGAGTCCACCTCCTTCGCCATCTCCTCCTCTCTCTCAAGCCTCTCCACTTGCAGACGCAGAGATTCAACCACCTGGGAGTCGGCTGCCTCCTTCACCTGCTCGTCCGTATCCGGACACAATTCTATGATCTTGCCACCTGCTGCTGCACCTTAATTTTGTACACCAGGGAGTCCGCACGCAGCCTGAGGGACCTCTCCTTCTCACGCAAACTCACCCTCGATCGACCAACCTCTTTATCTATCCTCTCCTGCATCACAAATAGCTTTTCATACACTTTAGCAAGCTCCTCCTCATCTGCATCCCTAAGAACCTTCAACCTTTCGCGAACGACCCTCTCATCCTCACTATCATCCTGAGGCAAAACCCGCACCAAAGCCCTAACCTCGCATTTGAATCTATCTACGCAGGCTTTTACTTCTTGTTCCGCAGAGGCCATGTCAGCATCAACCTATCAAATTGGAGCACAGATATCTGATCACATTGCAATCGAGGAGCACTAAATATGGAGGGGAAATCAGAAGAACTCACAAATGGCTGTAATCTCTGACGATCTTGGCTCGAAATTGCGTCTTCCATTTCGCAACTCCTCTCATTCGAGTCGAGCGCCATTACTGTTACAATATTGAAGTGGAGGAAGGGGGAAACATTCGCAAAATTAACAAAGCGCGACGAAATTAGCAATGTTTCGGATCTAGATCGACGAAATTAGCAATGTTTCGGATCTAGATCGACGAAATTAGCAAGAACATTTATCATCTAGCTATCAATCACCATTTACAAAGCAACAAGTTAAGAATTTAGACCTAAACATTCCCAACAACAACAAGAAAAACACAAGAGCCAAAGTTACTGAATTCGCAGCTTACCAGAACGAGAGTGACCCGAGAGGGAAGGGAAGAACTGCGACTGTGAGGATTGAGGACTGAATCTGCTGGAGAGGAAGAGAGATCAACGAGATGACGAAGCGCAAAACGCATCGTTTTGGGGTTGGGGTTTAGGATGAACGAAGATTGACACAAAACGCATCGTTTTTCCTTTTTGAAAGGTTAACTGGACCTTGAAACGAACAGTTGAAGGCGAAATTGAAAGAAAGCGCTCAAAGAGAAGCTTACTGGGCACAGTGAGCTGGGATTTAGGAAGTCGGGGAACCGTCTGAGGCTCTGAGCGCCGACGCAGTGACGCCGAGCAAGGGAAGACTTCCAGCATCCGCCGGACCGCCGAGACGCTCCCCACCGCCGTCGATCGACTCATCGCCTCTGTTTGCCTCTGCAGGTGAGTTTATGACTTCGGGTTGTCACTTCTGACTTCCCCATTCTTTGCTGATTGCTTTATTTATGAATCGAAAGGAAAATTTTAGGGTTTGATAAAGTAAATTGACATTAGTTGATGGTTTTAGGGTGAAATTGAAGGTAGTTCATGCTTTTAGGGTTGAATTGCTAATTGTATCTGTGACTGTTCGAGATCATGGCGATGCCGGAAGAATCGCATACTAATGACGAAGTGGAAGACGACGAGCACGACTCCAAGGAGAGTGTTTTGCACAAATACTTCCTGCAGGAGTGGAGCACGGTTAATTTGATCCTCAACACCATCCTTTCCCATGGCGGTGTCTCCGATCTCTCCTCCGTTCACAAGATCCGATTCATTGTACGCTCCTCTTATTTATTCGCATTCCTCACTCTTCCAGTTTCATCTATGCATCAATCAAATGCGCATTTTTATTAGCAGAACTGGAACATTTGATTTAATTTCAGTCATTTAGCTTCTCCAATTACTTTCATGGATTTTCCATTAAAGTAACTGGAGCAGATCGTCTTCATTTCAAAATGGATAAAGACATGAGCGTGTACTGCACTATGGTGCTCTAGTTTTTTTTTTGATATTTACTAGTTGTTGCTTCTATTTCTAGATGGACAAGTATCAAGAGCAAGGCGAGCTGCTAGAGCCTTACCTTGAAACCATAGTTTCTCCACTGATGCTCCTCATTCGCTCCAAGGCGATTGAATTGGGTCCCGAGTCTGATGATATTCTTCAAGTGCTCAATCCAGTGTCAATCATTATATATACTTTGGTCACTGTTTGCGGATACAAGCCTGTTATCAACTTTTTCCCCCATCAGGTTTCTGATTTAGAACTAGCTGTTTCCCTCCTAGAGAGATGCCATAATACAGATGCAATTACGACATTGCGTCAAGAGAGCACTGGAGAAATGGAGGCCAAATGTGTTATGCTTTTGTGGCTTTCTATCCTTGTCCTGGTTCCATTTGATATTTCATCTGTGGATTCAAGCATGGGCCAGAATAACAATCCTAATGAGGATGAATTACCACCCTTGGTGTCAAGGATTTTGAACATCTGTAAGGATTATCTTTCAAATGCTGGTCCTATGCGTACAATTGCAGGGTTGTTGCTTTCAAAACTCCTCACTCGTCCAGATATGCTAAAGGCCTTTGACAGGTATCTTCAGTATTCATTAATAATGGTTGATAATTTCATCTGTACAATTTTTATCAGCCAACTTTTTCCTCAAGAAAGGGACATTGTGAGACATTCCATTCTTCAATTCTTTTGTAAAACTGATTCATTGAGTGACTTTGCTAGTTAGATTTTCTATCGTCTTGGAAGATCTAACATAAATTATATCATTCAGCTTTGTCGAATGGGCACATGAAGTCCTGGTTACATCCTCCGATAATGCCACGGATCATTTTCGGTCACTTGGTGTTCTTGAGGCTCTTGCTGCAATTTTCAAGGTTTGTTACTTGACAGCTTCTTTATATATAGTTTCAAATCAGAATTTCCCTCTATTCTGCAATAAATTCAGAGTATTTGCATCTGTTCCTTACTTCCTTACTCATTTTTATTGGTGTGTGGTTATAGTGTTGTTTTTATGTTCATCTTCTTATGCTATATTTTGATGCTTCACAACCTAAGGGATCTCAAACGTCTTTCCCAGCTTTGCAGGATTATTTATGGTAGCAGATGCTTATTTCTATTTACTAGTCTTGCTTGAATATATGCTATTGTTTTTGAAAGAAAAAACACATCAGTGATGACTCTTAATCTGGTCTTCATGCTGCTAATATCTAGGTCCAGCATTGCTCAGAATTTGTGAAAAATAAGTTGAATGAACTGAATCTCTTAATTAAAGATCCTGAATTCCATCTAGAGGATATATTTGTCATTGAAGTGCCATAAGTTCTCTTTGGATATTATTTTTGGGCAAAAGTCACAACTTTTTCATGTCCTCATAACATCCTGTGCGGGTCACTGGTTTGGCTAACAATTCTGTCATAGAAAGGTCCAAAAGAAGAAAAGAGTTTCTCTTGCTGATATTTAACCCACACCAGGTATCACAACCTTATTTCTTTAAGATTTCCAATGTGAGAGTAGGTATTTGGCACACTCCTCACCTAAAGAACCCAAAATCTGTTTGTTGGTCTTTATTGAAGCCAGTGCTTGCCAGGTAAACAATGCATGATGGTCTGTATAGGATGTAGCCAACTTCTCATTCTCTCAAGTGTCGGACTTCTGCAAGCGCATATAAAGCCTGGATGTGGGTGTGCTTTGTTACCATCCTTACCACACCGACCTACCAGACCTCATGCCTTTTATTTGAAAAGAAGGGGATACCTCCTGTTACTGGTTGCCCTGCATAGAATCTTGTAAACTACTCATATCTCCTGTCACTGTCAGTTTAACAACCTGACAAAAGTACCGCTTTCCTGCATAATTCACGCGGATATGATTTTTGTCTAACAAATCTTGGATAAATGATATTCATGGCATTGATTCCTGCTGTGATTTGCGCAATAGATGCTATGTGACTTCATAGCTTCTTCTTGGTGACGTCAAAGACTATGTCACTATAGTGGAAGATATTTAGCAAGAAAATGACAACTTCCTGAAAGCTACAGTGTTGCATTTAGGACTTCACACTCCCACAACTACTGCTTCGATTACCTGGTCTTCTTGTTTTGCTAGAGTTCCATCCTTTTTATTTTTATTGTTGTAAATTATCTTGTTAATATTGCATGATTGTGACAGAATAGTGATCTATGCAGAGTGGTAGCCGAAAGATATTACTGGATATGGTTCCTAATGTTTGGAATGATGCATCCAAGTTGATGGAGTCTGGTGTTGCCGCTCATAGTCCTTTACTTCGCAAGTATCTGGTAAAGCTAGCACAACGAGTTGGATTGATATGCCTCCCTCATCGCACCCCATCATGGCGCTACATGGTTAGATTCTTTACAGTTGATATTCTTAATCTTAAACTTCCTTTTTCCTTTTTTTTTTTTTGCCTAATTGCATTTTGTCTGAATTTGGACGTACTTGTAGGGAAAAATTACCTCGTTTGGGGAAAATATTTTACTTAATTCTAAAAAAGATGTTGCATGCAATCATGCTGTGGGTGCCACCTCAGAAAATACAGCAGGAGTGACCTTTGAGGAAGAGGAAGATATTGATATTCCAGAGACGGTAGAAGAGATTATTGAAGTGTTACTGCTGGGACTAAAAGATAGGGTATGATTAAAGGGCTTATTCTCCATTGATTTCCATCAAATTTTTGTGAAGCATTGAGACAGCTCTCTTGCACATGAAATATGTGCATAAAAAATAAATATGATGCGACCTATAGCATGGCTTTCTGGCTGTCCCTTGTGGCTTAAAAGAATTATTTAACTTCATACTTTTACCTCATGCTTTGAGCATGAGAAAGTTGAAAGTCTTTTAAACCTGTTCTCAATTGTAAATTATATCTTCACTTTCCTTTTTCCCAATCTCTCTATGCTGTTTGTGTCCCTCCATACTGTCTTATAAACCAAGCATGGTGATAGGTAATTGCATACCTGTAGCTTACTTTTGATACAATTGTATTTATACAGGACACAGTTGTACGCTGGTCTGCAGCTAAAGGTTTAGGCCGCATTACTGCTCGTCTAACGTGTTCCCTTGCTGATGAAGTTCTCTCCTCTATCCTAGAGTTATTTTCTTCACGTGAGGTAGAATGCAGTGCACATTTATCTTTGGTACTGATTTTTTGCATGAAGGCCTTACATAATCTCTTCATGATTTTGATTTGTGCATGTTAGAGATTGTTTGATTGAAAATGCAAAGATAAGGGTGGGGAAATACTTGTTTCATAATGCATAAGATTGTTTTCCTGGCTTGAATGGGGTATTTGGAAACTGTAGTGTTATCTTTATCCATGTAATCATTGAAATTTTATCAACTTTGATTTATTATGCTTTACAGGGAGATGGTTCATGGCATGGAGGATGCTTAGCCTTGGCTGAACTGGCACGTAGAGGATTGCTCTTGCCTATTAGTCTTCCAAAAGTTGTACCTGTTGTTGCTAAGGTTGTTTAAACTTTTAAATTAGTTTTTATGCATTTGGAACATAGTCTTACTCTATCCCTCGAACACATTTTTCATTCATCTTGGATTATCTTATTTGGCCATGCTTGTGCTGATACTACAACTAATATAGGATATTCTTTATGTTCTACATTGTAACTTACGTTTAAAATTAATTACTTTGCTAAACACAGATATATTCATGCAGAAAGGTTAACAATTTGTTATGATGGAAAAAATCTTTTTAGGCACTACATTATGATATCCGTAGGGGTCCACATAGTGTTGGGGCCCATGTACGTGATGCTGCTGCTTATGTTTGTTGGGCTTTTGGTCGTGCATATTATCATACTGATATGAGGAACGTGCTGGAACAGCTTGCTCCACATCTTTTGACAATTGCTTGTTATGATCGTGAGGTATATCAATCTTTATATAGCCCTTCCTCAGAGCAAGCTAGTAGTCTCCTTTTTTCACTTTCATATACTCTCATCCGGTATATCAATTGGAAATTAAAGGAATTAACTAGAAATTGGAAAATAAAGATAATGTCATAATAATTGAAATTAATAATACACGAACTTGGGTTTATATAATATTCACTCTCCTGGATGGAACTAGGAAATTCCTTGATCTGACATAGTTTGATCAATGAAACTTAAGCCATATGAATGTACTTGATTTTAATTGTTGTACAAGCATGTAGTAATTTTTTAAGTGTTCAAATTGTTTGCTTACTCGGCCCAAAATACGCCCCCCCCCCCCCCCCAACAAAAAAAAAGTATTTGAGTTCATAAGATGAAAAAGAAATGTATGTGTTAATATATCTGCTTTCTTCCAAGATGCATGTCTATCTGACAGAAGGCAATCTCTTGAATTATGATCATTAGGTGAATTGTAGAAGAGCTGCTGCTGCTGCTTTTCAGGAGAATGTGGGAAGACAAGGGAACTTCCCACATGGTATTGACATTGTGAACACTGCAGACTACTTTGCACTTTCATCACGTGTGAATTCGTATCTTCATGTTGCGGTTTGTATTGCTCAATATGAGGGTTACCTTTGTCCCTTTGCGGATGAGCTGCTAAATAGCAAAATCTGTCACTGGGTATGAAATATCACATCAAACTTGTTTGCTTCATTTGTTTTCGCCTTCTTCAGCTGAACCTAGTTATGCCAATTAGACATATCTCACGAGTATGTATGTTTTTATTTTTATTTTTATTTTTTGAACAGCTCAGACATATATGCTCAATTTGAAAATCATTGTGAAAGGTTCACCTGCTAAGCTGGCTTCCCTTCATTAGCTTTATTATTCTCTCTTCACATAACGAAAACCTTTTTTTCCCTTCTTTCTTTTGAGCAGTTGTTGCTTAGCGTTGTTTTCTCATTTGGCTTATATTTACCATTGTTTAATGAATGTCTAAGCATGTGATCGTACAGTCATAATAGTAAATTTGGGGGAACAGGTTCATATCAGTCTCTTGTTAAAATTTTTAAGACAGGAACATTGGACACAAGATGCAAGGTGTAAAAAGGGGAAAAATAACCTAATCTCAAAAGTTGAAGACGATTCTCTTTTATTGGTTGCAGCTGAACTTCAATTGACCCTGCATACATTATTACCTTGGATATTTGTGAGATGATTTAAATCAATTCTATAGTGGAGAATCATTGGTCCTGATTTCTGGCAAATTTTCCCTTGGAGCAAAATAAATGGAGTTTGGAGAAATTTACAGCAGCTGGTCAGATGAAAAGTTAATCTATATGACTTTCAAAATAATGATTTCCATTTAATTATTTGGAGTTGTGTATTTTTCTGTTTGTTGGTGATTGGGACTAACCCGTGAAAACATTGAGTTCATAAGTTTCAAGGTTATTGGAACGTAATTCCTTAGCATCCTGATTTTGCACTTAAGCATCTTACCTTGCCTAATATTCTGTTGTTGTGGAAACCAGTTAATCAATGTTTGTTACTGAGATGATACATTGATTGCATGTAATATCAAATTTCAGCTGTGGTTTTGCTTCTAGAAGCTTCCAATTATTCATGGATAGCTTACCTGTGGCTAATGGCTTCACTCTTCAGGATAAAGGCATGAGAGAACTTGCTTCCCAAGCATTAGCCGCCCTTGTAAAATATAATCCTGAATATTTTGCAAGTTTTGTCTTGGAGAAAATAGTTCCTTGCACTCTCTCAACTGACTTGTGCACGCGTCATGGTGCAACCCTAGCAGCTGGAGAAGTTGTTTTAGCTCTACATCAGTGTGATCATGCTCTACCCACTGGTTTGTTTCGTTTCCCTAAAGCTTTTCACTAGCTTGTCTCTTTACACGTAGAGTAGGAGTTTTATCTATCCATAATGATTGCAATTTTATGCATTTTAAGCATTCTCACATTGTGTTGGCCACATAGATTCCAAGCAAGAAACAAGCTTCAAAATGATAGAAAGACGTGGATTTATTAATCTTCTGCTGTCCATGTTTTATGGGGGATGGAGAGCATTAAATTTTGGCATAGTAGCCTTCTTTTGGCAATAGTCTACCTCATAATAGATACTAGCAGCTTAGGGTTCAAAACTTTAACCATTTTTTAATGTATGTATCGAGATTGTTATTTCTGTCAACAAAGATTTCATATGTACATAAAATGATTTTGATTTCCCTTTTAGTTTAATGGCAATCTTGACTAATAAGTTTTTTTTTTTCTATATTTATTTACTTTTCTTCTTCTTGACCCTTTGATTTACCGGTTCCTACCTACCTACCTACCTACTTGAGATAATTGTTCCATGCTTCCATTTGATTTCTCATATTTTCTTCTTATCATAATTTGGTCAATGATTTTCTTGGTTAGAGTTATCCTACCAAAGACAAGCGTAGATCTTTAACCAAGATAAGCCAATTTATGCATAGAAATCTTGTTATTTTCCAATGGTCTTACTGACTAGAAAAGTGAAAACCGTGAACCTAGAATTTATTCTGAAATTTGAACTATTATTGGACCAGCTTCTATAAATCATGGGGAGTGTTTTTGGGATTAGGGGATTTATTATATTTAGTGTATCTTCTAACCATATAGTTACTCTTTTCCTTCAGAGATATAGCTTTCAGTGTGTCTAAAAAATTATTGCATGAAAATTCTTCAAACATCTCCATGTCTCTCACCAGCTAGGCCATTTTAGCCCGACAACAATGACCTTCTAAGTTTCACAATATTTTCCGTCATGACTCAATTAATCATTCCCCGTTGAAATACCAAATAAAAGCAGGAACAAGAGTAGTGAAATTTCATATCCTGGGGCCATTATCAGAAATTCAGAATACCTCTCTCTTCAAGTTCCCTTCCAATTTATTTCTCTACAGCTTTAACTTTTGTCTTCAACACAACTTCAGTCTTATTTATTTATTTATTTATTTATTGTTGCAGATAGGCAGAAGCTAGTAGCTAACGTTGTTCCAGCTATTGAGAAAGCACGCCTTTATCGTGGAAAGGGTGGAGAAATTATGCGATCAGCCGTCTCCCGCTTTATTGAATGCATCTCTTTAGCTCACATATTCTTGCCAGAGAAGATAAAACGTAGTCTTCTTGACACACTAAATGAAAACTTGAGACACCCGAATTCTCAGATACAGGTATTTACTTTGCCCTGCCGCACTGAGGGGTCTAATAGACATATTAGGACTGGACGTCTTCTTGATCCATCTTCCATATAATGAACAGACTGGTGCTGTCGACGCCCTGAAACAATTCATTCTAGCATACCATCTGCCCGTAGATGAAAAGGGTATAGTTAATATCACATTAAAGTACGCACAACAGCTCAGTGATCCTAATGCTGCTGTAAGAAGAGGTTCAGCATTGGCACTTGGTATATTACCTTATGAATATCTGGCCAGAAGTTGGAAGGATCTGCTGCTGAAGCTCTGCAATTCATGTTTAATTGAGGTAGTTTACATTACTAGTTAATCTGTATTACTTCATCTTTTTTTTATTCGTAGTAGATAATAGTACAAATAATTGCAATTTCTAAATTTTACCTGCCCAACTGAATGATTCAGGACAACCCTGAAGAACGGGATGCTGAAGCTCGGGTCAATGCTGTCAAAGGGCTAGCATCTGTGTGTGAAACATTGACTGAATCTCGGGATCCATCTTGTCTGCACTCTGAGGATGATTATATCTCTCTTTTACTACTCATCAAGACAGATGTTGTGAAGAGTTTGTTCAAAGCCATTGATGATTATTCTGCTGATAACAGAGGAGACGTTGGTTCTTGGGTTCGTGAGGCTGCTATAAATGCCCTTGAGAGATGTACTTACATCCTATGTAGAAATTGTTCAAGGCCGAATTATGAAACTATTTCAGAGAATCAACACATAAGTTTTCTGTTTGATGTGGAACTTGCGACCAATTTAGTTGGTGCACTTATTAAGCAAGCTGTGGAAAAAATGGATAAAGTAAGGGAGGTGGCAGCTAATTCTTTCATAAGGATCTTGTACAACAAAGCAGTCTTTGTTCCCTATATACCTTACAGAGAAAAGCTAGAAGGATTATTTTCTGTTGAAGCGACACATAAGTGGGGGGTATGCAATATTATCTACTCTTCTTTGTCTTACCTACCATTTCATTTTCTTATTTTGCAATTTTTCACTTCTGCTTGCAGGATCCTTCTTTTTCTTATCCACCCTTTGTCCAGTTACTTCAGTTCAGTTGTTACAGCAGGCATCTACTCTCTGGTCTTGTTATTGCAATCGGTGGATTGCAAGATTCTCTGAGAAAGACGTCTTTGGCAGCTTTATTGGACTATTTGCAGCCTGCAAAAGGAGATGAGGGAAGCAGCTCCAGGGAAGTAAGTTTGTCCCTGGATATCCTTTGGGTTCTGGAGCAGTATAAAAGATGTGATAGAGTGATTGTTCCGACCTTGAAGGTAATTTCAACCTCAGCAGTGGAATATGTTGATGGGTGCCAATAGCAGTACTTAACCTTCAGCTATTATTTTCTTGCAATTTTTTTCCATATTTTTTTAAAAAACATATCTTGCATTTGCACTTAAGATTGCATTGTTTTTGCACAGCCAAATAGCCAATGATGCCTTTCAGCCATCTAGAAACTATTTAACTAGTCCTGGCCTTATTTGCATTTCTGTCTATTGCTCTTTTTTCCCAATAAAATATGAAGATAACTTGGTTCATTTGGCTATTTCAGACTATTGAGATCCTTTTTGGTAGAAAAGTCTTCCTAAACATGGAGGTACGTGATACACCAGCCTTCAAACGCATTCCTTTCAGTATTACCTGCCTGGTCCTTTTCTGCAATTTGTGCTTGCCAGAAAAATGCTACTTTTATTAGTTTGAAACTGTTGTCATCTTTTGTTTTTGAAAATAATATGAAATATATAAAAGAAAGTACTCACACAGGAGGATGTGATGAAGTCCAAAATTCTCAGGTATTTTTTCCACTTTCAGAATGGTTCATCTCATAAACTCAACACCTGCCATAATCACTCAAGATCATCATTTTATTCTCTTAAAAGTTCTTTTTTGATTCATAGATATATGATATACTATAAGCTAAAAAATACGGAGTACAGTGTAATTTCTCATGAGTTTGACGCTTGTAGGATCACCTTGTGAAAGCCTTATATTTGATATTCACAGATGCTTACTGGTCTTCTTTATGTGCTTCTACCCATAAAATATTTGGCATATTGCTTCATTTATGACAATTTATTACTTAAATATTTTAACCTTGCTGTTAATCTCGTTCCATTAATGAGACATTTGATTTTTCTTTCAGAGCCATACTGCAAAGTTCTGTGCAAGCATTTTAGATTCTCTACGTGATGAGTTGAGGGGAACAAAGGACTTCCCCAAGCTATATGCTGCAATTGCTATACTTGGATACATTGCTTCAATTAATGAGCCAATCAACTCCAGAGCATTTTCACATTTGCTCACTCTCCTTGCACATCGATATCCAAAGGTTCGTAATCCACACTTGTCTTGAATGGTTGACTACTTTTGCCCCGTCTTTGTGAGTATGCATATCAAAAGGAAGTTCTTCTTTGCTAGACACTAGACAATTTCTGTGGGCAAATGCCCATTCTGGGTATCCATACTAGTTAAGATGTGCATAGTACTATATATTTTTAACTCAATTGTGACATATCATCTGCTAGATTCGTAAAGCTGCGGCTGAACAAGTATATCTAGTGCTTCTGCAAAACAGCACTCTTGTGGCTGAAGACAAGATAGAAAACGCCCTTGAACTTGTCTCGGAAACTTGCTGGGAAGGCGAAATAGAAGACGCGAGGCAGCAAAGGTTAAAGCTGTTTGAGTTAGCTGGCTTAGATACAGGCCTCCTGCTCAAGCCTTCATCTGCAGCATCTAAGAAGGATCTCCGGAAGCAGCAGACGATATCAGATGAGAACGAGTCTTACTCCTCGTTGGTTGAGTCGAGCGGTTTTTGATGGCTTCATTGATTCACCACATGTTTTACAATTAATCCATTTTAGTAATATATGTATTTGTATGGGGCCTCTGCTTGTGTACAATACACTACATTTGGCGGTGTTCACAATTTTGATACGATTTTTCTTACTTTATTTATGGATTTTTTTTAATTGTTGTTGCTTTTAACTAAGAAAGTGATCGGCCAATAAATCTGGACAAAAATGGAATATTAAGTGGGATTTTGAACCTGATATTTTACTTTTATGGTAACATCAAGCAGCATCAAGCAGCATAAAAAAGTGCCGGATCAAGGAATTTCCTAGTTCCATTGATGAATTCAAACATGAGGACAAACTTGTGAACATACTCTACCATAGGTTGTGTCTAGACTTGTCAAAACATAACCCGATCCGAAAAACCCGATCTGACCGCCCGGAATTTTTTGGGTCAAGATCCTAAAATTTTACCCGGAATTTTTTTTCGACCTGAACCCAAAAAACCGGAAATTTTCTGGGTAATCTGGGTTTTGACCTGGTATCCCAATTGACCCGGTAATTTTGACCCGATTTACCCGATTGACTCGGTGACCCGATTGACCCGGTTGGTTTATAATTAAATATAATTAATTTTTTTTATATATAATTAAAAATTATCGCAAAATTCTCAAATCATGATTTTTTGAATTTAAAAAAGAAAAAATTGACAAACCCGAAATCGCCCCGAAATGACCCGAAATTCGGTCAAACCCGAGTTCTAGTCAACCCGTTTTACCCGGAACCCGTTTTAACCAAGATCCAAAGTGATCCGACCCGAATTACCCGTTTGACAGGCCTAGTTGTGCTCATATATTTTAGAGGGAATAGCACAATTTGAGAAAAGTTTGCAAAAATGCCACCCTTTTGGAAATATTGGCAAGAATGCCATTTTCTCGAAAAATTTGCATAAATGTACAGGTTTTGACCCCCCCAAAACCGGCTATCGGTTGTAATTAATGCAAAAAAAAAATTGAAAAAGAAAATAGAGGCATCATTACCTACCTAGTAGGGGAGAGGCAAGGCGGGAAGGAGTAAAGGCAATCCCATCACCATCTCTCTTCTCCTTCCAAACCGATACAATAGCAAAGAGAGAGAGGCAGTTGCAGAGACGCCAGAAGAAAAAGAGAGAGAGGGCGGTTGCGGTAGCGGTTTCTTCTTGCATACACCAAAGGAGAGAGAGCGGGGAAGTCCATCGTCACCGGAAAGGACACAGCAGCACGACCCGACGACATACAGAACAGGTACGCCCTTTTACTCTTCTCCCTTTGGTGGTAGGGTGCGCGGGTGTGGGTCGGGGAAGCAGTGGGTGAAGGGGTTAGGGCAATGGCGGCCTGAATGGTGGGTCGGGGTGGTGGTTTTCTTGTTTGGATAATGGTGGGTGGTGGTGGCATGGGTGGTTTTCGGGTATGGAAAGGGGAAATCGGTGGTTAGGGTTTCCAATTGGTTGACAGTGGTTTTGGGAATGGGTTAGGGCAACGGTCGGGGAACTATGGATAGGGGAAATTGGTGGTTTGAGGTTCGAATTGGGTGACAGGGGTTTGACATTGGGTGACAGGGGTTTCCAATTCGGAGAGAAGGGTTTGTAAATGTATTGTGGTAGGCGGAATACGAGAATTGGCGAGCTGTGGAAATTGGGATATGTGGATGTCATAGGTGTCCTATTGAAGGAGGTTTGAGGTATTGGTTATAATAGGCTTCCGATTCAAAATGGGTGACATGGGTTTCACACTGAGTGACAAGGGTAGAGTGACATGGGATAGTCTGTTAGGTGACAGAGGGAGACGAATATAAATGGTAGAAGCTGAGTTTGTTCGTGTGATGGAAATTGCAGGAGAAAAATGGTGAGGACGAAGAATGTGAGTGCGAAGAACAAAGAGCCTGACTACCTAGTCCCCGAAGCTAGGCACTTCCGGGCCCGGGTCAACCAGGGCTCAAGACTGTCAATGCTGAACAACATTGACGATTATGTTGACCCTAGTGACTGGCAGAAGCTGCTGGACTCCCAGCTTGGTGGGGTTGTGCGGCTGGCGCACACTGTGAAATTTTCTTCACAAATTGTGCATTATGCACTCCAGCGACAGCTTACAAGCGAAAAGGAGTGGGAGACGTGGTACCGGATCAAGGGGAAGCTCAGGAGGTTCTCCCTCAAGGAGTTCGCCTTAGTAACCGGGCTGCGGTGCAGTCAACCAACAACTACTGAGATGGAGGAGGACGAGAAAGCTATAAAGGAGTTTTTTGGAAACGAGAAGATGACGGTTGGTGACCTCGAGACCGAGCTGAAAAACTCAGTAATGGTTTTGCGGAGCCCGCGAAGACGATTCAAGCTAGTGCTGCTGTACATTGTGGAGGGCGTTTTGTTAGGAGAGGACCAGAGGAAGGGGCTGAGGAGCTGGATCGTCCGATTGGTGGAAAATGTCGATAGGTTTTTGGCATTCCCATGGGGGAGGGTAATCTATGCTGCCACACACGTGTCGCTGAACGGCGCCGTAAAGCGTCGGGAGGCTGAGATAAAGGCAGAAGATCGAAAGAAGCGCAATGGTTATGGCCTGATGGGTTATCCGGTATCCTTTCAGGTAACCTTCTCGACCACACCCATGATCAGTTTGTAAATCATATGCTGAAAATGTACTAATTTGAGTGGGGATACGGTGCAGATTTGGTTGCTGGAATCCATGCCGAAATGGGGGGTCCGGTTTGCGACGAAGGTGTCGACGACGGCATTCCCTCGTTGCATGAGATGGGCCCTCAAGGACGAGAACCTCGCTTATAAGGATATAGCCAGCCGCACCGAAGCTGAGGGAGAGGAGGCCATAGAGATTGATGATAACCCAATACTCAGACCAGAGGAGGCTGAGCTGGAGCTGATGGATGGGTGTTTGTACGATGATGAGAAGTCCGACCCCTTTTTCGACGACCTAGTTGCACCGTTCCTGAGACATTTCGAAGCCCCTGGTGGGAGGTCCCCAAGGACGGGAAGAGGAGGCAATGAGAAGGATGGCGGGGTGGGGGACATGGCCAAGACTTTGGCACAAGTTATGGACAAGCTTCAGACAATGTCAACAGGGATGGAGAAGATGGATGAAAAGGTACGCAATAACTTCCCAATTATTTGTTCTGTGGAGACTGGGGATAACTGTGAACTAGGGAAAATGGACTCCTGACACGTGAAATTGGACAAGTGACAAGTAGTGTAGATAATGAACGAAAGTGGTATGAAGGGTGAATTGTGTTGATTTTTCTCACCGTATGGTGATATGAAGTAATAATTTGATCACCTGCAGCTCAAATTATTGGAGGTCGCCGTGACTGAGCTGCGGGATGTTCAGTGTAAGGGGACGGCCTGGCAAGAAGCAACCGATAAAGAAGAAGGTGGAGATGAGAAAAAACTGGACGAGTTGATAGAGTCAATTGCGGGTAAAGCCGGTGAGGGTGGACTAGGTGGTAAGGTTAGTTGTTGGTAAACATCACAAGATTTGTTATTTTCAGCGACACTGGAAGAATGTGACAGGAATATTGTAGCTGTGTGACATGATTTGTTATGTTAAGTGACACTGGAAAAAATGAGCCATAATTCAAAATTGAATTCATTTGCAGTTAGGAGGTGCTGTTGAGAAGGGAAGTGAAGTGGATGGTGGCGGGGATAAGCACACACAAGTGGAAACTGTGAAGGCAAGTGATGAGATATCAGGAGAGAGCAAGCAAGCTGGTCATGATGTCGGGGACAAGAATGATGAACCTGAATCTCTCAAGGCAGGGGATGGGGGGGAAGGAAAGACCAACGAGGTAAGGTTTATTTATGAAATAAAGGTGATTTTATATGTGACATGATAGTATAGGTCAAGTGACATGAGAATATCTGTTATGTGACAAGGGAAAGTGTAAATCTTAGCTGAAGTTTGATATGTTTGCAGTTGGGAGAGGTTGGTTTTAAGGCGTCCGGTCATGAGGAAGGTGGAAAGAAAAATGAAGTTGAGGAGAGGCCGAAGCCCAGGGTAGCTCAGGTTTATGTATCTAGGGCGGCGAAGAAGATGAGGAAGGCTGTTGGAGAGGAGTTGGGTCCCCCGGCCAAGAAACCGCGACCCCAGAAGGCAGCCACTGTTCCCGCCGATGCTGTTCAGCTAGGAATGGTGTCAGCGACGGACAACGACGCCATGACAAGTTGGTTGGCAAGGTACGTAGGTTATGTGTCTTACACTCGAATGGACGACGAAGGTAGATAGTTGGACGTCCACAATACCTGACAGAAACTTAACGTGCAGTGGGGACACGGAGGTGCGCACGTCACCCTGCGGTGTGGATATGACGAAGGAGTTACTCAACCGTCTGAAGAAACCCCAGGATTGGTTGGGAACTGTGGTATGACGACTTGTCACCTCTAAAATTTCCCGTGTCAGGATTATGGATTGTAATTGCGGTTCACTTCATGCAGGAGATGGAGGAGTGCTGCTACCTTCTGCGCAAAGCGGTCGCAGACAGAACGGGTGACATGGGCAGTGGAGTCATCGTAGTCGATACGTGCTTAGCGGGAATTTATCTACCTAGGGAATGGAAGGAGTACACCGGCACCCCCAAGCGTACAAGCCTAGTGATGCATTGATGGCGTACTTCAATGGGGGGTCGCCGAAGCCGTTGGGACGAGCGTGGTCAGGTGCGGACCTCATCCTCCTCCCCTTCAACATCAAGAACAAACACTGGGTTGCCCTTGCCATCGATCTTAAGGAGTGGGAGGTAAGGGTGTATGATTGCGACGTCCACACGGCGACGGAACGCCAACTCCAAACCTTGTTAATGCCTGTGACGAGCCTGATCCCTGTCGTCATGGGTGCACACCCAGATCTGAAGGTCAAGTATGCCGATAAGGTCCCCACGCCGTTTGCCATTCGCCGGGACAAGAGGCTTCCACAGAACAAGCTAAGGTAAGTAGGATGACATGGTTCAATTTCGTTTGATTGGATGGGGAATCGGTGTCCGCGTTCTGACCGATTGTTCCTCTTTGCAGCGGTGATTGTGGCCCGTACACCATTCGATTCATGCACCTCCTGCTGGAGACCGCCCCTAACTTCGATGGATTGGACGACACATACATTGAGGCATACCGGCAGATGCTAGCTGTTGGGGTATTCCATGGTCGACTCGGATGCTAGACTTCATAGTTGAACACTTGGCTCCAATCTTAAACACCCTCCTGTAATATTGGAAGTAAAACATTTGGATATTTTGCAAAAATTGGTAGTTGTCGACTGTGAAAAATTTGTATATGCGGACATGTTAAACTTGGCAGTGTAGCTACATGTATCTATCCAATTTGGTGACAAGGTATTTGTCGTAAGGGGACACGAGGATTAAAAGGGGTGACATGGGTCATTTACACTTTACGTAGGAATATGATGCAATTAATAGTGACACGAGAAAACCTGTCAGGTGACACGTGCATGAAAGACGGGACCCGATACTGGGACAACAAAACAAAACGACAAAGGAAAAGGAATCTTTCACAGGGTGGCAGTTGATTGCACAGTTCGATTGACCTACTAAAAAAAAATTTTTAAAAGAAAACAAAATGCTGTGTTCCTCGAAATTAAAAAGGTAAACAAAAGAATAGGAAGTAACTTGCATTCATTGCAGTTGGCGAAAAAAACCACCAACTACACAAGGGAAGGAGAGAGAGAGATAGAGACCGAATATTAGGAGTGAAGGGAGGCGGTTGTGAAGTGAAGGGAAAGGGGAGAGCCCGTACCGGAGAGGGAGGAAGACGCCGGAGAAGCCCGTACTGGAGAGGAAGGCGCAGGAAAACAGGTACAACTCAATTGGATTTTAAAATCCGTCCTCACCCATCTCTAAAACTCTGAATCTTCACTTAATTTGCATTCTTCCCCACTTAATTTGCATTCTCCCATTGTTTCGTACCGGAGAGGGAGGTAGTCGCCGGAAAACCGACCAAGCCGCCGGAGAAGGCAGTACCGGAGAGGAAGGCACAGGAATACAGGTACAACTGAATTGATTATTGAAATCTGTCCCTACCCATCTCTACTATGCTGAATCTTCACTTCATTTCCAATCTTGCCCACTTCATTTGCATTATTCCACTGTTTCGTTGTAAGGCATGCAATTTGGGATCGAAAAAAAAACGGAAATTGGGGATTTGGAATTACTGTCAATTGGGGAATTGGGGGATTCCTGTCATTTGGGGAAATGGGGATACGGGGAAATACAGATCTGGGCTAAAAGGGGTGTGGGGAAGTGAGGAATTGACAGACAAGAGCGAGGGAGGTTGAAGAAGAGCGTCGGAGGCTTGCGGGTCCTTTTACCCAGATTCGGAGAGTGGAGAAAAACCCCTGTCAGAAACGGGTACTGTAGGACAATTGGGAGAAGACAATTGACAATCATGACACGAGCTATTATGTTGGGTGACAAGGGTTACTTCAGTAGGTGACATGGGCCTTTTATCGTGAAACAGTCGCAGGCAGACTTATTCAGAAGGGGGTGAGTTTCTGTGGATATTGATAATGTTCATGTCCACTTAATTGCAGGAAGAACATGGTTCGGTCCCAGAATTTGAGGAGGAAAGGTGTCCGGGCACCTAAGAAGGTGGAGCCCCGACTCGCAGTGCCGGAAGAGAAGCATTTCCGAGGCCGGGTCAACCACTGTTCCAAAGTGTCTCTGCTCGTCAACATGGACGACTGGGTTGACCCCGTCGATTGGGAGAAGCTGCAGCGAAGCCAATTAGGGGGTATTGTGCAAATGGCAAACCGGGTTCAATTCTCGTCGCAACTACTGCATTACGTGTTACAAAGGCAGCTTGTGACAGAAAAGAAGTGGGAGACTTGGTACATGCTTCAAGGCAAGCTGCGGCGATTCTCTATCAAGGAGTTTGCGCTCGTGACTGGGCTGCGGTGTGGTCGAGTTCTGGGGGAAGACACAGAGACGGAGGATGACAAGAAGACAAAGAAGGCTCTCAAGGACTTATTCGGAACGGATAACATGAAGGTCGGTGAGCTGGAGAACGCCTTCAAGAACTCCATCTTGAAGGAGCCGAGTGCTCCAAAGCGTTTTAAGATCGCTCTCCTACTCATCGTCGAAGGAGTTCTGCTGGGGGAAGAACCCAGGAAATCCATACGAGGGTGGATTGTGAAGCTTGTGGAGAACGTTGATCGATTTCTGGATTACCCCTGGGGCAGGGTTGTGTACGAGGCCACCCACCAGTCCCTGTCGGGCGTCATAGAACGACGTGTCGCTGACCTGAAGCCGAAGGCGAACGACAAGGACGATCGATATGGATATGGGCTTATGGGTTTTTCGTATGCGTTCCAGGTAAGCTACTTGACCGAAGTTATGCTTGAACTAGTACGCGCAATTGATGGACTCATTCGAGTGACATGTGTGGTTGTTTTAGATTTGGCTGTACGAAGCTGTGCCGGGGATTGGGGAGGCGTTCGCCAAGCGGGTCTCGAACACGGCGTTGCCTCGCATGCTGAGGTGGACAGCCGATGACGACAATCTAATGTATGAGACGATCCAGTCCCGCATGGACCCTGAAAAATCTGATAGAATCAAGGTCGAAGACAACCCGATACTAGTACCGAAGGCCGGCGAGTATGAATTGATGCGCGGGTGCTTCTACCAGCATGAGGAGCCTGACCTCTACTTTGATGACATTGAGGCTGCGTTGGCACCGAGTTATTACGGTGAAGGCTCAGCCAAGTCCGGCCCGAGTTCGGAGCAACGAGATGGGACAAGTGAATCCTGGGAGGATAAGTTGGTGAAGTCAGTAGAACTGATATTGGAGAGCCTGGGAACCATGTCAAGTTGGATGCGGAGCATGGATGAGAAGGTACGTGTAACGTTTGTGGCATTTGTGACACCAGTATATTTTATATGTGACACGGATAACTGTGAAAGGTGACACGGGTTACTTATCTCTCAATGTTGAATAACATTCGCTAACCACCCCTCATTTATGCACTTTCTGTATCAGATGAAGGTGTTGGAAGGTTTTGTGAATGGGATGCGAGATGGGCAGTCGAATGCAGGAGGTGAGCAGAAACCAATGGGCGATGTCCGTGGAGAGGATAACGACCGAAAGAACGGGGGGACAGAAGGACAAACTAGGGTGGAAGACCAGCGACCAGAAGGAGAAGAGGAGGTAATTTGGTTGTTACTTGACATGGTATTTTCTGAAACCACGGTGAAGGGGTTATAGAATCAGCAATTTTTAATGTGTCACTATTTTGCACACACCGCACACGGTTGTTAAAGTGAATCGACACGTATTAATATGTAAAGTGACAAGGGAACAAATATATGATCTTAATCACAGTTGACATAACCGTAACCAATTGCCAGATCTCAGCGGCGGTCAAAGACGACACCGTTGGAGGAACTGGGGGAGACGTCAGTGGCCAGAAGGTCGGGAACCATAGGGATGGTGAGGACAAAAGCGGTAAAGCCGGTTCAACGGTTGTACCACCTACAGGGAACGACGAAGCGACGCGGGAAGGACAGGATGAGAACAAGGTAAAATGGCTGTTACATTTCCTGTCATTTTAATCTATAGTAGTACGTAAATGACAAGTGTATCACCGTTAGCCGACACGAGTACAGATCATGGTGACACGGGTTTGAAATTTTTTCTTCCTTCTCCGTTCAAACTGTAAAACCTATTGGCAGATCCCAGAGCCTGCAAGACCGGAGGCCGTTCGAGGCAGGAAGAGTAAGAGAGGTCAAGGAGGTGAAGGAGAAGTGAATCCCCCACCTGAGAAGAAAACGCGGGGCCGAAAAGGGAAGAACGTTGTCAAGGCGCGGTCGCGATTAAGCTGGGTCTTGTTTCCGTGTCAGACAACGATGGGTTCCTCCGGTGGATGGATAGGTGACACTCATCAGCAGACTTACCCAACTTATTGCATAGAGGACTCCGATCCCCTAACATTGTGGTTGTGGTTGTGCAGCGGGGATGAGGACAGATGCAAGACTGCATACGGCACGGCGCTGAGTAAGGAGTTCTTCACCGCACTAAAAACGCCCACAGTTTGGCTAAACTCTGAGGTACGATACCCGCCTAAGTGACTATCTTTGTCTTTTGTATGACAAGGTATGTACTGTAAAAGGCAGTGGAATATATTTGGATTTTGACTAGGGTTGTAATCGTTGCAGCACATGGAACAAGCATGCTATCTTCTTCGGAAAGGGGTAACGGAGAGGGCCGGCGACTTTGCTGGTCGAGTTGTCGTTGTGGACACATATTTCGGTCGCTATCTGCAGACCGAGTGGGGCAAATACAAGAGCGATGAGGATAGCTACCAAGCCGACGAGAAGCTGCTTGGCTACTTCGACGGGCGGTCCCCGGTGATGATAGGCCGGGCGTGGGAAGGGGCGGAACTCATCCTCCTACCTTTGAACGTGGACAGTGTTCACTGGATCGCCGTAGCGATAGATCTGGTGGGGTGGCAGGTAAGGGTTTATGATTCGGACGTCTACATCGTCAGGGACCGCCATCTGCCGGCACACTTAAGCTGCATCACCCACCTTATCCCCGTACTGATGAATGCCCACCCCGCGTTGATGGCTACCTACAGCGACAAGTTGCCAAAGCCGTTCACCCTTAGTCGCGAGAAAAGGATTCCGCAAAACAAGCAGAGGTAATTTATGTCCAACACTTAAATATATCTTCGTCTCATAGTTGCATCTGCCTTTAATGAATATGACTCCGGCGATTCTCTATTGCAGTGGAGACTGCGGACCATACACGATCAGGTTCATGCAACTCCTCACGAAGGACGCCCCCACCTACGACGGTCTTGACGACGTTTTCATCGGGGCGTACAGGCACATGCTCGCTGTTCGCATCTTCAATGGTACAGGGTTATGATCTCAGTTGTGATCACCATTGGCCATTGTTATGAAATTTTATGTTATGGTCTATGCATGTTATGAACATCGTTTTTATTGTGTTGGATATTTATGAACATGGTTGCTGGTTCTCACATTTAGTTGTGGACGGTAGTTCACTAGGTTGGTATTTGAACTGTTTCGCATTGTTTGTCTTCGGTGAGTGGTTATGTGTTGCGGACTTATACATTATTTGTATCATAATTTGTAAGCAGTTACTGACCATGTTGGCATGGTGGAAACATTGGTTATAATTAGTTCCAAATTACCCCTGCCACCATACTTGGATTCCCGTGTCAACTTACGTGATTTTCCGTGTCACTGATGGTGAGTAGGGTGATTTTCTAACCTTGTTTATTAGTTGATAGGTTCATATACGAAATGTCACAACGTCGTGTCACAAGAAGCGCATAAATTTTCATGGTCTCGTGGATGATTGAATGAGATGTAGCAACGAAGTTAGTCGGTTGAAAGTCATAATTTAAGTTGTAAGGAATAATCCAGTGTCACCAAACTTCCAATCCCGTGTCACCTGACGTCAATGTCCGTGTCACTGCTGGCGAGTAGGGTGATTTTCTAACATTGTTTAAGTGTTGATAGGTTCATACACGAATTGTCACAACGCCGTGTCACAGGAACCACATCATTTTTGTTTTTCTCGTGAACGATTGAATGTCATGTGGCAACCAACTTACTCGGTTGAAACGCACATTAGAAGTTGTAAGGAAATACCCCGTGTCACCAAACTTGCAATCCCGTGTCACATCACGTGATTGTTCGTGTCACCGCTGGCGAGTAGTGTGAATTTCTAACCTTGTGTATGTGTTCATAGGTTCATATACGAATTGTGACAAGGCCCTATCATACGAACCACATAATTTGACATTTTGTCTCCTCATGGATGATTCAATGTAATACACATGCATAACACCAACAAGTGGAAATGTACTAGACATGCATAATATAGGAGGGACATTGCCCTAAACATACCATATCCGATACTACACGCACCATTCATAATGGTGCAACCACAGTCGGCTTTCCAAAAAACGACAACTAACCGATCGTGGGTGAGACATTGTTTGTAACTACCCTTACATAGGCCCCCAACTGCAACAAATGGGGGCCATCCGCCACATACGGAGTCCTGGCGGAGTCCAAAAAAACCACAGCTGTTTGGGATCACATCAGTATTTGGCAACTACTACAACAAAAGCACAAGTTTTGGCTAAAAACAAAGACAACTAGCTTCGAAGCTCCTAAGCCCGGGTGACCAGACGGACCATAACTCCCATCATCAGGACGAGAATCCACCCCATCAGCCTGTTCCATCGTGTGAGTTGTCTGGTGCGGAGCTGGTCACTAGCGTGGTCGACCCACTTCCCACATAGGAAGGAGCCCACCCGGACCAACCGCTGCGCCAGGTGCCTGTTGCAAGCCTCGCTCCTCACCAACTTGTTGGCGAGGACCAAGTTCTCATCAATTGTGGCCTGCAGCGACCTCTGGGTAAACTCCAACTCAATATTTATGGCCTCCAGGGTGGACTGGGTGGCCTGCAGCTGAAGAGTGGTTGTCTGGACATGGGTGCGGGCGGCATCAAGTTCAGTGCGCTGGGCGGCCATAACCCCCTCCCGGGCAACATCCCGGTTGAGCAGGTTTTGGACTCGCTGGCGAAGGTCGGTGAGCTCTTCGACGGCCATGTCAAATAGCGCGTTGTCCTCAGCAACCTAGTCGGGGTCTGACTCATCATCATCCTCGTCCTAATCACGACGGTCACTGCGGCTTCTCCCGTAGTCGTAATCTGAACGGAGCCAGAAGTACCTACGGTCGTCGCCACTCTGATAGCTCCGATCGTTGTCGGAGTCTATCTCAATGTCGCTATCTGAGTGCGGCCACATTCTTCCTACCAGTACAAGGGAAAATAAACGTCAGATGGCAGAAGAAAACCAAACACAAGAACATACGTACCTATGACAAATATGTAAGCCTGTTTTAGATTGGAGACAAGTACATATATGTGGAAAAGATGAATGGTGTTAGGAAATGATATGTCACCAAACAAGTAAAGGAGAATGTGAAATATAAGGTAAAATAATGTCCGGACCTTATAATGTTTAGAAGGACAGAACTATGTGCAAGCAAAGTTGGAATTGGTAAATACAAGCGTGAAAATCAAACTCATATGAATGATTTAAAGTTCTGACAAAGTTATGTTACAAATGGAAGAAATCACCCGTGTCACCAACTAACACATCCCGTGTCACCAAAAGTTGAATCCCGTGTCGCCAATTACAAATACTTCGCAGCCATCCTACTAAGAACCTTCACAGACAAAGACAAAGGTTGCAACTTTCATAGGCTTAATCATATTTATGCTTTAGATTAACACACACAGGATGCTACATGTGCTATTTGTTTTTCAATCCTAACAAGTTCATATATATGAAGAAGATGAATGGGAGAGGGAGATGATATGTCACCAAAAAACTAAAGGACGATGTAATATATAAGCTAAATTGGTGTAAGCACCTTAAAATTTTGATAGGGACTGAATTATTTGGAAGCAAATACCCAATACAAAAAGGTGGTTACAAATCACCCGTGTCACCAAAGTTGTAATCCTTTGTCACCAAGTACATATACTTGACTGGCTACTTTCTCAGGCCCAATTAACCAAATTCCGCAAAATATTAGCATCTATGAAGCGTAAACCAATAAACACATATACGAACTCCAACTAAATACTCAACTTAAGTATGTACTAAGCACATGCAAGAAAAGAGACATATGGACATTTTCACCGCACAAGGCACAAACCAAAAAACAGTGAGGCTTGGACAAATTCACCCAAAATATGCACCATACACAGCCATCAACCGTAGCCCCTAATCAGAAAGCTTTGGATGTCGTCAATTAGTACTGTATGTCCAAAACCGTAGTAACAACACAGATTTCATTTAACTCAAACTTCAAATCGACGAAAACCCTAAAAAACAAACACTTAATTTTCAACACATATGGCAATCGTAGTTGGACTTACTTGGAATTGAAAGCTTTTGGATGAGGATGACCACCACTGGTGAGTAAGAGACGATGGCGTCGGTTCTTGTTCTGGAGAATGTTTGTGGCTTGCAAGGGAAGAGAGGGAAGAGTGGGAGTGAAATGACCGATGGAGTGGTGGTATTTATGAAGAGAGAGGGGCTCCATGGGTGGGGGGGGGGGGGGGGGGTTTGGTGAGGGTCACCAAATTTCGGATCCCGTGTCAACTAACATAATAACCCCTTCAACCAATATGACAATGTCTAAGGTCGTAAATGTAGATTTGTATGTCTTAAAATCAAAATATATTGTGTAACTAACATTTTGTCCCTCATTATACAACTTTAAATTAAGAAACTTTGTTATATTTAGTGCTATTTCCTCTATATATTTTTCATTTATTATGTAATTATATTTCGAGGATCTTACGATCCCCTTATGGAATGTTACGATCCGATCCACGGACCCTATTGTGATTCGATCCTAGAATCCCGATCCTAATAACCTTGCCTTGAACATTAAATGTAGGTCAATTAGCACTAATATACATTTGAATATGGTAACAAGGTTGGTATTTTTGTAAGTTGACTATTAACGCACTCATATTATTTTGCATTACTAAATATACTAAATATCTACTTTCGTATATATTTGTAAAAACAAATTCGTTCCTATTATGATCAAGTACAAACTTTTTACAAAAATGTAACGAACACCTATATGTTATATAGATTTCTTAATTACAATTACGGGTGCTTGAATAGTCAACGACAATTTTTGCCGAACGACAACTAAGTGTTTCGATTTGTTTATCCTTTTTTTTTTACTCTATGTATGCGGTAATTTTGAACTCTCTACATTGCACTAACATATATTGATTGTATGGTTGTAACATATTTTTATAAAAGTTATGAACTTTAATACACCATATTTTAACATTTTACAAACCCTAACTACTTTCCCATGCAATAAGCATGCAAAATACATATATGGATTTAACTTATGTGCTTGATTTCATGCGGGAATGTTTTACTCTCTATATGCGATATCAAATTTATTTAAAACCGTTATAAATTGTTATCAAATAATATGTTGATACATAACCCTGAATAAATATTCCGTTCATTTTATGAATGAAGGTTTAAATTGTACATTGTCAGCCGTTATAAAATTTTATCAAATAATATTTTTCATACAAAAACCCTGAATACTTACTCCGTTATTTTGTTGAATAAAGGGTTAAATTTTAAACTGTAATCCGTTACTTTTGAAAAACAAGGGTTAGTAAGTGTTTTATACGGTTATTCCGTTATAGTTATTTAGTGGTATTTCCTGTATAATATATTTGTTACGAATATCACATATCAAGGTTCTAACCGACAATTAATTGAAGAAATAGATAATATAAGAAAAAGATTAATTAGTAGAATGAGATTAAAACCACGGCAGTTATTTGTTAAGAATATCTCTTCCGCTTCCTCTTCCAGTTCCGCATCCGCATCCATTGCGTTTCAATTGTACATTGCACTTGCACACGTCTCTTACTCTGAATTACATTCCACACGGCTCGGCTATTCCTCTTCCGGTGGCAGTTACGTTCTCCATTGCACTGTTATATATAGGCAACTCATTCTCCCTTTAATTGCATCATCCCATTCCCTTCAATTGCATCATCCTCCTTGACCAACTACAACCGAAATTAAGATAATTGCAATGGATCAAGGAAAGAACGTAAGGGCAAGGACGGCAGAGGCATCGACGCTTCTTACAATGCCATTCGACATCCTATTGGATATTGTCGGTCGATTAGCAATTGACTCTATAGAAGATGTCTTCAAATTACGGTTAAGGTATTGCCTCCACTTTTGATTTCGTAAATTTAGGTATTGGAAAAAAATTTGATTCCCTTCCCTGTGATGCAGTTGCAAAACTTTTGATTTGGTTGGAAAACACAAGTACGTGCTTGCGAAGATGGCAATTGAGTACCAGGATGACTGGGGAATTTCGGTTGTTGTGGCATCGAGAAACGATAGGCACACCAGAAGTTTTTTAAATCAGTGCGTCAACGCGGGAAACTCGGAGGCAATATTTCAGCAAGGAATGGTAAGAGGTACGTTCAGGATCATTGTTTCGGTGTATGATTAATCATAGTTCCTCATAGCGTCATATAAAAATGCAGGTGAAATTCTTCACAAATTGCGATCACGAAGCAGGCATTCAAGATCTTCTAAAGGCATCGGAGTTGGGACACGAGGTGGCAAGCTATGTTTGTGGCATAGCTATGTATTGTTGCAGATATGAATACCTCAAACCCAAAGGCTTTGCATTACTTAATAGTGTCAAACATAAGTTGGGTTATAAAATAATTTCGTGTCGCCGGAGAGTTCATGATCTATTTTATGATATTCTCGTAATTGCTCGAAGACCTTCCTTCAAATGGCAGCGGAACACATGTCAAAATATCACCAACGGAACAGCGATTCGGAGTTGTCGAAGATCTAACCCCTGGAAAAATTTTCAGCTCCTTGCTGAAGATAAAGATGATGCTCTTTCTTGTGAGGAATGCACGTGCAGAATTGAGTGTGCTTTTGTCGAGGGTATGCTTATGTGGATTACACGAAATATGGTGGAATAAACATTTGCACATGTGTTCGGTCTATTAAGTTTGGATAAGTTTGGTACTATATGTATTCTGTTATTATAACATGTAATGATATTATTGTTAATGTATCCAAATACGATCAATTGGAGCTCATAAAAAATTTATCAAATGAGAGACTATATCTTTTTTGGTAGAATTTAGAAACTATATCTTTTATGGTAGAATTGAGAAACTATATGTTTATTTATAGATTTCAACTCGAATTATAGGTCAACTTGCACAAATATACAATTCAATATGGTCACAAGGTTGGTATTAAACCCCGTAGGACATACACTCACAAGAATTAAACATGACCTGAAAGTAAGTGTCACCTCCCGAATGATACACATAAAATTACAACCAGTTACATGATAAGTCCTTCAACCAGACGCGGTAATACATAGAGGGTGACAGGGGTTTAGTACAGAATCCTTCCACGAAAGTACTGCGATGTTCTTTACCACTTACAACTAGAGTTTAACCCGTTTCCAAAAGTAAAAGTATCCAAACAACCAAAGGAGATGACTTAACCCAACGTTGTTCACAACAAAGGACAACCAATCAGTTGCATATTCAAATTTAAACGAGTGACAAGAAAACCCCTTCAACCAGACACGGTAATACAAAGAGGGTGACAGGGGTTTTTTACAGATTCCATCGACATAAGTACTGAGATGTTCTTTACCACATACCACTAGAGTTTAACCAGTTTCCAAAAGTAAATGTATCCAAACAACCAAAGAACAAGACTAAAACCAACGTTCTTCAGAACAAAAGACAACAAATCAGTTCCATAATGAAAAATAAACGACTGACATGAAAACCCCTTCAACCTGACACGGTAATACAAAGAGGGTGACAGGGGTTTTTCACAGAATCCATCCACATAAGTACTGCGATGTTCTTTACCACTGACCAATTGAGTTTAACCCGTTTCCATAAGTAAATGTATCCAAACAACCAAAACCGTCATTACTTCCTCCGATCCGTTGCGAAAAAACTTAATAAACTGGAACAAAACCGTCATTACTTCCTCCGTTATTTATTTCAATAAAGGGTGAAATTATATTCTATCATCCGTTAATTATTGAAAACAAGGGTTAGTAAGTGATGTATAGGGTTAATCCGTTATACATATACTCCCTCCGTTCGTATATATATGTCGTTTTAAGGAATTTTGCAGTTACTGAAAATATTTGACGGTAAATGTACATCCCACCACTTTTTCTACTTGCAATTAATGCAGAGTAGTGCTTTACATCCAATTTTCAAGTGCATGCCCTTGATTTGAAAGTTGCAGAGTCATCATGAGTTTAATTCAAATTTGATTTTAAATTACCGGCAGTTAATGACCCTTCAAAATCTGCGCCTGTGCCTCTTCCACTTCCTCATCCGGCCACATTCATTGCGTGTAAAGTACACTGCACTTGCACACGTCTTTTCCACTGAATTACCTTCCACACGGCTCGTCTCTTCCGCTTCCGGTGCCAGGTACGTTCTCCGACGCCGTGTTATAGGCAACCCATTCTCCCTTAAATTGCATCATCCCATTCCCTTCAATTCAATCATCCTCCCTCACCAACTAGAACCCAAATTATCCAATTCCCTTCAATGCAATCATCCTCCCTCACCAACTAGAACCCAAATTATCCCATTCTCTTCAATGCAATCATCCTCCCTCACCAACTAGAACCCAAATTAAGATAGTTGCAATGGATCAAGGAAGGAACGTTAGGGCAAGGAAATCAGAGGCATTGACGCTTCTAACACTACCAATCGATCTCCTACTGGATATTGTCGGTCGATTAGCAGTCGAATCTATACAGGATGTCTTCAGATTACGGTTAAGGTATTCCCTCCGCTGTTTAATTCGTTAAAATATGTATTCGCAAACAATTTGATTGCCTTATTTGTGATGTAGTTGCAAAACTTTGGATGTGGTTGGAAAACACACTTGTGAGCTTGCGAAGATGGCAATTGAGTACCAGGATGACTGGGGAATGTCGCTTGTTGTCGCATCCAGAAACGATATTCATGCCAGAAGCTTCTTCGATCAATGCGTCCACGCGGGAAACCCGGAGGCAATCTTTCAGCGAGGAATGGTAAGATGGTGATTCTTGGACATTGGTTCGGTGTATGCATTATCATAGTTCCTCATAGCTTCATTTGAACATGCAGGTTAACTTCTTCACAAATTGCGATCACGAGGCAGCCATTCGGGATCTTCTACAGGCGTCGGAGTTGGGACACGACGTGGCAAGCTATGTTTGTGGCATAGCTATGTATTGTTGCGGATGTGAAGACCTCAAACCCAAAGGCTTTGCATTACTTAATAGTGTGAAACATAAGTTGGGGTATAAAATATTTTCGTGTCGCCGGAGAGTTGCTGATCTTTGTTATTCCATTATCGAAATTGGTCGAAGACCTTCCTTCAAGTGGAAGCGGAACACATGTACAAATATCACCAATGGAACAGCGATTCAGAGTTGTCGAAGATCAAAACTCTGGAAAAATTATCAGCTCCTTGATGAAGATCAAGATGATGCTCTTTCTTGTGAGGAATGCACGTGCACAATTGAGTGTGGGTTTGTCGACGGTTTGCTTCAGTGGATTACACGACATATGGTGGAATAAAAACTTGCCTCAGTTTGGTCCATGAAGTTAGGTTCATTTTGATTCTATATGTAATGTTTTGTTATAACATATGAAGATTTTGTTGTTACTGTATCCAAATCTGATGAAATGAGAGCTTCAAAAAATTTGATCCATTCAGAAACTGTTCCTTTTTTGGTTGAATTTAGATAACTTTGTTGGTTGAATTTAGAAATTATATCGTTTTAGGTATAATTGATAAAGTATATCATTTTTGGTAGAATTGCCCTCAAAATAGAGGTAAATTTGCACAAATATACATAGCAATATGGTCACAAGGTTGGTATTTTTGTACGTTGCTACGAAGTACTACCTCCGTTCCTAAAAACTAGTCACCTAAGGATTGATATACATGATATTAAAACCAGTGACATGATAGTATAGGTGAAGTGACATGAGAATATCTGTTATGTGACAAGGGAAAGTAACACGACTGACATGAAAACCCCTTCAACCTGACACGGTAATACAAACAGGGTGACAGGGGTTCTTTACATAATCCATCCACATAAGTACTGCGATGTTCTTTACCACATACCACTAGAGTTTAACCCGTTTCCAAAAGTAAATGTATCCAAACAACCAAAGGAGAAGACTGAAACCAACGTTGTTCACAACAAAGGACAACAAATCAGTTCCATAACGAAATTTAAACGAGGGACATGAAAACCCCTTCAACCTGACACGGTAATACAAACAGGGTGACATGGTTTTTTTTACATAATCCATCCACATAAGTACTGCGATGTTCTTTACCACATACCACTAGAGTTTAACCCGTTGGCAAAAGTAAATGTATCCAAACAACCAAAGGAGAAGACTGAAACCAACGTTGTTCACAACAAAGGACAACAAATCAGTTCCATAACGAAATTTAAACGAGGGACATGAAAACCCCTTCAACCTGACACGGTAATACAAATAGGGTGACAGGGTTTTTTTTACATAATCCATCCACATAAGTACTGCGATGTTCTTTACCACATACCACTAGAGTTTAACCCGTTGACAAAAGTAAATGTATCCAAACAACCAAAGGAGAAGACTAAAACCAACGTTGTTCACAACAAAGGACAACAAATCAGTTCCATAACGAAATTTAAACGAGTGACATGAAAACCCCTTCAACCTGACACGGTAATACAAACAGGGTGACAGGGGTTCTTTACATAATCCATCCACATAAGTACTGCGATGTTCTTTACCACATACCACTAGAGTTTAACCCGTTTCCAAAAGTAAATGTATCCAAACAACCAAAGGAGAAGACTGAAACCAACGTTGTTCACAACAAAGGACAACAAATCAGTTCCATAACGAAATTTAAACGAGGGACATGAAAACCCCTTCAACCTGACACGGTAATACAAACAGGGTGACATGGTTTTTTTTACATAATCCATCCACATAAGTACTGCGATGTTCTTTACCACATACCACTAGAGTTTAACCCGTTGACAAAAGTAAATGTATCCAAACAACCAAAGGAGAAGACTGAAACCAACGTTGTTCACAACAAAGGACAACAAATCAGTTCCATAACGAAATTTAAACGAGTGATATGAAAACCCCTTCAACCTGACACGGTAATACAAACAGGGTGACAGGGGTTTTTTTACATAATCCATCCACATAAGTACTGCGATGTTCTTTACCACATACCACTAGAGTTTAACCCATTGACAAAAGTAAATGTATCCAAACAACCAAAGGAGAAGACTGAAACCAACGTTGTTCACAACAAAGGACAACAAATCAGTTCCATAACGAAATTTAAATGAGTGACATGAAAACCCCTTCAACCTCCCACGGTAATACAAACAGGGTGACAGGGGTTTTTTACATAATCCATCCACATAAGTACTGCGATGTTCTTTACCACATACCACTAGAGTTTAACCCGTTTCCAAAAGTAAATGTATCCAAACAACCAAAGGACAAGACTAAAACCAACGTTCTTCACAACAAAAGACAACAAATCACTTCCATACGTACACCCAAACGACGATCAGATTATGCATCCACCGAGCCGACCATTGAAGATGGCAGCCGCTAGCATCTGTCTGTACGGCCCAATAAATGTGTCGTCCAGCCCATCAAAGGGGGGATCGCTATCCATGAGGAGCTCCATGAATCTGATCGTGTAAGGGCCACAGTCACCACTGCAATGACGGAGATTGTGTCAAAACAGAGGCGGAGATATCATCAAGTAAAATGAAAAACAGGGGTCGCACCAATCATACCTGAGCTTGGTTTGCGGAACGCGCTTGTCGCGGATTATGCGAAACGGGCCTGGCAGCTTCGATGCATACTTCACCTTCAACTCAGCGTGTGCATCCATGATGATGGGGAGGAGGTGGGTAACGTGCATCAGCAGGGGTGGGAGTTCGGCGTCTCTAACGCAGTGCACATCGCAGTCGTATAGCTTCAACTGCCACTCATTCAGATCAAGAATAACGGCAACCCAATGTCTTCCCCTCAGGTTGAGGGGTAGGAGGACGAGGTCCCCGTCTGTCCACGGCCGCCCCATGGGCGCCGGGGCCCGGCCGTCGAAGTATGAGAGGAGTGTGGCACTCGCCTCATACCCCCCGACGTCTGAGTTGTACTCCTTCCACTCCCTCTCCAGAAAGCTGGAGAAGTAGGCGTCCAACACAATGACTCGCCGCCCATTTTCGAAACCCCTCTCCGCGCTTTGTTTCCGTAGCAGGTAGCATGACTGGTCGAAGTGCTGCGTCAAGTGAACCCCCATGACAACCCACAACATAGTCCAACAGCAACCGATTTGCGTATACAAGGGCAATCATAATAAAATGGCACAATTACAATATACCTCTGAGTAGATGCAATAGCGGGGCGTTTGGAGGATGGTAAAAAACGCCTTCGACAGGTCCTTGCCGGAAGCCATTGACAGGTTCTCACCCTCGGCACTGGACCGTACAATGGAGTGGAATCAATGAAAGGGTTACTGTGCCGTATAATGAAGACTGAAATGAGACGATGGGTTACCTTGCGAGCCACCCCTGTAGGGCCTCATAGTCGGCCGCAGAAACTAGTCCCATGGCAACGGCTTCACCGGGAACGATGGCGTCCTTCCCTTTAGAGGCCCGCGGTTTCGTAATCTTCGACGCTTTGCTCTCACACTCCTCGTCCACGAACAACCTCTGAATGCAAACAAAAATTTCCCATGTCACATAACAAACCGACCCCCGTCGCCTAGCTAACATCCCCATGCCACTATTCAAAACATAACGGATGAATGGCACGAGCCACAAGGAGCGTACCTTAGCAACTTGTCGGGGCTGCTCCACAGCTTCAGCACTATCCCCCTCTGGTACATCAACATCAACAACCTGCAAAACCGATCTACAACTTAGATGGATTCCAACATGTACATACTCCTTATCACTATCCCTTACTCTTTGTTCCTTGCCTCTTCCAATCAATTTTCCATCCCGCATTTCATGGACCTTCTCCTCCAACACTTTTATCTGCACACAAGAACTTGTTACAATAAGTCCACATACTGTAAGTCCCATGTCATTATTCTATTTACCGTGGTCGCTGAACTTAAGAACAATATGAGAGTGAATAATGCGAAAGACTGAAGTACCCTATCATCCATCTTCTCCAAGGTATCCATAATCTTCTCCAGTGTCTTCCCCACGAGATCCCTAGCGGCGTCCGTCTCCTCGACGTATTCGGCGATGTTGGCAAGCATCGCCACACTCGACCCTTCGGTTACCCGTGCGCGTAACCGCTGATTCTGTGGATGTGTATATTTTGTCCGAGCCATTTGTTTCCTGCAGTTTAAGAGCAACCATAAGTTATCGAGAGAGTTTATAGTCAATGTCACTACCTTTGTAAACCCATGTCACTCAATTTGGAAACCCATGTCACAAATGTCAGAGCATTCCTATACCAATGACGACATACATTCCACATCAACTCCCCAAATCTGAATTTGAAAATAATGGAACCCCGAATCATCCCCATTGAAATCATACCCCTAATCTACCCCATTCCCTATTTCGACCCCCACCGTAGGCATCCTCTTCGGGCTTACTAAACCCTAACCGCGGGTTTTCCAATCACCAAAACCAGGCTCCTTGTCCTTCATTCGCAACCACCTCCACCATCGACAAAACCGTCCTCATTAACGTTCAATCCCTAACCACCATAGTAGGTTGTTCCATCCACCCACCCCGAACCCAATATTCGAAGATAACGGACAACAGAGATAGGGGGCGTACCTTATGAGTTTCCTGGCGGCGTTCTTCTCTTATCCGACAGTCCCCGGCAGTATCTTCTTCGACCCGTTGTTCCTCGTCGCCGGCGTCTCTTCTTTCTCCCCCTTTCGAACGGTTTTGAGTTATGGAAATTTAGAGATGGAGTCCCGATAAATACAGGAAATCGCACGATTTTGAACGGGTTTGAGTTGTGGGGTGATATCCGGGACGCGTGTCAACTTTTATTCTTTGTTCCCTCTTTTCTTTTTGTTTTCTTTTTGTTTTGAGGTACGAGCAACCATTTCGACCAAGTTATTATTGTCGAAACTTTCGTTATAAGTTGTCAGGAAATCGCCCGTGTCACCCAACTTACAATCCAGTGACACCTTACATAATAACCCCTTCAACATTGTCATGAAGGTGATTTCAATATGTTCACAAGGGTGAATTCCTAACACCACTACCACAACCAATCAGGACTGTAAACATTTTGTCAAATAACTGCCAATGCATTGTTGAATTCATTATCATAGCTTCAACCGACGAAATGTCTACCATGAAATTGAAAGCTGTGACATGATAACCCCTTCCACCTGACACGGGAATACAATTAGGCTGACATGGTTTTTGTTCTGAAACCATCCCCAAAAGTACTACGAAGTTCTTCACCGCTTAACTGTAGTGTGGAAACCCTTCCCAAAAGAACAGCAGACTCCTTACAGTTTGTCATATGCACAAACAGCGTAATTACACTACCAAATACGTTGCCCCTTCAAAAAATAACATAGACGGATAATGGTCCAACCACTGACCCGATACGGCAAATGCAAAAGACTACCCAGCTGCTGAGGTAAGGCGTTGGACCACCAATGGAGGAACACATCTAAGAACGACGGCGCTTGGAACGGCTAAATTCTCCTCGAGATGGGTATCGACAAGTCTTAGGGCGACCAGGGCGTCGCTTCACGTCCGGGGGGAGACACACCGCGCTGGACATGGCTGGGGGGATTCGCCACTCTTCTTTTGGAGGGACCGGATATAGCACATTCTCGTAACACGCCTTCCAGGCGGCGACTTTGTAGAAGTCATTCACAAGAGAGAAGAAATTGCTACCTCGATACCTTGAAGCCGCTATGGCGTGCTGGCACGGAAACTGGTCAATCTCGAACCGCTTGCATGTGCAGGTCCGGGCACACAGGTTCACAACCCACGTGCCGGACCCTCTGCGGACAGTGTACTCGTGTGAGCTGAGGGCTCTGACATCCAAGAATGTTGCCAACGAATAGCTCGTTTGCAGCTCACCTTGAACGTAATCGCTGACCGTCGACGCCGATTTGGTGATTTTTTCCCGTCGATCGTAAAACCACTTGGATATTATTTCGATGACAGCATCAATCAGTGCTGTGATGGGTAGCTCGCGGGGCTCCTTGAACACCCAATTCAGACACTCGGAGTTGTTCGTCGTCAATATGTTGTAGCGCATCCCCAAGAAGTATGCCCGGGCCCAGTTCTGGAATCCAGCCTCTCTTAGGTATTGTCCCGCACCAGGTGCCTGAGCGCAAAAATCAGCAAAGTGCTTCTCAAACTCTGCCCTCGTGTACGCCTTCGCCACCTTTAAGAACAATGTGTGCAGGGCCGTCACCCCCCTGTACTTTACCTTGGCATTCTGAAATAGATGCCATTGGCAGGCCCCTTGCTTAGCAAACACATAATTGTCCCTCAAACCTTTGACGATACTAAGATGCCGATCTGAGACAAACATTAAGTCGGGTGTATCCTCGACGACATGTAGCATGTTCTTGAAGAAGAAGCCCCATGACCCGTGATTCTCACCATCGACAATCGCAAAAGCGATCGGGTATATACTGTGGTCTGCATCTTGGGCTGTGGCAAAGAGAAGCGTGCCCCTGAACTTCCCTTTCAGGAAACTCCCATCAACTGAAATCACCTGGACATGGATATCGACACCAGTTGGTTACGTGACATGGTTATGTATGTTAGGTGACATGCAATAGTTTTGTACCGACACGGGGTATTACCTTTCGAAGGTAGGGAATCGCCTTGCGCCATACCCCGAAGCTAATAAAGGCGTACTTGAATCTTTGGGATGCGTCCAGCTCTAACTTTGTATATGTCCCAGGGTTCGTCTGCTCCAACATGTGCAAGTATGGAATAATATCTCGGTAGCTGTCTTCGTACGTCCCATGCTTCACCTCCATCGTTGTCAGCCGTGCCCTTCGTGCCTTCCAGTAGCTACACGATACTCCATACTCGGCCTTCGTCATTTTCTGGACTTGCTCGGGAACGAGGTCCTTTCGAGTCCCGGTGAACCTGCATATAATGGTGTCATGGTGAATTACGTAATGTGACATGGGGAATAATGTTGTGTGACAGGAATAGCTGGTCGCAACGAAATTAACACTTACGTGGTCACGAGGTTGCGTCCAATCATGTTCGACGTAGCATGTCGGCTATGGTTGTGCATCATGCTAATGTCACATGTATGCTCCTGGACATACTGTCGGATGGACCACATTGACGTGCGCCGGTAAGTCGACGCCCTTAACATCCACGTGCACTTGGTGTCCAAACAACCAACTAAATAGGTTTTCTTACACGACCTCTTCACTACGAACTCGAAGCACTTCTGCACTACAATCCACTTCAGGCGAGTCTGCAATTCTACCTTCGAGGCAAACATTTCTCCCTCCGAAATTTCTGTCAGCTTCCGTCGTGGTTCCTGTGTCCGAGGCGTTGCTTTGTCCAACATAGCTTCTACGTTCTCCATCGACGGTGGGGATGTGCTGGACCTAGGAACCCGATCTTCTACTTCCCTAATCACCTCCTCCTCAACTTCGTCCTCCTCCGACGACACCCTCATACCCTGGTCTTCCTCATAATCCTCCCAGTCATAATAATATGATAAATCTTCTTCCCTCTTCACTCCGGAATCGAAGTCCTCCTCCTCGTCCTCCTCCTCACTGCTAATGGCTATGAGATCCACCCCCTTATACTTGTCACCTTCACATTTTTCCATGTCATCTGAGTAGGAGTCCGTGTCACCCAAGTGGATAACATCTAGACCATCACACCTGTCACCCTCAAGAATATCCATGTCACCCTCAAGAATATCCATGTCACCAGTTCCAGCCCCTATGTCACCTGCGTGCTCTTGGCTCTTCCCTATCACCCCACCCAACTGGATCATTTTCGGACCTTTACCCTTGTCACCTACACTCTTAAGGTTTTCACCAGTTCCAAACCCGCTCTCAGTAGCGTCCTCCTGTTTCTTCCCTATCACCTCATCCATGTGGTTCGACTCTGGACATTTACCCTTGTCACCTTCAAAAATAAGTCTGTCACCAGTTCCAAAACCCTTTTCAGTAACGTCATCCTGCCTCTTCCCTATAACCTCATCCAAGAGGATCACCTTCGGACCCATAACTTTGTCACCCTCACATTTATCTTTGTCACCCCTTCCCAACCCCGTTTCCACATTGTTTTTCACCCTTATATCGTTGGTCATCCCTATTGACTGGCTAACCCCTCCTCCACCATATAACCCCACATCTACAACCATAGGGTTTGGTTGTGGCTTACCTTCTGCCTCCAGCTCGTCCACCTTTTGAGAGTTACGAGGCCCACTCAAGCATTCTTCCCCGACGCCGGGTTGTGGTACTTGAAGCCTCTCTTTCACCACTGGACCAATATATATCGCCATGGGCCATGGATGTTCCCCAGACATCGAGTTGACAAACTTATAAGCCTCAAGGTCGTCGTCATCACCTATCGTTATCGGATGACCCGCTTCTTCCCCCTTTGGCATGTAAGATAACCGCCAATCTTCACATGAACAATCATGGCCGACCTTCCCCCTCAACAGTTGAGTCAGAGAGGCGAAGTCGATGCCCTCTTCAATTATCACATTCTTCCGCTCTGTTTCACCATAATACACCCACCCCGCACCATCGAACAGCCAACGCCCGTTGAAGTTGAGAGTCACACATACTTTGGCGTTTTGCCCTGCAATTAAAAACTCGGATCAGCACCATTGGTAATGGGTATCTACTCTTCACGAAACATGAGGAGAAATAGAAGAGAAGCCTACCCATTGCAACTGAGAATTAGGGTTTCTCAGATATCTCTGTGACACGGAAGTTTACGAACACTGACACGAATAATTTATGAGCCCGACACGTGCTCACCAACTGGACCTTAATGCGGATGGGTTCTTCTCCAATGGTCGCCTTCTTCTCCAGCTCTCTTTTCCCCGGGAACACCGACAATGATGGCCTCTCTCCTCCTCTCTTATTACACATTAAAAATGGAGGGAAACCCTTTCCCATCACCTCACATCCTCTCTCCAATTTTGGCGCCAAAATCCCCCAGGTCGCTCTCAGTCGCCTCAGTCGCTCTCTGTCGCCTCACCTCTTTGCTCTTCAGGTCTCCTCGTCCTCTCTCTCTCTCTCTCTCTCTCTCTCTCTCTCTCCTTGGGACAACCTGCAACCGGCTCAACAAATTGCCGCTCCTATTTGCACTAATACCACATATGGTATTCTTGCAAATTTTCTTAAAAAGTTGTATTTGTGCAAACCCGAAAAAAAAAGTGTATATTTGTGCAAATTGTCCTATATTTTACCTTCTGTAGTCGTTCCTTTCCATCTTATCTGGTACAGCTTAATCGAGTCAATCAATATCACACTTGAAATATTTTCGGAATCAAAGATAGGCTCTGATTGACCTCATATTACGATAGTATGCATGAAATATTTTTAAAGATGTCATCGATGTTGAGCTTGATCCATTATGAGAAATCCTTGTAATTGGATCGGAAGACAAAAAATTAAAACTTTTGAGAAAGCTAGAACATTTGTTTAACTGTTTTTTTTTTTTGGAAAACGGAAAGAGATTAGGAAGGACTATAAACTGATACGTTTGGATACCCGATCCTTCGCCTGTGGGCTCAAGATCAAGAACCACGCCGTATATTTGCTAGATCTTGCAATGCTCTTTGATATCTCCTGAATTTGGAACAATTTAACAAGTAATTAAATTTCTGAAATAGCGACAGTTTAAGACTTGGTAAATTTCCAGCAATTTCTAACTAGCGAATAGCGACAGAAATAACAAAGGAAAGCGAGGGAGAAGCGAGCGGGGTTGCGCGCGAGTGCTGGGGCACACAGGACAAGGTCCTTAGGGTGTGCGGGTACTGGGCGCAGAGACGTCCCTCGCTGGGAGCGAGAGTGATGGCGAGCGAGAGCGGCGCGCAAGGGAGAGCGCTCGCTGGAGCGAGTTTGCTGGCGAGGGGGATGCGCAGGAGCGAGCGCGGGAGCGAAGACACCTGGAGACATCTGCGCTCGCTAGGAGCGGTCCTGGCAGCGAGTGTCGCCAAGCGCAGGGGTCCTCGGTGTTGAGAATTGGTGTAAATAAACACACTTTTCATTAAGAGTAGAACGAAATATATAGAGCGTACAATGATAATGGAGAAGGTGGAGAGAGAGGTGGAGAGAGATTTTTTCTAACCAACGTTGACTTATTCTAACCCTAAATATTAGAAATAATTAAACTAATCAAATCTTAAATAATAATAATATAAATAACTATTATTTTCCTAATAGACCTCTGCAGTTAAAGCGAGAGATATCGAGACTGAAAACTGGATAAAAATGCTAATCGAAAGGATCTCCAGGCGGGGTTGTGTGAGATCTTTGTTCCAATTCCAAACCGGGCGAGCGTACTCCCGTGGCTTAGTCCTGGCTGAGGAGAATGAAAGCGACTGGCCCCTAGTGTCGGCTGCCCCGGGGTGGTTGTCGGAGCCTGCAAGCGTCGTCGGTCAGGCCACGCTTAGCATCAGGTGATCGACGATTCAGCGATCGAAGATGGTGGGGGAGGTACCGCCTCCGTCGATGGAGAGGATCCGATGCCCCTATTGCGGGCCGCTGGAGACCTTGACGAAGGCGAGATGGTCCGATGCCTCCCTGTTGTGCTCGGCCACGGCGAATTTGGCGATCTCCACCACGTACGGAGCGTTTGGGTAATTGCTTGTGAGCAGCACTTGAAGGCGATGAAGAGAGAGAGCGGAGGTGCACCAGGAAGGCGTCGATTTGCTGAAACAGGATACAGATGTTTGGTTTCGATGAAGACCGATGTGGGGTGAGATGGTTTCAAACTGACGTCAAAGTGGATCAGACGAGGTTTGAGTTCGTTTGTGTAGGAGAAGGACATGGTTAATTAGCCGAAGGTGGTTTTAGGGCGGCATAAGCCGAAATTGGATTAGCCCGAGGGCGGTTTTGTGTGGCCAAGATGTGGTTTAGCCAACAAAAAACAAGAACAATATTGAAGGGCGACATGGTTTTGGCCGAAATTAGAATGGCAAAAGCCAAAATTTTTGGTTAGAGCGGAAGCGGTTTTGTAATGGCCGGAGCCAATATTGGATTGCCGGTAGGCGGTTAGGGAATAAGGAAGAAAGGCCGCCATGGTTTTGGCCATCAAAGAGTTTTTGGTTTGGCGGAAGCCATTAGTTTTGAGGATCGGAGCCGTTAGGCTAAGAAGGCTCGGATACCATGTTGAGAATTGGTGTAAATAAACACACTTTTCATTAAGAGTAGAACGAAATATATAGAGCGTACAATGATAATGGAGAAGGTGGAGAGAGAGGCGGAGAGAGATTTTCTCTAACCAACGTTGACTTATTCTAACCCTAAATATTAGAAATAATTAAACTAATCAAATCTTAAATAATAATAATATAAATAACTATTATTTTCCTAATACTCGGTTGCGATGGTGTATCGAGTAGGGTTGTGTGTTTGGTTTCCTCGATCAAGAGAGTAAAGAACTTGCATTAACCTGAAATCCGATACCACTTGATACGTTTGGGATATCCGATCCTTCGCTTGTGGGCTCAAGATCAAAAACCACGCCGTATATTTGCTAGATCTTGCAATGCTCTTTGATATCTCCTGAATTTGGAACAATTTAACAAGTAATTAAATTTTTGAAATAGCGACAGTTTAAGACTTGGTAAATTTCCAACAATTTCTAACTAGCGAATAGCGACAGAAATAACAAAGAAAAGCGAGGGAGAAGCGAGCGGGGTTGCGCGCGAGTGCTGGGGCACACAGGACAAGGTCCTTAGGGTGTGCGGGTACTGGGCGCGGAGACGTCCCTCGCTGGGAGCGAGAGTGATGGCGAGCGAGAGCGGCGCGCAAGAGAGAGCGCTCGCTGGAGCGAGTTTGCTGGCGAGGGGGATGCGCAGGAGCGAGCGCGGGAGCGAAGACGCCTGGAGACGTCTGCGCTCGCTGGGAGCGGTCCTGACAGCGAGTGTCGCCAAGCGCAGGGGTCCTCGGTTGCGATGGTGTGTCGAGTAGGGTTGTGTGTTTGGTTTCCTCGATCTCGATGAACCAAGGGAAGGTGATGGTGATTGCCGAAAACTCTCAAGAACACAAGAACAATGATAGTGTTTTGGATTGATAACCAAGAACCCTTTAATCCATAAAGGGGTTCTCAATTCTATTTCAATCTAATTAATTCAAAAGTGCATAACATGAATTTATAGAAAACTATGGAAGATCTAACCAATCCTTCCTTGCAAAGGAAAGGGGTTTGGATAGATTTATTATATCTAAGATAAATGAAATAAATCTAAGATAAATATTTCCGAATAAAGATAGACAATTAATAACTTGGTGGCCAAGGATTATATCTAGAAGAGATATAATTAATTCCACCTTATTAATCTAATTTGCATAAAATAATAACATAAGTAATTAATGTAATAGAACTCGGCCCACAAGAGATCACTCGGCCAAGCCCACCAAATCCACTCGACATGTCTTTGGGCCGAGTGACATGTGTGTGTTGATCAAAGAGGGTGTTGAAGAGTCTTCATGAGCTCCGTGTGTGGACGCAAGCTCATTTCCGGTGCTGGTGGTGTAACCTTGAGCCAAGTGATCCAGGGTGGCATGAACCCTTGCTCTAAAGTCCCATGGTGACGGACAAGAAAGGCTTTAGTTGCAATTTGAATCTTCTTGGCCCTTGCACGAGTGACAGGACCATCGAATGGAAGTACTGCTCTAAAAAACGCTCTTGGCGTCCGTCTAGACACCGCCAAGACGCTTGGCGTAGGCTAGCCGCCAAGACACCGCCAAGATGCTTGGCGTTTCTTTGCGTTTGACATTTTGACGATTTGTTTAGAATTTGAGATTGATTTTTGTTGTTTTATGTTGTTAATGTAGAAATTATGGATTGTGATGTTTATTTAAACATGTTTATGAGATTTTATATTTGATTTTATGTTTGGATCTAACAACGGTTAAAATGATCATGATGTTTATTTGATTTGTATCATGTGTTTTTTATTTAAAGATGTTAATGACTTTGAAAATGCATATTTTATTACATTATATGAGTTTTAAATATGTTCAAGAGTTAAATATAAGAAAATAACCAAAAACTGTTTTATCCGCCAAGAATCCGCCAATAAGGCCGCCAGACCGTCTTGGCACTTGACGGTACCTCACCGTCAAGCATCCGCCAAGCGTCTTTTAGAACATTGAATGGAACCTTCATGTTGTCTTCAATGTCACCAGGAGTCATCGATAATTGCACGGCATCATTCTCCTCCACTTGACTTCGATTTGTCCTCAAATCGTCGTCAGAGTCATCGTCAGGCACGAACAAGGATAGATCGGCGACGTTGAATGTAGAATGGACGCTGTACTTATCGGCAGGGAGATCCAGCTTGTATGCATTAGGACCCATCTTCTGAACCACTCTGAATGGTCCATCTCCCCTGGGGTCCAGCTTAGACTTCCGTTGTTGCGGAAATCTTTCTTTCCTGAGATGCAGCCAGACCAGATCACCAACGTTGAACTGCACATCCTTGCGATGCTTGTCCTTTGCGGCCTTGTATTGCGCAGTCTTCCTCTCCAGCTGCGCCTTGGTACGCTCATGCAAGCGCTTGATGAAGTCCACTTGCTTAGCTGCATCCACACTCTCCTTTTCCTTATATGGCCGAGGCATCATGTCCACAGGAGTTAGTGGATTTCGTCCATATACCACTTCGAAGGGGGTAAGCTTAGTTGCAGAGTGCCTAGACCTGTTATATGCAAATTCTACAAATGGTAGGCATTCTTCCCACCTCCGGAGGTTAGTTCGCAGCATGACTCTAGGGAGAGCCCCAAGAGTTCTATTTGTGACCTCAGTTTGGCCATCAGTTTGTGGGTGACAAGAAGTAGAAAATAGCAATTTTGTACCTAATTTAGACCATAGAGTTTTCCAAGAAGAGCTTAAAAATTTAGGATCACGGTCAGAAACAATAGATAATGGCAATCCATGTAAGCGAACAACATCTTTGAAGAACAAATTAGCAACATGAATAGCATCATCAGTTTTGTGACATGGGATAAAATGAGCCATTTTGGAAAATCTGTCTACAACAACAAAGATGGAATCATGACCCTTAGAAGTTCTAGGCAATCCTACAATAAAATCCATAGAAACATCTTCCCAGGGTGCATTAGCAATAGGCAAAGGTTGATATAGACCATTAGCATTAGATTTCGATTTGGCCTTAGCACATGTAACACAACTTTTGACAAATCTCAGCACATAATTAGATTTTGATTTGGCCTTAGACATTTTAGGCCAAAAGTAATGTTCCTTAAGTCGTGCTAAGGTTTTTTCGAAACCACCATGTCCTCTAGATTCATGAATTTCTTGAGTTAACAATCGGCAAATAGAAGAAGATGGGATACAAAGCTTGCCCATCTTAAACAAATAACCATTATCAAGAAAAAATGAATCAACTTCACCTTTAGACACACATTGAGCATATATAGTTTTAAAGAAACTATCAGAAGCATACAGTTCCTTTATCAAAGCAAAACCCAAAACATGTGCATCCATATGGTTTAGGAGGACATACCTGCGTGATAGCGCGTCAGCTACCACATTATCCTTTCCCTTCTTGTGGTGAACCACATAGGAAAAGGTCTCTATAAACTCCAACCATCGAGCAAGTCGCCTGCTGAGCACTGCTTGTCCTTTGAGGTACTTTAGAGCTTCATGATCCGAATGAATCACAAACTCCTTAGGCCAGAGATAATGTTGCCAAGTCTGTAAGCAGCGAACCAGTGCAAATAGCTCCTTGTCGTAGGTAGAATAGTTGAGCTCAGCGGAGCCCAACTTTTCGCTGAAGTAGGCGATGGGACGCTTGTTCTGCAGCAGGACGCCTCCAATGCCAGTGCCAGAAGCGTCACACTCGAGCTCAAAAGGTTGAGAAGAGTTAGGTAACTGCAGCACTGGGGCGTGTGTCAGGCGATCCTTGAGGGCGTCGAAAGCCTTTTGATGTGAGTCTGTCCAGCGAAATGTCACATCTTTCTTTGTCAGCTCATGTAGGGGGGCGGCAATCAGGCTGAAATCCTTGACAAAACGTCCATAGAAACCACCAAGGCCCAAGAATGAGCGGACATGAGTGGGTGTATTCGGCCGAGCCCACTCCTGAATAGCACAAATCTTTTCCTCATCCACCTTCAATCCAGATGCAGTCACTACAAAACCAAGAAAAATGGTAGACTCGGATGCAAAAGAACACTTCTTTAAATTGGCATATAATTTTTCTTTCCTAAGACAATCAAAAACCAATTTTAAGTGACTTAAGTGATCATGCATATTCTTACTATAGATTAATATATCGTCAAAATAGACAACGACAAATTTTCCTAAGTGTCTTCTAAGCACATGGTTCATAAGCCTCATAAAAGTAGAAGGGGCATTTGTTAATCCAAAAGGCATTACTAACCATTCATATAATCCATACTTAGTTTTAATAGCCGTTTTCCATTCATCACCCTGTTTCATCCTAATTTGATGATATCCACTTCTAAGGTCAATTTTAGAAAAAATACAAGCACCATGAAGTTCATCAAGCATATCATCTAAACGAGGAATAGGGTGGCGATACTTAACCGTTATTTGGTTGATTGCGCGACAATCAACACACATGCGCCAGGAGCCATCCTTCTTTGGAACCAAAATGACAGGCACGACACAGGGAGACATGCTTTCTCGCACGAAGCCTTTATCCATTAATTATGTGACTTGGCGTTGCAGCTCCTTTGTTTCCTCGGGACTAGCTCTATAAGCGGCGCAATTAGGCAAGGCTGCCCCAGGCACAAAGTCAATCTGGTGCTCAATACCTCTAATAGGAGGCAAGCCTTGAGGTAGTTCAGCTGGAAGCACATCTAAATAATCTTGCAGAAGAGCAGCAATAGGTGCAGAAATATGACTCAATTCAACATTAAGTAATACCTGTTTCATTACCAGGAGAATATGAGGTCGATGAGCATTCCATGTGATGGTCCCTTTCTGAGGCTGAGAGACCAATGATCGACGTTCTACAGAGCCCTTAAGTGATGCAGAAGAGGGCTGAGTGGCCGCCGAGTGGGAAGGGGGTGGTGCCGAGGGGGCTGCAGGGCCGCGGGCGCGGCAGTCTGGGCCGCGGGTGTGGCGTGTTGTGCCGAGCTCTCTTTGAGCTTCTCCTTCCTTTCAGCTTCCTTTTGGGCGTCCTGTTGTTGCTTCTTGCGAACCTGGTCCTTCAGAATAGTTTGTGGCAAAAGGGGTAGGAGAGTAACTCTCCTCCCATCAAAAGTGAAGGCATATGTATTCGCACGACCATCATGAAGAACAGAACGATCATATAACCAAGGACGACCCAATAATATATGACTACAATCCATGCGAGCAACATCACATAATATTTTATCATGATATGATCCAATTGAAAGGGAAACTAAACATTGTTTGGTGACCATTATATCAGATCCATCATCAGTAATTCCATTTAAACCATAGTGAGTAGCTCTAGGAGTAGTATTTAAATGGAGGAAATCCACTACCTTTTCACTGATGAGATTGCAGCAACTCCCACCGTCGATGATGACGCTTAAGGTAGCCTCGCGAACCACACACCTAGTGTGGAAGATGTTCTCCCTTTGATCAGCCTTGGGAGATTCATGAATGTGTAGGACCCGCCGATTGATAATGCAAAGCAAGTTGTCGTACTCTGAAGTATCGATCTCCTCAATAGACTCAGACGGCTGGTCCTCCTCCACTTCACTCGAAATTACATGATCCTCAACAGTCTCCTCCTCATAGTAATGGTCTCCTAAATCATTGAGAAAAACCTTCTTTTTCTGAGGGCAATTGCGAGAAACATGCCCAGAACCACCACAAGTGAAGCATCGGATGTCTTTGTTGCGATCTGTAGAGGGTGCAGCAACTCTTCTAGTTTCAACCTGATAACCCTGTTGAGGTGAGTTGGAAACTCCCTTTTGCTGCATGGAAGGGTTAGAAGTAGAAGGTTTAGATTGACTAGAAGGGTTAAAGGGAACAAACCGGCGACCTTGAGAGGTCTGGTCGAATCTAGTCCTCTGTTGCCGTAGCTGCTGTTGCTGTTGTTCATACAGAAGCTGTGCTTTATGAGACAAAGTGTTAATATCTCTAATGGAATGGATAGATAAAGGATTTTTAATAGAAATATTAAGATCAGCAAGAAATTGAGTACACAAAGCACGTTCAGTAAGATAAACATTAGCCTGATGGGAGAGCCGTTCAAGCTCATCTCTGTAGTCATTAGGAGAGCGAGTTCCTTGGCGGCAGGATGCGAGCTGCATCCTCATGGACTCCGTCCGTGTATTCCTCAGGCACATGTCTCTTCTTTAGGAGATAGCGAAGTTGTGGTCAGGTTTCAACAGGTTGCTTGTCCTGACGACGGCGCATCTCACGAGTGCGTAACCACCAGGTGCGAGCTTTACCTACTAAATGCAATATAACAACTTCCAACTTCTCCGTTTCCTCATAGCGTAAATGTTCAAGCAGATAGTCAGTATGATTTTCCCAAACAAGATAAGCTTCAGGATCAGTGTTACCATCAAAGGTTTCTAATTTAAGCTTAACATCACGTCTCTGAATAGCTTGAGCATTATCAAATCTAGGATGACCAAAATTAGGAGGGGGTAAATCATCAAAGTTAGGATTTACCTCATGGTAGGCATCCTCCAAATGCGGCGTCTCATAAAGATCATTATTGCTGCGGCTGTCATCCCAGTTAGAACGGGTGTGCAGCGGCTGCTGATGACGCTGATTTGTCCTCCCTTGCTGGTGATGCTGTGGGGGTGTGGCCTCACGGCGATCTTGGTTACCATTGAAGCCCGCTAGATGATCGTTGTCATTCTCTCCATTGAAAGGGTTAGGAGGAGCAGACTTAAGCTTAAAATGTAATTGACCAGAAGGGGGAGGTTGAACAGAATAAGAGGTGTTACTTGCAGGTGGCGGATTACCTGTAGGGGGGGTAGGGTCTGTCGGAGGTGTACTGTCTGCAGGAGGCGGCATACCACTCGGGGGTGTAGAACCAGAAGCCTCCGGGTGTTTCAGCTCCTCAAGATGTCGCAGAACACCATTTATAAACCGAGTAGTAACCAGGCTAGCTTGTTGGGCCAATTGATCGTGGAAGCGCTTGTTCCAACGCTCCTCAGCAGCTTCGAGGAGTTGTCTATGTTCGGCCATAGAAGCTTTAGTAGTGGCCTGAATAATACTCCCTCCGTCTCGAAATTCATGTCGTTTTAGCCTTATGCACAAATTTTAATAAAAAACACTTATCAATCAATCAACATCATCATTCCACTAACTTTTTCATTAATTTTATTACCCACTACATTTTTTAACCAATCAAAACCTTCAAAAAAGTCAACAACACATAAATCAATACAAATCATTACTATCCACTACCTAAAAAACCTAAAACGACATCTATTTTGATACAAAACTAAAGAGCTAAAACGACATGAATTTCGAGACGGAGGGAGTACGCTCCAAGGTCTCATCGGAAATAGGGCTAGGGGTAGTAGGGGGGTACTTTCGGGGCTGCCATGTTCCTACAATATCAAAAGAGCAACAAGTAACCGAAGCAAAGACCAGAAACCAAGTAATGCAAGCTCTAGTGATTCCTAAGAGTGATTCAAGTTTTAGAAATAAAAGAGCGAGAAAACAAGGCACAATATTCAAGCAATTCCCCTGGACACAGAATTTTGCAATATTGAAGACAGCAAGTAATAATCAAAATTGCAAATTAAATCAGCCACAAGTCAGATATCAAGGATAGCAAGTATAAACAAGCGACTTAATGTGTAAAGAATAAGAACTACAATGTGATGCTTGAATAATATGAATGTGTAATAATCGACAATAGCAATCACAAGGGCAATCAAGTGCACACACTCCGTCAACTATTATCTGACGGTTGCAACACGGTTCAGAAAAAGAGGTGTGTGACCAAGGCTCCAGTGTCGGCACAACACAAAATCACACAAAGTAAGGTTCTTTTGTAATGCTTAAAACCGATCAGATCATCTAACATGTAGCAACAATGGAAGAGTTACTAACTCAACAATGTAAGGTATGCGAAACTTCTCTTTTTTTTTTTTTTGAAGCTCTCGGCTTTTCTGTTTTTTTTTTTTTTTGGCTATGAAATAGCTGCTGTAATATGCTGGAAAGTGCCGAAATAAAGAGCAAAGAAAATTAAAAAAAATAACAAAGCTACGATGATCTAAAAGTAAGCAAAATTAAAGAAATAAGGGAAATAGGCTAGAAACTGGAGAAATTAGGGTTCTTTAGTGGTGCAAGTTCATATAATGCTTTTAATCCAAGAATCACAGTCATAGGCATGATATGTAGCAACTAGGAATAAAAGATCACAAATTGCAGTCAAGAACTCAATATCTTCGAAATTAAAGATCCAAACAAAGAATAACAAAAATAAAGTGCCAATTTTGATGGGTGAATGATAAAGATTCAACTTTTATGCAGCGGCTATGGTGAAAAATAGGCACGAAAAATAAATCACTCAAATAAGAAATCAAGAGAGTAAAGAACTTGCATTAACCTGAAATCTGATACCACTTGATACGTTTGGGATACCCGATCCTTCGCTTGTGGGCTCAAGATCAAGAACCACGCCATATATTTGCTAGATCTTGCAATGCTCTTTGATATCTCCTGAATTTGGAACAATTTAACAAGTAATTAAATTTCTGAAATAGCGACAGTTTAAGACTTGGTAAATTTCCAGCAATTTCTAACTAGCGAATAGCGACAGAAATAACAAAGGAAAGCGAGGGAGAAGCGAGCGGGGTTGCGCGCGAGTGCTGGGGCACACAGGACAAGGTCCTTAGGGTGTGCGGGTACTGGGCGCGGAGACGTCCCTCGCTGGGAGCGAGAGTGATGGCGAGCGAGAGCGGCGCGCAAGGGAGAGCGCTCGCTGGAGCGAGTTTGCTGGCGAGGGGGATGCGCAGGAGCGAGCGCGGGAGCGAAGACGCCTGGAGACGTCTGCGCTCGCTAGGAGCGGTCCTGGCAGCGAGTGTCGCCAAGCGCAGGGGTCCTCGGTTGCGATGGTGTGTCGAGTAGGGTTGTGTGTTTGGTTTCCTCGATCTCGATGAACCAAGGGAAGGTGATGGTGATTGCCGAAAACTCTCAAGAACACAAGAACAATGATAGTGTTTTGGATTGATAACCAAGAACCCTTTAATCCATAAAGGGGTTCTCAATTCTATTTCAATCTAATTAATTCAAAAGTGCATAACATGAATTTATAGAAAACTATGGAAGATCTAACCAATCCTTCCTTGCAAAGGAAAGGGGTTTGGATAGATTTATTATATCTAAGATAAATGAAATAAATCTAAGATAAATATTTCCGAATAAAGATAGACAATTAATAACTTGGTGGCCAAGGATTATATCTAGAAGAGATATAATTAATTCCACCTTATTAATCTAATTTGCATAAAATAATAACATAAGTAATTAATGTAATAGAACTCGGCCCACAAGAGATCACTCGGCCAAGCCCACCAAATCCACTCGACATGTCTTTGGGCCGAGTGACATGTGTGTGTTGATCAAGGAGGGTGTTGAAGAGTCTTCATGAGCTCCGTGTGTGGACGCAAGCTCACTTCCGGTGCCGGTGGTGTAACCTTGAGCCAAGTGATCCAGGGTGGCCTGAACCCTTGCTCTAAAGTCCCATGGTGACGGACAAGAAAGGCTTTAGTTGCAATTTGGATCTTCTTGGCCCTTGCACGAGTGACAGGACTATCGAATGGAACCTTCATGTTGTCCTCAATGTCACCAGGAGTCATCGATAATTGCATGGCATCATAAACGATTCGTAGTTCATGCTAGAGCATCTTTTTGGATGAGAACTTACGGTTCTAAATCTGTATTAGGGTTAGTGATAGTGGTTGAATGACCTAAAAGGGTCAGTCTGTCCGTTACACTATTAATTTCCCTAAACAAGTGATGAATGTGTACTGTCTGAAACCGACGAAGCACTACTAAAAAAGCAGGAAATAGCTACGGATTTTTAGCCACGAATGTCAGGCAACGCTGTTTTCGTTGCCAATAGCAATGACATTGGCGACGATTATTTTTTACCGTGGCCAATTTCGTGGCGGGTGTCCACCCAAGAATGCCACATCATCAACTTCGTTGCTAACAGCAATGAAAACAATGTCCGTGGCTGGTTTAGTGGCTGAAAATCCGGAGGGTACTTATAAATAGCCACGACATTAGCTACGAACGCATATTCCGTGGCTGTATTTGATGCTGATTTGGCACCAACATCAACTTCGTGGCTAAATCCGTGGCTATTCAGCTTCAGAATTCCGACGATGGAATGGACACGAGGTGAGTGGGCTTGGATCGGTTTTTCTCGGTTTTTGTAGCCGGGTCGGACATGGGGTTAATGGACTTGAATTGTAGCTGAATCCGTGGCCAACAAAGAAGTACAAATGTTATGGGCTCGGCATGGATCAAAAGCCCATTAGATATGATCGGCCCAATTACTTTATTAGCCCGTAGAATGAAATGTGGATTTAGCAACGACACTGTCCGTGGCTAAATCCGTTGCTATTACGGATGAGATCGAATTAAATGCGCATTGTACTTTACCTGCCATTTAGTAGTTGGGTGCATTAATTGGGCCGGCCTCCCTGCCACTTGTTTGTCTTCTAGCTTGGGTAAACATTGCCATTTGCAATGGATAGCAGAACTTTACCTCTCCACCAAGCTCTCACTCTCTGTTTGTACGAGGTACCCTTCTCTCTGTTTGTACGAGGTAAATTTCATGACCCTTTAATTTCTTAACTACTTACATATATATTATACTGTTTATTTTAGTTAGTGCACTTAATTTAAGAGTATATGTATTGATTATAAATATAATATATATATATATATATATATATATATATATATATATATATATATATATATATATAATGAGAGTTGGGATCTCAAAAAATAAATGAGAGTTGGGATCTCAAAAAAAAATGAGATCTATAAGGAAATGGGTTTTCACATTAAGAATTTCTAATGAAATGTATATATACAAATTTTATTCAATGCATGTTATATATATGTACGTATATAATTTAAAAGTGTGGGTTTGTAATATTTAAAAATTGGTTTGTATATGACATTAATTTGTAATATGTGTTTTCTATATACAGATTGATTGAATTTAATTGATAAAATGGATGATCGTACATGGATGTATGACATGTACTTGTCCGATCGTGGAGGATTAAAGCCTGAATACTTCGCAGGGGTGGATAAGTTTATAGATTTTGCTTGTCGTCAAGAGTTATACGTCGATGAAGGTAAGATAAAGTGTCCATGTACAGACTGTGTGAATTGCAAATTCAAGAAAGCAGATACTGTGAAGAACCATTTATATCATCGCGGGTTTATGGACGGTTATTATCGTTGGACAGCACATGGTGAAACTATTTCACCTCCATATAATGAGCCGATGGTAGGGGGCAACCAGTGGGCTATGTATGATCAGTTAAGGGCAGAACAGAGGATGGTATTTGACGTTGCGGGGCCAAGCTTTGTTCCTCCGTCATGGTTTAGCCCGTATATTAATGTCGACGATGTTCCGAATAATGGGGATGATGTTCAATTCCAACCAGCTGAAGTTAATGACGTCGATGAAATGAGGGAAGACCCGGTAGCAACCGAGGAGGCTAATCTGTTATCCACTCAATTTGCAGATGTGCTGAGAGCAGCTGATGAACCTGTGTTCTCTGGGTGTACTACACACACAGTTGTCTTTTGTGAGCCGACTTATGAGCTTGAAGTGTGAATATAATGTTCCTCAAAGTCTGTTCAATGGTTTCGTGCAATTGTACGATGAAGTGCTACCTGATGACCACAAGATTCCCACCAGTTACTATGAAACTGAGAAGATAGTTCGAAATTTGGGGCTACCGGTGGAAAGAATAGCAATGTGTCTCAACGGATGTATGTTGTATTGGAAGAGTGATGCGAATGAAGAATCATGTAAGTGTTGTGGTCAGGCAAGATATGTTGTTAGTGCTACAGGGAAGCGTCGTGAACAAAAGTTTTTATTCTACTTGCCTTTAACTCCGAGGCTACAGAGACTATATGCTTCCGAGGTGACAGCCAGCCATATGACTTGGCATGCAGATCACATAACAGAGGAGGGAATGATGTCTCATCCTTCAGATGGAGCAGCATGGAAGAGGTTAGACACAAAGCATCCTGATTTTGCCTACGAGCCTCGTAATATTCGTTTGGGCTTATGCACGGATGGTTTTGCTACATTTAACAACTTTCAGCGGTGGTTCAGTTTCAACAACTGTTATCAAGAATCGACTTGTATGCAGTTTAAATTACCTACTTAACTTATTTTCCCATTTATTTTCAATGCATTTCATTTTCCTACATAACTAAACGAATACCTTTGTTTTCATAGAGGACGGAGCTTGGAAAGGAGCCCACACCAAAGCAAACCTTTGAAAGGTGTCATAGAAAACGAGATGGTTCTTGGACGGGCACTCAATGCCAAGAAACTGTGGTAACTTGAATTTAAACCCTTAATATTTTAAATGCTTACTGTTTGTGTTATGTCCATGATTGATCCTAGCTATTGGTGACCCTTACTTTTTTTTTCATGCTCCTCTTGTTTTGTATACTGTTGTTGTTCTGTATACTACTGATTGATGTTGCATTGTTGTTGTTCTGTATACTGCTGATTGATGCTACACTGTTGTTGTTGTTATTCTCCTTCAGAAAGGAATGCATTGTGTTAAGAATGATGCTATTTTGTCAATCTTGTTGTTATGTTTCATAAAGGAACGTGTCCATGATTTGGCCTTGTTAATCCTACATTGTCTTAAGATATGACCTTGTTATTTTTGCATTATCTTAAGATTTCACCTTGTTCTCTTCTGCTAGGAATGAGTCTTTCTTCTGCTAGGAATGTGCCGTTCTTGTTTCTATCTATACTGCTGTTGTCTTCTGCTAAGTTGGAAGTTAGTTATTTACCAACTGATTTCCACGATTCATCCTTGTTATAGCTACTGATGTTGCAAGCTGATTCTTCTACATATTGATATGTTAATATCTGTATATGTTTGGTTTGGATATTCATTTCGTTTCCTTTCAATTTATAGGACAAGTATGACCAGCTACTTGACGAAGAAACATTGGATGATGATGCAGTCTCTGACAATGGATCCCATTCGGTTGACACGAATGAGCTTTAGCTCAAGGCAACAGGTGGTGTCAAGAAAGGTCGGGTTCACGGCATGGGATCAGAGTCTCAACACATGCGTTCAGGACGTTATGGACGCACTGGTGGACAGAATTCTGCAGCTCGTAGAAGTGACAATTTGAAAGACTGCATGATGACTGAACTCTCAACAATCAAGGAAGACTTGAGGAAAGAAATGGTGGAGTTGGGAGATCAAGTGCAGACGCAGGTGGCCACAAATCTCAGGGAAGAGATGTCATCCTTTGGAGATCGAATGCAGGAGACGCTTCTTACCACCATGAGGGATTTCTACAAGGGCAAACGCACATCAAAATCAAAGTAAGCTGCAGGCTTAAGTGCAGTTTGGTGGTTTGGACTTCTGTTCTTTTGCTTGGTTCGTATATATAACTGTTTGGATTTGGATGCCTCTTTTGGAATGTCAAACAACTATGTCCGGCTGTGTGTTTCGTTTGCTGCCCGAACAACTACCTTTGGTTTAGACTTATGTTGTTTTTGTTGGATGACTGTTTCGTTTGCACTAGTAACATGTTATGACTTTATATGTATGTCTTTCGTATCGTATTTATATATATTGCATTCACATTATCACCCCAAAATGAAACGAACCAATGACACGAAACCATCAACAACATGAGCCACGACACGAAATTAGCCTAAAAATAGCAATGGCAGTATAACTGGCGCTACTCACAACCTTAGCAACAAAATTAGCAACGACCCCACCAACAACACTAGTAATGACCTTAGCAACGGCCTTATCAACGGCCTTAGCAACGGCCTTAGCAACGGATAGGCAACGAACTCGGCACGGTTCATCGTCAGCTTGTAGCCACGAACACAGCAATGAACTCAGCCACGACTACAATTTCGAGGCTGTTTTCAAACCGGGTTCGTAGCCACAGCCACGGCATATATCACCTACTATTAGCCACGGATTTAGCAACGGGCATAGAAAGTTCGTTGGTAACATCCGTGGCTAACGGCCCGTCGCTATTAGCTGCGAGGCAAATAGCAAGGGATGGCGCGCCCGTGGCTAAATCCGTGGCTAAACTGGTTAGCAACGGACATTCGTGGCCAAAGCCGTTGCTATTTCCCGTAGCTATTTCCTGCGTTTTTAGTAGTGAAGATCTATCAGGGAATCGGAAATGATCATTTCGACTTCCGAAGGGCATTTCGAAAAACCTTTAAGTGCATTGATTATGCAAAGGTTATCCCCTTCTATTTTGATGTTCGGGATATTAAGATCTAATGCTTTACAGATTCCCTCTCTCAGGATTGTAGCCTCAGCTCTGATAACCGAGTACGACGGGATCCTGACACCCTTCATCAAGACCCAATTGATTTCGTGATCCCGGACCAAAAAGCCAATTGTGGAGTTCCCGTTATCCCGGAAGGACCCGTCAAATTTTAGCTTGAAACTTGAGCCTTTTGTTTTTTCCCACTTAATGCTTTTGTTCCTTCTGTTTTTATAACCAGTAGAGTTGTTAGGATAAATAGACCTAGACATTACGTTTGTCTTTTCCTCGTCAATTTTAGCTATATTCCAATTGAGGATTTGTTGTTTGATAAATTTGATAATATTGTTGGCAGTACTAGCCTCGTTTTTTAAAACTATATTGATTTTTTAAGTACCTTCTCGTACTATATCTCGGGTTTTCCTTCTCAATTACTGTCATGTATAAGAAACTGTTAATTTTTGTAGTGGCTGCAAACCATTATTGATATCCTCTGGTAAAATTAATCTATTCATTGCTCTTTTTTGGTGATCTTTCAGGATCCTTATTTCAGATTGACATGAGATGTTGCACCTCGGCTAGGATATGAAAAACCTGCACTAATTGAATCTTCTTTCTTCCCTGCTCTTCAGGTATGCTGTACAATATGTTTTTACATTTTAATCATGCTCGATCACCTCTTATAAATGTATGTCCTTAGGGTATTCTTTTAGTGATTCAAGTTGTGGCTTTCTGTTTCTAGCAACTCTGCTCAATCAATTATGATGAAAATAAAGCTTGGACCGCTGTGCTCGTTCCAGTCAATCTCTCATTTTGTTTTACATTTGCGTTTCTTGATCCGTTAGACTATCCACAATGGTTTTGTCTACAATGTATACATTTGCACAAGGTGTGTAAAAATACATCTTATTTTTTGGTATTTTGCTCCAATGGTCAAATGTGTATTTTTTACACACCATTCAAATACAATTAATTTAAAACAAAAAAGAAAACAAAAATCATAAAAAACACACCAATAAAGTTGTCTTGCTTTTTGAAAAAGTTTTTGCACATGGGGAGGTGATGTGCTTAAATTTGCACATTACATGCTCAAATGTGCACATTTGCACACCCCCAAAGCAACCAATGGGGCTCAAAAATGTCAAAAAAATGCACATTTAGACATTTGCACATCACCATTGGAGTTAGTCTTATGCTTAGTAGTTAGTATCAATATATTGTATGTTTGCAGGGTGAGAGTGGGAAGATGTCTGCTAATGATCCAAATTCTGCTATATATGTGACAGATTCCGCCAAGGTTATCAAGGACAAGGTTTGGCATCTTGTAGCTCTCAATCGATCTCTCATAATCTTCTTTTTTTGGACGATCTAAATAGCTTCACTTGCTATAACTAAAATTGTTATTTACTATCGGCTCTTGGAATGTAGATAAACAAGTATGCGTTCTCCGGTGGACAAGATTCTATTGAGAAACACAGGGAATATGGTGCAAATCTAGAGGTATTTTGAGGGGCTTCTCTTTTTACTAATGTGTGCTTCCCATGTTGGATAAAAAGTGTTTGCAACAGTACTTCAATGGCGTATTTGTTTTCCAATGTACCAGGTTGATATACCGATCAAGTACCTCGGATTTTTCTTGGAGGACGACGAGGAACTTGAACACATACGGCAGGTAAAGATGGCTACTTAGCTGCAATGCCCCAAAATCTTGTTTTGTTGGTTTTGAGTTGTTAATTTTACAAGATATTGACTGGCAGGAGTATGGAGCGGGCCGAATGCTGACAGGTGAAGTGAAGCAGCGACTTGTAGCAGTCTTGACCGAGTTGGTCGAAAGACATCGCACAGCTCGGGCAGCTGTAACTGAAGAGGTAGGTTCCTTTCTCTGCAATATATAAGTGCATGCACATCATGAAATCAGTAATATAGATTGAGTTAACACGGTTGTCCTGTGAGCTTTGTAGATGGTAGATGAATTCTTGGCTGTGCGGCCGCTCCCCAACATGTTCGACTAGTAAGCATAAACAGCCATCTTTGACACCGGACCTATGATCATCTTCAACACGAACAGCGACGACATCACAAAGAAAGCCTGTATATACTCATTTAGTCTTTGATTCTTTGACAAGATAGGCATATTGTTATCCTCTTTTTCATGACATCAACATAAAAAATATGTCTGGATACCCATCATCACACCCATTTTACCATTCGTCTCGCACTCATCCCACCATAGGCACATGTAAAGGCATCACTCACCTCTTTTTACCTCTCCAAGTCCACACATGCCTATACATGAGATGCATTGGCAAATGTGTGTGTGTAGTGTACCTAAGCAATGCATCGAATTAATCGCAAATGATATGAACACAAACTCTTTTAGAGCCGAAAATGGGCAAAATTGTATTATTTCTTTTCTGAGGAAGGCGCGATATCGTCATATAGACAACATGGCAGGCAAGTGATGCCATTATTCAACTAAGTATCAAGACGAGAACATGAGAAGTGCTCTCAGAATGCCACTGGCTTAATGTCCCATATATCCTTTGCATACTCATGGATCGTCCTGTCACTGCTGAACTTGGCTGAACCCGCTGTGTTCAAAATCGACATCTTTGTCCATTCCTGTTCAATTAGCACAGTTAGGCCGAAAGTCATGACCAAAGGATGAAGTGAAGTAATCAAATGCACAAAACATAAGTACATCATAGGATGTGGGATGAAGCATCTAACGTCGTGTATCTTCTATCTACATGTTGGATGTAGCCTATCTATTCATTTTGGAGTTTCGGAAAATGCAAGTGATAAGGCATGATAGGGCATGTATCTGATTATGTTTGTTACCTTTTGGTCTCGGTATTTCTCATCGACTTCATCTTGGCATTCGATGTAGTTTGGAAAGTCCTTGCCCACAAGGAAATAGTCAGCACGGCCATAGCCTTCATTGCCCTCTAACGATCCTATCAGGTCATCATAATTGTATTGCCCAAAAACGCCGCTTCTGACATATGCCTTAACTTCTTCAAACCTTGGGTCCGGTACAAACTGCAAGTAGAAAAACAACTTAAATTTAAATGGAAACAATATAGTTGACAATTTTAATGGAAAGTCACATCAGTAAACCACTTCTGATAAGCAGCCACAAACTCTTAACCCGAGAATCTGAAGCATGAATATACCAAAGCATATCCGAAGGGAAACAAGGAAGGAGTAACAAGAAGATCTACCTTGCCCTCAGCCCGTTCCTTTCTTAAGCCTGCAATCTCATTGGCTCGAGCTCCAAAGAGGAAAAAGTTTTCTTCTCCAACCTCTTCTCTGATTTCAACATTGGCACCGTCCAATGTCCCAATTAGAGCACAGCCATTCATTGCAAACTTCATGTTGCTGGTTCCGCTGGCCTCCATCCCAGCGGTACTATCAAAGCAAATTCACACAATATAAGATATGGTGCATTTTGATTAAAGCCATCTACATCGTTAAAAAAAAGGTGAAAATTACAGATCAAGGATCATATCAATAAGCTGTTTCAACTGACGATACCTGATATGCTGTGAAAGCTCACTAGCAGGAATAAGCAACTCAGCTACACTAACATTGTAATCAGGGACAAATACAACCTGCAAATTAAATTTAAATGTGAGGGAATTAAGAAAAAAGACGGTTCATAAGCAAAACAAAGCAGAGAACTCTTGAGACTTCAATCAGACATTAAGAAAAGACAGAACAGTAATCTTGACCCAGCAAAGGAATAATGACAAAATACAAGTGTACCCTTTCAACATCTCTCAAGTAACAACTTTTAGTAGGAGTGTGATGTGGCACTGTAAATCTTAGTGATACGAAGAGGAAAGAACTTTTAGTACGAGTGTGATGTGACACTGTTAGGTTTAGTGACACGAAGAGGAAAGAACTTGTAGTATTCACCAATAAATCATTTTAAAACAAGGAAAAAGTAAAAGAGTTAGAAATCAAAATTAAGTGTTTGCAGAGTCATGGCTCATGAGGATAACAGTATCCAACATAAATCATGTTCACAACACTTCAATCAGGATATCTATATTCAGAAGACAATGTCAATGACCAAGGTCCAAGAATGAAGATTCAACAGTGTACTGGTGTTTGCAACGCCGAGAGGATAACAATGCTTTATAGAAGTAAATTTGTAACCTTCTAACTAGGATATCTATATTCAGATTATAATGTTAATGACCCAGAGTGAGGATTTAGAGTGTAATAGGAAGCACTACACCTGTCTCACTTATAGTATAATTCATCAGCTTCATACATCAATAATTAGTCGCAGATATTTAATGCTTCATAAAACAAGTATACTTAGTATGCCAATGAAATTTAACCCAACTGTTCAATAGATTTTAACCAGAGCTTACATGAGTTACTACATCATGAACTCAAGACATATTTACTCCATTTGGAGCTACACTTTATGGTTTGCGTCTGATTCTTATGTAACTATATAATGTGATTATAACAATAGCTACATCAGATATTCACATATTTAATTAATCATCTCTATCTGACTAGATAGTGCAGGATTAGGTAACTACAAATGTGTATGGTACGTATATTAGAAAAGTAGCAGTTGAGTCAATTCCCATATCCTACCCCTCGGCTATCTTAACTCTATCTTACACTTAAAGCTCTCAGTTACAACTGATTAGTACAATCTGTTAATTTACATGTAGATATATACATGAAAGGGAGTAACTGAATATAAATGTAAACAATAAGACAAATTATCAATCAAATAAAGGAGGACCATAGACAGCTATTAGGGTATGTTTAATCAGTAGATATATCAAACCCTTTCATAAACCAGTCCTAATATACACATACATGTATCTGAAAATAAGCCAGCTAAGGGTAGTTATCTAGTAAATAAATCACAAAAAAAAAAAAAAAAAAAAAACAGGAAAGTCATAATTATAATAGAGAAGCATGATTATTGATGCAGTGCCTGAAAAACTTTGCACTCTATCATGTAAAGCAGCCAGTTTTCAAGGGTCATTAAGTAACAAGGTCAAACTGACAAACTGTTCTTAGGCAAGAGATCACAGATAGGCATACCTTCAATAAATCACCGATTTCAGGATCATGGTTAATCGTTGCCCCAACATCACTGATAAATTTTACAATCCTCTTTGCCTGAACATAAGTAGCAAAAGCTTTTCCTCCAAATATGCAAACTCGAGGGACGTATTTGGCTTTCCTCCCTGCGGCATCCATTTCTTTCATCTTCTTATAACGGTATACAATTCCCAAGATATTCATCAGCTGCCGCTTGTATTCATGAATACGTTTGACCTGACAAAAGAAAAATATAGTCAGTGCATAAAAGATGAAGCTCCTAGAATTTTTTTTTTTAAAATAAAAAACATTTAAGAAAATTGCATGATGTCGTCGTCGAAGTCACTTCCACAGAGCCTAGCGGAAACATGACAGAATATGGAACATAATGTTTCATTTCCAGAAGTTGGATAAGAATTCAAGGCCTACTCGTTGGTGATATTAGTACCACCTGTATTGCAAGGACCAAAGGCACTGTACTAAACATTTAGAGCTCACAAAGAAATGTCATCCAAGCTTAGCTACTAAACATTTAGAGCTTACAAAGATGGGAAGGAATTGATAATATTACTAGCATAGTTCCAGCTAAATAGAAGATTAACTCGGAGTCAAAGGGTTTGAAAGTCAATGTTACCTGTATGTCAAACATTGCATCGGGACTGACAGAGTACCCTGTTTTCTCTTTAAGAAAAGCAACAACCTTCAGTTTGTTTCTCCTCTTTGCTTCTATCCATTCACTCTGAAGATCCTCATTGTCTGCAAACTGTGTGAGCATAAGCAAAATTATGATTATAATGCTCAAGTGCAGTAAAGATGATCATTGCAATTTATTCACTATTCATTCTGAAATCTGCACTGTAAAGGCTCTAACTACGTACAAACACCATCTAGTGAATGTCAATGTATGGTATTCACCGCTAAAGAATAATCATAGGCAAAACCTATCTGTTTTCATAGAGATGTGTTCTTATGTGGCAAAAAAAAAAAAAAAAAAAAAAAAAAAACTACATGCACCAAAACCTTAAAAAGAGGTTTTCATTCAAGAAGTCAATAAGTACTCTTCAAAGACAACCTTCAGACACTACCAACTCAGCTAATTTGTGCACAAAACTTCTACTGCATTTAAATGTTGCATCAAAATAACATTTGAGAAACAATTTTTTTTGTCATCAAGCATCAGCTTTAGTTAAATGTATTTTGTAGGATACTTGTCATCTTCAGCTTAAGTATCAAACTCATCATAATGCATATTCCTCGCAACTTCTGCTTACCACTCTCAAAAAGAAGCAATTCCCTTTGGATCTTCTATCAGTTCAACTAATAAATTTCATAACCGTAGTACCATAGTGGGTCTCATTTTTTTAGTTGCATTACTTCATGGCAGTGGAGTTCAGTAACCAAATATCACTGAAAGTAACTAAATTAGATGAGATTTTTTAATATGATTGCAAAAAACTATCAATCAGACCTTTGCATCAGTACTTTAGGATGCCCTTTTCAATGTCTTGCATGTCTCTACTAATTTTTAGTCCCTAAATATTGCACATTTTTTTGTTATGAACTAAATATTGGATGCTGGAAACTCTTGAAAATGGATTAAATGCACCATTCCTCAAGAAATGATTTTCACTCAACGAAATAGAACATACTGCATATCACAAACAGAACTTTCTCAAGAGAAGAGGTAGTATGCAACTGGTTTACCTTTCGCAGTTCTGCAAGTTTTTCAGTCTCGAGGATCCAGTCTTCTGAACCAATCCATTTTGTAATAACTCTACTTAATTCTGGATTACAGAAATGCATCCATCTTCTTGGTGTCACTCCATTGGTTTTATTTTGAAACTTTTCTGGCCATAGCTGGTACATTTTATATACAAATTAATAATAGTAATAATGGTGAAATTTATACTAGGACATAACAGATAAGGAGCATGGTCTTCTCATGGAAGAGATTGAAAACTCTCTCTTGATATAAATTTAGGAAATTGAATACCTTATAGAAGTCATTGAAAACTTCCTCTTTCACAATTTCACTGTGAATCTCAGCAACCCCATTTACTGCATGACCACCAACAACACAAAGGTTAGCCATACGAACCCTCTTTGGAAGTTTTGGAAGTTTTGGATCCGGTCCCTTTGTTGGCTTTTGCTTATCCTGATTATCTTTTTTCTTAGGCTCCTCTAACTCAAGAACCTGATCCTCTCCTGTTGGAATTAGTATTTTTGATTCATCCTCTTCAACTAAAAGCTCAAGTTCTTTCTCGCGAAGAAGGGCTTCCTTTTTTTTGATTAAATCTGCAACAGAAGCTGGGAGATCAAAGTTCTCCAAAATTCTCATCTGATCCAGTTTTTCCTTCAGTAATTCTGGATCTTCCACACCAAACTCAGATACTATGGTATTAACCAGCTGCAACAATTTAAAAAGGCAGCATTGAATAGGCAAAGTCAACATACTACAAGATCATATACCATGATATAAAGTTTGAACCCTTACCTCCTCATCTATCATCTCTATGATCTGGATATGCCGAGGAAGCAACTTCTGCATGAGTTCAAAGCTCCATTTTTCCAAAGCCTCGGGTAAAACAGTGTGATTTGTGTATGCCACAGTTCTGCATAAAAGGCTCACACTGTTAAAAAAGACAAATAAATATGTACAGAAACTAATGTAACCAAACTAGAGAAGGACAATTGTGGAACCTCCACATCATAGATCACCTGTTTGAAATTATGCCTAATTCGTTATCCTCTATTTGACCTCAATTCATAATAAACCTTCTGTTTTAGAAGTTTTTCAACTCATTAATAAATTTACTGGACTGTTGTTTTCCTTGTCCACTTTTTTTAATTTAATGCATCCCTCATCAAATAATTGTGCCTTCAATACAGTTTATCAATAAATAAAAAATTGGGACTCAGGCATTTGAAGTTCTACCTTTACCTGATTACCATAGGATGCAGATGAGTAGAACATAACTAATCCAAATAATTTGAAAAAAAAATTAGATCTCTAAAAAATGAAGTACCTATTAAGGTGAACTTCACAATATCAAAATCATGAATAAATGTTAGAAACCAGAATCACAACTATAACTTGAATGAATTGACAGTTTCAGTGACCATCTTTCTATGAATCCAACATTTCATTTGTTAATGATCACCTTGATCTTTTCACGACCATTTGAAATTGTCTAGTTTTATGTATCAGCTTATCCTGGAGAAGCTCTATCAAAATTCCAACCATAGCCAATTCTAATGGGAATTCAGAAGCCTAAGTAATCCAAACATACTATGTGCCCAGTGCAGGATGTGTTTCATTTTTTAGGTGGATGGAGGATGGGGAATCATCTTTCCTTTTATCAGATCAAGAAAAGCAGATCATTAAACTGCTAGTCACCTTAATCTTTTCACAACCTTTTGAAACTGTTTAAGTTTTTTTTTATAAACATATCAGATAGTCCTGGAGAAGCTCTATAAAGAATTCAATCATAACCAATCCTAATGGGAAGTCAAAATCTAAATAACCCAAAGATACTATGCACAGTGAAGGATGTGTTCCGATCGATAGGTAGATGGAGGATGGGGGAATCATTTTTGTTTTTATCAGATTCAGTAAAGCAGATCATACATTGCTAGCAAGTAGCAAGAGATCAGTAATTCCTTTTGGCTGGAAGCGTCTACAAGCTAAATTGTAACTGTACTGAAGTATAGTCAAAGGGAAAACTATGCTACTTCACAATTGACATCGATTCCAAGATGCAGAAAATAATAAGTAAGGAGCATTAGATCACTAATTCCTTTTGGCTAGAAGTGTCTGCAAGCTAAATTTTAACAGTACTGAAGCATAGTCAAAGGGAAAACTGTGCTACTTGACAATTGGCATCAATTCCAAGATGCGGAAAATTACAAGAAAGTACCTCTGAGTTATTTCCCATGCTCGATCCCAGCCAAGGCCCTTCACATCTATCAATATTCTCATGAGTTCAGGTATGCATAATGTTGGGTGAGTATCATTCATCTGCACTGCTACTTTATCTGGAAAATCATCCCAGTTGACATGGCCTACAGATCTTCGCTCAAACCTTGCAATGATATCTTGCAGAGATGCTGAACATAGGGTATATTGTTGCTTCAGACGTAGGATCTTTCCTTCTGTTGAATCATCCCCAGGGTACAGAATATAACATATCTGTTCAGTCAAAAGGACATAAACCAGGTCAAAATTTTCATAGGCCATACCCTTCCAGCAGATATGTGAGCCAGACTAAATAAAATAACAAATTTGTTATGATAGTTTTGTGGAAAGAAGACATTCACTATTGGAATCTGAGTAGGGTGATGTTTGGTTGAAATCTGAGTATTGGGTCCCAATGAGGAATTAGTTTTTGAAGGTTTAGTGTTGGAACTTCATACCTCATACCAAGTGTTTGGTTACTATTGGAAGGAAATTTTATGGATGAAGCCCCCTTGCCAATATTACGGTGGGTACTGGGTTTGAAAATAAAACAACTAAAGACCAGGGTTGGAGCTCCACAACTCAAGTCCCGATTCCCTATACTAGCCAACTACACACCAATAAAAGCTACTAACTGTGGAATTTAGTAAAGGCCAAGTATGACTATGATACTACCTTAAAAAAATCACATTAAAACAAGAAGGGTCTTTATCATTGTTTAATTCTTCAAAAGGTTCATCTTTCCATTTTGTACCCACATCATTTCAAATTGTTTTCTGTGTTGCAGCCTGAATGAGAACCAGCTGTAGTTTAACAACAACAACAACAACCACCCAGTATATCCCGCCAAAGCAGGGTCTGGGGGGTCAGGATGTACGCACTCATTCCCCGAACAAGTCGAGAGAGTGTTTAGAGAACCAGCTGTAGTTTCTTAAATGAAAATGTAATTTGCTATTTGCACCAAAGAAACCACAATAGAACAAGCTAACAATGTCAAAAGCAAACCACAGTAGTTCTTGAGAGACTCTCGATGTAATTCAAGAAAAGAACTAAAAAGTTGCATGAAATCATAGGGAACATGTCTAAAATGAGAAACACAAGGAACAAGAAAATTCAAGTTATGCTTAGGATGAATGGTCAAATAAAAACAAATATGGCAGTATAAAATTATGTTTCTCATGTTTACCCCATTGTAGCATATGCATTTGATGGCTTTTACTATGATGATAGACGCTCTTGGAAATAGGCTTATTTTTCTTCTTAGGCAGTTTTAGCTTTTAAGAGCCCTTCCCATCTAACTGGTTACTAATTGTTATACGCACATGTGTTCTTATTACCACACAATAGAAGAGAAAAAAAAAACAAGAGAACTTTTCCCCAAGCAAAGAAGGTGATTGCCTAGTGCAGTGTCCTTTTGCTTAACTATTAAGGTGATAGCATGAGCTAATCACCTGCATTGTGGACACTGCATAGGCAATGAAAGATGAGGTAGCTGTGGTTGGAAATCAACTAGCGCCTTTATCTTAAAAATAATCTGATACGCACAAATAGAGTCGTATCTATTGAAAAAAAAAGGTGACAATTGTGCAATTAGGGATGAAATCACTTGTATTAATTAAAACATAATATATTTTGCCAGTATCAACTATCAAGGATCCTTCGAAAAATCACAAAATCACACATATAAGAAAAGAACAGGTTACAGAGCTGAAAAGTCCACGAATGCCAGAAAGGTAGTAGTTATCATTTAACCACTCGGTTGTAGCCAAAGGTGCCAAAAGAATTGACTGCCAAGCCGTATGAGTTAGAAAATCCTCAATCATCTTTAGCAAAATATGTCCAAGGATATTCAACCAAGATAAAAGTATAAAACTGACCTTCTCTGCATTTAGATGTGGCTCATTTGCCTTGGCATGCTCCCCATCATTGAAAGCACTTAGATCAAAGTCTTCTGATGGAACTGTAGTAGACCATAGTCGAAGATTTAGAGTAGTTTTTGTTTTATAACCTGGGATTGGAACATCATAGGCAACAGCCTTAATATCCTCCCCTCCAATCCAATGTGTTTTCCCATCTGACCCTTTGATAGCCTTCCCATAGAATTTAACAGGGTAGGAGACATCATTTCGAACAATTTCCCATGGATTACCCATCTACAAAAGAAAAATGTTTAAGAGAAGACCCCTAAGCATTTTAATAGTAACAGATTATGAGAAAAGAACCAAGGTAAATAAACTTCTGAGAATTGGAAAACACAACCCCAGAACAAGCATACCTCAAGCCAGTTTTCAGCAACTTCTTCCTGACCATCTTTTGTAATCCGCTGCTTGAAGAGCCCATATCTGTACCTGAGCCCATAACCCCAAGCTGGATAATTTAATGTTGCTAAAGAATCAAGAAAACAAGAAGCAAGCCTCCCAAGACCCCCATTTCCAAGTGCAGCATCTGGCTCCTGTTGCAAACCAAGCCAAAGCATTTATATTCACAACGACACAGTTTTCATTTGCAAAGTCATATTTACGCATGTAAAAGAGCCGAATGTCTGTTCATATGTAATTACATATTTGGACTAGTGAGTTCACTGAAACAACACAATAAGCAGCCTCACGGCATAAAAAGTGACCTATTCAGCAACGCTTCACCATGATAATTTAAAAACAATGCTTCTTATACATGTGACCATCTTCATGAGTCCTCTAGCATCCCCTTTCCTTACCTAAGGTAAGGGTATCGGAAATTTCATAGACAAGAAAGGAAAAAGTTATAGGCCTCACCTTTTTTTTTAATGATTTTTCTCTCCATAAATATTTTTTAATAAGGATTAAAATCTTCTTGATAAGCACATTGGTGTAACAATTGTAAATGCAAAAAAAAAAAAAAAAAAAAATCCCTTGTAGTGAAAATAATTATCTGAAATCTGACCTGACAAGCAACATCTTCCAAATGATGTCCCAAACTTCTCAGAGCATCCCCATATGGACCAGCAAGCTCTAAGTTACCTATTGCATTTAATAGTGCTCTTCCCTGCAAGATGTGAATATATTTGAATGTTAAAATAGCCATGAAAAGAAATAGAAAGATCTAAAGAAGCTGATAAGCAATGTGAGCAACAGAACCTGGAGAAACTCCATTGATAAATAATATGCCTGTTTGACATTAATCCTTTCATAGTATTCATATGTAGCATTCCAGTTGACGATGAGAGAGTCTTTAACACTCTGTGCAGTAGCAAAGTAAACCTTGGGGAGATCAAATCCCTCCAAAGAAAACGCCGGTGTGAACTCCGCATGGTATTTAATTCTTGAGACGATTGATTCAGATTCTGCTGTCAAAGAACTCACATGGCTCAAAGCTCCTAATTGGAGAAAAACAAATTTCGATAAAGAGGAAAACAATCACCAATACATGCAATATATGAGATTATATCTCAATGAAGAAAATATGACACACAGGGAAACATAAGAAACAAACATTAAATGAACCAAGAAAGGTGCCAATGTCAATCCTTTTCTCTTACAAATTTCAACATCTTGAAGCCTTGATACTTCACTTTTTCAATAAACTCATATTAAATATTTTGTATTGATTTAGGTTCATAATGCCAACCTTCTAAAGCATATCATATAAAATTTTCATTCAAGAACTAAATTTCAAGTAAAAGATGACAACTTCAAAATAGAAACATTTTTTAACTCCACTATTAAAGTCGACATCCCTAGTTAAGAGTTAAAGATCATGTAAGCACATTGCCTCGGAGCAATCTCATTTTACATTATTATTGTGAACAAGGATTCCCTTTATACTACTTTATATTCCTTCACATATGATAATCCAATTTACCATTGTGAACAAGCAGTTTAATACTTTTACGGATCTTTCACATGCTTTTGTTAAGTCACTCGGCAATTATAATGACAAAATTCAGATTGCAGTATATTCGCTACTAATCAAAATCTCCTTTTTCAGTGCTTTTCCTTTCAGTGCCTTTTATAAAATCCCAAATTTCAACATCTTGATAGTTGATACTTCACTTTTTCAATCAACTCATATTTAATGAATTTCATTGATTTTAGATTCACAATGCCATCTTTTAAAACTGCATACCATATAAATTTATCATTCAAGGAACCAAGTCTCAAGTAAAAGATGACAACAACTTCAAAACAGAAACATTTTTACCTCGGCTCCTCAAATCAACATACCTAATTAGAGACCATGCAAGCACATTGCCTCATATCCATCTCATTTTAGATTATTATATTGAACAGCTATTCCTTTCTACTACTTAAGACTGCTTTTGCAGATGATGCTTTTACGAATCTTAAAGTGCCTTTATAAATGAGAAAATTCTCTACTCGTAAATCAAAACCTCCTTTTCCAGAGCTTTTCCTTTCAGTGCCTTTATAAAAAAAAGTCCAAAATTATGAGCGAAAATCAAAAGGAGATCCCGATGATTCCGAGATTAACAAAAAGAAATAATTTAAATAAACAAAACACGATTATGAAGAAAGACCTTCTTCTTCGGAGATCGGATCATCAAGCTTCGACTTAGGCTCACTGGCAACGCACTTGACGGAGAGAGGTCGCCTTGAACGGGGCGAAATCGAGGGCTTAACCGAGTTCTTCAAAGTGCGATTGTGAGGGATGAACCTGATGATTCTGGAGGCGGAGCCACTGTGCGGAACGCCGTCCACAATGCTTGAATTGATCGAAAATGGCAGCGACGCCATTGATGATTTCTCTCGCTCTGTTCTCTCTCTCTCTCACACTGATGACTGATGAGTGGTCAGTTACTACACCGCCTGTTGGAGTGTGTGAGGAAGCAGCTATCAACTTGATATGGGGGACGAGGAAGAATAGGACAAAAGCTGGTACTGCCTCACGTTTTTAGAAGTGATACTTTCAATTTCAATTGTGAAATAAAATAAAATTTATTTATTTTTCTGATTTTAAAATAATTTTTTATTCCGTTTTCAGGTTGATATTTATGTTTGCAAAATCGAAATTAAAAAAAAAATCAAAGAAAATCTCAACGGCCATAAATTGTTCTAACTCGACCATCATGAATAATTAGACAAACCCATGCTGTCCGGTTTACATTATTGGTATTGTACGAGTGAATTGGTAAATAATTATAAGAAGATATGGACAATTTAATTTAAATTTAATAATAGATGAGAAGGTTAAATTTCATTCAAGTAATAGTTCAATTTCATTTCATTAGATATGGACCGTTGAAATAATTAAAATGCATATTGGTATGTATTTATTAGTCTTTTTTCATTTCAAAAGATATTTACAAATCAGATTAATAGTAAAAGTAAAAACGCTAAACTTAAATCGTTCATCTTAATCCTCGACACATCTTTTAATCCTAAAAATACACTAAACTCATTGAAATGCATCAAGGAATAAATCAATATAGTTAAGCTATTATTTTAGTGGGTTTTGATGATTTTCGACAACTTTGCGTTGAGCTAAATGAGTATGCCCAGCTGATGTTGCTTTCTGGGTTGCAGGTTGACAGAACGTGCTAACAGAAGCCCAATTAAAAACATCTTCCTTCATTAGGACGGTTAACAATGAGAATGAATCACCTTACAACAACACAAGCCTTTAGAACAGATCAGAAGTGGTGTGTTTACCTACCAACTAGTCTAGCCGGAGACGATGAACTATTTGTATTCTTTGTTCACTTCCACACTACATTTGCAAAATATTCTCGCTGTTTACCTAATAGCAACTCTCGCTCACTTGCTCGAGGGAATCACACAGGCCCCATCCCAATAAAGAAGAGGTGGCGGTGAGTTAAGCTTGGAGTAAACGTTCAGCTCAAAGCTTCGGTCTACCTGCCACTCTCTTTGCAAACTCATGGATGATACTCACTGTTGTCTTACTATGGCGCAGAGAGAGTTCTGCCAGCAAAATTTGGCCTTCCTGTGGAGTCAGATCACCATGACAGCCCTGAAGAAATGAAGGGAATGGATTTCACTTGAGAGTTAGCACGACGTTTTTTTACGTGTTCAAGTTTAGAAAAGGCAGATCAAAGTTTAAACAATCATTTTGAGTGCAGCAATGAGTATCTAACTACTAAACTCTCCATGAGGGAGTTCCCTCAATTGTCTTAGCTCTTAGGTGGCCTACTGAACTCTTATTTCCAATATGATTTTACTATCCATTGGGCTCTGAACAAAGTGGGATCTAGAGTACATAAATCACCTAAATGTGATGCAACAAATTATTAATTAAACCGTCAGATGATAACGTTGGTCAAAACATAGCAAGCTGTTGAAGGCTGCACTCTGCAGATGCTAGTTTACTCTAAAATCATTTGTTAAACAAGACAGACAAGCACGGAGAGTATGTTACCAGTCGTGATATTCTATCACAAGCAGCGTGGTGCATAAGGATGCCAGCAGCAACTGACACATTAAAGGAATCCACCATTCCCCTCATAGGAATAATACAATGTATATCAGACAGCTCCAATGCATCTTCGCTGATTCCCCTGATATCATAGTTCCGTTGGTATTTTAGTTACCGAAAACACAAAATTTGACAAGATTTTTTTCCCACGGGTTATATCCAATTCAATGGAAAATAGCACAAAGACCACTTTCAAAAGAAGATTTAAATAACAAGAGCTCCTGCATAAAGAGGAGATGTATCCTCAGTCCTTTATATGACCTCAGTCCTTTATATAAATGAATTCAGATTGTAGTTCTAGCATTTTTAGGTAACAGCAGCAATAGTAGAAAACACAAAAACAGGAAAGCAACATAAGTGACGATCTTATCAAAATTGCAAGCTTGTCAAAACAGCAAGAAGAGCAATTACCTGCTCTCGTTACCAACAACAATGGCAGTTGGCACTGACCAATCCATCTCATCAATACAGACCTGTTAGGAATGCACAGAAAGCAATGATCAAAATTCATGAACTGTTGTGATGAGCTTAATCATACTATTCTGCCTATGACTTGTCAGTTTTTAGGCATTACCGAATTCTCCCCAATATGTGTTGTGGCAATCCTATATCCACGTGATCTCAGCTCATCAAAGCATTCTCGGATGGAATCCCATAGTTCAATATCTAACCACTTCTCTGCACCCATGCTAACATGCCTATTTTCTCTATATCTGCATATGTCAAGGCAAAGAAATTCATGAATTATATGAAGATGTAAGACCAAGAAGTTGGAAATCAAGCATCAAATTCCTCATCATAACGCCAAAATTTTAAATCAGGTACCCTACTTTTTGTTGGGAGACAATCAAGAAAACAAACTACAAACTGAAAACCATACTATAAGACATTAAAGAGAAAGTAAGGATCTTGAGCAATGCACTGCATTTAATTCATGAATTTAATCCTACAGCTCAAGCTCAACTTCAAAAGAAATCATCAATGTTGACATGTTAAACTAAAAATAACTCTTTCACCTCAAATCAGGTTGCACCTTTTGGAGCTGTCACAAGAGACAACATGAACTGACTGAATCCCCAAAGCATCAGCCGATCGAAACGCAGCTGAAATGTTACCAAAATCACTCAATCCCTCAACCACCAGACAGACCGAATAGGTCCGATTCTTCACCACATTCCTGAACCTCTCCTTCCTGGCATCCATCATATGAGGCTCCAAGGCATCCAGCACATCTCTACTGCTAAAGTAAACATCAGAATCCGCTTTGTAACAATCCAGATAAGGAAACCAGCGAGCTCCGGCGCCGGACGAATCAACCGCACCCCGAGGCCTCCTCTCCATTTTCATCAGCAGCGAAATGTCATCCTTGCCATGGGAGGAGAGCAATTTCTCAACGTTGTCCTTCGCCAGATCCTCCTCCGGCTCCTGAATCAGGGCCTCCGAGAGCGACGCGTAGCTCCTCGATCTAACGATTCTGAAACCGCGCCGAAAACCTAATAGAAAAACAGACAAATTGTTCAATTGAAAATTTTCTAGTAATTACAGGAAGTGGAGAGATCAATAGAGGGAAGAGGAGAGTTGAGTTTACATGGTTGAAGATGAACGAGTGAGACGAAGGGAGATTGGAGACGGTGGCCGATAGGAGAAACAAGAGAGAAACGAGCTAGGGTTTTGCAGAAACTCATTTCAATGGAGAGGAGGAGAGAAATTGGCGCCAAATATGTGTAGGTAGTTCGGCGTGCGAGCTCAAGCCATGGCGGAAGCCGGAAGCACAGCGTCTCTCCCTCTCTCTCGCTGCGTTCTGGATAGAGAGAGGAGAGCGCTGCACAGCGGAGTGATTTCCATTTTTGGGCCAAACAAATGAGGTAATTTTTGTGTAGCTTTGGGCTCCATTGTTGGCCCAATCCAAGTAGATACATTATTCTTGGTTTGTGTTTGGATTCAATCATTATAAACTCAAAGACACCTTAATAAAACAGCTTGAAAATCATGTCAACCAAACGCTACCTATTCGGTAGATTTTATATTATAAACGTAGGGTGTGTTTGCGAGAGGATTATTTTTTATGGGATGGATTGGAGCGAGTGTTTAGGGATGGGAGAGATGAAGATTATTTCTAGAGGTCGGGTTACGTTTCGAATGTTGGATATCTTCGTTCGGATCTTGCAATCCAAGTGCGGGTCGGGTTGAGGTTTCAAACCTCAAAGATTAGTGCTGAAAGCGTGGATTTCAAACCCCCAAAAAAATAGCGGAGGGTCGTTGGGAACCCATAACTTGTCCTATTGACTAAGTCGCTCAAATTCATTTCAAATGCAAAGTTACGTAAAACTAAAAGCGGATACAATTTGTCACGGCGGAGCCGGGTCAAAACCAAAACATAGAACACATGATTGGAAATCCTTCAACTTAGTCTGATAGGAATCAATCGCTCGGTCGATATTCGCCCAGAACATATCTCTCGTCAAAGAAGCATAGATCACACATAATCTGCATACAAACCTAGAAACAATATGCGGGGCAATGGTCAGACCGAGGCCCGATTGCATTCTGGGTCCCACAAGCAGGCATACACATACGCTATACCTATAATAAAGATGCTTCTAATGCAGAACGAAACTTAAACACGCAAGTCATGCTTAAACACGCAAGTCATTAGAAGCAGGCGAACGTTGGCCAACTTAAACACGCAAGTCATCCAGCACATACGTTATGCCTATAATAAAGATGCTTCTAATGCGCACATATTCCACCCGCAAGTGGTATATGTGCACATTAATAATCAATCATCATATCATCATCATGCTCATAAAACAATCAAGCTCATCTCATATCTCGTGACAATAATGACTCAGGACAAACCCGATGGTGTTAGGTTATTCTATGACCTAGCAAAGACTCTATGTCTCACAGACAACAATCGTCCTATTTTCCAAACACATTGAGTAACCGAATGCTCATTCAAGTATGCAAGTCCTAGAATGATACTACATGACATGCTTCAATGGTTATGCAACATCTAGTATGTCATATGCCTACATGTAGGAAAGGTGTATCTAATAAGTCTGAGTAAGCCCATAAAGGAGCTTACCTAAAAAGTCAAACAACAAAGTATAGTAGAAAGCATAATCCAATCAATCAACAAGCACCTATTATAATACGTAGTAATAAAGAATGCGATAAGGTACAAGGTTACTAATCACACACACCGAGACCATGTTACCAAAACGTTTCCAAAACCATCCGAAAGTTAAACCATTTCAAAGCCATTTTCCGATACGAGAAAACATTCGAAAGCCAAGCCATTCCAAGATTTCCAAATCCCCATCAAGTTTCTATAACTCATCATTACTCACGTCAAATCCCCATTTCAAAACCTAAGCATAACATCATTAAACGGTATTGGTGACAAAAGTTCAAAATCCGACAAGTTAGGTTAAGTCAATCCGTTAAACAAAGTTCGTAAAACATCAAATCATCAAACCATTTAACCTTATTCAAGTTGCGATATTTAAGAAATTATGGCACTTGGTTCAAAATACAAGTTCTTCAAAATATTTCCAAATCATCCAACTCGATAAAGCAACACCTTTCAAATTCCGTTAAAATCCCTTTTCGACTCATTAAAATAATCATTTAAATAATATTTTCAAATTTATATTTCCGAAATCGACCTTTGACTAAAACCCGACACAAAATATATGGTCCAACCCAAAAAAAAACAACCAAGATTCCCAAAAGACAAAGGAGCAGCCTTGGCCAAAGGCTATTGGGGTGATTTTCGCGGTGGTGAGATGGCCATTCGCTACGGCAAAAATCATACTAGGCTCTCGTTAGAAGTGGGCTTGATCACTTGCCGCGAGAGGCAACTTTCGCGCGGCGAAAGTCGCGCTCGCGGCCAGGAGATGGCTCATTCCTCCTCCTAGGATTTGACTAAAACCCGACACAAAATATATGGTCCAACCCAAAAAAAACAACCAAGATTCCCAAAAGACAAAGGAGCAGCCTTGGCCAAAGGCTATTGGGGTGATTTTCGCGGTGGTGAGATGGCCATTTGCTACGGCAAAAATCATACTAGGCTCTCGTTAGAAATGGGCTTGATCACTTGCCGCGAGAGGCAACTTTCGCGCGGCGAAAGTCGCGCTCGCGGCCAGGAGATGGCTCATTCCTCCTCCTAGGATTTGTTCTAACTCGTCACGACGATCATGGTTTCGCCACGGCGAGATTCAAAGCTTTTGGTTCGTTTTTTCCTTGAATCATCTCTGTTCTAACCCAAACCAATTTCAAAACACAACTAAAAGAGCTTCTTTGCGAAGAGGGATTACCAAAGGTCTAATGGGATCCTTCGAGCTCCGAATCGACGAGGAAATGAGAGATCGAGTCTAGGAAAGGTAGAGGATGAGTAAAAGAGCTTCTTTACGAAGTTTGAGACCAAAATGAACAAAAACGAGAGAGATTTAGCTCACATTCGAAAAACAGGGGAAAGGAGGAAGAAGGGCTCAATTTCACATTTTACAAGGGTTACACCCACTCCGATTCGACCTTAGAAGGTAAGGAACTTGGTAAAAAAACACCTATAAAATATTTGGAAGGAAAAGGAATCACGAGGAGGGAGAACGAATCGATTTACTGCGAGAAACCAATGAACAGGGGTTGTTGGGCTCGATTTCACGACCGCAACCAATAACTCATGGCGGCGAAAATCCCTCAAAAGTTGTTGTTTTTGCTTAAAACGACGTTCAACATTCGTCTTCTTGGCTAGATCTTCAAGGAGGAGGTAATGGAGGTGTGTTTGAGGGTTTTATGGTTGAGAGAAACACAAAAGATGAGATCGGAAGAAGGATTTGGAAGATTGAAGAGGAGAGGGTCGGAGTGAAGGTGACTTAGGGTCTTGAATCTCATTTGGAGAGAATGAGAAAGTGAGGTTAGGGTTTGGGTGTTTGGCTCTGAATTTTATGCTGCTCTCTTGGGGATTGATGCTTTCTTTATATAGGGGGAACAAATGGCACTCTTAGGGTTTAATGGGGAAAAAAGACAAAAACCACAAAGGGGAGAGTGGGAAGGAAGGAAGAGAGAGAGATGGTTCCGCTAGGCCCGACTCCGAATTCCGACAACCTATCCCGAATCCCGAATCCCGAAATTTCAAATCACTTCAAAACGACCCACGAGACTCTAAATTTTCAAATCCGAAACTCGATAGCTAAAATAAGACCCGTCAAGCTCAAATTCAAAGGATGTCAGAATTAATTCAAAGGATTTCCGAAAATAGCAAGTTGCCCGATGACAGATTTCCGAAAACTTTCCAAAATGGGTAATTAAATAACAATTAAAATTTTCAGTCTTTACATTCATCCATCTCTAAAAACAAGTCTCGTCCCCGAGACTAAAACCTTCAAAACCAAGCAAAACCTTTCAAAATCAGAGTCAATGCAATGTCTTAAGAATAAATTGCTTTAGGTTGAAACGCCAAAGTGCAAGCATAACACACAAGCCGAGTGAGGTTCCATTCTAAAACCAATTGACAATAGTATGAGTAGCCCACCGACTCATATATTAGGGCTTGTTTTGTTCAACGTTCGATGTAAGACTTATTTTGATCTCATTCACATCTCTCAGCAATAATACTAAGTATACTACAATAGGTTGGTTAACTGCAAGTTATTCCAAACAAACCTGTGAAGAGTTAAGGCCTTATAATTAAGTTAATTAGCTCTATTCGGCTAACCATTTGCTTAACCATTCCGAAATTTCTCACTGGAAAAGACTTGCGAGTAGTATTTAAAGGTCCTCAATTCGAACTCTAAATATGACCGTTTTTTATTTACAAATTCAAGGCTAACCATTTGCTTATTGAGTTTGTTACCATCTAATTTTAAAGTTTTCATCATATATTTATGATCGAAGGGAGTATCAATTAACCGACGTACAAATTGGAAGGAAAAAGAAACGGTTCGGCTATATACACCCCAAATCATGCACGTCTTTAAGGACGTACATGATTAAAAGGGATTAATTTTTTTTTTTAATTTTAATTAGACACAAGGCTTGCACGTCCTTTAGGACGTGCAATTTTAACCTTGTGATTTGTGGTGTATCTAGCAACCCTCAAAAGAAAGGATAAAGAAAACAAATACCCCGCCGTGTTAGGTAGTAATCCAATACAAGTTGGAAGTTTCCGGCAAGTCAAATGTGATGCTAGCTAGTTGTGACCAATGTAGTCCACAACTCTATCCACTTTCCACATAGACCTAAAACAGGATTTTTGTTCTATTTTCCTTCATAATTGAGGAGGTCAACTTTCCACCTGTTGTATTTTGTCTATTTTTTTTGCAACTTGATTCAAGTACATGTAGCATGTTCATGTGACAAAAAAAGGAAAAAGGAAATATTAATTTATGATCACCACAAGGAAAAAATGGTTTCGTTATAAGTCGGGCAAGCCTCCACCATTGTTTCCCCTTTTTGCTATTGTTGAATGGCTATATGACCTCTAATTAAATTAATGCATGCATATATGGTAGCCAACTAAAGGTCAAACAAAAAAAAAAATGTGATAGAATTAACTGGTTTTAATATGGAACTCTGCTGATCTTATATACTTAATTTGTGTTTTAAAATCGTTTTAAATTCCGAGTCAAATAGTTAGAATTAACACTTGATGTGCTCGTACGAACATGTGGTTTTAAGATGAAACTCTGCTGATCTTATATACTTAATTTGTATTTTAAACCGTTTTAAATTCCGAGTCAAATAGTTAGGATTAACACTTGATGTGCTCGTACGAACATATGGACCATATATTATGTTGGCCCACCATTCACTACTGAGACTAGTTTCATAAAATGATATATGAAAAAAAAAGAATAAAATTAACCTATTTTTACATTTCATCTCATAATAAATAAGCGAATATATATAATTTCTTAATTAGATTATTGAAGATTTAATTTTATCTTATAGGTCAATTAAATTTACATTTTAATATACGGAGTATATATTTTCTTAACACGTTATTACATGTTTAATTTCCGTTATCGATATAAATTAGGCCAAATTTAAGAAAATCACCCTTTAAATACGCCATTTTGCACAAAATCACCTTTTAGATTGAATTTTTTTTATAAAAACCCCCTTTAAAAGTTAGATGTATGCAAAAGATCACTCATCCCACTTCCCACCTTTCAAATATATGCACTAAAAGTATAAGGACAAAATAGTAATTTCAAGTATTTAACAACAATCTTAACCAAAAAAGGTCTTCTAAAATTTTCAATTTAGTGGGTAGTTTTATTCAAAACTGTATATTCAAAGGGTGGTTTTATGTAATTTGACCTATAAACTATCTAAACATTTTTAATACCACTTAGCCAATTGAACCAAACGAGTTTTGATTTGATATCAGAGGATAAGATTCTCCCTAACTTTAGTTGACCTTATTTAGCTCCCAATCTGCCTTTAAAACAAGCAGGAAAAAAGGGTTATTTAATTAATTAACTGAATGGAACCAACTCAAATTCAATTACTCAAGTCTGAAATGAAAAGTGCAACCAAACCAAACCAGTAAAGAAGTTGGGCAGTATAAATAGAAGCATCCCACATTGGATCTGAAGCCACATTTGACTTCCAGGAAACTCAAACCTCCTTTCCTCCTCTCTTCCCACCACACAAAAACCCCCAATCTCCAGGCTCGAAATTCAGGAATCCGAGCAAAACCCATTTCTCAGGAGATCGAAAGGAATCATGGGTCGTTCTTATTTTCTTCCACTTCTCTGTGTTTCATTGATTTTGGCTCTCTCCTTTTCCAGTGGTATGTAGGGGTGAAAAACTCAGGAATTTGTGTTTTTTTTTCCTTCATAGTAATGATTCTTTGAATTTCTGAATGTGGGATGAGTTTGAATTGGGTTGAGTTGGTTGCAGGATCTGGAAGGAAGTTGCAGCAATCTTTTGGTGAAGAAGAGTTTGCTTCCATTGATAGAGAGGTTGGTAGTGGTACTCTTGTTTAATACTGTATATTTCCTCTTTTTTTTTTTTTTTTTTTTTTTTTTGTTCATGGTGTCTAATTTTTGGATTGCAAAAGCTACAAAAAATTGTGTGGAATTTGAAATAGTTCTTAGGGAAGGTGTATATCAGCAAAAAATTCTACATTTCTTTATATTGGTGCAAAAACTATTGTTAGAATTAAAATATGCACAATAAAGAGTATGACAATAAAGAGTATGAATCAATGAACCAAAAATATGTATCTCTATCGGATTGAAATTATGTAAGAATGCAATGTTTTCGGTTAGCCTGATTCGATATGATCAAGTTCTAAATGTAATAAGGTGGTAAATATATGTTAAATTATACTATGTTTATAAGCTTAGGAATGTGTTTGATTACCCAATTTATAGAGTATACGATACAAACTAGTTTATGAGATAGGAGAAAATAGATAGAATTTTGAAAAATTTGGTGGGTAGTTGCTGAAAATTCAATTTCAAAAACTAATTAAACTAAAATCTTATATTTAATTTATTTAAAACTATAGAATATTTTTTTTCTAAAAAAACTATAGAATATTAAAACCAAAAGCTATGAAAAGGTAATTAAATACATTGCTAAACGGAGTCTAAAATTGGTTTCAAAATAAGTTATTCAAGTCGTCTTGCTAACTTAGCCATTAAGGATGACGTGTAGTGACCGATAGACCACAAATTCTAATTCCCTTCTCCATATTGTAATGATCTAACGGTCTACCTATGGAAAAAAAAGTTATCCAAACAAAATTATATTTTTCCAAAAATAAAGTTAAGGAACCGGCAATTTTCTATTATTTGATACTTACATTTACTTTGGATTATTGTTCTCTTAATTAAATAATTAAGGGCGATATTTTTTTTTGGTCTTAAGATAATTAAGAATGATAATTTTTAATTGTTTCCACTTCCTACCCATTACTTTTTAGTCAACCCACAATGGCTATAACATTTTTATTGAATTGGAAAAAAAATGGTCGAATTTTTTGAATTGGCAATGCTATATCGATATACATATATCATATATGTAAATAGTGTCGGATCCAAGGGGACTTGCGGTTATTGAATTTTTCGGTAATTTTTACTAATTTTAGATATAAACAGTATTAAAGAAGTAATGAATCGAGAGGTTAGCCTTATTGAGAAGAGGATATTTATTATCTTTAGGACTTTAGGTCATGAGTTCAAATCTATTATTACATAACATAAGCATAGTTCTATTTGTAATTTTGTATGAACTTTGTGACAGGGAGCAACAAGAGAAACAATTGAATTGATGGACTATGGTGCAACTGGTCCCAACTTCAATTCCCAATCAGGGATACCAAACACTCCGCCCCCACCGCCGTTTAAGTAAATTATCGGTGGAAATCATCTAGTCCATATCCATCGGACAACAATGTTAATTTCTATTTATGTATAATGTTTTCAAGTGTTCAGTTTTTGTATGTCATTACTTTGCTAGGCTTTGTTTGGATGAGAAGTTAATGTGAAAACTTTAGCAATCTTAGAAACAAGATCAATTGTATTGTTTTTTGTCTCGAGAAAATAAGATCCGAAATTGATAAATCTCTTGCTCTCCATGCCAAACAAAGAATTAGTGTGTATTGTGGAGCTTCTTCCTTTTTCTTTTTCTTTTTTAAATCAATGTTATGGTTCAATTTGCATTTAAAAGGTGGTTCAATTTACCACTTGATGTCTTGTTCTTGTTTCAAGTGTTTGATAGTAACATAAGCGGGTGCGGAGCCAGAAAAAAAACCGAGGGGGTTCAACTATATTATCGGGAATTTTTTTTTAATATATGTAAGATACAATTTTATTATAAAAAATATAGTAGAAAACACATTAAATGTATGATTTAAATAGATATTTTAAGCTTAAAAAGCTAAAAGGGAAAAAAATCCAAAAAATGAAGCTATGGAAATTTGAACTCAAGACCAATCAAATACCAACTAAGCTAAGCACACTAATTGATTTATTACTCATTTTAACTTGTTTTAACCCTTAAATTATAAAAAATTACTAAAAAAATACATATATTTTTTTTACGTTTCCTCCGACCCAGGAGGGGCTCAAGCCACCTCATGCCCCTCCTCCGCCCCTGAGGCCCTGAACATGAGTATGAATTATTCAGAATCTCATTGCCTAATTTATGTGTCCACTAGTTAATTTTCACATTATGCTACAATTGCATTTAAAGGTGAAACTTTTGTATTTTTTTTTTAATGGAAAGGAATTTGAATTATTGAAAAGGCCTGGTGGCCAGTGGGTTGAGAGACCGTAATGATCGACAACCCTTAAACCATTATGAGAACAATAAGAGAAAAATAACATCAACAAAGGAGAAAACATCGAGAAAATCGAAATGCGATAAGATATACTGGGTAGACGAGCAATGATAGAACAAAATCGGTCTCTTTTGTATAGATAAAATTAAAAAGGATTGAATTCAATTTTAATTTGATTATAAAACTCTGTTTTCTTTTTAAAAAAGTTACATAACTAATCTCAAAAGGATCCCTAATTGCACTTCTATTGCTACATTATATACCTCACTCACTATATTGTCAAAATCAATGTCCAATTCCAATACATATACCTCAATGGCTCAATGTACTATCAAAAGTCAAAACTAATGCACAATAAATTATTAAAATTTTGATACTGTCTCCATTTTATTTTCTAATGCTTCCTAGTTAAGAAAACCATAATAAAATGATATTTTCACAATGGAGGACGTATGAATATAGGATACAACTAGTAGGCCATCACATTGATAATAAAGCACAAGAAATCGTCCATCATACAATACCAGACATACAAGTGGAGGAAAGGAACACAGATTTTACAGTAGACCAACTAAAACCATAGATCTACTAACCTGACACTTTATCACCACAAACCCAGAAACACAATTGGAGGGAAGGAGCTAACACAGATTGGCCAAACAGCTAGCTTCAAACAGTAAACCAGGGACTGTCCTTAGCTGGACACTGTGGAGATGGAGTCCCATGGGGATAAGTCGGAACTCGTTGGGTTTCCATTGAACGCGTCTATGTTGCTGGTGATGATGCTCGAGTTCTGAGGGTTGAAGGCTGAGGCAAAGATAGGGCTGTCGTCTCCGTGCACTATGAAAGATGGGGGGACGTTTGCCAGAGGAGGGAGATTCGGAATGTTCAGCGACTGAGAAGAGCTGAGGCTTTGGATTTGAAGAAGATTGTTTAGACTGCATGACATGGAGCCATGGGCGACCAGTTCTTCTGCTAGTTTAACCTGCAACCAAGGGGAAATATTATACGAACTCGTCTATGAATTTTCACAAAATGTGAATATTTTCACCATAATAAAACAAACCTTGGCCCTCAAGGCTTCCACATCTGACTTAAGCACTCGATTGTTTGTCGTGGCATCCCTTAGGTGTTGAGTGGCCTCAGTGAGCTCCTTGCAAAGTGAAGTGTTTTCACCATTGAGTTTCTCAACCTGGTAGAAATGTTGTAGAATCACACGTTAAAAAAAGTTGTAGAATCACACGTTAAAAAAAGATTTGCAACTCCAGCACTGTATCAATATCTACATGTTCAAAATGTGTCTGTGTATCTTCATACCTGCCACTCCAATTCTGCAAGATGTGCTTGCCTTCTTTTTCTTGAGCGCCTGGCAGACTCCCGATTGGAGACCTTCCTGGCATTAAATGACAGTTCCAGATAAGCTTAATAAAGAAGCAATAAACTTTCTTTTTCCATGATTTTTTGTGTTTTTTGTTTTCAACATACCTCCTCATGCGCCTCAAATCAACAGCATCTATGCTCTGTTCACAAGACCCAGCCTCAATCTCTGCATCATCATCATCTGATTGCTCTCTAGAGGATCCACTTGTTGCCACCTTGGCTTGATTATCTCCACCATTCAACTTTAAATTTGACATTGGGCTGTCAGCTAATCAGTGATTCAGCACAGACACAAAAAAAAAGGACTATGGTCAAAACTCCAAAGCTTTGAAGTCCATGATCGCATCTATAGCAGAACAAGAATTTTCAACTTGTATAATTTACACAGCTTCCTTTCTCCCAAACAAGTTCTTTGAATAACGAAGAAAATAGAGACAGGTCAAGTTTCTTTAGCAAGCTTGAACATACCACAAATTGATGATTGCGAGTCCATAGTTGTCGAGATACATGGTTGCTTCAGAGTCGGACTAATGCTTTTAGATAATAAAGGGGAATCTGTAAATCCAGCATCTCTTGGATGACCATTCCAAAAAACCTGCATTTATACACATTTTTCAACAAGGATACATAAGAAACATAAAAAACTTTCTTAAGATATAAGAATGACTTGAGAAGTCATAAATAACATCACATAAAATCTGAGCAATTACTACTAATTATACATAATATCAAGCAAAAGAAACTTTTCAAATCATTGATATGTTAGAACTTAGAACCATAAAAAAAATCCCTTCTTTTCCATCCAAACTCAAAGTACCTAAACTTGGGCAAGCAAAAGTCACAAAAATGGAAGTTGGTATCCAAACCTTGGCAAATCATGAGTCTTGAGAAGCAAAGAGTAGTGTCTTTGGGACACCTTGATATATAATATTGCCTGCTATGGTGCAGGCAATATGTGGGGAGTCCACCTACAATTTGCTGACGGAAGACAACTCATAACGCAGTTTGGTTCGCATATTGCTGCTTTTATCTTCAACTTTGGATCATTTTTTGCAGCATAGTATTTATTTGCAGATTCTAGGGAAGTGGTTTAAAAAAAAATCTTTCTACAACTTTATCCTTTCTATGCAGATATGTGAAGATGGAAACCTAGTGTTTTGCATCTCTATTCAATTTTTCTTCAGAGACATTGTCCCACTCAAATAACATCTTCCAGTCCTGTTTTGATATTTAAATGTGATCCAATTCAGGCCACTCAGCATACCGACTGCCCGGTATAGGGAAATATTGTGTCAACCATGGAGATGTCATATTGGATTGCAAACTGAAGGTAAATTTCACATAACCTGTCACTATTCCACACCACAGGAAATCACCAGTCAACAGCGACGCCCTTCATTCATCCATCAGAGACACCGTCATCACTTCAAGATCTGATTAGCCCTTGCAGTGACCTGATAACAACAATCTAACATAATGTGTTTTGAATGCCTCTATTTTAACATTCCCCAATCCATTAATCAATAAAATCTCATCTGCTCCATTCTTAAATAAAAACTGCAACAAGGAACTAAAAGCCATCACAATCATATCATAGAACCTATGAAGCCAAGGACTGTTTACCACCTTATATATTATATCAACTCTAATAAGTATCAACCATTTCAACATCAACTCCTGCCTCTATATATAATACTCGATTAAATATGATTCCTATTGGCAAGTTAGCCTCTAGAACATTCACTTCAATCCCTTGACAATATCAACACGGTAGAACGAACTGCTAATCACAGTTACAAATTCCAACTCATGGCAGATAATAGCAAAACAAGATGCACTAGTTCAAGACATCTTGTTGATCCTCAGTATAAATTCTTGTAGACTGATGTTACTACCACAAGCACAGTAAATAAAAAAAGAGAGCGCCATTTTTGAAAAAAAAAAATAGGAAAAATCATACACCAAATCGATCAACAAAATCAAACGCAACAGATAGATTAGTAGCTAACCCCGAACTGATATCCAACAGCGGCAGCAGCGAAATCGCCTTTGTAGTTATCCTCGGCGCTGAAGAGGCGATCACCGGCGGGCGACGACTCCTCCTTTAAGAAACTCTCCTCGAGCGCGAGCACCACATGGATCGGCTTCACCTCGGCGGAGACTGCCGGAGGAAGAGCGGCCGGAACGCAACGAATATGCTTGGGATTCATCGGCGCCGATGACTTCGCCTGGAAGGCAGAGAGAGAGAGGGGGGGGGAGGAGAGAGAGAGGGGGGAAGGGGGAACAAGTGGAGAGGGGAAGTCGGTTGATATAGAAAGTGAGTAAAGGGGGAAGGTGGGAAAAGCAGAGGTGAAGACAAGAGTGCCTACGTGGAAGGTGGGGTTTGTGGGCCCCACGTTATTGGGTTTTGATACTCACCTTTTCCTTATTTTAATCCAAATTACTAGAAATAACCTAAGTTTGAAATAAATTTGGATTCCGCCTTGCTGTTTGCACGGTTGCATCTCGTCAAATGCGAGATCATCGACTTTCAGTGTTGGTGGAAACGAAGGAGGACCATATGAGGAAATGATGTAGAGAAGGGCGAGATCACCGACTTAAAAACTTGCTGACTTCGAATGTCGGTGATGATAAAGGAGGCAGAACAACTTGGATGGCCATAAAAAAGATGTCAACTTCAAATGTAGGTGGTGATGGGTGCTTCTACATTACCCAATTTTGGTTTAGGTGGCAACGACGGTGTATTTAACGAGATATTTGTCGTGCCAATAACAAGATCTCTTTGGATTTCATTCAGCCTTGAATCTTACTAAAAAGGTGAAGCGTAGAAATGCAATAGTGAGAATCGAACTCCATTTAGTGATATGGTACAAATCTTGCCACCACATTCTACCTCAAGTTTGAAATATATTCAGATTTCATCCTTTCTTGAATCGTACTAAAGAGGTGATTCGCGAAAACGTAGTAGTGAGATTGAACTCATAACCATTTAGCGATATGGTACAAATCTTGCCACCACATTCTCAAAGTACCAATTGATATTAATAGCTCATTGAATCGTACTAAAGAGTGGTCGTCGAGGGAGAGGAAGACCGAAGAAGAGGTGGGAGGAGGTCATAAGAAAAGACTTGATAGATTTGGGGCTAACGGAGGAGATGACTCATGACAGGCTGCAGTGGAGGAGTGCTATTAGAACGCGAGAATAACAGTTGGGTTTTATGTTTCACTCTTCTGTCTTGTCTGCCATTGTTCTTGCTTTCGTGTCACCCATACCATACACTCTTCAGTGGCTTTAGAGTATTTTGTGCGCTTATCTCTCTCTATGTTTCTTTATGTGGTGATGTTTATTCCTCGTTGTCTTAGTATGTTGCTTGTATTATGGGTTTCTCTCTATGTTTCGTCCTGCCTTTTGGGTCATGTGGAAACATCCTCTCGACTTTGTCAGGGAAAGGGTGCGTACGATGAGACCCCTCAGACCCTGCATATGGCGGGATATACTGGGTTGTTGTTGTTGTGAATTGAAAAACTCAAATTCACAGAAAAAAAAATCCCTCCTTTTTTTAAAGATAATTATTTTTCCGTGATTTTTTTTTAAGATTTACAATTTTTTTCATGGTAGAGGTTTCAAGTTTATTGACCAATTCCCTGCGGGTTTAAATACTAGCCTACAAGCCAAGAATACCAAACTGAAAAAGTCAAGCGCCAAACCGATAGACAAGATCAATCCATATCAAGACATGAAACCATCCTAATATAAATGATTTTAGTAAAATTTAAACTCTTAATCTCGTGACAGTGAGATATATATATATATTTATTTATAAAAACAAGAGTTCCTTAGCTTTTTTTAAGATTTACTTATTTGTTGGGTAAGAGCAAGCCCAACAGCTTCTATAAAATAGAGAAAAATGAAGATTTTAGAGAAAATGACCATTTTTTCTCCCTGACAGCTTCTCCAAACTCATCTCTAAAATAGAGAAATGGATGGAGAGAGGGAAAATTCTCTAAATTTGGAGAAAGAAAAGTTGATCTCTATAATTTAATGTTCACTTGTCCCTATGTAGAATTTAATGATACTACCCCACATTTTCACTCATAATAAAAAAATATAATTTTATACTTAATTACTAGTAATAAAAATATAAATTAATTATGCTAAATCAATATAGATAGAACAAAACATCATAATTCTATGTTAACTTTTATAAATAAAATAGCACAACTAATTTCATCCAATTTAATGCTATAAAATTCACATTAAAATATCAGTCTATAAAATTTTCACTTCAAAAAATATTCACTTGAACTCATAAATCATATTGGAATGATTTTATTTTTATAAATTATAAATCAAGTCCTTATTAGTTAATTAATTTAATTAATTAATCATATATGATCAATCACCAATCTAATTTATAATAAAATATATATTAACTAATTGAAAAATAATAAGATTAAGTCTGAATAATATTTTATCCAATTTTATGATAACTTTTATAGTAACAAATCTAACAATCTAAATTCAATATTAATACCATTTAAAAAAAATATCAAATTTATCACTAGATTTTAAAAAAAATATATCACATGAGAATATACTACTACTACTACTACTACTACTAATAATAATAATAATAATAATAATAATAATAATAATATCACATTGACGACAACTTAGTGTCTACCCTTAATCCAACTCCAAGACAGTTACACATTTTACAGGTTGTGAGAGGAGAAAGAGCACAAGATTTTCTGTTGGCCACTCCTATTGAGGGGCTTGCCCAGACCATGCCATCGCGACAATATTGTTCTGTCCTCCGGTACCATCTTTCAATTCCTATGTTTAGTGGTTATCCAACTTGTCCCAGTTGTGAGCTTGATAGGATGGATCCTTTTGGAGATCATGCTCTATATTGCAGTAGGGGCATAGGGACTAAGCATCGACACAATATGGTCCGAGATGTTTTAGCGGACATTTGTTTTAAAGCAGGCATCGTAGTTCAGAAGGAAGCACATACAGGTATGAGCTGTGATGATGGTGTTGAGCTGAGGCCGGGTGATCTGTTAGTGTATGGGTGGGACAAGGGTAGAGACACTTGTGTTGATGTAGTGGGGGCGTCGCCGTTCACGACCAGAGCCAATGACTCCTTTGTACCTGGCAAGGCAGTCTCTCAAGCAACGGAAAGGAAGGAGAGAAAGTATGCAGATATTTGTGCGGCTAAGGGGTACTGCTTCATGGCATTTGCGTTCTCCACCTTTGGGGAGTTGGGGGGTGGTGCTATCGGTTTCCTAAAGCGAGTTCAGTTGGTTACGAATAGTCATGATAGTGGGTCTGTTAAGGGCGATTTTATCTTTCATAGAGTTGGTTTTACTATTCAAAAAGGTGTTAGAGCCCAATTTGTTACGAGGCTTTCAACCAACTTTCTGGACCCGGGTTTGGTGATTGGCAGTGGAGGTTGGCTACTCTCCCGTTTCAGTACGGGGGGCTTGGGGTGTATGTTGTTGGTGACGTCATGCATTATTCTTTTCTGGCTTCGCGCCTGCAGTCTTCTGGTTTGCAGTCCTCGCTCCTCCGCCTTGCTGGGCTGCCCTTGGGTGAGGGGGCCTCTTTCGACGCTGCGTTGTGTGATTTCAATGGTCTTACTGGTTCTGACTTTAGTCGTGATTCTTGCGAGTTCGCTGCCCCCAAACTTATGAAGAAATTGGCAGATGTGTACTTCGCCCGGATTGTGGCTTCTTTGGAGTCGGTTTTCTCATTGACCCCGCGGCAGGTGGTGTTGTGGAAGTCTCAGCATGGGCCCCATTCATCTGATTGGCTCAGAGCAGTTCCTATTTCTGGGCTCGGTCAGACCATGAATGGTAGGACTTATAGGTCTGTCCTCTGCTATCGCTTAGGTATCCCTCTGTTTCGTGCTGGTCTTCCTTGTTCTGCATGTGGTCGGGTTTTTGAGGATGACACTTTTGGGGATCATGCTGTGTCGTGTTCGAGTTCTGTAGGGCTCAAACATCGGCATAATCTTGTCCGTGATACCCTCTTCGACATTTGCTTCCGTGCTGGGATCTCCTCTGGGAAGGAGGTGGACATTGGTGTTGTTGATAGTCTTGGCGGACCTCTTAGGCCCTTTGACATTCTCCTTTACTCTTGGGATCGAGGTCGAGATGTGTGTGTTGATATCACGGGCTCCTGCCCCCTCACTCGGACTTGCTTGGCTTCCTTCGCCCCTGAACGATGTGTTCTCGACGCAGCGCGGCGTAAGTGCACCAAGTATCGGGATGTATGCTCTGCTGCTGGTTATGGGTTTTTGCCTTTTTCTTTCTCCTCCTTTGGTGAGCTGGTTGGGGATGCGATTGCGCTTCTGGGACGGATCCGCTCCTTCTCTTTAGCCTTAGATTCTAGTTCTCATTTAGCTGCTCATATTTTTACCAGAGTTTGTTTTTCCATTGCTAAGGGGGTTGGCGCGCAGCTTGTTTCTCGGATGCCCGCTAACTTCTTGTAAACATTCGGTTGTTTGATTTCTATACTATTTGGAGTTTCTATAAAATAAAAAATAAATAATAATAATAATAATAATAAAGAGGCGTCTACTGGAATGGTTGATGACAAGGGAGGGGAGCTTCGACCAACTGATATCCTGTTCTACAACTGGTCCCAGGGCAAAGACACTTGTGAGGACATCACAGGAACTTCTATCTTCAGCTCGGCTCGTCTTTCAAGTTTCATTCCGGGTAAAGCGGCTAGAGTAACGACTGATAACAAGAGAAAGAAGTATGAAGATGTTTGCAGGGCAAAAGGTTATCACTTTCTGGCATTTTCTTTTTCTACTATTGGTGACTTGGAGGATGATGCTATGAGACTTTTTAAACGGGTGTGTGGGGTCACTAAGTGGGTACCGGGATATAGTAGGGGGTTTTGTCACACTTTGAGTAGGATTGCGTTTAGTATTCAAAATTGATGCGGAGCTCGGCTTGTTAGCCGGCTCCGATCTAATTTCATGTAAGAACTTTATTATTATTAATAATATCCCTTTTTATAAAATAAAAAAATAAAAAAATAATAATATGTCGTGCAAAGGGATGTGTAATATACTAGTAATATATAATAGTTCGCCAACAAATGTGATGCTAAATGTTAGAATTAAGTTTAAATTATTTTTTTTAGAAATGTAGAATTAAATATCTTTAATAAATGCATTTATTTATTTAGTCTTTAATAAATGTAAAAATCTGTAAAATAGAGAAGCTGTTGGAGTTGGAGTAATTTTTTTTTTTAGAAATTTTGATATTTTAATCTCTATTTTAGAGATTTCTTACCAAAGCTGTTGGGCTTGCTCTAAGAGAGGTATTATGTCTAGTTTTAGAGGTTTTATCAAAGTCTTGATTTTGATATTGAAATGGACTTATTTGCCCTTGCGTCCAGGACTGCATTTTCCAAATCTAACACTGATGTTTTGTTTAAACAATGGGGTAATGTAGCTTTTGGAGTTGATGAATCGCCCTCTAATTATCTCCAAGTCATTGTTTAACAAATCAACATGTTCAAACATTTTTTAAATTATACAATTGATTACTTACAACTAGGTTTTCAAAGAAACCAAAACGTTACTTTCAAGCTCCAACTGCTTACCCGAAACGTCCCTCCTAACCGAAAACACTCTCCCTCTATTGAATATGTTTGTCGCTTGAGAACACGATCTAGTGTTGTAAAGATCGTCATAGTCGATAAATAGGGAAGGGCGACGAGATGAGACCGGATCGATGGTGGATTTTCGGGTTCAGATTAGTCTGGTCCTACACTCAAGTTACTTAACTACTTTACACAAAATTGGTCTAAATTTTGTAACGGTAAGAAGGCTGAATAAAATAGGAAAGGTAACGTTAAAGGTTTTAACTGATTAAGAAATTTTTTATTGACTCTAATTATACGCGCGCGATGAGTGAGAGAGAGAGATCCCGTAGCCCTAGTTGGCACTCCTTGACCACCGGCAACGATCCACCTGATCCCCCTCCACCCCCGGCGGAGGATGATCAGAACCGGGCACCAAGCGAACCTGAGGGCACTGGTGGTGGTGGTGCCCCGCCGATCCAAGAGCAAAAGATGGATGAAGCCAAAAATCCACCACGGACGGATTCCACCAAAAGCAATGGAAGTGGGGCTACTATCCCGAATTACAGATCGGCGTTAATAGGAAATGAGCAGTCAATAGGCCAAGAGTCTGGCGAAGAGCAAGGATACACCACGGACGACGACATCCTCCCGGAAGAAAAGGACCCTGATTGCCCCACAATAGTGCTCAATAAGGAGGAGAAAATGGCGCTTTGGAGGCCATGGCTGAACACACTGATAGTCAAGCTCTTCGACAAGGGACCGGGTTACATGCAACTGCACCGCCGTTTGTCACAGAAATGGGGGTTGAGTGCACCGTTCTCGCTCGTCGATTTAGGAAACGACTACTACATTGCAAGGTTCTCCAATCAAGCGGACTACAACCACGTGGTGATGGAAGGGCCCTGGATGATTGGGGACAACTACCTGGCGATTCGGAAATGGGTCCCTCGTTTCAATGCCGAAGTTGAAAAGATAACGACGCTGACTGTATGGGTTCGTATTCCATGCCTGCATATCGAATATTTTGATCATCGCTTTCTTCGGCGTGTGGGAAACAAGATTGGGCGGGTCCTGCGAATTGATAACACCACAGCTTCCGCTGATAGAGGGCGGTTCGCTCGCCTTAGCGTGGAAATTGATCTCACGAAGCCTCTGCTTTCGAAATTCAAGATGGATGGTAAAATATGGCCGATACAGTATGAGGGGCTCAGATTGATGTGCTTTAAGTGTGGCAAAGTGGGTCACAGTATCGAGGGCTGCGGAGCGGGAGGAAAAGAGATAGAAGCTGGCGGGGAGAAGTCGGCAGGTACCCAGGAGCCGATGAGCAAGCAGGGCATCGAATCCAAATCCCATGGTGAGTGGATGCAGGCTCGGAAACCGGTTCGGAGACGGGCTACATCGACAAGAAAGGTTGCTGGAGGTCCCGAGGAAAATAGCAAACAAGCAACGGGAGATACATCTGGTAACACGGGGAATGGCCAACCGGCGAGGACTCCTCCCGACGGCGATGGTAGACCCGAAGTTGCGAAAGAAATCATGATATCCGGAAGATTCGATTCTCTAGGGATGGAGGAGGAAATCCCAAGTTCGGCGGGGGATACTGTTGCGGGAAATCAGAATGGGAATCCGGGGGACGCGCCTAATACGGGGAAGAAGGGTGAGGATCAAGGTAAGGATAAGGATGGGAGAGTTAACAATGGTAAGTTTCATAATGTTAATGAAAGAAGTAATGGGTCCGTCCCAAAGAACTCTCACAAGCCCCAGCCCAAGACCACCCATGTTAACTTATCCGACTCGAAACACGCCCAAGCTCCAAAGGTAGCTGATAAGCCCAACTACAAGCCAACTACGCCCGAACCTACGCCGATTTTAAATCAGCAAAACATAAACCCTAATATTCAATTCCAAACGCCTTCTTCACCTCCAACCTCGTCCAAATCCCCCGTTCCCCCCTCCAATCCTCCACTCTCGAACTCGAATGGCGTCAGGGAGTCAGGAAGTGCAAGTCAGAATAATCCCAGTAAGGACCCGCGCTAGTTTCTTGATGTCTAGCCTCCGGACGGGACCTTTCTATGCCATACCACCACCGACAGTGGACCAATTGTTTGTGGAATTTCACCCTCTGGAAACAGAGACCAATCCGATCCTATGCAGGGCGTGGGTGCCCGAGTCAATCAATAAGGCGGTCGAGTTGCTTGATGACGCAGCTCGAGCTTTTGCGGAAGTAATGAATATGCCAGCCGATACCGTTTTTGGTGCCCTCAATTCATCATTGTTATCCATGAATAGCTTAAGTATAATTACCTGGAACACTGGCGGGGCTGCAAACAACACTTTCCTTGCGGCTCTAAAGGAACTGATCCGCCTTTATAATCCCCAAGTCATTGCGCTGGTGGAACCACACATTAGTGGAGCTGCAGCCGACCGGATGTGTCAGAGAATTGGTTTTGATAGTTGGAAGAGAGTGGATGCTATCGGTTTCTCCGGAGGCATCTGGTTACTATGACAATCAGCTGAGGTCGAAGTGATTCAGAGAGAACTCCATGCCCAGCATATAACTGTTGAGATCCGACGGGTGGGAGAGCGCCCTTGGATTATGTCAGCGGTGTACGCGGCCCCGGAGCGAGCACGAAGGCTAGACCTGTGGAGAAGTTTAATGGAGTTTGCAGAGACTGTCCATCAACCTTGGCTTCTGGCTGGCGACTTCAATGCTACAATGCAGCCCGAGGAAAGATCGCCAGCTTCTTCAGTTGGCTCGAATAGGGGGGCTCGGGCCTTTAAAGAGTGGGCGGAGGAGATGCAATTGATTGACTTGGGCTTCTCCGGGCCACCATTCACGTGGTGGAGAGGTAGAAACGCCGGGAATAGAACTGCAGCACGCCTAGATCGAGCGCTATGCAGCTCTGAGTGGAGAACGAGGTTCCATGAGGCTACTGTGACCCATCTGACAACGGTGTATTCTGATCATGCTCCGTTGTTGATACAATTGGCTTCGAACAGGAATCTTAATCCGGCGAATCGGCCCTTTAGGTTCCAAGCTCCGTGGCTTCGCCATGAAGAATACCCTACCCTCCTTGCGGAGAAGTGGAACAGGGAGGAAGAAGCTTGTGTGGCGCTCGGATCCTTCGCTGCACAGCTGAAACAATGGAACAAAGACACCTTTGGAAACATCTTTCGGAGGAAGAGAGAGCTCACCAACCGGCTGGAAGGAGTGAGACGAAAGCTTGCGGAACGTAGATCACAACACTACATTCGCTTGGAGGGGGATCTGTGTAAGGAGCTAGAAGAGACGCTCAACCGGGAGCAATTACTTTGGTTCCAGAAATCTCGCTCGAGTTTCCTTTTAGAGGGCGAAAGGAATACGAGATTTTATCATCTGTCTACAATTGTCAGGCGACGAGCTAACAGAGTTCGAAGTCTGCAACGGCCGGATGGTTCGTGGGTGGAAGATGAAATGGAGATAAGGGAAATGGTTGTCGATTTTTTCAGAAATTTATATTGTGAGGAACCAATCCAAAGACAACAGCAGTTGATGATGCCGATGCACACCTTCCCGTCTTTACCGGCTGATGAGTGGGATAGGCTTAGTGCCCCGTTCAACCCCAGTGAAGTGTGGAGGGCAATACGTGACATTGGCTCGTACAAGGCTCCGGGGCCGAATGGTTACTCGGCTATATTCTATCAGAATAGCTGGGATGTTGTCGGCACTCAGATTACAAAAACTGTACTGCAGATCCTAAACAACGCCAGTTTTCCCCCAAGGATTGGTGAGTCTTTGCTAGTTTTAATTCCGAAAATTGCCAATCCCTCGGTTCCATCAAATTTCAGGCCGATTTCTCTTCTGAATGTCATTTTTAAGACAGCTACAAAGATGATTGTGGCTCGCCTCAAGAAGGTACTGCCGAAGCTAATTGCTCCAGCTCAGGCGAGCTTTATACCCGGTCGTCAGATCATTGACAATGTCGTCATAGTTCAAGAGGTCTTACACTCAATGGCTGAGAGAAGGCGTCGGAAATGGATGATCTTCAAAATCGATCTCGAAAAGGCGTACGATCGAGTCAGTTGGGGTTTTCTTCGTGCAATGTTGGGGAGAGCCAACCTGCCGGAGAAACTCATTGATGTGATCGTGCGAAGCCAAACTGTGGGTGGCACCGAAGTATTATGGAACGGCGAGAAGGTGGGCAGTTTCAAACCGTCCCGGGGCATCCGACAGGGAGACCCCCTGTCGCCCTATTTGTTTGTGTTCTGTATGGAGCATTTGTCTCATATAATTCAAGATGCCGTGTCAGACGGGAAATGGAAGCCAGTTTCGGTTGGTGGAATCAGTCTATCACACTTGTTTTTCGCCGATGATCTAGTCCTATTCTGTGAGGCTTCGACGGAGCAGGCTCGGGTGGTCAAGGAGTGTTTGAACAAATTCTGTGCCGACTCTGGTGAGCGTGTCAACTTCCAGAAAAGCTCAGTGGTTTTCTCTAGAAATGTTGACGCCCACGTAAAGGCTGTAATTAGCGAAGAAATAGGGATTCCAGTGGCAGTGGAATTCGGAAACTACCTCGGGGTGCCAACAGCTTGTGGGCGGATGACGGCCGATCGATATGAATTCTTGTTAAGTAAAGTGACGGCTCGGCTGAACGGATGGAAAGCCCGGACCTTGTCACTGGCGGGACGAGTCACCTTGGCAAAGTCGGTGCTTACGAGCCTTCCGGTTTACGCTATGCAATCAGCGTTTGTCCCTATGAAGGTTTGCGATGGAATCGACGCGGCAATCCGGAGCTTCATTTGGGGCTCCACACCCGGTCGTCGGCAAATCCACTTGCTGAAAAAGGACCTGCTGTATGCTACGATGGAAGAGGGAGGGATGGGAATCCGGCCTATGCGTGCTACGAACCAAGCTTTACTTGCGAAGCTTGGTTGGCGTGTAATCCACCACCCCTCCTCACTGTGGAGTCGCCTCATCAGGGGCAAATACTGCAATGGGAGATGCGATGTGGATATGTTCAATAGAAGAAACGGGGAATCAAGGCAATGGAAGGGGGTGGTTCATGGGGCCAAGGCTCTAACCCCATTGCTGAAATCGGATATAGGTAAAGGTCGCTCGACCCTCTTCTGGTCACATTCATGGCTGTTGGATTGTCCTTTGGAGGATATTGCTACACAGCAGGTGCCCGACGAGCTGCTCGGTGCTACGGTGTCGGAGGTCTGGACTGAAAATGGGTGGAACTGGCAGTCGATTTCACCATTCCTTCCGGGTGAGGCTCTACTTCGGCTCCAGTCGGTTCAGGTCAACCCGTCTCCTGGGGCGGTCGACAAGGTTGTTTGGGCCGGAAATCCATCTGGGAAATTCACCACGGCGTCCGCTCTGAGGAATATCCGCCAAGAGAATCAGCTTGATACCTCACCGTCTTGGAGGAGAATTTGGAGGCTGAATGTTCAGCAAAGAATTCGTACCTTCACATATCTCGCTGCGCACGATGCAATCCTCTGCAATGCTAATCGAGTGAGGAGACACCTATCCAACTCTGCGGCTTGCGCGAGGTGCAATCGAGACGAGTCGGAACTTCACTTGCTAAGAGATTGCCCGGCGATTAGTCATCTCTGGCAACAGGTGAGTGGGGGCAATCTTGATCCAGACTTCTTTATTTGCACAGACATCAGGACGTGGGTGTTCAAGAACATCGAGTCGAATAACCGATGGGGTTCGATTTTTGCAACTTCAATCTGGCTAATTTGGAAAGCAAGGAATGGACTGGTTTTTGAGGCGGAGGACAAGCTGGACGGTATGGCACACCGGATATGGCAACAGGTGTCGACATACCTCCATGTGAAGTCCAATATGACAGTACCGAAGCTCATAAGCACGGTGCAGGAAAAAGCTACTGTTTGGGAACCCCCGGAGCTAGACTGGATCAAGCTAAATATCGATGGGGTGTCCAAAGGAAACCCCAGGCCAGCGGGGGGCGGTGGTGTATTCAGGTCTTCGACCGGGGAGATGGTGAAAATTTTCACTTTCAAGTGCGGAATTTGCAAAGCTAACACGGCTGAGACATGGGCAGCGTTCCATGGGATCTCCACTGCTAGGGACCTAGGTATCCGCAAGCTGATCGTAGATACGTACTGTGGGAACTTGGCTAACGGCCTGCTAAGCATTGATGAGGAAGCACAGGCTGATTTCAATCTGCTGATGCGGGTTCGGGAGGTTATTCGGAACACCAACTGGAAACTCCGAGTCAGGCATATCAAAAGGCAGGCCAACACGGCTGCGGATCGCGAACTGGACTTTGTCCCTCAACGGGGATCTGGCTTTGCACACATCTGTCCCGCCATCTATCTTTTGCTATATGAGCACTACTGTTACTTTGTAAGCTTGTTTTGCTTCATTAATAAAAGGGCTTTGCCCACTCTTAGCATCAAAAAAAAAAAGGAAAGGTAACGTTCCAACCAAAAAGAAAACAAAAGAAGGTAACAAAACTGCCAAGTTGACAGCACAAATATAATATGGGCTGCAGATTGGGCTTGTTGGCCCAAATTTGACCAATTCATCAGAACTTGAGTCTTTCTTTTTTCTTTTTATTTTTTTTAACCGCTAATAAAGTTGTACATATTTACCGCCACACCAAGGTTCCAACATGTAAGGATTTTGTCACCTTATTTATAAGGATGTTATCGGTAGAGTGTTTTCTACCTGAATTCTTACTTAATAAAAAAACATTCCTGATCATTTTATCTCTATTGCACACATTTTCTCGGTTTAAGAATTACGAATTCTCATCCATAAAGTTGATGTAGAGCGGATTATATCATATGTATAACCCTACCCTAATTTTTAGCCTTTAAAAAAATAGGCTTAACCACTCTATTTTCAAAAAAAAAAAATCCTCTTTATCTTAAAAGTAGCATTCATCCATTTTAAACCCATTTTTAGTTTACATTTCATCATTCTTTTTAATTTATCCTTGTTAGAATGTCAAGAAAACATACAATGCCCAAAATACTTAAAAAAAATCAATACATATGTACAATTTCTATGTGAATATATAGTGAATAGCGAATTGTAAACAAAACATAGATTGAGGATGATTAAATGCAATTTATAAGATCAAAGTTGGTTTAATGCAAGGTGTCCTAAATGAGGAGGGTTTTGTGCAATTTAATCCTTTTTATTAGCAATAAAAGAAGTAACATTTCAACTTATTTATTGTTCAATTTCTTTATTTATATTCAATGCAGGATTACAACATTACACATCTCAACAAATAGAGTTAGAATTTTGGACCACCATATCAAACTTTGTACACATTTTTACACTGCAAGTGAGAACAGTCATAGAAGAACTGAAGTGATTTTTTCAGGCTGAATCTCTTTTAAAGGAAAGTTAGTAAATTTGAAAATCACATTTTTGAAAAGAAAACCACTAAAACCACTTTTTTTAGATCATTTTCTTATTTCCAGTTTTGAAGATCTAAGTGTTTTTAATTAATGAGTTCATACTAAATTTGAAAAGTACTTCAAAATTAAAAATAGAAACATTAAAGTAAGAGTGTTATAACGTTTGATAACATATAGGTGATCTAGCTAATGGAATAAAAGCCGATTGGTTAGATATGCTAAATATATGTTACATGAAACTGTTTATAAAATAGTATAATGTTGGATAATCCTAACTAATACAAACTTGTTGACGAGAGAGGAGAAAAATAATAAATTTGTGAATATAAATTTTTTTTTCTAAAAAAAAAACTTGTAAAATATATGTGTTGAAAATCTAATTCCAAAACTAAATTTAAACATAATCAAATTCCAAAAGCTAATTTTGTGAGATGAATCTTGAGAGCCAAAGTCAATGCTCCATGTTGCTCATTGTCGTTGAAATCAATCTCTAAAAGTGATTTTATTTTTTATATATAGAAAAAAAATCGAAAGACCAACCAACATAGATTGATAACTCGAGAGACCGACATATAGTAGACTGATTAACTGTCATGGACTCATGATACGTACATTACCAAACAACACAAATTAACCACGAAAATGACTCAGATCTCATCAAAATACAAAGCAATCGCCGACCAGCGTGGAAGTCATTGAAGACTCTCGCGAATGCCGAGAACACGAGAGCATGTAAAGACATGGTTTTATTTTAGTGTCATACAAAATATTATATTATATTATGTATATACATATATACCAACAAGGCTATACAGTGCAGGCAAAGAAGACTATATAGTATAGCCACTTATTCAACAATCTTGACAACCAAAACAGGACACAGAATTGAATCATAGCTGTGGTGCTGAAGATGACATGAAACTAACTGCATTCAATTCAGCCTCTCTTTAATGCATTAATCCCCACTCTCTTATTGCAACTCATCCAATCATATACACTCTTCATTTACTCTTCTTAATTCATTTCTTCCAAAAAAATTTCACCTTTTTTTTTTCTTCTCTTTCTTTATATGTGTATATATTATGTGGTGCCTGGAGCCCTGGACCATCTTCATATATCTAGCTACTTCTATAAATTAAAACTAAGATCATATCATACAATTTTGAAAAATAACTTCAGGAAAAGATTACCATAAAAGTATTGAGTTGGTGGATAATTATTCGCCCAGATCTCGAGTTATCTGATGCGAAGTGGTTTAATTCAGAATAAAAAAAAATTACTAAGAAAAACAAGATATCCATTGAAAACCAAATAGGTAGCTAAGTGATAATCAAAGTGATTAAAATTTATTATGCCATGATATTATATCATATGTTCACAAGCATATGACTAATTAACTTAATTACTTGTTAATTTATTTATTAAAACAATGGAGAACTTGAGGGTGAAGAATTGACTAGATTTAGAATACTATTCCAGTAGCTCTTGTTGTCTTCAGTTGCACAGCACTCACCACCACCACCACCAGCACCACCACCGCCGCTACCGCCAACACCACCGGAGTTTCCGACATCGTCTGACGACAAATTCCGATCGGAAAAATTGCACAGCAAGAGCTCTGTAAACCCTTCTATGAAGCTCCCCATTGGCTGGCTAGTGTTGATTTCATGGAGGCCTGAAGTGAAAGTAGCTGACATTGAAATCCCAATCCCATCATTGTACTCATCATGATCATTTTCATCTTCATCATCAGCCAAATGATTAGAGCTCTTTTCCCTAAACCCTTTCCACTCTCCTTCACAATTTGCCTCATCCTTGATGAGTCCTCCTTCTTCTTCTTCTTCGTCTGGTTCGGAGTTGTTCCCCATGAACTCTATGATTCCGGTGGTGGCAGGAGTGGGCCCTGGCACAACGCCGGGCCCACCATTCTCCGAGAAGCTCACAGTCGACGTCGGAGAGTGGTGGGCCCCAAGGTTGCCATCACTACTTGTGTTCTTAGCCCAATTAGGGGCTCCTTGATCCCAGGCCCTAAGCACATCAAGGCACATAGTGGTAGTAGTGCTAGTTGTGTTCAAGTTGTCCATAGCCACTTGCAAGGGATTTGGCCGGAGTTTCGACTGTCTGGCAAGCCTGGCTTCGGCCTCAAGGCGAGCGCTCTCCCATTGGGCCATGTGACTGAGGTTCGCCGCGCTCTTGGATTGGCCGTCATTGGACACTAGGGCGTCGTTTTTCGGCTTGTGGGTGACCGGATCAATCCCCATCTTGGTTAGCCTTTTCTTGAGATGGGTGTTCCAGTAGTTCTTGATCTCGTTATCCGTTCGTTTCGGCAGGTGTGTTGCTATAGCTGACCACCTATTGAGTGTGACCACAATCAGTCCAACATAATGTGACATATGTATACACAAACACAAACACAACCACCTCATTAGAGAGAATGGGAGAGACCAAAATAGCACAAATCAACTTAGATATTGTGTTGTCAATTTTGTCCACAAAAAATGCAAATAAATTGATGCCAAAGATACAACACATTGTCATATTCTAACTATAAAAATGAGAATTATTCGGAAGACTGAACCAGAACGAATCAGATCAGATGGTTCGAATTTCGAGGAAGATAGGGTAAACACACCGGTTGCCTAAGAGGGCATGGAGTTGAATGATTGTTTGCTCTTCTTGGAGGCTAAATTTGCCTCTCTTGATATCAGGTCTAAGGTAGTTAGTCCATCTCAATCTACAACTCTTACCACATCTTTGAAGCCCTAAAATTAAAAAATGACAAAAAAAAAATCAATAATAATAATAATAATAATAAATGATAAATTGAACCCTAATTTTCATTGTGATTGAATTTCATACCAGCTTTAGTGGGCAAAGCTCTCCAATTGCCATGGCCATGTTCGTCGACATAAGCTAAGAGCTTGTGATCTTCTTCGGGGGTCCATGGCCCTTTCTTCAACCCGACCTTGTCGCAACACGGCGTTCGCCCCATCTTCTTCGGATCGATATAATCTCTCTTAGAGTGTGATAAGGAAGATGAACACAACCACCATGGAAGAGCTAGCTGAAATTGAGGATGGGTTAATGCCCTTTATACAAAAGGCCACCATTGAAAAGATATACATTTACTAGCTGTCCAAAGAAAGAGAGAGAGAAATGAGTTAAGAGGGTAATAAATAGATGGGGCAAACTAAAAGAAAACTCAATTAAATTAGGGATTGCAGTACAATTTGTTTTTGTGAAAATCACAATTCAGTGTGTACATTGTATTTAGTGTAAATATTCACCTGTTTCACTTCAATTTACTTTTTTCATGTTACTGTATATCGTACGTTTCAGTAACAAATCGATAGTTACTGTACGAGGGCAAGTTGAATTGCCAGTAAATTTTTATGCAATATACTGAGTATGTATGACACAATAATGATTTTTCTATGTACTTAATTATTCTCATCATTTAATCTAGGGGAGAATTGGGAGAAATAACTTTAATTTTGGGCTAGTTGTTAAAAAACAGGTTGAACTTTCAAATATGTGAAAAATTATACTCCTTCCGGTCGGTAAAATATATCGTTTACTAAAAGTTATATAAAAATATTCATTTTTCTTTAAATTTTATTTAACAATTTCAGTACTTATTAATAGCAACTACTCTATTATGTTGTAACGAGAATGATAACAGAGAAGAAAGATACAGAGATTTACGTGGTTAGGCAACAATGTGTTATCTACGTCCATGGGCAGAGAACTAGTTTTGTATTAGAGGAGGTGAAAAACAGATTAGGGTTACCGGTTACTTACGTGGTTAGGCAACAATGTGTTACCTACGTCGGGAGCTCCGTCCCCCGGACCCTAGGTGCGTTGCCGGTCAACAATTATTCAAGGCATCTTAACACATTGTCTTGAAGCTTGGTTTAAACCGTACAATGATCTCTTCAAGCGTGTTGCTTGATCTGCCTTATAGTCCTTACCAAGTTTTTGATTATAACCTTTTACCACTAATCTGGCTTTATACATGCCTATAGATGCATCAACATTATACTTGACTTTAAACACCCACTTCGATCCTATGGCCTTGTGACCATGAGGTAGATCAGTCAACTTCCAAGTTCCATTGTCCTCCAAAGCCCTCAATTAATTTACTCATTGCCTCTTGCTTCTGAATAAGTCAATGGTTTGTGTATCTTCATAACCCAAGTCATGAAAGCCATGTAATCTCTATTCAGTGGTTTGTGTAACAGTTGTCGCAAAATTTGAAGTCGCAGAAGGCCAATTCTCTGTTTTGAATTGGTTGATCTTTTAGGAAATGTACCCTCTACTTCAACACATTGAGTCTTGTCAATTTCTCCTCTTCATCATTAATTTTCAATGTTGCATTCATGTGTTTCTGCTTCCTCTGTAATATTTGTGTTTGGATTATCTTGTACCCATTGAGGCACTTCAACCTGTGTTGAACTTTTTTTTATTATGTAAAAATTCGAGGTCAGACGTATCTTTACATCTATATATACATATTTTTTATATATTTATTTGACTACATTTATATACATTTACAAACCCAACCGAAAGGGTTAACTAATTCGAAAAAGAGCTTGATCAAAATCTCGAAAGAGCCCTAATAAAATCCTGAATCAACCAAGAGATCGATATCATTAGGACCACCATATAGGAACAGACACGAGCAGAATACCTACATAGCAATTAAAAAATATAAAACAAATGCTACACATCTCAACTCCACGAATGCTAAATCAAAACGAACACTAGTCTAAAGTGAAACATGTAAAATACTTGGTTACTAAAAAGGGGAAAACTACAATATATTTCAACATACCTGTTTATGTCAATGTTTCGAAGACTTCTTTTAGCTTAGTGATTATTTTTCAATACATATTGTCACTCTTCTTGACAGGGACTAACCCTGTTCTTCCAACTTCATCATCATAATCCTTGATTTTCTTTTAACAAAAAATAACAAATAAAGTAGTCATAACTACTTTATACAGTCAAATGACACTCTTAAAATATAAAATTCTACTTTGAATGGTAATCCAATCACGAATGGTAATCCAATCACAAATGTTTTAAGAAACAAACAGATGTATAAACAAAATGCCTTGGCTCTAAAACAGCTAAAATCAGAAGAAGAGCATCCGTGGGAGGGAGCCAAGTCGGAGAAACAGAGTAGAAGCCATGACGCCTCTCAAGTTGAAGAAAGCATCTGGGGGCCGGGCAACCATATCGATAGCAACCCTTGAGAACGATTGGGCGAGGAAAGGGGATGAGATGCAGAGAGATTAGGAAAGAGGCCGAACACTGTTTAGAAACTCTAAAAAAAATTAACAGCAAAAAAAATATTAAAACAAAATAAGATATGAGTAATTAATAATTAAATAATAGAGTAATATAACATAGAAGGTGATTGGTTAAAACTTAAAATGCTTAGGATTAATGTGAGGGCGCCAAGTCATCCGTAAGACTTTTGTTTTAATAGTTAGTAAAAGATAGATAGATAGATAAATAGATAGATAATTAATAATTAAATAATAATAGGGTAATATATCATAGAAGGTGATTTGTTAAAAGGCCTAGGATTAAGGAGAGAGCGTCACGCGCGTCATCAGTACCACTTTTGTTTTAATAGTTAGTAATAGATACTTTTTCCTAGCTAGAACTTCACATCTTTACTAAAAAATAGTATTTCCTTAGTATGGTAATCATACAACTTTTTTTTATATCCCTTTTGATTGGATGGGTATCCTACTAGTACACACTTCTTACCCCTTGCATCTAGTCCATCCATTCCTTTCTATGTAACATAAACATACCCCAGACAACCTATTAATCTTAAATTGTCATAACTTGAAGGCTTGTTAAACAATTTTTTAATTTGTGTCTTCAATCCAATCAAATTGTTGGAGAAGAGTGAGGGTGTCAGAAATCAAGATCTCGATCGGTTGTTCCAATGTCCTTGCATGCCTTTGATAATGCCAGACGGTCGCCTCAATGTGGATGCTAGATAATCCAAGCTCCTTCACCTTCACATTGATTTTTTTTTAATTGAGAGCAAGGGCCTTACACTAAAAAAAAAACAATTTTGTCAAGGACAGTAGCAACAACATAAGAGTTACCATGGCCATTTGAGTCAATTTTAGTCACGGTCAGTGTTCTAAAAATCGCGCCTAGGCACCGCCTAGTCGCCGCCTGGGCGCTAGGCGGGAGGGCACCTAGGAATTTTTAAGCCTAGGCGGCCTTCTAGGCGGAAATCCACCTATGCGCCGCCTAGACTCCGCCTAGGACCGCCTAGCCCAACGATTATTCAATTTTAGCTTCTAGGCATGTGATTAGTCGACTTAGGTTTTTTTTATCACCCAAGTCGGGATGTATTTGTCATTGAGTCGAACCTATTGTTTTATATTTTAGGAGGTTTAGAGTCACTAGTCGGATGCGTATTTTTGTGTTTATTTACTTTGGTGTTAGTTAAGCACCCCAAATTTGGGTTTATAAGTGATATTATGAATTATTATTATTACATTATATGAGTTATTGACATGTGGTATGCGTTAAAATATAAGGAAATAATCAAGTTTGTTCTAAGTCCGCCTAGGCGCCGCCTAGGCACCCGCCTCGCCGCCTAGGCGCTAGGCGGCCACCCACCGCCTAGAGACCGCCTAGCGCCTTTTAGAACATTGGTCACGGTATAGAGTTATCGTGGCCACTACAATCAATAACCGATATCACTACAGTGGTCCCGAATGATGAATCCCGCAATATCGCCTCACTAGAAGGAAGTTAGGATATATATGTCAAAGTTGATTTTGAATGTCCCTTCATCTGGTTTGGACCATCTTATATTCTTTTTTCTTATCTTAGTGCCTCTATGTGCATCCTCGATCGGGTGAAGTTGGAGTTCATCTTCAAAGTTTGTTTTGGAGATTTCCCAGCTCTATAGGTGAAATTTTCCATGTTTTGACTTGATGTTAAGTTTAGGTTGTCGAAAACTTTCTAATTACAGTTTGTTCATATGCACCACCATATAGGTGCTAGCTAGTTTTCCTATTGAAAATTTTGCAGTTAATAGTTGCGATCAACTCGTTTCTCATAAATATATATGGGTCATTTTATTTTATTTTCTCAATTGTCGGAAATTTTTGTACATGTATATATGAAAAATATGTTTTTTTTTAAATACATTAGAAAAAACCTTAAATTTGTTATTTAAAATATAGTAATTTTTAGTAGAAAAAAAATAAATTATCAAAAAATGAGATTTAAAAAAAATATATATGTATATGTAAAAAAATATTTTTTTTAAATATATTGGAGATAAAGTTCAATTTTTCATTTAATTAAGCATTTTTAGTAGGAAAAAAACTAAGAAAAACATAAATTATGAAAAAGATGAAGTTAAAGGGGTTTAAACTCATGACCTCATGATAATAACTACCATTTATTACTCATTAAACTAAGTTATCTTTGTAATTCTTTAGTTATTTTTTTTACATTCTTTTATCCCTAAAATTAGTAAAAATTATTAAAAAAACAAAAAAAAAATCTACGATTTTCTTCCTGGTTAGGGGGACTAACACCACCCGAGCCCCCTGGGTCTGCCAATGTGCATGTACACCATTACGCATATTACCTAATTATATTGACTTTTTAGAGGATATATATATATATATAATTACATATATATATATATATATACCGATTATTAAATTAAATAAGTAGAGCAGTGAAATATATACTCCATATATAACATTAATAAACATTAAAAGGTGCAGGGACACGGTGTTCTTACACACCTCGAGTGGTTGACAGACGATGAACCGTCAAAACATACAACGAAAATAAATAAAAAATGCAAATGAGGCAGTTGCAAGCAAGTATTAATTCGTACGTATATAATAACTTAATTATTTTATTTCAAAGAAAAGCTAGTAAAATGAAACAAAGATAGATAGCTGCTTTTACTACCTTGGGTAAAAAGGTTTTCAATATTTAATGTTGCTTGAAAACATATAATTTACTACTTTGTGTATATATATGTATAGCTAGAGATTGAATGAATCTTCCATTTTTATGGCATGACCATTATTACTACACATCCCATATTCACACCCAATTACATTGTCACTACATGACTAATTTTCAACCCATCCCATTAATTCCAAACTAGTTTGTTTACACAAGTTTGTTTAAGTTTAATTACGTACCTAGTTTGGTAAAAAAATAAAATGTATGTTTTTTTATTAGGAAAAATAAATAAATATATATGTACCTTGCTAGTTTCCATCATTGTAAACAAAACTGACAAATTTAAAATATTACTTTCTCCTGAGAGCACTTGATTTTTTGACACGTTTTTGTTAAAAACTTTATAAAATATCAATTTTTTGAAATTAATACTTTATACTCTCATACTTATTATTAATAAATATAAAATTATAATTAAAAAAATTAAATATGATATTTTATAGAGTTTTAAATTTTTTTAAAAACATGTAAAAAAGTTAAACAAAGCTTAAATATGGGATAAATATTTTAGGGGATATTAATGGAAGGAACATTGCACCAAATAATTATATTATATAACAAAAACAACATACCACGGACATCTTACTTAGCGTAGGGTACGGGGAATTGAGATGTACACACTATTTCCTCAACTATATTGAAAGGGTAGTGTTTCATGTGACCCAATAACAGCGTAAAAAGACATAACACATGCAGGTGAGCACCCAAGCACAAAATGACACAAAAGGGTAAGAATGTCGTTAATACAAGGAGGATGCTTATAAGGTGAGATATTAAATATGGAACTTGGCAACAAAAAATATTCTTACATTTTTCTTCTCAGCTAAGGGAGCTTCAGCCACCCTAAAGCCCCCTAGATTCGCCACTGAGTTATACCATGAAGGCCTATAGTGGTCGGCGCCATCTTTGTCTAGCATTGTGTTGGCCACCACTGACTCATCTACTACTCATACTGATCAAGTGATAGTACCCTGCTTGTCCTCGACTTCGCCAGTGGTTTGCTGGCCAGACATTGTATATGGTAATTGGTGGTCAATGGCCATACTCGTCGATCATCGATAGTAATCTTTACTTGGTTGTTTTCATTGGAAATAAAAGTAGTGTAGATTGAGAGCCTTTAAGCAAAAGTATCATTCTTGAATTGGTAAATAAAGAGCGGCCATTCCGGGGTTCGAACCGGAGACCTATGGGTACTACCCACAAGTCCTTTCCAGTGAGCCATTCCGGAATGGTTATAGTAGAATGTCATTTTATGTAGGATTGTTATGCGATTCAAATTACCCAAGCATTAGTCGTTCATATTAAAGCTCCTTCAGGAATGAGTCAGACCTTGGATTCGATGTTCAAATGTGCTTATACTCGAGCTCATTTATTAAATGAACGAGCTCCATCCAGATTTTTTTGAGAGGAGTTCAAGCTAATCAACTCATAGAGCTCCCTTATTTGCTCAACTTATAGAGCACCCCAAATTTTAACTCTTAAAAACAAAGTATCATCTCAAAATTTGGCATGAGCAACATACACCACAAGTATATAAGTTTGCAAATGAAGTTATTGTAGGACCTCGAAGAAGATGTTTTTAGTGCTAACAAATAGTTTAGGTGGAAAAACACACAAAATGACAAGTATTCAATGGTGGAAATTAACCCTTATAACATATGCAATAGTGAGCTTGGGGTCTTTAGGATGTGCCAACTCGGATTAAAAAAAATCGCATGGGTCCGCTTACGGAGTCCCTTGCAGAAAGTGGGGCTCTTAACGTCACGTAGAGCGTGAAGCAAAGTGGGGGGGGGGGGGGGGGGGATTTGACGTGCAACCACATGGACCACTAGTTTCGCACCATGTGGTGTAAAGAACGAATATATTTTAGATTATTATTATGCTGATTATGGGGGGGGGGGGTGTGTGTGTATATATATACTGAAATTCTTCCTATTATAAAAATGTTTAAAGGTAGTATTATTTGATATATATTATGTGGTGTTTTAATATATGTTTTTAGAATTGATAAAGTAATTTAGTATTGTTGTTTTTATAAATGTGGGTTATTAAAATAGATTAATTTTTGGTGATTTATTATATTTAAGCATTAATTGGGATATGTATTTTGTGAGATTTTAATTTTTGATTTTGGAAATTTTGAAATGAATTATGGGATTTGACTTATAAATATGGTTGTGGAAATAGAATTATTTTGGTGACTAAATGTTGGATTTTATTATATAATGATTTTGAAAATAAACATGCCGGGATTATTTTAGTAGTATAAACTTGCAAGTTGATTAAGGATTTAATGTTTTATAAATGAGTTTGGTCAAATATGATTTGAGAAATTGTTTTGAATAGGAGTTGACTTAACTTGAGATTTAAGAGTTTGGAAAACTTTGGGTAAATGATTTACTTGATTTAACTCGGTGAATTTATTCTTGATTCCTGTTTGAGAATTTTGTGAAATTCGAATGAGATATGAAATGTTATATGATGATGCAAGATGAGATGATGGAGGAGATGTTATATGTTAAGATGATATGAACATGAAATGATTTATGATGAGATAAGATGGAGTAATCTGAAACGGGATATGTGAAGTTATGTATGATAGTTAGGGGCGACTTGTGTGAATTAGATAGACTTATGCATATTTGTATGTTTGTTAGGTGATTTGTGATCTGTTGGACATTGCTTATTATTGGTGTTGATTGCTTGGATTCTGCGCGCCTCCACGTAAGTTTCCTACGGGAGCTTACTCAGTAACTCAGACCTCCTGGCTGATGTGTCATATATTATGTAGGTGTTGCATATGCATAAAAGCATGTCATATGTAGTATCATGCTTAGGACTTGCACTTATGAATGAGCATCCCTATTCTTTATGCGTTTGAAAAGAGAACGATCGTTATCTATGAGTCCTAGAGTCTTTGCTAGGGTCATAGGATAGCCCAGCACCATCGGGTGTCCTTAGTCGTTGTGTCGTTATATGAGATGATATGATAGCCCAGCACCATCGGACATTATCATGATGATATGATATGATGATGATATGATGATATGTGCACACATAAGATAAAATGAGTACCGTACTGGCCAGGTCCGCTCATGAAAAAGGGGGCGGAGTAGGAGAGGGATATGCCACTTGGCATTCTTTGTGCACCTTTACAGTTTTTCTGCACTTATATTTATATATATCTTGATAAGCATGACTTGCGTGTTTAAATTCCGTACTACATTAGAACATCCTTTATTCTAGGTATAGGCATGTTATATGGCCTCAACGCGGTCTTTAGGGTCCGCATGCGTCTCTGAGTCTGACTTCGTGGATAGTGCTAGGTACTTGCTCCTTGCTTGCTCCATGCTTCTATGACGGGGAATCCTCCTGGGCGAAAGCGAAGAACCGACCTAACCCGCTAGTTTGAAATCCCCGCTTTAAATACTAATGTTTAAGAGGTTTGAAACCTCGACCCGTACCTGGATTGCAAGATCCGAACGAAGGTATCTGACATTCCAAATGTAACCCGAGTATTTATATCTGGGCCGTTACATGTGGCAGCACTTGTATATATATTTTTCAAAAAAATATTTTTCGGTATTTTCTTTAAAAAAAAAATTGAATGCAAATTAATTTTATCTACCCATACACATCCATATTGTAAAAAATTAATGACCGCATTGAACTCGGCTCAATCTAAACTTGGTTAAACCTGTTAAGAGAGATGTGAATGAGACGAAAAAAAAGTCTCACATCGAAAGTTGAACATAACTCGCCTTAGTATATAAGTCGGTGGACTACTCCTAAGTAATTGGTTTTAAAATGGAACGTGTGCACGATCCCAGTAGTCCTCCTGAACCCCATCCCATGAATCAATTTTTTTTTATAACAAAATTACCTAATGCAGTACTAATGCTAGGGATAGAGACAAAACTAAAATTATAATCATCTCAAGGTGTAGTTTCCTTATTGTTAATTGCATTGACCACAATCTGACTGTCGCCTTCGATAATGAGTTTCTCAATGCCTAAATATATGACTCGCTTGATTCATTCCTTGAAAGCTAATGTTTCGATCCACAAAACGGTGCCAGGTGAAGTATTTTGACGGAAAAGGTCGATCATCTGTCCCATCTCATCTCAGATTAATACATTCGGTACAGGACTCTCCTGTTAATTTAACTGTTTTAATGAGTCAATTGGCCGGTTAAGATCGGACGGTGAAATTTCATTTGAGAAAAGGGCTATTCCATTTTACTAATAGGAGTGTACAAACTACATAACATAGGTAAATGGAGGAAGAGATGAAGGACCCCCACCCTAACTAACAGGGCAGGAGGTGCCTTCGGGGTAGGGTACTTGACCGAACAATCACTTTACTTTGATGGATTGAAAGTAACGAGATTACTAGACAATGCACTTACTCAATTCACTGCCACGTGGGCCCCTTCTTTCTATTCAACTTTGTGTACTATTACTAATTACTTATTGGGGGCCATTTTTTGCAATTCCTCATAAATCCACCGAAAGTCCAACTTCATTTTTTTTAATTTTTTTTTTTTTAACATTTTACGGATTACTTCCTTTTTTAATACAGAGCGATATTTCGGAGTGTGTCAAATTCTTCTGGATATCCAGGAGCGTTCTTTCGGGTGAGAGCATTGAGACCAAAGTCAGAAGTCTGTCCGCTCAGATTCGAGTACAACTCTGTGCGCAACTCACTCTACCACCACGTTGCTTTCTCTGAATTTGTGACTTGTGAGAGCAGAGACCATCTCAAATGACTCAAGAGTGAGCAACGAGTCCGAAATCAACATGTCAACCTACCAAGAGCACGTCCAAACTCCGATGATCGCATATATTAACATGAGGCAATCTTCTTCTATTTGGATCTTCCTAACACCCAGACTTCTAGCCTCTAACAGTCCCATCGATCTGTAATCCTAGAGATTCAGCTTGAAGAGCCGAGCAAGAACCGCATATGCGCATGTTGTAGCCGATCCCCACCTTTATTCATCTCGGATTGCATAACCTGTAGCGCAGCAATACAAAACAAGGATTTCGATCCATCAAAATTAAGTTTAACGAATGCTTCTTTCGGATTTCGTACCCCATCGAACGATATTTTTTTCCTCTTGTTGTCGATGTTGTATTTGTTTCCTCCTCTTCCAAATCTTGTAACATTGTTTTCCCCCAATTTTTAATTTGTGCTTTCATTACTTCTATCCTTTTTTCCTTTCTCCACATTGTTTGATTCTCGAACAAAATTTTATTCCGGATTGCTCCCTCTTTTAACTTATCACTTACCATTTAATTCGTCTTTTAATAGTAATAAAAACTATATAAAGAATTAATTCTTTTAAAATAATTTTGTATTTATTACTATTATTATATTTTAGAAAAATTAAAAAGTTAGTATTATGTGTCAAAAAATAAAATGATAAACAAACTAAACTAGCCAAGGGAGTAACATTTTTCTTGTGGCCCTATACTTTTTGATATCCTTAGTTAATACTTTGCTATGCGACCCAACAAAATTAAAAATGAATGCTTTGTTTTGGGGCCATGCATCTATTGCTTCTTTTAATTGGGTAATTCAATTATTGATCTTAACTTTTGTGGTGCCAATGACTAAATCGGTCTTTAATTTGTAACTTAGATTACTTTTATTTTATTTTTACATTTTTTTTTGTTCTGGTAATAATTTGGGTGGAATAAACCTACCCGATATCATCTATATGGATGAGGTCTTCATGTATCAGTGTATTACTGTATATACCAATCACAAGTTGGTGTAGTGGTTATGGGGCTACATCCCATGCCTCGAGGTTCGAAGTTCGAATCCCCGTGGAAACATGGAGACGCTTGTGAGTGAGAGGGTCAATCCCTTAAATGGGCCTACAGTAACCCGATCCAGATATAGAGTGGGCAAAGTCCACTTGAACTGGAAAGGATCAAAAAAAAAAAAAAAAAAAAAGTGTATTACTGTATATATGTATGTATTTTGGACTAGCTTATAGATTAATTTTGTCCACCAACAACAAATGTCGAATTGCCTAATTCATGATCATGACTTTTGTTCATCATTGTATTTTCACTCAAGTCGCATTTAGCATTTGTAAATGGGACATTGTTTGTGAAGCTTATAACATCTTGAAAAATGAAAAGAGACGTCTTAATGATAAATCTCGATGGGCCATATAACGTGGGATCAACACGTTTGGGCGCATTATGTACACCCTGATCCCATAATATATGTCAGTAATAGATCAGGGTTCCGAACCTCACCGCTCTAATACGTACCATGATAAATCTCGGTGAGTCATACGACACCTCACCGCTCTGATACCATGATAAATCTCGGTGAGACATACGACGTGAGGTCCAACACGTCCGAGCGCATCATGCGCACCCAAACCGAGCACACAAGATCAATGGGGTTCCATCATAAAACTAATTGACAATAAAATGAGTGATCCATTGATTCAATGTGAGACAAAGGTTCTAACACATCGATCACAATGTAGTTAAAGATGTAGAATAAAAAATTCTGATTAAAAAACGGTATTTATATCCTATGCCCTTAAAAACCTAAATTGAGAAAGATTCCCTACCAAAAAAATAGACGACCCTAGGAAATAAGAATTTAATTAAAAGAAAACTAAACTAATTAAAATTGAAAAAATATTTTCAAATTTATGCTCTTATCCTATGCCCCTAGAAAAACTGCCACAAAAAATATATTACGAGAATTAATAATTTATAATAGTGTTAAAAAAATATAGTCCGAGAGGTTTTCTTGACTACTGTGTTAAAAAAATATGGGAAATTCCGCGTGGTGCCCACGAACTTTTACGAATTCCGCGTGGTATACAAAGTTTAGAAAAATTCCGCGTGGTGCCCACGAACTTTTACGAATTCCGCGTGGTATACAAAGTTTAGAAAAATTCCGCGTGGTGCCCACGAAGTTTTGTAAAAGTCCACATGGTGCCCATGAGGTTTTTCAAAAGTTTATGTGATAACAATAATGGGTTTTGATATTGAAAAATTGAGATTAAAAATTATATTATTGTACATTATAATTTTAAAAACTACTTTTTTTATATAAATTTTCTTAGAGATAAACTAACCACTTTTTTTTCTCAAAAATCTTACGTCTTTAATTTTTATTTGTTCTCAATATTTAATATTTATTTATAAGGAAATGAGGAAAAAAGAACTATGGAGTATTACCCATTCACCATTGAAAAAAATTAATACAAAATTTTAAAATTACAAGAAGATATAGACATTTTTCTCCGTTAAACCAACTTTCATATGAAACAATTTTACGGTGAATTTTTTGACGTGGCAACCTGGGTTGAAGAATTTAATAACGTGGTGTGACATAATAAATTCCCAAAATTCATTTTTTTGTAAAAAAATAATTTAACCAATTTAATTTTATAATTAAATCTTATGTTAGAGCTAATTATTTACTTATCAAATTTTATAAAAATTAAAATTGGGCATTTAAGAACGTGGTGCCATACTATTTTCCTAATTTTAATACTCAATTAAATGTGAAACTTTTAATTGTGTATTACAAATTATCTCATATGAAAATTGGTTAAATGTGAAAAAGTGTACATCTATATCTTCTTATAATCTTCAAATTTTCTATTAATATTGGTTAATTGTAAATGGATAATATTACTACATAGTTCTTATTATTTTTTCCTCATTTCCTTAGAAACAAAATCTAAATATTAAGAACAAATAAAAATTAAATAAGTAAGATTTTTTAGAAAAAAATTGGTTAGTTTATAGGTAAGAAAATGTATATAAAAAATTATTTTTTAAAAAGATTCAAACTAATACACAATCTTGTTAAATGTTTTCCAAATAATATACAATAATAGAATTTTTAATCTCAATTTTTCAATATTAAAACTCATTATTGTTATCACATAACCTTTTGAAAAATCTCGTGGGCACCATGTAGACTTTTACAAAACTTCATGGGCACCACACGGATTTTTTCAAAACTTTGTATACCACGCGGAATTTGTAAAAGTTCGTGGGCACCACGCGGAATTTCCCAAAAAATATAGTCCGTGGCTTACAAGTTACAAGCCTCATTTGGCCTGGATTTTTTTATCCAAAATAAAAATAAAAAAGAATAAAAAATTGTCTGGCTTTGCTCACTTTGGCGTGGCTTCCTTGGGGCTCAAGGCCAATTACTTTGGACCCAAGTGCTGACCTGTGGGATAAATGGAAAATTTAATAAAATTAATTGTAAATTATAATAATCAACTTTATATAAATAATTTCTTGTGGGGTTTGTGTATATCTAGCTTGGGTTTCTGGTGCGTTCAGTTCGGGTATTGTGAGGCTCTACATTTGGCATGACTGGACTTTCTTCTCCGTTTGATGGGTTCTGACAATCAGAGTCGGGATATGTTGGGATCGTGGTAGTGTGTATCGATGCGTCTCCTTTCTCCGGAAGAATGGTTCCTTGGAGGTTCGTCTTCACTGCCCACAGGTAACTTCTGATGTGTCGCTGGCCTACGGTGCTGCTTCATGGTAGTGCTTGGCTTCGTCCTTCGTCTACGTCCTCGTCTTGTTCGGTTTAGTTTTGTTTAGTTTCGCTTTGTAGTGCGCTTTTATCTGTATGTTCCACCAACTTTGTATTTTTGGTTTTTTTTTTTTTACGGTTATCTGTCTGCCGACTCGTCGGGCTTCGAGGTCCAGAAACTATTTACTCTATTAACGACTGTACTTTGCAAATTTTTCGTTGCACACTCATGTTTCATTTTCTGCTCTACTATCTTTTTTTTTATAAGATAAAAATTCGGGTGGTGGTTAGCCTACCCGATAGCATCCCGAATGATGAGATCACGAAGATCTGAAAGAAATACAATCACATATTACAACAATAGAACCACCCAACACAAAACTGGAAAACCCCAAACCCTAAGCGAAACAAGCGGACACGACATCGAGAGGAAGGAAGCCCGGCGTGGTGAAGTGGATAGCGAGCGCATGGGACAACAAATGCTGACACGATGTCTCGCCGTCAGAAAGACGGAAAGCAGAAATCCTCGTAAGGCAAAGACGACTCCTGGGGAAGTGTGGATCACACGACGTTCCCCCACCTAGATGAGGGATCTTCGGAGACCACAAACACCACCAACACGATCACTCCGATCAACCAGGGCCGCAGAACTGCTCCCCAACCGAAACTAACCACGAACCAAGACATGGACTCCCAACCTGCACGAGAAAATGAAGCACGGCCGCGAGAAGGTGAAGAGCGAGAGAAGAAACCGGAAATTTATTTATATATAAACATAAAAATATGAATATATTTATATATAACTATTTTATGTTTTATTATTGATAAACAAAAGTTTGTAGACATGGGCCAAAAGACCAACAAGAGAAGCCCGATAGACCAAGCTTGGGCCCGAAGGGAGCCCAAAGCTCGAAAAAGACCCAAAGGAAATTGGAAGATCAGGAGAAGCAAGCAGATCACGGAAATCCTATGGGACACACCAACACTAACTTCCCAATTTTAATTAAACCCTCGTTAAGCCTTGCAAGGCACACGGAGCACCTACAGAAAACGGACAGCCCGTACGGAGAAAGGAAACGCCTAGCCATGGAGGGCAGCCGGAGGGGGATCACCGCCGAGGACCGCCGAGGGGCGAAGTCAAGGCGGCACCGAGCGACCCGAGCGGAGGGAGGATACAGGTGAGGAGGAGAACGAACAACGGCGAGCGGTGACCGGAGAAGGCATCATCGAAGACACCGGCAGTTCGAACGCCGCCTAAGTAACATAACCGGAAGTGACTGGAAGGAGGAGAGACTGAGCCGCTCCGGGCGTGAACCAACCACCAAGCTAGCGCAGGGAGAATATCTCGTTGGCGGAGACTGGGGTGCGAATCGGCGACAAAAGGGGCGCCAATCACGGTCTAAAGAATCAATTGGACATGAAGGAGGATGGATTCGAGGACAAAACCAAGAAACCAACGAAAGCCCCATCTTAATTTTGGCTATAAACAACCTCCGACCATTAGAAGTCGGAATAGGGTTTACCCGTACATGAACTTCAACACGCCCCACCCAAGGGATAGGCGGCAAAACGACTGGTAGGTGTCTGACCGAACCGGAGTTGGAGGCGGCCGAAGCTGAGATTTTTGAAGCCGCAGAGGGTCGGTGGCTCCCGGAGGAGATTTAGGCTCTCGGAGGAGATTTGGGCTTCCGAATGAGATTTAAACTCCCGAAGGAAGGGATGACGAACCACATGTTATTTGTAGAGACCCTTTAAGGATCGTTGCTGATTACATGTTGAACAAAGGGATAGAAAATCAAGATCGATCACACACGTTCAGAATGGTTTGGGTTTCCTCCCTCTCTCTATAATCTAGAGAGAGGTCAGAGTGTTTCTTCATTCATCTTCTCCCTGCTCTACTATCAGAAACGGATATACTGTATGATAATTTTTTATTTTACAGTATTTTGGTTTTTTTTATAGGACTGGTACTAATTAAGAAATTTTTTTGATCAGGTTGGTACTAATTAAGAAATGAATCATACGGAGTATCATATTTGATCATTCATTTTCTGCAAAGGCTGTGGGTTGCCCTTTTGTAAATTGCTCCATTTGTACTACTCCCTCCTTGAATTTGGTAAATAAAGAGCGGTTAAGGTTGCGCAACGGGTCGGACCCGAATCGAACCGAGTTAAACGGGTCGGACCGAAACCGATGGCCCGATTTTTTAGGAGGAGTGGCCCGAAGTTCGAACCGAAGCCCGACCCTTCGATTACGTTTTTTTTGGTTTTCGGTTTGAAAAAACCGAATTTCCTGTAGTGTGTTTTAATTGGAACCCAAACTAACAAACCCTAATATTGAAAGTAATTGGGAATTGGGATCAAACAATTGAACACCTCCGGATCCAAAGAATTCAAGTAATAGATCGTTCAATACAAGTAATATAACAAATTTCCGATGTAATTGGGATCAGATCGAATTGGTGGCTAGAGATGGAAGTAGATAATCGAACACCTCTAGATCTGTCTTGGCACATTCGACTCCAACCTCCCCTAGAAGTCCGAAAATCGGCCCCTGCACTGTGAGAAGAAGCGGCGAGGAGGAGAAGTGGCCAGAGGCGAAGAACTGGGAGAAAGAAGAAGCGGCGAGGAGAGTGAATCGACGGCGTCACCGGAAGGTTCGACTCCAACAGCTCCTCGAAGGAATAGCTGTTGGTTCGACTCCGACCTCGATCTGACCCTTGCATTGTTTGCACTGTGTAGACCGTGGTGGGTTTTTTTAATGCTTGAGAGTTGAAGGTGTGAGTGAACCCAAAGCCCCAAATTCTTTTTCCAATCTTTCATATATCCAATATATCCCTTATTAATTTGTTCTATTGTGTTGTAATTTCAAGTTTGTAAAACAATTTTTGTCTTTTTTATTGTTGTGAGACTTATGAGAAATTTAGGGTTTATGTTTTGTGGTGAGAGATAATAGATTTAGATTTAATTGTAGGGATTTTGTTCAGGCAAATATACACTGCAGGGCAATTCGGTTTTTTTGGTTTTTTCGGACCAAAAACCGAAAAAATCGTAACCAAATATTCGGTCTTCGGTACACCCCTCCCAAAAAATCAGGCCGTCGGTTTCATCCCGACCCGTTTGTATTGGTTCGGGTCGGTTCGGTTTTGGCCCGTTGCGCCACCCTAAGGCAAACAGAAGAGGCGCCAAGGCGGCGTACTGAGAGAAAAAAAAGAGGCGGCGTACAGAGAGAATGAAGAAGCGTGTGATGGAACTTGCTAGTCTATACTGTATTAGCATATTATGTTTTTTTAAAAGCGGTTTTTTCGAGTCAAAACCGAAATTTTCGGTTCGGTTCCGGTTTTCGGCCCGAAACCGAATTGTGGATTTTTCAGGACCGAAGCCCGAATCGAGAAATATCGGGCCGGCCCGAAACCGACTTTTTCGAATCAGTGAGTAGAACAAATACATATGACTCGTCCAATGAACGGAGGGGTGAATGCCCCCCTTGCCCTCTTAGCTCCGCCTATGAATCCATCTAAACTTTCTCTTATTTAAAAAAAAAGAGTAAATGGGTGATGACCGTACGATAAATTATAAATGGAAAATTGAAAATCTTGGAGGGTTGCAAGGTCCACCATGCTGAAATGGTCCAGCATGTTATGAGTTCTTGAGGCCTTAGTAAATGAATCCACCATTGAATCCCTATTTATATTTGAAAAGTCATGGTCACCAATGATGACACGTACCAATGGCTCAATTGGTAGAACACCATTCGATATGTACATAAAAATACTCTTTCGAGAGATTACGATCGAGTTTTGAGTATGATCTTTGGGTATTTTTAATCTTAGGGATTGCACATCCGTGAACTGCGAAAAAGTCTCATCCAAGATATACATGGGCGTGAATTTCATATATACGATAAGGATCGCAATGGAGAGGTTTTTCATGTCTTTATTTTGTGGATGTTTCGGTATCAAAGTCCGACTCTTTCACAATTTGGAGAATTGGTGTTTACAGAATTGAAGAACACAAGAAAGCAGCCATTAAACCACAACCAAAAGCTTCGATTGAATTGGAGAGAAGAGAAAGAAGTAAGTCTATTACACAACTGAATTGGGATTTTATACAACACAGGTCACGTGATATGCACGTGTTTCTAACGGAAATAAAATTCCAAGCACACGCAGGTGATGTACTCACACACACAGATGCTGTTGTCGATTAAGAGCAGCTGTTGTCGACATCGAGTAACAAGTCTCAACATCCCCCCCTCAAACTGGAGGATGATCGACGAGATTCATGCCCAGTTTGGAGAGTAACTCTTGATGATGAGCTGCAGGAACAATTTTAGTTAGGACATCAGCCAATTGGTTCTCAGTTGGCAGATAACTGAGTTGAAGCAACCCCTCCAAAACCTTTTCGCGAGTGAAGTGACAGTCTATCTCAATGTCCTTTGTCCTTTCGTAGAAGACTGGATTCCGGGCAATCTGGAGGGCAGATTTGTTATCACAATGGAGAGTGACATGCTTCAATTCTGACTCGCCTAACTCCACCAGTAAGTTGACTAACCAAGTAACCTCAGTAGCTGCCTGGCTCATTGCTTTGTACTCGGCTTCAGATGAGCTTCTAGATACTGTTGGCTACTTCTTTGACTTCCAAGAGATAGGATTGCTGCCATAGAGAACAACATATCCTGTTACTGATTTTCTGGATATAGGACAAGAAGCCCAATCACTGTCCGAGAAAGCTTGTAACTTGATTGAAGTTCCCTTTGTCAATTTGATTCCATAATGCATTGTTCCTTTCACATATCTGATAAGATGATGTAGAGCTCCTAGATGATTGCTGTCAGATGCTTGTAGGAACTGGCTTAAGACCTGAATAGAAAAAGAGATATCTGGTCTTGTATTTGTCAAGTAACTCAATTTTCCAACTAAACTTCTATAGCTAGTAGGATCAGAAATCAATTTAGATTTATCAGAAGCATGTAATTTAAAATTAATTGGTAAAGGTGTGACACAGGTCTTGTTGTCACCCAACTTTTCTTCCTTGATGATTTCTGAGCAAAATTTCCTCTGGCTTAGAATGAGAGAATTGTCATTGTGGACCACTTGAATTCCTAGGAAGTAATTGAGCTTTCCCAGGTCTTTAATCTTGAACAGCTCATGGAGATGACTTTTGAGATCATTGACATGGCCAATATCAGAACCTGTAATGATGATATCATCTACATATACAGCAGCTATAGTGAATTGACCATTTTTGTTAGACAAAAACAAGGATGGATCATATTTAGATTGCACAAAGCCAAAATCCAGTAAAGTTGTATAGAGTTTGCTAAACCACTGTCTTGCAGCTTGTTTCAATCCATATAAAGATTTTTTCAATAAACAAACTTTATTAGATGGATTTGAAACACCTTGAGGTATGGTCATGTACACTTCTTCATGGAGATCTCCATGAAGAAAGACATTGTTGACATCTAATTGAAATAGATCACAACCTTTGTTTAAAGCAATAGAGAGAATAACCCTTACAGTGGATAACTTTACCACTGGAGAGAATGTCTCATCATAGTCTATTCCATATTGTTGAGTGTAACCTTTTGCAACCAGTCGAGCTTTGTATCTTTCTATAGAGCCATCTGCCTTTAATTTTATTTTATACACCCACTTGCATCCAATTGGTTGTTTTCCTACAGGAAGGTCAACTAAAATCCATGTCTTGTTAGTTTGAAGAGCATCTATTTCTTTGTCCATTGCTTCAATCCACTTGGGATCTTTAGAAGCTTTGGTGAAAGATTTAGGCTCTTCTAAAACATCTGTGCTTATTGTAGAAGTTGAAAGGCATAGAAAGGAATCAGTAAAGCCAGATAACATAAGAAATTGCTCTAGGTGAGAACCAAAATTACAGATATAGTTTTGTAAATGTGCAGGAGGTCTCACTGTCCTGTTAGATCTTCTCAGTTGTGGTGCAGCTTCTGAGACAATTTGTCGGGGAATGTCTGGCACCACATGATCATGTACCAACTGATCCTGTCTTTCATTCTCTACTGCAGTGATTTCAGCATCAGGGAAGAAAATATGATCAGGTAAATCTGTAACTACAGTAGGAAGAGGTAGTTGAGTGTTAAAATCAATCTTATGTAGAGGAAATTGTGTTTCATGAAACTGAATATCTCTGGATACAAATATCCTATGAGATTTCAGATCCAACACTTTGTAACCTTTCTGGCCATGTGGGTAACCAACAAACACACAAGGCATGCTTCTTGGATCAAACTTTGATCTGTTAGCCTTTACAGTACTCACATAACATAGACATCCAAATGCTCTCAGCATTGAGTAATCAGGTAATTTATGAAAAAGAATCTCATAAGGAGTTTGAAATTTAATTGAAGCCAAAGGAAACCTGTTGATCAGATGTGTGGCAGTGAGCAAGCATTCACCCCAATATTTGATTGGAAGCTGTGACTGATAAAGCAAAGCCCGAGCAGTCTCCAAAAGATGCTTATGCTTGCGCTCAACTACACCATTTTGCTGAGGTGTGTAGACACAAGTGGTCTGAAGTTCAATACCATTTTCTGAGTAAAAAACCTGAGCCTCAAAACTACAAAATTCACTGCCATTGTCTGTTCTGATCACCTGCACTTTAGTATCAAACCGAACATGTACAAATTTCATAAATGTTTTCAAAATAGAGAAAACATTGCTCTTAGCAGCCACTAAATGTGTCCAAGTGGCTCTTGAAAAGTCATCAACAATAGTCAAAAAATATTTAAAACCATTGTGTGTTGGAACTTTATAGGGTCCCCAAATATCAACATGTAACAACTCAAAGCATTTCACTGATTTTATTGAACTGATTGGAAAAGAATTCCTGTGATGTCTGGCACGAGGACAAACATAACATACATGATGCTTGGAATGTCTGGTAAGATCTTTAAGAAAATCAAAATGAAACAACTGATCAAAAGGAACATGTCCCAATCTACAATGCCACAATTATAATCAAACAGCAGCAGTTAAAGCCTGATTACAAGAGACATTATCATTTAAGCCATCACTCAAAGCAGAAGAAAGAATCTTAGATGCAATCCTATCAACAGAATCATGACTTGAATCCACTGTCAGGTACAATCCATTGGACACCTCACCAAGCACCTGTGGTTTGCTCATTGAAGGGTCCTGAACCAAGCAATGTGAGGGAGTAAACAGCATATAGGCATTTAGATCATTCACAAATTTTTGAACAGATAACAAGTTGTAAGCAAATTCTGGCACATGCAGTACATGATGAAGAACAATTTTATTTTGCAATTGAATAGAACCAACATGGCAAATTTTGGATTTATGACCATTTGGTACTGTGATATAGCTAGGCATATTGAATACCTTATATGAACTGAACATGGAAATGTCAGGACATATGTGGCGTGTAGCACCACTATCAATAACCCAACTATGCACATTAAAACAAACCTTATTACCTGCTACCATGTTAGCATCCTCACCACTAGCTTACTTGCTCAAGAAGGCCAAGATCTGGTCATACTCTCCCTTTGTCAAAGCTGGAGCAGCACACTCAACATTGTCATCCACTGAGACATTTGCAACAAACTTCCTTGGTTTCTCACCCTTAAAATTTGGTGGATAACCATGAATCTTGGAACACCTGCTAATGGAATGTCCAGCCACTTTACAATGATCACAGAAATAATTTCCCTTTCCTGTGTGACCAGTTTGATTCCCAGATTGTCCATTTTCAGATTGCCCATAAGCCTGAGATCCCTGAGAGCCTTGAACAGCCCCTTTCTGTCCATTGAATCTACCATACTGATTGTTGCCTTGACTGTTGCCTTGATTGTTTCTCTGAAAGGCATTGAATGCAGCAGCATTTTCATTGATCGAACTAGCATTGTTCAATCCTCTCTGACTTTCTTCATCAAGCAACATCCTATACACATCTCCCATGGTAGGAGTAGGCTTCATACACAATATATTTGTACGAATTCCATTAAACGAATCAGGTAACCCCACAAGAAACTGGATCACTTGCTGATTAGCAAGCAGCTTAGAGACAGTATTTGCAGATCCACAAGCAGTGCAAGTTGGCATATCAACAAGATCCATATATTCGTCCCATAGCTTCTTGAATTTGGTAAAATAGGACGAAATTGAAGTTCCATTTAAAGAAATATTGAATAACTCCTTTTGTACCTGATACAGTCGTGTACAATTCGGAGAACCAAACCTCATCTTCAGCTCTTCCCACATCTCGCGAGCAGTTCTGAAGTAGATCAAGGTTTCGGCGATATCTTTCTCCACCGAGTGAAGAATCCAAGCAACCACCATTCCATTGCACCTCTTCCATTGCGGATACTGAGGTGATGCAAGATCTAGAACCGGAAAACTCCCATCGACGAGTCCCATCTTGTTCTTCGCAACCAGAGAAACCTCCACAGCTCGGCTCCAATGGTTGTAATTCGTTTCGCTCAGAAATTGAGTAGACAGATTATAGCTTGGATGATCGGAATGATGCAGATACAGAACATCATTCACGTTTTGTTGATTCGCTTGTAAATTTGCTTCGTTTTGATCCATTCTTCAAACAAGAATCGGATTGCAGAAAAAGAGATTTTGCGCGGAAGGAGATTAGATTGATTGTCTATCAAATCGACAATCAGAAGACACCAGAAAACGGAAAAACGAGAGCTACAGCTCTGATACCATTTCACAATTTGGAGAATTGGTGTTTACAGAATTGAAGAACACAAGAAAGCAGCCATTAAACCACAACCAAAAGCTTCGATTAAATTGGAGAGAAGAGAAAGAAGTAAGTCTGTTACACAACTGAATTGGGATTTTATACAACACAGGTCACGTGATATGCACGTGTTTCTAACGGAAAAAAAATCCCAAGCACACGCAGGTGCTGTACTCACATACACAGATGCTGTTGTCGATTAAGAGCAGCTGTTGTCGACATCGAGTAACAAGTCTCAACAGACTCGAACCGATGACTGGGGTCGTGTGCACGGGCGCACATGCGCTAATAGCCTAACACACAATCCGAGTGAGATTCCATTCTAAAACCAATTGACTATAGAAGAAGTAGCACACCGACTCCTATACTAGGACTTGATATGTTCAACTTTCCGATTTGGGACACTTTTGGTCTCATTCACATCTCAACATTTCAGTCAAAGACACCCTCTTGATTCGATTAGAGAAAGAGTATATATATCTTGAGCTCGTTGTTATTGTTATTATTGTTATCAATGGAGGATATGTGGGGGGCTCGGGGTGGCTGAAATCCCCTAGCCCGAAAGAAAATTAAAAAAAATTGAAATTTTTTTGGTAATGTTTACTCATCTATGAATAATAAAAGAGTTTTTAAAAAATAAGAAATTATGAAAATAATTTAATTTATTTGATAAAAAGGGTAAAGTTAAGTTTTTTTCATTATATTTAAACAAACACATTCTTTTACGTATAAACATACAATTTTTTTTGGTTTAAAACAACATATAATCTTGATTGACTACTTATCTCATTAGTCATTACCAATTGGTTTTTTACATTGAACATCATTGAATTTAAGTTTTAGGCCCGCACACGACTTTACTCCAAAAGAATATAGGGCCAATTTGCAAAATAGCCATGAAATAGGGTCTAATTTGCGAAATGTCCACGTTTTGGGATAAATTAGTGAATTAGCCGCTACATAAACCCTTGCTACGCAGCCTACGCGCTCCTCCTACGCTTTTCTCCTACGCTCTCTCTCTCTCTCTCTCTCTCTCTCTCTCTCTCTCTCTCTCCAACGCGCCTCCATCTTCCTTCTCCTCCTCCTCCTCCCCACACCGCTCCTCCTCCTCTCCTTCTACGCCGCCGGACGCCGCTCCTCCTCCTCGCCGGACGCAGGACGCCGCTTTCTTCAATTGATCTCGCTTTCTCTTGCTCTCTCCCTCTCCGGCGAGATCGAGCGAGCGGCGGTTGTCCGAATCTGGCTCCTCCGTCCATCAGATCCACCTCGAGCGAGCGGCAGCGGCCGGTTGTGCTCAGATCTGTGGGAGGTTGTCCGGTGGAGATTCCAGATCTGTGCGATTCCAGATCGGTGGTCCGGTGGAGATTCAAGATCTGTGCAATTCCAGATCTGTGAGATCTGTGCGAGCCAGAGGTGGAGGCCGATAGAGCGAGGGAGGGAGGGAGCGGCGGAGGGAGCGAGCGAGCGAAGCCGGAGCGAGCCGGCGGCGGTGGCAGCGAGCGCGGATCTGGTTTCCTCTTCGCAGAAATCGGGAGGAAGAAGAAGGCTTTTTATGAAATTACAAAAATCACCCTACAAATTATAGAAATTAAAAAAACTATCTATATTTTATTAAGTGATCCATAATCTATATTTTTATTTTTATTTTTGCACAACAAAATGTTATATTTGCACAATATACAATTATAGTTACACAATTTACGGTTATATTTGCACGACAAAATGTAAAAAAAAAAAAAAAAAAAAAAACTAGACTTGCTTCAATTTATTCTGAATCGCTTACAGTTTATTGAGAAAGTATGAAATTATATTGAGATAAAATAAGATCATCTTGGGTATAAATTCACATGTCTCAATTGTTGTGTAACTCTTAAAATAGAGTTGTGCACCTCTTAAAACAGAGTCGTGCAACTCTTACAACAGAGTCGTGCAACTCTTAAAACAAGAGTCGTGCAACTCTTACAACAGAGTCGTGCAACTCTTGAAACAGAGTCGTGCAACTCTTAAAACATAGTCGTGCAACTCTTAAAACATAGTCGTGCAACTCTTACAAGAGAGCCGTGCAACTCTTAAAACAAGAGCCGTGCAACTCTTAAAACAAGAGCCGTGCAACTCTTACAACAGAGTCGTGCAACTCTTACAACAGAGTCGTGCAACTCTTAAAACAAAGTCGTGCAAATATGACTCAAGTCTAGTTTTAATTTTTTTTAAAACATTTTGTCGTACAAATATTAGAGTATGTTGTGCAAATTTAACCGTAAGCTGTGCAAATATTACCTAAGTCTTTTTTTTCCGCTTTTTTTTTCGTTTCAGAACTTTTTGTTGTGCAAAAATAACTTTACGTTGTGCACATATATGGACTGATCGAGTCGCAATCGACGAGCGACGAGATTCACATTCAGATCGCAGTCTCTCTCCCATTCAGATCGCAGTCCGGAAAACAGATCGTGAGCGATAAAGGAGTTGTTTTTAATTTTTAATTTAATTTTATTTAACATTTTCTCGGACAGTTTCCAATTTGTCCAAAAAGTAGGACAATTCACCAATTTGTCCAAAAAAAGTGACTGTTTGGCAAATTTTTTCAAAATATAGTAGATGTGAATCACATAATAAAATATAGATAATTTTTGTAATTCCCTTATTTATGGGGTAGTTTTTGTAATTAACTAAAATTTCTTCTTCCTCCCTCCCGTCATCCTTGATCTGGAATACCAAACCTCCTTCGCTCCGGCCTCGCCACCGCCTCCCTCCCTCCGTCGCTCGCTCGCTCGCCACTGCCACCCTCCCTCCGTCGCTCGCTCGCTCGCCACCGCCTCCCTCCCTCGCTCGCTCGCCACTTCCTCCCTTCCTCGCTCGCTCGTTCCGGCCTCCGCTGCCTCGCTCCCTCGCTCGCTCCGGCTGCTCGCCTTGCTCGCTCGCCGTCGTCCATCTTCCTCTGCTCCTTATCGATTGCCGCCGCCGCTTCTCCTCCGTCGCAGCTCCTCCTCCGATCTGAGGTCGAATTCAATTTCCGATTGAATTAGATCTGAAGCCGATTGAAGTCAAGTGCCAGATCTGAAGTCAAATTCCTTCAATCGCCTTGCTTCAGATCGAGGCATCGAAGCTTCCGATCCGGTCGCCCTCGCCGAAGTTCTGCACGCAGCCATGGCTGCTGTCGAGGGAAGCCACAGATCTAATTCGACCTCAGATCGCTACCTCGCTCTCGATCTAGAACTTGACTTCAAATCGCTCGCTCCTTGCTTCAGATCGCTCCCCTGGCTTCAATCGCCTTGCTTCAATCGGATCTGAGTGGGGGAGGAAGACCGATGATGAACAACAGAGAGGAATGGGGGCACGAATGGGATTAGGTTTTAGGGGTATTTATTGTGGACATCTTGCTAATTTGTCCAAAAACGTGACCATTTTGCAAATTTTTCCAAAAAAATGCCTATTTTGCAATTTTTTTCAAGAATATATTCAAGCCTACCACTCGCATTATGTTATAATATGATTAATTGATTGATCCTAATCTATCCAAATACCTAATACGGAGTACAAAAATTGTACAATGAATATAGTAATTATGATGATGAAGGTAAATACTAAATAGGCCTTAGTTTTGAATGTGGGCCGTCATTTAATATGGCGGAAAATTATTTGGGCCTTAACGGACTCGATTTGGGCTTTTTGTTGGTTGTCAATTAGTGTACTCATTTGCTTCTTTCTCCAATTTTCTGGGTTGAACAAGAAGTCCTCCACAGCTCCACATGTTCTAATACGAGGTTAGATGTAACTTATGTCATTAAGGTTATGTTTGGCACAAGCTTATTGAAACTTTTTCAAAGCGATGTGGTAAAAAATTTTGCGAAATAAAAAAAACGCTTTCCAAAACACTGTGGAATTTGTCATCCTAAACAAGAGTTTAATCTTTTAATCTATCCAAAAAGGCTAAAATTTTGATATACCTCTAAAATTTCATCAAAATTTTCATTTAGATTATAATCTTAAGCTAGATTAATCTTTGACATGCCAAACAAGACCTAAGTCCACTCAGATCCGTTTTATATATCGTTGGTGTCGATGGTAGCTCTCCGACCACTTATACATTGCTTGTAAGTTGTAACAAGAAGTTCCTATAATTGTTGGTTCATTAAAAAAACATATAAGAAACTAAACCTCTAGTTCCTATAGCATTAGATCTGAGCATGGGCCGGGCCGGGCGGGCTTGGGCCGGGCCTCTGGTATTTTAGTAGCCCATTGTACCGAGCCGGACTTGGGTCATGCCCGGTTTTTGGGCCTACTGCCTTGCCGGCTTGCCCAAGCCCGCCCTTGTTGACGGACCGGGCTGCCCACCGAGCCTAGCGGGCTTTTTTTTAAAGAAAATGATTCGGGACTAGGGAATCCTACCCGACAGCATAACCTGTTATGTAACTAAATTTTCCTTTTAGCATATCTAAGAAGCAAAGTTAATTAAAGACATAACAAATATAAATATATACTTTTTTTTTATACTTTATGTATATATTATATGTAACATAATACAATAAACATCATATATCCACTGTATTATATATACAAACGCACTCAGTGTAAAGATAAGAGCAAATATACACACACTGTAATGACGTACAATAATATATAAAAGCTAAATTATGCTAAAAAAAAGTTATATATATATATAGTTTGTATTATCATATTTTATATATAGTTTGTTTTATAATAAAAATATCATTATATATATTATATTAATATATACCGGGTCGGGCCTACCGGCCCGCTTGAACCTCATACTCAGCCCAAGCCCAGCCTGGTGGGCCCATCGGGCTGGGCCTGTTGGTCCGCTTGAGCCGATTGCTCTACCCAAGCCCGCCTTTTTTCCCGGGCTGCCTAGACAGGTTAGCCCAGGTCTACTCAGGTCTAAGCATAATATATAGAAACCATCACTTCCCCAACAATCCTCTCCTCTACAAACCTAATGCCTAAATCAAACCGCTATTGTCCACCAGTTGGCGCCACCCCAGGGTCCCTCCCGTCACAATCGATCGTAGCCACCAACATTTTTAAAAGTATTTGGAAATTGATGATTAATTTTCTATTTAACAAATCATAAATTGCTATTTGATCATTCATATTCAGACCTCCAACATTTTAATTACTTCAAATTCGTTCGTTCATATCGATAGAAACATCCTTTCTAAATCATATACACAGTTAAGAGGAAATCATATTCAAACATATACAAATATACTAATAATGAAATTTATTATACATATTATTATGTTGCATGTGTTCTCATTTGAAGGTCTCTTAAATAGAGCTTTATTTTTTCAAAAGGTCCTAGTCCAAAGAGGAACAAGAATGACTTGACTACATATCTAACCAACGCAAGTACAACAAGTACTGGATGAACACTTGCCCGCAGGGCGTTGCATCTGAAATAAACAATGATCGTAACAATCTGTATCCGTGCAACTTCCGGGGCCAGTCCAATAATTATCGCATGCATAACCAGTAGAAAGAAAGAAGGATATGAGAAAAATAAAGTAAAAGACAAAAATTATCAAGGACGGACCAATGTTATTCTTCATTGTTGCAACTACTTCTCCTCTTGAAGGATGAGGCCGAGAAAACCAGAATTGTCCAGCAAGTTGTTTGATTGCAATATCATGTGTAATGGTTATGTTTATACATACTCTTAGGGGTGCCTTTTTATAGCATCAGGTGTTGATCCTTGAAAAATATAAAGAGTATTTAAAATGAAATAAATGGTTTACTATAATAGAAAAGACAATATGCATGGAATCTAATCTTATAATTATGTCTCATAATTTGTTGGCTATTTAAATTTATGTGAACATTTCTTGTTCGTTAAAAAAATATTTATTTGAAATCAAATCATATTTAAGTATATCATGAAATTTAGATATTATTTAATCCGTCTCAAGAATTTTCATCTATTTTTTCCACATATGATGTTATTATTACTAACATATATAGTGCTCAAATCGATTACTATAATATTACCCCCTTCAATAAACGAATTGATTAATAGATATTTCACTAAATATTCGAAATTTTAATGGTTATGAAACCCCAAAAAATTGTATTATTTTAAAACATGGGTAACAAAAAATCATCACTGATGTTTTTGAAAGAAAATAAAATCATTAATGGAAACACAGATTATTAAATCACTTTTTTATCAAAAGGAAAAGAATTGACTAATAATGAAATTGAAAATAAAATAAACTCTAAAAACATAGTGGGTGTGTATGGATGCCAATTTTAGTAGTTAATAAACTACTAAAATTGGGGGTTAAAAATTTTAACCTTGTATGGGGTTGTGTAGTAGGGGGTTTTTGGTTAAAATTGGGACTTAAAAAATAAGTCACTTTTGATAGCTTTTTTGGTGGTTTTGGGGTTTATTTGATTTGAAAATACAATTATACCCCTAATAACAACCAAATAAACTCCACTTTTTACAAATAAACTGTTTTTCATCCCATACGGGGTTTATATTTCACACAAAATTTTAACCTTATTTGAGGTTGAATTTTTAACTTTAACCTGTTTATAAATTTTAGTCATTTTTTTAACCCCGACCCATACGGACCCAGTGGCTATATTCTTTACATAAAATGTAACTTGCTTGTTGCTTGATTGCCGATTTGCTTATGTGCACTGACTTCTCTAGTTCCTATTTAAGAGAGTAGTGTAGTGTCAAGTATTGTATGTGAGATGGGTGTACAAGTTTTCTTAAATAAACCACACACACACACAAATATATATATATATATATATATATATATATATATATATATATATATATATATATATATATATATATATATAGATTGACTCCGGTGAAAACCTCAAATTGTGGTAAAAACCCGTGAGGACTACTTTATATCTCGATTTTTTTGAAACCCGTGCTAAAAACCTCAATCACATGGTGACTTTACAACTCGGTTCAACCTAAAATCCGTGCTAAAAACTCCAATTTTAAAATAACACATGACTTTATAGTTCGATCAAACCGAAAAATCGTGCTAAAAAGCTAATGTTTTAAAATTATATAGTGACTTTATAGCTCGATTTTATTCAGAACCGGGCTAAAATTTGTGACTTTATAGGTCGGTTCTATTCATAACCGGGCTATAAAGCAAGTGAACCGAGCTAAAAAGCCGGTCCTCACGGATTTCTACCGCAATTTTGGTTTTCACCGGAGCGCGACCCTATATATATATATATATATATATATATATATATATATATATATATATATATGAATTTGAAATTTTAGCATAAGATCACAAATTGATATATGGGGTATGAGTAATCTAGAATAAGAACCAAACTAGTTCAAACAATAGGTGATAATCGTGTGTATGATCACTTAGAGTGGATGTAAGAAACCTTAATTAAAGGGATATTACTTTTCCTCATATTCGTGTTGTGTGGGCCTTAGGGCTCTGAATGTAAGATCTTGATGGAGACATGTGGTTGATAGTTGTTCTATGTTTAGATTTACTATGATAAATTCGTGTGCCTTTCTTACTCCTTGTTATGATTTCTGAAGACCCGAGGTAAATCTTCTTGACTTGCTCATTGCACCCTTTATTTATATACTTTAGATGGGAAAAGCTCTATTGATCGCACTAGTAGCATGCTACATACCCACACACTCAGACACTCAGTTAGTACATGCTTTAGGCGGGGATTGGGGATTATGACTCTTGCGTTGATATATGACTTGATATTAAGATATATGGTTGTGCTTGATGCATCTTATTGCTTGTCATATGGATTGCTATATATGCTTTGATTTGATAATATATGATGCAATTGATTGACACATTGGTTATGATTTGATCTGATATATGAGATGCGATTGCCTGAGACATTGGCTATGATATGAGATGTGATGATTGAGATATGTGATATGCTCATTGTGAGTTGATATGCGTGTTTTAAGGGTATGAGGATGCATCCAAATCCTCTTATAGTTCCACGACCACAAGAGAACCTAGTATACCTCGTTGTCATTTATTTTTCAATATGTTGTGATGTGATGCGATGGATTGAATGAGGAACAGGTCTGCGTACAGGAATGCATGATGAGATGATGCGCCGAGGCGCTTGGGGATGATTTCATAAGGATTTGGGTTAAGAGTTGGATCAGGTAAAGCCTTAACCTCATAGGGATGAAGGCTCTCCATGGAGCGAGTATAAGATTGGATAATGTCTTTTTAGTGTTTGTCGCATTCATTAATGAGTATATATTACATAATCGAGTAATCATAAAACCTATCTATAATTATGATATCTATATACAATGTAGCATGTTATATCACACAACCATCCAAAGGAATTCTCTATTGATGCCTTTATATACGAAAACAAGTAAAATACAAAAAGTAAACAACAATCACATACAAGATACAACACACATAAAAAGTTTCGCGAAGAGAATCGGGTTGTGAACAGTTTGGCGTATCTGGGTCTATCAAATACTATGCTTCTTGACCATCCTCTAGTTGAGATCAAAGATTTCGTCCGTCAAGACGCTCTTGGGTGATGGATCAAGAGCAATTGACCACCCTAAATTTTCACCTTATATTAAAATAAAAATACATAAAAAGTGAAGAGTTAAGAAATTTTCAGTTTTTCTTGAAGATGGCTTTATTTTCATAAAGGAAATAATAAACATCAATCCTTCCCCCATTAACAAAACAAAGAAAATAAATAAATATTAACCCTATAATAAAAAAAACTAATTAAAATAACATAATATTTGTAGGAGTGTTAAAAAAATATCGTCACAGAACCTCTGCCCTCCAATTCTCATCTTCTTCATCAAATTAGCCTGTAATTCAGGCTGATTCTTGTCTCCTGAGCCCCTTTATCCCTCTCGCAACCTCCAATTTGGGGTTCCGGTGCCCTCTCGCACATCGTCTCCTTCATATCTCCTCCGACGTCTTCTTCTTATGCCCAAGTATTGGGCTTTGTCGGCATGTCTCCGGTGACCCTGCGATGGTTTGGGGGTTTGCCGGAGTTGTGGCTTGCGCTGCTATCCGGTGCCTCGCTACCGCTCGCCGGTTTTGTTATACGACGGTGCTTCCGTCGCGGGGTGGGTCGCGCCGCCTGCCGTCGGTCATCTAGCTCCATCACCCTTCTTTGGTCGCCGGCGCAGTTTGTCCTTCCGGGTGGCGCCGTTGCTGGGCTGGGTGTTTCCGCGAGGGCCTTCAAGTTTGCCCCAAATGAGCATGAACGTGGGGTAAACAAAAGGAAGAAAAAAAAAGAAAAAAGAAGATTTATTCTGCCTCTCCCCCGTCTATTCCCTCTACTGGTGTCTTCCTACTCTCCTGTGTCTTTTCCTTCGGCGCTGCTGGTGAGTTATGGTTGTTGTTGTGGTTTTGTTTGATAGTAATACCAAAACAGGGGCGGTGTTTTTTGCACCTTCCCCATCCAACTCCCGAAAGGGCCCAAATCCTCCTAGCGAGGCTAAACAACCGATTCATGATTCACCTTTCTGAAATTTCATCCGGGTATGATTTTATTGGTGTATCAAAAACCCACCTTTTCTGTAGGTTGAATCTCCAATTTCCATCTAAAATCCATTTCCATCAACGCTTGGATTGTAGGCCAAGCCCTTATGTGATGAATTTTCTTTTCCAGCCTATTCCGCTTGGCTGCGATATGCTTTGGTGTTGTAATATGTTCCTAACTCATGCTTGGATTAGGCTTTTTGTCTTTTCTTGTACTACGGGTTTACCCCAAGCAATTGAACATCTTGATTGTTTTGTTAGTAGTTGTCTAATGGTGTTGATGGCTTGTGTTTGCGTTAATACTTGTGACTCAAATTACTGCATTTCATATGTGTACTGCACTTGTGCTTGTCTACTGCCCACTATCGCCTTTTGCCACATAACTAGGGTTTGGTTGTTGTATTACCCTCTCTCTACAACATCTTTAGTGCCCAAATAGAATTCTTTCTCTGTCTCTTTACCGGATCACTCGACAATTAAGTCTCAATTCGGCCAGGAATTTATTCCTTTCAACTGTTACTCAAATTTAAGAATATATTTTCTTGTAGTCTCCTCAATTTGTGATACAATTTTCTCATGTCTGTGTATGAAAAAGGAATATATGCTACTGATTTTCTGTTCAAATTGGCTTAGAATTTGTCTTGTTTGCACCCGTTTTCGGATATGTAGTGTCCTGTCGGGGATTCTCAGTCTGGCCTGGCTGCCCTCCACGACCTTACTGTTGCTGGCGTTGCTTCCTCGCTCTGAGTTGGCTTTCGTCTGTGATAGTGCTGCTTCATGTATGCTGTCGAATTGGGATAATTCCCTCCTTCCTAAAATGATATATTGTGACTTTCATATCCATCCGGCCTTGGCCATTGCAAATGGAAAAGGAAACCAATTCATTAATTTTCAATTTCCTTATAAATGCTTTCATCACCCTCTTTGTTTAGGGAATGTGGGTAATCTGTCCTTGTTCTATTTGCAAAAAGGCACCCAGTCAGTCTATATGATTCATTCTGTAAAATCCTCATTTATCGTTCAAGTTAATGAATCATTCTCTATATCTTCTTTTTTATCAACTAAGTATTTCTTGCCGACTTCAAAAAGGTTGAATATCTCTTTCCTTGGTGGCCTGTTTTCGCTAATCGGTCTACTAGGGTCTTGGTATGCTCGTATATTGATCTTCATTTGCCTGTCGTGACTAGTTAAACAAATGGACAATAAAAAATCAGTTTGGTTTCATTCTCTCGGTTGGGCCTCTTGGCCTGGTCCAATCCATCCGACAAGCACCAGATTCCTACATTATCAAATTCCCGATGAGGATCCCACCACAACAATACATCAAAAACATCTTGGTTTAAGGACTCCGTACCCTAGTCCTTTTACCGTCGACAGTCATATATGAAGATGTGCTTTTGGAATTGTCGGGGGGTTGGGAAAAGAACGTTCTGGACGGAAATTGACTCAATGTGTAAAAATGAACATATACAAATCATGGCACTAGCGGAAACTAAGACGGAAAATAGTCCGGACGACAAAATGTGGAGAAATATTGGTTTTGATGAAGGGGCTTGGTCACCGGCTTTCGGGCGATCCGGTGGAATAGGAGTCTTATGGAAATCTCACCAGCTACTAGATTTCAATATCTCCATTGTTGTCCACTTTCCGCGTATTATCGGCCTAAGATTGGATAGCCTGCTTGCTGGGTTTCCAATCTTAGCCCTATTTGTCTATGCACAGCCCACACCAAGTGAGAAAGTGCCTTTTTGGGAACTATTAAAAACGATTATCAACGACGCAACTATTCCGTGCATTGTTCTGGGTGATCTTAATGAGATCCTCTGTAGTGCTGATAAGCTCGGCGGTGCCTCCCTTCGGACATCCAGGTTTTCCCGACTTATCTCGTTCAAAAACGAATGCTCACTACTAGACCTTCCCACCTTTGGCAACCCTTACACGTGGAGGAAAAATCCGGAGGAGAATTTTAACATCCGTGAAAAGCTTGTCCGGGTGCTTGTACATCAACCGGTCATCGAAGCTTTTCCTAACCTGATCACATACAATGGCGCTTTCTCCACCTCGGACCATTGCCCAATTTCCATCTCCTTTGAAGTTAATCCTAGTTTCAAAGCCCCACCTTTTAAATTCGAAAATGCTTGGTTACTTCGGAAAGATTTCCGTAACGTAGTTAAACAATCCTGGAGGGCTACTTGCCCTGGCTCTGCTATGTTCCAATTAATGTTCAAACAAAAAATCCTGAAAAAAAAAGGCAAAAGAATGGAATAAAACGAGTTTTGGGAACATATGCCGGATTTTAAAAGAGGTGGAGTCAGAGCTGCTACATATTCAATCCTCGGGTTCCGGGATAGTTTCTCAAACTAATCTAAGCAAGGAAAAGCGAATGATCACCAAAAAAGAGAAGCTCCTAATATTTCAAAAATCGTTTTGGAGCCAAAGAGCTAAAACCAAACACTTCAAACTATCGGATTCTAACACCGCATATTTTCACCGAGTGGCGACAGGCCGTAGGCACAGGAAACAAATTCGCAACATCGTCTCTTCCACTGGCACGGTTGTTGTGGGCGAAGAGAATGTTAGGAATGAGATCAAAAAGGATTTCGAGAAGAGATTTAAGAAAGAACCAATAGACGACAGGCTCCTCGGCGAGTTGCTAGACCTAATTCAGCCTTCCATCTCGTCGGAGGAAAACAACTTCCTTACAAAACTCCCATCCAACACGGAAATTAAATCTGCGGTTTTTAACTTAGGGAGGAATAAATCTCCGGGTCCGGATGGCTTCATTGCTGAATTCTATAAAAAATATTGGGATATCATAGGTAAATCTGTAACCTGTGCGGTCAAAGGGTTTTTCCGTTCCGGAAAAATGCTCAAACAAATAAACCATACCTTTATCTCCCTCCTTCCTAAAAGAGACGATCCCACGACCACCAGTCGCTACCGCCCTATCAGTTTATGTTCCAATGTCTACAAAATTATCTCCAAAATCTTAACTGACAGAATGAAAAAGGTCATTGGTAAACTTATTCCTCCTCTTCAGGGTGCCTTTGTATCAGACAGGGCTATTCAAGATAACGTTCTGATAGCTCATGAAATCTTCCACTCCTACAAAAATCGGAGGGGCCGGGAAGGATGGCTAGCAATAAAACTGGATATGGAAAAAACATACGATAGAGTCGACTGGAACTTCATTCAAAAGGTGCTTCAAAGGTTTGGTTTTCACGACACATTCATCTCCTGGATAATGGAATGTATTACGTCGGTTTCTTTCTCGGTATTAGTCAACAATGGCCCTACGGATCTGATTTATCCATCTCGGGGTCTTCGCCAAGGGGATCCGCTATCTCCTTTCCTCTTTATCTTAGGGGCTGAGATTCTGGCCCGGAAACTGGCTGCTGAAGCTAGCTTAGACAAAACACAAATTGGGTTCCCGATTGGACATAACGGCCCTCGGATTCCATTCCTTTCCTTTGCCGATGATATAATAATTTTCTCAAAAGGTAGTTTGGATGCAGGGCGCATAGTGAAGGCGATTGTTGATTCATACTGCAAAGTGTCGGGCCAAAAGGTCAACTATCATAAATCTAGTTTCCAAGCTACTAAAGGTATCCCGAACCACAGGATCCTCGAACTACGCACCTGCCTCGATATCCCTAATGAAAATTCAATAGAAAAGTATTTAGGCTGTCCCATTATCAATGGAGGAGTTACTAAAAGCACGTTCGAAGAGATCATCTGTAAATCGAAACAACAATTGACAAAATGGAGGGCTAATGCCCTCTCCTAACAAGGTCGTGCCACGTTGATCAACTCCAACCTGTCCGCTAAGCCGTTATATGCTATGCAAAATTTTATGCTCCCCGCGGCTGTGCCCAAAGAACTCGACCAGATAAACCGCTCTTTCTTTTGGAATAAGGATCTCCAGTACCGGCCGCTGATTAGCTGGGATATGATTTGTAAACCGAAGCAGTATGGGGGGTTGGGAATTCGAAAATCTAGCGACATGAACGTCGCTCTCCAAATGAAGCTATTGTGGAAAATTTTGGCCGAACCGGGTAATGTATGGGTGTCAGTGATTAGACATAAATACCTGCGTTCTGTCGGTATTTTTGATTACAAAAACAAAGGATCTAGCTCTTGGCAGTGGTCCAAGTTGTCTGCTCTAATCGATAAGTTTAAAGAGGGGCTTATTTGGTCAGTTGGAGATGGGCGAGCTATTAAGTTTTGGACAGACAATTGGATCTCTACCTCACCTATATCAGACAGGGAAGAATGCCCTCATAGTTACAATCAAGACGAAACTGTTAGTGATTATATTCTGGGGGGTAAGTGGTGGATAGAAAAGCTTCAAGAGGCTCTCCCAATTGATATAGTGCATGAGATCCAAGATATCCCCCTACCTACCTCGACTATGCAAGACCGCTTATACTGGTGACTGGACAGGGAAGGCTGGTTCACTACTGCCAGTGCATACAAATTGATTACAGCTCAGTCGGCTCCACTTCCAGACCGCAATGCCTGGATTTGGAAGATTAACACACCTCCGAAAGTTAAAAACTTTCTTTGGAAGATCACTCAGGATGGCCTCCCAACCGCTTCCAGGCTGTCCAACAGGGGTGCCTCGGTCCCACCTACCTGCTCTATGTGTAACGCGGCACCTGAGGACGAGGTCCATTTGTTTCTGGAGTGTTCCTTCATCCAAGAGATACACCAGCTTCCGCCTCAAGTCTGACAACAAATTGTCTGCCTGTTTTCTGTTGAGGTCTATCCTCTAGAGGTACTCAAATTGGATCCGTGATCGATTTCCGGGGGCCACCGCGTATCGTATCAAGATGCACTGCACAGTCCCGGGATATTAAGTCCATCCTATCTACCCTTGGGAACAGCCTTCCTTCTTCCGCTCTGACCAACCTCGCTTTCTCGTGGTGGACAACATGGTGTGTGAGGAACAAACATCTGTTTCAACAGGCTGCAATCCCGCAAAAAGAAATAGCCCTACGACTGATCAAATCTCATATAGATAACTGGAATAAGACATCGGTTGTTGAGGCTGACTTTGAGGAAGACTTTCGACCGCTTCGACAGTACCTTGTCAAAAAACAAAGTAAGAATCAAAAAGCAATTTCCTGGCGGAAACCTCCCATGGGCACTTTCAAACTAAACTTCGATGGTTCAACGCTTTCTAACGGCGAAAGCTCGGCAGGTGCCATTATTAGGGACTGGGTTGGTCACCTGATTTCAGTACACCACCAACGCCTGGGCAAGCAAAATCCACTCAAAGCAGAAGCTTTAGCTCTCAAACTAGGGATCCAACAGGTGCGGCAACTACATATAGGAAAGATCCAGATTGAAGGTGACAGCAAGATTATCATCGATCACTTAAATAGGAAAGCTAAATGCCCCTGGGAGATCGAACTAATATTGTCGGATGTTCAAGTCCTGCTATCGACTATGGAAGAAGTAGATTTCTTTCATGTTCCTCGCATGGGCAATAGAGTGGCGGATAAGGTTGCACACCTTAGCCACTCTGCCCGAGGAGTCGATATTAAAAACGATCTAGGTCTTATTGACCTCATCCGCAAGGATGCTGCCGGGTAGGGTCAGCCCACCCGAATTCTTTCCTTATCAAAAAAAAATAAAATAAAAAAAAAAATAAAAAAAAAATAAAAAAAAAATATCGTCAGATTTCAACTGTAAGAAAAATAACTCAACCTTTGGGTATGTGGTAACAAATTATCCCGACTCATTTTTATGACTATAAATTAAGTCAAAACAATGACATGAAATTAATCAAATAATATCATTCTCATTAAAACAAATCAACATCATTAAAAATTCACCAACAATCTTAATTTTGCCAAATATATGTCATCTTTTTTGCACGGATTTATAGTTGAAAAAAAAAAGAATTGGGATACTTTATTATCACCTCTCCCAAAGATTGGATTATTTTTCTTACCGTTGAAAGATATGAATATTTTTTTGAACATCTCTGTAAAAGTTGAGTTATTTTAATTAGTTTTGCCTTAATTAAAAAGTATTCCCTCCGATCCAAAATACATGTTGTTTGACTTTTCAACACGTATTTTAAGGAGCTAAAAGCTATATAATATATTAACTGTTTTATTATTATTTTTTATAATTTAATACTTCTTACCAACAAATATATTAAATTGTAAAATAATAATAATAATAAAGTTAATATATTATATAGTTTTTAGCTCCTTAAAATACGTGCTTAAAAGTCAAACGACATGAATTTCGGATCGGAGGTAGTAATTGCTAAAAAAAAATTGATGAGGAAAGAATTCAAATAGTAAAAGTTATCCGATAGCATCCCGCAAGATGAAATCCTGGAGACCTGGATTAATTTAGATGTCGCTAGATCGAGAAGAACGACAAAAGTAATTGCTAAATTGAAAACCAAAAAATTGACTTTTTATCATTTCCTTCCTTTTTTTTTTGCTCTTGAACTTGTTGACCTTTATCTGATGCATTAAGACAAAAATTACAGTTCAATTTTAGGTTAGATATGGATTGAAGATTTGAAGTTTCAACACTAGTTGAAAATGACAAGGTCTTATTTACTCTAGGGATATATCCGGTCCATACTACTATAATTCTTATTGATACAAAAGTCCTCTAGTCCTCCTAACCCTATAAAGTTTTGGTACGGAGTTATCTCCGACTCATATAATTAAAATAAAATAAAATAAAATAAAACTTTGCTTTCATAGGAATAAAGTGTAGAGTATAGGAGAATATCTCCCAACCTTAGAACGAGCGTCTATAAATTGTCACGAAATTTACAAAACTCACGTAAGTATACCAATAGATGAACTTTAAATAGAATCAATTAAATTGAATTTGAGTAGAGTACCTATTAGTAGGTAACTAGGTATCATTGGTTTAGTTGGGGATATTATTGTGTTTTGTTTTAGTAGTCAAATCTACTTGATTCCTTTGTAATCAAATTGGTTCTGGCTTGCTATACACACGGTACAATTCCAAATGCACGGGTTGTCGACTTCGGGAGTCGGAGTCGGAGAGGACTAGTATGTTGTCAAGTTGGAGGAGTGGTCGATGGAGAGCTGGAGGGGTGATGTTGGCTGGTTGTCGACTTTGGAAGTTGGAGTTGGCCGGAGGCGGATGTGTGTTGTGTCTAGCTGGGATGGTGTGTGTTTGACTTGTGGGGTGGTGTTGGCTGGTTGCCGACTTCGGAAGTCGGAGCTGGTAAGACCATCTCCAATAGTTTCTCTAAATTTTTTTCAAAATGGAGAAACAAAATACATATTCTTCAAATATTTTTGCTTTAACTCCAACAACTTCTCTTTTTCGAAGATTTGGAGAATTATTTAGCTTAGAGAATGCTGCAGATTTAGGAAATCCTCTCTATTTTTTCTACTGCTTCTCCATTTTGGAGAATGTGATGGAGAATCCGTTGGACCAAAAAATACCTAAAAATTCTTCAAAATCCCCAAAATGGGAAAACTGTTGGAGATGCTCTAACAGGCCAGACTTGAGATTTTACATGCCTAAAGTGAGATATGAAAGTTGGGTCTTGTATGAAGATCGGATCAGATAATTACTCTTTTGATTTTCTTTCTTTATCTTCATATAATTGTTTTTCCATCTAGACTTGTTGTCGCGGTGCTAAAACCCCCTAAACGGGTCCGACTACCACCGCTGTCGAGTCGTTCTCGCCGAGTCCGACTTCGGAGTAGCCTATCCACTTTCTTCCACCCCGGTTAAGATGCTCGTCTTGGTGCCGCCGGCGACCTCGCAAACCCTCTCTTGGTGAATTTGTTTCTTTGGAACGATCGAATCAAAACCTCCAAATCCATCATATTTTGGCTAAATCTCTCTCTCATATCCCTAATTTTCGGTTCCATCTTTGTCTTATCGCCTTCTACTTGTGCTTGGTAGTTGATTTCTGGGGTTTCTTCTGGTCATCGTCCTCCTCGTCGGGTTCGAGGTTCAATTTCAGGATTCCCTCCACCCGCCCTCGTTGCTCATCTACCCCATTTCGGGTCTCCGCACCACCCCCAATTTGCACCTTCTATGTCCAATCGGCGTTGTTCTGATCTCCTGGTTGTTGGTCGGCGGGTTTGGATCGTTTTTAGTCAACTTCATGGCCTTCGCTTCATCCCGATGTCCCCATCCCTCTCGCATGGGCTTTTCTCCGACGGTCGATTGTGTGTCATTGCTGGTTGGCCTCCAATTTGTGCTTCCCCCATCGAGATCGGCGATGGAGGTTTCCTTTGGCCTTCGGTTGCTTGTGTCTTTACTGGACATAATTTTTACGCAGGTGAATAGCCCTAGCTGCTTTGTGTATATCGGGCTTTCTTGTGCTCGATAGGCCCGCAACCTTTTGTTCTGCCACTACCCTTTGGCCCCAAGGTTTTGTCTTGAGCCCAAAGTGGCCTGAAAAGAAAAAAAAAACTAAAATTTCACGAGGTACCCCCGAGTATCGCTTAATTCACACGGTGGCCAATTGCTTTACATTTTTCACATGGTACTCCTGAGGTTTTGAATCCTTTCACCTCGTGCCCTTAATTCTCCATTTATTTTAACAGCACCGTTTGTTTTCCCTTCTTCTCACTATGTTGTTGGAAGCTCCCAGGAAGCGGTCGACTAGAAACGGTCCAAAGTCCAAACCCTAACACAAGAATAAGTCCTCTTTGCTCAATGCCACCACCCCCGATGTCCTCTCAATCTCGTCTTCTCGAGCGCACGAACTGTTGTTATTGGATGCTCTCCTCAACCGCACCAGGAAGAGGAACTGGAATCCCCCACAACCGAAGCCCAAGTGGAAGCCGTCTCCAAAGAGACCATCCATGGTGTCTTCGAAGATGATTACCTCCCCCATTCTTTCGTCTCGTGGCATGGTTTTGTTGCGCCCCCTGCGATTCGGTTCCTCTCATTTTCCCTTAGAAATTCGGTTTTTTTCTGCGAAATTTGGAGACTCGAAGGTGTTTGGGTCTCCAAATTGAGACCTAATTCTGCATTCCAATGTCTTAAAACATCCAATTTCATCCATCCATGCGCTAATGAGAGGTGAAAAGAGGGCGGATAGGGCGATGTGCCACACTTCAGCAGTCCGGCTAGCAGCACCGAGCTCTCTTCTAGCCCCAACGCCGGCGACCAGCAGCTCCGGCCACCAGCCTCTGTGCGGCTTCCGTCTGCTCGAAGGGGTTCTTCGTGTCTGCTTTTCTTTCCGTCATTTCTTTTATGTCAATTGATTTTATTTTTTTAATTTTGAACTAAACAGTGTTGTTAAAATAAAGGCAGAAGGGCACGAGGTGAAAGGATTCAAAACCTCAGGGGTACCACGTGAAAGGTGTAAAACAATTGGTTACTACGTGAATTAAGCGATACCTCAAAGGTACCTCGTGAAATTTCCGAAAAATAAATTGTGTTGTTTCATATATATTCTTTCACATAAATCCTTTTTATGTCTTTGAATATATATATATATATATATATATATATATATATATATATATATATATATATATATATATATATATATATATATATATATATATATATGATATGTTTCATACTTAGAATAAACTCACCCGCAATAGTCTAAAAAAATCCCATAAGGGTCTTGTTAAACCTCCCGAAAGGGCTTTCTGGTGTGTTTTTTCTACAAGGATGGTTTTCTGTTGCGTTAACGGTAGATCTTGACGGTTCTAGTCTGAGTTGGGGCTCTGACGTCCAATGGCGGTTCTAGTTGTGATCGTGGCGGTGTGCATCGAGGCGACTCCGTGTTTCGGATATTTCCTTGGAGGTTCGTCTTTATCGCCCACAGAGACTTCTGATGTACCACCGACCAACGGTGTCATCGCTTGGTGGCGCTTGACTTCGGGTTTATTCACCGTTTCCCCCAACGTTTAAGTGTTAGGCTCGTTTGTTCGTCTGGTTATGTTTGCTTGCCACATTTTGTATTGCACAACTTTTTATTTTCGTTGTATGTTTGATGGTTCATCGTCTGCCGACTTTATCGGCCACTCGATGAGTCAGGCCCTTGAATTCTTACCTAATAAAAAAAAGATCTAGATCGACTTTTTGTCTCCAATTAATTGTTTTCTTATCTACACTCTGTAAGTTATGACTACAAACGGTTAGATATATCATCAAAATTCCATTCTCAAATCATAAATGATTCGATGAACTTAATTTGTCTTTGCATGTATTCTAAAAATTAAGTTGCACAGATCGGTATGAACTTGCATAACACGATTTAAAACATTAAAACATTGATAGACGAAGGGGCATTTGGGGTTTTATATTATACAGTAAAGCTAAGATGGCAAGTGTTACAGTAACAGAGCTCGCACCTAATTCTAAGGGTAAGCTAGGGAGTTTCAAATGAAGCCCAATCCTACAAATTCAAATCCTCATTCATAACAAACACCAATCCTGATTCCAAAACCCTAATTCCTAAATTCTACCAATCAAAATCCTAATTATTTTGTTCTACTCTAGGGCTTTGAAATTGGATTGCCATGGAAGAAAGGCAAAGGTGCAGGGAGAGCATTGCAGCAGTTCCAACAACATGCTTGATTCCTTGCCCCATCGCTCCATCAAGAGCTTCTTTCGAGTTTCGATTTTGCAGGAAACATCCTTCAGTTCTTCCATTCTCGTTCTCTGTTTTTTCATTCATCATCGGACTCTTCCGTTCTTCGTTCTTTCTCTTTTTCATAATTATATATTATATAATCCATCCGATCAGAAATAAACAATATTTGACTTTTACGCAAGTACTTTTAGGAGCTAAAAACTATATAAAATCTTTTTTTTTTTAAATTTCACAATGTAATACAGAGTAATTATTAGTAATAAGTATTAAATTGTGAAAAAAAAACAATTAAAATATATATGATTTTATATAGTTTTTAGCTTCTAAAACTACATATATAAAAGCCAAACATTGTTTATTTCCGACCGGATGAAGTATATACTAACAAAACTATTGGGCTCCCTATGCTAGTTGGGCCTGAGGCCGGCCAAGGTATATTGGACCCCGTCTCATGTCCAGCCTTGGCTGGTAAATGTATTGTCGTCTACGGCTTTATGTGTCGGTCTCTTGCCTTGCTTTTGGCAAGATTTTCGTCATCCCGATAGCAAGCCCAATTAATTATATTCGTTCTAAAAAAACTTGGTTTATATGCAGTAGTAATGTAGTATCCTATATTTAGTGTTAAAACTTTCAATCTTGTAAGTACGAATGTTTCCCTTCTTCTTTTTTTTTCACATGGAATATTTCAATTTAGAACTACACAATTAATGCAAATGAAATTTAAGTACTATTTTATTACATAATTTAAATTTAAATTTAAATAAACTAATAAAAAAAAGTGTGCACATTATATGGAAATGGAATTAACTATCAGGGAATAATATTCTTTCTCGGCATTAAATAAAAGTATATACACAAAGATTTAAATATTAAACTCGAAGAAATTGACTTTAGGATCTATGTTCTTAAAAATAGGCTTGTTCATCAAAAGAAAAATAAAAAGATAATCCTGACAAATTGATTTCACCTAATATTTACGACTTCTACGGCAACATGCCAATAAATTAGTCTAACATATACCAATTCTCACATATAAAAACTGACAATGAAGATACAATATACTCCAATACGGAGTATAACATTCCGTTTGTACCATTCAAAAACATATTGTAGTGAAGTATCAAAATATAAGTTTAATATATAAGGTTGATGGATGATTTTTTTTCAAAAATTAATTGGTTTTATGATGTAAATTCATGAGGGAATTAAAGGAAGTAACCCTTGATCTGAAAAACTTTGCTAGACTAACCTCTGCAAAAAAAAAATTGTAAATGGTCATCACCTCTGTCGGTTAGAGACGGATTGTAGCCGGTGGAGAGAGAAAAAGCAAGAAGCATTTATTGCCCGTCCCTTTCAATCTCTGAAAACCCAAAACAGTGACTTTCCCACATCTTCAGAGAAAGAAGAAGATGGAAGAAGGGTAGGCGGAATTGAAGAACAACGGTGGATCTCAAGCTTTTGCTGGCTCCGGCGAGGCTACAGGGGCGGAATTGAAGGACAACAACACCGCCAACAGACACCGGAGTTTCTATGAGCTCTTTTCTCCGTCGTCTGGTGTCTCGCTTTCTTGTTCTACTTCGGTGCTAGTTTCGACGGGTGGGTCTCAGATCTAGGGCTCCGTCTGTGGTCATCTCCCTCGTGTGTTCTCAGGGTCTGTCGTTCGGGGTTCTAGTGGATTCGACGTTTGGGGTTTCTTTGGTTTGCTATTTCGCAGATCTGGTGAGGGTTTCTGTTGGGGTGGAGGTGTTGGCTCCGATCTGGTTTCTCTTGGCCGGATCCGGCCGCTCTCTGGCTCTTCTCTGAAACGTGGTAGCGGGTGGGTCTGATCCAGTTAGGTGTGGCTAGATCTGTCTTCGGTTCCACGGTTTTCCACCTCTCTCTCTCTTGGATCTGGGTTGGGATTCATGGCTGTTCTTGAGTCCGGGGTTAGTCGCCTGGGTGTTTGGTGGCAGTGATGTGATAATGGGTCCGACGTTTTGGTGGGCGGTGCTGGTCGGAGGTTCCTTCCTTCGATACCCCTCTCTCGACCCCTACCTTTCTTGTTTCAGGGCTGAATTCATGGTGGTTTGGCTAGGTGTGTTGGAGGATGGCGCGTCTGGCTCAGGCTCGTCGGTGGCGATGGCTTGGTCATCGAAGTTGCTGATGCTTTGGGTGTGGAGTGTGTGTGTTGCTCCTCGTTGTGTTGCGCGTGTGTATTGAAGTGGGTAAATCCCATACATGTCATGTAAAAAAACTCATCTGTCATGTAAAACAATTCACCTGTCAAGTAAATAATTGACGTGTTAAGTAAATAATTCACGTGTCAAGTAAAAAAATTCATGTGTCAAGTAAAATACATTATGTGTCATGTAAATCTGGTATGGGTGACATGCAAATTCAATATGGGTGACGGGTAATTATATGCTGATCCGAACCTTTCTAATTGACCTACCTAATGTCTTAAATTCCTTCTGAATTGACATGCCTAATGTATTGAAAATCATGTTTGGATGAACTTTAGCATTGTGAAGCTGGGTATTTTATTGAATTTAGAATGATATAATGCTTAGATTTAGCCATTTTGTATTAGGTGATGAATTCAGATTAAAGGATGATGCATAAGTTCTTAGCGTTAACCTTACCAACATATTTAGTGCATCTTTTCTATTGAACTTGTGTAATGAAAGTAACAAGGTTAACCGACTTTAAATAGGCGAACATTGTGATGCTATTAATGAAAGAAAATAACATGACAGGTAATGCTATTAACATGACAGGTTATACTGTTTAACATGACTGGTCATAACCTTTAACATGACATGTAATGCGAATCGATCATCTTCTCCTTAATGAAATAAAATAACATGACAGGTTATACTGTTTAACATGACTGGTCATAACCTTTAACATGACAGGTAATGTGAATCGATCATCTTCTCCTTAATGAAAGAAAATAACATGACAGGTGATGCTATTAACATGACAGGTTATACTGTTTAACATGACTGGTCATAACCTTTAACATGACATGTAATGCGAATCGATCATCTTCTACTTAATGAAAAGAGAGGAAAAAGTGTTCGGTTTCGATAGAATACTGTGTAAATTCGTCCACAGGAAAAAGTGTTCGGTTTCATATGCAGATGAGGTTCATTCAATATTGTAATATAGTATGAATGATCAAAATTTGTTTTTATTACCACAAGTGTTATCGAATATATGATGCATGATCTTTGGCAATTTCGCATTTAACATGTTGTTTTACTAAAAAATGTACATTGTCTATGAATTACAAGTTCGAATTTCCCATAATTACAAAATATGCGAACCACTTGACCAAAAAAAAAAATGTGCGAACCACATACTCAATTCCTCGTTATGTACCATAAGCGTTTCCAAGTGCATCATAAGTGACACAAAAACGCACCGGTCAGTCGACCAAGATGCACATAGAGCACTGCCATGTCAAAACTATTAACTATCATGTCAAACGTATTACTTGACAGGTTAAAAGCATTATATGTCATGTACATCGTCGTTGAATGACATGTTCGAATTTCCCATAAGTACAAAATTCGTTAACTACATATTGAATTACAAAAGCCGGAGCATAAGCGTCTCCAGGTGCATCATACTTGATACCAAAAGACACCGGTCATTCGACCAACACGGACATGGGTCGTGAAGAACACACAAGGGGAGATGAAGAGCTATTCACGCTACACTTACCATTTTTTAGAGAGAAATTCATGGAGCGTATTTGCCCATTACACTATCAAAGTAGCAAGATTGACAAAGATTATTCAATGGCACACACACAGGATTCATGGGAAAGCCTAATTACACTAGCAACGTAGCAAAATTGGCAAGTAAATATTAACTAGTGTCATGTACAAACGCTGAGGCTGGAATGTTGACATAAACGGGTGACATGTATAAAAGCTGATGGTAAAACGTAAGTTGTTTTTTCTAAAAAAGTGGGTTGCTATTTCTCTCTCTTTCTCTCAGCGCTTTCTGAAAAAGTGGGTTGTTTTTTCTCTCTCATCCTCTCAGCACTCTCTCTCCTCTCATTAATTCCCTCTCTCACATGCTTTTCTTTTTCCCTTTTTCCTTTCCTCTCTCATCTCTCTCTCCCTTTCAGCTTTTTGTCAAGTTGTCTCCCACAATCTCACCTGTTACCGGCTACACTTGTAAGCGCATATCCGCTTTTAGCAAATTTTTTCCGGATGGGGTTAGTTGTGCAAGGGTCATCACCCAAGAGGGTCATTTTAGCAAATTTGCCTAAATTCATTGACTTAATGGACTTGGGTTATTACACTTTGGATGCGCTTTTACAAACATATGGACTCTCACATTATACTTTTTTTGGATCTCTAGTCCGTTTCAAGTGACCCAAAAAAGTCAATCTGTGTCAAGATCGACCGAGTACCGCAAAAGCTCTTTTGATGGGGGCGGTTTTCCCATTTCAGTTTTTCCAAATACATCACGGGCGAGATTCAAACTTAAATATTTGACCAAACACCTAAGTAAATCTAGTGCCTCGTCTCACTAGACCAGCAAGTGACTGATTTTTTTTTTCGAAGCAAGATAAGAGTTAGGGAGGTTCCCGACAAGCCGGAGGCCTTCCTAGAGCGTTCAGACGGACGAGATCAGCCATCAGATGGTCCGATGAGCAGCTATCCTCGACAGGGTATCCGTAAGCAAGACGAGCAATCCTGTCTGCCACAACATTTGATTCCCTGAAGATATGACGAATAGCAACATTAGTGAAGTATGATAGGTCAACCCTCGTATCTGATTGTAACAACTCAATGTTCTAGGGATAGGACTAGTCACCCAGAAGAGCTTTAACAGCCGGCATACACTCCCTTTCAAGTTTCAATTAGAGAAGGTTGTCAATATGAAGCTGCTTAGCTTTCAGAACACCCATCCGAAGACCAGCAAGGGACTGATATGTACACTCCATATCTCAAAAGTGCTAACTTATCTATTGATTTTAGATTGTTGATATTTGATAATAGAAATTTTAACTCCATATCTAATTAACTAATATTAAATGAAACATAAATAAATTAAACCACCATATATTCAACAAATTTTTGAAGAATTGTAAATGTGAAATATTGCAATACTAGTGAATTGTGATCCTTTGACTTAAGGCTATGTTTGGCATCACTTAGGAGCCTATTTATCCTATCTAATACATTTTTTTTTTTTTTACTTTGAGCACCTAAGAAGTAAGAGGGTTTCGAAGTTGAAAGTTAAATCACCTACAAAATTACTTAATCATTGATAATCCTATTTGACCATGACAAGTTTATTTGGCGGATATTGTTGATTTCCCTATTTGACCATGACAAGTTTATTTGGCAGAAATAGTTGATTTCTTACCGTTTATTTTTTTAAAAAGGAAAAATATAAATCCTTTCTAGAAAATAATTTCGCAGAGATTGTACTTTTTGTAAACTCAGAAAATTTGTTTGGCTACAATTTTTATTTTTAGATATAAAATGGAAAAAATATTTTTTCCTATAAAAAATAGGAAAAGTAGACTTTACTCTTGTGTAAGGAATTGAAATTCCAAAAATAAAATAAAATTATATGTTTTATTTTATCTTAAAAAGAGAAACCAAACACATACTCTCTCTCATATAATATTTGTCATTTGACTATTTCTGAATACATTTAAATAATTTCCTACTTATAGAAATAGAAAAATGTATTTTAGTATAGAAATGTATTTTTCATCTTTCTCAAAAAATGTATAGAAATAGAAAAAAACAAATAGTGTGAAATCGAAGGAGTTTAGTAAAGGTCCCGTTTGGATAATAGTTTTTTAAAAAAAAGTTGAAAAAAATCCAAAAAATAGTAAAAACATATGTGTGAAAATGTACTAAGAGTATCTCTAACAAATTTCCTATTTTGGAGATTTTGAATTTTTGGAGAATTTTAAAATGTTTTTTGGTCCAAAAAATTTTTCATTTCATTTTCCAAAATGAGAAAGCAGCAGAAAAAGTAAAGAGGTTTCTCCAAATCTTTGAAATAGAAAAGTAGTTGGAGTTAAAACAAAAATAGTTTAAACAAATATTTTTTTGTTTTGTTTTTTATTTTGGAGAAATTTTGAGAAAACCGTTGAAAATGGTCTAATGAAAGTATAGAAATGATTCATATGAATATGGTTAAAAAAAAGGGAAATTATGTTTGGTGCTCCTAAGTTTATGACATTTCCCATTGGTGTCCCACACTTTTTCTTAGTTTGGATAGTACCCCTGAGTTTTGTCAAAAGTTTGGCCCATACCCAAAATTCATATTTTCTCCTTTTTAATGAATAAAACCACCCTTTATTTTTTCTTTTTTCATAAAAAGCCCTTTTACTTTTAACATTGAATAAAACTACCTATTATTTAACTAAATTCAACTCAAAAGTGACAAAACCAGCTTTATTTTTAAAAACTAACAAAATCATATATTATTACCAATGTTTTAGCAAAAAACCACTCATTGTTTCCAAAGGTTTTTGTTGAAGAAAAGCAACCATTATTTTTAACATTACACAAAAGATCCGTTATATATTTTTCATAGTTTGTAAAAAAAAACAAATCTCATTATTTGTCAAACATTGTATAATTTGCAGTTATATAATCACCCATTATTTACAAAACTTTGCATAAATCCACCGTCTTATTATTTGAACAAAAATATATATTGAACCTATAAATTATTAAAAAAATATCATAAAACCATACTTTGCGTAAAACTACCCTTTATGCTTTAAAAAATGAACAAAACCACTTCTTATATAATAAAAGAAGGTGTTATTCATTTATTTTGTTTGGAATACATAAAGCCTAATAAGATAAGGATGATTAATATTTTATTATATTTTTCTTTTGTAAGAGAACAAAATGAAAGAAATAAAATTTTCTTTTCTTTTTCAATAAAAATCTAATCGAGCAATCACATTTACAAATGTTTATTGTTAATGGGCTATAGGTTAAATATTATTTTCGAAAATAATAGTTGTTAAATATTATTTTGGCAAATAATTAGTGTCTTTTGTTTTTGCAAAGAATAAAAAAAAAATAGATCCTTTGTACAATTTTAAAAACCGTAGTGATTTTGTTCTAATTTTTTTTTTGGAAAAAAGGGTGATTTTACGATAAAATTTTCGGAAACAATATGTGATTTTGTACAATTTTAAAAATAAAGATGGTTTTGTCACTTTTGAATTGAATTTAGTCAAATAATAGGTAGTTTTGTTCAATGTTAAAAGTAAAGGTTTTTTTGTGTGAAGAAAGTAATAATAAAGGATGAGTTTATTCATTAAAAATAAGAAAATATAAGTTCTAGGCATGAGCCAAACTTTTAACAAAATTCAGGGGTACAAATCGAACAAAAAAAAAGTATGAAACACCTATGACCTATCGAAATTGACAAAAACTCAGGGGCATCAAATAAAATTTTCATTAAAAAATAAAACAAAACGAAACAAAGACGGAGTATATAAATTAAAAAGATTAAATTTCAAAAAATCGGAAGTAGGGCTATTGGCAAATTGGCATCTTCTCTATCTCGTTCACATCACAAGACAAAGTTAAAATGTGATTGTACACTTGTACTTTGTGCAACTCAAAAATAGACTCTTGATTGATGGTCTTATTCATCTTATCACACACGCTCTTATAGGTGGCCTACCATTTCCAAGCTCCCCATCATCCGGTTTAGAACATGCTCATTGCTTAACATCACCACATAATTACCACACAAGTTAAGTATAAAATAAAACAAATATTTGCCCCCCCCCCCCCCCCCCAAAAGGCGAAAAGCCTTAGGGCTCGTTTGGTTAGCTTCCTACTTTCTAGGAAGACCAAAATCCGATGAAGTAAGCTTCAATACATGTGTTTGGTATGATTTTTGAAAATGGAAAAACTCAGGAATTTCAATTTATGGGAACTTCAATTCCTATGAAATGGAGGAAGTTAGCTTACCATGAGGGGTAGGTAAGATCTACTTCCTCTATTCACTTATCCCAAATCTCTTACAAATTTTAGTCTTTATTGAAAAAATCTCCAATTACTATGGAAATTCTATGTTTAACAAAACAAAACATAGGAATTGAATTCATGGGAAATTATTTCCAACCAAACACTTTTTTACATTTCCCATGAAATAAAATACATGGGAATTACATATCCTGGGAAGTTACTTCTCGGGAAGTCTATTTCCCACGTTTAACCAAATGAACCCTAAGAGTCCGGGGAAAGGAGCTCTCCTGCAAGAGCCTGGAAGATGGTGGCTCGTAGCAATGTGTTAGGATCCTAGTTCTACCATGGGAGATTAATTGTGATTGTAAGGGAAAGAGATCGAAGACAGATTGGAGAGGAAGCGAGAGATAGAAGATGAGGAGACGAAGTTGATCTGTATTCATTTTATGCCTTGTTCCTTACAAATACAAGTATTTATACCACAGTGCCCAACTTCTTAGTATTTACAATCCTAACCCTTATATATCTCCATTCCTAACAATACTCCCCTCCTTAAGAAAGCTTGTCCACAAGCTTATTAAGAAAATACAAACTAAAAAAATCCAAAAGATGAACTTTGTGTGCAGTACTTGGAATTGGACATCAGCTCACTACACCAGTAGCTCCAAAGATCCAATGTTATTTCCTCAATACGAACCAATCAAAAGCCACTAGTCCTTGTATTTCTAAACTGGCCTTGCACCAATTCATAGCCTCCTTTCAATTGCAAAAATTCCAAGCATTTTCAACTCCCACCATTTCATTAAGTGGTCCCCTACCATGATTAATCCTTCCTTGAATCCTCATAAGCAACCTTCCTTCCAAATCAAGGACTACAACTGGACGCTCCTTAAAGGCAGTAACCATTTTTGGAAAACTATGACAACATTTTGTACCATGAATTTAGCAAATGTATTATCCCCGTAGCCACACCAACAATATACATGCCTTCGATGTACTCTAGCAATCTGATATTTGCAGACATTGACTTGCCCCTAAAATTCCACTCAAGACCAAACTTCTAAAAATGCCAGCTTCCAGCTGCAGTAAATGCTCCTCCCACTCTGTCCAGGACATCAGCAATATACCTCTTGTGTGACCCCCAATTAGTTTCCAGTATATAAAAAAAAAAATTGGATGCCTTGCTTTGAGACAGCACTAACATCAACTGAGCATCCAGGTGAGCACTCACTCCAGATGAGCCACCATGGATTCCACCAGGATCAAAAACAAAACTGAAACCCGTGGGAGCAACTCCTCCTCTATCAAATGGTAATGATCCTAACCCATTCTTTACAAGGTTGTGATCAAGGTTTAGACCCAAGGCTAACTTCCCAACCTTGTAAGATTTGGGGAGTATAGCAATTCCAACTGATCCCCAATAACATCTTCCTCCTGGATAAAAAACTAGAGTGCCACAAGTAACTCCCCGACACCTTGATTCCACAAACAGCCCCGCACACGCCTTAGGATTTTTATTATCTTCACTTATTGCAATCTTGGGTTTCCCTATGTCATAGGGCCATGGAATTGCAGTGAACCCCATCTGATTACTTCTAAGAAATTCCTCATCAACCAATGCAGCCCACACCTTATCTCTTCCAGGCATTTTCTCAAACACTTTGTGTGCACTAAGGTTTCCCAAACATTTAATTGAATCTGTTCTAGTAATAGCCAACCTAATTTCCATCAGTTGAATCAAGAGCACCACCAATTCAGCTAATCCATTGACTGTACCACCACAATTCATAAACTCGCAGGGATTGGGAGTTACCTGGATCGGTTGATCTTCTGTATTGGTTTCTTTCTCTGAGTTGGAGGGTTCCATCAACTCACCAACCTTTGAATTCTCCTTAATCAATTGGCTCTCGATTTTCAGCGAAGACTTGCTTGCTTGTTTCACATTTGCAATCGGCCCTTCTATGAGCTTCTCGTCTGCCGTCGTCGTTTCGATTCCTGTCGCACTTGAGTCGTCGTTCAATTCATCGACTGGGTTTGTAATTTCTTCAGTATTCCTTAGCCTTGTTGCATACTCACCAACGCCGACCAATTCTTCACCCGAGTTACCCGCAGTACAGCCCAAAGGCGCCTCGACCTTCCATCGAACACTTCTTGGTGACTCTTGAATGATTGGGTTGTCGTCGATTTCACCTTCTTTGGTTTCTTGCGCTTGAACTTCCGTTTTTCTCGATCTGGGAACTTGGAATCCTTGAAACAACTCCAATTTGCACCAAAAATCGTATAGGCATCTTCCATTGTACCAATTGAGTGCCCTAATTGCCGAATCTTTATCCTCGAAGCAAACCCTTGAATGGAACTCTTCACCAGATCTGAAAATTTCCATCGTTTCTATGTTGCCACAGGCAGAGAACACATTCAACAACACTTCTGTTGAAACTTCGTAGAGATTAAACTTGATCTTGACGAGGACGGATCGTTCCTCCCGTTCCCTGAGAATCTGAAACTTCTGCTGGGCGGAGCTTGCCATTAATCGATGAATCTGTGACTCCAATGCGCGTCTCTGGTCGAAGAACTGAAAGGCTCTGATACCACTTTGTTAGGATCCTAGTTCTACCATGAGAGATTGATTATGATTGTAAGGGAAAGAGATCGAAGACAGATTGGAGAGGAAGCGAGAGATAGAAGAAGAGGAGACGAAGTTGTTTTGTATTCATTTTATGCCTTGTTCCTTACAGATACAAGTATTTATACCACAATGCCCAACTTCTCAGTATTTACAATCCTAACCCTTATATATCTCTATTCCTAACACAATGAAATCTGGCACGTGCATATGGGGTGTGCGCGCCAGCTGAACCTAGACAGGTGAAATGATATCATGTTTGGTAGTGGGGGCAAAATGGTGTTTTGTAGAGTCAATTGAAAAATAATAATCAGGTTTGCCACACGGGCAAATCGTTGGACGTCATGTGGAAGTGCTTGTAATTACAATACTTTAAATGCCTTTTCTGGCATTTTCTTTAATTAAAAAATTATGTTCAAATGTGAATTAATTTTATCAACTCATCGCCCATTTTGCATATATTTTCTTTTAAAAAACGGAAAAATGATCAAAAATAATATGAACTATCAGTCATAAACCAACATAATACGAACTTTAAAAACTACTAAAAATAATACTCCCTCCGTCTCAAAATTTAAGTCATTTTAGCATTCTACACAATTTTTAATAAAACACTCACACATCAATCAACATCATCATTCCACTAACTTTTTTAATAAATTTTATTATTTTTAAATACCCACTACATTTTTTAACCAATCAAAATCTATTAAAAAATCAACAACACACAAATCAATACAAATCATTACTATCCCTTACCTAGAAAACCTAAAACGACATCTATTTTGATACAACCCAACTAGTCTAAAACGACATATATTTCGAGACGGAGGGAGTACAAACTATCAACCATTCAACAATATTGATACGAACTTTAAAAATTACCAAAAATAATACTATCTATTTCACGTTGAACCAATTTTGATACGAAAAAATTCCGATCAAGTTTTCTGCCAAACTTTTGACCTGGTAATCGAACATTCAAAAATTTAATGACGTTGCACCACATTGTTAAGCGTTTAATGTATTATTTTTTTTTTTGTAAAAACTCCAAATTTGAATGCAAAATTAGATGAATAAATTAACTTTATAATTCAATTTGTATTGATAATTAGTTTTTATTTTCAAATTTTGAATATCTAGTTGACACCGAATCCTCACAAAAGATGCATATGGTTGCCTGGAGTGAGTTATGCAAGCCGAAAGCCATTGGGGGTCTTGGCATACGGTGCCTGAACAACATGAATTTAGCCCTGGTGGGGAAGCTTGCCTAGCGTTTTCTCACAGATGATAAGGCGCTTTGGGTTGACGTGTTTCGATGCAAATACATGCGTGAATCGGGAGCGAGAATGACAGGGAATTCGCACATCTGGAAGAGCATCAAGGCTGCGGCTGATGAGGTGGTGAGGCAGGGGCTTAGGTGGGCGATCGGTAATGGGAAGAGTGTTCGATTCTGGTTAGACACATGGGCCACGGATAAGCCACTCATCCAGATTACTAATAGGGAAATTCCATCGAGTGAACATCAGAAATCAGTTGCGGAATACTGGACTAATGCTGAACACTGGAACTGGGAGTTACTGGCGGATTTTCTTCCGAAAGAAACTCTGTTGCAACTGTCTGCTTGGGATGTCGACAAGGAGGAGGTTGAAGATGAGGTATGCTGGGCCTTCTCAGAGTCGGGAGAGTACTCGGTGAAGTCGGCCTACGATGTGATCCATGGCAATCGTAATGTGGCGTCCATGGACCAAGGTATGTATAAGATTATATGGAGGCTTAATGTGCAGGAAAGAGCTCGGATGTTCATGTGGAGGTGCGTCCAGGGAGCGGTGCTCACCAACGTTGAGAGAGTTAGGAGGCACATGGCTACCACCGCTATGTGCTCGATTTGTGACGAACAAGATGAAACAATGATTCATCTCTTCAGGGACTGTAAAGAAGCGAAAAACCTCTGGGAAGAGTTAGGTGCTCAACGCTACATGAGGGACTTCTATGGGACGCCGTTTGCTACGTGGATTAGAGGTAATATCACTAGCCCTTCTGGTTTTAATAATAAACTGTTGTGGAGAGATCTTTTTGCAGGTACCATGTGGTGGCTATGGAAATGGAGAAATGACAAAATTTTCAACAACAAAGGGTGGAAGGGTAGCAAAAAGAAATTTTTCATCAGTCAAATGGAGAGCTATAGAGAGAGCTGGAATAAACAGCTGAACCATAAAGAAAGCAACAGTAGAAAAGAGGTGAAGGTAGCCTGGAGAAAGCCGAATGAAGGATGGGTGAAGATCAACACGGATGGTGCGGTTCGGGGAGATGGGCATGCTACCGCGGCAGGGGTTATAAGAGATAGTGCAGGCGAGTGGCAACGTGGGTTTATTATGAACTTGGGAAATTGTACGGTACCTAAAGCTGAGCTTTGGGGTGTCTTACAAGGGCTCAAGCTTGCCTGGGATGGAGGCTATAGACGTGTAATTCTGGAAACAGATTCACGTACTGTAGTGTCACTCCTTGAAAAGGGGAACCCACGTTGCCATCCGCTTGCGAGCCTGGCATCTAAATGTCATGGCTATTTGAGTAGAAACTGGGACGTCCGGTTTCGACATGTGTTCCGCGAAGCGAATCGCGTTGCGGATCACCTAGCGAGTCTAGCTTTTCTTTATGACATTGGTTTGATTGTATTGTTTGACCCTCCCGAGGGTGTTTTAGATTTCTTGCAGGATGATGTTAGGGGCCGAGCTATCCCCCGCTTGCTGAACACTTAGCTCTTTTCGTTTGCAATAAAAGCGCGGCTAGATGCGCGGAGAGCGCCGTCTCTCCTTTTCACCAAAAAAAACGTTGGAAAATTAGTCGAAAAGTCAACCATAATTTTTTCCGTAACAAAATTGGTTTCATGTGAAATAGTTTATATTATCTTTGTTAGTTTTTAGAGTTCGTGTTAATATTAGTTCATGACCGATAGTTCATATTATTTTTTTTTGTAGTTTTTAAATTTCATATTAATATTGGTTCATAACCGATATTTCATATTATTTTTTATCATTTTTTTCCAAAACAAAATATGCAAATAATACTCATATACTATTATTTGTACCAAATAAAAAAAAAAAATTTAACCTAGTTCGCCTATAAATAAGGGGAGAACTTAGTTAAAGAATTCTGCATATGAATGGAGTTGCATGTCATCAAAAAGAGTTTTAAATTAAGATAATGTATATAGATATAGATATATAGATGATTATTTTACTTGTTTTGGACATTGTTTTCCGTGATTTGAAATTTGGAATAAAATTTGGCCGCTATTTTTTTTTAAAAAAAACTCAATAAATGATTTTTTTAAACGGAAATAATTTGGAAGATTACCGAAGCAACCTAACCAAGGGCATCCTTAATGATGATACTGCATAAAGTAGAGTCGGAAGGCGGAGAAGGGTAGGAGAGAGAATATCCAAGGTGTGATAGATGGTCAGCTGCTTGATTACCTTCCCTATAAACGTGAGAGAATCCAACCCCGGAAAACAGTTGGAGAAAAAGAAGAGAGTTCAATCTAGTCAAAATGTGAAATCCCAGTCTTGAGAGTATTAATTATGATAATATTATCACCTTCAATGCATATAAATTAACTCAATTATTAAATGCTCTAATTCTTCATACAATATATATTATATTATATTATATTATATTATATTATATTATATATATAAACTATATCTTAGTTAAATAATCCTCCTGCTTATGAACAGAGCTACATGTACAAAGACGATAAAAACCCACAAACAACTACCCCCGTATAAAAGAAAAATCTACGCGTACCGTACGAATAAAAATCCTGTATCCTACCCGTATAATTCGGCGTATAAAACTACGGCACCAAATTACCATCACAATCACAATTACAATTTTGATGCAATGAATCTCAAACATTCTGTGCAAATCTTCATCTATGCAGTTGTTCAATCGAGACATTGAAACCCTAAAATCTATTTAAAACAGCTCAGTAATTTATGAGGCAATCGAGATCGATTGGCCCCTCTTCGGACAAATCCATCGAGGAGCTGGCAGCGAAGCAAGACGACAAGTCGTTACCGTCGCCGTTGCCGTTGCCGTCGATCAGAAGCTTCAGAATCGACTGATCCTGCGCGAAGTAGGAGTCGGAGAACTGAAGAACATCAGGGAAGTACTGTGAGGATGGATGATTGCTGGTCAAGGAAGAAGACGAAGTCTGATTGTTGTAATTGGTGGCGGAGAAGTCAATCTGATTGGCTTGTGGAGAGATCCTGACCGTTGATTTTGTCTCGAAGGCGGTGCTGTACGGCGACGCCTCCGTCAATGGCGGCAGCGGAGGCTCCTGCAGCTGCAGCGCTTCTTCGGGGATGTCGTCGCCGCGGTAATTCGCCCCCGTTAGCGCTGAAATGTGCGTTTTCTTGCCGGATGATGTCTTGTTGAACACTCGAGAAATCACCCACTCGTTCTGCAGATTCATAGGTGCAATTCAATCTCTGAATCAGCCCAAAAAACAGGGCACGTTTCGTTGTTAAAAAAGAGCGGAGCTTTCTCACAAAAGCCCCAAAAACAGGGGAGGTTTGATCATAAAAACAGGGGCGTGTGAAACCGGTTTGACACAAAAATCAAATTAGTACCCACAAGATTTTTGGGAGAAACAGTGAATTCATCTCAAATTCTTCAAAAAAATGTAAAAAAAAAACCAAGAAATTGAATTAAAGGCAACTGGACCTCAAAGATTTGACAATCATTAAAAACAGGAGAGGTTTGAAAAAAAACCTCAAAATCGGGGGAGGTGTGACACAAAAATCAAATTAGTAGCAACAAGATTTTTGGATGAAACAGTGAAATTGAAGCTCAAATACATCAAATAAAATGAAATTAAAACCACTAAGAAGTTGATTTAACCCAATTGGGGGTACCTTGGCGGTTTTGGGGAGATTGTTCTTGGAGTATTTACCCTCCAGCCTGTACTCATGGATGACCCAATTGGTCTTGATCCCTTTAGGAGCTCTACCTCTGTAGAAAACAAGCGTCTTCTTCATACCGACGAGCGATTTGCCTCTGTAAATCTCCTTGTCCTTCCCGGTCGCCTTCCAGTACCCGGATTCAGTCGCCCGGTTCGTCCTCAGCCCCGTCGGGTACTTCTTATCCCTCACACAGAAAAAATACCATTCCTCCTCTCCGATCTTCGCCATCCCTACAAAATCCCCCAAAAAAACACAAAAAAAGGTTCAATCTTGATTTCAAGAAAAACAGAGGGAAAAAACAGAGGAGGGCGAATTGAGCTTTACTCGGCAAGTCCCATGGCTCCACCTTGTTCAGATCAGCCTCTCCGACGGCGAGCGCCCGGAATCGGCTGTCAAGAACCTTTGGGGCTAGGTAGTGAGTGATCAGCTCCTCGTCCGTGGGGTGGAATCGGAACCCCGGGTGGAGCTCAATCGGGTGTTGCTCATCCTCGACGATGTTCATGGCGGCCGAGCTCGATTGGCAGAGTGGGTTGAGGTTGTTGATGTGATGCTTCGGAATTATTGGATGGCTGTGAAGGAGGAGGAGGAAGGAGATCGAAGATGTGAGAGGCGTTTTTGTTTGGTTGTTAGAGGTGATGATGAAATTGAAAGGAGGTTTTTTAGCAAAGATTTCGGCAGAGGACTCCTTTAAATACAAATTATATTTCACCTTGTCTTAAAATAAACGTGGAATTTAATTGTACCTATACAAATCTTAAGTCACGTCATACCTTAACCAATACACATGTAATATGTGGGTACAAAAAAAATACTCTAAGTTTAACAATAATTGTTATTCGGTTAAAAAATATAAGTCATTTTAAAATAGGTATATTTTTTAAAAACTAAAAAAATATAGTAAGATGTTAATTTTTAAATTTTTTTAAAATAATTTTATATTTATTACTAATTATTATAAATTTATTTTAAAATTTTTAATATTTTACTATATTTTTTTAGCTTATTATAAATGTTCAAATCCTAAAAATATTTTACTATTTTTTTTATTTTATTGAAAACTAATACGAAGTATTAATAATAATAAAATAAATTGAGCAATAATAATAATAATAAAATTTAAGTAACCATATATATATAAGTATTTTAGGTTGCTTTCTAATGGTTATTTTTTCTTTCAAAGGTTGTGGCGGGTGGAGTGGAACGCCTTCTTTGCGATAGCGCTTTGGAGGATGTGGCGAAGGAGAAATGAGATCGCCTTCAACTGTGACTGTGACTCGCAAACTCCGTTTGTCACTCCGAGGAAGTGTAGGAGCCTAGCACAAGAGTACAAAAAGATTAACAAGGGTAGGCTCAGAAGAACGGTCAAGAAGACGAAAGTTGATGGAGCTATCTAGGACGGATGGGGCAATTGGATCGTAGATTTTATGTAGAATCTAGGCATGTGCTCGGTGGCTGCTGTTGAGTTGTGGGCAATAGCTAAGGGACTCGAGGTTCGTTACCAACTAAGCGTTCAACTATGTGTGATCCAAATGAGTAAGGCTCTATTTGGCACATATAAGTATCTTTTCGGAACATTTGATTTTGATATTATATAATTTTAAATAAAATAAATATAAGATTTTAGATTAATTATCTTTTGGAATAATAGTCTTTCAATAGGTACTACTCACCCAAACTTTTGATTAATTAGTTTTCAGTTACCTCATCAATTATCGTTTTATCAAACATAGCCATCTAACCATCAGAAGTTTATTTTTTTTACAAAGTAAGAATTTGAAATCAAACATGCATAATTCTCGAGAGGTAGGTAAGATCGACAAATAGAAACACCATCACAAAAAAATGCAATAGTCTCACACATGAAACAAATTGAAAAAAAGTGTGTTGAGCAGGCTAAAAACGTAACACTACAAGTGGAATTAACACATGCCAAAAGAAAACCAACTAGTCGAATAAACAGAAGAGGATCAAGCCAATCACCACCATGGTATCACCACTGGCTAGCGGTACATCAGGACTCGATCTCCTGTGGATAGTGAAGACGATGCTCTCAGGAAGAGTCTCCCGAAAAACGAAGCTATCATGAACACACCACCTCATGACCCCAACCAGTCCCGACTCAGAACGCCGCACCTTCAACATCTCAAAACATCACCGAGAATAGTTGTAACACTAACACGAAAAAGCCTGAACAAAACTACGCTAGAGGATTCACAAGTTATATAAAAATATATATAACTTGTTCAGGTTTTGGTTTTATATTATTTTTATTCTATTTTATTTGTATTTTATTTTAATTTTATTTTGAAACTTGGGCACCAAGCACCCCAGACTTGGGTCCCAAGCACCAAAGACTTGGGCTCCAACTCCCAAGGCTAAAGAGCTTGGGCCACGAGGAATTGGCGAGGATTTGATACAAAAGGAGGACGTTGTGCTCATCCGATTGGTGGAAAAGCAGAAGCCTTCGAAGTAGGAACAAACGAGGCGATCAGTGGCGAGGGCCGGGCTGGAGTCAACGAGGTGGGTTACGCTGAAACAACCATTAACATGGAGGAATTCTGCAGTCACTATCATTTTTTTTTGAAAAGGATATAATTCGAATTCTTATATGGCAACGGAAATCTGGAAAAACAAAAATCTGAGAGAAATCGACAGACAAAGTAACTGTCATAATACAACTAAAACAGCAAATACAAAAGGAAAAAACTTAAATACAACGGATCTCAACAAATAGGTTTTGTTTTACCTTTCCTTTTTTTGGTTCAAGGTGTTTTGTGAGGGGGAGAGAAGGGTGAGAAACGTGGTTTGTCAAGCAACAAGTACACCTTTCGTGGGACAGTTTCAACTTTCAGCTCTTATCCTCTCTTTCTATTTTATAATTTTATTCCCTTACTTTTTTTTACTTTTAATTTATTTTCTTTAAATTGATTTTTAATTTATGGGCCCTTTTCTTCCTAAATTGCTACCGAGTATATGTTGTTTGGGACAATTGAGGAGTATTTCAGTAGATTTTGACAACTCTTACATGCATAAAGTAGAACCTTTACTAAAATAGTAAAATAGGATGTGCATTAAATATGACCAAGTCCAATGATGAATATTTAAGCTGCATATATTTTATATTTTTAAGGTGTAGGTTAGATATTCATATTTATTAAAAATGATAAAACCTATAAATAATAAATAATTAAATCTCAAATTAAATATTTTTATCCATATATTCAATCAAATGAGTTTTAATGTTTTATCCACCTTCCCTCCGAAAATTAATATAAGATTAAGACTGATAAGATTTTATTACTTTTGGTTGAAATTGTGAGTTATTATATGGGCCAGTTATTTTCAGTTCAATTTGAAAAAATCTCGATTCTAACTCGTTCATATTGTCAAACATAAACACATTTTTAAACTTGATTCTTGAATCAAGCTTGACTCGATTAAAAAAAAAAAGTATGTTGAACATGTGCATATTATCAAAGCTCAACTCGATACAACCCAAACAAGTAGAACTTGAGCATCCTTTTAACCTCAATTATTGAATTGAGCCAACTTGAACTTGACTCAATTAAACACAAGCTAAGCATTGAACATACCAAAAGTAAACTTTTTGTAGGTAACTCAAAATTTGTTATGTAATGAAATAATATTTGTAGAAAAAATGTAAAATTGTTTGATTTTCTTGCCACCGACTAAAAGTTTACAAGCTTATTTACTCTATTTTGGGTTTGAAAAGTTTGAACGTTGAAAAAGCGGTACGTTAGTTGGCGTCGGTTTAACCAATGTTCATCTACAGTGTTACATTTTTTTAAAAGGATAATTACTGTATACAGTATATCAGTAGCTAAATTATTAAATTTCATATAAAAAAATCTAAAAAGGATGTCGTTTGCCTTTTTAACACGTATTTTAAGAAGTTAAAAACTATTTAATATATTAACGTTTTTGTTATTATTTTTTTATAATCTAATACTTATTACCAACAAATATTAAGTTGTAAAAAAAAATTTTTAAAAAGTTGATATTTTATATAGTTTTTAGCTTATTAAAATACGTGTTAAAAAGTCAAACGATATCTTTTTAGAACGAATGGAGTAGTAGTTTTTTTTTTTGTTAAATTTTATAAATTTAACTATCCTGATTTGAAAGGTGGAGTACGTATTTGATAAGTCCTAATTTACGGGTAATTAATTGGATAAAAGGTGGATAAGTAGCCGATATTCTAACTTAAAATATAGAGTTAGTGACTTTTCCGCCTTAAGGTTACTTTATTTATCAAAATTTCAATTAAAAAATGATGTATACAAATTTGTGTATATTTAGCAGATAGATTCCAGATTTCCAGTAATTAGTTATCGGTGTTTATATCCTATGTCCAAGGTCATAAGATAACATCCTAAATTGGAAAAAATACCTTAAATAAACGACTCTAAAAATCTAATTTAAAATTTGGCTAATACATTTTAATTAAAAATATATTTTTTTATAAAATGAGAACCTTATTCCAAATGAGAATCTTCTCCTAACGATTAGTTATTCCTGAAGTTGAGATTTTGCATATAGGTTTAAGTGTTTAACAAGTTAATATCTACAGTATTTTTTAACGAGTTCCAATCTCATTTGGTTGGCAGAGTAGTATTTAATAATTAATATACTCCCTACGATCCAAAATACATGTCGTTTGACTTTTTAACACGTAGTTTAAGGATCTAAAAACTATATAATATATTAACTCTTTTTTTACAATTTAATACTTATTACCAACTGTAGGATATAGTCTTATAGTTTTAGAAGCTTGCACTTGTACATGATATGCATGTGTAAACAAGCTTGTGGTAAGGAAAGTCGGGAAGGGCATTTTGGTCTTTTTAGCAGTCATTCATATTGTTGTTAGATGGCAGTTAGAGAGAACAGAAGAACATAACAAACTCTGTACTGTATAGAGCTTGAGAGGTTTTTGATGGAACCTCCATTGTTGCTCATGTATTGAGCTCAATTTCGTTCAATTTGTCTTTAATCAATCGAAGATTTCTGTTTCTAAATGGTATCAGAGCGAAGGTGAGCTTCTTCGCTGCTTTTATGTGAATTTAGTTCATTGTGCTGTGCTTTCGTAGATTGAATTGACGATGGCGGGAAGAGGAAATCCGAATGCGAGTCCTCATAGTCAAGGTTCAGGTGTTGGAGGAGAAAGAGGAACCTTCGTTACTCCTCCGGCACCAGGTGCTGGGAGAGGATTTGTCATGGGAACGACGATTCCCACTGGATTCCAATTTGGGGATTTTGCGCAAAATCTCGGCAATATCCATTATAATCCATTGTTTCTGTCAAATTCGGACCACCCTGGGATGCAGCTGGTATCCACACCGTTCAATGGAATGAATTTTGTGAGTTGGAGTCGCGGAGTTCACATGGCATTGGGTGCCAAGGCCAAGCTCGGATTTATCACATGGAGTGTTGTTCGACCTGCTGAGAATAGTGAAGACTTCGAGAAGTGGATCCGTGCAGATTACATGGTGAGGTGTTGGCTGGTAAACTCAATGACCAGCGATGTGGCTGAATCTGTGATGTATGTGCAGTCGGCAAGAGAGTTATGGGAAGACATCAAAGAAAGGTTTTATGAGACAAATGATCCACTGATCTATCAGTTGAGGAGAGATCTGAGCAATTTGAAACAAGAAAATTTATCTGTTGGAGCATATTTTGGTAAACTGAAGAAAGTATGGGATAAATTACTGCTTCTTGATGCTGTTCCAGGGTGCACATATGGTGGTGTGAATCAATGTTCTTGCTCTCTGCTTAAGCGTGTGATCGAAAGAGAAGAGAAAACAAAGGTGATGCAGTTCTTAATGGGGCTTAATGAAGTCTATGAGCCCCTGAGGAGCAATGTTTTGTCAAAAGATCCAATGCCCGGTCTGAACAAAGCTTTCCAAATGGCTGTGCAGTTGGAAAGGTCCAAATGAGTGACCTCAATTGTGCAAGGGGATGCTAATGTGCTAGCTGTTGGTCAAAGCAGCAATATGGAGTATGAAGCTAATGATGTGAATAGGTATTCACAGTCAAAGCAAGATCAGTACAAATCAGGTGATCAGGCAAAGAAAGAGTTCAAGAAACCAAAATTTGAGAGGAAATGTGATTATTGTAACAAGGATGGTCATACTAGGGACTACTGTTACAGGCTTGTGGGGTACCCTGAATGGTACAAAGGGCCTCGTGATGATGAAAGATCCAAGCAAGTTGGTAAACTGGCTGCCTAGATAGATGCTCCTAACTATGACAGTCCACTGGATGGAGAAGGTGATTCAAGGCCAGATCCTGCTATGGTAAATGTTGTGTTCAATGAGATCGTCAAGATGATGAAAGGCAAGAGCAAGATAGACCAGTTTGATAGCTCAGCAAACCAGGCAGTTGTTCACTTTGTAGGTACCTTGAGTGTTTCCTTTCTCATTGGTGCTAATAAAGCTGATAAGAAAAAGTGGATAGTCAATTCAGGTGCTACAGATAATATTGCATTTGATAAATCTGTGTTTATGAATTTGAGAAATTTGCAAAGTATTATTAGTCTGGGTTTGCCTGATGGAACCAGTATTGCTGTGAGTCAATCAGGGTCTGTACAAGTTACACCTGATTTGTTGTTGCAAAATGTGCTGTTTGTTCCACAGTTTAGGCATAATTTGCTTTCTGTATCAAAGGTTTTGCATTCTCAGAAGATGGAATTTCATTTTAATGAGGTATCCTGTTGGCTACAAGACCTTATAACTAAGAGAGTGACTGTTAGAGGGACTGAAGAAGGAGGTTTATACATCTTGAAGTCCCAAGGAGTGCTGAGCACAGGCTTTGACCATGTTGGAAGTCATGAATTGCAAGGGAAAGATCAGTTTTCCCATGATTGTAATAAAGTAGTGAATCTATATACTTTACATGCCAGATTTGGACATCTTTCAAGTTCCAAAATGAAACATTTGTCTGAGTGTTTTGATGTTGATTTGAAGGATTTTGTTTGTGATACATGTGAATTGACAAAATTTCACAAGCTACCTTTTGCTAGAAGTGAATTTGTCTCTGATGGGTTATTTCAGTTGGTGCACATGGACTTATGGGGTCCATATAGAACTCCAGCTTTGTGTGGAGCTAGGTACTTCCTTACTATCCTAGATGATTTATCTAGGACAACTTTGGTATATCTTATACAAGATAAGATGCAGGTGTTGAGAGTGATCACCAATTTTCTGAATTTGGTTGAGACACAGTTTCAGTTGAAGGTCAAGGTTTTGAGAACAGATAATGGGACTGAATTCACACAGAAAGGCTGTGTTGATTTGTTGTTGGCTAGAGGAATTATACACCAGAGGTCAGCTCCTGGTGTTCATGAACAGAATGGCAAAGTGGAGAGAAAGCATAGACACTTGGTGGAGACTGCAAGAGCCATTAGGCATCATGCTGGATTTCCCATTCAGTTTTGGGGAGAGTGTGTTTTGAGTGCTACACACTTGATTAACAAGATGCCATCCAGTGTCCTTCAATGGAAGTCACCTTATGAGGTTTTGTATAACACTCCTCCCTCTTTAGATGATCTTAGAACTGTTGGTTTCCTTTTCTATTGCCTGCAACCCAATGACTATAGAGATAAACTTGGAATTATCTCTAGGAAGTGTGTGTTCCTTGGTTATCCACCTGGCCAAAAGGCTTATAGATTGTTTGATCTTCACAAGAAAAAGATCATAGTCAGTAGGCATGTAAAATTTGTTGAACATGTCTTTCTTTTCAGACACACAAACAGTCCTGATGCCCTTCCCTCATCTACTGCTAGCTTACCCTTTGTTAGCAATGATGATACTGAGATTTTTTGGAGTACTGATTCCAACATTCCTCCTAGGTCTGACAGTGTTGAAACTCCTAGTTATCCTGCCCCCATGATCAGCAATGACCCACACACTGATGCTTTCTCAGATCAATCTCAAGTTCCTGATTCTTATTTCTCAGAGGAGAATTCATTAGTTTCTGAGACTCATACTCCTATGGTTACCAAGAGAGTAATCCATAGACCTGATAGGCTAAAGGATTACATCTGCACAAATCTCCCAACTAGAGTGCATGAGGTTGACTCAAAATCTGAGAGCAGATCATTTGCTCTATTCTCTGTGCAAAATTTAGCTCATCTCTCTCCTGACTTCATAGAGTCATTTGTCAATGTGTGTGCCACTTTTGAGCCTCTTTCTTACAAACAAGTAGAGGGAGCTGAGCAATGGGAAAGGGTTATGCAAACTGAGTTAGCAGCACTTGAGAAAAACAACACTTGGACTGTCACCAGTCTTCCTACTGGGAAAAAGGCAATTGGGTCCAAATGGATATTCAAAATCAAATACAGGCCTGATGGAAGTATAGAAAGATACAAGGCCAGATTAGTAGCTAAAGGTTACAACCAAGTCAAGGACAAAAACTACAAGCAAACCTTTTCCCCAGTGGCAAAATTGGCAACTGTCAGAGTCATTCTTGCACTTGCTGCAGTAAAGGGCTGGGTTTTGCATCAATTGGATGTAAATAATGCTTTCCTCCACGGGTTCTTAGAGGAGGAAGTATATATGCAGCCTCCTGATGGATATGAGGTCAAGCCGGGACATGTATGCAAGCTTAACAGATCTCTCTATGGCATCAAACAAGCCAACAAGCAATGGAATTATGAATTGAGAAAGTTCTTAGTCAGGTTGGGATACACACAATCTAAACATGATTACTCTCTATTTGTCAAAGCAGCTAGATCTGTTTTCACAATTGCATTGGTTTATGTTGATGATATGCTGCTATTGGGGAATTCAGAAGCTGAAATTGCCACAACTAAAGATGCTATCCATTATGCTTTCACCATCAAAGATCTGAGGATGGCCAGGTATTTCCTTGGGATGGAGATCTCCCGTTCTTCCTCAGGTATTTTGTTGAATCAGAGAAAGTACATCCTAGATATTCTTAAAGATGCTCAAATGGAATCCTGCAAATTAGCTGCTTTTCCTATGCAACATGTGATGGGGATCAAGATGGTCTTCTGTGGGTCAAACAATGATCTTGATCCAGGCGAGCTCTCAAGACCGATTCGAGGGAAATTGATGGCGAAGAGTGTCATCCTCAGAAGGAGGAAGAAGGCTCCACCATGGAACAAGGTTCAAAGGAGCAAGGTGAGCTAATGTTCAAGTTTGAGTTCGTTCTTAATGCGTTGACAGCATATCGACGTCTCAGTAAAATGGGTCGTTCGGAGACCATATTTATCGGATGAGGTTGTATCATAGCTTGTTGGAACGAGGGCGAAAAGATTTACAACTTTTCTGTTGAAGGTTTCTCCATAATCGACCTCGAGAATGGCCGAAATTCATCATCTTTACAGCTGTCACTATTTGGACGAATTTCCACATATTTATTTAGTTAATTTCGAATTTTAATTAATTAGATATATTTATTTTATGCAATTAGGAAATAATAAGGTGGAAGGAAAATATCTCATCTAGGTAATTCCTTTTCCACCAAGTTGTTAATTTTCTATCCTTAGTTAGTTTTACTTATCTTAGGAAAGATTTACATATCTTTAGATTATTTGATTTATCTTTATTTACCAAAACTCTATCTTTTGCACAAGATAGAATTTGTCTATTGTCTATTTAAACTCATGTTTTACATTTAATAAAAACTAGATTGGAAATTATATTGAGGAACCCTTTTAGGATTAAAAAGGTTCTTCAATCTCCCAATCCAAAAGCCTTTGCAATCACTTATGTTCTTATTGTTCAATTCAACAATCCCAAACCAAACACAAAGGAGGAACTCATCCTGCGAAACCGTCGCTGAACCAGAGAAGCCGTCGCTGAGTCTGCCCAGAACTGTCGCCACTGTCCGGGCCGCCCCGCGGCTTCCTTGGCTGCCCCGCGGCCATCCCAGCGACCGTCGCTGCACACTTCCAGCTTCCGCCGCTGTTGCCCTTTTACTTAGTTTTATTTACTTGTTTTTCGTTTCTTTCGCAATAGTTCGAACCCATTTATTGTAACTACTTGTAAACATCAAGGATACCAAGAATATTGCAAGATCGGGCCATCAATAGTTTGGAGTTCTTGATCCTGAACCCACAGGAAAAGGATCGGGGATTCCAAACGTATCAACATGGTGCAAAACTTTCAGCTAATATAGGTGATCCTTTTGAGAAACCAGAGAGTTACAGAAGATTGGTTGGGAGGCTACTTTACTTGACATTAACACGGCCTGATATTGCTTACACAGTCCAGCAGCTTAGTCAATTTTTGCAAAATCCACTCAAACCTCATTGGGATGCTGCTGTATATCTTCTCAGATACTTGAAAGGTACCTTCCATATGGCATTGTCATATCCAGCTTTATCCACTCTTACTCTTACTGCATATAGTAATGCTGATTGGGGGAATTGCATTGACACTGGGAGATCTCTGTCTGGTTACGGCGTGTTTTTGGGCTCCTCTTTGGTATCTTGGAAGACTAAGAAACAGAAAGTAGTCTCCAAATCCTCTACTGAAAGTGAGTATCACAGCATGTCCTCTGCTTCTAGTGAATTGGTTTGGATGCAAGGGCTGCTCACGGATTTACATATTCATGTACATCTACCCATCAAACTGCATTGTGACAATAGAGCTGCTCAGTGCTTGGCTTTGAACCCAGTATTCCATGAACGGACTAAGCACGTTCGGATTGATGCACACTTCATAAGGGAGATGGTACAGCAAGGATTCCTTCAGACAAGTCATGTTTCTACTACGCTTCAGGTGGCAGATGTTCTCACCAAAGCTTTAGGGGCTCATCAACACAAATTCTTATGCTCCAAGCTTGGACTTGTGTCTCCTACCCATGTCCAGCTTGAGGGGGGTACGTAGGATATAGTCTTATAGTCTTAGAAGCTTGCACTTGTACATGATATGCAAGTGTAAACCAGCTTGTGGTAAGGAAAGTCGGGAAGGGCATTTTGGTCTTTTTAGCAGTCATTCATATTGCTGTTAGATGGCAATTAGAGAGAACAGAAGAACATAACAAACTCTGTACTGTAAAGAGCTTGAGAGGTTTTCGATGGAACCTCCATTGTTGCTCATGTATTGAGCTCAATTTCGTTCAATTTGTCTTTAATCAATCGAAGATTTCTGTTTCTAAACCAACAAATATTAAGTTGTAAAAAAATAATTTAAAAAAAGTTAATATTTTATACAGTTTGGACCTTCTTAATATAGTAGTGGTATTAAGTGTAATTTCTAGAGATTGGGTATTATACAGATCATCTTGAATGAAATACAAACTATTTCCTTCTTCTCTATCTTCCTCTTCTCTTTTTCAGTGAATCCAATCTTGGATAACATATATCTTAATATAGTCGAAGGATTATAATTTAAAAAGATTCTATACTGAAATATGCATAAAGCCTAAAGAAAATGTTTTTGAAGCTTAAATAGTTAAATGTTAAAACAACTTTTTTTTTAATATATTCACTAAAAAATACTCTCTCTATTCGACAAAATATGTCGTTTACTATTCACGTACGCTTTTTTACAACGATAAAAAATATAAAAATATATTTATTTTTTATAAATTTTTTTAACAAGTTTGTACTTATTAATAATAACTACGAAATTGTTAAAAAAAATTATTCAAAAAATAAATATTTTATATAATTTTTAGCTCATAAAAAAAGCGTGCGTGAATAATAAAGTGATATGTTTTGCCCAACGGAGGGACCGTTCATTTACCAAAATATTTACAAGTTTAAAATATTTACAGAAATATTATTTTAGTCAAGTTTCTCATAGAAATGTGGTTTTAAACTGAATTTCTTGTGTAAATTACTAATTTAACCCTATGTCGACGGAGAGAATATTACATTCTGCTACAAAAATACAATTAGTAGAACCCGTGTTTATTTCATTTTTGGTGGCGAACCCAATTACTAGAGACTTTACTAATTCTTGCACCAAAAAAGAGACTTTACTAATTCAACAATTTTTTTTAGATCATTTTCCAGTTCAAGTGGGCTTAGCCCACTCTACATCTGAATCGGGTTATTGTAGGTCCATTAAGGGGTTGACCCTCCCACTCACAAGCGTCTCCATAACCTCGAGGCATGGGATGTAGCCCCATATCCACTACACCAACTTGTGATTGGTTGATCAACCTATATTTGAAAGACATGGATGAATACGTACAAAAGTTTTCAACCTCCTTGAACTGCAATGGTTATGTTGAGTCTTGATCTTCATCTTCGACTCCAGAGGGACGTTGCTGGGGCCGTGGAGACAGGTGCTGCCATGGATCGATCTTGTAGTTGTGGGCGGAGAGGTGGTGGAGCCGCAACGGACAGACTCGATGAGGCGGAGGTGTAGACGACGATTCTGTCTCCGATCCTGTCTCCCTTCTCTTGCCCCCACTCACAAAAATTTATTTATTTTTAATTCTTTTAATCCTTTTTTTTAATTTAATTTATTTTTTATTTTTTCTTTTAAGGTGGGGTTTGTGAGGGGGATAGGAGGGGGACATATTGAAGAACAGGGGATTTGAATCTCATGTCCCTCCCTCCTGTTTTTTTAATTTACCAATAAAAATTGATATATAAACGCGAGTTCAAACCATGTTTTACCTGAAATTATTAACAAAATATGGGTGGTTTGAACTTTGAACCCGTGTTTTTATAACAAAATGTAATCTTCTATTTGATGCCACATTCAAATTGGTGATTTATATAAGAAATGAGGTTTAAATTGCGTTTTTTTTTAGAAACCTGCCCCAATAAAACAAGGTAGAAAATGTATTAAATAAATATTTTGCATTTATAAGGTATAATAATAACTTTAAATAAATTCCCACTCAAATTCATATTTGACCAAATAAAATATAATTATTTATTTCCAATAAAATAAATTATAACAATATATTTTCTTAAATATTAGGAAAAAAAAGTAATTTAAAATAAATCCCCATTTAAAATCATATTCAGCCAAACAAACTATAATAATGCAATTCCAACAAAATCAGTTTTAACAATAGTATATTTTAGGAAATCTAATTCCCATAAAGTAAGTGTCAATGTTAAACCAAAGGAGCATCTTCCCAGCTTTTTAAGTATATACATCTAATTGCAAGATCTTCTTATAATTTGTTGAATCTGAGTTATGTAACATCCTCCCATAGATGATCAAGGATGATCCTTATCGACTAAGGACATGCTTCAGTCTGCCTACTATAAAAAAAAAAAAAAAAGAAAAAAAAAAAATTATGAGTCAATTTTTGCTCGCCATCGTTCAGTTATTAGTAGAATTAAAAATCAATGTACCTCTTTATATTATGCCCCGTAGTGATTTATTCAAAGAAAGAACACAGTATATAATTAAGTAATTAAGAAGAAAAGAAAGAAGAAGAATTGCTAATTATTGTTATAGTTATAATAAAAAAAACATGAATTTTATATAATCATGTACTAATAAATATTAAAAAATCGTAAATTCAAGAGGAGTCCCTTTCAAATTTTATCCAATCTTGTTGATCGAAACGTAAAATATTTCTTAATTTAAACACAGATTGATCACATTGCCTACAAATGGCCACGTTTCACCACGTAATTTCTCCTATTATTTATCTCACGGTCAAAATACTAGTCTAAGTTTTTCTACATACCTCTTTAAACTAATTTTTTTAGTAGGTTTTTTTATATATATAAGATAGACTTAGTAAGATAAAGTATTTTTTTTATATGTGAATAAGTTTTTACTTCTTAAGATTCAAATATGAATATTTGGTTAAAGAGAAGAGTTTCTAACTAACTCACCTCGTTCATGGTAAATCTTAGGGCCTGTATGGGACCATTTTAATCGGTTGAAATTTTTTATTTTCAACCGGGTAAAAGTTTAAATGATGTATGGGGTAAAGCTTTTTAGGGGATTTTGGTTTAAATGGGGGTTATTTTAAAAGCTTGTTTTCGAAGCTTTTTTATGGTTTTAGTAGTTTATTTGATTTGAAAAGACAATTATACCCCTAATAATAACTAAATAAACTTCACTTTTTACAAATAAATCGTTTTTCACCCCATACGGAGTTTATATTTCACACAAAATTTTAACCTTTATTTTACACAAATTTTTAACTTTAATTTGTTTATAGATTTTAGTCACTTTTTTAACCCCGCCCTATACGGACCCTTAATCCTCTAAATTATAAGGAGTAGAGTTCATTTTAAGTCGAATATGTTGAAATATGTTTGGTCTTATGTTGAAATAGGCTACTACTCGTATTGTTAATTGATTTTAAAATGAAACTCTGTTAAATTAGTGTATTGTTTGTATCTCCCGTATATGGATCCGCACACGACTTACCTCCCTACAGCTTGTTCCGACTAGACTAGAGGTCCTCCAAGATCTCCCCTCATATGATTGGCACAAAACTCGAAATGTTAGTAATAAATTATAGGATCAATCAAGGTATCTAATTAGACGTTTGTTTTTTTTCCTGCAATGTGGGGCTCGTAATTGGTGACTCATCCTATCTTACCTAAGAAGGTAGATTAATTATTTTAGCAATTAAGTAACCCGTATAAAGGATAGAAGGTACTAAGAAGGAAAATAATTAAAATTATGTAAATGAGGCGCATTATATTCACACTCAAAAAATTAAAATTATGAAAATAATTATCCCAATCGTGTTGAAGCTTGAACATTTTTTTTTTCTGCCGAGTCGAGATTCTCAATCTCTTTATAACTTGTTCGGTTTTTTTTTATGACGGGTTTCGGCATCTTAGTCTCTTCTGGCGTACCCAGTGTTCTAAAAAACGGCTTTGGCGGCCGCCAAGAAGCTTGGCGGACCCACACCGTTCCGGATTCGGCCTTGGCGGTGTAGCTTGGCGGGGGAGGGTCTTGGCGGGAATGGAACAACACCTTGGCGGCCTTGGCGGGTGCAATACAGAGACTTGGCGGCCTTGGCGGGTGAAAATCAGGCTTGGCGAGGAAGAGTTTTGGCGGGCACGGGACGGAGGCTTAGCGGTCTTGACGGTTTTAAATTGAGATTATTTAGTTTTATGCTTTCAAATTTCTCCATTATGAAATCATGATACTTATTTGAATATATCTATATGATTTTATATTTGGTTCAAACAACTTTAAAAGGGGTCATGATGATTTTTTATTTGATATGCTATAAACTTAAAATTAATACATAGTTTATTACATAATATATGTTTTATACATAGTTTATGGGATAAATATAACAAAATAATCAAATATCATTTTATCCGCCAAGAACCGCTAATAAGGCCGCCAAACCGTCTTGGCGCTTAGCGGTACCCTGCCGCCAAGCATTTTTTAGAACATTGAGCGTACACCGAAGCCAAGAAAGGGTCGTCGTATGAAAATGGAAGTTGTGTCAGGTTTTTATTTTGTTTTAGTTTTTGGTACGTTATAATTAAGGTCGGGATCCACCCTTATGACACAAAAGTTCAAAACATTGTGTAGGAGTTTCCACCTTTCTTATATTTTGTATCGTTATACCACTCACAATCAATGTGGGATGACAATTGTTTTATCCCAACAAAAATGTTGGACAATAAGAAATATGAAAGAGCATTTGAAAATATTATAGAAGTAGGAACAAGTGTTGCGTATGAAAAATAAAATTCCTAAAGAGTATCATAATTAAATTGACACATTGAGCAAACGCTAGATTTAGTAAAATTGCCAATTAGGGAATTGGATCCAAATATACGTACACTATAAAAAAAATTAAAATGATCATCCATATATACATATGATAATTTTGAAGTATGAAAAGATAAATATATAGATGTGATGGGTTAAACCAGAGTTACAGAAGAGTAAGACTATACCAATGGTCTTTTTAAGTACTTTGATAATTGAACGTCGTTGATCCACACTTTTCCAGGAGACGTCTTTTCCACTGATGGGGTTTTGCCTCTGTCTCCCCCGCGTCGAGATGTTGTGTCGGTCTCTTGACGTTCCCATAATATTGGCATTCGCAGTCTTCAATTGGTGTACTTCGACTATCACTTTGTTGGTCTTGTTTACTAAGATCTTTTGTACATATTTGAGTTTTTTCTTCTTGTATTTGTTTTGTCTAGTTGTATCATATATAACGGTTAGCCTGTCAGCAGATTCCCTTTGACTTCTCAATATTCCAAATTAATTTCTGTTGCCGTCTTGAATTTCGAATTATTTTCTTTTAAAAAAAAGTACTTGATGATTTTATAAATATATAATTTTTTAATTCGTTTCAAAAAGTCCAAAACTTGTTTTGTGTGTATTTTTCTGTTTTTTCTTTTTTCAAAAAAAGCTGATGAGGAAGTTAAGTTTGGCAGTTCACAAAGTGGGTGCCCCATACTGCATGGTTTAGGTGATTGGAAACAAAACAAAAGAGCTCAACTAAGCTTTTCCATCCCAAAGTTTGTTATTCAACCAAAAAAAAACTCATCAATCTATCATCTATGTAAGCATTTTCGCCTTTGCTTTTTCAATTTCCATATGTATTGTGTATATGATTTCAGCTTGCAGTTAGCATGTAGCTTGGATACTAGTTTTTTCTTAGAAAAGATTACGTGTACATAAACGTACATGGGCCGGACACAGGGAGGAGGGCGGATGTCCCTCCTTCCCTTCGGCAAGCCATAAAATTAACTTTCACTTATCGGTATTTCATTCTAATATATGATATGTCTGAATTTGATATATATGATTAAAAAATTATGAACATTCGAAGATTCAACGAACATTAATCACTTTATATGTCTTTTAACTATTTTTTCAATTATTTTTTTGTTTGTGTTATACGTTCATAATATATGATAATACATTGAATGAATGATGTCACTCTGTTGTTACACTAGCTGACGCTTCAACCGAATTGTCCATGCGCCCATCTTCCAAAAATTTCTATATGAGTTTCGGGCTTCATACTCACGCGACATATTTTTCACAAAAGAAACAGTCATAACATTGGCTTTTGAAACTAACGACGAAATATTGATTTGAGAAGCTAATGTCATGGAAGGGTTTGTCGGTTTGGGAAGTTGAGAATAGGTGACCCTGATGCTTCATTGCACATTTTTAAATGTGACCAAGATTCTGTTGTGATCCTGGAATCACAAGATAGGAGATGTGGTTAGGTGATAGGAAAGTATGTAGTTGTTGTTAACTGAATTGAATAGGAAGGTAGAGGAAGGAAGGAGAGAAGAAGAGGAGGGAGGGATTACAGACAGAGATAGACGCGGGAGAAGAAAGAGCAAAGGAGGAGAATAGTTTGGCTTATCATTTCACATGCCAGAAAGCAGCCTCTCTTATGACCTTTTATAAGCCTCGGTATGGCTATGTACACAACATTGCTCCACCTATACAAAGCCTTGACTCAAGGCTTGAATTTCACACGAGGTACACAACATTTGAGATGCTAGAGATGGAAATCAGGAAATTGTGTAAGAATGTGAGTTGTCGGCTCCCAGGTGGACATACTCTTCCCGACCGAGATTCTTCCATTTGATGAGTCATTCTATGACTAGATCGTCGTTGTGCAGAGTTTGTAGCCTGGTGTCTGACATTTCTAGCTTTGCCTCCTTGCCGAATCCCACTTTTGACTTTAACTGGGAAACGTGAAAAACTGGGTGGATTTGAGAGCCTGGAGGAAGCTCCACTCTGTAAGCCATTGACCCGACTCTACTCAACACTTTATAAGGCCCATAAAATTTTGAACTAAGCTTGAGATTCTTCCTTATTGAAGTTGAAGTGTGCCTATAGGCCAGGTTGAAGCTTCACATAGACCATATCCTCCACCTGTAATGTCCTGTCTGATCTATGACGGTCTTCCACAACCTTCATTCGAACCTGAGCTTGCTGCAAATGCTGCTACAATTGCTTCAACAACCCTTAATTGTCTTTCCTGCCAAATTGATTATTTAGATCAGACTGAGTTTTAATTCCCAAATTGATTCGAATTTCGATTACTTTCGAGTACTTTGAATTTCGTATATTTCCAGTTTCAATTTTTATATGCTTTGGTTATTTTGAATTTCGCTTAAATCAATTAAGTACGGAGTATTATATTTCGGAACTTGCTAAATCGATTACGTTATTATTTTGAATGTTGCATTATAGGTTTCGAGTTTCGGTATTTAAAATCAAATAAATAATTGTTCCGGAAATGGGGAGAATTGGGTTAAAGTCTAATTAATGCCGAAAAGTCGAAAATGAAGCCGTTTTAATTAATTATTCAAATCCTCAGACGCGTGGTTCCGTTTACCCGTTATGAACTTATGATTAATTTCAGTCTTATAGGGAACCTCTTCATCCAACGGCTGGTATGCAGCATCAGATATAAAATCAACGGCGACGAGATACGCCACGTCACACATCCGTAAAGAGCGGCCCAGTTCTCCCGCCATTTGCACAAAAAGTACACACTTCTTCTAAGACAAAATACCTACCAAAGTACCCACGTGTATCCCTCCTAACCGTCTTCTAATCACCAAAGTCAAGCAATCGCATCCACTGACTTAACATCTCTAACTGCTACGGAGTATTCCGTCCGTTTACTTTTAATTATCTTTTTACTATAGGCGATCCAAAGCGGATCAACACTACAAACAGAAGCAATGGGCCTATAGCTTTTTGCACTGGAATAAAGATAGCAATCTGAAAAGAAATCAAAAACCTTATTGTCAAAGGTGATATAGCCTCGATGTAATCTCCGCCATTAAAATAAACACAATATCATCGGAGATCCTTACAACACTAGAAGAGATCCAGACGCTTACAAGAAACTTCAACAATAATGATAGCGATCCTGCTAAGGAATATATGGAAGCGCTTGATGCTGTTATTGCAGTGACTTTATAGCAAAAGGCTACTGTGACTTACTCACCTGTAACACGGATACACTCTAACTATCTCGGGAGCTATGTAATACTGTATATTTTAGGGGATGATCAAGGTTGAGTTTTGTATGGGTAAAAAGACACCATTTTTTGTAGTATGTACCCAAAAAAAAAAAAAAATCAAAGTGCTGCATGTAATGGTCAATTTCATGCATTAAAGAGATTGCACGAGTGCACATTTTTTCTTCTTCTTCCTTTTTTTAAGAAGTACACTTAAATGGTACATGGTTGAATTTTTAGGCCATCTGCAAATGAGAAATTTTGTTTATTTATCTGACAGGTCATGTTTAGCGGAAAGCAATATATATGCATTATTTTATACAGTTATACTGTATTCATTTGTAATTTATTTCAATTTTATTTGGATGATAAAGTCAGAATCCATCCTTTAATACAAATGTTTAACTCATATTTTCTTTAGTTTTATGTGCCAGACCATTATAAATTGATTAGCTTGCTAAATGCTAATGAATATATATTGTCGTATCACGTATGCATACAAAAATTCAACACGTACGTGCACTTTTTTTTAGTTAGTTATTCATTTATCACAACTAATTATCAATTATAATAAAAAGTTATACATGTTCAGTTATATATTTATTCTATTGAAGTAATTAGTTATTCAATAGTTGCTAAAAAAAAGGTTATTCAATTTTAGTTAAAAAAGTTGAATAACCTTGGGAAATTGTATTGATGATTTCTGATTTAATAATGGACCTTTCTCGATTTTAGAAAATTAAAATATGTCACATGTTTAGAGATATTAATAATTTAGCAGATATATTGACATTTTTTTGTCATACAACCACTATCATTTACTCCCTCCGTAACGAAATAATTGTCTCTTTGCCAATTTTCACAGTTTTTATGGAACCTAAAATTAGAAAAGGAAAAAGATAATCTAACATTAAATATAATCATTATCTCCCTATACAATGTACATTTACCTATACAATGTATTTGACCAATACCTTTTCTATATACAATGTACATTTAATTACTATCTAAAAATGAGAAGATTCACTCAAAGAGGACAATTATTTTGTTACAAACAAAATGGCTCAAATGGACAATTATTTCGTTACGAATGGTATTCTTATTCTTATTACGGATTTAGAACTACAAATTCTAAATCCCGTGTTAAAAGGAAGGGAAGGTGATCTGGCAGGGGTGGGGCCCTGCTTCCTACGTCGCAGCATGAAGCCACGTCTACTGACAAATTAATAGCGCGGCAATCTAACGAATTTTAACTTGGGTGATCTTCACTCTTCATTTTCCAATTAGATTAGAGAAGTCTTAATTAACACGTATCATACGGATTTTTTTTTAATAAAAAAATACAGTAGTACTCTTTCCTATCTAAAATAATTTTTACTAAAATATGTTATAAAAAGATAACAATAATACTCTATATTTAAAACATCATTCTTTTTAAATTAATTTTAAAAATAACTTCATAGTTTCATACTTATTGCTAATAAATATAAAATTATTTTAAATTTTGATTAAAAAATAAATATTTTTTAGAGTTTAAATTTTTTAAAAGACATGTTATGTATAAAATCAAACATACTATCTATGTTTAATAATATGCTGTCATTTTAAGGTTTGTAAGTTATTTAAGAAACTAAAAAAATATATTAAAATAATAATTTTTTAAAATCAGTTTCATACTTATTAATAATAATTATGAAATTATTTTAAAAAAATAAATAAAAATTTAAACGATACTCCTTCTGTTTGGTATCATTGACTATTCACGCACGATTTTTTAGAATAATAAAAAAATATTTATTTTTATAACAAAAAATTAACACTTTCATAATTATTATAAATAAGTATGAAATTAATTTAAAATTTTTATCAAAATATGTATATTTTATATAGCTTCTGTTATCCTAAAAAATGTATATAAATAGTAAATGATATGGAGCGTATATTTTTTTTTATGGAGTAGTAGAGTATATGAATTGAGTTAGGTAACCCGAAAAAATTAAAGCATAAGAATTTGATTAATGTAAATAAGTGTACGGAAGGTGCCAGCTAATCATATAAAACAGTGCTTAAATATTCCATTATGACTTTGGAATAGTATCGCGATTGCAGCGCATCCTGTAAATGTGCGTTGAAATCGATGCAAGTTTCTCAATTCTCATTCCATTTGCTGCTACCCACTCATCTCCAGCAAGGCAGCAACCTGTTTCCTAATTTTTTATTAATTTTCGTCTAATTCTAATTTTTTTACTCTCTCCCATTAAGAAAAATATGTCGTTTTAGGAATAAAATCTTGTTAAGAAAAGTATATTGTTTTAGGTATTTTTGTGTTTACTTTCCAAAATTACCCTAGTAATAATTACGAATTTGTTAGTTGTAGTTTTAAATAAAGTGAAAAAGTAAAGGAATAGTTAGGGGCATAAGTGTATTTTTGTTTTCTTTTATTTGATTTCTTAAAAAATGTGCAGATGTCTAAAATGACATGTTTTAACGGAGGGAGTAGTTTACATTTTCAGGCCCCAATTCAAACAACAATCTTTCTATCATATGTTCTATGTCCCCGTTTAGTATTGATATCTAGATATTAAGATATCGGTATTGATATGAAGATATTGAGTTCATGTCGATATCGATATCAGTTGATATCAAAATATCGATATCGGTATCAAGATATCGATATCGTGTGATATCTTGATATCAAATTATATTTCCCTTCAAAATCAGTATATTAAATAGATTCAAGTCTGATATCTAGATATAAAGCGATATCGATATCTGGTGATACCAAACACTGATATCGATAAGATATCAATTGATATTTAGGGGATACAAAATACTAGGTATCGATATCACTTTAAGTGGTATTGATATCTAGTCATACCAAACACTACACATCAGATATCGAGGGCTGGTATCTGATATTTGATATTTAGATATCAATATCAAACGGGCCATAATGATATAAGATAAAAATCTAATTCGAGAAAGATTACTTAGTGAATCTTAGGAATCTGATTTAAAAAAAAAGTTAAACTAATTAAAATTTGAAAAATATTCTTAAATTTGAGAAAAACCTTTCAAATAATACTGTAAAATAGTAATCAATGCAAAAAAAATTCTAGGTAAAAAGATTTTTTCCATATATGAAAATTATAAAAATGTATTGAAACCATCAAAATAATGAAATAATTAAGCAATCGACAAATGGGTATTGGCTTCAAGATCACGTTGTCGATCTACTTCTTGCTTACTGCCTATTGTCAAAAAAAAAAAAAAAAAAGACAAATGGGTATTGGCTTGGTTAATTTGTGACACTAATTGCTGGAAAAGGAGATATGATTAAGCTTGTTGAAGTGATGCATTGGTTTTGCCTTTTGACATTTTGCATTTTTAGGTTGCATGAAATGACAAACTGCCAACTTAGTAAGACCTAACTAATTGTACATCAATAATGTCAATGTTCCAAAATTGCACGTACATGTAGTTATGTATAATTGTAGGTGTGACCAAGAGAAGCCAATGGTAATTTATAAGATTATGACTTAACGCGTATTGGATTTTGAAGTTTTCATCATATCTACTATGAAGTCGGCACTTGCGAGTTCAAAGGGGCAAAAAGGGGGACACCATTTGCTGGTCGCTATCCCGCGAGGGTGAGCTAACCTCAAAAACTCAAATGGGAGCAAACAGATGAGCAGAGATAGCTAGCAAAAACGATCGAATCATCACATTGAATACTTATAAGTATTCAATGTGATGATTATATGAATCAAAATTCTTATATATTGAAACATAATATTTCAGTTACTCACTAAATTAGTGAGTAACTGAAATATTATGTTTCAATATATAAGAATTTCGACATATTTTGATTCATATAAACATCATATATATGTTTTTATTCTAAAGTTTGGAGGTTGACAAAGAGTACGTATCTGCAAACCAGAAACCCAAATGAGTTTCTTAATTAAACACAAAGAAAATAAAATTTGAATTCAAATGTTAGGAAAAAGTTTCTTGCAGTGGAAACTATTCTCACATAGGAATGCCATATACATTTTCACTTTATTCTGACATTTTCATTTTATTTAAAAATCCAAAGACACTTCCAGTGTCTGGGTACGGTTGCAGATGCTCTTAGAGCTAGATCACCTAGTAATTTCTTTTTCTTTTATTAAAAATAGAACATTATGAATGAAAAGTAAATATATTGATCCAAAATTTTTGGATGAGATATTATATATATAAAAAAAATGAACCCAAATCTAAAATTTTGTGACGATGATTGAGTTTTAGTCACTAGTAGCTAGGTTGGTAATACAATAAGAGTATACTTAAATATCCCACCTAAATGGCTAAATGTGGCTAAATACACTTGCATTTTTTAATTAGGTATTGACACTTTGACGGTTTGCTTTAACTAGCTACATTATACAGACTTATTGTCATGATTCAATTAATTTAGCTAATGGGTCTAGCCGCTAAACCGTTTTCTTATTGCAATGGGTCTGGCCGGGTATATATGCGTTATTTAGTCAAGTTGGTTTAGTGGTTATGGGGCTACATCCCATGCCTCGAAGTTCGAATCCCCGTGGAAACATGGAGACGTTTGTGAGTGGGAGGGTCAACCCCTTAAATGGGTCTATAGTAACCCAATCCAGATGTAGACTGGGCTAAACCCACTTGAACTGGAAAGGATCAAGAAAAAAAAAAGCTCATACAATTGGTTTTGTGATTAATTAATGATCAAGTTTATCTAGATTATCTGAATCAAGGTTTTAAGGGGTAGAGACCGTAGAGTTAATCGGTACATACCATTACATACCAACCACCGAAGATCAAGATCATATATCAACTTCATCGATTAGTGATAATATTGGTTGATTATAGTTGGTAATGCTTTGACACCATCGTATAGTAACAAAATATGACTCATGCTGTTGGGATTAAAAGTCCCACATCGGTGGTGGTAGACATGATTACTAGAATGTCTTAAATTTTGGGCCTTATTAGGAAAAAGGCTCCCACCTCCTCCAAATTAGTAAAATATCCACCGTCCCCCTTGGCCCCCGTGCCCCCCCTCCCGCGCTCATTTTTTTTTTTTCCAGCTTTTTTTTTTTCCGCGTTTCCAGAGTTGCTGAAACGGAATTGCTGAAACTTCTTTTTTACCACATACGGTTTCAGCAACCCCTTTTTCATTTTTTTTTGTTTTTTTTCCAGTTTTTTTTTATATATATATTTCCGCGTTGCGGAAACAGGGGTTTCAACACATTCTATTTCAGCAACCCTTGTTTTAACTTTTTTTTCCCGCGTTGCTGAAAGAGAGTTTTTTTTTTCATGTCATCACTTCGACACCGGAATAGCTGAAACCCCTGTGCCACGCTCTATTTCAGCATTTTTTTCCCAGTTTTTTTTTTCGCGTTGCTGAAACCGCATGTGCTAATGCTGAAACTCCTGTTTCAGCAACCCCTGTTTCAATGTTTTTTTTACCACGTTGCTGGCTGAAACGGAGTTGCTGAAACCCCTGTTTCTGCACATTCGATTTCAGCAACCCCTGTTTTCAATGTGTTTTTTTTACCGCGTTGCTGAAACAAGGGTTGTTGATGCTGAAAATCCGGTTTCAGCAAAGTCGTTGATGTTGAAACCCCGGTTTTAGATGCTGAAATTGTTGCTGAAATGGTCCATATGCAAACTCTCAACAAAGCAAACTCAATTAATTTATAATATTAATTGCCATAAATTTGTATTTTTAATATAATTTGTAATATTAATTTTCTACCAACAAAAATGCTGAAAATGAGAAAATCACTTTGCAAAAATCCTCTGTGCACATATGCTGAAATACTGAAATTTGCCAAAAGAATTAGTTCCGAAAATTCTCACCCACATGGTCTACAATCCTTACATCCCTCAACACCTGACAGATATTGGTAAATATCCCAATAGAAACACAAGTGTTTGATTACAAGCCATTGATAATTCATTCAACTGTATTAATATTAAGGTAACCACTCAAGAGCAGATAAGTGACTATAAAACAATATCCCTTTGTTTATGTCATTCAACACCTGATGTTTTAAAACCGCGAAATCGAACACAAAATAGCAATTTAAGAATCAGAACGCGAATGGAGCTGGAGCGAGCAGAAGTGAAGAGAACGTACATGTTTACAGGGGATGCCGAGTTTCTTGAGCTTGAGAGTGCGGGTGACGAGCAACTTCTGGAAATCCCCAATCTCACTCTCCAGCTTCGCAGCGTGAGTTTCCACACCTTTCCCTACTCCATTCAAAAACTCCGGAATCGATGCTCATTTGAAGCCTTTGCTCACGGAAATGCTTTGGTTCCATTTCAGCAATAGCGCCCCAATTTCAGCAAATCAGCCAGCATTGAAAACTCAAATCAGATTAGGTATGAGGGAGAACTTGCTGAAACATGATTGTAAAAGTGCTGAATCTGAAGACAGGTGATTGTAAAAGCTCAGATCATAGAATGCAGATTCGAATTAAATTCGGTAAATTGAGAGAAAGATGATTGTAAGAGAGAAACGCAACCAGAATCCCGACCACGGAGACTCCAAGGTGGAGATACGACGAAGCCGCAGAAGGCCCCCGCAATCACCAGGCTCTACTCCTCGAACCTCGATTGTCGTCCTCGTCGTCGTTGGAGAGGAGGAAGGAGGAAGGAGCATATCGATTGTCGTCATCGTCGTCGTTGGATCTCGCCGCTGCACAAAATAGAAGCGGAGGAAACCAGGGAGGAGTGAGCGCGGAGGCGAATCGGAGGAAGAGGCTCAGCAGCAGATCCGGCTTCAAGGTGGCTCGTCGGAGCGGCAAGGCACCAACGCGAGCGGCTCCGCCAGCCCGACCTTCGTCTTCTTCTTCGGAATCGTCATTGTCGTGAGAGCGAGCTCCAATTTGATTTTCCTCCTCGGACGGCAAGGCACCACCACGAGATCTAATTTAGGGTTATGGTAGGGGGGGGGGGGAGTTTTTTAGATGGACTTTTAACAAAAAAAAAAAATCCGTGGACAGTTTTTTAATTTGACCCAAAATTTGCGCCTTCGGCGCAAATTTTCTCAGACAAAAAATAATAACAAAATATGAGGGGAGGTGATTCCTTACCAGTTGACTTTCAGTTTTTGTGCTAGTTAAAAGAGTGAATACTGACCTTATATATATATATATATATATATATATATATATATATATATATATATATATATATATATATATATATATATATATATATATATATAATTAAATAAATCTGATAAGACATCAGTATGATGGTTCGATTATATAATTAGTTGGTAGCTAGCTAGAGAAACGAAATTGGAAAAGAGGGTTCAATGAAACAAACCAGAGAAAACAGACACATCAAGAACACAATGCAAATGCCTGCCGTTGGTGGAAGCCTGGTTCGATTATATAATTAGTTGGTAGCTAGCACAGAGAAAACGAAATTGGTGTGGTGATCCGATTAGCATTGGGGGTAAAGTTATTGATGGACAATCGGCTCTTATGGCTGAAGCGCTCGTGCTCCGTCTTGGGATTATCTACGTACACAAGTTGGATGTCCCTGAGAAATAGAAATAGTCATATCCGATATCCAAGTCCTTCTAAATGGAATAAGTAATGTTCAAATATCTCATATTCCCCGTATTGATAACCGAGTAGCTGATAAGATCGCACATCTTTGCTACTCTACCAGGGGACCAGATTTATACCTTGATTCAGATAGGGTATGTCCATCCGAATCTTTACCTAATAAAAAAATAATAATAATAATTAGTTGGTAGCTAGAAAATTTGGCAGCCTAGTTTAACAATCATGCACTTTCTACCTACGTAGCACTAGACAATATCTAAGCAGCAGGGCATCATGTGGGTCCGTCGTGTGCAAAGCAATTAATTAATACATATTCATCCACAAGCTATTAAGAATTTCTTGGAAATTAAGAGCAATTATAAGTTGGTTTGGGAAAAAACGTACACAAGTGAGCTCCCAACGCATTCAGGAATTACCAATTAATGCATTCATTCATACCTCCCTTTCATAACTATCTAGTCTTAATGTAGGCCTGGTTGGAGCTAGGGGTGCTTGCAAGTGCTAACCCCCATCTGCTGGAATTTATATACATATATAGTATTTTGAGATAGTAATTTATGGGAATGTATGACCATGTAATATACAAAATCTGTAACGGGCAATTTGGTCTTTTCAGCTAGCATTCGTTGGCTTCTGTATAAAGCAGAGAAAGGGCGCCAATTGCAGTTAGATGGTGGTTGTAACAAACACTTTGAGATCTCATTTTCTCCTTCCTCTGTAATGGAGTTTTGCAATTTCCAATTCAATTCCTACTTTGTTTAGCTTCTTCAAATGGTATCAGAGTCATTACGATCTGATTTGTCTTCCTTCATTTCTGATTGATTGTGTTCTTGTTGGTATTAGCTCGAGTTCAGTCGTTTTTTTTTTTCCGGCGAGTTGTGCGGGATTTGTGTTGCGTTTGATCATGGCCGGTAGAGGTTCTTATCAGATTAAAGGGAACAACTTTGCTAATGTGGTTTCTGGTCCTGGTAGAGGCACTTTTGTCGTTGTTACACTGCCTGGACCTGGTGAAGAATTGTTTAAGGCTGAATGATGCCCTTCATTGATTGATTGAGGTGTGTTTAAATAACACAATTACAACTGAATATTCTATCTTAGTAAAGAAGATAATATGAAAGATATCTTAGTAAAGAAGATAATAGGAAAGATATAAATCTATCTATCTATAACAACTAAGATATGCTAAAATATGGTAATTCCCAATACTCCTCCTCAAGTCGGAGCATGGCTGGAATGAATGCCCAACTTGTTCAATAGGAAATGGAATTGTTGATGCCCAAGTGCCTTGGTGAAGATGTCCGCGAGTTGATGTGCGGAGCGAACATGAAATAGAGCAATATTACCAGACTGAACATGATCACGAACAAGATGACAATCGACTTCAATGTGTTTTGTGCGCTCATGGAAGACATGATTATTGGCAATATGAATCGTCGATTGGTTGTCACACCATAAACGCATAGAACCATGATGAGTGACGCCAAAAGAACGCCCTGTATTCGGCCTCAGCAGAAGAGCGGGAGACCGTTGTCTGCTTCTTTGTTTTCCAAGAAACAGGAGACTCACCAAGTTTGACGATGTAACCGGTTAAGGAGCAACGAGTCAGAGGACATGCTGCATAGTTAGAATCACAATAGGCGACGAGGCATAGATCACTATGACAGGAGAGAAAGACACCTTGAGCAGGACGACCCTTTAGATAACGCAGAACCCGAAATGCTGCATCCAAGTGAGCCTGACGAGGCTGCTGCATGAATTGAGCAAGGACGTGAACCGAATAGCATAGATCCGGTCTAGTGATCGTCAAATAAATGAGACGACCGACGATGCGGCGATACCTATCCGGCTGCGAAAGAAGAGCACTAGTGTCTGGAGCAAGCTTGTGATTCTGCTCCATAGGAAAATCGACAGGCTTGGCACCAAGAAGACCAACTTCGCCGAGAATATCCAGAGTGTACTTGCGCTGAGACAAAGTGATGCCGGAAGAGGTTCGTGAGACCTCGATGCCCAGAAAGTATTTCAGATGGCCGAGGTCCTTCTTGTGAAAACAGGAGTAGAGATATGCCTTGAAGCGAGCAATAGATTCAGAATTGTTCCCCGCTATAATCAGATCATCAACATATATAAGCACATGCAGAACCAGATCAGAACGAACAAAAGAGAACATAGAGTAGTCGGCATAGGACTGACTGAACCCAGCATGTCGAAGAGCAGATGCTAGTTTCAAAAACCAATTTCGGGGAGCCTGACGGAGGCCGTAGAGAGACTTTCGAAGTCTGCAGACCCTGTGACTACCATCTGTGGAGAAGCCGGGGGCAAGGATATGTACACTTCTTCCTCAAGATCACCATGTAAGAAGGCATTGTGCACATCCATCTGATGAAGCTCCCAATTTCGGATAGAAGCAATTGTAAGGAAGACTTTGACAGAGACTAGTTTAGCAACTGGAGCAAATGTTTCAGAATAATCCGTACCCTGAACTTGCCGATTGCCGAGAGCAACAAGGCGTGCCAAGAAGCAGAGGAGTATAAGCTAGAATGCACAGGAGTATAAGCATGTGTGTCAACATAATGAGCTAAGGGATAAGGCGTACCTGACGACGTGACGGAAGCAGGAGAAGCCGAAATAGGATCAACCTTGCGAATGGTGTGACACACATAGTCCTTGAGAATGACCGATGGGGTATGTGTTCGAGTGGATCGGCGAGGGGGCGGCAGCGGAGGCTGGGCAGCCGGTTGTGGTTCGTCCGGGGCATCATCGGTGGTGGGGTTAGGGTATGTGGGAGACTCAGGAGAGGGTGACATTGACAGAGGAAAGGGAAAGACATCCTCATGAAAGACAACATCTCGAGAGACAAAAAACTGGTGTGCTGCAAGATCATAGAGACGCCAACCTTTCTGACAGAAGGGATACCCAACAAATAAGCATCTTTGGCTGCGAGGGGAAAATTTGTTTGTGGAGCGAGGGATGACAGACGCATAGCAAAGACAACTGAAGACTCTAATATGTGTGTAATCAGGGGGCTTATTGAATAGACATTGATAAGGGGTTTTACCTTTAAGGACAGAGGAGGGGGTGAGATTGATGAGAAAACAAGCGGTAAGAGTGCACTCACCCCAGAACTTAATCGGAAGGTTGGCTTGGAACAACAAGGCTCGAGCAACATTGAGGATATGACGATGTTTACGCTCAACCCGACCATTCTGTTGAGGTGTAGCAACGCAAGAAGATTCAAAGAGAATGCCATGATCTGCAAAGAATGATCGCAGAGCAAGAAATTCGGAACCATTATCGCTGCGAACACACTTAATAGTTTTGTGAAACTGAGTGACAGTAAGAGAACAGAATTGTTGAAGGAGTCGAGAGACTTCAGACTTGTGTACCATAAGATATACCTAGGTGGCACGAGAGAAGTCGTCAACAATGGTTAGAAAATAAGAAGCCCTAGAAGAGGACGGAACATGGCAGGTCCCCAAATATCACAATGAATCAAATCAAAAGGTGTTGAAGCATTTGACAGACTAATAGGAAAAGACAGACGTGTTTGTTTGGCCTTGTAGCATACATCACAAGGAACATTATTATTTGGTAAAACTGAACTAGAAGTTTTGCAAAATGAAGAAATCAAATAGTATGACGGATGCCCGAGACGCTGATGCCAAAGTAAGGGGGACTCGGCTTGGGTGGTGTGGCAAGCAGAGGTGACGGTGGTGGTGAGAGGAGGCGCCCAGCATAGCCAATAGATCCTATTCCGAGCTTCACCCACTCCAATCAGCGTCCTCGAAGTGCGGTCCTGTATCACACAGAGCTTATCAGTCAAGGTAACAACACATCGTAGATCGGCAGTCAAGCAACCAAGAGAGATTAAATGACAGGTAAACCCAGGAACAAACAATGTAGTGATATCAAAAGAGTCACAGATAGAGATGGAGCCAGCCTTATTAGCCGAAACAACAGATCCATCCGGGTATTTGATACGCCAATCATCAACTGGATGAACATTCCGAAGCAAGCTGTAGTCCCCTGTCATGTGGATCGATGCACCACTATCAAGAATCCAAGAAGTAGAAGAAATACCTGCTAGAGTATCGGTCCTGGATTTAGAATTAAATTTCTGAAACGTATCAAGCATGTGATCCCATTGCTCGTTAGAGATGGTGATGCCCGGACGATCAGCAGCAGTGATAGACTGAGAGCCAGACGCAGCAGGACCACTAGTGAGGACGGAGTTTACGGCAGCAGCCTTGCCACGACCCCTTCCGGCGCCGAAATCAGAAGACGCCGGAGCGAGAGGCTGTTTGTTCCGAGGCGGCGGTACGCCAGTGACGGGATCAGCAACGCCTCTCCCATTGTTCCATCGTTCCGGATAGCCGACGATTTTAAAGCAGGCGGCACTGTCATGTCCTGTCTTGTTGCAGTGGACACAGAAAAGAGATTTCTTATCGACAGTACCTGAGGATGGGCGAGGCTGTCGGCGCTGAGCAGCGAAGGCAAGCGCATCCATGACCGATTGAGGAGTAGTGCGCATAGAAAGCATCCGCTCCTCCTGGACAGCAAGAGAGTGCACCTTGTTGAGTGTCGGTAAGGTATCTTGAGCGACAATGGTGGAACGCAGAGTTCCATAGCCGAGGTCATCAAGCTCCATCAAGAATTGATGAGTGCGCTCCTCCTGACGCTCCTTGGCGTGATTTCCGCAGGTGCAGGCCCGGGGTGTAAGGTGGCTGTCAAGCTCGTTCCAGAGCTTCGTGAGACGACCGAAGTAGGTGGCGACGGACTGACCGTCTTGATGACATCGAGCAATCTCATATCGTAGTTGAAGGATGCGAGGACCATTGCCAATAGAGAACCACTGAGAAAGATCATCCCAGAGTTCCTTGACAGTAGAGAAATAGGTAACGGTGGAGCGAAGAGAAGGCTCAATCGATTGAGTAATCCAACCGATCAGCATGGCATTGACGGGGCGCCAGTACTGGGAATCGGTAGAGGTGGCTGTCGACTGGGTAATAGAGCCATCAATGAATCCGTCTTTACGCTTCGCAGAGAAGGCGTTTTTCATGGCGACGGTCCATTCTTGATAGTTGTCTCCTTTGAGAACCACCGTTCAAATAGAGAGACCAGGGTGATCGGAAGGATGAAGATAGTAGGGAGAGGTCGGGGTGAGAGCTGCAGGAGTAGACATAGCAGCGGCGGCGAGAGGGTTTGGGTAAGGCCAGTAGAGGTGGTGGGAGAGGCCGGTGTAGGAGGCGGCGGCGGTGAAGAAGAGCCTACGGCTAGGGTTAGGTTAGAGGATCTAAAGAAAGCCTGATACGATGAAGAATTGTTTAAGGCTGAATGATGTCCTTCTTTGATTGATTGAAGTGTGTTTAAATAACACAATTACAACTGAATATTTTATCTTAGTATAAAGAAGATAATAGGAAAGATATCTTAGTAAAGAAGGTAATAGGAAAGATATAAATCTATCTATCTATAACAACTAAGATATGCTAAAATATGGTAATTCCCAATACCTGGTGCAACTGGCAGGGGCTTCCATGGCGGCCCTCAGGGTATGCAATTTGGGGATTCTTCTCAAGGTATGACTTCAGTGCACTACAATCCTTAGTAGGATATCCTCCGGGGCAGAAGGCATACAAGCTTTATGATTTAGATAAAAGAGTTGTGATCATTAGTAGACATGTGAAGTTTGTTGAATATGTTTTTCCATTCAAAAGTTCATCTCAATCTCCATCACCATCACTTTTTCCTTTGGAGAATAGAGAGTTTGATGATGATGGGTTGATTGTTATTCCTCAACCAATCATCGCCTCTCTAAATCGTGCCCAAGAGCCTTCTATTGTTGAGTCTCCTGCAGCACTGCTCAGGGATTCATCAGACTCTTTTGATAGTGATCATGCTATTTCTTCTGCTCCAAGCCATGATTCTTCATCTTCTATTGAGTCCATCAACAATCATCCTTCATCTCTTCTTCCTAAGAGACTGATGAAGCTTCCATGTCGTTTCAAGGATTACATTTATTCAGGCATCCTTTCTAGAGGCACAACTATGACAGATGAGTCATTCTCTCAATCCTTTGTTGTCTTCTCTATACAAATTAAAATTTAGTTCATCTGTCTACCGCATATGTTCAATCTTTGGCAAATGTTTGTGATGTGTTTGAAACAAATAGTTATGTTCAAGCGAAAAGGTATTGATGAGTGGGAACAAGCTATGAAAAGTGAGTTGCTAGCTCTTTAAAGGAGTAATACTTAGTCTGTTACTTCTCTCCCTTCTGATAAAAAGGCAATTGGATCCAAATGGATTTTCAAGATCAAGTATAGGCATGATGGTTTGATTGAAAGGTATAAGGCTAGGTTGGTAGTTAAGGGTTATAATCAGGTCAAGGACAAGGATTATAAACAAACTTTCTCCCCTATTGCAAAGTTGTCAATAGTTAGGGTCATATCAGCCTTAACATCTACTAATGGTTGGGTTTTGCATGAGCTAGACGTCAATAATGCCTTCCTACATGGTTACTTAGATGAGGAAGTATATATGGGACCTCTTCAAGGTTATAATGTGCAGGATGGGTTAGTTTGCATGCTCAACAGATCCTTATATGGCATTAAACAAGCTAGCAGGCAATGGAATCATGAGCTTACCAAGTTCTTGATCAATCAGTTTAGGATTCTCCTAATCCAAGCATGACTACTCATTGTTTGTTAAAAAAAAGAGGACATGCTATGACAGTAGCATTAGTCTATGTGGATGATATGCTGTTATTAGGCAATTCCTTTGATGAAATCACTCAAACTAAGAGAGTCTTTCATACTTCTTTCACCATTAAAGATCTAGGAGTGGCTTGATACTTTCTTGGGATGGAAATCTTTCGTTCCTCATCTGGAATTCTACTTAACCAGAGGAAATACATTCTAACATCCTTAAGGATGCTCAAATGGAACAATATACAAAGTTGTTGCTTTCCCTATGCAGCATGGTACTCATCTGTCATCCTTGGTTGGAGATCCTATTCTAAATCTTGAGAGTTATAGACGTATTGTTGGCAGGTTGTTCTACCTTACTCTTACCAGGCCCGACATCTCATTCACAGCTCAACAATTAAGTTTGTTCCTACAACAACCATTGCAAACTCATTGGAATGATGTTATGTATCTCTTAATATACTTGAAAGGCAGCTTCAACTTAGCCTTGTCATTCCCAACTTCATCTTCTTTTAAACTCAGTGCATACAGTGATGCAGATTGGGGCAATTATTGTGACATCGGGCGCTCTCTCACATGTTGAGCAGCAAACTCGGATTCGGCAAGAATCTTATTTTTTGGTAGTACAAAGAGGGAATCGGCCCAAAAATTGGATAGGGGTCAAAACGCTTGTGTGTTTCTTAGATTTTCCTTGGTTTCATGGAAAACCAAGAAGCAAAAGGTTGTGTCTAAGTCATATATTGAGAGCGAGTACAGGGCTATGTCTACTGCAGCTAGTGAGTTGGTTTGGCTTCAGGGTCTTCTATCTGATTTACACATTGCACTTTTTCTTCCTATTACATTGCATTGTGACAACAAATCATTTCAGGAATTGGCTTCAAATCCCATATTTCATGAGAGAACTAAACATGTCATAATTGATAGCTACTTTATAAGAGAAATGGTGCAGGAAGGGTTCATCAATACATCTCATGTAGCTTCCCAACACCAAATTGTTGATATACTGGCCAAGCCTTTGGGTGCTCATCAACATCATATCCTGTCTGGCAAGCTTGGTCTCGTCCTTCCTAGTACTTGTCCAACTTGAGGGGGATATATGGGAATGTATGACCATGTAATATACAAAATCTATAAGGGGCAATTTGGTCTTCTCAGCTAGCATTCGTTGGCTTCTGTATAAAGCAGAGAAAGGGCGCCAATTGCAGTTAGATGGTGGTTGTAACAAACACTTTGAGATCTCGTTTTCTCTTTCCTCTGTAACGGAGTTTTGCGATTTCCAATTCAATTTCTATTTTGTTTAGCTTCCTCAAATAATTTAATATAAAGTTTTTAGATAAAAACTAAAACAAAAAAAGTTCATTAACCTTGTAATGAGGGAAGAAAAAACAAAAGTTATTGAGTTCAAACCCTAACATTTCCTCTTTTATATATTTTTTTCTTATTCCTCTTTCAATTAAAAATGGCATAGATAACATAAAATTGCAAAAAGAAACGTACAAGTCATCCTACACTGTAAATCATAAGTCAGTAGGACAAACGATTAACCAACCGGCCAAAAGGAAGACACACATACAGAAGTCTGGAGATCACTGTCGAACACCTTATATTATGGATTCCACTAAGCCATTAGATGTAAATCGCATTTTCATAATATCTCCGAGTATAACAAATCAACCACCGTTCACACATAAAACTTGAATCACAATAAGAAAAACAAAACAAACCAATCCACAAACCCAAACCCAAACCGCACAATCACCATCCAAAGTAACCCCCAAAACCCAACCCCTATCTTATTGTTTTATTTAATGTTGACTAGGACTATAGTACTTTTGTTATTCAATTTATATACACGATAAAAATAATTGAAGTACACCTATGGGCCGGAATATGTGGGGTTGAATTTCATAATCATATAACATATTTGAATTGGGATGATATGTATATATACTTTATTTTGAAAGAATTATTCCACCTTTGAAGTTTGATCCTTGGATTCTACTAGCATATAGTTATTTGACAAAGTAAGAGAATTTGGTAAAAAGGTAGATTATAATTGGTTAGATCGAGAGTCCGAAAAATAAGTCCAAAGAATTATTCCATCTTTTCTTGATCTTCTCTCTATTATTTTAAGTCCTTGGACAGGCAGTTTTATAATTCAGAAAACTACCTACCTTAGTCAAGTGCAGAGGCGGACCTAGGGGGTCCTAGGGGGTCACGTGAGCCCCTCCTCATCCGACAAATTACCTAGGTATATTCTCCTCGTCGATAGCTTTGTTTTGATATATAATACGCCCTAATTCGACATCTGAGTAAAATGTTATGAATGTTTGAAAATTACAGCAATATTAATCACTTTAGTTTTATTTCAACATACTATAATACTTTAATATTTTACTTAAATTGACATTCACATATTATAATTCATCTCGAGAGCTTCGAAACCATATGTTATATTACTTATTTTGAGAATATGGTAAGAAGTTACGTAAGTTTAAATTTTTTTATATCTAGTTATACATTATTACATGTTAATAATGCAATGTTTATTTATTGCTTTTCATATCTTTATTTTTCGTTTTTTATCCTTATTTTCGTATTATATATTTGTAGTATTTTCGAAACCATAGGTTGACACTATTTTGTACTATCGATCACTTTGTGTTTTGCGATTTTTTTCTCGATCTTATTGTCGACTACTATGGTGACCCCCCGCTAAAAACTTTCTGGGTCCGCCCCTGGTAAAGTGTTACTAACTTAGTTGATAAGAATCTGATCATATATTTATCTAATAGTCACGAGTTCGAAAGGGTTCAAAGTGTTTTCCATTGAAAAAAAATGCCACAAAATACTGCTAGCTAGCATATACTCTGCATATATGTATTGTTTATTTCCAATACAGAATCTTCAAGAAAAGAAGTTGGTCGTAGTATATAAATGTAATAGTCTACCTAAAATTAATTTAAATTCACAAAAATTAATTAAAAATAACAACCTAAAAAATAATAATTTATACGATCAAGTAGGTTATAGTTTATGAATTTGATAAAGGATAAAGGCTTATAACTATAAATATACACCAAATAAAGAATATGGCATTATTCCTATGGGTGATCCTTTTTTATATATCTTTATATTCCAGCTTATATATAGTGATTAAATAATTAGTACGGAGTATATTTTATTTGTATATTTATTTAATTCTTTCCTATTGACTTTAATTGGTTTCTTTGAATGTTAATATGTTTCTCTGTTGGGAACGAAACCCCATCGGATAGATCAACATCCTCCAAGATATATCTAACCGGCGATGAGATTTCCATATAATTAATTTGATTTGTTGCGTTTTAGAACGACACGTACCTTAATTTGTTAGCATATATTTTCTTCGATCTATAAAACAAATTAAATAATTAATTTGTTTATAATCGAGTGGCAAACGATAATTACTTGTACATTTTTTAAGTCTGGTTTTTTTAATGTGAAGAAAGATTTTTGACTCTCAATCGACCAATCAGATAAGCTGATAGATAAACTAATTATTATGTACAACCGTCAACCAGAAACAAATGACAGAAAGAAAATTACAGGAAGCAAATGACGGAAAAGAAAATGCAGAAATAAAAATATATGTCATCCTGCACTGTAAAATACAATTCAACATAATACACGAATTGACCAACCAAAAAGAAGGCACACACATTGAACTCTGGGGATTACTAGTGGACGCCTCATATTATGGACTCCATGCGTCATCAGGTGTCGATCACATTTCCACGATAACTCCAAGCATGGCAAATCAAATCATCATTCACATAAAACTTGCACCACAACAAGGACGATAACAAGATCGTAAGTAGACTACCATAAGGGTAAGCCCAAATAGAGGCATATGAGCCAGGACTTATAATAAAAAACAGTAAATAATGAATGGCCACATATACAGAAGAGCGATTGGAAAAGGACCTCAGTCGCCCGAGGCGAGGCTGAGAGATGCTGATTAAAAACACATGCGACGAGATCGGAGTCTGGTCGGGGCTCTCTCTGATGAATTGCAGACGAAGACACCCCACAAGGCTCTAGGTGCACTAGAGGAGACCGGGTCTACGATTTGGATTGGTAGAGTGGGATCGGTAGGCTGGTAGACTAGGTCGGAAGCCACCAAGGATGGTTAAGGGGAGGGGCCAAACCCGGGGAGCGGGTCGTGCCAGTGGTGGAGCCGCCACAAGGGGCTCACTGTTAAACATGCTCTTAAATTCAAAGAACAATCTCAAAAATACTTTAATCACAGTTACCAGTGTTTTAAAAATTGATCTAGTAGACACTTACCAATTTTACCCTACATTAAGTTGAGCGTTGAATGATCCTCCTTACGGCCTAAGATCCACTTAACGCTTTTCATTACATTACAAAAAATTAAACTAACGCAATACTTAAAACCAAGACATTGACCTACTCGCGGATCCACTTGACTAACCATTAAGTATCAAAGATAAATTGTACATATCCATCTTTGATGCGTATATAAATAGAAAAGTGATAAAATAATAATAATAATAAATAAATAAATAATATGACCGGACTTGTGCAAATGCGATGCATTGGGTATTTGGGTCTCTTTCTTTCCACATTTGGACCGACCTCTTTATTCTCAATTGATTTTATTATATTAACATGTAACTGCATTTATGCAAAAACACGTACTAATAGATCAACAATGACTATACAAAGCTTTAGCTATTATAAGCTTTGGCCACATGCTATGTGCAACCTAAAGTGTACAATAAGTTGGGTAACCATGCAATGTACCTTGATTCTTGCTTTAAGTAGGTGAATGAACATGAGCTTAATTACCATTTATTCATTTAATATGTAGTACAAGTGTGCAATTCAAATGCTAATTAAGGCCTTGTTTGGCAATTGTCCTTATTCAATTAATTCATTTCCATCGCATCACAATATCTTATTGTTCATTAATTATGACTTCTTTCTCGGATTAAATTATCATAAATCGATACAACTTGTATGAAATCAGCACTTCAATTAATTAACCCTTTAGAGTTGGATGAATAACAATGATAACTCAGTATCAAAAATGGGGTAGGGGAGTCAGTATGTACGCAACTTTTTTTCTATTAATCAAGAGGTGTTTCTGACAGATCCAAAACAACATAAACAACAAAGATGGACATTGAGAATCACACATAAAAAATAGAGCAAAAATGTCACGAAGAAATGGTAAATTTAGAAGACTGCATAAACCAAATGTTAGATAGAATATATGTATAGGTCCAATTACGCAGTTGTAATTAAGGGGGTTAATTATTTTGTACTCCTATATATATTTTAATGATATCGAAGGTAACCCCAACGGGAATTATTCACTCTGACATGGTATCAAGCTTTCTCTAGAGTTTTTCAAATTTTTACTCTAGCCTACCATCGATCTCTTCATCCTTATTCCTCCCTCTCTGTCGCCGGCCATCATCTCCCTGTCGTCGACTCTCCCTCCTCTCTCCCTTGGCCTCTCCGTCCCCTAACAATCTGCCAACTACCCAGATTCCCCACCTATCTTCTTCCTTATCTCTCTATCAATCCCCTCCACCATCTCTGTCGTCGGCCGTCCTCTCCCTGTCATCGACCCTCCCTCTGTTGGCCTCTCCGTCCCCTGACGATCTGCCAACTACCCAGATTCCCCCTGGGGTTTATTCACTCTGACACCAATGACCCTATACAACACATAAACAGAAACTCAATGCAATCACATCACTAGCTCGAATATGTCTCCTCTAATGGTCCTGATCCAATAGTCATACCTTCTGTTAGTGTCAAGAGTGACATGTCCTGTTGAATAACTCTCATCCAGTTTTTTGAAAAAGATGTCAAAACCATCTCATTTTAACAATTTTTCACATGGTAAAATGTCATCCATACACACATATCCCCGCCCGGATTTAAGTAATTAAACTCCACACCCCCTCCCCCCCCCCCCCAAAAAAAAAAAAAACTCTATTTTTTTTTTGTAGGTACATTTTTTTAGTGTAATAGGATCCAAACCGTTCAAAATTTCATTCCAAATAAATTAATTTCAAATTTATTTGAACTTGGATTGGATTTTGAGGTTTCTATAGTAAGTAAGAGGTCATGAAGTCTAGAGTTTGACTTTGATCCTCTCCTGTTGTAATGGCCTACACTTCAAAATATGATGTAAAAGGATGGTACAAGAAATGTTTAGATAAACTTTCAAAAGGCAATAAGATATGAGCATTAAATCAGAGAACAGATTTAGGTTCAGAAGTTGAGCATGAAACATAGGATTGGAGTTGAAACTGGTACCGAATACATACAACATCAATCAATGACCCAAATCCCGTGTCTTTAATAGGCCCAAAAGGCCCATAGAGTATATATTTTCCCCGTAAGTTTTGTTTAGCTCAATGGGCCTGAGAGAGTTCAATTGACCAGTAATTGGGCTACATTCAATTAAAATGAGCTGGGCCCGATAAAATTCTTGGTATCACACTATCACCAAATCTTCCAACATTGAGAGTATTTTGCACTGTCAAAACTCAAAATATTCATGCCGAGATAAATATTTATGGGTTTTTTTGCTAAGTGGTCATTTTGGAACCAAATTTTAAGTCATAGGACAAAAGGGTGGCAATATTAGGTAAATGTCCATAATTTTCAATTTTGCCCCTGCCCCCTATTTCCCCTAATTTTACGCCCTTCCGTCCCCATTAGCAGATCATCATCTGTTTCCGCCATTGAAGACTCCTTCAAGCTCTCCTCCGAGCTTCCATGGCTGCCTCCCACTCCGAGCTTCCATCGCTACCTCCGAGCTCCCCTCCATGGCTGCCTCGTTGCCTCCTCGAGCTCCTGCCCTGTTCGCCCTTCCTCGGATTTGCTGCCATCGAAGGCTCCTCAGATCTGGGATTTCACCGTCGATCTCTCCCATGCTTCCTTCGACCTCCCCTCCGAGCTTCCATGGCTTCCTCCCAAAATCCCCACTATAAGGACAAAATCTGAGGGTTGAGACATGGCAACAAGGAGGAGCGACTGCCACAAGGTCGCGCCGTCACCAGCCGCCGCACGAGCATTTGCCAGATCTGCATAGTCGCCGATGATTTAGCCCCTTCTTCAAACATCTTCCCGTCGATGTTCAATTTTCGTTTTCATTGATGCCAGTGATTTGCTGCCGGAGAAGCCCTTCCTCCGCCTCTGATTGTGCCCTGCGAGCCGCCTCCCGCAGCTGCACGAGCGGGTTTCCCGGCGCCGATCTGGTGGTTTGGGATGTCGTACGAGCGGCTGTTGTGGCGCGTGGGCTTTGGAGCTGATGATGCTTTTTGTTGGTCCTCCCTTTGTCAACTTTTCCATTACAGTAGCTTTTTAAAAAAGCTGATTTGCTATGCATCTTTTTGAATTTGTTTTGGGTTATTGTTTCACTTTGGTGTGTGACATTGCCGTGTAGAGTAGCTAGGGAACCACTTAGTGGATTTATTTTGTGGAAATTAATATTTTGTGGTTTAAAAGCTGTAATCAAAATAAAAAGAGGTCAATTGATCAAAAAAAAAATAAAAAGAGGTCAATATCTATCGTCACCACTACAAAAATAGAATTATACACTGTCACCACTATGAAAAAGGATCATAGACACTGTAATCAAATGAAAATCATATAGACGTTGTAACCAAAATAAAAACAAGGTTATAGATATTGTCATCACTATAAAAATACGGTCATAGACACTGTAACCAAAGAAAAATCCTATGATAAGGGAAGCAAAAACCCTATAGTGGCTAATGAGAAGCCAAAATAAATGTGATGACAGTTCTCCTCTAATACATGAATGGGTAAGAGGGTCATAGACACTGTAATCAAAATAAAAACAATGTCATAGCCACTGTCACCACTATAAAAACAAAGTCATAGACACTATAATCAAAAGGAAAACCCTATAGGCGTTGGCCAAAATAAAAACAGCTTTATAGACAATGTCACCACTATGAAAAAAGGGTCATAGACACTGTAATCAAATAAAAACCCTATAGGGGCGAATGAGAAGCCGATATTCATGTGGTGACAGTTCTCCTCTAATACATGAATGGGTAAGAGGGTCATAGACACTGTAATCAAAATAAAAACAGTGTCATAGCCACTTTCACCACTATAAAAACAAAGTCATAGACACTGTAATCAAAAGGAAAACCCTATAGACGTTGACCAAAATAAAAACAGCTTTATAGACATTGTCACCACTATGAAAAAAGGGTCATAAACACTGTAATCAAAGGAAAACCCTAGGAAAAGGGAAGCACAAACCCTATAGGGGCGAATGAGAAGCCGATATTCATGTGGTGACGGTTCTCTTCTAATACATGAATGGGTAAGAAGGTCATAAAAATTGTAATCAAAATAAAAACAGTGTCATAGCCACTGTCACCACTATAAAAACAAAGCCATAGACACTGTAATCAAAAGGAAAACCCTATAGACGCTGTAACAAAAATAAAAACAGCTTTATAGACACTGTCACCACTATGAAAAAAGGTTCATAGACACTGTAATCAAAGGAAAACCCTAGGGAAAAGGAAGCATAAACCCTAAAGCGGCTAATGAGAAGCCAAAAGAACATGTAATGTACAGTATTGTTAGGGTTTAGGGTTTAGGATTTAGGGTTTAGGGATACAGTATTGTTTAGGGTTTAGGGTTAAGTCTTTAGGGTTTAGGGCCAAGGCCCTAAACCCTAAATCCTAAACCCTAAACCCTAAAATGTTAAGTACAGTACGTCGTTAAGAGATGATTGTTGTCACCAAATGGAAAACCCTATGACAAGGTAAGCACAAACCCTAAAAGGGCTAATGAGAAGCCAAAATAAATGTGGTGACAGTTCTCTTCTAATAAATGAATGGGTAAGAGGGTCATAGACACTGTAATCAAAATAAAAAGTGTCATAGCCACTGTCACCACTCACCACTATAAAAATAAAGTCATAGACACTGTAATCAAAAGGAAAACTCTATAGATGCTGTAACCAAAATAAAAACAGCTTTATAGACATTGTCTCCACTATAAAAAAGTGTTCATAGACACTGTAATCAAAAGAAAATCCTAGGAAAAGGGAAGCACAACCCTATAGGGGCTAATGAGAAGTCAAAATACATGTGATGACAGTTCTTCTCTAATTTCTAATTTATAGTTTTCTAGATTTTTTTAAAGTAGTGTCACCACAATTAAAAAAAAAATTAAAAATGTAACTACTTTTGTCACCATAATAAGAATAAAGTCATAGAAACTGTAATAAAAAATAAATCATATGATAAGGGAAGCACAACCCCTATAGGGCCTAATGAGAAGCCAAAATAAACGTGGTGACAATTCTCCTCTAATATATGAATGGGTAAGAGGGTCGTAGACACTGTAATCAAAATAAAAACAGTGGCATAGCCACTGTCACCACTATAAAAACAAAGCCATAGACACTGTAATCAAAAGGAAAACCCTATAGACGCTGTAACAAAAATAAAAACAGCTTTATAGACACTGTCATCACTATGAAAAAAGGTTCATAGACACTGTAATCAAAGGAAAACCCCAGGAAAAGGGAAGCACAAACCCTAAATGGGCTAATGAGAAGCCAAAAGAGCATGTGATGTACAATATGTTTAGGGTTTAGTACAGTACGTCGTTAAGAGATGATTGCTGTCACCAAATGGAAAACCCTAGGACAAGGTAAGCACAAACCCTAAAAGGGCTAATGAGAAGCCAAAAGAAATTAGGTGAACAATTCTCCTTCAATATATGAATGGATAAGATAGTCATAGACATTGTCACCACTATGAAAACCGGGTCATAGACACTGTCATCACTATGAAATAAATGTCATAGACACTGTAATCAAAGGAAAACTCTATTGACATTGTAACCAAAATAAAAACAGGGTCATAGACGTTGTCACCGCTATGAAAAAAGAGTCATAAACACTGTAATCAAAGGAAAACCCTACGACAAAGAAAGCACAAACCCTATATGAGCTAATACATGTGGTGACAATTCTTCTCTAATAAATGAATGGGTAAGAGGGTCATATATATACGTTGTAATCAAAATAAAAATAGGGTCATAGGCACTGTCACCACTATCAAAACAAGGTCATAGACATTGTAACCAAGCGAAACCTCTACGAGAAAGAAAGCGCAAACCTTATAAGGGCTAATGAGAAGCCAAAATACATGTGGTGACAGTTCTTCTATAATAAATGAATGGGTAAGCGGGTCATATATAAACGCTGTAATCAAAATAAAAACAGGGCCATAGACACTGCAATTAAAGGGAAAATCTAGGACAAGGGAAACAATTTTTTGATGACAGATTCGTTTCAAGAGGTTTTTTTAATATTTTTTTTGTTTTTTTTACGGGGTCACTGTCACCACTCTTATCATTTGTGACACTCTATAACAAAAAAAAAACCAAGGTCATAGACACTGTCACCACTTCAAAAACAATGTCATAGACACTGTAATCAAAATAAAAACAAGGTAATAAACGCTGTCACCAAAATAAAAATAGGGTAATAGACAATGTCACCACTATGAAAATAGGGTTATAGACATTGTCGCCCCTTATCATCGTCACTACTCTTATCGATGTCACCACCCTATCTATAAAATATAGTACCACATAAATTATTCAATTCCATGTCCACATCACGCAGGTATTGTATTGTACTAGTGAAATATTATTGAAACATACATAGTTGTATTATACATTTTTTCTATGTTTGACAAATGTGGATGTACTAGTGAAGTATTATTGAAACATAGATAGCACTCAAGTTCGGCCCATTAAAGGCCCATCAGAAGCACTGTTACTCTCCCAGGCAAATGTGGATGCCGAACAAATTGACTGTTTTCCATAGATGATTTTGACGATGGCGTTGGCCTTCAATTGCTCAGACAGCAAACCATGGCAACCATGGCGAGAAGCTCTCGGATTATACTCGACCCGAATCGCATCTCTCGACAAACCCGACCTTGTCTCACTCGATGATTTCTATCGCTCCGAACTTCCGAAGACGCTCCCCTGCGCCGTACCTCACCAGATCGGAGCTCGCCACACTCATAAATCAAAAACTTCTTAGCCATGGCAGGTTATCGGCTCTACAAATTGGATCTCTATCAAGTCGCGCAACCTCGAAACCCTTGATTCGGCGTGGAGGCTATATTAGCCAACGTCGACGGCGTCGAGAGTTAATCCTTGAGTGAAATCGCATATTCTAGGGTTCGTCGATTGGAGGACGAGGAGGCCGTTCTCCGGCCGATCTGGATAGGAACGAGGGAGGCGAGGAGGACCGAGGGAGAGGAAGACGAGGAGGACGCAGAAGGAGGACCGGTTTTTCTCCTCAGATCCGATCTCAGGGAGCGTCCTGCCTCCTCGCTAGATTTCATCAGATGAGGGGTTAAATTAAAATAGGGGCAAAGGGGGTATTATGAAAATATTTTAGCCATTTATTAGCAAAGAAAAGCCTTTAGGACATTTAGTAATTGGTCCAAAGGCCGAAATTACTTCAATATTTATTATAAAATTTATAACCAAAATATTTATCAAACTAGTAAAAAAAACTCAGGTTGGGATAAAAAAAGGGGGCAGTTACCATACAAGCCATATTTTTTGTCTATATTAGGAAATTGTCCACCACCTTCTCCATATTAGCAAAATGTCCACGCCTAAAATAAAGTTGCTGAAATCCCTGTGTCTCCATCTGTTTCAGCAATTTTTTTTTTCACTTTTTTTTCACTTTTTTTTTAATTTTTTTTTTCGCTTTTTTTTTCGTTTTTTTTTCGCATTTCCAGAGTTGCTGAAACCCTTGTGCCACCCTCTGTTTCAGCAGTTTTTATTTTCACTTTTTTTTTCGTTTTTTTTTTCAGTTTTTTTTTTCCGCGTTTTCAGAGTTGCTGAAACCCCTGTGCCACCCTATGTTTCAGCAGTTTTTTTTTTCGCTTTTTTTTTTCCAGTTTTTTTTTTGTTTTTTTTTCGCGTTTCCAGAGTTGCTGAAACCAGGTGCCACCCTCTGTTTCAGCAGTTTTTTTTTCGCGTTACTGTTTTTTTTTCACGTTGCCGAAACCGGAGTTGCTGAAACCCCGATTTCAGCACTGCTGTTGATGCTGAAACCCCGGTTTTAGCAACGTTGTTGATGCTGAAATTGTTGCTGAAACTGTGTTACGGGATATAAAATTTAGCCTATGCGGGATTCGAACCCACGTATTTGCGCATAGCAAAACGCTCTACCATTGAGCTAAGAGGCTTTTAAAGGAGATTTAAAGCAAGGAACATCAAAATTCACTGCAGTTCGCATTTCAGCAATTGCTGAAACTACTGAGATGCTAAAATTATAAAATATTGAAATGCTGAAATTAAAAGAGGATAAGAGACAACAAATTGTAAGAACATCAAAGGGAACCATAAACAATTTAATAGGACAACATTTAGATCGATAAGAGTAACACCTAAAACCAAACGATGAAAATCAATCCGAACAAGTATATATAAAATAAAAAGTACCGAGTCCAAGGTTGAGAACATCAAATACGAATGGAGGGAGGACAAAAAAACTCATTTAAGTTGTCCCAATGTTTTGGCCCATCCACAAAACGCTATCATTCCTAATCCTAATTCACCAACTTTACTCGGCCCACATCTTTAGCTAGCCCATCCTCCGATTTTTACACCCCTTCCAAACATTTTAATATGGCATTCTAAACAGCACTACTGTCATAAAAGGATAGAATCCTCCAAATTGCCCCAACCCAAATTAATTCCCCTATGACAACAACCGTAACACACAGTGCAAAACCTAATGAATTGTGACTATAATCAGTACTTGAGTTGCAACAAGAAAGGCATGATGAACATAGTAAAAGATGCATCACAATCATAATCAACTTCTATAACTCATCAAACAAGCTGTGCAAGTAGTTCAACAATGATTTCTCCTCCTCCTTAATTTCAGCAGATCATCAAAAATCAAACAAGGTTGAACGGAAGGAATGTAAAAATCAAACAAGTGCAGGAGAGATAACCTCGTGGTAGTTAATGGTTTTGGCAGCAACAAATTAAGTTCTATCCTACAATTTCAACAAGAAAGAGACTCACCAGACACTTATCAAAGGCTAAGATCAGAGCGTTTGCTGAAACCGGAGATGCTGAAACCGGAGTTGCCTTGTTTCAACACCAATTTCAGCAGCAACCATTAAGATATTCCATTTGAATTTCATTTGAATCGTTCAATTCAAACAAAAACAATTGTTTAATTCAAACAAAAACAATTTCAGCAACAATTATTTAATTCAAACAAAAAACAATGGAATTTCATTTGAATCCTCGTCAAAGCTCAAATACTCTCTAAATACTAAAAACTTTGTCAAAGAGCACGGTCAGAAAGGCAGCAAATACTCCCTAAAACAAGAGTAACCAAGTATAACTTTCCCAAGCGCTTGGCCTCCATGTCCTTGGTGTAGATATAATACTTGTACATCCGAGGGATGCAAAGAAGGCAGAGTAATGCATAGTGTAATTTGAAGAGAATGCCTAAGTGAACAAGTGCATGAACAACAACGAATGCAGCCCCGTATAGGAATAAGAATGTAGGCATAGTGCTCTTATAGTGCCAATCAGGTGAGTAGAGAATGTAAATGTACAGAGGAGCAATTCCCATACCATTGGTGTTTCATCACTTGACTGCAGCCTGCCAAAAAGGAACTATATCAATGTAACGGCCACTTTGTTTCTGCCATTGTCGGTGCCGGCCTCGCATCCATCGTCCGCCCGCCCCCGCATCCATCGCCCTCGCATCCATCGTCAGTGCTTTTCAAGCTCGTCGGCCACTTCGTTTCTGCCTGAGTTTCCGCCGGTTTCACGCTGTACTGTCAGATCTGTGGTGGATGCAACACCACAACCTCCACCTCCGCCTCAGCCGAATCTCCGCCGCCTCCGCCTCTTGCCTGTTGCCATCAAATAGAAAGCTTCTACGGCGGCGAAGCTCTTCGACAACTAGTCTCAATTACAGCCTTCAATTCGGCCATTGTCCACCGCCAGATTGGGATTGAAAGCTTCTATCGGAGAAGAAGAAATCGGAGACCGCTGCGAAGCCGAAGGCAACTGCTGCAAAGTCGAAAGCGAAACCGGCGGAGAGAGATAGATCGGGAGATCGAAAGGATATCTGAGGGAGGAGGAGAAAGCGAAACCGGCGGCTAGGGACTTCGGGCTATGAAGGAGGAGGACAGAGATAGATCGAGAGAAAGGATAAAAGAAGAGATCTGATCTCTTTTTCTACGTGGTGCTGAAACGGATGAAATTAGGGGGTAATTTTGTCTAGAAAATTTTATGTGGACAAAACCCTAATTTTACAAAGGTGGGAGACACTCTCTAAATAGAGGCCCAAAAATAGGCCCGTTGGGCAAATTTTCTCTAAAAAAAGAAGAGTGAAACCACATTTCTATTTGAGAGACACGCTATTTTTTATTTAATTTTTTTTATGGTAAGAAACTCGGTTAGAAATATTAGGACCGCAAATGATTAATTTAATAATTATAGGAAGGATTTATTTGATACAAATGTGGCACATTGAGAAATAAAAAAGAAATGTAATGTTTATTTTACCCGCGCCTTAAAGACACCGGATTTATTTAAAATATTATCCGATTATATATTTGATTCGAACATCATTCTATATATCTAAATACTTATTTACAAAAGAAAAAATGCATAACATAATTGTTTTGAATTTATAAATTAGTTGGAAAGAGATGCAATATAATTAATAAAAAATGATGAAAATTATTTAATATTGTAAGATAAAGTGGTAATAAACCCAAACACACCACATAATATATTTTGAAATACACATTTAATTATTACTACTACTACATAACTAAAAGGAAAAACATAATTAGCTAACATATAATGATAATTAAAATGATTCATTCAAATTTTAATTTTAACATAATAAAAATAATGAAACCAATTCAATTATAATTCACTTTCAACATAATAAAAAATATTAACCTTTACAATAAATTTAAACTATGTAAAAATAAATAATTCGATTATAATTCAATTTTAAAATTGTAAAAAAAAGTTAACAATGTTTTAACACAATAAATAAATATTAAACTTACAGTGAAGTGAAACTACCTAAAAATTACCAATTCATTAATAATTAAATTGATTGCTAAAAAAAAGTCGGATGACTAATTTGTTCTCAATTCAGTTTCTTTTGAGTAATAGACAACAATGATACGGTTTTGTATGATTGAAAGGTTTAAACTTTAATCAAATTCAACTTTTGAATTATTTGCGACTAATATCGCTCTATTGTTGGGTTTAATATGTATTCAAGTATTGATTTGTTTAATAACTTAATTTGGTATGAATAAGATTTAATAGCTCTAAATCAAAGTGAATAATATAATATAATAGGGTTAATAACTTTACATCAAAGTTAATTTAATAGCTTTTTTTATTAACGTGAATTTACTAATTTTTTATTTAAAGGGAATCATTTTGTTAATCTTAAGAAGACCTAAGCTTAAACTCAACAAAAATGTCAATAAAAGGGAAATCCATTTTTGAATAAACAATACTACCTCCGATCCACTATGTATGACGTTTTACCCAATTGCACAGAAATTAAGAAAGGAATTAAGGAGAGCTTAGATATCAATTAATTTCTCTCTTATCAGCCAAATATTAATTGGCATTAAATAGAAAATGGTAGTTGGAGTAGTGCAGGGAAATGATATTGGAGGCAAAAAAAAAAGGTAGACACTAAATACTCCTTAAGTGGAATTAAGGAAGGCTTAGAGTGCAGTGTGGACTCACCTGTTTGAACACTTGCCTTGAACTTTTGTTGGATCAGGCTGAAGACGATGCCAAAGGAGTTCCTACTCTTCGATGGCATTATCTTTAGCACTCCTTTTTTCTTGCTCTGAATAAATTACCTCCCCTGGGAGGGTTTGCTTACCAAAAAAAAAAAAGAGTGCAGTGTGGACATTTCACTAATTGTGTCCTGCACAAAATAATTAAATGGAAAAGAAATTACTGTACGTTGGAGGGAAATTAGTCAAATTACTGTACGTTGGAGGGAAAATTGTAAGTACTATAGGGATTATATTTGAGGTAAAAATTGAATTTGTGTGGGTGGAGGCATAACTAATCTTCAAATAATTTGAATAACAAGAATATGGAGCCAAAATCTACCCAAAAAATTCCATCAACAACACCAATATCTCTATATATATGGGACATTATCATCAAAACATAATCAAACCATGGATTACACTTTCAACACCTCCACCGTAAGGTACATTTTTTGAAACCATGGCCTAAATTTTCCTATCAACAACACATCTTATTCTAAATCAAAGCCCAGAAATCTATTTTTCGGATCCAATTTCAGTGTATTGCCTTCCGTTGGTGCTGGTGGGGCGGCGTCTTCTCTCTCCGTTCCTTGCCTTCGTTTTCTGTCGGCGGCGTCCACCCCGTTCCGGGCTTTCGTCGGTCGTGCCAGGTGTGTTTTCGGCGGCAATGTCCCTGGATCGTCATCATCTTCCTCCTGGCTCCCCTACGTTGGTGTTCCCTCCTTCGTCCGGGCTGAGTTCTCCGGGTTGTGGGTTGTGCGCAGTGGCTACCCTCTCTTGTGAAAATGGGTTGGGGCTCTTGTAGATCGGTTGTTTCGGCTCCGATCGTGCGTGCCTACTACCGTCGTGTCTCCGGCTTCTGTTCTGTGCCTTATGATACCGGTGTTTGTCCTTGTCCGGCCGGTTTGCCTTGCCGATTCTGCTGGTGTACAGTTCCGGCTTGCCTTGGGCCCCAAGTTCATCCCTTTGGGCCCAAGTTTAGCCCGGTGCTGTTGCCTTTGGCCCAGTTTTTGGCTTCGGGCCCAAGGAAACTCCTTGGGCCCGAGGCAGCCCGAGGAAAAAAAAATAGAAAATTAAAAAGGGGTAAAAGGGGAGATATTCCCGGTGGGAATCCTTAGTTTATGGCATGTTGCCAAATTGCTTGTTGGTGTGATTTTTGGCTCCGAGGTCTAGCGGTTATTTGATGCAGTGTTTCTTCTTATTTGTCGACGCGCGAGAGGTCGTGGACGTGATCGAAACCTAAAGGCTCGTTGACAGAGTCCAAATCTGAGGTTTCCACTTAGTTCCCCAGGGATTCCCTGCGTGCCTCTACCAACTGACGGATGGGTTGCCGCTCACTGCTCCGGTTCTTTCATCAGTTTGCTAGTCGTCACCTTTATTTGCACTCTTGTACTTTGGTGATTTTGCCGCGTTGTAGTTTTATGTCTTACTATGTTTGACGGGTTTCCGTCGCCGATTTATTCGGCCTCTCGACCAACCGGGCATGTCCGGTGCGTCGAATTCTTACCTAATCAAAAAAAAAAAAAATCAAACCATGGGTTCCACAAATAACATACCAAATGATGATTTTCATCCCCTTTCAAATGAGAAATTTCCATTTGATTTAAATGAATTTCCAGAAGACTATGTCCCTGAAGAAGTCGAAAGTGAGCTCGAAGAAAACATGGTAGGAGAAGACTCGATTATCGATCTAACTATCGATCGAAGCGATGAAGATAACGAGTTGCACCCAACGACTAACCCAAGTAAGACCCGATTCTCTTTTTTCCCTTTTTGGTATTTTTGCAAATACTCCATCCGTGTAGTGAGTAACTTAGTGGTTCGGTTGGTTGAGCCACTGTATTTTTGTAAATACAAATTTTTAGATTAGTTTCTTTAAATAACTGAGTTACATATATGTGGATTACAATTTTTTTTATCTCTATTTTGTTTAGATATTCGACGTAGCATCGTATCGAATGAGGAAAGGCTACGTATCTATAATGCATTGCTCCAACGAAGTTCGAATGGGAAGTTGCGTCGTCATACAACAACTGAGGTATCGTCTTTGTTCTCTTTACCTATTCGAACAATTCAGCGAATTTGGAAACAAGCTAAGGATACCCCAGTTGGTGTTACTGTCGATGTATCTCACAAAAGAACAAAAAATTGTGGTCGTAAGCGAGTACAAGTAGACTTGTCAAGTATATCTTCTATACCCCTTAATCAAAGGAGGACAGTAAGGTCTCTTGCTCAAGCTCTACATACGAGTTATGGAACAACACATAGGTTGGTCAAGGGAGGTCACATCAGACGCCACTCAAATGTCATCAAGCCGCATTTAAAAGATGAAAACAAGAGAGCACGTCTTCAGCTTTGCATGTCTATGCTGGACACAATTAGTGTACCACCGGAGCCACGATTTGTGGGCATGTACAACATTGTACACATCGATGAGAAATGGTTCTACATGACGAAGAAGTCAAAGAATTACTACCTATTGCCCGATGAGGTAGAACCTATGCGCTCTTGTCAGAGTAAAAATTTCATTAGTAAAGTCATGTTTCTAACTGCAATTGCAAGACCAAGGTTTGATGCTGAAGGGAATGAAGTATTTTCTGGAAAAATAGGAGTGTTTCCGCTTGTGACAAAGCAACCAGCTTTAAGACAAAGTCGAAATAGAGACGCTGGAACATTGGAGACAAAGCCAATAACTTCCGTTACAAAAGAGGTCATACGATCATTTTTACTTGAAAAAGTCATTCCATTCATTCAAGCTATGTGGCCCATTGAGGTTGCAAGGAGTACCATTTTTATTCAGCAGGACAACGCAAGAACACATGTCCGTCCAGAGGATGAGGGATTTCGTGCAGCTGCGTCTTCTAATGGTTTTGACATCAGATTGCTTTGTCAACCACCCAACTCTCTGGACTTAAATGTCCTTGATCTTGGAATTTTTAACGCGATCCAGGCATTGCAAGATAAGGAGTGCGCAAAGACTGTGGATGAGCTTATTCACGCGGTTCATAAGGCATTCGAAGAATACCCAACAAAGAAGATCAACCATGTTTTCTTAAGCTTATAATTATGTATGAGATAAATCATAAAGATCGAAGGGTCCAACAATTACAAAGTTCAACATGTGGGTAAGAATAGGTTAGAAAGAAATGGCATACTCCCTAGACAAATATGTTGTGATCTTGATTTGGTAGAACACGTTAGGAATTTGCTAGAAACCTAGTTTACTTCCCTACAATTTTGTTTGAGTTTGCTAGAAACCTACGTATTTTGTTTGAATTTTCATTTGTTTTTTTTTTCGTTGCTCCATTTGAATTTTCTATTACACCTTGTCTTTTTTAGTAGAGTTGTTTCGTTTGGAAATATTGTCTACATTAGTGACTACACTAGGATACGAAGCAAATGAGAACATTCAAAATACCACGCTAATACGGAGCAACAAAGCCATGTAAATTGGCTTTTTATTTTTATTTTTTTAGGAATGTGATAGAGATCAATCCACCACAATTTCATTACATGGAAACAAAAAAAATTAAGGCAAGCAGTAGTAGACTAAGTAGTCACTCAATTTTTAACGCTCCAGTACATGTTTGGCCAGTAGATACTAAACATCTCCAATACCACTCTACACGTCACTTCATCTGAAATGGGGTCTAATTCCATTGGAATCTTGTTCAAATCGAAGTCTCGAACGACACCACCCCCATCACTCTCTTTTGTCAAATCTCGGTTTTCATCGTCATTCGATTTATCATCACACTTCTTCTCCGTTGAATTCATGACGTCTAGATACGAAACACGGTTAAAAGAAATTCGTGAAACATAAATAAGTAGATTAAAAAATGAATAAAACAGGAGGTAAATTGTTGTACCTTTGAGATTGTAATTCGTATAGCTTGGCTATGGCGGGGGGATGTCAATTCAAAGAAGAGGGTTGTGGAGTACTGCATGCGTAGGTTGTATATAATGGATGAGGTAAATTAGAATTAGTTAAGAGTATATATAAATTCAATGGAGGAGATAAAGAACCTTTCAATTAATGAAAATTAGTTGAGATAATGGATAAATACTCCAAAACGTACAAAACGTCATACAATCTCAAGTAGTAATGAACAACAATTAATACTAGTACAAAGAATTAGGAATTAATGGTTCATGAAAAGTACAAAACGTCATACATATTGGATCAACAAAATAAGTCTTAAACGTCATACATAATGGATCGAAGGGAGTATTATGCAACCACTTTATCACGAGTTTGATCTCGCGCATTGTAAGAGTATGTTTAAGTGCATATGTCTGTCATGTGTAATTGGTTGTTGGATGTATGCATGCATAACCGAGAGGATATATAGTCGATCGTACCACATCAATCGAGTGTATATATATATATATATATATATTATTGACTAATAATTAAAAAAAAGACTTCCAACATATTAATTACTAGACCGATTCAAATTGCAATTTGTGATTCAACTTGCAATTTGTGATTCAATTTGATCTTGCGTAAATGACCAGTGGAGGAAAAGATACCGGCATCAACTTGGCATCGAGAGAGTCCTCCACCTAGGCGTAAAAACTATCAGATGTCACATGCAAAATTATGTATGAAACTACTATAATGTTCGTTGTTTAAGAATTCTTATTTATGCTTTGGGCATTATAGTAGATAAAGAAATCGCCAAACTTAAAGAGACAGGGTATATGGATAATAAATTAGAGAATGACCTAGCCTAGTTAAATATCGCATATAACCCAACATTTTCATAATCATTTCACTCATATGTTTATAAGGAACGTATATTTTTTAATAAATTACCCTCACATGTGAATCACTCCGGATCACTCCAGATGATATTATCAAAACCAATAGCTCAACCAAGGATGCAGAAGCTCAACTCACTTTATCTTCGACACTCTGACTGAGATTTTTAGTGAAAATTAAAATTATGGATTTTAAAAACATGGATTTGATTGTGATAGACCTTCAAGGAGCGAAAATTGATGAAAACGTTCTTTTTAAATCTCACATCCTTGTATCTTACAAGAGAGGTCATGCTATCCAACTATTTATCTTATGTTCAAAAGCATCTGAAAAAAATAGTAAAAGTAAATAAATCTAGCGTACTTGGAAAACAACCCTTATCCTTAGATGAAGAAGAATTTGAAAGAGAGAGAACCGGAGGAGGATGACGAACTCACAAGCACTATCGGAATATGTACCTGGGTGACAGCTCACGAGATTTCCCCCCTAAACTCAGTTTTGACCTATTCTTTCTTGTTGGTTGTTTAAACAAAGTGTTTATATTTTTATTTTCAAATTTGAGTATAGGGTCATGATGAGTTCTTAAGCCTCATCCATAGGATGCAAAACATGGATTTGATTGTGATAGGTCTTCAAGGAGCAACAATTAATGTGGTTAAGCTCCTGCAAAATGTTCTTTTTGAATCTCACCTCCTTGTATCTCACAAGAGATGTCGGACTATCCATCTGTTTATCTCTTGTTCAAGAGATTCTGAAGAAAGTAGTAAAGGTAAGTAAATTGGGATATAATTTTGTTTATTTGGTGAAAAATAATCTTATTTTTCTGCCTTTTTTTGTTAAGTATTAGGGTATAACACAGTTATGATAGGTTGTGATGAGGGAGGAGTCGAGATCAAATTGCATGACAGAGATGCGATTATGGATTTCATTTGTTGCAAGTTGTCATGTGCATATCTTTGTTGAAATGTCTTTCTATTTCTAGTTTCTCATGCTTTCATTGCCTTTTTTTTGTTCTCTGTTTTTTACTTTCTGCTTTAATTTTAGTTTAAATTGGTTGTGTGATTCCCGATTCTAAAGGATGAGCATTTGATAAAGATGGAAATTGCTGAGATTTCTAGGAGATTACTCGAGAAACACGTTAATAAGCATCCTCAAGCTCATTTAAAAGGCTGGTTAGACAATATTGGATGAATAGCAAGGAAAACCAACTAGGGGGGGATTCTATTGAGTTGGGAATTAACCCAAGCAAGGTACAAGTCCATTATAAAACTTCCGGTTGATATGAATATATGTGTTACTAATAACTAGCAATTTGTTCGCAGTTTTTCACGAGGAAAAATGAGATATACAATTCCCCGTTATTTGAAGATTTTTCAAAAGAAAAAATCGACATTAAACCCACTTCAAATTTTGAAGTTGGGACTAATCACTACAAGAAGCATATCATAGGAAATTGGGCAGATAGAATACTTTTCTGAGTTGGGGATCACCAAAAGACGAAGATAGAGAGTACTATTCAGTAGAGGATGTGTATAGCTCGTGTAACAAGCCAGTGCTAGCCACACTGGCTTTGGGGGAGGGGGAGGTTATGGTTTTGGTCTTTCCCCGTGGAAATGGTTTTGAATGCATCTCTCTTATAGATCACTTATAAATCACTCCGTTAAGCTTAAAGGACTTCCCTCCAAACCTTTTTCTTCAAGTCACTTATTTATAATGTAATGAAAGTGATATCGAAAGATCTTCTTAAAATAAAGGCCATATCAACCCCTTGGCTTCCTAAAAGCTAGGCCAAATATCAAATTTGGGGTTTTCGGGCAAACAGGAAAATGTATAAATCAAATTAGAAGGAGATGGAGAGGGAACGGTCTCAAATATGAAATTGTCGGTGGAAGAGGCGGCGGGCGAAGGAAATCGATGGCGGATGGTGGTGCATGGCTTTAGAAGAAGCCGACGAAATCTTCTCCGTCCGCTCTGAATTGAGATAATCGGGAGGAGATGTCTACATATGTGGCCAAACAAAGAGACAACAACAAGGAAATAATCAAAATTATGGTGGAGATGGAAAAGAACCATGAGGTGCTGGAAGATCGACAGATGAAGCAAGAGGTGGAGATTGGTGAAGACGAGAAACGGAGTGGGAGGTGGAGAAGTAATGGCAAGAAGTCCGGAAGGCCGGAACAATACAAAGTTAAAAAAGGGAGAGATTTCATCCGTAGATAACACATATAACGAACGACCGAGATCAATCCGAACCCACACTTTTATAGTAGTATAGAACACTCAACATTATATATACATATGTGTGCCAAAAGTGAATAGAAGTTGTTCTGCATCGTTGTGCCAAAAGGAAGTCTTACTTTACGATTTTATTATGATTTTGCTTTGGTTAAATTAAATGTCTTAGAGACTTAGATTTATAACCACCTTCTTTTCATAAAGTAAATTAGAGTTCTTGTCCTTAAGTATATTATTATGAATCCGTTGGAATAATCATACATTTATTATTTATAATATATACTCCATCCGTTTGATATTAATTGACGTTTTGAGGTTAATATGGGTTTAACTAATTAATTGTTGTTAGCTCTCTAATGTACAAACTCTTTTGCTTTGTGGGCTGTGAATCTCTGATCTCAAATATCAAGGTAAAGAGAGATGCATAGTGGAATTATTTCGGAATAAATAAAATGTGAGGTTAAGCATTAAATTAAAGGTAAACAAAAAGTCAGCAATATACTAAAAATTGAGTTAATTATGGAATGCATTGAGGGACCTCCGTTTGATATTAATTGACGTTTTGAGATCCCAACACACAAATTAAGAAAATACTTTTGGTACAATGTATTCCATAACTAACTCAATTTTTAGTACATTGCTTACTCTTCGTCTACCTTTAATTTAATGCCCCACCCACCACATTTTTATTTTTTTATTCCAAAATAATTCCACTTTGCATCTCTCTTTACCTTGATATTTGAAATCACAACCTACAAAGCAAAAGAGTTTGTAATGCAATATTGTGTATTGTAAATTATATTAAAGGGCTATCCAGCCGAATCCGGAAAATGCTTAATTTTTTTTTTTTTGATTAGATAAAAATTCGAGAGTCGAGACCAGACATTCGGGCAAATTGTTACCTTTAAAATAATTTCTATACTCCGCATTAAACAAAAAAAAAAGAAAGAAAAGAAGAAGCAAGTAGACGTTCGGGCAACGCTGACCGAGCTGCCCAACGCTCTCTCCTATATTTTGACTCCCCCGCTCACTGCACTCACAATCACGTAACGGGAGAGAGAGATCCCAAGCTCCGAAAATGGCCGTCTCCAGCTGCCCTAGGGTTTACCCCTCATTTGAGTGCAGATCCGACCCGGATTTCTCCTCTCACCCCAAGCCGGACCTCCCCGGCGGGCCCGGACGCTTCTCCTGCCGCCTCCGCAAGCCGGAGGGATCCTCCTCTCGCTTCTCCGGCGGCTTATCTTCCCTCGTCCTCCGCTTCCCGCCGAACTTCGTCAGGCAGCTCAGCACCAAGGCCCGCCGCAACTGCAGCAACATCGGCGTTGCGCAAATCGTCGCGGCTACTTGGTCTGACAATTCCGCCGCCGGTTCCTTTGCTCCGATCGGCGGCGGCGCGGCTCTTACTGCTGCTGCTTCCGCCGCCTCCACGGAGCCGGTGGCGGATCTGGCCAGCGGCGGTGATGTGGTGGAGAACGCAGTAGATAAAACTAACGGCTCTGTAAAGTCTTCCTCCTCTTCTTCCACTAATTCTGATTCGCTTGGGAAGCCTGATACGAGTATCCCATTTTTGACCTCCGACGGCAGCATTGCAATCCATGCTGGTAATTAATTAGTTTTACAGCTTTATCGTGATTCATGATTGGTTATTATATTTTGATCCGGTTCATATTCATGGATTCAATGATTCATATTGGTCGCGTGGCTCGGATCTTTTCAAATTTTTACATTGTACTAGGCTTGCTACCGCTTGTTAATTGTTATGACGTATTACAGTTCGGGTTACTTTTCTGAGTTTTCTCAAAGACTAGGAGAAAGATGAAGCTCCATGTTAAATATTTAATACTTGATGAAGATGATGATCACTAATGTGAAATCTCATAGTTCTTTTTTTTTGTTCCCTTTATGCTGCTTCTATGGTGGAATTTGTTTGAATGTCTAATTTGGTGCTTATTAACTGAATATTACTGTGGTTTTGGGTTTTCAAAGGTGAAAGAGTAGGTCGCCGCATTGCCACTGATGCTATTACTACGCCTGTGTTCAACACTTCCGCATACTTCTTCAAGAAAACTGCTGATCTCATTGATTTTAAGGTATCACTTGTGTGTTTTTTTAATTGTGGCATTTTGTACTTATCTGATATGCATGTGATGGATCATCGATGGGGAATATAAAGCTACCTTTACTTTCTTGTAATTTTGTGTTGACCTATGTTCCTTCCGTTCATGAAATTATAGAACTTGCAACTTTGAGGGACCGTGACCTATCTGTTGCTGGTTGCTCATGTAACCATCTCATTGTCTACAGAAGTAGTTTTACTGTAATGAACAATTTGCCAGGCAAACATATTTTGTTTTGCTGAGCTGAGATCCATATTTGACTGTTTTTGTACGTGCTTTTGTAAGTCATAAATGTTACTCTGTATGTGACTCCCTACTCAATAAATCTTCCAGGAGGGACGGAATCCAAGTTTTGAATATGGGCGGTATGGAAATTATACGACTGAGGCAGCTGAAGCAAAGATTAGGTCTGTCTTCAGCTTTGTAATTATCTTATGTATACCTTGATTTAATATATGATGTGTTGACTAATAAGATTGGCGACTCATGGGCAGTGCTCTTGAAGGAGCGGAGTCAACATTGTTCTTGGCATCTGGAATGTGTGCTAGTACTGTTCTGCTGTTGGCCTTGGTTCCTGCTGGTGGACATATTGTTACAACTACTGATTGCTATCGCAAGACCAGAGTGTTCATGGAGAATTTTCTACCTAGAATGGGAATACAGGTACTTGAGCATTGAGTTATTTATCTAGTATATGTTACAAGACTGTAGTTCTTTTTGAGTTTTTTTAATGTTGTGGGAAGGAAGCATGTGCTGTGTGTCTACTTGGTCAGTATTTAACAAACACCTAATAAGGTTAAAATGAAGATACACAAAGAAATCAAACAATATCTGTCACTAGATGCAATTTGGATTGCAAAGCATTTAGATTTTTGTGTGTTTCTGTCTGAGATATCGAGTGGTTCATCTGGCACTGGTTCCTCCACTACAGTGAAAATTGTCTTGCTCTTTTAACCTATATTATACTCCATTTTTACTTAATTTTCTTAAACATCACTTGCTGCATGAAGATGTGAGTATGGCATACCTGCTTCCATCTATTCTTGAGATGATTAAGATTTTAATGTAGTTCTCACTTGGGAATGTATTGATTTTAGTGGCACAAAAGTACCATTTGTATATTCTCAAATCCAAATAAGCAACATTTGTAGAGTGGTTTCTTGGGAGGTCATTTGGACAATTGCTTAATCGTTGTGATTGTTATATTGCAGGTCACGGTCATTGATCCTGCTGATGTTGAAGGCCTGAAGACTGCACTAGATAAGAACAAGGTTAATACTTTTCAAGTGAATGATCATGTGGCTTCTGCTTCCTATTTTGCCTCTTTTAGTAATTTTCTATTTTTCAGTTCAATTTGTGCTCTGAAATAATTACCTGACCAGCATAGGAATATTTCTTTCAGGTTACCCTGTTATTCACAGAGTCTCCAACCAACCCATTTCTTCGATGCGTTGACATCAAGCTAGTTTCAGAGCTTTGTCACAGCAAAGGAGCATTGGTCTGCATAGATGGAACATTTGCTACACCTCTCAATCAGAAAGCCCTTGCTTTAGGGGCTGATATTGTTCTGCACTCAGCCACAAAATTCATTGGGGGGCACAATGATGTGCGTATAATCAATTTTAGAAGCTGTAGTTATTTAGATGTAGCATTTCTATAACTATGCTGGGTACGGTTTTTGTTATCAGGTCCTTGGTGGCTGTATCAGTGGGTCAAAGGAAGTACTTTCTTCAATTAAAATCATGCATCACATTCTTGGTGGCACTCTTAATCCCGTGAGTACAGTGATTTAGAGTATTTTGCATTCATGTTTATCAGAGTAATTCAGTCGGCTCGCCATTTTTTCTTATTTCTTTCACAATTTTCAACTCTTATTCAAAACCAGGTTTTGTTGCTCATGATTGTTGAATCTTTGATGAACAGAATGCTGCATATCTGATTATCAGAGGCATGAAAACATTGCATCTCCGTATACGGCAGCAAAATACAACAGCAATGAGGATGGCTGAACTTTTAGAAGTGCATCCTAAGGTAAGTGGAAACCACTTGTGCTCTTGTTATTTCAATACGATGAACTGTTGGTGAATATTTCTCCAGTAAGATTAGAACATTTTTGTTAGCATTTGGAGTCCTTTTTATGCTTTCTCTTGTGTGTTGCTAAAGCAGGTACAAACAATCCTAGAATCGGTTGGTGGGTCAAGGGGCTTTTGTTTTGAATTTTTAATTTAAAGTTGATTGTACTGAAGATCAATTGTTTTCCAGGTGAAGCGAGTCTACTATCCAGGGCTGCCAAGTCATCCTGAGCATGAGCTTGCTAAGCGGCAGATGACTGGTTTTGGCGGCGTTGTCAGTTTTGAGGTAAAAAAAACGTTGTCGCAAATTCTACGTTAAGGAACTCACTTTTTCTTCTTACTAACTGGAAGAATATGAAATCTTTCCTTGATAATAAAACTTATTGTGGAAACTGGGGTAATTTGCCTGCAGGTTGATGCAGATCTTGATACCACTATAAGGTTTATCGATTCATTGAAGATTCCTTACATTGCCCCATCATTTGGAGGCTGTGAAAGCATTGTGGATCAACCTGCAATCATGTCCTACTGGTAACTAAACCCTGCCACCACTCGATGCTGAGCAATAGCTGTTATTTCGTTACCGTTCTGTTCCGCTGATGATACCACCTGTGGTTTTTTAACAGGGATCTGCCCCAGTCAGAAAGGATGAAGTACGGGATCAAGGACAACTTGGTTAGGTTCAGCTTTGGAGTTGAGGACTTTGAGGATTTGAAGGCAGATATCCTTCAGGCTCTGGAGTCTATATGACGTTTACCTTCTCCTCAAGCAAGAAAGGGCTAGGTTCATCATTTTGCTTTCCGGATGATGTTTCCATCATTCGTTCATGGAATCAGTTGACTGCACTTCTCAATAATTCATTACTATATTGTTGCTGTTAGAGTCTTGAAGAGCATCAATATGCTGCAATGTTGCGCCTTGTGATAATAGTGCGTTTCTGTAGGGAATTTCATGTCACCGTGGACATATTTGGTTCTTCGGATTAACTTCTGTTGTGATCCTTGTTTGAATGCGCAAGATTTTGTATTTTAGTAATTTCTTTCCATCCTGCTTCGTACGAATTGTTTGCTTATACATTGTCGTCTAGAGTGGAAACGAGCACATGAGCCAACTTGGTGCGAAGTGGACGAAAACAAGGATAATAATCAATGCAGATAACAACCAAGGGTGAGCCATGGCTCAATATAACTACCTAGATCCACAAACTTGAGCATTATGGTCTATTGACTAATCCCACAAGCTCTCTTCGACAAGGATCCAATGAAGGTGATGACGCCTGAGCGAGGGGTGGTGATCGTGGAGACGGACATGGATGTCAAGATTAAAGGACATGGATGACTATCCGCAAGTCCTTTCCAATAAGTCATTCCGGAATGGTTAATTGTTGATCTCCCTTGTTGGTAATGCTCACATATTATAATATTTCGAAATCATCGCCTCGACATAGTCAGGGAAATGGTACTGCGACTCTCCATGCTATACGAATAAACTGCGCTTGTTGGTATGCACTTCAATTTTCGCTTTGAAAAAAGTTTTACCATTGAAAGATAAGTTACCGAAGGTTTAATTCTAATTTTAACTGAGCCTATCTTATCCATTTATAAATGCAGTAAATTAAGTTAAAAAATTAAATTCTTATTTATTCTAGAAATAGCAAGCAAACGGCCTAGTGACCGGTCTTCACTCTTCCCTCCATACACCTCGGAAGAAATTTAAATCAAACAAACAAACTCATCAAATCTCAAACCAAAAAGAAAAAAAGAAAAAAACTGATCACATCTTCATCTCGCCATTTGCACTGCCGATCGATCGAATCGACCTCTGAAATGATGTCGAAATCATGGATAAGGATACTGTTTCTAAGCCTGATGTTCCCTTCCTTCAACTCGATGCGATTCGAACTGCAATCGGGCAGCACAAAGTGCATCACCGAAGACATCAAGCACGATTACATGTCGGTCGGAAAATACTCCGTCGTCAATCCCAACGAAGGCCATTCTTTGCCGGACCCCTTCCGCGTCACCGCCCGTGTAAGTCCCCTCTTTTTTCGCAATTCGAAATGACAATATATAAATGAAATTTTCTCGATGATCTAGTTTATTGATCCATCAGACTTTGACATTCAGGTTACCTCTCCGCGTGGCCATAACTTCCATTTTGCGGATATGGTGGAGAAAGGTGAATATGCATTCACCGCACCAGAGTCCGGGGACTATACTATATGCTTTTGGGCGGCTTATCACAGCCCTCCGGCTACTGTCACGATCGAGTTGGAGTGGACCAGCGGAGTTGATTCCCGGGATTGGTCCAAGGTTGCTCGCAAAGGTCATATCGATGTGAGTTTGTATCGATCCCTTTTCGGTTTCAAGGTTGATTTCGTGGTTTTCACATTCGTCGTTGTTGGTTAGGTGATGGAGGTTGAGCTGCAGAAACTGCAGCAAACCATCAAGAACATCCACGACGAAATGTTCTATCTTCGTGAGAGGTACGAAAAAACTGAAGATGCTGCATCATATTTGATCCCGGATGTATGGATTGATTGTATCGGTTTAACGTTTGGTGCAGGGAGGAAGAGATGCAAGAGCTGAACCGAGGAACGAATTCAAGGATGAGAACCTTCAGCTTCCTTTCGATCTTCATCTGCCTGTCAGTTGCAGGATTGCAGTTCTGGCATCTCAAGACCTTCTTTGAGAAGAAGAAACTCCTCTAAAGCTTCTGTACACTTCGAATCCGATACGACAATACGAAAAAAGACAAGGTATGAATGCAGCAAAAGAGGCATTTTCAATCTAGATGCTCAAACAGTTGTGTGAAGGATAATGAACAAAAAATCTGTTGTCTAGCCATAGTTGGATCTTACTAATTCTTTCCTGCATAAATTTCAAGCACATGATTTTGATGTAAAACCATGAAAATTGAAACAATACAGAAACAGGAAAACTTCAGTTCCAATTATAGTTCCAACTGTATAATTTTAGAAATTGACAAGGATTCGTATGTCCATGTTTTCGGATTTTAGGGTTAGCAACTCGCTTATCCAGCGATATACGTCGAGTTATCAGGTTCTAGTAAAGCAACACTCATGACATCAAAATACATTATACATTCAACATAAACAATAGGACTTCATATATGGTCCTTTTTAGACAACACAAGAATTTGGTTTAACCATAACAGAGATGGTGGTGGATAGTAGGATGCAAACAGTAATACCAGAGACACGATAAGAGACACGAAAGCAGACACTCCGCCCTTTATTTAAGGAGTAAACTGTGGCGGAGAACAATTCAGAATGTGGTGATTCATAGCGTTGAACCACCTATTCGTCATCGTAGCCCCCATGACGGTGGTGGTGGTGGTGATGGCGCTGCTTCTTTTCCTCGTCATCAGAGTCATCGTCACCCTGCCATTTGCACATGTAGTATAGCAGTAAGTACACAGGAGAGAAAAAAAAAAGCATTTAGGACTTCAAATTCTATGATTCAATCACTGCTATGTTGGTTTCGGTGCTGTCTGTCTGTTAAACTCACTAAGATTAGTTTTTTAATCTCTCACGGGCACTGCTACCGGCTTTTGCCTCATTGTTTGTCCACATAATTGGTAAGTTCAAGCCTCCACTTTGTTTCTCCTCTCTCAGTTTCAAGTTCTAACAAAATTTGAAATATTCCGAATTGTTTTTGATTCGTTTCTGGACTGAGATAGGGATAATGGGATATGTTTAAATAGTGCAATCTTTGTTTTGCTATCTTCTGTTTCTTTGGATAGGTTCATCTTAGCTTGATTTGTCCATGAATCTATGATGTATCTCAACATCTGACAATAGGTTGTGAACTTGTGATTGGTTTATTTCAGCCACATTCTTGGATGAATTAAGCAAAGAAGAACGAAGATAGAGGAACCAGACATAAACAATTAAATTGCTTAAATCGAACCTATGCACCATACAACAAAACAGAACTTCCAAAATATTTCAGATCTAGTACATACTTGAAGCAAACTACTTGTCAATGAGAAACCATTTTTATGTGTTATGCCAGATTTGCCAAGTTGGAAGTCTTGAATTCCAAATGGCAATCTCACATTAATAGCAATTGGTGACTTTCATTATGTACAGAAAATTGCAACTTAAGGATGATAATCCAATTGCTTAAGGCTCCTAATTAGAATCCCCAAATCACATATCTATAATCAAAATAGAAATTGCATAGCACCCCAATTGAGATATTGCTCCAATTTAGAGTTCACTGTCTAGTAAAGTTCATCCCTTTCAGTTTCATATTATCAAAGATTGTTCAGTTATTTAAATCCAACCCTTCACACATCTTTGACACAAGTAACAAAATCAGTCACATTAGAAAAAATCCCAATTTCATTGCAATAGGAAGTGATCTTCTAGACTTCTACCATGTACAAAAATGCAAAGTTGGCCTCCCATAATTCATCAACAAAAATCAACACAGAAGCAAATCAGAAGGGAGAAAGAAACTCACATATTTCTTGCGGCCATAGCTGGGCTTGTCTTCATCATCATCCCTCTTGTAGCTAGGCCTTCCATAGCCCTCGCTACTTTCCTGAGTCTCATAGCTAGTTGGCCTCCCATAGCCAGATCCATACTCCTCCGTTTCAGTCTTCCTCCCATAACCCGACCCGTAACCGGATCCATACTCTTCTGGCTCGGTCTTCCGCCCGTATCCGGATCCATACTCCTCCGATTCCGCCTTTCGCCCAAAGCCCGATCCGTATCCGGGTGCAGGCTCCTCCGGTTCGGCCTTGCGCCCATAGCCCGACCCGTATCCGGATCCATACTCCTCCGGTTCGGCCTTGCGCCCGTAACCAGATCCATACTCCTCCGGCTCCGGCTTCGGCTTCCTACCATAACCGGATCCGTACTCCTCCGATTCAGCCTTCCTACCATAACCGGATCCGTACTCCTCCGATTCGGCCTGCCTCCCATAACCGGATCCGTACTCCTCCGATTCAGCCTTCCGCCCATAACCGGATCCGTATCCAGATCCATGCTCTTCAGGAGGCTGATCATAACCGCTCTTCCTTCCATATCCAGATCCATACTCAGATCCGAACTGAGGACCCGGCGGCCCACCAAATTCACCTCCCCCGAACTCCGGCGGGGGTGGCGGGGGCTGAAATCCGTAGTCTGGAGCGCCGCCGTAACCACCAGGGGGAGGGCCTCCGTAACCCCCGGGGGGAGGGCCGCCGTAGCCGCCGCCGGGAGGGCCGGGAGGAGGGGCGAAGGGGTGAGAGGGACGAGCATAGCTCTTGTACTCGTTGGTTTGGGCTTCCTCGCAGTAGGCGGAGGGCTGGGAGTTGGAGGAGTAGTTGGGGCGGTCGTAGTCGCTCCGGGAGTAGGAGGAGGAGGACGAGGAGGTGGAAGGAGGGTAGCAGATCTCGTCGGAGGGGGGAAGGGGGCGGCCGTAGGTCAGGGAGATGTCATAGCCGCCGCCGTAGGGCGTCGGATCGTACTCGTCGAAGTCATCGACCTCGTCGCCGGCATCGTGGCCTCTCGGGAAATACGACATCGTTTTGATCTTCTTGATTTCGGTCGGGAGACTCCGAGTGAGTGGTGCAAGAAAGAGCTGACTGTACGGGTGTATTAAATAGAAAGATTTGGGAGGATCTGAACGACGTCGTATCGGGGATGTGATCAATCATCAATGCAGTGTATAATTCGTGATTAGATAAGATTTTTAAATGTAACGGGGAATTGAAAACCGTGTGACAAGTGTGTGATTACCATTCATGTTCATATGTATGCCGACACCCATATAATAAAAAATTGGCTAAATTACATAAAACAACCCATTAAATATCACTCTTTTCACTTAACCACCCACTATAATCTAAATTACATAAAACCACCCATTAAAAGGACCTGTCAACAAAACAACCCAAATGAAAATATTTGTTAGAAATCTATTGAAATGACTAAAATACCTTAAGATATTAATCAAATTTTCAAACGATTGCCACTAATTAACATTACATATACGTAATACTATTAGAAAATTAGAAATTTCTCCAACAATTTGTAAATGTACAAACGACATTATTGACCGAAATCATTCATCTTCAAAACAACAAATAAAGAAAGTGCTTGGATAAGCGCCCAATTCGACCCTAAATTGAGCCCATAATTTGTTGGTTAATCAAAAATCACTTCTTCCCAATCAATACAATAACAATCAATCTTTAGATTTATAGGTTCCAATTTTGAGCCAATGATTCTTCTAAACAATAAATTTCCTTAATTTATAGAGTTAGGAGATTTTAGAAGATTTTGTTGGTGTGAAGTGTAGATGCATCCATAGTCCCAAGTGGAAGTATCTTTAGATTTACAATATGAACTCGTGTTGGCAGCGGTGGTGTTGGTGTTCGAGGTTCTCCGGTGGCGCCTATGGCCCTGGGAGGTGTTGTTCCGGTGCACTGCTAGTGTGTGGGTTGTGGTAACGTTGGTCAAAGCTCGTGTGGGCCCCTCCTGTTGCTTTTATAAAAGCTGCTAGTTTTGCTTCTTTTATTAAAGCTGCCATGTGTGCTACTTTTCTTTTGCCTCTCCTGGGTCATCAGATTTGGAGTGTAAATGTAGTTGAACATGTGGGGTCCTACTGTGGAGTTTTACTTTTGAGGTATTAGAATTAATGGCGGTAGTGCATGATAAAAATTTGGTGGGGTTTGCTTTCTTGAGATTTATTTCTATGGAGTTCGTATTAAGTGGTAGAAATTAGTGGATGAAAATTTGTGGGTTTCATTTTATTTTCGTAATACCCGTGGTTTGGTCTTACGTTTTTGTACTCCTGGCTTTTGCCACCCATCTATATATTTACCTTTTCAGAACAATATGAACTCGTATCGAAACACGTCAAGAGAGCACGACAGCAGCGGCGGATGCAGAAATCGAAGTGGATAGGGAGGTGGCGGAAGGTAGACAGCGGGAGAAGGAGAAGGAAAGAGGACGACAGTGAGACGGTAGCGGTGAGCGAGGTTAGGGGTTTTCAAATCTGTAAGTAGAGGAGGAGGAGAAGAACGAACAATGGAGGGAGGGTTAGGAGTTTTCAGATATGAAATTAGAGGAGGAGAAGGATGAAAAGCGGTGGGGCTGGGTTCAACTTCAGAAGGAGTCAAGGAGGGTGTTTGATTTTTATTTCCTTTTAAAAAGTAAAGCATGTGGATGCTTTTTGAACACTTTTGACGGAAGTTTTGAACACTTTTGACGGAAGTTTTGAAAGTCAAGGAGGATGTTTTGTAAACAAAACCTCTTTAATGGGTGGTTTTAAGTAATTTCAATTATAACGGGTGGTTAAGTGAAAAGGGTGATATTTAACGGGTGGTTTTCTGTAATTTAGCCTAAAAAATTACATAAATATTTTCGTATATACAACCAGGGCGGACCGGGGTCAATTTCAATCCATCATATTTTTACAAAAATAAAAGTAGGTAAAAAAATTAAGAAAAAATATTTAGTTTAGATGTGAAATCTAAGATCCTAAGCTTCACAAAATATAGTTTAGATGCTAACTTTTACCGACCCGGGGAAAAAAATTACATACACACACACACACACATATATATATATATTATTAGGGTATTATGTATTATTATATTTATATATAATTAGGGTATTATGTATTATTATATTTTACAAAAACACCTATATTTACAAAAACACTTATAAATGCGTTTTTGTTATAAATTATATACATTGATTAAAAAAACATTTGCAAATAGTAGCATATAACTTAGTTTATTTGATTAAAAAAATCAGTTGTCAAACATTGATGTTTAAGTATCTCAAATGAAATAACTTTGGAAAAATACTAGGTTGTTCAATCATCAATGAGAGAGTAAATAGATGAACGTTTGAAGAAATTGTCCGCAAAACAAATGATCAACTTAGTAAATAGCGTGCTAATGTAATATCACAACATGGTCGTGTTATCTTAATTGGCTTAAACATGCCTCTAAACTACTTTACACAATGCAAAATTTAATGCTCTCTAGTTCAATTCACAAGGAATTGGACCCGATAAACATAACATTCTTCTAGAATAAAGATATCCAACATAAGTTGGGATAAACATAACATCATGATAATATATGGTCGAAACTATGCTCTCTTATTAGTCTAATGTGGTAGTGGGAAATGGTAAAAGTGTAAAACAATTAACTTTTGGACAGACAATTGACTTACCACAACCCCAATAAAAGCATAGAGGACTGCCCACCGACTAAAGATGAACAAGAGAAAGTGAGTTGCTACATTATAGGGGGACAATGGTGGTTGGAAAAACTGAATGCAAATATTCCACACATCATATTTAAAGACATTATGGACATCCTTCTTTAAAAAAATTATTTCGATGACATAGTATACTGGTGGTCAGATAAAGAAAGATGGTTCAAAATGTCAAGTAACGAAAACGCATGGACTTGGAAAATTAATGCCCTTCAAAGGTAAAAAAATTTCCTTTGGAAGATAGGCCAAAAGGTTTTCCCAACGGCTACCCGCCTAGCTCAAAAGGGTGTAGTTGTACCAACGACTTGTATACTCTGTAACCAAACGACGGAGGACGATACTCGTATCCTTGTAGAATGTCAATATACCAATAACAAAATTTCTTGGGCATTGGATATCCGTCAATCCATTAATAGCTTAATTGCAAGTTCGAGGGAATTCACTCCCATTTAATCCTTACTAGGTAACAAAGTTAAGGAATCAGAAAAGGAAAAGTTAGCGTTTACTTCACTTGTTGGACTATCTGGTACATTAAAAACCAAGTAGTGTTTACACAAAAAGCACTACCAAATCAGAAGTCAGTCAAGCAGATTTTTGTAAATCATATGGAAAATTGGAGGGAAGACATCCATATACGAAAAAAACACAAAGACGAACAAATCTAGACAAAAGGAGCAATGCAACAAAATGAGGTAACATTCCGACAACAATCCTTCCTATGGAGAAAGCCACATCAGGGCAAGTTTAAACTTAATTTTGATGGATCAACTCTCGATAATTAATAATGACAGCACAATTAGCTTTATTATTCGAGATTCAGATGATTGTCCTATCCAATTAGGATATGATTATATTGGTCGCCATACCCTAATAAAAGCAAAAACATTAGCTCTAAGATAACACAATCTATCGCATTACAAATAAAAAAGGTGCACACCTATGACTCCCAAATTATCATAAATCATTTGAAAACCAATTATAGATGTCCATGAGAAGTAGAACTTGTGCTTGGTTTTGCTCTTCGTTTTGCATCCTCCATTTGACGGTCGTTGTTTTGCCTAATTTTTTCCTTTGAGTATAATGAGTGCAACTTGTTGTTTGTTGCGTCTTTCATTTCATTTTTTTTCCATTGTATGTTTCATCAAAAACAGTTAATCCATATGTCGATCCATCAAAGTCCGTTACTCGATCTCTTGAATTTTTACCGGTAAAATGGTCATAGATAGACCACTTTTTGCAAAACTTTACAAAAATAGCACACACTCTTGCAAATTTGCACAAATAACACAAAACCCAAAATTTTGCAAAAAAGTGTCGGCGGCACAACCTGTTGTAGGGGGTTTAGGCTTCAAAATAAAAACGGAAAAGAAAAGGAAAGAAGGAAAAAGTGGCAAAAAAAAGAAAGAAAAGGAAACAAAAATCTGAAGCAATAAATGCTATCATTCTCTCTCTCTCTCCATTTCAATTCTCTCTCTCATTTTCAATTCTCTCTCTTCATTTCAACCGACGATTTCGAAAAGAAGGAGGTCGAAGAGGATCCACCTCTATCGAAGTGTGGATGAGAAGCGAAAAACGCCGCCGCCGAACTATAAAGGTACGCCCCCTTTCCGTCAACCCTAAATCATTCTTTCTCTTCTCCGTGTTGTGCGAACGTGGGGTGTCGGGTGTGTGGGTGAAGGAGTTGCAATGAGGTTTAGGGATTGAAAGGAAATCGTGGGTTGAGTGATGGGTTGTGGAGGGGTGACAATGATGGGTGCGATTGAAGGATGAGGATGGTGGTTTTCGGGCATGGCTAGGAAAAATCTGCGGTTAGGGTTTAGGAAGGCCGAAGAGATTGACAATGGTGGGAGTTGAAATTGGGATACGAGGATGTTTTGGTGGGTGATTGAAGAAGAACGATTGAGGTTTGAGCCGTGTTTCATTTGGAATTTTTTTTGTTTGAAAGAGAAATTTGGTGACATGGGTTTCAAATTGGATGAGAAAGTATGTCATTCATTCGCCTATCTACGTTTTCTGCAGAATCTGCATAACTTAGGTGACAAGGGTAAATGAACTCCTGCCACGTGACATTTTCAAGGTGACACGTAAATATTGATATTTAAAGGATACTTTTCTAATCATTTCGATATGAAATTAAGCAACGATTAGAATCTGATATGAATTTGAATAGTCTTACGAATACCACATATTTCCTTTGATGTCATTCTCTTGTTTTTTTATTTCAATTTCATTGGTTGCTGGACAACAATGTTGTTTTCTGTTTTAATTGGGCTTGTTTCTAAATTATAAATGAGTTTTGACATACCCAGCTCAACTGATGTTGTTTTCTGAACGCTTTTGTCCACCTTAGTCCGTATGAGTGATGCTAAAAACCTAATCAATGCAGATGAAAGTGTTGGAGGAGGTCGTCAATGGACTATGAGTTGTTAAAGGGATGGGAAGAGTCGGAGGAGGTCGTCAATGGACTATCCGTTGCCATCGGGGTGAAGAGGCAGTTGCTTGCTATTGCCATCTTTCTATGGTAGACTGTTATGAACTTTGTTGGGGTTGTATTTTTTTATCAGGGCGTACTTTTCATACCCCTAGGTTGTTATGAACTTTGTTAGGGTTGTATTTTCTAAACTTTGTTGCACAAAACTCGTAGGATGTTATGATCTCCGTTAGTCAGTAAGTAGTATTTTATGACATTGGTTGGTCAGTACATGTTAGTCTTTTATGAACATCTTATGAACTTTGGGGTTTTATTTACGAACATACTTGGATTTGAAATGTTTGGGTGGAAAAACAGACACGTTAAATCCTTCAAGTGACACGACCATACAAACAGGTGACATGGTTTATTTCGAAAACAAATTTAAAGTAAAACCCCAAACTGTGACACATGAAATCTAACAGGTGACAGGGGTGAATTCCTTACGAAAATGACAGACCCTTAAAATTGTAAATCATCAGAATCAAACAAATGACAAGTGAGATCTAACATGTGACACGGGCATACAAACACGTGACAAGGGTGAATTCCTTACAGAAATGGCAGACACTCGAAACTCAAAGTCATCAGATTCAAACAAGTGACACATCAAATATATCAGAATAAGGAACCGTCCATCCACAAAAACTTGTCAGGGCAAAATACAACCCACCATACATAAAGTTTTTCATATGTACATTGACCCAAAATTACTCCCAAGTATTTACCCCGTTCCCAAAAGTATTATGAGGTTCTTAACCGCTCACCTATCAAAATGGTCCAACCCCTGGCCATAAACTGAAAATGAAAAATAAAACCCAGCTTCTAAGGTAAGCCGTTGGACCACCAATAGAAGAACACAACTATGAACGACGACGCTTCACATGGGGAAACTCACCCGTGTCCTCCTTGACACCGAACAGCTCCAAATCATCCCAGTCTTCTTTGAGCTTCACTTCAAAACCTTCGTCCTCGTCCGAGACCCCAAATTCGATTACGAAGGTTGGCCCATCGTCATCCTCCTCCTCGCTGCTAATGGATATCACCTCCAAACCCTGACCCCTGTCACCTGAAGAGGTATCCGTGTCACTCAATTCAATTACATCCAGACCATGTACCCTGTCACCTAAACATGTACCCATGTCACCTGATTGTTTAACCGTGTCAGTGTCCATCGCAGCCAGCTCCGTGCTCTTCCCTAAGGCAGTGGTCACCTTTTCCTCAGCATATAACACATCATCTAGAGACACGGGGTTTTGTTGTGCCTTAATGTATTCCTCATCTATTACAATCTCAGCCAAATCGTCAACTTATGAGGAGGAAGGTGGCCCACTCAATCGTTCTTCCCAGACATGTTGCTTTACTTCAAAGCCCTCCATCTGCAATGGACCAACATATATCGTAAGGGGCCACAGATATTCTCCACACTTCGAATTTAGAAATTTAAACGTCTCAAAGTCGTCGTCGTCAACTATTATGATCGGATTACCCACTTTTTTCGACTTTGGTACATAAGACAACATCCACTCTTCATATAAAGCACCATCGCCGACCTTGAGACCGATCAGCTTTTTGAAAGAGTTAAAGTCGATGCCCTCTTGTATCATGACATTCTTGTGCGCGTTCTAATTAGCAAACACCCATCCGCCTCTCTCGAACACCAAAGAACCATCGAAGATGAGTGTGACACATACCAAGGCGTTTCCACCTGAAAAGGATACCAGAGATGAGAAGAAATGTTATCAATCAGTATCTAACGCCATATCTGAGGAGTAATTCGCCAAATACACTTACCCCTTGCATATGAGAAGAAAGGTTTCTAGGAAACCAAGGTGACAAGGGGATTCTGATCACTGACATGAGCATCGACTGAAGGCGACAAGTGCTCTGCAACTGGAACTGCAAGCCGACAGCTTGTCTTCAATGGTGGAACGTTCTCCATCTCTTTCTCTAGGTAAATTTATGTTGTAGAAAATGTGAGAGAATAGAGAAAAAAATGAAAATTTTTCTTCATCCTCTATTTTTATACAATATAAAATAGTAAAAGTAAACCCAACATCACATCACTCATCCTCTCACAATTTTTGGCGCCAAAACCCATAAGCCCTTCCCTCCTCACATGTTCCCTCCTCCCTCCAACCTGCCCAAGAGGTCACCATTTTTTTTGATAAAAGTAGACTCATAGACCACTTTTATATTTGTCCAAAAAGTGGTCTATTTATGCAAACCATTTAAAAAATTGGTCTATCCATGCAAAAAGCCCATTTTTACCTTTATTAAAAAATAAAAATAAAAATTAAACGTAGCTCAAATCCAAATCTAAAATTTCATTTCACTTTCACGCTTGACGGTCGACAAATTCCAGATAAATCGAAATCCAACAAGAACAGTTTTTGAATCAGACTCTCGAATTTCAACTGTCTTTCACTCTTTCGTGATTCCTCCTGCGTCGTCTCTCCGCGAACTCCCACTTCCTGTTTCTCCATAAATTCCGAGAGTTGCGAGGCGAGGACCAAGATGGCGATGGCGGCACCAAGAGTACTGTCTGTGGCGACCACCGGCGAGTCCGGCGCATACCGGACGGTGCAAGACGCGGTCGACGCCGTCCCCCTCGGCAACAATTGCCGCACGGTGATCCGCGTCTCCCCCGGCGTCTACAGACAGCCAATCCACATCCCGAAGACCAAGAATTTCATCACGCTCTGTGGAATCTCCCCTGAAGAAACTGTTCTCACGTACAATAACACTGCTACTAAGATCGAACACCACCAGGTTTCAATTCCTAAACCCTACCCGCCGCTTTTCCTTTATGCTTTTTTCCTGATTTTGTTTTTGGCTTTAATTTGTTTGGGGCAATGCGAATTTCAAGCCGGCGAGGTTGATTGGAACGGGGACGTTTGGGTGTGGGAGTGTGATTGTGGAAGGAGAGGACTTCATTGCTGAAAATATCACCTTTGAGAACTCAGCTCCTCAGGTTACTGTCTTTTCCCCTTTTCATTGCACATTATGATTTATGACTTGGCCTTGCTTGATTATGAATTTTTAAGAGTTGATCAATATACCTAAAACTTTAGCTGCTTTATCTGGAACAATGAAATGGATTCCTCCACCGATTGTTTATATTTTCTGCTCCCTCTTATGAATTTGTAGGGATCTGGACAAGCTGTGGCAGTGAGAGTTACCGCTGATCGTTGCGCATTCTATAACTGCAGATTTCTTGGTTGGCAGGTATTCTATGCTTATATCAGTGCGCTCTTATGTAAATCTCAGATGTGTGAGCTCCAAGTTTATATAGTATTTGATTTAGATTGTCAACCATGAAAGATTTGCCAGTTTGCAACCCATTATTATTTGTGCTGCTTGCGTTTGGACAAGATTTTGCTGGCACAGGGGCTGCCGAATTGTATAGCTTGCACGAGTTAGTTTTGTGTGAATATATTTTCTTGATTTACTCTACAGATCTTTCCCTTTGCTCTAGTTTGTTGCTGGTATTTTGTGTAGTAAATCAGCTGCTTCCATATTATTTTTGTAGTTCATCTAGTGAGAGGGGTCTATGTTTTAAGCGCATCATATATTTCATTTCCTCTCGAGTATGAGGCATTGTACGTTGCTAGGATACACTCTATCTGCATCACGGAAGACAATATTTGCGCGACTGTTACATCGAAGGAAGTGTGGACTTCATTTTTGGTAATAGCACTGCTCTTTTGGAACATTGCCATATTCACTGCAAATCAGAGGGATTTATTACAGCTCAGAGTAGGAAATCCTCTCAAGAAACTACCGGATATGTGTTCCTAAGGTAAGGATAAAACTCTTGAATTTTCTTATCGAATCATTATGATGCATCTTTTGTTCCTAACAATCATGTATTGTTCTGCTTTAGCCATTTTAACATAAATTAGAATGAACTGTTACAAAATGAACTTCTGATCAGAATATTTCTTGACTTGTTTATTATTATGATGGCTTCCAAAATGTGCCTTTGATTAATTAGAATTGAGTGACATTTGTTGTTATGAGAAAGAAAACTCTTAGTGGTTGGATATGCAGCTATATCTGTTGATATCTTTTTTTTTTGGTGAGCTATCTGTTGATATCTAGCTCACAAAATAGGAGGTGTTTCCTGTCATAGGCAAGGAATTGTGGTGATACAAGATGTAATGAAATTTCCCATTATTGAGATACCTTTTTCATTGGTGCTTCACATGCTCTGCAGATGCTTCGTGAAGTTCTTATAGGCTTGTAATGTCACAGTCTGTAGGCATGTTTGCCTGCCCTCCAATAAAACAACTACGAACCTGGATAAGTTAGTGCCTTTTTATTTTATTTTTACTTTTAGTTTAGGGGTAGGAGAAATTTGTATGTAGCCATGCCTCTAGGAGGCTGTTTTTGAGGGATTCCTGCCCCATGCGAAGCAATGAGAAAACAATCACGCTATGCTACCATAAATGAACCATTGTTACTTATTAGGCAATGGTAAAACATAGATAACTAAAGTGAATCCAACTGAAGCAATAATAGCTCAACGCAAACTTAGCAAAGTACGAATTAACAGGTGAATAGAATAATCATGTACACGTGTCAAGCCTATAAAATGGGAGACTTCTAGGTAAAATTGGGTAACAAAATCCTATGCAGAAAACCAACAAGATACTACTCCATAGGTTTGGCAAGACAACAAGGCTTGATACTGCTTTTATATAAGCACCTTTTGCCTTTGTTATAGCTTATATTATTAGCATTTCACGCCTTTGCTTATAGCTTATCCAACTGAGCCTTGTAAAGAACGTGTCAATGATTTGTATTTTAGGTGTGTCATCACTGGTGTTGGGAGGCCATCATATACGCATCTTGGTCGGCCATGGGGTCCCTTTGGAAGGGTCGTATTTGCATACACTCATATGGATCATTGTATCAACCCAGTTGGCTGGCACAACTGGAACAATGTTGAGAATGAAAGAAGTGCTTGCTTTTATGAATACAGGTAGTTTGTTACTTTTCCAAATTCTGTGAGACCCTAAATATAACCAGCTCTCTGTTTTCTCCATTTTATTTTTGACCCTAATCTTTCACATTTTGCATAATGCTTCGATTAACAGTTGCTGCTATTTTGATTGTTTTTTTTAATTGCTTTCCTGATGATTTGGTGGCTGGTTTGCGAAAATCAACCCAATGTCTATATGCTTCTTATTCCTATTCCTAAACTTGATATTGGGAAAGTTAATGAATTGACCATAAGAAAGAACATACTTTGGTTCTTTACCAAAAAAAAAAGAACATACTTTGGTTGGTTTAGTTGAAAATTTCCATGTTTCCCTCATTTTTTCAACTAGCATTTCCACACTTTTCACTTGACCTGATTCTCTTAGAATATTTGCTTGAGTCTGTAGTACTAGAAAATTGATGTTTTTAGCTAAAATGAAAGTGTTCTTTGGTGGCAATGCGACCACAGGATTAACGAGTTGTGCTTGGTTGGAATGCTCTCTACTCTGAAGCATCTTTTGGCTTTTGAGAGACAAAAATGCCCTTTTGTTTTTCCAACAGATGTTATAACTGAAATCCGCGGGATTTGTGATGAAATTATTTCATTCATTTACAACTTCTGCTTCTAACCGGGGATCCAACACACTGGGTTTTAACTGCAGGTGTTCTGGCCCTGGTTGTTGCCCTTCAAAACGGGTAACATGGTGCAGAGAGTTGATAGATGAAGAAGCTTATCAGTTCCTCACTCACTCCTTCATAGATTCAGATCCTCAAAGACCTTGGCTATTACAAAGAATGGGCATCAGAATACCATGTTCTGCTTAATAGAGGATCATATAGCTGGCGGTACTCTGCGAGTCCTATCCAACCCTTGAATACGTCCAATGAATTTCTGTATGAATAAATCTGTAATATTCAGTGTTGCCACTTCTGTCTGTTTAACAATGCGACTTTTCGGGCTTTACCTATATTGTGCAAATATGAGATATGCATGATGTTTTAGAGCATCAACACAGGAGTTGTTTCAATAAAGTTATAATCAGCAGTATTCCTTTCTGTCAAGATCACCAATAATCAGAACACGAGCACGACCCGTGCTTGAAGCAGTGAAACCGGCTACGATCCCTGATCACAATTTCCCTGTGATACACTGATGAAGCAATCTTCATAGCCGAATGACAATCTCGGCAAATACGAAGATTCTTGAATATGTAGAGAGGCATGCCTGGTTTGGTGCTTATTAGCCCAAAGCAAACTGCTAGCTTCTCACTGTGACTGAACAATGCTTGCTCTTTCTCCTCCAGTCCTTCCATGGTGCTCTCCCCATCGCAACCGGGGAAAACCTGGGCAGCTGTTTCCGGGACATAACCAGCTGATCTCAACTTCTGTATGACTTCATCCAACTTCGAGTAGATCTCCAGAGCACAAGGATGTGACTTGTCACCTGCGCTGAAATGATGAACCTGCCCTTCGACGTGAATGGAGCTCATCCCAGGGACCTTTCGGATGCCCTTCTCCCTTACAACGCTGCGAAGATGATTCGCCTTTTCCTGGTTCCCGGACAAGGCATACATGTTGGAGAGCAAAACATGGCATTCTGTATTCTCAGGATCCACCTCAACCAAGTGCTGTAACAGTGTTTCAGCCAAATGGAGCTTCCCATAAAATCTGCAAGAGCCAAGAAGAGATCCTAGAATGACTGAATTAGGGCGAATCGGCATCTTCCGGACAAACTCCTCCGCTGCCTCGAGTTTCCCGGATCGACCGAGAAGATCCACGACACAAGCATAATGTTCGATTTGTGGTCTGATGCCATACAAGGTCTCGAGATTGTTGAAGTAATACAGACCCTGATCAACTAAGCCAGAATGGCTGCACGCGTTCATCAGACACGTCATAGTAACTGCATCCGGCCTGACTTCCTTAACCATACGAGGAACCAGCTCCAACGCAACCAGACCGCGCCCGTGCATAGCTAACCCGCAAAGCAAAGCATTCCATGTCACCACATTCCTATACCGCATGTTCCAGAAGACACTCAACGCCACGTTCATCCTACCACATTTCGCATACATATCTACCAATGCGGTTCCTACCATAGGATTCATCTCGTCTTCATCCATGACCTTTATCGCGTAGGCATGAACCCACTTGCCAATCATCGCATCACCGGACACTGAGCAGCCGCTCAACAGCGAACAGAGAGTCACATAGTTCAATCTAATTCCGAAACTAAACACCATTGCGCCAAGAAGTGCAAATGCTTCCTTTGTGAAACCATTCTCCACACAGCCCCTTATCATGATTGTCCAAGCCACCTCATTTTTCTCCGGCATTGCGTCGAACAACGCCCTCCCGCTCTCTACACCTTCCCATCTCACCAAGCCATCCAAAGCCACAGTCCAAGTGATGACACTCTTGTCCTCCATCTCATCGAAAACCCTCTTGGCCGCACCAATCAACCCACATTTGGTGTACATTCCAAGCATCGAATTGCGCACTCTGAGCGTAAATGGCAAGCCCATCTTCACCATTACTCCGATGCCATGCTCACCAGCTCTCGCATTCCCCAACTGCGCGAACGCAGTAAAGACGCAAACCATGGTAGCATCGTCGGGCATCACAGCAAAGCCACGCATTTCCCTGTAAAGATCAAGAGCCTCAACGGGCATCTTCAGATGGGTGTAGCATCCTAGAAGAGCAGTCCAGTCAAAAGCGTCTTTGTGTGAGTGGGGAATTTCGTCGAACACCTTGTGGGCGTATAGTGAGTGACCGCATTTGGAGTACAAGTGAAGAAGGGCATTGGAGAGGTAGGTTTCCGGGATGGATGTGAGGCCGGTTGTGATGGCGGCGGCGTGGAGCTTCTCGCCGTCGGCGAGGGATGCACGGCGGGTGCTGCACCTTATCAGGGAGCGGTAGTGACGAGACAGTGATGCAACGGAGAGAGAGTTGGTCATGGGAACAAGAAGCCTGCATTCAGAATCATTCACCAGGAGCTTAACGGTCGAGCTGGCGACGAAACGACATCGTTTTGATCCTACAACAGAAATGTGTAGTAAACAATAATACCAATGTTTATTGTCGTGCAAAAAGATTAACAAAACAAAATCACTAACAACAATAAAAACAATCCTATTATATATCTCGTTCAAAACAGGATCTACGAGAAGTGACATACATAGAATGAGAGAGAAAGAGTAGAGCCCGGCAAGGAAGACTGATAAGAGTAGAAGGTCATTCCGATTTCAGGCAGCGTGGGCTACTCACCCTGGATTCCGGGATTTCATCAAGGAAAACTGGGACACGTCGAGGTCTGCGCCTTTGGCCCTTCAACAGCTCCGAACGCACCTGCTTAAGTGGAATAAGGAGGTGTTTGGGGATATTTTGGAACGAAAAGCGTCCCTGGAAGGTCAATTGACGGAGGTGCAGGACGAGTTGAGCAAACAGGCCACGATGGAGCTTCTCGGACGGGAAATTGCGATCCAAGCCGAGCTTGAGCAAGAGGAGCTTCTCTGGTTTCAGAAGTCTAGGGAGCAGTGGTTATGTGCTGGCGATCGGAATACTACTTTCTTCCATCTGTCTACAATTGTCCGACGCCAACGGAATAGGATTGATGGATTGAAGGGTGAGGACGGGGTGATGGTTACGGATGCTGACGCTATTGAAGGGATGGTGGTAGCTTTCTTTCGAAAGTTATATAGGATTCCTCCGGAGGAGATGGTGTCCTCGTCTTGGCCATCGGGTAATTTCCCTGTACTCCCTGACGCCGATTGGGCTGCTACAAGGATGCCGGTTACCGATGCGGAGATTGGTAGTGCCATCCGTGAAATGGGAGCCTTCAAGGCGCCCGGTGTGGATGGTTATGAGGCGACGTTTTTCCAAAAGAGCTGGGAGGTGGTTGGGCCCTCGGTTGTTGCCTGCGTGAAGGAGTTCTTCACTTCGAACGTTCTTCCGGCAGGACTTAATGACACGTTAATTGTGCTTCTGGCCAAGGTGTCCAAACCTGAAGCCGTTGCCCAATTCCGGCCTAAAAGCCTTTGTAATGTGTTGTATAAGACCATTACAAAAGTGTTGGTTAACAGGATGAGACCTCTTCTTGATTCTCTCATTAGTCCAATGCAAGGTAGTTTTCTTCCCGGAAGACTAATAACGGATAATATTGTTGTGATGCAGGAACTTGTGCATTCTATGCGGAGAAAGAAGGGTGCTAAGGGATGGATGATACTCAAGGTTGATCTGGAAAAGGCTTATGATCGCCTCCGTTGGGACTTCGTATTGGAAACCTTGGGAGATGCTGGATTCCCAGGAGAGTGGATCAGATGGATAGAGGCATGTATAACCACGCTTTCAACAAGGGTGCTTGTGAATGGCGAGATGACCGCCGAATTCAAGCCGACTAGGGGCATCAGACAGGGAGATCCTATTTCCCCTTATCTATTTATTCTTTGTATTGAACGGCTGAGCCAAGCTATATTTCGGGCTGTTGATAATGGGGAGTGGATTCCTGCCAGGTTGACTAGGGTCGGACCTAACATCTCTCATGTCCTGTTTGCAGATGATATTGTTTTGGTTGCAGAGGCTTCGGTCAGCCAGCTACGTGTCATCCAGGGCATTTTGGATAGGTTCTGTGTAGCTTCCGGCCAAAGGGTGAGTGCAGCGAAGTCAAGGCTCTTCGTCTCGGCTAATGTAAAGAGTGAAGTGGTGGCGGAGTTGAAGAGAGAGTGTGAGTTTGAAGTGACCAGTGACCTTGGGAGTTACCTGGGGATGCCGGTACTCCACAAGAGAGTCACCAAAAGCACCTTCGCTCCGTTGATTGATAAGATCAGTTCTCGGCTTGCCGGATGGAAGGGGAAGTATCTAAGTTTAGCAGGGAGAATTACACTTACGAAATCTGTTCTATCTTCTATCCCTGTTTATACTATGGCGACGGTCGTTTTACCTGCTGACACGTGTGAAAAAATTGACAAAATTTGCAGGCAGTTCATCTGGGATGGCAGCGAGGATAGGAGACGCATGCACTTGGTCAATTGGGAAGTAGTTTGCAACCCAAGAGAGCTTGGCGGGCTGGGTGTTCGGTCAATGAGAGATCTGAACTTAGCTACAACGGGGAAACTCATGTGGCGGTTCCTCGCCAGTAAGGAGGGGGAGGTCTGGAGTGATATACTCCGGGCTAAGTACAATCGCTCCATTGCGAGTGGGGTGGTGGGGACATCCCACGTTTGGTCGAGCATGCTTCAGAGCTCGAGTGTGGTGGTTACTTTGGGAGTGCGTTGGATCATTGGGGATGGGAAGATTGTCCGGTTTTGGGAGGACTGTTGGATCGGAGACCACCCTCTGAAATCTGTGGCAAGGGTGGGTCTGGATGAAGAGACCCTGCAGAGGTCTGTTCGGTCCTATTGGATGGATTATGAGGGTTGGAATTGGGTTGAGTTGGAACCCCTTCTCCCGGCCTCAATGTTAATGAGGTTGGCCTCAATGGCCGTTGATGAATCTGGAGCTGAATTGGATCGATTGAGCTGGCGGGCGTCGCCGGATGGAGATTACTCTATCAAGTCCGCTTATGATATGCTTCGGGGTAACCAGGAGGTTTGTTTCATCGACTCTCAGGTGTTCAAGCGTGTATGGGTGCTGAAGGTCCCCGAGCGTGTTCGATGCTTTGTGTGGCTTGTTCTTCGTGGAGCAATCTTGATTAATGAGGAGAGGTGTCGGTGTCATATTGCCTTCGACCCCTGCTGCAGCGCCTGTCCGGGTCATTCCGAGTCCCTAATCCACCTTTTTAGGGGCTGCAAGGAGATTGCGGGTCTCTGGGAAGACTTGGGCGCATCCTTGAATGACTCGAATTTTTTCATAGCGCCTTTTGCAGCCTGGATTCGATGTAATCTGTTGTCCACAGCAAAATTCATGGAAGAAGTGGACTGGCCGAGTGCCTTTGCAATGAGCCTCTGGTGGATTTGGAGGTGGCGAAACGACTGAGTGTTCGATGGGCTAGGGCGCTCTGCTGATCAGCCTCGCTTTATCCGGACCAAGGCGCTGTAATATGCAAGGTCCTGGAGCGTGCACAGCAACAAGGGCGCCTCTTAGGCCCGACGTCGAGAGGATATTAGCTGGGATAAACCATCAGCCGGCTGGGTTAAGCTCAATACAGACGGCTCGGTATTGAGTGACGGTGGAGCTGGCGCGGGGGGAGTGATTCGTGATGACCAAGGCCAGTGGATGATGGGTTATGTGCACCGTCTGGGCTGCTGCACAGTGCCGACTGCTGAGCTCTGGGGCTTGTTGGATGGCCTCAAGCTGGCTTGGAACCATGGATACAGGAAGGTTGCGGTCGAGGCTGATTCCTTGCTCGTCATTTCGCTCGTTACGAAAGGGGTTGGAGACTGTCATCCGTTGGCTAGCCTGGTGCATCAATGCCAGAGCTTATTGCGCCGAGATTGGGAGACCCAATTGAGGCATGTCTATAGGGAAGCGAACCGTGTCGCCGACTCCCTCGCATCTTTTTGACGAGGACATCCGGGGGAGGGCCTTTCCCCGGGACATTCCGATGTAGGCCTTTGTTATTTATTTATCGAGAGCATGCTCTCGACTTTTCTACCAAAAAAAATAGAATGAGAGAGAAAAGGGATAAGACACACTCTAAAATAAGCGTAAGCACTTATGTTAACGGGCAAGTACAATGCGGGGAACGCTGCACCCTATTAGTGTCCGTCGACTCAGATAGCACTCATCCATTGCACCCTATCATGTGTCAACTCCTCAGTAAATCTCAAAACGGTCAAGTCTTTTCTAATTACATCATCTCAACTCTTCTTTGAGCCCTCTACCCCGATGAACCCTTCCGATATCCAGGTTATCACATATACGCACCGATGCACTAGGATCTTCTCCCTTAAGAGCGCTCCATTCTCTTCATTCAGGTGCCACCATATGATTTTAGGATTGTTCTTGCGTCAACTCCTCTGTAAATCTCAAAACGGTCAAGTCTTTTCTAATCACATCATCTCAACTCTTCTTTGGGCCCTCTAACCCGATGAACCCTTCCGATATCCAGGTTATCACATCTACGCACCGATGCACTAGGATCTTCTCCCTTAAGAGCGCTCCATTCTCTTCATTCAGGTGCCACCATATGATTTTAGGATTGTTCTTGCTAATCTTCCTTCTCCTGCAAATCTGCACCCCTTGAACTCGAACTCTAGCACTAGTAAATGGTGCGGGCCGGGGTAGTCAAACCCTAAGACCGAATAGCCTTGCAATCCTGACATTTACTCTTGTCTCCCCTCCGGACTAGTAAAGTAATCACTAAGAGCACCCACAATGGTGAGACCCACGTTGCATCGGTGTTTCCATTTTGAGGGAAAAAAAGAAAAAAAAAAAGAAAATCAAAATTTATGCAGGAAAGAGAGTATTAAATGTGAGATACAGTTTCTGTATTAAACGTGAGATATAAGGTGTGTTTGGGAACGAGATGGATTTTAGTGGATTTGTAAGATTTTAGGGGATGTGGTAGATGGGGATGGATTTTTTGGGATGGAAGAGATGAAAACTCAACACCCAAATTTTTGGGTTTTGCGTTTGGTTGTATTTTGAATTTTTGGTGGATGGAGTGACGGGCAAAGACCGAATTACCCCCACTTACGCACGTGAAAAGACAAAATTACCCCCAATTCATACCCCTCTTACATTTGCATCAAACCTTGATCCCTAAAAAAATGGCGAAAAACGATCTCCAAGTCGTCGTTCCGAGCTACTTTCGGTGCCCGATCTCGCTCGAGGTGATGAAATCTCCGGTGGCGCTTCCCACCGGCATCACCTACGACCGCTCCAGCATCCAGACCTGGCTCGACGCCGGCAACCTCACCTGCCCCGCCACCAGGCAGCCTCTCCCCTTCGCCGACTTCGTCCCGAACCTCAGCCTCCACCGCCTCATCCACCTCTGGTCCCTCTCTCCTCCCCTTGCTCCCCCTCTCCCTCTCCTCGCCACCGCCTCTACCTTCTCATGAATCGCATCACCACCACCGCTAATTTCAAGGAATTGTCCCTTCATATGTCGAGTTTACTCCATCTGGCGAGGGATTCCAAGGAGAATCGAAATGCGTTGGCCAATTCCGATAGGTTTTTTGCCTCGCTTGTTGATTTGATATGTAAATTCGATCTGGCTTCCGGCGATAATGAGTTTTCGGAGATCGCGTTGTTGGTTCTGGATTTAGTTTTGCGCGATTCAAAATGGAAAGATAAGATTGAGAAACTAGTCTTCAAGAGCGACCTCAAGTGCTTCGCTTTGATTGCCGGGGAAGCGAAGGGGCAAAACGGGGGAAAAACCAATCCCCATCCACCAAACCTCCTTGGAGGAGGATCCATTTCCCATCCCTCAAATCCCCAACCCTCAAACACGCTAAACTCCTACACCCAAACACCGTGGCGGGAAACCCGAGACAAATTTGCCATCCCCCAAGCCCCATACATCCTACACCCAAACACACCCTATAGTTTCTTCGATTGGAAACCGACTTTAGACACCAACTAACTATTTTTTAATTTTTTTTTTCCAAAATGGATACACCCATTTTGGCGGACGGGATCCACTGTCCACTGTCCCATAAGGGACAGGGGCCCGGTGAATTCCCCTCCCCATCCCCAATATAAAAAAGAAAGAAAAATAATTAAAATTTAAAACAAAAAAAGGAAATTAAGTAAAGGGAAAAATATGTGAGGAGGGATAGGGGGACAAGGGAAGACAAGGGACAATGGATCTTCACCGCCATTTTGGGTGTCACCATTGTAGGTGCTTAACAAATTTTGATTTACACTCTTCAGAATAATATACCTAGGGATAGTAATTGGCCTAGAACATCCTATCGGAATCGGGTTTGATCAATTTAGGCTCTGTTTGAATATTCTTTAGTTTTTTAAAAACTTTTATTTTTGATATTATATAGGTCTAAATGAAATAAATATAATATTTTAGTTTAATTAGTTTTTGATATCGGATCTTTCGATTAAGTTCAGTTTGGTCAATTTTGATTGAGTTAGGATAAGTTCATACAGAATCATCTTGAATTGGGTTATAACTAAATCATTCTCAAATAGGTTATTATTGGATCCGATTAAGTTTAGTTTGTGTCAATTTCGATTGAGTTATGATAAATGCAAATCATTTCGAATTGGGTTATAACTAGATTGAACTAAATCCAAATGAGGTAAATAACTAAATATAATCAATTTAATTTTCAATTTCAGTTATTGATAGGTGTGTATTCTAGTAACCAACCAATTTTTTTGGGGGGTTTTGCAAAATAGCCACGAAAATGGGCTGATTTTGCGAAATACCCGCGTTTTGGGACATTTTTGTAAAATGGACGCAATAAAAGGCTCCACCGTCTCTCCACAAGCGCTTTTCTCTCTCCTCCAGCTCTCCATCTCCGGACGCTCTCTCTTTCTCCCTCCCGACCTGCTCGCCGGCGATTGCTAGGATTTCCGACGGATTACCACTCCGACATCATCAAAGCGATTGATTGAGATGGCTCCGGCTTGAGGTACATCTCTCTTTCTCTCTCCGAATTTGTTGCAGTTCCTCATCTCGCGCCTTATCAATCGATCGAAGATCGATTGATAACGGACTCGATTTTGTTTGTGATGGCTGCAATTGATGAACGAAATCTAAAATCTTGTCCTTGTTGTTTTACGTTTGTGATTGATATGTTGTTTTATGTTTTGCACATAACCTGTTTGATGAAATGCTCCAATAGGTCGAGTGACTGTATTTTTACAAGCCGAAGTTTCCTTATCAATCGATCGAAGATCGATTGATAAGGAACTCGATTTTTGCTTCCGACTGATCGATCTTTGCTTCCGATTGTTTTCCTTATCAATCGATCGAAGATCGATTGATAAGGAACTCGATTTTGTTTGTGATGGCTGCAATTGCTGAATGAAATCTGAAATCTTGTCCTTGTTGTTTTATGTTTGTGATTGATACTGGTTTTGATCATTTTTTGCTATATGTGTGTGATTTTCAAGTCTGCAATTGAATATGTGCTTGTTTATGCTTATTTATTCTATATCTCTATGAAATACAGTCGAATCAAGTGATTACTGTTATGGAATGCCTCAAAATTTGCGCCTTTGGCGCAAATTTTGATTGATTTTTGAAGCATCAATTACTAATTATAATCGTTTTTTGCTATATGTGTGTGATTTTCAAGTCTCCAATTGAATATATATGTGCTTGTTTATGCTTATGTATGCTCGTTAATATGTTACATTGGTAAATTTTATTTCATTTTTGATGTATTGGATGAGATTTTGAAGTCTCCTTTTGAATCCATGCTTCTTTATGCTCATTCGAATAATGTGCTTGCACTTTAAATGTAACATTTCTATATCTAGATCAAATACATCCCGAGCAATGTGCTTACTCTATTGATCTAGTTGATTTAATGATATGCATTCCTCACTGTTGCATCCATTATTGCATTTGACAATAAAATGAACTCCACATTCCTTATTACACTTTGATTACTCCATGTCAGCACTGCATTTGAATCATAGAAAATTTACATCGGAGGTGCAAATTTTGATAGATTGTGTTTATAACTGGTGTATTTTATTCATATAGTTGATTGCTCTTGTCATCACTGCACTTGAGTCATAGAAAATTTGCACCGGAGGTGCAAATTTTGTAGGATTGTGTTCGTAAATGGTGTATTCTATTCATCTAGTTGATTTAATGATATGCATTCCTCACTGTTGCATCCATTATTGCATTTGACAATATAATGAAGTACTCATTTCTTATTACACTTTCATTGCTCATGTCATCATTGCACTTGAATCATAGAAAATTTGCACCGGAGGTGCAAATTTTGTAGGATTGTGTTCATAAATGGTGTATTTTATTCATCTAGCTAATTTAATGATCATGTTTGTTGCTGTTGAAAATTTGTGCCTTTGGCACAAATTTTCTCTTCTTGTATTTGCCCTCACTTCCATCTTGTATTTACATATTCACTATTCTTGTATTTGAACTATTGATGCTGTCATCACTGTTATTTCCTTCTCTGTGCAGAGGTAAGTTAATTCTGTTTGGTCTTTGAAACTAAAATTCATATTTGATAGCTTATTAGTATGTCTGACATCCCTATTTTAGTTCATTCCTTTTCTTCATTTGCCTTGATTTTCAATGGTGTAATTGGATTTCTTCTTTGCTCGACAGAGGGACTGCCTACTGATTTTCGAGACCAGGAAGACCACCCTGCAATAGAAAGATTTCAATAGGAGAGTTCAAGAGAAGGATAAAGCATTCAAAATAAGGCTGTCAGCACAATTCTTTGCTTGCAGGATCACTGTCGATCAATTTTTATGAGTCGAGGTTTCGATCTTTTTTTTGTTGAGCAATTCTTCAAGTAGCGTCTTTGCACACTTCAAGGAGATGGGGCACTACTGAGCAATTTTGAACTTTGCCTGTGGATTCTTCAAGGAGCCTGAAAATTTGTAACTAATATCAGTGTCAGCGCTAATTGTTAGTGCTATATTTGTAACTAACATCAGTGTCAGCACAAAATATCAGTGTCAGCACTAATTGCTTGTGCTATGTTTGTTTATTTCTTCCTTTGAATTATTGTGTGCATCATCTTTTCTTTTCTTTTGGTCTAGATTTTGGTTTTGTCTATATTTGATTACGAAGTTCTTTATCCCCCTTTTCACCCCATCATTGTGCGGGATTTGAACCCGCATCATTGTGTGTTATTCACATTTATGTTTTATCATGTAATAAGACAAGTTTGTGTATTCTTTTTTATATGTCAGCACAATTCTGTCATCGGTGCTCATCAAATTTTAGATTTTATCATTATTGTTTACTTAAAAAAACAATACCATGTTAAGAAACAACATGGTATTGCTTCTCAACATGATATTCTTAACATGTTGAGCAAATTTCCACCACTAATTTAACTAATATCAGTGTCAGCACTAATTGTAACTAATATTAGTGTCAGCACTAATTTTCATCACTAGTTGTGCAAAAATAAAGTATTGATGAGCAAAAATAAGAGCATGTTGTGCAATATGTTATTAAGAAAGTATGAAATTATATTGAGAGAAAATAAGAGTCTCGATTGTTGTGCAAAAATAACCTATAGTTGAGCAAAAATAAGATGATTTTGAGCAAAATTTCATCAATCCCCCATTGTTGTGCAATTATTGTCTATTGATGAGCAAAAATAAGATCAGGTTGTGCAATAATCTATTTAAAAAGTATAAAATTATATTTACAAAAAGTAAGATCATGTTGAGACACAATTTCACAAGTCTTAAATGTTGTACGCAAATAAAGTATTGATGAGAAAAAATAAGAGCATGTTGTGCAATAATTTATTAAGAAAATATGAAATTATATTGAGAGAAATAAGATCATGTTGTGCAAAAATAACCTATAGTTGAGCAAAAATAAGATGATGTTGAGCAAAATTTCACCAATCCCCCATGTTGTGCAATTATTGTCTATTGATGAGCAAAAATAAGACCATGTTGTACAATAATCTATTAAAAAAGTATAAAATTATATTTACAAAAAGTAAGATCATGTTGAGACACGATTTCACAAGTCTTGAATGTTGTGCAAAAATAAAGTATTGATGAGAAAAAATAAGAGCATGTTGTGCAATAATTTATTGAGAAAATATGAAATTATATTGAGAGAAAATAAGAGCATGTTGTGCAAAAATAACCTATAGTTGAGCAAAAATAAGATGATGTTTAGCAAAATTTCACCAATCCCCCATGTTGTGCAATTATTGTCTATTGATGAGCAAAAATAAGACCATGTTGTGCAATAATCTATTAAAAAGTATAAAATTATATTTACAAAAAGTAAGATCATGTTGAGACACAATTTCACAAGTCTCGAATGTTGTGCAAAAATAAAGTATTAATGAACAAAAATAAGAGCATGTTGTGCAATAATTTATTGAGAAAGTATAAAATTATATTGAGAGAAAAAAAATCATATTGAGAACAAATTCTCAAGTCTCGATTGCTGTGCAAAAATAACCTATTGTTGAGCAAAAATAAGATGATGTTGAGCAAAATTTCACCAATCCCTCCATGCTGTGCAATTTTACTCTATTGATGAGCAAAAATAAGACCGTGTTGTGCAATAATCTATTAAAAAAGTATAAAATTATATTTACAAAAAATAAGATCATGTTGAGACACAATTTCACAAGTCTCTATTGTTGTGCAAAAATAAAGAATTGTTGAGCAAAAATATGAGCATGTTTAGCAAAAAATCCATTAATTCCCCATGTTCTACAATCATAGTTTATTGAGCACAATTTCAAAACTCTTCGATTGTTGTGCAAATATAATCTATTATTGAACAAAAATAAGACAATGTTGTGCAACATAACACTTCAAAATAGAAAAATACAAGGCTAGTGTCACCACTACTTGTAACTAATATCAATGTCAGCACTACTTTGAGACTTACCACCTAGTGTCACCACATAAACTTCAATAACAGAAAACGTCACCACATACACTTCAATATCAGAAAACACAAGGCTAGTGTCACCACTACTTGTAACTAATATTAGTGTCAGCACTACTTTGGGGCTTAACCACATAGTGTCACCACATACACTTCAAAATAAATAAATAAAAAGCTAGTGTCACCACTACTTGTAACTAATACAAGTGTCAGCACTACTTTGGGCCTTAATCACCTAGTGTCACCACATACACTTCAAAATCAAAAAACACATTCATCTAGTGTACAAAACCAATTCAAGAAAAAATCACAATTCAAACACTAAAAAATAAAATTCAAATTAAAATTGCACATTTTAATCACAATTCAATTTGCCTACATGGGATTCGAACCCACATCTTTGTGCATGAGCACAATGCTCTCCCATTTGAGCTAATAGGCTAAAAGCATTCGACTAGGAAACTCAATAACTCCACAACCAAATGAATAGCTCCAAAACAAAGGCATTCAAAAGGGATGATATAACACTTTGTAATTATGATAGTTCTCATTACACAAGCGAAAATATCAAGAAAAAAGCTCATATGAATTTTAATAAAATTAAGCCTCCAAGAAGAGCCCAAGTGAGAGACAAAATCCAATTAGTAGCAGCAGCCAGAAGACACGCTCCCAAGCAAGCAGATTTGTGACAGCAGAAAGTATGACACTACAAAAATACAGCCCATGGCATATCTCCATGGTTCATGACAGCACCACCAGTGCACAAATCCATCTCAATTACGACTCCACCAATAACACCACCAACCGGACCCTTCATTCAGCACAATCAAACAGATCAGTCCGGCCGATAAGAATCATCAAGTACACAATAGAGATCAAGTGTTTTCCGTAAAATAGATTTCCCAAAATCTATTTTCTGTAAAACAGATTTCAAAAAATCTGTTTTCTGTAAAAACAGATTTCTGTAAAATCAGATTTCTGTAAAAACAGATTTCCAGAAATCTGTTTTCTGTAAAACTGATTTATGTAAAACAGATTTCCAAAAATCTGTTTTCTGTAAAAACAGATTTCTGTAAAACAGATTTCCAAAAATTTGTTTTCTGTAAAACAGATTTCCAAAATCTGTAATTCAAATTGGAACTTTCATGAATCAAAGCATTCCAAAATCTTTAATCAAATTGGAACTTTCATGAATCAAAAATATGTTTTCTGTAAAACAGATTTCCTAAAACCTCACTTACAAGGTGCTTCAATGTCAGTACCTGATTTATGTGTATAACAGTGTATGCTTCTTCCTAAATTAATTTCAAAATAAACAAAGTTCCAAGTTCCTAAATTAACAGTGTATAACAGTGTATGAAAATCAAAGAGTTGTAGATCAAATTCAGTATAACAGTGTATGTATATCAGTGAGCAACAAAGGCATATCAGTGAGCAATTAGAAACAATTCAATATAGAAAGCATTGAAGGAAACTCGACATCGCTCAATTTTTTACACCATCGACTATTCAGAAATCCAATTGTAACCTAGGGCGAATGAAATCGAACGAAATGGACAAAACCTAAGGCGAAATGGACAATAAAATCAACATAAACAAACTTAATCCAAAACACTAGCACGACAAAGTTCGCAAAAAGAAACGAAATTGATACCTGAGCTGCTGGATGACGACATTGAAGCAAACGACGAAAACTCCGAACTTTAGCAAAGCAAGGAAGAACAATCGACCTCACCAAGCCGGAAAACGCACGACGAATCAAGCCGGATCGATTGCGTCGTCCTCGTCGAGCACAGGAGGACGACCTCCAGAGACGGAGGAAGATGGACGGCAAGGAAGAGGCGGCGAGAGGGAGGGAAGAGATGAGCGACGACGGCGTCCTCGTCGAGCACGGGAGAGGAGGAGCGTGCGGCGGCGACGACAGCGAACAGGAGGAGACTCGTCGCCATCGGAGCCGGATTCGGTGGAGAGAGAGAGAGAACAGATCGAGAAGGCGAGAGGATTTGGGAGACAGAAAAAAATGTCCGTACAATCCGAGAATAAGTATATATAGCGGCTATTTTTCTAAATTGTCCAAACCCGTGGCTATTTTGTAAATACGTCCAAATAAAGTGCCTGTTTTGCAAATTTATCCTTTTTTTTTATTAGAAAAGGTTTTAGGTGACAATAATTAAGGAAGAGTTTTTATGTTAATTGAAAGTATCCTAGCGGATAAAATTGAGAAGACTATGATAATTTTGGATATGAATTTTATCGGCTTGGTGGCTAGATGTGCAATCTTATCCGTCAACACATTGCCTTCATGATACTGAAATAATCTTCGCATTAAAGTTTTCAGAGGAATTTTGAGGTTTTTTTGTTTTTTTTGTTTGAAAAGACTCAATTATCCTTCAATTTTAAAAGAAATTTCCCCACATTGAAGCAGTCGAAATAAATTAATCACAAACAAACCACATATTTTTATAATAAATAATTTTTTTTTCACAAATTTATATTATTTCAACCTTTATTTCAATTAGTTTATCAATCCCTCCATATAATTGTTTTAAATTTGGGTCAATTGGGATTTGGAGCATTTTATAAATATTTTGAAAAAAGGCAAATATAATTCAATTATTTGAAGAACACAGATGGGCCCACGCACAGACGCACTACTTGTTGAGCACATCCCTCCCCCTTTCTTCATTCCCTTTCCTGTTACTCTTGACATTCATACATCTCCTTTGATCGCTCGCCGGCGATCAATCCTACTTCAGAATCCCCAATTAAGGTCAGTTCGTCGTTGTTCCTCTCGACCCCCTCTATTTGCTTAATCAATGGAATTGATCGTTTATTGTGCTTGAAATCTTTGTATTTCTACAGATCAAGAGTTTTGAAGAAATTTAGGGCACGATGACTGAAGCGTTCGAAGGGTACGAGCGCCAGTACTGCCAGATTTCCGCCAATCTCTCCAAAAAGTGCAGTGCTGCTGCTCTTGCTGATGGAGGTAAATGGAACAGATAGATGCGGACAATTGAAATAGATGATTTACTCTGATTATGTGGATTTCATGAGTGATTATTGGTGGGGTTTTCTTTGAATTTTCGTCTGCCATGGGTGAATTAGTCTTATTATAAGCGGCAAAGCTGAGATTTCTATTTTTGGTGACGGAGAAGACGGAAAAGAGAATGATCTAGCTAGGGATTGGAAAGAAGTAGATATAGCAACGCAAAATCCGTGCTTGTGCAAAACAGCATGAATTCTTTGCTTGCGCAAAGCAAAATCTGTGCTAGTGCAAAACAGCGACAAAGCATTAATTCTGTGCTTGTGCAAAACAAAATCAGCCACACCAAAGACTATAGCAAAGCATGAATTCTCCCCATGAGTGAGGAGAATCAAGGATAGAGACTTCATGCTCTGCAATTGTCTTCGGTGTGGCTGATTCTACCACTTGTTGGCAGTTTGAGGATTTAACCTTGTCAAGGGGCTAATATGTTCATAATTGTGAGATCTTGAGTTATCCATCTCTGTTTCAACAAATGTTTCATAAGAAGTCTATCTCATTTGCCCCTTTGGGTGTGGATTTGGAATCATTGCAGTTCTCATAATATTAGGCCTGTGTCAGGTGTGTGTGTGTGTGTTCAAAGTCCTAAAAGTGGTAGCTTCTCAGACGGTCAGACCCACAGTTTTCCTGATAGGGGTCTTGAACTAGCAATCACAATCATATTGTCAAAAATAAAAGTAGAGGTTATAAATGTATAAGAATAGAACTCTTCAGTTTCTTGGCGACCATGTAAACTTCAATTCCACCCTTTCACATGTATAAGGTTGCATCGAAATATTGTTCCTCTATACAGTACTAACATAAAAATTGGGCGGTCCTGTTGGTAAGAGGTTGAAATAGGGTATTTTGAACTTGATCACAAAAAGTCTTTTGTTGGTTATCCCTTTGCGGTTATTTGGTTTCTGGACCTTCCCTTTTAGCTTTTATTGAAGTATTGTTTGGCATTGCTCATCAGCGTCTCGTTTTCTTAGGCTTCATCAAGCAACTTCTATTTCTCTTTAGACATTATATTTTTTATTTTTAAAGACTCTGCATGTTGGTGCCTACCAATCGTTATGTTTGAAGGCCTAAGGGGTGAAAGCTTATCTATTCTATAAACTGTAGTGACTACACTCAGTCATCCTTTCCTGTGTATGTGGGTTATAATTCTGATGGTGAAAGCTTATCTATTCTATAAGCTTATCTATTCTATAAAGTGTAGTCACTGACTACACTCAGTCATCTATTCTATAAACTGTAGTGACTACACTCAGCTTAACACCTTGCTGCTATTACCTAGGCTACCACCATATGTCTCTGCCGGTTAACCTGAGCCCTTATATATAAAATAACTTCCGAACCATCATGGGTCCAGCTTTTGACCAATGTTTTAAGTCATGTTAGAAGAAGTTTGATCCACACATAGATATCATTAATCCAGGTTTGAGCTTTTTGAAACATAAACTTTATATATACTGCTGGAAACTAATTAGGATGTAATGCATTGAAATTTGTGTAGCTTTAGATATATTGTTCTTAAAGTGATCTTTTCCCTTCTAAAATCCTTTATCAACTTACTTGAGTTTAGTTAAAAGATTTTCAAATCAACTAATAAATTCAATCATCATTTCTGAAGGTATTTTTATAGGACATCTAATAGAATTATTAATAAATGAAGTGGTTGGGAAAATATGATAAACTAAATATTTATCACAAAAATGGAAAATTTTCTTGTCTATTTAGTTGGAAGAAAAAAAAATTCATGCCGTTGTGTCAGATTGAACTTGCTGGAATACCCCCCTTGAATTGGTGATGTATATCAGGATGTACAAGGAATCCGCTCATCCTTGATGAAACCCACTTAGGAATGGGTTTCATGCTTTAGGTGGAATTCTAAATGCATGAAGAATAGCCAACTTATGATTCTTAAATATTCAGTAGATGTGGAAGGAACAAGATCATCTGGATAGCAGCAGCAATTTCACTTTGAACTTCGGTCAGCTAATCTTGAAGGGAGATAATTATCTACTTCTCTAATCTCTAGGAACTAAAATTTGATTATATCTCAAAGATTTTATTTAACAGCATAAATCCCAGGAGAATCTTACTAGAAGGGTTTTGAAGATTACTTAATTGATAACAACTATACATTCTAAATTGGGATGGTAATGTGAAAGGGTGTCTTGTCCCTATATCTATGATAAGAAAAAGTGGCGTTACAAGTTCTTCTTGTCTCTTCATTATTCCATGGTAATCTTCATTACTAACTCTTTGATATGCATTTCTGTACTCAGCAGTGATATTTGACTGGCAAGTAAGTGGACATGGTTTCTTGAGCATGTGTAATAGAATAGCACGGATTAATCTATGACATGAATAAAAAGGTGATGCCTAGATATGCGCCTTGTGCTAAGTGATTGATATCATCTGTCTAGGCGAGCCCTTCATAGACTTGAGACAACATAACTAAACAAATAAATCCTAAAGTCAAATACTCCGTAATATATTTCATTTAAACATACTTTTGAAAACAAGAAGTTGCCCTCCCTTCCATTCTTTCTAAATATGATGCTACTAGAATAACTGAAACACCACATATCACTTGGCATATTTAGATTTTATGTATAATTGCGGGATATACTGGGATGTTGTTGTTGTTGTTGTTGTATGTATAATTGCATTCATCAATATTGGTTTCCTTATTTGAGGCCTGATATATGCAGTGACATAAATTTGGATATCATGACCAAAAGCTTCGTTTCTGCAGAAAAGAAGAAGCAAAAGATTGTGGAAGTTAGAGCTGGTATTGAAGAAGCAGAAAATCTGGTATAATCTTGGACTTTTAGCAGTTTTTATGATTGCTTGATCTTCTTTTTGATGTTTTTTCCTGTGCTTAAATCTTGTCAATTTCACGGTTTCCAGATCCGGAAAATGGACCTTGAGGCCAGAAGTATGCAGCCCAATGTTAAGGGGATGCTTCTTGCCAAACTACGAGAATACAAATCTGATTTGAACAACTTAAAGAGTGAAGTGAAAAGGCTTTCATCAGGGAACACTAATCAGGCTGCTCGGGATGAATTGTTAGAGTCAGGAATGGCTGACACAATGGCGGTATTACAAATCAATCTTGCTCCCGAGTTATACAGTTCTGATGATTGCTTATTTAGTTGGATATCTTGAGATGTTGTAGATTAGCAGAACTTGGTTGATTTTTGACGATTATATGTAGAATGAGTGAATACCTATGTGAATAACATGTTCTACCAAATTGCCTACAGAAGTGTCTGATACCTTGGTTTAAGATAGTTAGAAAACATCTCTACTGTGAAAATCAAAGTATTCCATTGCTGTAGATACATATTAGCTGGAAAAGCTTGCAACTGACATGTAAACTTGCTTAACAACTAATTGATGTCTGATACCTAGCAAATATGCAGTTCTTCTTTATCTAGCTTTTTTTTTCTTTATTACTATTAAATGCTGTTAGCAATCATTTCTTTTTTTAATATGATTATTCTATGATCATTTCGACTGTTTTCATACCATTTGCTTAGTTATCTACTTGGCTAATGATGCCTATAGCAAAATGTATTTTTATTTCCTCCAAGCCATATTTATTTTTGTCAGCATATCTGTAGAATCTATTCCTGACAGAGATGTTTATTTTGTGTTAAAAAAACTCCGACTTTGCTGTTGGATTGAATAGGTTTCATCTGATCAAAGAGCAAGATTGATGGTGTCAACAGGGAGACTGAATGAGTCCAGTGACAGAGTGAGGGACAGCAGAAGAACCATGCTCGAGACAGAAGAGCTTGGGGTTTCAATTCTTCAAGATTTGCACGGACAGCGACAGTCCCTATTACATGCCCATGACACAGTAACGGCCTCAAGCTCTGCTCTTTTAATTGAATCTTGTCACTTATTCTGGCATTGTGAAATATTTTTGGTTTATATTCTACTTGTGTTTGCTGTATCTGCTCTGAACCACTGTGGACATTGCTTAGTCATGTTATTCATAAATAATGGACCAAGTTTGAATCTGACACTAGAAGGGTTAAATGAAGATGCTTGTTTTTGTTCTGATTCAGATAAATGAGGATTCTCCTAACTTTCTGGACTTCTCTTTGTACAGCTTCATGGAGTCGATGACAACATTAACCGGAGCAAGAAAATCATGAACAATATGTCTAGGCGAATGGGCAGGAACAAATGGATCATCAGTGCCATTGTTGCCGTCCTTCTGATTGCTATTGCTCTCATCTTGTATTTCAAACTTAGGTAAGTGCTGGCAACTGTGCATTTCGGACACAAGTTTATGTCAACAAAGAGATGAAACGCTCATTTGTTCACCTTTTTATTTTCCGGCTTTTGCTTATATTGGTCTGTATGGTGTTATTGTTGTGTTGTAGTGCTTTTGCAAGTTTGGTAATTTTGTTCATTGGTTTGTTCCCTAATAACATGCTTGATCCTTTTGGAGTGAAAATTTCAGTGCTGATTATTGTTTATGGTGTTCTTTATGAATATTTAATGTTCATAATTAATATGTTATAGTGTGATACTTTGTACCAAAAACTCAAACTGAAGATTGCAATACCCCTCAAGTTGAAAAATGGAAACATGCTCAATAAAGCTCTTCTTCACATGTTTTAAAGATGCTCTATTCACATGGCTCGAGCTGGAGATGGACAACGTCGTCGGTATAAGCGTTTATATTGTAAAATCGATTTTCTACAGAGTGAAAGACATATATGGCAGAATTGTAAAATCGATTTTCAATCTATTTTGCATCTCTTTCACAATACATATACATTTGCACATCTTGTTGCCTTTTTCTTGCAAAATGAAATCAAACTCATGTACACCAACAGTACAAGTGCAAAACAAAATAAGGCTTTTCACACATTGATTCAAGCTCAAACACAAATCCAGACAGACATGCTTTCACCTTGAGTTGCCCCCCCATAAATTTTGACAAAAAAATAATAATGCTAAAACCATCTGTTGCTCAATCTAATCTGTAACAGACTTGGTAGTTCAAGATGCCAACTTTGGCGAAGACAATGGCGAATGCTTTGTTGCCATACTTCTTTGAAAAAGATGCAAATTTCAAACAAAACCGGGATGGCGCAAACGAAAGCAACACACGTCCAAATGGAAGGCAATCGACTTCATATACGCTCATTACACTTGTGAAAGCAACTACTAACACCCCAAGAAAAACCAGGCTTTGTGCCAGTCAATAGCGTCTAACCTTAGCGAGTGTCCCTTTCTTGGCTTGCCCGATGATCTACAATCTCCGACATTGTTCATACTTCATAGTGATTCTTCATCCTATGAAATGATTAAAGAGAAGTTCATAAGATTCAATGGAAGTTCAGTGTAAAATGCATAGATCCTCATAAAGGATGGTCTAAATTCCTTGCAAGATTCGAATTGGAGAATGAAAAAACATAGGACATTAGAAACTATCTTTCACAGTGAAGTTCAAATTGACAGCCCTAAGAGTTAGGAGCTGGTTAACCCAAACCGAAGTGTTTTTAATGAGGACAACGGACCTGAAGTTGCTTGATTGACATAGGTTAGTGGTTCGTAAAAAGCAAAGATTTTACCCTTACCAGATAATGTCGAGGAACAGCCATCTGCACACATTTTTGAAACTGTTAGAGAACTATCAGCGACCAGGCAAGATCCTTTGCTCAATCTGGTCCTTGGACCCAACATCTTCGAACTCCACTTGATTAGAGTCCATTGTTTCATCTTCATGAAGCACACTTGATGGGTCTAAACTAGGACTTCTCGTACTCCCAGAGCGACTACTTGCCCTTGTGAGAGCATCAGCAGGATCATCTTCAGGTTTCCTCGGGTGCAGTGCGAAACTGCTAAAAGAAATGCTCCCGGGAGACATTCCAGTGGCGCTAGTTATCTTCGCTGTCGAATGTGTAGTCTCATCAGCTTCCTTGTCTTCAGAAATACGCACATCGGATCGATTTCTTTGCAGCTGTTTTCTGTTCATCTGATGTTCCTGCACAACCGCGAAAAAAATGACCTCTTTGATGAATGCTGTTTCTTATACATGTTTGATGTTTTCGCGAAAGAGAGTAGACTGACATGATCAGGTACTCCTCTAGACATGCTTAAGCTACAAGGATCTGCCATAGCTTTCTCGCGTCTTGGTATCCTAGATGACGAGGAATCTTGGTTCGTGCGGGCCCTCTTCCTGAAATCACATAGACAGTTTCACATCATTTCCTTCAAACTAGTCATACAACTCCACAAGATAGCCCCGAAAATGTTACCTTCGTGCTTCCTCGCGACTTTTTGCATCCATCTCCTTATTGGGAGGGTATTTAGGCAAGTCTGATGGCTCACAAGGATAAGGCGACGTTGTAAAGTACTGCAAAATACTGATGTAAGAAATAACTCCTCAAATCTCAGCTAAAAAAAGTTCAAGAAAGGCTCAAGAGATCTTAAACTCGATACCTCAGATGTAAGCAAAGAGGCAGCAGTGCCGCGGTTCTGTGGTGTAATGGACAACAAGGTTTGTAGAAGCTTATTCGACGTCTCTGGGTACTCCTTGAACCTCTCACGAAGAGAGCTTTCGTATGGAGCTTGTGGCTTGAACATAGTCGCGCGAGGTAGCTTTGACTTTATCCTAAAATCGGCTGGTGGTGAGCCACATAGCTTGAAGATCTTGTGCAGCTGCTCAACCTGTGGACATCATAAAACCCGAGATATGAGATCTTGCATACATGATACAGAGGTAACGAATACGAATCAAGCAGCAATCACAACAGACCTCCGTTTTCCCCTTAAGAATAGGCCTCCCAACAAGCAATTCCGCAAACACACAGCCCACACTCCATAGGTCTACATACGACCCATAGTTTGTCGAGCCTAATAGAAGCTCAGGAGGGCGATACCACAGTGTCACAACTCGGCTTGTAAGTGGTTGCCTATACCTTGTGCTTATGAAATTTGCCAAACCAAAGTCTGCAATCTTCAACACTCCATCGTCGTTTATCAAGATGTTTGATGTTTTGATGTCACGGTGCATAATGCCTTGTCGATGGCAAGAGTCAAGGCCTTGTAACAGCTGCTGCATAAAGCATTTGATCTGCACACCAAATTGGACTATTTCATATAGTCTTTATTTGGCTGAAGAATACGATTATACAAGAGATGTTGGGAGAGCTAACCTGTGGCTCCGTAAACTTGACCTCTGGACAAGAGACTAGGCCAGCAAGATCATGCTCCATGTAGTCAAAGACAAGGTATATGCTGCAAGATAATCTCGACGTGATTATACCACTTAGCTTGATAACATTCGGGTGGTCAAGCCTGCGAAGGATTGTGATTTCTCTAGCCATAAACCGAACACTCTCTGGCTGAAAGTTGTCGAATCGGACCTTCTTTAGAGCAACAAGCTTCCCTGTTGCATTTTCGCGTGCTCGGAACACATTGCTGTATGTGCCTTGCCCAATCTTTTTAGACATGGTAAGAATCAAACATCATTTTATTAGGCACAATAAAAGCCACAAAGATAAGCTATTGCACAAAAGTAGATCTCCATTGGAATTGAAGTACTTTTATCACATCATTCAAAATAACATTTGGGGTGTCATACATGCATTCATACCAATGTATTGCACAAAAAATTGCAATGTTTGTAGATCCATCAAGCTTTTGAATAAGTCAATAGCGTTATGAACTAACTAATATGTTTCTAATCATAGCATCACTACATAATACCCATGGCAAGGGTTGTATTATAAAAGATTCGAGGCCGAGTCGAGCCCGAGCTACTCGGCTCGACCTCGACTCAATAAAAGTTTGGCTTGAACCCGTTCATTTTTTAAACAAGTCGAGTATGAGCACATTTTTTAGCTCAGTTCAAAGCTTGGTTCGCTCGATTTAAGCTCGAATAACTCGAATTTTGTGAAATTTCTAAAATCTCCTTTAATTTACTATATTTTGAGCAAATAGGGTTGCTTAATGCCCGAAAAAAGTTTGGCTCGAGCTTGTTAATTTCCTAAACAAGCCGAGTATGAGCACATTTTTAAGCTCGAGTCCAAATTAAGCTCGAGTCCAAATTTAGGTGAGCTGAAGATGAACCAGCAATACTCAGCTCGTTCAGATCGAATAACAGCCACACCTTGGACCTGCTGGTCCATGGTTAATGTTGCAATCTATGGTTAATGAACTAATTGTAATACCCTAAGGTTTTAGAAGATTGAAGTAATCGATTATGTCGAAAATGTAGGTGTTTGAGCCAATGTTGCAATCTATGTTGATAAAGATTCTTTGTTTTTGAGTTCTAAGCGAGGACAATGGACCGATGAATTCAATTTAAAAATTGTAATCACCTTCTCGAGCTTCTCAAAGGACTCGGCGCTGAGGGGAAGCCAGCCATGGACGGCCTCGGCGGCAGCTGAGGAGAGCCACCCAGGCCAGCCGGCGGAGCAGTTCTCGGCGGTGACCTGGTTCTTCACCGATCCGATCTTGAAGCTGAGAGAGAAATTCGAAGACGACCCTTTACTCTTCGAACCCCTATGCTTCTTGACGCCCTTTCCCCTCGCGATTCCATCTTCCCCTTCGCTGTTCCCGCCCCTATCGCCGGGCTCCGCTGTCCCTACCGGCGACGAATTCTGGGACAGAGGAGATCTGAATTTCAGCTTCTTGCCGAGATGCCAATGCCGATGTCGGTGCAGAGATCCGTCGGAATTGGACCGGAACCCGTTCTGGAGGGGAGAATCAGGCGGAATGCTCGACGCCCGCTTCGAAGCGATGCAACCCATCAACTATCAACTCCCATCGGATTCTGACGAGTTTCTGTGTCAGTTTTTCTTCCCCCACCGGATCAAATGTGGGGTGTGCGGAAAAGGGGGAAAATTCAGATCAGAGGCGAGAAAGCGAATTAAAAAAAACCCCTTTCGAAAGAAAAAAAAAATCGGATTTTTAGGGTTCTTGTATGTTCCGATGATTGCTCTGTGAAATTATCCGGGATCTTCGATTTGTGCGGGGGAGAGTAAAAACGTATTTGGGGGAAATTGAAAATGCAACAGAGATAGCAAATTGCCCGAATTTGTTGCGAGGGAGAGAGAGTGGGGTCCGAAATTGGGGCTCATCTTTTTTACTTTTGTTTGCTGGTGAGATGAATGATCTCTGATCTGCAAGAGAGAGAGAGAGAGAGAGAGAGAGAGAGAGTAGTTGTCGAAGGATGGAGAGAGCGAGGAGGACGATGGAATTTTTGAAAATTATACCCGTTACACGCTTACCTGTTACCCGTTCATTACTGTACCGACCCGTTTATGTTTCCGTTATTTACCGTTTACCTTTCCCGGGAGTTATTTGAAGATTTGGACTTTGGAGGGGAATGAGATTATTTGAGTTGATAAATATATATTGATTTTTTAGCAATAAATAACTATTGATTGAGTTTAGAAGATTTTAATTATTTTTATGTAAATTTAAATTTTTTTTGATCAGATATTGAGTTTAGAAGTTTTTAATTATTTTTATGTAAATTTAAATTTTTTTTGATCAGATAAGAATTCGAATTCAGACATATGTGAAACTCGAGGATCGGCAAACCGATATTCGGAAGAACCGTCTAAATTTTATGTAAATTTAATGGTTGGCATAAATATCTATTTAGCTGTTTATGTAGGTTTTATATTTTGGCACCCTAGCCTACTCTTTCACTTGCTTAAAATGTACTCCGACATTTTATTTTAGTTCGACCAAAAAAGCATTGTTATGTTAGGTTATACTCCAACATTTAAAGTTGTATGCATTAATAAAGCTTACATTTCATGAACTAATATCACATTAATTTTATTAGAGTTTTTTTTTCAATAATTGAGATGAAATGAGTAGAAAAATATATGCTCTGTTATGGAAAAATATTACTCACTATTTTAAAACGTTTTTTAGGATGATAAAAACTATATATTATATTAATTTTTTTATTAATTTTTTAATAGTTTCATACTTATTAGTAATAAATATGAAATCATAAAAAATAAATAAAAAGTTGATATTTTATATAGTTTTTAATTTCTTAAAAAGTATGCCCGAAAAGTAAATTAATATTGTATATTTTTTAAGAACAAATATAACATTATTCAATTTTGTAAAAAAAATAACTAAAGAAATATGAGAGTTTTTTTTTTTTTTTGTATTTATAAAAGAAGCTTTTATCCATAAATGTGAATGAGTAAGTAGTAGAACAATATTAGTTTTTTTTCCATAATAATTAGTGAAGAATTATGAGATTTTTTTAAGGAAAATTAGGGTTGTGCATGATTCGGCCCAAACCGAAATTTTGGGCCAAACCTAACCGAACCGAAGTTTTTCGGTTCGGCTTTCGGTTCGAGAGTTTTCAATTTTCGGTTTAGGTTCGGTTTGTGTTAAACCATTTTTTTTAAATATTAAACTGTAAACTTATAATTTTATTAATTTATAAAACTTAGAAATTTATAATCGATTAATTGTTATAAAAATTATTTTTTTTAATGTTTTAATTTTTATCACTTGATTCAATCTTTTATGTCTACAGCTTCAAGCCTTCAATTCCTTCGGTCCTTCATTTTCCGAAAAAATCCCAAATTTAAACCCTAGGTGACCTGCGAGGCTGCGCCCTTGCTCACTGCTCAGTTGCTTGCCTCCCCTCCGGCGGTCTGGTGACCTTGCTTGCCTCTCCTCCGACAATCCGGCGTGGCTGAGGTGGCTCGTACCTCTCTAGTCTCCAGTCAGCATCTCTATCTCTCTCGACTTGGCATCTCCAGTTCTCACTTCTCCACGGTAAGGTATGGCTTTGGCTTGCTTGAATGTTGAATCTGTTCTCACTTCTCCAGTCTCGACATCTCCAGTTCTCGGCATCAGCTCTCCAATCTATTTTTGAACCTCTCCAATCTGTTCTCGGCAATCGGCATCGACATCTCCAATCTGTTTTTGGATTCATTGTGGTTAATTATTGGTTTTGTTATTATGTAACTGTGGATTCAGTTCAATTAGGTTAAAACCAAACCGAACACAAACCAATCGGCAAATAATCAAACTGAACCTAATACTTTCGGTTCGGAATTTTGAGATTTTCGGTTTCGGTTCAATTCGGTTCGATTTGGCCCGGTTCGGTTCGGTTTTAGACCGATGCACAACCCTAAGGAAAATTCCTTCCGGTGCCCATATGTTTAAAGCAATTTCGGTTGGTGTCCCAATGTTTTTGTCTTCTTCCGAATGGTGCCCCTTAACTTTTGTAAAATTCCACCCCGTGCCCTAAATCCAATTCAAATGTAACTCCGTTAATATGAAACCCCATTTGTTTTCAAAACCAGAGAGAACCCCACATTCTTCCCCTTTGCGACACATAAACTCCCACCGGAGTTGGATCCATGGGCGCCGATGGGGGTGCTGTTGGAATGGTGGAGAGAGAGGGAGTGGAGTCCCGAATTGAAAGAGGAAGAAGGAGGATGAGGGGTTGGTCGGAAGGAATGCTTCAATAGCCCCACACTTTGGAATCTGATTGAGGCTTCTCCTCATTTGCAATTGTCAACTTCGATTATGGGTTGTGCAATTAGTATATGAACTTGCGCAAGGAATTCAAAGATGGGTAGTCATGATTTAGGTCAGTGGAGGAAGGGAGTGGTTCTATCTTTCAGAAGCGAAAAATCAAAGATTGAACTCAAACCTTGATAGGAAGCACAGTTCTGGATTCAATCAGCACAGAAGAGCCAGCCCTGACCCTAACCTAGAGGTTGAAGGTGGTAGTGGTGGAGCAGAAGAAATCGGGATGATCGACGTGAGAATTGTTTTATCTGCTTCCTCTTTGCTGTTACAAGTCGTTTCCTTGACACAACGCCGTCGGATCCATGATCGGAGAGGGCGACGGCCGGAATGTGACCTTGGGCTCGCTCTCTGGATGCAGACGGCCATGTCTTCCTTTGTCACCTTCAGCAACGACACCGCCGACGAGGACAGACCCTCCGATCTCCCCCTTCGAAGAAGGCTACACGCCCTTCGATGCCGACTCCTACTCCGCCGATCACGTCGATTCTCCTCCTCTGCCGATCACGTCGATTCTCCTCCTCCGCCACCGAGTTCCCCTCCTCCCAGCTATGGTAGTGGCAGATAAATTCCAAGCGAGGTCGCTTTTGAGGACGCCTCTTGTTTTCAATTTTTTTAGTTATTTATAAAAAATAGAGTTAGAGTTGAATTATAGTTAGGGCACGGGGTGGAAGTTTTCAAAAGTTGAGGGGCAACATCCGGGGAAAAAAAACCTTGGGACACCAACTGAAATTGATTTAAATACTGGGACACCAAATGAAATTTCTCCCTTTTTACAATAAATAAATGAACTGGTATGAGTAGAAGAAATATTATTGATTTTTTTTAAAATAATATGTAAATACATATAAGATATCTTAAATTTTTTTTTTGAAAAAATAACTCTTTTTCGATTCATACAAAATTTATACTTCCTCTATTAATTAAAACTTGTTGTTTACTATTTATGCACGTGTTTTTAGAATGATAAAAACTATATAAAATATTAATATTTTTTACATTTTGTTTTTATAAATCATACTTAATCGTAATAAGTATGAAATTATTTTAAAAAAATTATTTAAAAAGTTAATATTTGATATAGTTTTTGACCCCTAAAAAAAACGTGTGTAAATAGTAAAATATTAAATTTTAATTAACGGATGAAATATTATTTTATAACTTTTAAAACAATACTCCGTATCTTTCTATTTATCAATTTCAATCCGTATATACGAACCCAATACTTGGTCCGGGTCTATACTAATCAGTGATTTGAGGTATCAATTATCAAAGGATAAATGGTTGCTCCGTTGCTGCAACAAAGGAGTGACATACAATGAGCGTTTATCGTTAATCCTCAACCACCCTTTCCCTCCAAATCTTTCACTATAGTGACTATATCCATTTCGATCCTGAATCCTGATGATGATACTTCAATCATCCTCCCCAAACCCCCAATTTCTCCACCCAAAGCAGCAATCTTTATCTTCACAGACAACCCCCTCGCCACTACTTCCTTAAGCTCTGCCTCTAATGGCTGTTTCAGCCCCACTTCGAGCCCCTTCATGGGTCTCCCCTCGCCGGCGCTTCGAGGAGAAGCTTTCCGACCTCCACAGATGCACCAACCTCAGCTACGCCCTCCAAATCAACGCCCAGGTCTTCAAATTCGGCCTTCAAGGTGACCTATTCGTCGTCCCCAAGCTCATCTCCGCTTTCTCCCTCTGTCGAGAAATTGGTTTCGCTGTTAGGGTTTTCAACCAGGTTGAGCGCCCCAATGTGAATTTGTACAACGCGCTGATCAGAGCCCATTCCCAGAGCTCTAATCCGTCTCAGGCGTTCTCTGTTTTCTTCGATATGCAGAGGGCTGGGGCTTTCCCTGATAACTTCACGTTTCCGGTCCTTTTGAAAGCTTGCGTTAATGGTAGGGGTTCGGTTAAGGTGGTGGAGATGATTCATTCCCAAATTGAGAAGCTAGGGTTTCGTGCTGATATATTTGTGCCCAATTCGTTGATTGATAGCTACTGTAGGTTTGGTTCTGTTGGGGTTAGTTGTGCTAAGCGGTTGTTTGATGCAATGGCGGAGAGAGATGTTGTTTCCTGGAACTCGATGATGTCAGGTTTGATTAGGGTGGATAAGTTGAGAGAAGCCCGCAAGCTGTTCGATGAAATGCCTGAGAGAGATATTGTGAGCTGGAACACTATTTTAGACGGGCACGCGAAAGAGGGTGATATGACTGGCGCATTTGAGTTGTTTGAGAAGATGCCTGAGAGGAATGTGGTGTCATGGTCTACAATGGTTTCGGGCTACTGTAAAGCGGGAGACATGGAGATGGCTAGGGTCTTGTTTGACAAGATGCCATTCAAGAACTTGGTTCCTTGGACGATAATCATATCCGGGTATGCTGAAAAGGGACTTGTGAAGGAGGCTTTGAGCTTGTACAATGAGTTGCAAAAGTCTGGTTTAAGGTTGGATGATGTTAGTTATGTAAGTATCTTATCTGCTTGTGCAGAGTCCGGGTTTCTAGGGTTAGGTACAGTTATACATAAGTCCATCAAGGCTGTGCGGTTTAAATCCAGCATTGCGGTGTGTAATGCGTTGATGGACATGTATATGAAGTGCGGTGCTGTGAATAACGCTATGGATATCTTTGAAGGGATGTCAAGGAGAGATTTGGTATCATGGAATGTCGTTATCCAAGGGTTAGGGATGCATGGACATGGAGAGAAAGCACTGGAAGTTTTCTCTAGAATGAACGAAGAAAGAATTCAACCAGATGAGGTAACTTTCATCGGTTTGCTCTGTGCATGTACCCACATGGGCTATGTCAACGAAGGCCTTTTGTACTTCAATATGATGAAAAAGGAATTCGGCATCATCCCTCAAGTTGAGCACTATGGGTGTTTGGTTGACCTTATGGGACGCGGAGGTCGTCTCAAGGAAGCAATGGATGTTGTTCGCACCATGCCCATGGAACCAAATGTTGTGATATGGGGCACACTGTTAGGAGCATGTCGTATGCACAACGCCGTGGAGCTTGCAGCAGAAGTACTTGATTGTGTGATTAATCTAGAGCCAGCAAATGCCGGAAACTTGTCCATACTGTCTAATGTATGTGCAGTTGTAGGAGATTGGCACGGTGCTGCAGAAGCAAGGCAAAGAATGAAAAACATTGGATCCCCAAAACCATCCGGAGCTAGTTCAATTGAGGTGGATCATGAAGTTCATGAATTCACGGTCTTTGATCATTCACACCCTAAATCAGCAGGAATTTATGAGATGACTGATATGTTGCGAATACAACTGAAGCGACACTCTCATGTTGAAGCATTGGTATCTTAGTAAGCAGCAAGGGTCAAAATCAGGTTGAACCCACTTTGAGGATATGAGGAATCCGAGTGTAGAAATGATCTTGAGGCAGCCACACAGTTTGGAGCCCATGAGCTGCAAATTACAAGGCAAAGCCATGAAGGATAAACATATTGATCCTGCTTTGCTCTTCATTGGACATATGAGTCTCTTTGTAATTACATCTCCATCCATATAACTTGACTTGATGCAATTTGTGATTATGTTGGAACATGTTAACGCACTCGAGTCTGATACTTACTAGTTAGTTTATAGTGACTTATACTGCATCTGTTTCCATCAAATTACACTGCACTTGTACTAATTCCTTGTTTACCAAGCAGATAAGCTGCATCTGTATGAAATATTGTAAGGCGGTAGCCCTCTTTCCGCTACCGGTAAACTCCGATTCGAGTGTTTAAATGATAGGTGACTGACTTCTTCTAACCTAATGCAGACTCATTGTCCTCATGGATTGCTGGTTCGTTTTGCGCCATCCTTCCAGGAGATCCTTGTTGATTTCATAGGGTGATGCTTTCCAATTGCTTTGTAGGTCAGGGGAGCTAGAAAATTTTCGGAGGGACGTGCGGCGTTGTTTGTTTTGGATTAAAACAATATAAAGAACTCAATATAATACGATAAAAAATGAGGTTATTTTAGGACAAAACTTCAGTCGGTAAATGATAAAATGTCATCGTTTTTTCTCCGTTTTAAAAAAGAAATATAATAAATAAATAAATAATCGAAGAAAAAACTAACAAAATAAGGATAGAAAACACAATATGAGTCAATATGTTGAGAATACCTTTGATCGGTGGTAGAGCTAGAACTTTATTGGAGGAGGCACAATTCATTCTCGATCTATTACTGTTGAAATAAAATAACAGAGTTTTAGTTCAAAACGACATCTTTTATTCGTTTTGAAGAGGTTAATCTAGGGGTGATATACGAGCAAACGAGCTCGAGTACTTAGTGTTCAAACTCGGCTCATTTACAAACGAGCGGAGCTCGAGCTCCGTATGGAAACGAGCCCAAACAGGTACTCGAGCTCGGCTCGCGAGCTGGGAAGGGTGCTCGAGCTCGAGAGCTCGCTTATACTCGAGCCGAGCTCAAGCGCTTGAGCTCGTTTGCTCGGTTACCATCTGAAACGAGAGAGAATCGAGAGCATATCTGACTCTGAGAGCCTGAGATGAGAGAATCGAAAGCAGAATTGAGTCTGAGATGAGAGAGAATCGAGAGCGGATCTGATAGTCTGAGATGAGACTCCGAGAGAGTCAAGAGCAAATCTGAGACGAGACTCTGAGAGAGTCGAGAGAAGATCTGAGACGAGACGCCGAGAAAGCACTGAGTAGGTCAAGACGAGAGCAGATCTGAGAGAGAATCGAGAGAGCACGGAGCATGCCAAGACTTCGAGAGTAGTTTTGAGACAAGGGTCGACAATGGAGGGCCAGACGAGAGAAGATATGAGGGGCATTAAAGGGACGAGACTCCGAGAGCAGATCAATGGAGACGGTGACAAGGAATGGAAGATGCGGCGACAAATCCGACAATGGAGGCGGCGACAATGGTCGATAGCAAAACAGATCGAGAGAGTAAAGCTGAGGGAGAGAAGGGCGAGTCGGTGAGAGCGAACGACTTAGCATGAGCAGACGAGAGATAGCTCAGATCTGAGCCCGCGTCAGCCTGAGCAATGGATTGGATAGAGAATGAGAGATGAGAGAGACGGGGCGGCTGTGTAAAGCAAAAAACCAGGCTAAATTACATATAACTATGTAACTGTACGAGCTGGAGAGCTACTCAAGCTCAGGAATAGGCTCGAACTCGGCTCATATATACATTCGAGCGATCCCGAGTCGAGCTTTTTTCGAGCCGAGCCCGATTCGATCCCGAGCTACTCGGCTCATTTATCAGGCCTAGGTTAATCAAGTTGCTTTCCTTTGCTATTATCAAGGTGAAGGAACCCATAATGTAAAAGGATAATGGTTGACCCAAAATAAAAAAAGAAAAAAAAATGAAAACGAAAATGAAGTCGTTGATGATATTATTATCTTCACCAAGGGTAACACCTCAGCTTGTTTAAAAGCCAAATCGATCAATTATAGATGAATATTGCAACATTATCGAAGCCGAACTCCCGGTTAAAATTGAATCGAAATTCGATCGGATCAAATCAAACCAAATCGCAGAAGCACACACAGTAACAAATCACCTCCAACGCGGAGGAATTAGGGGAAATTGGAACACTAGGGATTTGAAATTTTCAGCAGTGTGAACAGCGGATGGAAATGGGATCAAGTGTCAGTGAGGATTGAAGGTGATGAAAAGGGGGTTTAGGGTTTAGGGTTTAGGGTTTTACTTTTTAGAACAACTAAAAATCCTTTTTAGAACATAAACTAATTAACCTTAATAATCAAGTAATTTACTACCCTGCCCCTCCTTCAACCCCTCCTCTCCCATCCAAGCAAACCACCAGGAGATGCAGTTTTCTGGAGAAATTCGAACCTGCGGTCGAGCTCCTCATTGAGGAACAAGATTGTCCCCAGTGTTGTCCATTGCAACTAGGAATCCAACCTGGCAGACGCTGGAGGAATTGCAAAACATAGGTGTTCGATAACTATTTTAGACCTCTACTCGAATTTGATTAGCAGATGCATAGAAACAGCCACTTCCTCAATTCAATAACTTAAATTAGTACTTCAAATCACAAAAAAACAGCTATATAAATCTATAATCGACGCTTGTTTTCGCAAGCAACCTCCAATTTAGCCAAATTCTTGAATTGGGAATTAAGTTTTTTTTTCGGGTGAATCCAAATCCAAATTCGAAATTTAGGCTATTGTGGTTTAAATGGAACAATACTTTGCCTAGTTCGAAATTGGGAGAACGCTATGGTAGCTAAGACAATGGCACTGAGCATCGATTCGAAAGAGGCAGCCTGCCGAGGAGGAAGACGCTCTTCCCCTTTGTACAGAGAGAAAAGGACTTTTTAGCCCGGTTTCAAAAAGAACCGAGCTAAAAGGTCCCCCCTTTTTTTATTCCATGCACCCTTTTTTAGCTCGGTTCAATTTACATCCGAGCTAAAATCCCTTGTTCGTTGCGACCAACTTTGGTTTTGGTCGTTGCGACCGGTTCATTAGCACATACCCAACTATGGTCGTTGCGACCTATTTCACCCATGGTCGTTGCGACCAAATCCACTTGTGGTCGTTGCGACCATGGTCATTAAGACCTTGCGCTAAAAGGAAAAAATATCCTGTGCTAAAAAGAATTTGTGAAAGTTAATTATCACAAATCCACTTTCCAAACTACGAAAGGAATCCCTAGATCTAGAATCGAGGAACTTAAAAGATGCTTGTGTATATCAAATGAAATAATGATTGAAAAATACCTTGGTTGCTCTATTATCAACAGGAGAGTAAATAGACAAACTTTTGAGGAAATCGTTTGTAAATCACAAGAGCAGCTTAGTAAATGGCGTACTAACGCCCTATCACAACAAGGTCGTGCCGTTCTTATTGGCTCAAACTTGGCTTCAAAACCCTTATATACAATGCAAACCTTCATGCTCCCTAGCACAATCCATAAGAAACTAGATCAAATAAATATATAGATGTTTCTTCTAGAATAAAGATCTCCAATATCGGAATCTGATAAGCTGGGATAAAATCTGTAGATCAAAAGGTAAGGGAGGTTTAGGTATTCGAAAATCCAAGGATATGAATGGAGCATTCCAAATGAAACTCCTCTGAAAAATTCTCGCGGAACCGGAAAATATATGAGTTAAATTAATTTCAGTACAAGTATTTGAAAACAACTCATATATTAAATTACAAGAAAAGTGGGGGTTTGTCTTGGCAATGGTCGAAACTCACTCCTCTTATCGAAATTTTTTAAACTGGTCTAATCTGGTCGATGGGCAATGGTAAATATATTAAATTTTGGACCGATAATTGTCTTACAACTTCGCTAATAATCGAAAGGGATAGGTGTCCTACCATTCGAAATGATAACGAAACAGTGAGCGACTATATATTAGGAGGAAAATGGTGGGAGGAGAAATTATATAACACAATCCCACAAAGTATAGCAAAAGAAATATTGGATATCCCCCTTCCTAAGAATACATTTGATGACAAACTATATTGGTGGCCCGATAGGGAGGGATGATTTACAACAGCTAGCGCCTACAAACTGATCATTAAAAATAATAGCCTGAATGAGGATAATAATTCATGGACTTGGAAAATAGACACAACACCAAAAATTAAGAACTTCCTATGGAAACTAGGGCAGAAGGGTATTCTAACGGCTACCCGTCTATCCCCAAAAGGAGTCTCCGTACCAACGTCGACTTGTGTGCTCTGTAACAGTGCCATTGAAGATGAAACACATCTTTTTGTAGAGTGCCAGGTTTCTAAATTCCATCTCCCGTTTTCCGTGGTCACAAATTAGGCTATAATTAATTTGATTGCAAATTCGAGGGATTTCTCTCATATCTTGTCATTACTTGGAAGCACTCTTACAAAATATGAAAAAGAGAAAGTAACGATAACCTGGTGGAAGAAAACCTCCATACATGAAAATGAGGATGATTTTCAAGGTACTAGAAGGGATAATGATTCCAATTACACACAATAAAAAAACTACGGGATAAAGCTGCTAAGTGGAGAAAGCCACCTGTTGGTACGTTTAAATTAAACTTCGATGGATCTACTCTTGATAACAACGACAACTCAATTGGCTACATCATTCGTGATTGGGAAGGTAGAATGTTCCACATTGGCTACGACAGAATTGACAACCAGACCTCCCCGAAAGCCGAGGCTTTGGCATTAAGACATGGGATAATTAAATTCAAATCCGTGCGTTGGGAATAAACAAGTTACAAATTAAAGGGGACTCCCTAATAATCATAAATCATTTAAATACAAATTTGACATGCCCATGGAAAATTGAATTAGAGATGTCGGATATCAAAACATTGCTATCGAGTGTGAGAGAAGTCTCCTTCTCTCACGTGCCCCGAAATAGCAACAGAGTGACTGATAAAGTTACACACCTTTGCCGCTTTGTCAGATACTTCGACATTTACACTGATAAAGATCTTCAAGATCTCATCCACAAGGATGCTATCGGGTAGGATTATTGCACCCGAATTATTACCTGATTAAAAAAATAAATAAAAAAAAAAAAGTCTCCGCCCAAAGAGGTTAGCTAGGCCAGGACGTAGTCTTTGTAAAACCGGTCTTGCCGGCGAAAGTGGGTTGAACGTACTAAAACCTAGCTAATAATTTGCTACAGAGAAATTTGTCGATTCCAAATCATCAAAGCCAATATATAGATAGCAACCTACATAAATTTTGTTCACATATGCTGTATTCCAACAATGTCGAAACCTTGCATCTTGATCATCATCGTCGTCTTCCTAGCAATTAGTCTAATTGCAAAACAGGCCATCTCCATTGATCCACCCGCGCCGACTAAACCCAACTACATTACCAATTATTGCCGCACAAGTTCAGGCAATTACACCGCCAACGGCACATATGAGACGGAGCTAATTAAAGACCGTGCTCTCTGTTGGAATGTGGTTGTCCCACGTCGGTTATATAGAGAATACTTGAACAACATATAAGGTTAAAGGGTTACTCCTCTCATTGCCAATTGGTTTTAAGATGGAACCCGTTCGAATTTATGTGTTGTTCGAGTCTCCCGTATGTGAGCCGTACACACGACCTTCGCAGCATTAATAACCACAGGTTGTCGCCTATAATACGGGAAATGCCTAACTCCTTTGCCTTTAGCAGACCAAGCCTCAAAGCATGCACTTCAGACTTTTCGGAGTTCTTAGGCTTAAGCAGTGCACCGACGATCGCAATCGGGATGCCCAGGTGGTTCCGGATGATGAAACCTGCAGAAGAAACTCCAGAAGAGGTGAGGCTTCTATCAAAGTTTAGTTTGTATGTATCGGTGCACATGTGCTTTTTCTCATCTCAAGTTTCTTTTTCTTCTAGGTGTTGTTTTATTATTTGCAGTTTTTCTGTTATCCTTGTCAATACTTTTCGTTTTTTTCCCAGCTTATCAAAGCTTATTTCGTAAATATTTTCATATTCTATATTGTAGAGTTATAGTTGTCAAATACTTTCCTATTTCTGGAAGCCATGGTAAATGTCGAAATTGAAGCATCCAATCTCTACTCTGAAAGCCATGGTAAATGTTCACCAGGCTAAAAAGAGGGTGCCATTCCTTGATCCTCATGTGATGAGAACCAATTCCTCCTGTCATATTGATGATTGATATTGATGTGAACCCCATCTAAATTATTCCCCCAAGGGGGAAAACTCAGAAAGTGGGTATATAAAAATAAAGTCTCCGCTTACAAAAATTAAATTAAAATAAATTAAAGTCACCGCCCATAGAGCTTACCTAGGCAAGGACGTTAGTCTTGCTACAGAGATTTGTCGATCCCAAATGAGTTTGAAATCCTAACTCCAATGTATCACAAAAGATCAAAGCCAATATATAGATTGCAATATATATAAATCTTATTCACAAATCTATATATGTTGTACTCCAACATGTCGAAACCTTGCATCTTGATCTTCATCATCTTCCTAGCAACTAGCCTGATTGCAAAACAGGCCATCTCCACCGATTCACCCACCTACATCTACCATTTTTGCGGCATAGATCCAGGCAATTACACCGCCAACAGCACGTATGAGACGGAGCTAAAGAATGTGCTCTCCGGCCTCGAAAAACAAGCAGCCTTGGCCGCCCTGTTCTACAACACCAGTGCAGGAGGTGGTGATCAAGAGAAGGTGTACGGCCAGTACTACTGTCCTGGGAACGCCAGTCCCCAGATCTGCAGCGACTGCGTCCAGGCAGCCGCGCAGTTCATCCTAACTGCGTGTATGCATTACAAATCCGCCCTTGCAGCGTATAATGAGTGCACGCTTACCTATGACAACCGGTCCATGTTCAATCGAAATTCAGCCGACTCTTGGCTTGTATCGATGGGTTGGCAAAACATGACATCCGATCCACAAAAGTCGTTAGGGGTGTACAATAACACCATGGACAGGATCATAAAAGAGGCCGCCTATGGAAAGGACCTTCGTCGATTCGCAGAGGGGACAGCGAAGCTGTCGGAGTCTGAGACGATCTACTGTCAGGGGCAATGCAGTCCCGACTTGAACGGGACGCTGTGTGATGCGTGTCTCCACTCAAGTGTACAGACGAGTTTGTTGTTTTGGGGGCGTATCTATTTGTATGTGTTCTACCCCAACTGCCAGATGATGTACAACACAACCACCACTCTCTATAGCATCTCACCATCGTCTCAAACGCCCTATTCTAAGCTTCCACCATCACAAACTATAGGTGCGTAATTGTAACTATATACATTATACCAAATACGTTCACTGACGGATCTAATTTTTTGTTTACGGGGCCAACAAATTTTTGAGATTTTTATTTCCATGTGTATATATATGAAAAATAATTTTTGATTTAAATATATTAGAAAAACTTTAAATTTGTGATTTAAATAATAATTTTTAGAAGAAAAGTTTTTAAAAATGAGATTTTTTTATATACATATATAAAAGAAATTTTTTGTTTAAATATATTGAAGAAAACCTTAAATTTGTTATAATTAATTAGATGTTTTTAGTAGAAAAAAACTAAAAGAAATTAAAATTGTAAAAAAGTGAGGATAATGGGATTTAAGTTCATGGCCTTAAGGTGATAAATACCTCTCATTCCCTAGTGAGCTAAGCTATCTTTGTGATGTATTAGACCATGTTTATCAAGGGATATTAAGAATATATAATAATATTTTATTCTTCTCTTTTCGCCACATCATCGTAGCATCTCATTCTCATTTTTCCCACTTTATCAATAGCATCTCTAGTATTCCAAAACTCATTTTTCATACCAACTGAATTTACAAATATACCCCTTTCCAACAATTATTTCCATTTTCGATTATATTATTATATTTATTTATTTATTATTATTAAAATATTATTATTAAATTAATATTATTTAATAATTAATTATTTCATTTCTTACATTATTTAATCCAAATTCTTCCATAATTATAATTCAATTTTTTGGATCAAATTTTGCACATATTTACAATAAAAAAGAAGTATTTTTAAAAAAGGAATATAGCCAACATATTCGAAATTGATGTCTATATGTATATAAAAATGAATCTAGTATTGTGGTATTTTTTTTTTACTTTTTCATGCGAAAATATTAATTTAAATATATAAAATATCTTCCCACAAGATTTAATCCAGACCGTTCATCACCGGACATGTGGCGATCATGCACCATCCCATCATGCAAGCAAATCCCACTGCAACACGTGTCATCTTTTCTTCAAATTTCTGCGAGCTCACAATGGATGTCCGTAGTGTTTTGTTTTTCAATGGGGCAATGCCACGTCGATTTAGTTTGGAGTTTCCGAAAATTTGCAAAGCCCGCCCGCTCACCCTGACACACATTTAATTTCAATCCCCAAGTATCGATACTCCACCGGCATCGATCTAGTATCGCCCATACCACTGTTTGATTATTTTACAATTAAATTTCCTAGTATCCCTGCTTGAAAACTAACCGATAAAAATTCTCTTAGCTGTTTATATCTTAAATTAGTATAAATTACCAAAAAAATCCATAAATGTTTTTTCTTATGCCCTTCTTTCAGGCTAAAGGGCCTTCTGCCACCCTGAACCCTCCTAGATCCACCACGGATTATGTTGGTAACTCTTTTATAAACTAGTTAAACCGTAGCTTTGATTCCATCCTTTACTATGTGTTTTTTCCTTCTTTTTAATTTTGTCAAAAATAAAATAAAATTGAAAGGGCTATTTATCGAACTAATCCAATTAAGGATTCAAGGGAATTTTGATGGATAAGAACTTGCATTTCTAAATTAAAAAGAGCCTGGTAGAGAAAAGGTGGCCCAATTGGATCATACAGTTTCTAAATAGGATAAAAAATAGATTTTTTTTTCAAAAATATTCACTAAAAAAATATTTATTTGCCAAAATGTTCATAAGTTTAAAATATTTACAAAAATATTAATTTTGTGCAGACTCTACAGAGAAACGCGGTTTAAAACCGCGTTTCTTATACAAAGCACCAATTTGAACCTGGATTCGAAAGGGAAATTATATTTTCCTATAAAAACGCGGTTTCAAACCGCGTTTTATTTTTATTTTTAAGGTAAAATGCGGGTTGAACTCGCGTTTATAAAAATAATAATAATAAAAAAAAAGTAAAAAACTATTAAACGCGGCTAAGCCGCGTTTTACCTAAGACCCATCTTCATCAATACAACATCTAAACATCCTCGCCGGCCGCCGCTACTAGGCATCCTTAGGACCTCGGCCTTCCCCACCCCATTAAAAATAATAATAATAAAAAAAAAGTAAAAAACTATTAAACGCGGCTAAGCCGCGTTTTACCTAAGACCCATCTTCATCAATACAACATCTAAACATCCTCGCCGGCCGCCGCTACTAGGCATCCTTAGGACCTCGGCCTTCCCCACCCCATTCCTCTGGCGCCCTCTTGTTTGCCTTCGCCGCCTTCCTCATCGGTTTCTCTGCCCACATCGGCCATTCCATCGGTGACGTCCGCACCAAACCAACCCTCCTCGCCGACCTCTCCGCACATTCTTCTCCTTCTTTATACAACAACAACAACAACAGCAACAACAACAGCAACAACAACAGCAACAACAACAGCAACAACAACAGCAGCAACAACAGCAGCAACAACAGCAGCAACAACAGCAGCAACAACAGCAGCAACAACAGCAGCAACAACAACAACAACAACAACAACAACAACAACAACAACAACAACAACAACAACAACAACAACAACAACAACAACAACAACAACAACAACAACAACAACAACAACAACAACAACAACAACAACAACAACAACAACAACAACAACAACATACCAAGTATTCCCACCGGGACAGGGTCTAGGGGGCCAAATTGTGTATGTATTCTTTCCCCGACAATGTCGAGAGAGTGTTTTCTAGTGGCCTAGACACTAACATATAGTCAAAATACATACTTAAAAGTGAAAGGATTTATATTTTTAAATGGAGGTAGTATGTGATATATTTCTCTATATATAGGATCAAGGGTGGAGCGAGGGAGATGGGGTTGTAACGGTCCGGGATTTTGATTTCCGGGTTATGTTTTGAGGGATAAAACCACTCGTTGGATCTTGCGCTCCGAGTACAGGTTGAAGATTTAAAACCTAAAATCAGTCGTTTAAAGTGGGATTTCGCACCCCAAATCTGTAAGGTCTATTGGAGACCCCGGGGTAAACCCCTGTACCTATCCTAAGTCTACAACGCGGAAAATCCATTTACGCATGCAACCAGCATAAGTTCTGAAAATGATACATCGAGTGTCGCGGCAGAGCCGGGTCAAAACAGAGCATATGTAGTATGAAATCCCAAGAGTGTAAATCTGGTGAAGTAAGAGTTTCAAGCACTCGCTTTCCGCCATACGAATGAACCCTGCCATAACAGCACAAAATAAAGCAGTGGAACGGGTACCTGAAACAATACCACGAAGTCAGGCCAAGAGACGCCCGCAGGCTCTAAAGACCGCGCTAAGGACATATAATATGCCTATACCTAGAGTAAAGGATGCTTTAGTGCAGTACTGAAATATTAACCACATTATCATGCTCCTAGTTCATATATGTAGAATATTAAGAGCTCGTTTGGTTGGACTCCCAAAAACACAGGAAGTAGAACTTCCTAGGAAGTAAGAGAAGTTCACGTGTTTGGTTTGTATTTCTGAAATAAAAAAACACAGGAATTCGATCAACTTCCCAGTAACTTGAATCCCCCCAAAATGGAGGAAGTTCGCTTACCTAGTCCCCCCTAGGTAAGTTCAACTTCCACCCCCCCTAGGTAAGTTCAACTTCCACCATTTTGTATTTAGAAATTTCAAATTCTCATTTTAATCCTCTAAAATAAAAAAATCAACCAAACATATTTTCACAATTCCCATCAATTGGACTTCCTAGGAATTCAATTCCCATGAAGTAACTTTCCAGGAATTTCAATTCTCACATTGAACCAAACGAACCCTAAGTAAGGCCTTAGCAAAGAGAAACAAGTGGTATATCCCTCTTCTACCCCCCTTCCAGATAGGGTGGAGACGAGCTAGCTCGAGAATGCATTTCATTCCAATTAATTAGATCAAACCTGTATTGGTGCCCGACCCAAAGCATAAATAATCATATCGTGGATTTTGCGAAAAGAAAATAATAATACTGATAATAATAAAGGTGTTCCAACGACTCGAATGACTCTGGACGAAACCCGATGGGACTGGGCTGGCCTATGACCCTACCAAAGACTCTAGTTACTTCACAGATAACGACCGTTCTGTATTCAAACGCATGCAGAATAAGAATGCTCATTCGTAAGTGCAAGTCATAAGCATGATACTACATGACATGCTTTTATGCATATGCAACACCTACCTACTATATGAGTCATATCACATCAGGCAGGAGGTCCTGATTACTGAGTAAGTCCCGGAGGACTTACCTGGAGAAGCGCAGAATCCAAACAATAATCAGCAATGGCAAGCAATCCAACATATCAGAGATCACCTAATAATCCCATAAATAACATAATCAGTCTAAGTCTAATTTACGCAAGGCACACAAGTCACATATGAAACATATAAGATACACATAAAGATGATGACTCGACCGTCTCATCATTATTAACATTATCATCTCATCTTCAGTTCTCATCTTGTCTCATCATATCTCATAACTTAACATCTTTCTCAATTCGATCATCCTCATCAGCTCATGACAACCTCCATACCATACTTAGCCAATTTATATTACCGTTTCATACTCACACTTGGCATATAGATATATATCATCAACATCATAATATCTATCATTTAATCTCTTATAGTAAATCACCGCAAGTCATGCTATTAGTCACACATATCAGAACATCATGCTAGTCAGTCACCGAACACGTCAAATTCTCAAGTTTTGATCCAAATCTATTTCAAATCCGAGTCGAGTAGGTAGAAATCTCGATAGTTGAAAATGTTAGCAAAACTCCCTTTTTCTATTATTTATTAAATTATTTTCCGACCTTGAAATTCTTTTCCAAATTATCCTTTTTAAATCGGCGAGTCTTAATAATCTATTTTTAAATCCCAAATGATTTTATGTTATATTTTAAAACACCGTTTATTAAATACTTTTATAAAACATCCCTAAATCCTTTATAAAATAATTCCAACTCATTCTTATTTAATAAATCCAACTCTTTATAGATCTCTCAAAATAGTATTTTATCTTTTAAATCCTCATATAATATTATAATATATTTTAAATACCCTTAAATAATTAAATAAATAAATGGATAAACCCGAACCTAACCAAACCAATAAACCCAACCAAACTGAACTGAACCCATAAATATAATCCCTAAACCGGTTAAACAAAAATCAACTGTAAATAGGGATGGCAATGAGTCGGGTGATGGGTGGATGATCTACTTCCGTCACCCGACCCACCACCCAAAATCCTTCACCCTACTCGACCCATCACCCACCAAATATTTCACCCACCCCGTCCACCCATCACCCACCGGGCGATCGGGTGATAATTCGAGTGAAATACAAGACATCAAATTCATCAAACCTTTTTATTGAAAAACATACGTCGACGTCGACGAATAAACATTAATTAGGAGCTCATTGTATTCACGTTTCCATTTTAAAAGGAGTCATTCGCATTGCATATCTTCAAATAAAGATTTCATAACTTACTTTATGACAAGATATTTTCATTTTAATCGTTTGATAGGTATCTTGAATTAGGGTTTAAGGGTATATTGGTAATTTCACATATAAAATATAATTATATAATATAAGTCGGGTGACGGGTCGGGTGATGGATCGGGTGATGGGTCGGGTGACGGGTGGAGAATTTCTTCACCCGAATCCGATCCGACCCATCACCCATTTAATATCCGCTTTATTTCGGATTTTCACCCACTTTTTTGGGTCGGGTGAGACGGATATCCGTCGGGTGCGGGTTAAATTGCCCTCCTAACTGTAAAAGAAATGGAGATGGGACCATAGTCATCCCCTTTCTCCAATTTCAAAATCATCTGGCGGCAGTTGGAGACCCAATAAAGTTGAGACCCCTTTATTTATTTTTATTTTTTTGGCGACTCCGCTCCTTCTATGATTGATCGATCCATTTTCAAATCTCCGCATAAAAATCTTTTAACTGGACATTAAAACACTTGAACAGGAAAGAGGAATAAACAACCAGTTGCTGTTTTAGTTGCTGTACCAGCTGTGGTGTTGTTGCTTCTCTCCCTAATTGGCATCTTTTGGGTGTATAAGAGATCCAGACATCATGATTATGATGGTATGTATCTAAAATTGCAGCATTTCTTTAGTTTTGTCACATCTTATTGGTTGATACATTTTAAAGTCAAGGTATATCAAAGTTTGTTATTTGATGTTATAGATCAGATGGCTGAGATAGAAAATGCCGAATCCTTGCAATTCGACATTGGCACGATAAGAACGGCTACTGATAACTTCTCTGATGCTTCTAAGCTCGGCGAAGGCGGATTTGGTTCTGTCTACAAGGTAATAAACCCATTTTTCTCATTGATTGTGCCATTTAGATATAGTTGTTATACAATGTTAAAATTTGTAGGGGGTGCTTCAAAACGGACAAGAAATTGCAGTGAAGAGACTCTATCAAAAGACTAATCAACAAGGAGTCGAAGAGTTCAAGACTGAAGTTCTCGTAGTGGCAAAACTACAACATAGGAATCTAGTAAAATTGTTAGGGTATTGTCTAACTGGACGAGAGAAGCTACTTATCTTTGAGCTCTTACCTAATGCAAGTTTGGACCATTTTTTTAACGGTACGTAAAATCTTATTGTTATTATAAATTAATAGCTTTTCAAATGCTTAAAATTAAAGTGCAGCTACACTATGGGAGTTGTTAGATACACCGCAAACCCAGATTAGCAAATGCACGTCCTTATTGATCGATGTGCAAGTGGACACTAGAAATTGAAGGCAAATCAGGGTTTAGGATACCAAGTTCGTATCAATGTGCACCACGTTCATATCGACGTGGTGCCCTAAACCCTGATTTTCGATGTATTTAGTTTCCAAGCTGCACTATATATGCTAAGCTTTAATGATTTGGTGGTCAAAATTGCAGATCCAGTCAAACATGCAAGTTTGGATTGGACAACAAGATATAAGATCATTGTTGGAGTTGCCAGAGGACTTCTATACCTTCATGAGGAATCTCGACTCAAAATTATTCATCGGGATCTTAAGCCTCACAATATCTTATTAGATGAAGCCATGAACGCAAAGATAGCTGATTTTGGGCTCGCAAAATCCTTCAACCTTGATCAATCTATGGCCAGTACTCAAAATATCGTTGGAACATAGTACGGTATTCTCTAATTTCGCTTAGTGAGCATTTGCTATGAAGTTATGATAACGAGTACGTGTTAATTGTGTTGAGATGTTATGTTTATTCCACATCGATTATACAAATTTATAACATACTTACAAAATGCATGTTCAACTTAATATATAAGATCATTAGGCCATTTCTGCTATCGATCACCAATCAGTTTTAGGATGAAACATCACTAACTTAGTTAGACTTGTGTATATGACCCCAGATAAAGTAATTCGAGACAATGCATTAATCTTACATTACCCATAGTTACTCGAAACTAATATAATTTTTTGGCACTAACAATGAAATGAATGTATGCAGTGGATATATGTCTCCAGAATACGCAATGACCGGCCACTTCTCGACTAAATCGGATATCTACAGTTTTGGGGTTATTGTTTTAGAGATAGTCACCGGCAAGAGAAACATCATACAAGCGAATCAACCTAGCTTATTTGATCATGTAAGTATTAACATTCATCGTGGTATTCTATATCTCAATATATCTTTCCTATAAATCCTTGCTTACACATAAGACCAATTGATAATGTGAGAATATTGATGTAGGTTTGGAATCTATGGAAGGAAGAAAATGCATTGGATATGCTTGATCCAACATTACTCAACAATTATTCAACTGAGGAAGTAATGAGGTGCATCCAAATCGGCTTGTTATGCATCCAAGAAGAACCAGGATCAAGACCAACCATGGCAAAAATTGCCTCAGCTCTAAATGGTCATTCCACAGACTTCCCAAAGCCATCACCTCCAATGATCTTCAGTTTCACTGAAGATGGTTCTAGAATCAAATATAGTTCTACGCTAACAACACAAGAAAGTAAAGAACACTATACACCAGAGACAAGTTGGATTTCGGTCCCTGTAACGGAAGATGGTGACTTGCATCCTCGCTAATTGTACTATCTTGATATGTTTGCATATACATATGCTTTCTATTTCCTTGTACTTCGCTCTTTTTTTGGAAAGATTATTTGAATATGTTTTGAGTGAAACGATCAAACAGTTCCCTACTATGAGCTTTCATTGTGACATCAAATAAATTGTAACATTCTATCTAATTCAGTACTATAAGTATTTCGATCTCTTGTAGTACGTTATAGCTTTCCTCTCCATTGATTAGTGTTATAGATAAATCTCAACAAGTATTTTATAACACTCCAATGGGCTTACACTAGGCCAATTTGACGTTCTAGACACGGACAAATTTCGTCTCCTGAAGAGGGTTTTGGACGCCTCATAACTCTAGGCATGAACATCCGTCCCCTGAGGTTTGTCCCTTCTGCAGCGCACCTAGAGCACTTAAAACACGGACCAATTGCACGTCTGTCCCTTGATTGACATCCAATTCACCGGCCCACGAGGAGATTGTCAGAGATTTTATGGTTCAGACGACCACTAAAGTTTGTGTCTTGATAACGGAGGGGACGAGCATAAGGTGAACTAATGTTGTGTCTTGATGAACATTTGGTTAGTCATGTTGTCTTGATGGACATCGTTTGTGGTACCCTGAGAGTTTTGAAGATCAACTTTTGGTTCAAAATGTTTGTGGCTTCAGTTAATAGAACCTAGTTGTTTTAAGTTTGTGGCTTGAGTTTAATAAAAACTAACAGCATATACGCTGCATTTTGTGATGCTCCCTGTCCAAAACCAAATGTAACCCAAAAGAAACAACAATGCATTCAACATAGAGTGCACCAGCACCCATTTCATACATAAAAACAACATTGTTCATACATTAAACCTGCAATACCATGCTTGTTCATCAACCAACCCATACAAACACCCATGTCAGCAAAACAACCTACAAATGTACTTGAGTTGAAACACAAACGGACATAAAGTTTAGAAACACCATGTTCAAACACATACTGCGCTTAGAAGTCTAGAATTGTGACCCAAAAGTTCCACAAACTAACCCAAAAGCTGCAACCAAGTTCTTGTTAATTGTTATCTACCTAGATCACCAAGTGCTCAAACCTGCACTTCGGTAGGGAAGTGCACAACCATCAGCCTCTCAAAGTGCTCCATTTTGTCCTGCATCTTATCATATTTTTCATTGGCTAGCTTGGCGGCGTCCTCAACCTTCCTTGCTCGCTCATTAGCCTCCCTGGCTTGGTCTTCCAGCTCACGCCTTTTTGCCGGGCCTAGAGTGGACCAATCAACCCCTCGCTTCCTTGGAGGCTTCTTGACAGTCGCGCCCATCCCTAAATGAAGGCAAAGAAAGTGAAAATTACAAAGATATAAAAGGTAAAAAAATAAGATTGATAACATGAAAATGACAGTATGACATGTGTTCCTAAAATATGATGGTAAAGTTCCTAAAATCAAATGGATTTCATGCTCTTATATAATTGAACTCATTTTGAAGCCTTATATAGTTTTATATATAACTGATAGTAATGATAATATATATAATCATCAAGTTATATATATAACTGATCAATTATTAAACTCATTTTAATCCTAACTTTGTTTACCTCGTACAAAAGGGCCCCTCCTCTCTCCAAAGGCCTTGACGATTATCTCACACTATGTAGCTACTGGTAGGACATCATTGTCTTCTTCCTCTGGTCGCGAACTCACATAGTCGTCAATCGCCTGCTGCATAATTTCCTGGGAACACAAAGAAAACATTAGAATCCTACACAATAAAATCATCCAAGGAACTCAGCAATGACATCCTACAAGTCAGAGATAGCTAAACTGTTAGTACACACTCACCACAGTGGATTCGTCTTCATCGTCCGGGAGATATTCGTTTATTGAAGCTTGCACATAAGGAGCCAAGTGTCCGTCCTTGTACAGCTGCTCTGCCCGGTAGCACACAGGTCTAGGCCCTAAGTGGTGCTTGATGTATTTGGGATTCTTAGTTCTGTTGAGCTTGTTGCGGTTGCTTATTTCCTCCAAAGACACAAGAACATATAAACATGATATCAGAGAACAACAGTAAAGCAATGGAAACAGTTGAATGAAAAATACACAAAAAAGCTAACCAGTTTGTCGAGGGCGGTGAACTCCTTCTGCACAAGGTAGCGCCATTGCTCAGGACAGAGTTTGAACTCAAGAGGTATGGGTGGACCATGCTTCAAGAAGTGGCAATGACACTTGTACTTCCAACTGCGGTATCTTGATGCTGCCTGAGTCTCAATATACGTCTTCAATTTTTCATCATCGGGAGATACAACGTACATAGTCTACATAAATAAGAATGCAATTATATATATCAATTACCAGTGAAAAACACAGAACAGGAGAGATGGGCAAAGCAAAGTGAAAATAAACAGATGCAAGTGAAGAAAACAATTTGTTGCATTCAGAACACATAACAGGTTATTGCATTCAGTGAAAATGAAATTATCATATCATTATCAGACCATGAGAATGCAAGTTAAACTCCTAAAAGCAAATACAAAACTAAAAGCTACTATGAATCTCCTAAAACTAAGATCAATCTCACAATGAAGAACAGAAAATTAAGAAAATTAAAGAGCAAATATATAACACATTATACAATCCAGCAAATACAAAACACATTATACAAAACTAAAAGCTACTATGAAACTCCTAAAAGCAAATACAAAACTAAAAGCTACTATGAATCTCCTAAAACTAACAACATTATACAATCCATAACACATTATACAATCCAGCAAAATTCACCAAATACCAATCTCATAACACATTATACATAACACATTATACACAGCTAACAACAACTTGTAAACCAACAGACAAAATAGGCACATTATACAATTTATTGACAACAACTTGCAAATTAGACACATTATACAATCCAGTACAAGGGAAGAGAACACTTGCTTACATCCAGGTAAGCGGCAAGCGTATCCTTGTGCTTCTTCTCAAGCTGCTCGAAGGAGGAGGCCAGCATTGGCACATGTGTCTTCACAGCAGTCCCTATATCCCTTATCAGCAAACTGTATTGGTTGAGCTCGGGGTTTCCATGGAACTCCGACCACGAAATTTTTATCTTTCCAGTGACCCTCACTATCTGCATAGTCTTGCTACTCACCACAGTTCTTCCTTTCCCTACAAATGATGAAGACAACGATTAGATAAGCAAAGACTCATACAAAGCCTAAAATTTGGGGATTCAGAAAACCCTAAAACAAAGATAAACCCTAAATCACAAAATCTCTTTGAAATCATCAAACAACGATAAACCCTATAAAAATTGGAGAATCAAATAACCCTAAACCCTCTAAAATTATAAAAAAACCAACCTCTGATTGGTATATAGACTTCATGCAGGGGTTCTTCTTCAACTTCAACCTCTTCTCCACCGACGGACAGAGGAGGGGGTGGAGGGGTGGTCGACGTTACCCGTGAGGAACTGACTGAGTGAGAGGATGCCAGAGGGGTGGTTGACACAACCCGTGCGCCACCCACAGACGAAGAAGAGTCCAGAGGGGGGATGGTCTCATCTTCCGCTACAACCACTGAAAGAGGGGGAGACGTCTGTTGGGTGGTACCAGTCGATGAAGAGCCGCCCCGTACCATTCGTCTCTTCGGGGGTGGTGGCTTCCGAGGAGCTTGTGGCTTCCGAGGGCTCCTCCGAAGTGGTGGTGACGCGGGTTGAGTTGGCCTTGGAGGTGGTGGTGGCGCGGGCTGAGTTGGCCTCGGAGGTGGTGGTGGCGCGGGCTGAGTTGGCCTCGGAGAAGGTGGTGACGCGGGTTGAGTTGGGCTGGGATGTGGTGGTGACGCGGGCTGAGTTGGCACCCGAGCTCGAGTTGACCTCCGAGGAGTGGTGGCCGGTTGTGGAGCGGTGTCCGGTTGTGGAGCGGTGGCCGGTTGTGGAGCGGTGTCCGGTTGTGGAGTGGGGGCCGGTTGTAGAGTGGTGGCCAGGCTCGGCGATGGTGGAGTAACCCTTGGGCGAACATGGATCTTCTTGGACTTTTTTGGTGGCATGTTGGAGGCCGGGCTCGACGGTGGTGAGTGTGAAGAGGGCGGAATCGGAGGTGGTGATGGTGAGAGTGAAGAGGAATCGGTGGTGATGGTTGGGGTTTGGTGAGAGTGGAGGAATCGGCGGAGAGAGAGAGATATGAGGGTTTTGGTTTCAGAATGAGTGAGAGAGAGAGAGAGAGAGGAGGGTTTGGGGGGTTCTTGAGAAGTGAGAGGGTTTTGGTTTCAGAAGTGTGTGGACAACCGAACGACACGTCAACCCATTGAACAGAGTGGGGGGGGGGGGGGGGGGGAAATCCCGCCTAATTGAATTTCATTCAAGAGACGAACGGTGGTTATGTTTGTCCCTTGAATAATGTAGAGTAAAAAAATTTCATTGAAATTTAATTTGGACCGAATATTATCCCGCCAAATACTAACTTTGGGCCGAATATTATCCCGCCTATGTTATTTATATGTGTTGGTGTTGATAATATAAAAGATTATAACTTTTATAATTACATATAACATTAGGTATAAAAAAATATGAACTCGTATAAATATAAATTCATATCTTTCATATTTGTAACATTTGTTCTAGTTTTTATACCACTTATATAATTAAAAATGAAATTCTAGTATTTGGTTTAACCGATCATCTATAAAATTAGAACGAATATACGATATAAAACTAAAACCAATGTATCTTGGTAAGAAACGGCCTCTCATATCTCGATCTCAAACAAAAATTAGAAAATTCTGACATCTTCATCTAAAACGAAATTTAGAAACCTCGGCCTTAATCATATGTTTTGCTTCATTCTTCGTCATCGACGTCGTCCCCGTCCTCGACGTCTTCACCTTCCTCGCCTTCTGTTTCAATCACATACTCTTCGGAGGCTTCTTCTTCAGTTTCGACCTCTTGGTCTTCCTCAGCTTCGGTTTCTTCGCTCTCTTCTTCACCGTCGCTCTCTTCTACATGGCTGAATAGCTGGAGATCAACGACAAGGTTAAAATGCCCAGTAACGGCAGGGGCGTCCTCTTGATAGGCTTCATCCGCCTGGAATGATATCACCTTCGATTGTCGCCAAGGTTCTAGAATCATAGATGTTCCTATGTGACATTACATTCACCACCTTCCATCCATCGCCCACCTTTGGCTCATCAACATAGAACACTTGCTTTGCCGTGGTTGCCAAACAGAATGGAGAATCATCATACCAACTGCTTTTCGTGTCAATAGATAACAACCCATGATCGATCATATGCATGATACCGAGATTGTTGGGATCAGTGTCATACCATCTGCACTTGAATAGCACCACTGGCATGTCGTTGGCGTACAACAGTTCAACCACGGCTTCAAGGATCCCATAATAGTCGTTGTCCTTTGTACTTACCTTCACTCCACAATTTTGGGTAAGCAATTTTCTATCTCTGTTCCACGACACGAACTTCACCCCATTCACAACACAAGATGAGTAAATCCTATGGAGTTGGGGTTTTCTCGCCAAATTAAGAATCTCTGGTTGAACAGATATAGCCTCATCACTTTGTTGTCCATAGATCTGTAAATAAGTGTCCATTACTTAGTGCAACGATGACAACAAACCATTCAAACCCTTGAATAACATAACTACGAAGAATGCTTACCCATCCGATGAAATAGCGATGGAAATGCAACCTGCGATCCTTGTCATTGTGATCTGGATAATGTTGTGTGTAGAGCTCCTCGTGTGCGTCTAAGTAGGATGACACTTCATCACAATTAAGTAAGACTTGCCAATGAGCCTCCAGAATATCCTCTCCACTTAGTCGTGCACGTGAATTATATCCTTGTGGGCGCACAAGCTCGGAAACAACAGAAATATCGAACACAGAAGGAGTAGTGGTTGATGTCCCTTCTTGACCTTCTCCAACCTCCAAGTACAAATTACAATAGGTCACTGCCTCTTCTGCGATGTAACGTGTGGTAATGGTCCCTTCTGGGTAACGAGGGTTGACGACATATTTCTTGTATGCGCCAAGTTGTCTGAAATAGGATGGGTGTAATTTCAATGCGACGAAATGGTCCGTTCTATTGGATACATCCAGGTGTAATGCACAGGGCCGGTGAGCAACACTTGGCGAGGAAGATGAACTAGGAGATGGACCATAATGGTGAAGAAGTGAGGAGGAAAAATCATCTCAAAGCTGCATAGAATCTGTACTATCTCATCTTCCATTAGTCGAACTTCCTCTTTCCTTAATTCCCTAGAACTTAATTTCTGAAACCATTTGCATAGGGCCACTAAAGTCGTGACAACGGAAACTGGTAAGTATGGCCGAATAACGATTGGAAGAAGACGTTGAAGCATTACATGGCAATCGTGTGTCTTCAATCTGACAAAATTTTTCTCTCGTACACTTACACGACTTTTCAAACATCCAGCATAACCATGAGGATACTTCACATCACCAAACCATTCAAACACCTCCTCAAGATAATCTGACCGGACTGTGTATGGTGCAGGAGGAAGTTGAGCATTACCCCTTGCATGTAGAGACTTCCGCACCCCTCTTTTTCTTAAAGCTGCGCGGGCTTGGGGACCATCTTTGCGAACCCTTTTCCAATCCGGAGGGAAGCTGTGACCTTGCGGAAGCATGCCATTGATCCACGCACAATTGTCATCCACACACTTATCAGACATCCCATGTTTTGCCTTTAGCTTCATTTCCCTCAAAGCAGCACTCAAAATAGTTTCCTTACATCCGTCAAACAATGGAGTTCGAGCTTCCACTAACAGCCTCTCATATTTTTCATAATCGTCGTCCACCACGTCCTCAAAACGAACTGAACCATCACCTGCCCCGTATCCGGCATGATACGGGAAGTTTTCATGAAGAATGTTCATCACCGGATCAACGCTAGAAAAACTTGAAGCCCCTTGCTCTAAATATCGCGTTCTGGCAAGGGAGAAAGTCGGCTCCACCGGGGCTTCGCCATGTTTGTCCCAAACTGTATAACATGGATCCATACCTCTACTATACAAGTGTGAGAACATTTGTCCAGGTGTCACTGGGTCTCGACCATTACGACAATGGTTGCACGGACAATGAAAATGGGTCCTCCCTGTTACTTTCTCGATCTCATGGACAATTCGCACAAACTCGATTATCCCATCAACATATTCTTTAGACAGAAATGGAAGTTGCATCCAACTCTTATCCATCATCTTTGCACAACCCACTCCCTATTAAGAAATATATCCACCATAAATTCAACACAAACACACATATTTGCTATATATGCTCCAATTTCACAAATTAAAGTTTCTATGAACACAAGCACACATATATACTATATATTACATATGTGAATCAACACAAACACACCTATGTCAATCCCTTGCTCAAATTTTCATTCTTTTTCAAAAGAACCAAAAATTCCACAATTTCAATCCTAGCTCAACATAGACACATATTTGCTATATATTATATATATAATCACAATACACAAATGATTTAAAAATATATCACAACACTAACCTCAAATGTTACCAATCCTTCTTCAAATGTAACAAATTTGGGGAGAATTTGTGAATTTTTTTTTAAAAGATCCACCATGAAAGAGGAAGACAAAGCTCTCGGCTGCTCCCGTATACCCAACACAACAATTCAACCTTAAACATTTAAGGCAACAAGTACACATTCATTAATGCGGTGGTTGGAAAAGTTGAATTCAAGGGACGAACAAATATTTGTTTGTCCCTTGAATGAGGTCAACGTCTGGTCAACTGCATGACACATGGGCTTGTTGAATTGGGCTGGATCTATGTGATTCATATTCACTTCCCAGGTAACGGCCCATTGTATTTGTAAGGTCAAACAAAACACACTTGAAGCAACAAATTAATACATACAAATCATATCATACAAAACCTACTTTACTTGTTGCTAAGTTCAACAAACCGATATCCGAAATGTTATGTTCAAGAAACCGACATAGTAGCTACAATACCATACAAAAGCCTTAAGTCTGAACAGTCTACTTGCCTTCTTACCAAATCCGACTACGAGAACGAAAACATTACATGAATTCAGACACGATTACATAAGGTGGAGGCCATGCCTACTTCTTCGCAAATGAAACGACGAGTTCTCCCAGCTGACAGTTGCGTTCGATTAGAGCCCGGTTGCGCTCAGTTAGCTCCCGGTTGCTCTCCATTAGACACCGGTTGCGTTCTTCCACTTCATGGAGCCGCTCAATTAGATTCTGGTTGCGCTCGGTTAGATCCTGGTTGATTTCTACCATCTGACGGAGCAATGGGTTCTCGCTACTAGTTGCATCATCCTCCTCAGCAGCCGTGACATGAATCTTCTCCTCTTTGCCCCTCGACACTTCCTCCATCTCTTCACTATAAGGAGTCCACTACGAATCATGACATTATATTCATAAGCATGACATTATTCATACAATGTATCATGATGATTTAAAGGCAAATAAGTTCATTTTAAGAGTCATATGCACCAAAGGAACAAATCAACATCCATGTTTTAGAAAATGAATATTCCTATGAGCAAAAAAACATTCGATCTAGAAATACAATGCACCAAATTCAGACATGAATGAATTACATTCATCTCCACCAATGCACCAAAACAACATTCGATCTAGAAATACAATGCACCAAAACAACATTCGATCTAGAAATACAATGCACCAAAATCAGTCATGAGGGAACAAAGAAGCTAAGGCCAAAAAATTCTTCTCCAACAACATCAATCATGAATGAATTACATTCATCTCCACCAAAATCAGTTCTTGCCTTCATTACAAAGTAAATTAAAAGCAATTTGTTACCTGACGTTCGTATGGCTCATCCCCTCCAATCCATGGGTACTTTTCTGGACAACCGCTCGGCCAACTACCGGAAGTGTCTGACATGCCTATGGACGGAACAACATGGAGTATAAGCAACCGAGAGAGAGGGAATCAATGAACTGAATTATGTAGAATCTGTTAACTTGTTCAACTGATAGTTTGTTACAGCAAGAAAGCTCAATTTCAGAAATCCGATAAGTGTGTGAAAATGTGATGACTTGACACTAAATCTGTTAACTTGTTCAACTGATAGTTTGTTACAACAATATAGTCTGAAAATGTGATGACTTGACACTAAATGTTAGTATGACAGTTAGAGGCTTTTATCAAAAACTGGTAAGTGTGTGCTGTTTGTGTTCTTCTAGAGTCAAGTCCTCGAATCTGTGTGGGTTTGAGTGTGTGTGATCCATGACTCCAGTTCCAACATAAACAAGAAAGCTCAATTTCAGAAATCACTGCGCCGAAATGCTAAAAGAATAAAATGGATGTCACGCATAAGAGGCCAAATGAATAGATTGTCACTTTGTCATTGTTTTAGCAGATTGATTATAAACAAAATCCTCAATGGAAGCCACCCAAGCCAAGGAGAATCCTCAATGCAAGGAAAGAGATGAGGTCGAATTGAGCAATGTTGAAATTGGGGATGAAATTGGGGTTTTTCTCGTTCTCCTACAACTACAGGTTCTAATCCTTCGAATTGAGCAATGGAAGACACCCAAAGCCAAGGAGAAGTAGCAGCTAGCTCAAAGGAAACAGATCTGGATGAAACCAATGGAGGCTAGGGCGATTTGGGTTTCGGATCTGGAATCACAGATCTGGAATTCTAGTCGAACCAAAACAAAAACCAATTAATCAAACAGATCAATCGAAAGGAAGGAGAAGACTCACCTGATCGAGCGCGACGGCAAGTGCAGAACAATGCAAGGAAGTCGAGGAAGAGATGCCAAATACGCCGGCCCTCACTGTCTGGAATAGAGGATGCAAAATAACCTCACTGTCCGGAGAAGACGATATATGCCAAACACGTACGGAGTCACATGTTTTTTTTAAAGTACAGTTGAATCAAGGGACGAACATATATATATATTCGTCCCTTGAATGATGATGGTACGACTGCACCTGACAATCCTCGATGACTCACCATGTTTATCGATGGTCAACGGCTTGGTCAACCTCCACTTAGTATTCAGGAGACGAACTTAGTAATTGTTCGTCTCCTGAAAGGCTCTCTTGGATGGGTGTACATCCGGTCCTATTGTAAGTGACGACCCAGGCTTTGTTCGTCCCTTGAAGTGCATTCAGGAGACGACAAAAAAGCCGTTTGTGTCTAGAACGTCAATCTGGCCTAGTGTTAGCTAGGATTAGACATAAACCTAATTACAACACTTGTGGCAAAGGGTAACTCAAGTCGAGCCAAGCTGCTACATCATAGGGAACATTAGGCATCACTTTAATATCATGAGCAATTCGAAGACATTGTCTTTTGATAAGTTTTAAATGCCCTCCTAGGAAATAGATGAGGTTTTGGCATCAATCATACTATACATCTTAAGCATCTTATAAAATTTATGAGTTTGACATAGCGGAGTCATCCCTTATATATTGTATCTGAACAGACTGAACAGAAATGATTTGTTCCCTCATTCATCTGATCAATGTTGTCTTCTTTGGTGGGGATAAAAAAATATAATTTATGTAGGCCGGAATGCAACCCGGCCTTAGATAATCTCAATTATAATTAGGTTATTCTATGTACATATATAGATGATAATAATAGCGGGGTGTCGCCTCTAGGCCGAAGCTTAACCTTTGGCCCAGATGGGAGCTAGGTTGCGACATGACATCTACCAAGCTTCTTGGCCTCGGGCTTCAACTCGTGCATCATCATTGCGGTTCATGATATCTGGAATTGTCTATGCATAGGAGACCGAGATGCTTATCTCGAATATCGATCTATACTCATCTATAGTACTTCCTCTTAGAGTTTTTAGATCAAGCATACATGTTTTCAGATAGGTCAATCATATGGCAATTGCTTTCCTTCACCATGTCCTTCTCGTGGACAACATTCCAATGACTATATATTCTCATCTAAAAGGATCCTATGAAAAATGTAACCGATTCTTTCGTTTCCTTGGGTCACTGGCCATCTGCCGGGAGTTTCGGATTGAATTAATTCGGGGGTTGACCCCGTCTATATTATTCCCAAAAGAAAACAAAAATATAAAGTGGATTATATAAAAATAAAGTCGTTGGCCCGCATATTGCACAGTCTTGTTATTATTATTATTTTTTTTGATCCGACAGTCTTGTTATTTTCTTCTTTCTTTTTGAATTGGTAAATTAAAGTCTCCGCCCAAACAGCTTACCTAGGCAAGGACGTGGTCTTTGTAAAACTGGTCTTGCCAATGCCGGCGAAAGTGGGTTGAGCGTACGTATTAAAACCTATTCCCTCCGATCCACAAAGAATGTCGTTTGACTTTTTAACACATATTTTAAAGAGCTAAAAACTATATAAAATATCAACTTTTTAAAAATTATTTTTTTACAACTTAATATTTGTTGGTAATAAGTATTAGATTATAAGAAAATAATAATAATAAAGTCAATATATTATATAGTTTTTAGCTCCTTAAAATACGTGTTAAAAAGTCAAACGACATCCTTTTTGGATCGGAGGTAGTATTAATTTGCTACAGAGATTTGTCGATCCCAATTTCGTTTGAAATTAATCCTATCTGGATCGCATATATCACAAAAGATCAAACCCAATATATGGATAGATTGCAACATAAATTTAATTTATTCCCAAATATATGCGCTGTATTCCCAACAATGTCGAAACCTTGCATCTTGATCATCATCATCGTCTTCCTAGCAACTAGCCTAATTGCAAAACAAGCCATCTCCACCGATTCACCCGCCATTCCACCCACCTATCTCGATTATTCATGCGACTTGGACGGAACAGGAGGCAATTATACCACCAACAGCACATACGAGACGGAGCTAAAGAATGTGCTCTCCGGCCTCCAACAACTAGGAAGCTTAGGCTCCCTGTTGTACAACAATAGTTCCCCCCAGGAAGACCGCGCAGACAAGGTGTACGGCCAGTATTACTGCAGTGGGAACGTCGGCACCCAGCTCTGCCGCGACTGTGTCCACGCCGCCACTCAGCGTATCCTAACGGAGTGTAGGCCTTACAACTCCGGCGTTATATTTTACAAGGAGTGCACACTTTTTGTTAGATTAAGTGATTCAAAATTAGGTTAATTAATTAAGTTAGAATTAGTGTGTGCCGTGAGTTCATCGATCGGTTAGAGATATTTTAGGATGTGGTGAATTAGTGGGTTAATTAGTAGAAACTAGAAAATGTTAGTGGACGGCAGTTTTAGTTTTAGGGTTTCTTTAAATATGTAATTCCGTTCATCAAATCAATTGAATTGAGGAGGACTCAGAGAAAACGTTCGGAGAGGACTCTCATCGGAGTCAGCGACTGGACTCTATCCGCCGCCTTCGACTGGACTCTCACTGGAGCCCTTCGAAACCGCCGTCTTCTTCGGCGTTCCATTCCTCCGGACTTTCCTTCTCCGGACACCTCTACAGGCTCTTCGACTCCGGGCTCTTCATCACCGGATCGACATTTCTTGGCCTTCATTGGCCTCTCGATCTTCAACTTCCGCAGTCTTCTTCTTCTTCGAAGGGACTCTCCATCATCGAACACTTCATCTCGGACACTAGCCTTCTCCGAGAACTTCAACATCGTAACTGCCTCTTTGGTTCGGCCGGACTCTCTCGTCATCGGAGCGACGGAGCCCACTCTTCTTTAAACTTTGGATCTGTCAGATGCACTTCTCATCTTCGGATCTCTTCAACTTCCTTCTACGGGCTGGACTCTCTTCTCGGAGCCATCTTCCGCAGGACTCTCATCGGAGTCGGGGATTGGACTCTCTATCCGCCGCCTTCGACTGGACTTCTTCGGTCGGGGACTCTCCCCTCGGAGTTCTTCTTCTTCTCCGACTGGACTCTCCGACTGGACTCTTCCAACATGGTATCAGAGCTTAGGTTTCAATCCTATTGAAGAAATCTATGGAGAGAGAGTGCTCCATGAAAGGTCTTCCCATGAGGAGGAAGTCGCCATGTTTGTTGAAGATGATTCCGATCGAAGGAATCATGGAGGAGTCCTAGAAGATGGATCTCCATGTTTGTTGAAGAAGGAGCCGAGAGAGTGCTCCGTGTGTTGAGGGCGGTTCCCAGCAAAGGAATCGTGATGAGAAGGCCGAGAGATGGTTCTCCAGTGTGGCCGAAGATGACGGCCTGTGTTGATCCGGAGATGAAGATCCGGAGGTTGAAGTGCCCGAGAAGAAGAGTCTGGGCAACGGCACCGCCGACAAGGAGACGGAAGATGTGGCCAATTGGAGAAGATGGCCGGAAGAATGAGGGCTCTGATAAGAGACCATCGATCTGTATGTATGTTTGGGTCCGGTGATGATGATGTCCGGAAAGACCGTCGAGAAGAAGACGGAGTTGAAGACTTGAAGTATTCGGAAGAAGTGTCCGATATGAGTTGCCAGGAGACAAATTGTCCGGGCAAGCAGCAGTCGAAGGCGGCGGATAGAGAGTCCAATCCCCGACTCCGATGAGAGTCCTGCGGAAGATGGCTCCGAGAAGAGAGTCCAGCCCGTAGAAGGAAGTTGAAGAGATCCGAAGATGAGAAGTGCATCTGACGGATCCAAAGTTTAAAGAAGAGTGGGCTCCGTCGCTCCGATGACGAGAGAGTCCGGCCGAACCAAAGAGGCAGTTACGATGTTGAAGTTCTCGGAGAAGGCTAGTGTCCGAGATGAAGTGTTCGATGATGGAGAGTCCCTTCGAAGAAGAAGCAGACTGCGGAAGTTGAAGATCGAGAGGCCAATGAAGGCCAAGAAATGTCGATCCGGTGATGAAGAGCCCGGAGTCAAAGAGCCTGTAGAGGTGTCCGGAGAAGGAAAGTCCGGAGGAATGGAACGCCGAAGAAGACGGCGGTTTCGAAGGGCTCCAGTGAGAATCCAGTCGAAGGCGGTGGATAGAGTCCAGTCGCTGACTCCGATGAGAGTCCGATCCAGACCAAAGAAGGTCGAACTTGAAGAGGGCTCCGAGAAGAGAGTCCAACCCGTAGAAGGCAGTCATGGAGATCGGAGAAGGGCTCCGAGAACGGTGAAAAGAGAGTCCGACCGAAGGGGCAGTTAGGGCTTCGATGATGGAGAGTCCAGTCAGAGAAGAAGAAGAACTCCGAGGGGAGAGTCCCCGACCGAAGAAGTCCGGTCGAAGAAGGGCTCTGCAATGTGAGTACGTCCATCCGAAGAATTTGAAGACGCACGGCGACGAGAAGGGCGTCCAGCGCCGGGAAGATTGAAGGCGAGGAAGTGCGTCCGTCTGAAGAAGAAATTGAAGATGAAGAAGATGCAAGAAGAAAAAAAAAATTGATTTTGTGGAATTTTGAATCAAGGGGAGATGTTAGATTAAGTGATTCAAAATTAGGTTAATTAATTAAGTTAGAATTAGTGTGTGCCGTGAGTTCATCGATCAGTTAGTAGAATTTTAGGGTTTGTTAGTTATTTAATTAGTGGGCCTAAATTAGTGGGTTAGTGGGGCAAGTACCACGTTCAGTTTCGGTTTAGTTTTTAGGTTATAAATTGTAATGGATGTTTATCAGATTAATTGAATTGAGGAGATTTTCCTTGCTGTTCCCATAGAGTTTCATTAAAACTCTACCGGTAGAGTTAAATAAATCTCAGCCCTTGCTCTCAATTAATGGCCAAGATTTATCAATATAATAGGATAATAGGAGATAATTAAAAAGGAAAAAAATCATGGAGAAAGTAACTGCCTGATACGCTAGCTTGATACGCCTGCTCATCATATTTTCCTTCTTCCCGCCAGCTTCATCGCTTGATCAGTTATGGTGAAATTCATCTCCTCTGTACTGTAGTTTCATCATTCTATCAGTTCATTCTTCCTAATATTGACTTATATCAAATTCAGAGTACTAATTTTGCACCAATTTATGGTTTGCAGGCTGATTCATTGTAATTCTATCAATTCAATGCACAAAGGTTCTCTCGTCCCAGTGTAGTATCAAAATAGACATGGGGACTTCGGTCAAATCGACCCCCAAAATAGGCATGGTGTTTGATTCTGTAGAGGATGTATGGAAATTCTGGAAAGAATATGGAGGAAAGATGGGATTTAATGTCCGTAGACATTATGAGAATAAGAATAAGAATGGAGAGGTGACTTCGAGAAGATTTGTATGTGCTAAAGAGGGTCATCGTGCGATTGGCAAGGGAGATAACTTGGGTAAACGAGACCGGGCTGAAACTAGAACAGGATGCAAAGCACGGATTGGTTTTTCACTGATCAAGGAAACAAAGAAATACAAAGTACATGATTTTGTATCCGAGCACAATCACCTCCTTCATTTGCCAGAGACCAGTCACTTACTGAGGTCACAAAGAAACATATCTGAATCAGAGGCAATTCAGATTGATCTTGCGGATGACTCTGGTATCAATCCTAGAGCAGCTCATGAATTTATAGGAGCACATGTTGGAGGATCAACTAATTTAGGCTACACCCATCAAGATCACAGAAATTATCTGCAGAGAAAGCGGCAACGAAATCTGATGTATGGGGAGGCTGGTAGTTTATTGAGGTACTTTCATATCCAAACTGTGGAGAATCCTTCGTTTCAATACTCAATTCAGTTGGATAATGAAGAGCAAATAACTAATATATTCTGGGCTGATGCAAAGATGCTTATAGATTATGCTTCATTTGGAGATGTGGTTGCCTTTGATACTAAATTCGGTACAAACAAGGAACATAGACCTCTTGGTGTCTTTGTTGGTTTTAATCATTTCAGAGAAGTTGTTGTTTTTGGAGCTGCACTGTTGTATGATGAAACCATGGAATCTTTTAGATGGTTATTTGAGACATTTCTAGCAACGCATGACAATAAGCAACCGAAGACCATTTTCACGGATCAAGACATTGCTATTGGAAAGGCTATAAGTGAGGTTATGTCAAATACTTCACATGGATTATGCACATGGCATATAATGGAAAATGCATTGAAGCACTTGATTCATGATGGGTCAAATGTTCTTCAAGATTTTAAGGCATGTATGTATGATTTTAAGGAAGTTGACAAATTCGAAGAAGCTTTCGATGCTTTGCGTGGAAAGGTGAAAAAAGTTTCTTGGTTGGAAAGTATTTACGCCTTGAAGAAAAAGTGGGCAGAATGTTACATGCAAGATGTGCATTCTTTGGGTATGCGAAGCACAAAATTAAGTGAAAGTTTCAACCGAGATTTGAAAGGTTATCTAAATTGCAAAATGGATATAATGCGATTCTTCAAGCACTTTGAGCGTGTTCTTAGGCTGAAACGACAGAATGAGATTAATTCTGAATTTGCTTCTCGAGAAAAATTGCCTAGAATGAAAATGAGGAGGACGCCCTTACTCAAGCAAGCAGGTCAGTTGTACACTCCTAAGATTTTTGAAGCTTTTCAAGAAGAGTATGACTGATCTACTGCTGCATACATCAAGCCACCAGTTGAAGGCCAACAAAGTAACAAGTATGTCATTGCAATTTCTAATATTGATGACAATAACGTTGCTGATGTGCATTATACAGTTTCGGGTGATCCTTTGACTCAAACAGTTTCTTGTGAATGCAAAATGTTTGAGAGAATGGGAATATTATGTGCTCATGCTTTAAAAGTCCTTGATATGATGAACATTAAATTAATACCTCAGAAATACATTTTAAAGCGATGGACTAATGAGGCACGAAGTGATACAGTGAGAGATATCAGTGGGAGAATCGTTCTTGAGGATCCACAACTGAGTGCAACACGAAGATATAGAGCTTTGTGTCGGAAATTTGTGGGTTTAGCTTCTCGTGCTGCCAATTTTGAAGATTCCTCAGTGTTTTTAGACAGCAAATTGAATACTTTGATTGCTGAGATTGATAAGATGTTGTCAAGCATGCAAGATGAAGGGCATGGATCTGCTCCACTAGTTCCTGATCTTAATGAAAGTGTTCAACAAGATGCTGCAGTAATTCCTCGCAATGTTGGCTTAAAGAAAAAAGAAGTGCGGAAAGGAGGGCGACGATTAAAATCTTGGACTGAAAAACTACATATGAGGAAGAGAAAGAACTTGCAAGTTCATAATATTGAAGAACAATCTGTTGTGAGCAAGCAAAGAAAGAAGAAGAAGAAACAAGATCAAGAAGACAAAGGAAATCAACCATTAGAGGTATACTATATATAACCAAGAACTTATGTTTTTATTTATTTGTGTCAAAAAATGCAGTGAAGTGATGCCCTTTTTTAGTTTTTCATTTTTTCATAACAGATTTTGTGGTTTTGTTTAGGGGCCAACCAATGAAGGTCCTGAAGTGATGCTCTGTTTTAATTCCCTAGAGGATACATGTCTTTCAAATCAGGTGTAATTTCAATTTTTTTTCTCTTATATAGTTATTCTAAAAATGTCTTTGAAGTTTCTAACAAGAATTGTTTGATACAGGATATGAACAGGGAATCTACTCAACATACATATCATGATTTTTTAAATAATGTATCAAATATTAGCCTTGGTATGTATAATATTTATCCTATTTTTTTGTTTGCTTTACTTTTGTTTATATACTAGGTGAGTTTGAGTTATAACTTATAATACATTAATGTAGGTCTACGATTGATGATTATGGGAGGAAGATCATCAAATGAAAGCTCTAGTTCAGCAAAAACAACATGTCTTCTAACAAGATTGTGTTAGTAGCATAGTATGCTATCATGAAATTTTCTGTTTTGACAATGTCTTTGTCAGATTGTAATGACATCCTTTTTTTGGAGCTTTAGTATTATTTATTGTTTCTGCGCATTAATGTTGTCATGAAATTTTCTGTTCCTTTCCGTGCAGCTGTACTTGCCAAGTTTTTTGGTTTTGGAATTTGTCTGCTAAAAGTGTTTATGTGATCCATCTTGAATTGCCAAAAGTTTTGAATTTTTTCTGTATTGTTGATCGTTTAGAGCATGAGTTAGGAGGAAGTGGAGATGATGTTGGTGGAAAGGGTTTGTGGATTGATGGTGAGGAGGGCATTGATTGCAGTGAGTGAGTTGTTGCAGGCACGAATCTTCAACTCATCCAGTGATTTGGTCTAGTTTACCTGATCCATCTTGAACTGCCAAAAGATTTGAATTTTTTCAGATGTTTTTTTTCTGTATTGTTGTATCTCATATATAATTTGGCAATTGATTCAATCTTAGCCATTTACAAGTTTTGAAGCCTATGTGGGATTCGAACCCACACCGATGTGTAAAAACACATAGCTCTACCGTTTGAGCTAATAGGCTACAAAATTACATCATAAATCACAATAGATTAATTGTTCTTTACACAATCAGCCAAGGAAGTGCCCTTCCTCCACATCCCATGGTAGAAAGCCTGCCTAAAATTTTGAAAACTCGGAGAAGACTATGAATAAGCCTGTCAGAGTAGATATTGAAACATTGAATATAGAGAGCGGGTAATTTATCGTATTTTAACATGAATGACTGATCTCTAAAGGGATCATTACGGTATACTGGATTTTCATACATTATAGCACAGTCAAGGCTACTGTCTGATGGACTACAGAGCAACCACCAGCAACTAACTCTAGTCCAAGCCTAAGTCAAACACCAGATCACCTGTGCTCAAGCCTGCAGTTAAGCCTGTGTGGCTAAGATCTATCGATCATATTGTATGGCTTAGATCTTTACACCTAGGCACTTGCATATTGTGTATAAAAACTCATCTCTGTACTCTGTACAATTCAATGAATTCAGTTTTCTCAGATCTCTCTATTCATGGTGATCTAGTTTTCCAAATTCTCCACACAAACTAACACTGTCAAGGTGATTTTTATTGAGGCATTAATAAAGCACATATACTACTCCTGATTTTGAAGGTTTTTTTTGCCTTGGCTCTTCAATTCATTGCAGGCTTTTCAGTAGCACAAGTATAGAGATATACAACTAATCCAAGCAACCAAACTAGGCATTGGGAATCCAGTAACAGGGGCATACTTACTCTTGCAAATTAAAACTCAGGAATTGACAACAAAAATTCAGCATAGAACACATATGCAACAAGGCCACAGGAAAGCCTCCAAACTCAACATTCATATTCAATCACAAGGCAGCAAAACCAAGTGCAATCAAACCAACCAACTTGCACAAATTAATTTAGGGATAATAATGAAATAAACCCCTCATATTGATCGGATAAATTAGGGGTCAAAACAGAGATTAGAATTTACGGATTGACAAATTAGGGTTCACAGACCTGATAGAGGTATCTTCAAGAGGAGTTGCCTTGTTCGCCATCGTAATTCTGGATCTCTATCTTCAAAGGGAGGCAAACGAGGGAGCAATATCCATCGTAATTAGGGTCGGAGAGGGAGCAATATCCATCGTGGAGCCCGACCCAGCCATCGACGAGAACGATTTCAACGAGGCAAGGCTGTCCATATCAACGAGGCAAGAACGATTTCATGAGAGCCCGACCCAGCCATCGACGAGATCGAAGGTCTGGGCAGCCCTTATCTCCTTGCGCACCATTGAATCCCATTGCGCACCATTGAATCCCATTGACGTTTGCTCTCTCCGATTCTCTCCATATCTTGTTTTTTTATTCTTTTGTCCTTTTTTCTAATTAAAAATAGAACTTTTAATTGTTTTAATCTTGGCCGTTAATCGAGATCAAGGACTGAGATTTATTTAACTCTACCGGTAGAGTTTTAATGAAACTCTATGGGAAGAGCACCGAGTCCTGGCCTGGACAGGACGCAGTGTGTTACGCTTCTTCAGTCACTTGTAGATTCTGCTTGCTCTGAATGGGGGCCTGTTTGGATGTATTATTTAGGAGTCGAATACAGGATGATGTTGACCGTCAACACCACTTCCAATAGCATCGCACCGTCGTCTCAACCGCCGCTGGAGTCGCCTAATTCTCAGCTGCCGCCACCAGCCAATATAGGTACGTATTTAAGTTGTACCAATTAATCACCGGCCAGTAGCCTGTTGGATGGAGCATAAATGTATAATTCATGTTTCCGTATTAATTTGATCAAATTGGATTTGGGTTAAGGGAAGAAGATTTTAGAAAGTAGGCTGATTTTGGAGGCCCAAAAATAACTTGGCGAGAAGGCATGGATGAATTTGGAAGACTGTAGGTATAGGAATTTTGATTAGTAGTGTGTGTAGATTGGTCCGTAGATGTAATCGGTTGAGCATTATCAATCACACGAGTTGAGGTCCATTAAAGAGTGGTGTCGGAGTCTCGAGTTGAGTGGTGAGAGTCTTGTATTGGTGAGGGTTGTACTTTTGTGTACATTATAATACAAGCTCTCATCGGTAAGTGAAGGTTGGTGCATTAAAGTCGCATGCAATGGTTGAAGATATTCATTTTTTTCAATTGTAGTATCAGAGCCGATGATTATAAAGGTAGTCCAAAATTGGTTAACATTTATTACAAGGAGGATTTTGTGTTGAAGTGATGATATCAGGTGTGTCTAAGGAGTACAAGGTCTCACTTTTTGTTGGCAAATAATTTTTGTTAGAAAATCGGGTAGCATTTATTAAAAGGAGGATTTCGAGATTTTTTTTTTTGCAAGTACGTATGAAAAATAATTTTTGTTAGAAAAAAAACATTAAATTTGTGATTTAAATAGTCATTTTTAGTAGATTTTTTTAAAAAAGGGAAAATATTTTAAAAATGAGATTTTTTTATATGTATATATAGAAAAGAAAGTTTTTGTTGAAATATATTGAAAAAAACTTAAATTTGTTATATTTAATTGGACATTTTTAGTAGAAGAAAACTAAAAGAAATTAAAATTGTAAAAAATTGAGGATAATGGGGTTGTTTGATATTGATATCTAGATTTAGGACCTGGATCCTCTTCTAATGGAGAGCTTCCTAATATGTTCCTAATAATCAGATCCCAACCCAACCATTCAAATAGATTAATGGCAGGATTTATTTCAGACTAATTAGCATTAATTTAATTCTTAATTTCTTCATTCCTCCTGCTCTCTTCTCATGCTTTTCTCTCCCAGTAATTCTCATTAAGAGATCGATCGACCCGTGCCTTACCGTCAAAACTGCTCTTCTCTCTCACAATTCTGCGTACTCATGAGATAGGCCAGTGCGTTGAAACCACATTGCAATTCTCCACCACTCTCATCGCAACCACATCACGCTCCTCGATCTTTATGTAAAGAAGTCAGTGGTGAGGCTTTAATCTCTCATAGCCTTATCGATGAACTCATCCATACTTTAGATAATGCCCTAGGATCCTTGCAAGCTAATTTGTCCGAGGATACCTAATTTGGATGAGATCAAACTCTTCACAATTCTGAAAATTAAGAACAATGATTAATTTTGGGTACTGCATACACTACTAGAATTCTGTTAATAGACATCACATTATTTACATCGGTCAGATATACGCATGATGTTAAACATATTTATCACATCAGTTTAAAATTTATTGATGTTATTGATATAATATACATCCGTTTAACTCTTTAGACAATGTTAAAAATCATTTTTAAAAAATACCACAAGACGCGGAATTCACTTAGTTAAATTTCTACCAAAATAAAAGCGGTAAAGATACCGCCATCCCAAACACTTTGCCAAAAATTTTAGAATTTCGATTTTCAACTTTAAAAAAAAAATCCCAGCCCTTGAAAAAATATACTTCCCGATTAAACTCGCTCATTCCCTCAGACTCAACCTCCCTCGTACCTTCACTCTCACCATCGATGGAAGGTCGGGATCCCTAATAGCTCCGGCTGCCAAATCTCTACTCTCGCTTCCTTCTTCCATACCATCTCCGACTTCCTTTATCTCCTTCCCCGGTATCTCCCATTCTCGCTCCTTGATCCGTTCTCCGACGGTGATGTCACCCTAGCTCTCTCTCTCTCTCTCTCTCTCTCTCTCTCTCTCTCTCTCTCTCTCTCTCTCTCTCTCTCTCTCTCTCTTGAGATCTGAGATGCGAGCATAGATCCCTCGCCTCCATCCTCGCCGCCTCTGCCCCGCCTCTCCATGTGTTTGTTAAATGAACCACGACCCCTTTTCCTTCCAATTTCAGATCTAGGAGCTTTGTCTATTGCTACCTCTCCATATCCACCCTTTATTGCTCGCTCTCTCGAAGGTTAGGGTTTATGAACTCGTCGTCGACCAGGGGACGAAAGCCGATGCCAATGTGTGATGAGCTTGTGAAGTCTGAACTCTCGAAGGTTAGGGTTTCTGAACTCTCGAAGGTTGGCTCGCTTTCTCTATGGTTCCCTCTAGGTTTCTGAACTCTCGATGATTAGGCTCGCTTTCTCGGTGATTGTGGAGAATCATTTGTTCAAGGCTGGCGAGCGCATGGCAATTGGAGCTGCTGGTGGAAATGGTGAGATTCTCCTTCATGTTTAGTATTCAAATCATGTTTTTTTATGGTTTTTCATTGATTTTCATCGCAATTTATCATGAGTTTATATAAATTAAGCATCCAGATCATGTTTTTCAAAGATTTTGTTCCACGTCATGTTATTCGATCACTGCAGATTTCTGTATTTAGGGCTTCAGACCAATAGAGTTCTTGGTCAAGTCTTGGTAAACTTTAGTATAAAATGTTTGATTATTAGTTTTTGGTGCTTTTATCATGCAAATTCTACAGTACTTGCTTATGTGTTGTCGGAACTGAATAGTTGCTATAAGTATGGCCTGGATCTTTTCCTCTTGTCCGTGGATGAAGGGATCACTGGTTACAGGGGTGATTCATTATTTTCTGCTTCAATCTGGTTAAGCTGATAGTAAATATTTTTGTAGATTGAGTGGATGCACTACAATAATAGCAGGTGAAGATGGACCTATTCTAGGATGCAAGCCTTTCAAATAAAAAGATGAGGAGGTGATTGTTATATATCCTTTATAAGTATTGTGTTTAATTCATTAGTCTCGGGCCTCTCGACCATAAAAGATGAATGAGTTGAGTTAGTTTTGTCACATATATAGCTTAATTTAATTTTTTTGTCTTACTCTCGTCATCTTTGGCCAAAGGTGTGTACAAGTAATACATCTCAACCCTCTAGACCTTGCGTTAAGTAAGATTGAGTTGATAAGTAAGTCTCATTCATAAAAGACAGCTACCTTTTCTCATATAATTCTTAGAAAGAAATACATTAAAAAGGGTGGTTTTCAAGATATTATTATGGAGATTAATGATTGATTAATTAATTGCAGCTGTGATTTCACGTATACATTAAAAAGGGTGTTTTTTTTTGTCTTAATTTAGTGTTTTTTGTCTTACTCACGTATGCATATTTCAAGAGGCTGGATTACTTTTTGACCGAATGTAAGTATTTGCCGTCTTATATACATTATCATTGCACTTCTATATTTATATGCATATAAAGGGTGATGATAGCTTTAAGTATGAATTCAGTAGAATGTGCATTTGTTTCAGAGGATTTGTCGAGAAAGGAATAGGGGACTCATGAAGTCGAAACCCTGATACATATTATGTTTTACTGCTTTTAAATGGTTAGAATCTATCACTCTTTACTGTACTGATGTACTCCAAATGCCAAATTATGTTGTGATTTACATAGTTTTTTTCCTCCCTTGACTGTTACATAGTTTTTTTTCCTCCCTTGACTCGTTACTGTACTGATGTACTCCAAATGCCAAATTACTGCTTTTATGTTTTTTATGTTGGGATTTACAATAAGCCATGACTTTGCACCTTTTCTTGTTATATCATTTATTGTTGACTCCTTCAATCTTCGGGTTGCAAATAAGCTTTATTCATTGTCATTCATCCCTTTCATTACAAATAGAAGAGTTTGCAAAGAATATGATGGTTATAGTAGTGAAGAAAGGAGCTACCATTGACTCAGGTGACACTGAAAGGTCCAGTAACCAGACATAAAAGGTATAGTTTTTGGTACAAAAATGTGAAGACCCCTTATTAATTAATTAATTAATTAATGTAATGTATATTATATTTCAGTATGTCTTCTTTTGGATTTGCCTTATTTTGTTTTTCGAAGAGTCAGCTGCGTCTCTGTTCCTTACTGTCAAGAAAATTGGTTTGCCTAAATGTTCTTACTTTCACTCAATTAGTCAGAAATGATAACATCCTTGAGATGCCCATTTATGGACTGATTTTTTAGCCATCCGTATAGTCGGAGATGATAACATCCTTCAGATACCCATTAGCCAACATTGCACTATGCTATTAAGTCCCAATTGATAATCAATATTGTAATGTTTTTCCTTTTCAGATAAATTCTTATCATATATATACCTCAACTCATATTTTTAAATAGAAAAGGATAATCAATATCGCAATGTTGTTACTGATTTTCTCTGTTTTCATATATTTATGTTTGTGTATTCATGTTTGTGTGATTGTGTCAACCAGGCATGAGATGGTGGGGGTTCAAGGGTTTCGATTGATGCTAAGGAGGTTTGCATGCCTGTATGCACACCTTGGTTGGGTAAGTATTCTTTAGAATTTCTCTCTTTAAACATGCTATTGTACGTCCATTGCCCCATCGTATCTATTTTTAGAACAATATAACTTGAAAAAAAAGCAAGTAAAGAAGATCGATCGTTACTTCACATTTCCCAATCATCTATTCTATCTATATCAGCGATGATTTATGAATCTTTGCAATTTGCTTCTTTAATTTAGTTGAAGGCGGATATACACGATGACTCATAATAAAAGCACTCCTAATGATTTAGATGTGGCAACTAGTACATTCTTCTTTCGTTTCCTTCCAAGTGATGAGTTTTTAACTCATCTTTATATCATTTCCTTGCTAAATGTTCTTGTTCTTGTTAGTTTTTAAGAGATATTTAAGCCACTTTGTAATGATAATCTCAAAAACCATGAAATGTTGATCCAAAACACTTCAAGGGAGAAGGAAGTACATAAGTGGAAATGGCCTTGGAATAAAACATCTTGTCTCTTTTATTACTTGCCTTCACATTCTCTTTTGGCTTTGTAAGCCATATTTGAAGTTGAGTCTTCTTTGTTTCTTGCTATTCAAATTTGTTTATGTACATCAAAGAAGGCAGCACGCTAAGTGTGATGGGACTAGTTAAACGAAACGACATCGTACTAATGATCGTGCCACCAAAGCTTGTGGATATGGTAGATATGAATTATTTTGATTATCTAGGAATTACTTTTTCGAATGTCTAAAGATATTAGACAATTCATTTCATTATGATGCATGGAATTACTTTTGGCTTCTTGTTTAATCTTTTGGCCAGCATTGTGAACTAAAGCTGGATCAAGTGGTTCCCTTGCTATTAATTGGCAATGGAGGGCTGTGGCCTTAAATGTTGGGAGTAAGACATCAAGTGCGTTTGCATTTTTCTTGCCCTTGGATTTATGCTGGGAATAAATTTCACCTATTATATATTATTTTGTGGTACAAAGTCACTCAATGTTCTTAGATTTGACCATCTGGAGTTTCTGACAGCTTGATCTTGCTCCATCGGATAATTTGACATAAGCTGGTCATTTCATTCTATTTTCTAGTTTATTTATTTGGTTTTGTTGTTTTTTGTTTCCAAATCTATTATTGATAACTATTACTTCGTATTTGTTTGTAAGGTTATAATCCGTCCTGATATTCATTTATCTTGAACTTTGCTTTCATTTGTTTCTTTCAGGGTAGTATAGCATTAGTTGTTTCCAACACCACGTTCATTGCTTACAAAAAGGTGCAAGGACTTTGAGCTCTATACACCAGCTCAAGTACATATTATGTCAAGCTTAGAGTTCGACTATTGATGAATGTCTGTTGGTGGATGATGTATTGAATGTGGTTAATATATTGTGTTGGATGATATTTTGGTTGTAATTAACCGGTGTGTTTTAGCGTATGAAATATATAGCTGACAACTAAAAGACATCGAACATCCTAACAGAAAAACGATGTCTATTTTTGTACAAATGTCGACTGCAAAGACACAAAACGATTTCAGAAGCCTCGAATATATCAAAATGGCAATGCTACCTGATGTCAATAGGAAATACTTACATCATTAAACTAGTACAAAACGATATCTTACAACATAAAAACATCGTTTTCCAACTAAAAAAATGTTTTCAAAATATACTAATAACATCGGCTTCAAAATATTCAATAGGATAAATTATATTCATATAAATTAATATCATAAACTAAACGATTTTAGAATCATCGAATATATCAAAATGACAATGCTACCTGATGTCAATAGGAAACACATACATCATTAAACTAGTATAAAACGATATCTTAAAACATAAAAACATCGTTTTCCAAATACAAAACCGATTTGAAAACACACAAATAACATCGACTTCAAAATATTGAATAGGATACATTATGTTTATATAAATTAATATCATAAATTTATAAATGAATAAAGAATGCACACAAAATGAATAATGTATAACCGATGTCTATATCAACATAAAACATCTCTTTTTAAAAATTTACTGATGTTAATGTCAATTTTTTTTTATTACCCTACATTGTTTGAAACATCTAGAAATGCAAAATAACAATGGTTGAATATTAGGTTCATCAACCAAAACATAATTATATCAATGTACTTAAATCGTTATCAAAGATAAAAACAATGTTATAAATTATTATAGACATCGGGTAAAAAACGATGTGGTAAAGTTTGGATCTTTAACACCACCCACTAACACGTTGAATTTTTTTTTGTTTAACATCGGTTTTTAACCGACGTCTATGAAGACTTTTCTAGTAGTGATAAACTTAGCATCATATATTCATATTCTAGTTTAGTTTGGATGAGATTAAAATGTAAACAATTCAGCAAATTGAGATGCAATTGTAGTTAGGAAACAGTTTGATGGTTGATTTACGGTACACAACTTCAACTTTCCACCGTATATGTCGGCGTAGAACTGCTGATTCAGATGCAATTTCTTTTGTGTTTTTTTTATTTGTTGCTGCAATTGAGTGAAAGTCGGAAATTTAGAACTCTTAAAACGATGTTTTTCATTTCGATAGAGATGACGCCGACAAGACTCCGATGGGCTAGACGAGGAGGCCTGATGGGGGCGTAGAATTGCTGGATATATGGTTGCAAAGTAAAGAGGCGTGGTGGGAGAGAAGAAATTAAAAAATTAAAAAAAAATGAATTTAATAATAAGAAATGAATCTTGGCCATTGGTTTATTTGTACGGCTGTGATTAAGTCATTAGGAAGATATTAGGCAATAATATGTTAGGAGAGGATCCTGTTCCCTAGATATTAAGGTATCAGGTGTTATCTTGATATCCTTATTTGGTATATTGCAGGATATTAGATCTCCAGTTTGAAATGGAATTTTAGGATATCAGACATCATATGTGTATATTTCTTGTTAGTTGAGCAATATCATAAATACAAAGAGTAATTACAATATATGATCCAATCAACACATGCACATTCATAGCATATACAAAAATAAGAAAGAGAATTTTCCAAGTACCACAAGTGTTTTTGCCAACCTACCACCATTTGGCATCCAAAGTCTATGCAAAAATGATTTGTTAGTTGCCATAAAATATTTACGGAGTATTTGATAGGTAATGCATTCAAGATCCTTTTCCTTGATGATATTTGGATACTAAATTGTAGGAAAACGATGGCGATAAGAATGAGCATATGTTCATTGCACAGCTAGCACAGCTACATAGTAAAAGCCCAGACAACTTATTTACCCTACTCTCTTTCCTATTTTCTCCGCCCAGAATCTAAAGCTAGGAATACACCATGTTAGCTGGAAACTCTTCCATTTTTATACATCTCCAGTTTCCTCACTTCACATCTCTACTTTCCAAGGAAAGTTAATATCAAATAAAACAGAGGACAACATAAACAACAAAAGAAACTGAACAAAGTGTATTGTGATTCAATTTAGCATGCCCAAAAATATTTTACATCTGAAGATATACTCATATTTTTTGATAGGCAAACTTGTAAAGGAGTTTCACACGTACACTACCCTTCGCACACAAACTTCAGCACATAATGAGCACCAAGGCACAGGCAATCGAATAAAAGATGCAAAGAACAACACCACCTAGATCTACAAACCAAAAATTGCAAAAAATCCCAATATGAGACTTGAACTTACTTTTGCTATGCCAGCTGAGGTACCCAAACATCTCCCAGCACCTGTCGAATTTATGATTTCCATTGCAATGCATACACTTTTCCCTTATTGGCTTGTCACCACCTTGTTTCCCCATCAGAGCTGTGAGATCTGGTTTTCGAAAGGAACCAGAAGAGCTAGCAGAAGACCTAGGCAATCCTGAGCTCAACTCATCTTGAACCAGAAGAGCATGAGCTTGACTAGCAGTTGGCAACGGGGAAGACAAGAGAAATTGACGACGAGCCTGCACATATTTCTCACTTAAACCCATGAGAAATTTCATTAACTTGTCTTCTTGTTCAGCAACATCATGTCTTGCGGACACATTACATTCACACTTCCCATATATGCATCGAATGAGATTTGAAATACCAGAGAGATGCTGCCAGTGACCCTTTAGTTGAGTGAAGTAATCAGACACCTTGGAATTTCCTTGACTGCATTCTTGAATATCTCGCTTGACCTGAAAGATTAGCGGACCATTCCTCTGACCGAAACTTTCACTCAGATCATCCCACATATCTTTTGCAGAATCGAACACATCCAGAGTCAGATAAATTTCTTTGGATACAGTATTTAAGATCCAAGATGCAACCATATCATTGCCTCTTTGCCATTGAGAGGCGTTTTCTGCAGTTTCCGCTAAAGATCCATCGACAATCCCTAATTTGTTCTTGACAGAAAGAGCTTTCATCATAGCACGTTTCCATCTCATGTAATTGTCACCTACTAGTTGAATTGAGGTGGGAATCATACCGGAGTTGTCAGAGGGATGGATGAAGAGCGGATTGTGGAGATCGACCATGATGACATGGTCTCGACGACGTTCTCTCTTTGTAGATGATGCGGAATTCTCCATGCTTTGAATCACCAAGAATGTGACAAATTGCAGCAATCAATGTTCTAATACCATGTTGATCGATCTTCTAGCAATTCATCAACACATTCAATCACATGAAGATCATCACAAAAAAAGAGAAAGAGATGAAGAATTGAAGAAGGGAACGGAGCTAGAGGAGAGAGCTTCCTCTGTTGCTTCTACTATAAAATTGTAACATAATTACAACTGACTTCTCCTTTTATAGGAAGGAGATATAGGTTTTAGGTATTTACACAAAATGACCCTAACTCATATTACATAATTCATCAAACCAGTTGCTGTGTTCGTCGCTGTACCGGTGGTCGTGGCGGTGTTGTTGTTTCTCTTCGTAGTTGGCTTTTTGTTGTATAGGAGAAACAAACGACATGCTGCCTACCGTAAGTAACTAATAAATTGTAACATTTCACTACCTTCCCAAAATCATTAATTCAGAAATATTTCGTTCTTTAATCTTTCAAAGCTAGCTAATGTTTCTTGATGTTACAGGCCACATGGATCATGACTTAGAAAATGTCGAATCCTTGCAATATGACATTAGCACGATAAGAACAGCAACTTCTAACTTCGTTGATGCTTCTAAGCTTGGTCAAGGCGGATTTGGATCCGTCTACAAGGTAGTAATAAACCTGTTTTTCTTGTTCGTGTCATTTAGTTTAATGTGTGCGCATTTAGGATTGATTGTAATTAAGGTTAACAAATTGGTTGATCATTCAGTCATTTAGATGTCTTTTTGATCCACTTGAATTGAACTTGCAGGGGAAGCTTCAAAATGGTCAAGAAATCGCTGTGAAGAGACTCTTTCAAAAGGCCGATCAACAAGGAGTTGAAGAGTTCAAGACTGAAGTTCTCGTGGTAGCGAAACTACAACACAGGAATCTAGTAAAATTGTTAGGATATTGTCTCACCGGACGAGAGAAGCTACTTATCTTTTAGCTCTTACCTAATTCAAGTTTGGACCATTTTTTTAAGGGTAAGCAAAAACTTAGTTATATGTTAACAACTTCGTTCCGATACTTTAAAGTACTTCAACTCTGTTAAGATTTGGTGGCAAAATTTGCAGATGCGGTCAAACGTGCAAGTTTGGACTGTAAGACAAGATATAAGATCATGGCTGGAGTTGCAAGAGGGCTTCTATACTTACACGAGGAATCTCGACTCAAAATTATACATCGGGATCTTAAACCTCACAACATCTTATTAGACGAAGACATGAACGCAAAGATAGCTGATTTTGGGCTTGCAAAATCATTCAACCTTGATCAATCTATGGCCAGTACGCATAATATTGTTGGAACATAGTAAGTTATATAGAACAATCATCATTAGGCATTATCCATGATCAATCTATGTTTTTTGGTACTAATAAGTGTTAGTATAATGAAATGAATGAATACAGTGGATATATGTCCCCAGAATACGCAATGACTGGCCACTTCTCAACTAAATCGGATATCTACAGTTTTGGGGTCATTGTTTTGGAGATAGTCACCGGTAGGAGAAACATCATACAAGCGAATCAACCTAGCTTATTTCATCATGTAAGTAATAACATTCATCGTCGTGTTCTCTAGCTAGCTTTCCTATAAATGATTGCTTACAGCATCTCCAATAGCTCCTTCAAAAAATCTCTAAAATAGATAACCAATAGCAAAATCTCTAAAAAAGTTACACTTGAACTCCAACCGTTTCTCTATAATACAAATTTTTGCATTTGTTATACACTATAATAAATGCATAATTTCATAATATAATAAATGTATTTATCAAGATTTAGGTAACTAGTTTAGTCTTCGTACCTTGTACGGTATTTATCCCATAAAATAAATAAATTTGATTATTTATTATTATAGTTTTTGTTGTTGAAAATATCAATGTGTTTGTTTTATTATTTGTTATTTACTAATCATGTATGTTTTTTAAGGATGATAAATTTTTTATAAAATATCAAACTTTTTTTTGTTATAATTTCATATTGTATAATATTAATAATATATATTAAATCATAGAAGGAAATTATGAATATAACAAAGCTTTATATTTTGAATCCCATTTTAGTTTCATATATTATATAATATTTATAAGTCCAGCTAAGCTTTATATTTTGAATTCCATTTAAATCTTATTTATGACTTGAATGGTTGGCATGGGGCTTGATGAAAACATTTAATTTTAGAGGTTTGTCTATTCCTCTAAATATAGAGAAATTTTTACTCTCTCCTCAATTCTCGATTTTACAAAACACTATACGGAGGAGCTGTTAGACCCTAAAATCGATCATTTTCTCTAAATTTTCCATTTTTCTCTATTTTGGAGCTTTTGTTGGAGATGCTCTTACATGACATATATAATGTGAGACTATATAGGCTTGGAAGCTATGGAATGAAGAAAATGCATTGGACATGGTTGACCCAACATTACAGAACAATTATTCTACCGAGGAGGCAATGGCGTGCACCCAAATCGGCTTGTTGTGCATCCAAGATGAACCTGGATTGAGACCAACCATGGCGAAAGTGGCCTCAGTTCTAAATGGTCATTCCACAGATCTCCCAAAGCCATCACCTCCATTGATTTTCAGCTTCACCGAAGGTGGTTCAAGAATCAATTATAGTTCTACATTAACAACACAGGGAAGTGAAGACTGAAGAACGTACACTATACAGCGGAAACAAGCTGCATTTCGGACCCTTTAACGGAAAATGGTGACTTGCATCCTCGTTAATGGTACATATATAACTGTTCTTTGTCAAAGCTTGGGATGATTCTCCAACAAGCTCAACAGATGAAGGGCTATGAAGAAGAAAGAAGAACAGAGTGCATTGGATTTCAGACGAAGAATGGATGAAGAACTTGATGAATTTGTGCTGTATTTTTTCTTACTGTTCCATTGCAAAACTACACCTTATATATGGTGTGTACTGAATTCGGTTACAAGAGGATTGATACTATACAATGCAGCACACCCAACTAACCCCGAGTCCTCACTCTCTATATGCTAAATGTTATCATGAATGTATAACTCAGCATTCTTTATTCAACTTTTTTTGAAAGATAATTTGAATGTGTAAAACTATCAAACATTTCTCTATTATAAGGCCGGAATTTCGTTTTGGCACCCCTACTTATGGATCACCATTTTATATATATATATGTAATTCACTGATTATTTAATTGATTATATATATTTTGAGCTAGTTGAAACACCAGTTGGACATTTTTCTGAACTTCAGAGTTTTGAACTTATGAACATAATTGTTGAGAATATGAGTTGTGGATGGATCCCATATTGATTAAAAAGTGAATCAAGCCTTGTACATAACTTGTGTGTTTGACTTGGTTGGCGCGTGTTGTGCTTAAGCGTACATGGCCCCCACGTCGTATATGACCCACCGTAATTTAACATGGTATCAGACTCGATTTTCGGCTAAATGTGATTTGGTTTAAGTTCCTGGTCTAGTTGGTTGGCCGGACTTAAGACATTGAGTCGTCAAATACAACTGGCAATAATGCGTGGTCAGGCAGTGCTCAGTTGTACTTGAGGGCTTGGTTGGCAAGTTGATCGAACTACTCGGTTTTGTTAGCTTCAAGACCTCGTCAACACGACGAGGCCTGGCCATGACATATGACTTGCATTGATTATCTAGTTGGCAAACTGTACATATCTTAATTATCTTCTTTTGGTCAAGTTGAATTGATAGACTGCATATATACACCTTATTGTCTCATAGTTGTCATCATTTATTGCTTTGTGAGTTATGATGATCAATTTGTTAGTTAGGGTGTTGGAAGTTATTTTTTTAATGGTATTTTTTGAGGTTAATTTAATTTGTTCCTTGAAAGCTATTTCACACTGCTTTATGACCCCCAACACCTCTTGGACATTAATCAATTTCAATATATCGATCTCCGGTACTTCCATGGCTTGCCCATGCTACCTATATATGTTAAACATGTCATCCGACTTTGTTTCCTTTCGCCATCAAGTCCGCTCTCATTACCATCCAACCCTCTTGCGCGTTCACATTAACAAGCATACAACGACACAAAGATGGACACCTACGTCTAAACTAATTGTAGGGTGACTGGGTGAGCATTTCTTGCTAATTAAACAAAATAATCAAGGGGAGAAAAGACTTTAGGAGTCAACCATATATCAATCCCTATCATATAATTAATTAAGCTTAATGGGTAGCATTCTAAAATCAATTACTAATTAATTAGATCGAAGTGGATGGAGTAACTTATCTCCTTATATCTTAGGTTTCAAAAGTTTGCACTTTCAAAGTGAAATTCACTTTATGGTTGATTTTTTAAAAGAAATCCAAAACATATATAAATGTTGTGAAAACGATCGATAAACACTTCCAAAATTTACAATTTAAGTTGCAAACATAAAGCATAGAGAAGATCAAGCTGGGTGGGTTTGGAATCAAAAGAAACCATGAACAATTTGGAACAAAATGACAAATCAAGAAATCGAAAACTCCATTGATAGAGGAGAGGTTCTACAGTGTTCTTCAGTTCGGTTTGTTGCAACTGATTTCCCGCCTTATAAAGGCTCAAATGTGTCCCAATTGGAGCATACTTGAAATTACATAAATACCCCTCTAGGGTTCACCTATTTAGCTCACATATACACTCATATACCCCCTCAAGCTGGACCTAAACACGAAAGGACTAGGCCCAGCTTGGCTCGAAGAAACTCATGTTGCTTAGCCCCCAAAGCCTTAGTAAAAATGTCAGCCACCTGTAAATTGGTTGGGACATGAAAGGTTTTGATGAAGCCTGCCAACACCATCTCTCGAATGAAATGAGAATCAATCCTAACGTGTTTAGTCCTTTCATGAAAGACCGGATTAAGAGCAAGTTTTTGTGCAGATTTATTGTCACAGTGAAGAGAAATAGGAAGAGCAACAGAGATACCAAGATCAGATAGTATCCCTTGCATCCAAACAAGTTCACTAGCAACATAGGACATGCTCCTATACTCACTTTCAGTTGAAGACTTAGAAACTACCTTCTGTTTCTTAGTCTTCCAGGATACTAGAGATGAGCCTAGGAACGTACACACAATAGCCAGTTAAAGTTCTCCCAGTGTCTAAGCAATTCCCCCAATCCGCATCACTAAATGCACGAATTGTGAAAGTAGAATTGAATGGATAGGAAAGAGCAAGGTTGAAACTACCTTTCAGATACCTTAGAAGGTACATTAATGCATCCCAGCGAGGCTTCAATGGACATTGAAGGTACTGACTCAATTGCTGGACAATATAGGATATATCTGGTCGGGTAAGAGTTAGATAAAGCAACCGTCCCACTAATCTCCTGTAATCCTCTAAATTAGCAATAGGATCACCCTTATGAGCAGAAAGCTTAACACCATGTTGCATAGGAAAAGAAGCCTCTTTACAGCCATCCATATGAGCATCGGTGAGGATATCTAAGATGTATTTTCTTTGATTTAGCAATATACCAGCAGAGGATCGAGCAATTTCCATCCCAAGAAAGTACCTTGGAACCCCTAAATCTTTGATAGTGAACTCTCTATGCAAAGCAGATTTGGTAGCCTGAATCTCAAAATCTGAATTGCCCATGATGAGCATATAATCCACATACACAAGGGCAACTTTGATGTGAGAACCGAAATTTTTAACAAAAAGAGAGAAATCATGAGAGGATTGGGAGTATCCCAGGCTGATCATGAACTTTGTAAGTTCATGATTCCACTGTTTATGTTGTGAGCCGAATCTGCCATGTTTTACAGTAACTTTTATATCATTTTCTGCATACATTTCATGCATTTGGGCTAGGATAATACAGAATCTATGTAGTTTATGTCTATTTGCCAAATTATGGAATCTACACCAGTTTATGTTTAATTTCACAGAATTCGAGGCAAATTACAGCAGTTCTGAGAAAGGTCGGAAAAGCTCGGAAATCAACTACAGAAGTCCAAGGTCAAGAAGCGGCGGAACTAGTCGAATCAAGCTAGGAGCCCAGCTTTACTCGATCTAGAGTAAGCTTACCCGATCTCGATGAAGGTGTCCGAGCACAGGCCTTGTCCGAGAAACTGAGTCAGAGACAACTCGACCCCGGAAGCCAACTTGATCTCGAGTACACTTTGTCGAGATCGACAAAACCTTGACGCCATGTCCTGAGTCGACGAGCTGTGCCAAGTCGAGAAGCCGAAGACGGAGAAGCTGAGCGCCACCTTCCTCGATCTCGAGGACCCCACAGCGCCTGTCCGAGCTTGTCGAGGGAAAGTTGCCCGACATCACCGAGCTAGCCATCCTCGACGCCAGCCCTACTCGATCTCGAGTTCTTTACTCGATCTCAAGGACATAGCACCACACACCCGAGCCATGTCAAGGTCCTGCTACCCGTGATGACCAGCGAAGAGAAGTCGACGACCAATCCTACTCGATCTCGAGAAGAATTTGGTCGAGATCGAGGAAACGCGTCCGAAGCCGCGTTACGCGGTTTAGCTGTCCTACGCGCTTTGGGAGTCCTTGGATCCGATTCTATCCAATTTTGGCCGAGATCTATCCTACAACTATCAAGTTCTATCTATGGAGAAGACCTATCAACACATGGAAGATATTCTACCTATTTTAGATTTATTTCCCCTTTTAGATTTAATTCTCAATTACATTTATTTATCATTAAGTCTTTAGATATAGATTTAGATAAACATAGATATATTCTATCGTTGAATAGAAAGGAATAGAAGGCTATAAATAAAGCCTTAACGGCTGGTTTTTCATTATTCAATTTCAGAGAGAACAAACAAGTAAGTAAGTAGAGAGAGAGAGTTTGTGGCGAGCAAGGTGGAAAGGCGAAAGCGGATTTGTCTTGTTTGTTGTAAGCTTTCTTTATTTAATTCAATGCAAGTTAGTTTCTTTTGTTATTTAATGTCTTTCTTGATGATGAAGAGCGAGTAGTCCACCCACTTCTGGGGCTGGGGTGAGCCCGACGGTGGCCATGTAAGGTGACGCGGTAAAGGTACAATCTTTTGATGCAATTCATCTTCTATCCCTATGAGCATGATTCTTTTGCGAAAGTTGAAGGTGATCCTTGTTTGTGTTATTGAAGCGAAAGTGATCTTAATGCAACTTGGATTAATTATGTGAAAAGGGTTAGTAACAATTAGGGTTTATGCGAAAGCCTCTATATGCCTATTTGTTAGTAACGAAAGTTATTTTGATGGAAAGCATGATCTTTTATACCTTTATGTGTTACTTTGCATGGTTATCGTTGTGGTGTTGATACCCTGGCTTTGGAAGTTCTTCATATATTGATTTATTTCTGTCGAAATCTGCGATTCTGTGTTCGAAGTTGCAATTTATAGTTTTTTGTGTTTTTGTCGATCTAGAGCAGTGGTTTGTCGAGATCGAGTAGGCTGTTGTCGATCTCGAGTAGGGTTTGGTCTAGATCGAGTTGTGTGTCTGAGTTTCTGCTTCTGTCGTCGATTATGAGTTTCTGTTTCTGCTGTTGTTAGTCGATCTCGAGTTAACTTTGTCGAGATCGAGTAGTTGCTGTCTTTACTTTTATTTCTTGTTATTTCTGTCTTTCTTTCTTTGTCTATGTCTTCTGTTTGCTTGTTATTTCTGTCTTTCTTTCTTTTTTTCTGTCTTCTGTTTGCTTTTCTGTGAGATTTACAGCTGCCTAGGATCTACTGACACGCTTCCTCGTGGATTCGATCCTGACTTTCTCTTACTACATTGGAGGGAGTCTTGTAATTATTTGCTAGGGCACGAATCTGGTTTGAATTATTTCATTATATTTTGAACTTGATTTCCTCCTCACAACAAATTGGCGCCGTTGCCGGGGAAGCTATCATTCGCGCCTTAGGTAGTCAGATCTCACTTTTCTTTTTAAGTTACTTCGCAGGTGTATGCGCCGTTCTGGTCAACCAGATGAGTTTGACGGCTTAGACGAACTAGAGCGCCTTCTACAGATCAGAGCTAAACTACAAAGAGCCATGATAGCTGCAGAAACACAGGAACAGCTGATCGAGAGGCTCACGAGGGATCTATCCGCCAGGGATGCTGCTCTCGCCACTGAGAGAGCAAGCAGACAATAGAAAGCTGAGCGTGCGAGGCAAGCAGAAGCTGAGCTTGTCCTATACCCAACCACTGCAGAGGATTATATGCACCCGACTCTCGTCGTGCCTGAATCGGCCATTCTAATCCCTGAGAACAACTATGAATTCGCACTCAGTTCCTTATTGAAATTAAAAATCATGCTTTTCATGGTAGATTTAATGAATGTCCTCTAAGGCATATTACCAACTTTACTGACATGTGTCGCACTCTTTCTGAAGGTACCACCTTGGAGTACATCCTGATGAAAGCTTTCCGTTGGTCTCTGGCTGGTCCTGCGTTGAAGTGGTTGGAAGGGATGAAAACACGATCTCTCACGACATGGGCTCAAGTGAAGCAGGAATTTCTAAACAAATTATTTCCTTCTGCCAAGACAGCACTCCTGCGCCAAAAGATCACATCTTTCAAACAGCAGCCTGGAAAGACGCTAGCAAAGGCTTGAGAACACTATAAGGATCTACTGCGATCCTGCCCTACACATGGACAGCAACCCTGCGTTGTTCAAGAAATCTTCTTCAATTCTCTGGACTTGGCTGCAAAGGACAGAATCAACACATATACTCACTACGAGTATCTGACAATGCCGCCTGTAGATGCATGGGCTGCTCTCGATAAGCTGACCAACTATGACAACAAGTATGGGACTCCAGTCAACTACAAGGAGAACCCCTACGCCAGGCCAGCACCATCCATGCCCCTCTATGAGCCCCCTAAGGAGATTGATCCAGATGTAAGGGAGCAGTACTACTGAGACCAGAATAAGAAGCTCCTCAAACAAGTAAAGTATCTTTCTGTCAACCAGCCTTGTATTGAATGCGGATCACAGAGGCACACCACTACTGAGTGCCCACACACTGAGCAAGTCAGGCTGGCAGAATACCACGAAGAGGCAGCTTACGCAGGGAGTCCCAATCGCTATATGGGGGACCAAAGGTTTCAGCAACCACAATGGAACCAAGGTGCCCCTAGGAACCCCCCGCCCTACAGAGCTCCAGGACATCCGGAAAGAGACCAGAAAAGGGATGATCTACAGGCAGTCCTGGAGGAAATACGGAGGAATCATTCAGAAACTAAGCAGTCCTTCAACTCTGTCTACACTCAGATGCAAGGTGTCAACTCTAGGCTTGGAGAAATTGATATATGGCGGAAATCAGTTGATACACAGATAGGCCAGCTAGCAGCAGGAATCCCCAGACAGTCAGGTTCGCTCTCTGGATCTTCAGAACCAAATCCCAAGGGAAAGACTGGACACATCGCTTTTGTAAAACTCAGAAGCGGCCATCAACTACAAGAGCCAGAGGTCGGAAAGCAGCAGAACGAAGGAGAACAATAAGTCGACCAGCAGCAAGTCGATATCGACAAAAACTTAGTCAATCTCGAGGAACAGTTAAGCCAGCCTTCGTCTGCACAGCACAGCAACTCGACACCAAAGAATCTGGTCGATATCGAGCAAACCCAACCCGAGATCGAGGAAGCTGCTACATCTCCGACATCTGTTATGGCTCCAAATCAGAAAAAGAAGCTGCCTTTCCCCACAAAATCTCCAAAGGACCCAGCAGAGAAGAAATTTCAGCGCTTCATCAAGATGCTTCAGAAGCTCAATGTCACCATTCCCTTCACAGAAGCTCTCAATGAAATGCCATCTTATGTCAAGTTCCTGAAGGAGATTCTGAGCAGAAAGAGGTCAATGGCTGAAATTACAGAGGAGTGCATCCATTTGGACATACTGGAGAAGAGGCCAGATCCAGGTAAGTTTGCTATATCCATTGGATTTGGTCCATACAAAATTAATGCTTTATGTGATCTTGGAGCTAGTGTGAGTATAATGCCTTTAACAATTTGGTCCAAGATTAAGATAGGTGCCCTAGAGCCTGTGGATGCTAGACTTTATATGGCCAACAACACGGTGGTCATTCCAACAGGCATTGTGAACAATGTGCCAGTACAAGTAGGTAAATTCTTTGTCCCTGCTGATTTCTTAGTTGTTGATATGCAAGAAGACCCTGCTTGTCCAATTATTCTAGGAAGGCCCTTCTTGGCGACGGTGGATGCCAACATAAGCGTGAGGAAAGGAGTGCTCACTTTCAACATCAGCGATGAGGTAATTGAGTATTCTTTTAATAAAACTGAAAGGCATACAGGTCCAATGGAAGAAGTCAAATCTATCTCAGCTGGCTACATCACCTGCGGGGAACCCAAGGTAAGAAATATGACCCCTGAGGAGCTGGAAAAGAGGGATATGGAGGCCCAGGTGGAGGAGATCATGGCCATCCTAAAGGAAGAAACATAGAATCCACTCGACACGGACCAAGATACGTCGTTATGGACTAACTATTTTTCGGATACCTTGACAGGAACCAAGTATGGGGTCATAGTCGACCAAGATTCCTCGATATCGAGGACTCTAGTCGATCTCGACCAAAACCAGGAACCCCCACCAGCACCAGCATCGTCGAGCAGCAAACCAGAAGCACCAGACTCCTCGGGATCGAGTACAGTACTCGAGATCGACAACCACCTTGCTGACTCGAATTCGCCTTCCTCGACGCTGACTCCACCAGAAGGGAAAATCTCTTCGAGATCGACCAATCTAGTCGAGATCGAGCAACCCTCATAGTCCCCAGCACCTGCATCCTCGAGCAGTCCGCCACCAGAACCTGAAAACTCGTCGAGATCGAATAATACTACTCGAGATCGACCAAACACCGTGGTCCCCGATTCCGTCTCTGCGAAGGTAAGCCAAGGTATGGATCTTTCTTCTCCTATTTCCATTAAAGATTTATCTATACATGAGAGAGGTTTGCCTTGGTATGTGCGCTTATGTAGGATTTCCAATGATGAGCCCAAGGAGTATGAAGTTGGAGACAAGCTCTGTGGCTCTAAATCAAAGGATCATTGGTTCCCTAACAAATTCAACAAGAAGATGATGGGGCCTTTCGTGGTGAACAAGATCCATTCTGGAGGATTGCACCTAATGGACAAGAATGGAGTCCTATTTAAGGCCCAAGCTACATGGGCCCTGCAGATGTCACCTTGAGCTAAATGGAAAGTCGGCCTAGCGACTATAAAATCTAGAGCTTGTAAATAGACATTTATTTTTGGGACTTTTTGGACATTGTTTTGTTTGTTTTTGGTTTTGAACACTTTTAGTTTTTCTATTGTGGGTATATGTCTTCTATACTTTTCAGGTCCATGGATAGAAGCAAGCTATATTCAGACTCGGCCCAGGTGATTCTTTCATTTGATATCAAGAGGCCCTGCACACCTGTCTAGTGAGTTTCTTTCTTTATCCTTGTTTTTTATACAGTGAGGACACTGTAATGTTTAAGTATGGGGTGGGGAAAGGGCTTACCTTGTGCATATTTGACATATTTGACATTATGTGTGCATATTTAGAATTTATTTCCTTGAATTGCTTATACATGGCTATTTTGGAATTCATTATTAATTTATGTGCTTATATGCATGTTTTCCAAAGTTTGAAAAAATGACCCTCATTGAAATTTTTGATTAATGTCATGGAAGTTTTAAATTGAACTCGACGATGCAAAATTTGATTCATTAGAGATATAGCATGAAATTGCCTAGTAAAGGGAAGTCACAATGAAGTGCATATTTTATTGAAAACCATGAAATGAGGTAAAATTTGAAATTACTTTTGACATGTTGCATGATAAGAGGATGGAGGACTTTATATTTTCATATAATGCTCATATTGTTATATCCTAGCCTTACCTATGCTTATGCATCACAAAAGCCATATTATGCCTTATTTCATATATTGCTCCACATGTTCTAAATAATACCATTTTCTACCTTATTTGCTATCCGGGGATTATGTTGAGAATGATGTCACATTATGGAGATGTTATATGGTGTTTGTGTTGTTAATATCATTATTTGGAGTTTGGAAGGAATGTTTGAAATATATAGAAAATTTAATGAGTGAGAAAAAATCCAATCACCTCAGGAGATAAAGGTAGATTGACCCTGCTCGCTAAGATAATAGTTTGGCGAGATGGGACACATTGTGAGGAGTCCAAAGCACTAAGTATCCGGGGCCATTCATGACACCCATGTTTGCGACTCGCGAGAAGGCAGTCCTGAGGTTAGAGAGGTAAAAGCATTATTATTGAGAAAAAGCATTATGAAAGGTGATGAATCTTATGAGAAAGAATGTGGTATGAAATTCAGTTTGGAAATACTCCATTTCCCCGGATTATTAGCACCACATTGCCCAAAAATTGCACACCTTTAGCCTTTACTAATCTATTTCTTATTGAGCTTAAATTAAAGTCCTCTTGATTATTGTTGTTTTGTCACATATAAATCGTTTTGCATAACCCTCCTTTTGTGAGTAGATGTTGCTTTTATATTTGCACATGCATGGATTTGAGACATTAGTACCTTTTCGAGGATGGTAATTGACTGCAGGGTTATATATGGCAATGAATCTAAGATGTTGAGAGTTTTGATTTCTTCCCCTGAATGACAAATAAAGGTATTGCTTGAGGACAAGCAAGCTTAAGTATGGGGTGTTTGTTGTGAGCCGAATCTGCCATGTTTTATAGTAACTTTTATATCGTTTTCTGCATACATTTTATGCATTTGAGCTAGGATAATACAGAATCTATGTAGTTTATGTTTATTTGCCAAATTATGGAATCTACACCAGTTTCTGTTTAATTTCGCAGAATTCGAGGCAAATTACAGCAGTTTTGAGAAAGGTCGGAAAAGCTCGGAAATCAACTACAGAAGTCCAAGGTCAAGAAGTAGCGGAACCAGTCGAATCAAGCTAGGAGCCCAGCTTTACTCGATCGTGATGAAGGTGTCTGAGCACAGGCCTTGTTGACTAAGCACTGATCGAGAAACTGAGTCAGAGACAACCCGACATCGGAAGCCAAATCGATCTCCAGTACACTTTGTCGAGATCGACAAAACCTTGACGCCATGTCCGGAGTCGACGAGCTGTGCCAAGTTGAGAAGCCGAGCGCCACCTTCCTCGATCTCGAGGAATTTCCTCGATCTCGAGGACCCCACAGCACTTGTCCAAGCTTGTCGAGGAGAAGTTTCCCGACATCACCGAGCTAGCCATCCTAGACGCCAGCCCAACTCAATCTCGAGTTCTTTACTCGATCTCGAGGACCCAGTACCACACACCCGAGCCATGTTGAGGTCCTGTTACCCGTGATGACCAGCGAAGCGAAGTCAACAACTAATCCTACTCGATCTCGAGAAGAATTTGGCCGAGATCGAGGAAAACGTGTCCGAAACCGCGTTACGCGGTTTTGCTGTCCTACGCGCTTTGGGAGTCCTTGGATCCAATTCTATCCAATTTTGGCCGAGATCTATCCTACAACTATCAAGTTCTATCTATGGAGAAGACCTATCAACACATGGAAGATATTCTACCTATTTTAGATTTATTTCCCCTTTTAGATTTAATTCCTTAATTACATTTATTTATCATTAAGTCTTTAGATATAGATTTAGATAAAGATAGATATATTCTATCCTTGAATAGCAAGGAATAGAAAGCTATAAATAAAGCCTTAGGGGCTGGTCTTTCATTATTCAATTTTAGAGAGAACAAGCAAGTAAGTAAGTAGAGAGAGAGAGAGAGAGAGAGAGAGAGAGAGAGAGAGAGAGTTTGTGGCGAGCAAGGTGGAAAGGCGAAAGCGGATTTGTCTTGTTTGTTGTAAGCTTTCTTTATTTTATTCAATGCAAGTTAGTTTCTTTTGTTATTTAATGTCTTTCTTGATGATGAAGAGCGAGTAGTCCACCCACTTCTGGGGCTGGGGTGAGCCCGACGGTGGCCATGTAAGGTGACGCGGTAAAGGTACAATCTTTGATGCAATTCGTCTTCTATCCCTATGAGCATGATTCTTTTGCGAAAGTTGAAGGTGATCCTTGTTTGTGTTATTGAAGCGAAAGTGATCTTAATGCAACTTGGATTAATTATGTGAAAAGGGTTAGTAACAATTAGGGTTTATGCGAAAGCCTCTATATGCCTATTTGTTAGTAACGAAAGTTATTTTGATGGAAATCATGATCTTGTATACCTTTATGTGTTACTTTGCATGGTTATCGTTGTGGTGTTGATACCCTGGCTTTGGAAGTTCTTCATTTATTGATTTATTTCTGTCGAAATTTGCGATTCTGTGTTCGAAGTTGCAATTTATAGTTTTCTGTGTTTTTGTCGATCTAGAGCAGTGGTTTATCGAGATCGAGTAGGCTGTTGTCGATCTCGAGTAGGGTTTGGTCTAGATCGAGTTGTGTGTTTGAGTTTCTGCTTCTGTCGTCGATTCTGAATTTCTGTTTCTGTTGTTGTTAGTCGATCTCGAGTTAACTTTGTCGAGATCGAGTAGTTGATGTCTTTACTTTTATTTCTTGTCTTCGCTTGTTATTTCTGTCTTTCTTTCTTTGTTTCTGTCTTCTGTTTGCTTTTCTGTGAGATTTACAGCTACCTAGAATCTGCTGACACGCTTCCTCGTGGATTCGATCCTGACTTTCTCTTACTACATTGGAGGGAGTCTTGTAATTATTTGCTAGGGCGCGAATCTGGTTTGAATTATTTCATTATATTTTGAACTTGATTTCCTCCTCACAACAGTTTACTTGCTTGTTTCAGACCATAAAGTGATCTTTTTAACTTGCAAACATGACCAGAGGGCACTTTGTAACCAGGAGGAGGGCTCATATACACTTCATCATCCAAAAACCCATGCAAGAATGCATTGTTAACATCAAGTTGATGCAAAATCCAACCTCTGCAGGCAGCAATAGTGAGAAAAATTCTAACTGTGGGAAGCTTGGCAACAGGAGAGAAAGTTTGCTTGTAGTCTCTGTCCTTGACCGGATTGTAACCCTTGGCAACCAACCGAGTTTTGTACCTTTCAACAACTCCATCAGGCATGTATTTGATCTTAAAGATCCACTTACACCCTATAGCCTTCTTTCCCAAGGGAAGAGGAGTAACACTTCAAGTGTGGTTATCTGTGAGAGCTTGAAGCTCCTTTTCCATAGCAGATTCCCATTCAGGGATACCCTTTGCTTGAGAGTAAGAGTTAGGCTAAAAAATGGCACATACATTTGACAAAGAATGAAAATAAGCAGCAGACAAGTGAGAAAGATTGTTGACTAAAAACACAGCAAAAGAGCAAAAGAGTGCATTCATTTTGAAAGGAAATGTGTGCTCTTCAAACTTGACATGTCTACTGACAATAATGGATTTCCCCTCAAGATCAAATAACTTGTAACCCTTTTGACCTGGAGGATATCCTAGAAACACACACCTTCTAGCCACGTACTACTTCCAATTTATCTCTATAATCATTTGGCTGGACTGCATAACACAGGCACCCAATAACCTTCAGCTGATCATAGTTAGGAGGTGTGTTGTATAGAACTTCAAATGGGGATTTCCACTTCAATATAGCAGTATGCATTTTGTTAATGAGATGGGTAGCCCCTAATATGCAATCTCCCCAAAATTTAAGAGGTAGGCTAGCATGCAATCTGATAGCTCTAGCTGTTTCTAGGAGATGCCTATGTTTCCTTTTAACTCTCCCATTTTGTTCATGAACCCCCGGGGCAGATTTCTGATGAATGATACCTCTAGATTCAAACAACTCTGTGCACTCCTTTTGAGTAAATTCAGTTCCACGGTCAGTCCTAACTATCTTGACAAATAACTGAAACTGAGTTTCAACCATGTTCAAAAATGTTGTAATCCATCTCAAAACTTGCAACTTGTCTTCCATCAAAAACACCCATGTACTCCTGGAGAAATCATCTAAAATGGTAAGAAAATATTTATCTCCACACATAGATGGAACTCTGTAGGGACCCCACAAATCCAAATGCAAAAGATGAAATGCACAATCAATCTGAGACAAACTTCTGTCAAACTGCAACTTGTGTGACTTAGTCATAGAAAATACATCACAAGATAAAACCTGATCATTGGGAACATTGTAACCAGAAATGTGTTGAAGTTTAGAAAGAGACACATGTCCAAGTCTAGCATGCATCAAGAGCATGTTATTACAACTCGCAGTATCTAGAGAACCAAAAACCTTCAACTGAGACTTCTCACTGCCACTGGCCTTCAGAACATATAATCATTTGTGTTCAAATCCTTTAGCAATTACAACTCTAGTTGTAAGGTCCTGTAACCAACACGTCATGGCATCAAAACTGAATCTTAATTGTTGATCACACAGGCTCTTAGAAACAGACAATAGATTATGCCTAAACTGAGGCACTAGTAAAACATTTTCCAACACCAAGTCAGAACTCAATCTCACTGTACCAAACTGAGTCACAGTGATACAATTACCATCAGGTAAACCAAGATTGATTGCAGACTTGAAATCAAAAGTTTCTGAAAAAATTTGACAGTCAAAGGCAATATGATATGTGGCTCCAGAATCAACTATCCACATATCATTGTGAGACTTATTAACCCCAATAAGGAAAGATGAACTAAGACTCTAAGAGTACCTGCAAAATGTACCATTGCTTGATTGGTAGTACTATCAATACTCTTCACTTGAGACTTTCCCTTCAACAATTTCAAGACTTCTTGAAATACAGCATTCACCACTGCCTGATCTGGCTTGCCTGATGCACTGAGATCCTCCTCAAAAGGAATCTCTTGTTGAGCAGATTCAAACTGAGTTGCAAATTTACAAGAAAGCCTGGGGTTACTCTCTTCCTTAGGTCCCCTCAACCACTCAGGGTAACCTATAATCTTGAAATAGTATTCCCTAGTAGGACCTTTTTCTCCAGAGTGGTCACACTTTCTCTCAAACTTAGCTTTCTTGTAGTCCCTATATCCTTGATCATAATTCCTAGACTGATCACCACTTCTGAATTTATTAGCAGCATTAGCTTCACTGTCAATCTGATAGTTCCTGTCAAATTGCCCAAATCTATCAGCCTGTCTTGACACAGCTAATGCATTTTGTTCACCTTGAATAGCACTAGTGACTCCCTTAGACCTCTCTATTTGTGTGGCCATTTGGAAAACTTTGTTTATCCCAGGCATTGGATTCTTGGATAACACATTGCTTCTTAGATTCTTGTATACATCATTGAGCCCCATCAAGAACTGCATAACTTTGGCTTTTTCTTCTCTCTTAAGAATCTTTTTCAATAATCCACAACTGCAACCATTAATTCCTCCACACTCACAGACAGGAATAGCATCCAGTAGCTTAAGCTCATCCCAAATCTTCTTCAACTTACCAAAGTAAGCTCCTACAGAAATGTTTTCTTGTCTGACATTGACCAAATCTCTACGCAATTGGTACACTAGCGGATCATTAGACTCATAGAACCTTTCTCTTATATCATCCCAAAGTTCCTTCGACGTTTCTATGTATATAAAACTCTCAGCTACCTCACTGGTCATCGAGTTTATAAGCCAACACATAACCATCTGATCAGCTCGCATCCATTTTTCAAAGTCTTCACTTCCTTCTAGTGGTTTCACACAACTTCCAGTTATGAATCCTAATTTTGCCTTGGCACCTAGCGCCATTTTTAAACTTCTACTCCAGCTTGTAAAATTTGCACATTAAAAAGATTGGACACCAATACCATTCCAGGATTATCAGAATTTGACAAGAATAAAGGATTGACATGAGTGTTGGACATACCTTGTATCATGTCCCCAAATTGAATCCCTTGATTCGAAAAATTCCATCCCCTACCTGCGCCTGGTCCAAGTGGTGTCATAGTGACAAAATTGCCTCTACCTTGTCCCTGATTATCACCTCCAACGCCAGAAGTTTGGCCCTACGAATTCGCTGCTCCTCTGCCAACCATTTCAGCCAACGAAAGTCAGATCTCACAACAATCAGAAGCACAAACAATCTCTGACGAATAACCGGAATTCCGAAGCAATTCGCCAGCAAAAATACAGATCGTCACTCATGAGCTCTGATACCATTTGGAATCAATAGAAACCATAAAAAATTTGGAACAAAATGACAAATCAAGAAATCAAAAACTCCATTGATAGAGGAGAGGTTCTATAGTGTTCTTCAGTTCGATTTGTCGCAACTGATTTCTCGCCTTATAAAGGCTCAAATGTGTCCCAATTGGAGCACACTTGAAATTACAGAAATACCCCTCCGGGGTTCACCTATTTAGCTCACATATACACTCATAGTGGGAGAGATTTGTAACACATACAAGACTTGTTTACACGTTTCCCTAACTCATCAATCTCATTATATGTTAGGCTTCGATTGTTTTCACTTTTGTCATCAAATTCTTGTGTGTTTCAACAATTCACAATCAATTTATTGTAAATCAATCATAGAAATCTCGTGTCTATCAAAAATATCGACTTAATTAACCAGAGATCTCAAGTTCGAGCCCGAAAGGACTCTTTATACATACATGGTTTATCCGAAAATTAAAAATGGGCTTTGATCATGTCCCAATGGTACTCTACTTGCTTGATCCTCCTCTCAGCCATAACCTTCCTCTCTACCCACACATTCTCATCCATCTCCATCTCCTTCACAATCCCACTCTTCTTCCTTATTGCCCTACACAACTCTTCCATCTCGGCATCACTCTTCACTTGATCCTCCTCCGCCATCTTCATCTCCCTCTCCACCTTCCCGAGCTCCCTTAGTAGCTCCACCCTCTTGCTCTTCGCCTTTTGCAACACCATTTCCAACTTGTCCTCTCGACTTTCCAACTCATGCGCCTTGGCTATTTCTGTCTGGAGATTGGCCAACATATTCTCTTTCTTTGCTTTGAAATCCTCGTACTTGTTTAGCTCATTCGTAGATCTTCTTTGATCCGATTTTAGGGTTTGCAATTGGTCTTCAAGGATTAGGAGCTTTGAGTTGCTAGCTGATCTCGTATTGTCATTGAGATTGTTGTAGGAGAGGAGGAGCGAGATGGAACTCTCTAGGCGAGTAAGCTTGTCGGAGGAGAAGACGGTGTTGAAGTCCTTGAGTTGCACATCCATTAATGCCAGCTTCGCCATTCGAACCTCGAGTGGAAGAGGCTTAACGGAATCTATAACGGTCGGTTCTCGATTGTTGAATGAATTGGACACCTTTGTGTTCTACAAATTAACATGAATGCCAAAGACTAATTAGACATACATGATGCCAATTGTTTTCAATCAAAACAATTATTTTATGTATATCAATTACAGGTATTTTGATCAGTTGTATTTGGGTTATTACCGTGCTTGAAGAAGTAGAGCTTGATCTCCTAATTGAATCCATTGCCTGCAGCAACAGCAACAACAACAACAAAAATGTAACATTTCCAAAACCGGCCACAAATTGAGTTGGTAAATATTAATATATAAGATGTTATATTTATATTCATATAATATAAAATAAATAACATCATATTAATATTCACACAATATAATATTCACATATTCATAATATATATATATATATTATAAAATAATGTATCACAATATTTATTTGTTTTACCATAATTTTACAATAAACTATATAACTTTTTTTTTGAGAGAATATAACTAGTTTCACAATTACTTGTCAAACACAATCCTATTATATGCACACCAGAGCTTGCAAAACTCGACCAAAACCCGAAAATTCGACCCGGTCAACTCGAAATCGATGGTTCTGAACACCGATCCAAACCTGTCCATTTTGAACCCGAAATCCGAATGAATCGAACCCGATTCAACCGAAACCCATTACGACCCGAACCCGTTATAATTGAAACCCGAAATAACCCGAATTTTAAAATAAATTCTAGTAAAATTTTTAAAATGAATATTGAAATAATGAAAACTTGAGACAATCCAAACCTGAAATAATTGAAACCCGAGACAACCGAAACCCGAATAACCGAAACTCGAACCTGATCACCCAATCGAATGACTAAATTATTAGACATTACCCGAAACTCAAATGACCCGAAACTTGACTAACCGAACCCGATTCGATTCGATCCGCCCGATTGCCACCTCTAGTCCACAGCGGTAACTGGTAAGTCATATTTATCTTTACTATCTTTATCTTTCTTATTTAATTAAAAATGTCATTTTAGTGTGTCTTATTTTTATTTAACAAAAATGTCATTTTGAATATTTTAGATATTATATATATAGAGAGAGAATTTTTTAGGACAATTTGAACTTTTTGTTTCCATATTGATTGACTAATAATTTTATAATTAAATTTAAGATGAGTTTAAAAGTATTTGTTTTACATTTCCTCAAGCTATTAAGGATATTTCTTTATCAATTTCCTTATGACCTTATCCCAAATCAACCGTTGACTATAAACTATTATCACGCGTAAATTCCGTTACCTGACGACGTGGAGATAACGTCCGCACCGATCTAACAGAACCCACCAGAGATCCACTAATTCCTCCGCCGCCAACAGGATTGGCGGGAGAGCTGCACGTCCTCCGCAGCTCCTCCCCGCCACCGGAAGCCTTAACCGGACTGTCAGCTTTGGGATCTTTCTCGACGATCTCCACGGCCCAAATGGCCCAGTCAACGTTTTCCGTCGCACTAAGAAGATCATGGGTAACGGAATTTCGCCACGGCGGGAAGCTTCCGTTACCACAAAGGTAAGTGCCCGCGCGCGCCTTAAGCATGACACGGCCGTTCCCTTCCTTGACGGGCACCCACTCGACGATGGATTTCGTCGAGGGCAGAGCTTGCGTCGCTTTATTAGCAGCGGTTACCCCGCGCTTGAAGGGCTCGTCGGAGGCCGACAGGTACATTTTAGTCTTGAGATTCTTGAGACGGATGGTTTTGGGGTTGGATTCGTCGACGAACTCGACGGTCCAACGGGTGGCCGTGGTGGCGCCGTTACCGTGCTGCGTGAGGCTCGTTTCGTCGTCGGCCGCGAGGAGGAACTTGTTGTGGTGGCTCTTCAGCCTCACGGCCTTGTCTTCCACCTTCTTGAAAATTTCCATTGCGTTGTTTTTTTTGTTAAATTATTAAAAAAGAGAGCAATTTGGGTGCAATTTGGTGCAGATGGAAGGGGTGATGAATATAAGCGGCGAAAGAGTGAAAGTTCTAAATTATTAAATAGTCGTGTAGAAAATTAATTAGAATTTCTTCCAAAAATAAAAATGAAAGTTAAATATAATATTACAAGGATTAATCAATCTTCTATTTTATTTTATATATAATAAATGGGAAGTTGTTTGTGACACACGTCATTTTCTTTTTAATTATAGTATTTTTGACCAATTGTATTTTTTCTCATTAATTAATATAATATAAAATATATACTCAAGATAATTAAGATTTTCTATTTTTTTTATCCAATTCCACTTAATCATGATAAGATTTTACCCAGTTAGTTAGATATTGATATATTTTTAAACGATTAATATATCAATATATTCTTAAGATAATATTTTATCAAATTTCGTTAGATATCGATATATTTTTACAAAATTTTACACATGTTTTTTAAATATAGATATATTATATTATATCTCTTTTATTAGCATTCAATTAAACATATTGACAGAAATTAATTAGTTAAATGAGTGTTAATACAAAATCTATTTAAAATAAAATAATATATATAGTGTAGTGGTGGTTAAAATTAATGTTTAATTACAAGATATTTTATATGTTTTCTAATATTAAATGAATTAATTTTACAAAAATCGGATAAAAGTATGGGTACTTAACTAATTTTAAGTGTATTAAATTATTAGACTTTTTGATAAAATAATTATGTTTTTTTAAAGCGATAAAATAATTTCTATAAATGTGGTTTAGAGAGCTATGATTTGGTATATCATAATTTTAAATACCTCTAATATTTACATAAAAAATGATTTCGATTGCGAGTTTATGCAACCGGATTGGAAATTGCTCTCTTAGTCTCAAATTAAATGTCTTTTATACTCTTATATACGCTTTTAAAAGGGATAAAAGCTCTATCAAATACTTTTTGAAAATATTTTTTGTAATTCGTACTTGCTGGTTATAAAATTATAAAAAAATTTTTTTATAGAATTTATAGCTCCTAAAAAAATGACAAAAATTAATACGAAACAGATAACATGTAGATAATTTTGAAGGTTTACAGGACTAAAATTATTTTATCAATATTAGTAATTTTTTAAACAACCAATCACAAGTTGGTGTAGTGGTTATGGGGCTACATCCCATGTCTCGAGGCCTGTGGAAACAAGGAGACACTTGTGAGTGAAAATGTCAACTCCTTAAATTGGCTTACAGTAATTCGATCCAGATATAGAGCGGGCTAAGCCCACTTGAACCGGAAAAGATCTAAAAAGTAATTTTTTAAACAGATCGTAATTCTTAATTCAACCGAATCTCTATATTCTGGAAGGTGACCATTGACTATTGACGTGGCTTGGTGCCTTGGTGCCTTGGTGGTACTACTACAAATTAAAGTCCTATTATTACACTCTTTATAGTTGACTTTGACCGAGTTTTGTAGTACTAATTTTTTAATAATTTTTGGAAAACAGTGTAGAAATAGAAAGACCAGTATTTTAACTTTGTCCTAAAAAATATCTTTAGCTAAAAAAAATTAATGTAAATACTACAATATGTTTTCAAAATCTAATATGAACAAGAAAATAAACACATTTTCTCCAACCAAATTGCTTTGGTAAACGTTGAATAATTTAAAGACAGACAAATCTCCCTTCACAATGACATGAATGTGTAAATCCTTTATGCCTTTGCAATATGAAGAGTCCAAATAAATGAACCATAATATGATTTTCAGGTTGGTTAAGTTAGAAAGGGCCTGTAAAGGTTCTCGGTTCGAATCTCACTCTGAGTGGCCACAGGAGGATACGTGGTCGTAACATTTTTTCCTCGCTAGATACCATATATAATAATTTTGGTGGTTTTGGCACTAGTTGATATATAAAATCATTAGTAGGGATTATTATCTAGTTATAAAATTACTATACCCTTGAGCCAATGATTGTAGCTAGCCAATTAACCTTAGTTATGTACATAATTTTGTTTAATTAACTAGTAATTAAGGCGTAGTTTTATAGGCGTGAAGTCAACTGTTTTTTAATAGTGGGAAGTCGCCTACATATATATAATATACTCCGTATAATATATCTGTCTACCAAAATATTATATAGGTGATGATTCTCCAACAACCAGAAATAAATGAATTTTCATATAAAAGGAAGAAAACGTAATTTTTTTTTTATATATATAATTGTAAGTGGTGCATATATCGTGCATGTATCTTACATTCTTAGAGCAAGTCCAAGAGCTTCTCTAAAATAGAAAAAAGTGGAATTTTTAGAGAAAAAATGCATTTTTTCACCCCAACAGCTTTTGTAAACCCATTTGTAAAATAAAGAAATGAAAGGAGAGAGGAAAAAAATCTCTAAATTTAGAGAAAGATAAGTAATCTCTATAATTTAATGTTTCACTACTTTTTATGTATAAATTTAATGCTTACCCTTCAATTTGGCACCCCTATTCTACATTAACCATCCATTCTATCATTTTTTAACTATCAATTATCTATATAATATAAATTTCTGTATTGATTATAGTGTATAATAAATGCAAAAATCTATAAAATAGAGAAGCTGTTGGAGTTGGGGTGAAATTTTTTTAGAGATTTTGACATTTTGATCTCTATTTTAGAGATTTTTTACAATAGCTCTTGGGGTTGCTCTTACAATCTTACCTCTTTTCTTCTTCTTCTTTTTTTTTACTACGTAATAAAAAAAAAATCAATGTATTAATGAGATTTGTAAATTTTGTGTGGGGTTCAAATTTTTTTTTTCTCCCCCTCATATCCTGTATTTTCTAAATAATTAGAGCTGAAATTCACCGAGGGACCTATGAAGTTGATCTACATGTTATATGCTTTCCTTATGCATATAACAGCTGCTATCTTAGCTCACTATCAGCTCATTTTGCTGAGCTCACTTTTCAGCATTTACATTACATTTCAGCTGCATTTCAATTTGGTTGTAATAAGGGACAGCTTGCACTCTTTTGTTTGCTTGTGATCATCCAATCATAGGTGAGGATTCCATGCTATATATGTTGGCCTCTCTCTATGTTTCCGAGTAGGGTTTTGGGTAATTGTGAAGAGCTGCAAGGTCATCTGGCCGCCTCTGCACATTTGCCATTTTCATATCAATGAAACAGTGACTGAGGTTCACTGATTTTAGAACTTTCTTCCTCTTATTTGCCTTGTTTACTGCTAATGCAGTCAGTGTTCTAAAAATCACGCCTAGGCACCGCCTGGGCGCTAGGCGGGAGGGCACCTAGGAATTTTTAAGCCTAGGCGGCCTTCTAGGCGAAAATCCGCCTATGTACCGCCTAGTCCCACCTAGGCGCCACCTAGACTCCGCCTAGGCCCGTCTAGTCTCGTCTAGGCGCCACCTAGGACCGCCTAACCCAACGATTATTCAATTTTAGCTTTTAGGCATGTGATTAGTCGACTTAGGGTTTTTTATCACCCAAGTTGGGATGTATTTGCCATTGAGTCAAACATATTGTTTTAGATTTTAGGAGGTTTAGAGTCACTAGTCGGATGCATACTTTTTGCGTTTATTTGCTTTAGTGTTAGTTAAGCACCCCAAATTTGGGTTTATAAGTAATATTATGAATTATTATTACATTATATGAGTTACTGACATGTGTTATGCGTTAAAATATAAGGAAATAATCAAGTTTGTTCTAAATCCGCCTAGGCGCCGTCTAGGCACCTGCCTCGCCGCCTAGGCGCTAGGAGGCCACCTACCGCCTAGCGGCCGCCTAACGTCTTCTAGAACATTGAATGCAGTATATATTGATCTTCTGATCACATTATTCATATGGTATCAGAGCTTTAAGCTTACGATCTGATTATTTCCGCTACAAAGATCAGGAAGAAAGAAGATGGTTGAACCAAACAACACTCCAAACCCAGGAGATGCAGATGGAGACAGAGATGTCAATAATCAAGGTAACTTGAATGATCCTTTATTTCTATCAAATTCAGATCATCTGGGGTCTCAACTGGTGGCTGTGACCTTTGATGGAACTAATTTCATGACATGGAGCAGAGGTATTATGATGGCCTTAGGGGCTAAATGTAAACTTCGTTTTATTAATGGGAGTTGTGGGAAGCCTGTTGAAGAAGGGATAAATCTTCAAAGGTGGATAAGGGCAGATTATATGGTGAGATGTTGGATTTTAAATTCTGTTAACAAGAATATTGCTGAAGGCTTGATGTATGTTGAATCCACTAAGCAACTTTGGGATGAAATAGTGGAGATGTACAGCCAGATCAATGCTCCTTTGATTTTTCACATTAAGAGGAAACTGAACAATGTAAGGCAGGGCAGTATGAGTCTTACAGATTTCTTTAACACTCTTAAGAAGCACTGGGATGAGCTTCAGGTGCTGGAAAAGAGGCCAGAGTGTTCATGTGGAGCTATGAAGAATTGTGGATGTAATCTGGCTAAGCAGTTGAATGAGATGGAGGATAGAAACAGACTGATGCAGCTATTGGCTAGTTTGAATGACGGCTATGATGGGGCCAGAAACTCAATTCTAGCAATGGATCCTTTGCCCACAGTTGGTAAAGGGTACTACATATTACATCAAGTTGATATGGGGTCCGAGGCATCAGGAGGAGCTGCTAGTGGCATGACTGATGCAAGTGCCTTTGCAGCTAATAAAAATCATTTCTCTGGGCACTTCTCTGGACAGGGAAATCAGTCATACAGTGGTCAAGGAACTGGAGCTTATTCACAGAGCAATGCATCTTATGGTGCACAGAATCAGAAGAAGGACTGGAAAGAATTGAATAGGATCAAGCAAGCATCCAAATGCAGTCACTGTGGATGGAAAGGGCACACTTCTGAGCAATGCTTTAAACTGCATGGGGTGCCTGACTGGTTCAAAGAGTTGAAGGAAAGCCAAAGAAACAACTCTACTGGCAAAAGTTCAGCTAATGCAGCAGGATCTATGAATGGGGCTATGATGAATAGTCCTCTTGAAGAGAGCTCAGGAAACACAGAAGGGCAGATTGACAATGCTATGGTGAATGCTGTTTATCAGGAAGTCTTAAAGAGGATGAAAGGTAAAGGTCAAGCAGATAATGCTTTTGCCAACTTTGCAGGTAATCTATCTATTCATGCTAGTTATGTTAACTTGTCCTTACAAGCTAGAGATGAATGGATTGTAGATACATGAGCTAGTGATCATATGATGTCTATTGATCTTTTCTCTCACACCAAAGTCAGACTTTGCAAATCTGTGCTCATAGGTTTACCTGATGGGACTGTGAAAATTGTCACTGAATCTGGAAGGTTGCAGATAACTGATACTATTTGGTTGAATGATATATTATTGGTGCCAGATTTCAAGCATAGCTTACTGTTAGTTGGAAGGCTATTAGATGACAATGAACTGATAGCTGTATTTACTCGTACATCTTGCTATGTTCAGGACCCTGGAACTAAGGAAGTTATGCTGTCTGGGGAGAGGAAACATGGGCTCTACAAAGTGCTATCAGTTGATCAAGCAAGAAGCTGGGGAATCAAGAAGCAGTGTCATGTTTTGCCTTCAAAATCTTGTAATAAAGCTAGCTGTGATTTAGATGTAACACATGCTAGACTTGGACATAGCTCAGTTTTAAAGATGAGACATTTGCAGTTTATGAATCAGGCATACTTGAATGATTTTCATTGTGACACTTGTGCATTATGCAAACATCACACACTTCCCTTTGAGAGGAATTTAAGCAAGGCAGATAAGCCTTTTGATTTGATTCGTATGGATTTATGGGGACCATATAAGAGTGTCACTTATAATGGTTTTCAATATTTCCTTACTGTCCTAGATGATTGTTCTAGGATTACCTGGACCTTCTTGCTCAAAAACAAAATGCAGGTGTACAGAACTGTGACAGATTTCCTAGCATATGTGAGTAATCAGTTTGAATGCTGTATGAAATGCATAAGAACTGATAATGGCACTGAATTCACATCAAGGCAGTGTCAAGAGCTGTTTGTTGAGAAAGGAATTATTCATGAGAAGACAGTACCTTATACTCTCCAACAGAATGGGAGAGTAGAGAGAAAACATAGGCACCTTGTGGAAACTGCTAGAATTATGAGATTACATGCAGGATTGCCAATTAAATTTTGGGGAGAATGCATTTTATCTGCAACTTATGTGATCAACAAGCTGCCCACTGAAACTCTGAAATGGAAATCACCTTATGTGTTATTTGGAAAACCTGCTTCATATGATGAGTTGAAGGTACCTGGTTGCTTATGTTATGCTTCAGTAAATCAACCAAGGAAAGATAAAATGTCTGCTAAGGCAAGGAGATGTATCTTCCTTAGCTACCCTCATGGCCAGAAGGCCTATAAGGTGTGGGATTTGGATTCCAAAGTCACATTCATCAGCAGAGATGTGACATTCCAAGAAAAAAGGTTTCCTTTTAAGGAGCTAAAGGAGCCAATGCAAATGGCTTCAATCCAAGAGCATCATACATTACCTATTGTGAACCCTGCCACAGATACTGAACCCCAAACACAATACCATAACCCTCTTAACACACATATTGCTAACCACATACCCAGCTTCAATGATGAAGTTGTGCCTAATACTTCTTCCTCATTTTCCTCTCATAGCCCTCCTTCCCAAACACATATCCATAGTCCTATACAACCACAACCCAATGTCAGTTTCTTAGATGATCACACTGAGTTTCCACCCTTAAGAAGATCATCTAGAGTCACTAATCCACCAAGGCACCTGCAGGATTTTGTCTATCAAAACAGAAGAAGTAATTCTTCTCAATCCCAAAGTTTTCTTGTCACTTGCCTTGACAAAACTCATGATAAAGATCCTGCATTCATTCCATTCTTTGCTCTTATGGCAAGCCTACACGAACCTGTGCATTACAGACATGCTGTAACAGAAGATCATTGGGTGAAAGCAATGAAAACTGAAATTGAGGCTCTTGAAGCAAATAGAACATGGGAGATGGTGGATTTGCCTCCTGGAAAGAAAGCTATAGGAAGTAAATGGGTGTATAAGATCAAGTACAGACCTGATGGATCTGTAGAAAGATTCAAAGCCAGATTGGTTGCAAAAGGATATAATCAAATAAAAGGGAAGGATTATAAACATACATTCTCTCCAGTTGCAAAGTTTAGCACAGTTAGATTGTTGTTGGCATTGGCAACAGTAAAAAATTGGCCATTGCATCAACTTGATGTGAATAATGCCTTCTTACATGGGCATTTAGAAGAAGAAGTGTTCATGCAGCCACCTGAAGGGTATGCTTTATCAAAGCCTAATCTGGTTTGTAAACTTAGAAAATCTATCTATGGGCTCAAACAAGCTTCTAGGCAATGGAATGCTGAGCTTTGTAGATTTCTTATGAATTTGGGATATGAGCAATGCCTTGGGGATTATTCCTTATTTGTGAAGAAAGTGGGAGCTGGAATTGTGACAGCTCTTGTGTATGTTGATGACCTCCTTCTGACTGGTGATGATGAGGACTGTATACAGCAAACTAAAATGGCTCTACATCATGAATTCACTATCAAGGATCTGGGATATGCCAGATATTTCTTAGGCTTGAAAATCTCCAGAAATGGTTCAGGCACTCACCTCCATCAACGGAAGTATGTGGTTGACATATTATCTGATTGTAATATGCTTGATTGCAAACCTGCTGCTTTCCCTCTTCCTAGGGGCTTGAAGTTATCTATTGATGTAGGAGAAATATTGCCTGATCCTGAAATTTACAGAAGGTTGATAGGGAGATTGTTGTTTCCCAATCTCACTAGACCTGATATTACTTATGTTGTTCAGCATCTCAGTCAATTTATGACTGAACCAAGACATCCTCATTATGAAGCTGCCCTGCATGTAGTAAGGTTCTTAAAAGGCACTCTGGCTGTAGGCCTTTACTATCCTACATCCTCTACAACATCTCTTGCAACCTATTGTGATGCAGATTGGGGCACATGCCAATTTAGTGCCAAGTCATTGACTGGGTATTGTGTGTTCTTGGGCAATTGCCTTGTTTCATGGAAAACAAAGAAGCAAAACACTGTTTCTAAATCTTCTGCTGAGGCTGAATACAGAAGCATGTCAACCACCACAAGTGAGTTAATTTGGGTAGAAGGCATATTGCAAGCATTGTCTGTCCTTGTGCCACAACCTATACCTCTATACTGTGATAGCAGATCTGCAATCCATATAGCTGAGAATCCAGTTTTCCATGAAAGAACTAAGCATCTGAAGATAGATTGCCACTTCATACGCCAGTATCTCATCATTGGCTTTATTCATCCACAGCATGTTAAGACAGGAGTTCAACTTGCAGACATTCTAACTAAACCTTTGGGTGAAAAGCAACACTTATTCTTTTCTCTCAAGTTGGGTCTTGTAGGATTCTCAACAAGCCCAACTTGAGGGGGGATATGAAGTTGATATACATGTTATATGCTTTCCTTATGCATATAACAGCTGCTATCTTAGCTCACTATCAGCTCATTTTGCTGAGCTCACTTTTCTGCATTTACATTACATTCCAGTTGCATTTCAATTTGGTTGTAATAAGGGACAGCTTGCACTCTTTTGTTTGCTTGTGATCATCCAATCATAGGTGAGGATTCCATGCTATATATGCTGGCCTCTCTCTATGTTTCCGAGTAGGGTTTTGGGTAATTGTGAAGAGCTGCAAGGTCATCTAGCCGCCTATGCACAATTGCCATTTTCATATCAATGAAACAGTGACTGAGGTTCACTGATTTTAGAACTTTCTTCCTCTTATTTGCCTTGTTTACTGCTAATGCAGTATATATTGATCTTCTGAACACATTATTCACAGGACCTCATTTTATCTTATTTTACTGCACCATTTTTCAGATGAAAACTAGTAAATTAAAAAATGAATGATGGGTGAAATTGGTTTCACTCCTAATAATCATTCCATAACGGCTCACCGTGGAAAGGACTTGTGGGTAGTACCCATAGGTCCCCAGTGTTCAAACCCCGGAATGACCGCTCTTTATTTACCTATTCAAGGTTTCACTCCTAATCGGACTCGTTAATTAATCCACTTGTACACTTTTGCAATAATATCTACCCCGTTCGAAAAAATATATCGTTTACTATTTACCTATATTATTTTAGGATGAGAAAACTATATAAATTTAACTTTTTAAAATTATTAGTAATAAGAATTTGAATTTTTTTAAAAATTATAAAAAAGTTAATATTTTTGTAGTGATATGTATTTACTTTCCTAGTCTTTTCTTTGGCATGTAATATTGTTTTATGTGTGTATGGACATGTATGTGTGTATGATGATTATTTTTTTTTTTTTGAGAAACAACAACTTCCATTAAAGAGGGTCCAAATCAAGTCTAACTAGACAATCAAACTCAGAAGACAGCGAAACAGTGTGCACACAAACTAAAGGATCAGCTGGTCGAATGTGAGCAAGATGATGCGCGACTCGATTGGCCCATCGACGCACATACACAAAGGAACATCTGCTAAGCTCGTCCACTAGGCACCTAATCGCACCAATGATCACACCCATGTGGCCCCTAACCGAAACGTCGTTGTTGATCTTAGCAATCAGACTCGAGCAATCTGACTCTACCACAAGATGATCTATCCCATGCTCTAAAGCTAGCTGCAACGCCCACAAGACAGCTTCCCCCTCCGCCACCTCCACGTCCGGCATCCCAACACACTTCCGGGCGGCCACCAAGCAAGGCAGTCCATCGTCACCTCTGGCCACCACACCGATGCCACATCCTCGAGCCCCATCCACCGCCGCATCGCAGTTAGCCTTAATCCAGCCCTCCGGGGGTCTCTTCCATTTACCTTCCTCACTTGCTTCGACCCTCGGTAGCTCCTTGCGGGTCATGGCCACTGCGCTCCTATAACCCTCCAAGGAGAGCACCGCATCCTCAAGCACTCTCTCCCTCTCAGTAGCAGCTCCCTCAAAGATCCGCCGGTTGCGGTTTCGCCATATCGACCACACTAACACAAGCCATAGTTGGAGAGAATCATGCGTCAAAAGTTTCATTGCCTTTTCAATCCAATGCACCACATCATAACACCCTTCCCCAACGGAACATAGCTCCGGTCTCAAAACCCATACCTCGTATGCGGCCCTGCATGAGTAGAGGGCATGGAGAGGGGTCTCCCTTTGCCCACATACATCACATAGATCATCCTCCGTCACTTTCTTCTCAAGGAGCCTGCTCTTACAAGGTAAGATGTTTCGGGCAGCTCTCCACACCATCTACCGGACCCTAGGAATGACATCAAGCTTCCAAATCTTCTTCCAAAACATCTTTGCCCAGCCATCGTCCGACCCACCAGCACCACCCTCGGAGACCATGGCTGCGTTAAGTGCTGCATGGTAAGCTGACTTAACCGAAAAATTCCCATCCCTAGTGTGAATCCACACTTTCTCATCCTGAGTTTCAGGGCTAATTAAGTGCAAATTCAATATAATCTCAGCATCAGCATGCAAAAAAATCGTTCTCACCACATCCTCTCTCCATTCCCCCATGTTCCAGTCAATCAGATCGATAACACGAAGATTCGGATCACACCCCGTTGGGTTTGTAATCACCTTGTAGCTAACCGGCCTTGGAATCCACCGATCACGCCAGGCGTAGATATTAGCTCCATTCCCAATCGACCATACCAACCCCGACTCAAGAAGCTCCCTCCCTTTGCAAATGCTACGCCATACATAGCTTGGTCTATAGCCAACCCCAGCCTCAAGGAAGCTACAATTAGGATAATATCGGGCTTTTAGCATTCTCGCAGCTAACGACTCCGGCATCTGCATCAGCCGCCACCCCTGCTTAGCAAGCAACGCTAAATTGAAACTGCGCAGGTCACGAAAGCCTATCCCACCAGCCTCCTTTGCTAAACACAGGCGCTTCCACCTCATCCAATGAATTTTCTTTTTATTGCTATCATCCCCCCACCAAAAATTGCACATGAGCCTCTCAATATCATGACATATATTATCCGACTGAGTAGTATTGAGCTTGATAAATTAACTTGATCCTCTAACGGGATTAAGTCTATAGTAGGGGTAACATATATGTGTAACATATATTATATATGTCATATGTATAAGGTATGCTATAGTGAGAAGGTTCCAAACCGGATTGGGCTTTAGCCCATGATCTGGCCCAATGATCTCGGCACTCGGATGAGCCCGGTAGCCCAATGGACGAGACGGAGCTTACCTTGCCTTACCTTACACTTGTGGAGCGCTGCGTTTTGGGAAGCTCGGGCTTGACCTAGCTATATAAGCTTCTTTCCAGGGTTGGATCGAGCTCTTCACTTCAGCTTTCGTCTTTCTCTCTCCTCACAAACGCTCTGCTAGGGTTTCTAGGGTTTGGAGGTTTCCTTCTCTTGCCGTCGGTTTGAGAGCGCTTGGAGAAGAAAGGTTGTTGTAGGCGTCTCTGGGAAGGTAGAACGAGCTCCGACATCCTCCTGGGTGGCCTCTCTCCGTGCCTTCTGAGATCTAGGGTTCTTGAAGATCGAATCCTTCTTCGATCCTCTGGTTTATCCCATACAGGGGGATTTTCTCTTCTTCATTGTACCTCTGATTCACATGCATGTTAGATTAGGGTTGTTTGCTATTGTTGCTTGTATCATCCCTTGTACGAACTCTCTATAGTGGATTTGGCCAACTCTTGAGGCTCCGTAGATGTAGGCATTTATGCCGAACCACGTAAAATCGCTTTGTTCGTGTTCTTACATGTGATTCTCCTTGATTTGTCGATTATCGTTCTAGATCTTATTCGCTTCCGCTATCAAAACCGATTTCTAGTTTGGATCTTAGGTTTTACAATTTTATATCTTTTTTCATCCTAAAAAAACATACGTATAGTAAATTATATGATTTGCCGAAAGAAGGGAGTATAAACTTACCATTTTACTTTTATACCTGAAAACAATAACCCTATTTCCTCCTCCTAGTTTATCTAAGATTGATATATACATGCCTTCTAAATTTCCAATATCCTATTGTCTAATTAATTGTCTTTTTTTTTCAAATAAAATAAAATAAACTCCTAATTCTTTTATTTGTCTAGTCTACCGTACATTCCCATGACCCCTTGTATACTGTTGGTTCTTATTTGTATAGAAACACAAACATGATGTCGTACTTCGATTGTTGTGGATGTCCTAAGCTTGTTCAACCTTGCAGTGAAGCTTAACGCCCTGTGAATTGCATTAATACCTCATCAGGGTAATCAGTTTGAGAACGAAGAGTTTGCGGTGTCGATTTTGTTTGAATGAGGTCGATCATTGCTTTCGTACTATTAGTGGTGGATCTTGAAGCGTTAGGTGAGGGGGCGGAAGATGAATCTCTAATTTTTTTTCGAAAAAAAGCATCAATATTATTTGAAATTTTCGGGGTTAATTATAGTATTGAGTTAAGAAGTTTAACAAATGAAAAGTATGATAGAAGTCTATTAATTTGGTAAATAATGTGAAAAATAATTTATATTGCTTCAGTTTTGAAACGTTTATAACTTTTTACTCAGTTATCGGATTTGAGCTTATAATATATCAAATCGAAACTATCGGCGAGAGGAATATGTATATTAAATTTTATTTTTGAATTGGGGGGGGGGGGCGACTGCCACCTATGGCCCTAAGGAGGATCCGCCCCTGCGTACTATATATGCTGTGAAGAAGAAGATTTTGTGGGTCTTTTATCTCTTTACAATAGAGAAGTTGATTTTTTTTTAACAATCTAATAGCTTCACTCGAATCAACATTCTCAACATCTTTATTAATCAGTATATATTCAAGATGGCTGCAAAACTATTGAGACATAAAGAGATCAAAAGAGTGTAAATATATAAAAGTTCTGAACTAAACAAGTGTAATAATATATAAGACGGTGAGTCACTCCTCCTCTTGCCTATTGGTTTTAGAAGACTCGCGTACTTGCACTAGCACATTTGTGTGATTTGTGTGTAACCACTATCGCCACTAACCCTTTGATGAGGATTTTCCAAAAGGTTGTGAATGGGAAAAGGTTTGAGAACTACAAATATTTTTTCAAGCTCCAAACAAGCTATTTACTCATAGGATCTTAAGCCCCGGCCAGATTTTACATCTTTAATTTCGGGTGCACATTCACCACATACGAATCCTAGACATTGAATAATACATTTTCAATCAAGTTTTCATCGAGATATTCGACTACCTCATTAACATAAATCATCAAGTCCAACCTGATCGATTGAAGCAAAAATAGGCAGATATTTTACTTTAAACATAGATTACTCATGAGAGTGTCCCCATTGACGACACCAATGATAAAGCTCGTTGTTGTGGGTTCTATGAATCGAGTAGAGTGTGGATGACTCCGGGTGATCGGACTTACCTGAGATGCATGACGAGATTATCGTCTGCACACTAAAACCTGGGTCAACCCGAGTTTTAGCTGGCCAGGAACCACCCTCCTTCCCGAGGACTCCATCAAGTGTCATCGGTTTACTTTGACCAAGCGATCCCCACTTGATAAAAGGCTCTCAAAGCTAAAAAGGCTCTCCGAGCCTATTGAACCCGACCTAAGCCGTTAGATAATCCGAAGACCGATCCCTCTCAAATTCCATTTAGTCTCTTATTTATAGGCGGATGTGTGAGGTTTCATATACTTTCATGCTCGCCATGTGTTGTCTGGCTCGGGACCAGTGGCACTCGTTTGAAGACAAGTATCGTCTTAGTTTTGGAACATCTTGTGTAAGGATGAAGATAGTGGGTTTTCCCATATTTGAACACGCGATAGTCGCAATTGACATATAACCTTGATACGCGAGCGACATATGATAGGACCTTATCCACGTTTCCTTTTCTCATAACGAAGGCGGATATATTGTCTGCGTATGTGTTATTTACCACGATCACCAAACTTCTTGATCTTATATTCACTACAATGAATATAATCTATCTGCGAGTGCTTTCTTTTATTATATTTGATTATGCTGTCGATCTATTTATATAACAAGGAACCTCATTTATACTCATGTCCACTCATATTTACTCATGTCATTCTAAATACTAATATTTATGTTAGTGCGTCGTCAATTTTATATCTCTTCCTTCCTCCACTACAATTTCAGTGTGAGAGTACGAGAGAAAAATATGAGAAGATAAATATATCTTCATGTTACTTCACTCTCAAATTTTATTTCCAAAAAAACTTAAATAAAGTGCGAGAAGATATGGGATAATGGGATACATACATGCATTTTTATGTCTTCTTATTCTAACTCTCCACTTCTGATCTTGTTGAAGACGGGTTTGTACAAGTCCTTGTAATAGAGATGATCCTCCATCATCGGCTTCCAATAAGAGTAGTTGTCGGTCGTGAGCTTGAACGTGTTACAATCGTAAGTGATGCTATCCTCCATCTTGATCTGCACGAGCTAACACCTCCCGAAAATGAACCTGACTTTGATACCAGTTGGGAAAAATCAGATTTTCCTGTTTCGTGTGATTAAAATGGGAAAGACGTACTCACTTTTGTATAAAAGTGGACTTTGTATTATATAGTGAAACACTCACAAATTACAACTCTCACTATATAATTTTGTCGCCCACTCACACTCACTCTTATTAAGATCACTTACTTGCCCTCACTCACACTTGGTTGCTTTTTGCTTACTAAGATCACTTACTTGCCCTCACTCACACTTGGTTGCTTTTTGCTTGGATGCTTTGGTCGATCCATGGGACTATTTATAACCATCCACCCTCCTAAAGTGGAGATATTTCACTTGATAATTCTAGATTCCTCCTCCCTAGATTTTTCCAGACAAATTAAAGACTATTCTTATTATTAGAGATATCTCCAACATTCTTGGTCTTGGTCCATGCCCAACAACAATTAATTGGGCCAAGATCCTTTGTCTCATAAATTGTTGGACTTTATAGAGTGATTATGGAGGGAGCCCAACATGTATATATACTATGTCTTAGGTTAGGCTTGCCGGATAACTGCTCTCTTGAAACATGAGGGAAAATGTTACCAGTATTTAATTTATAAAAGGAAAAATAATCAAAAATAATACCAACTATCAACCGTGAACCAAAAATAATACGAACTTTCAAAATGACGATTTTATGTACAAACTATGCTCATATTAAATAAAAATAATATGGCTTCCATTTTTTAACAAATTTCCGGTCAAATGGGTAGTTTTTGGAATTAACAATAAAGTAGTTGGTCAATATTGTGAATACAATTAAAATAAGGGAGCAATATGTGATTTATGTGAGCCTTAGTGTTCTTCCGCCGTTCATCTGTAGAATTAGGATTAGCTTCTTCCCCCCTCCCTCGACTGGTTTTCATGGTGGTTTGAGAATCATCCCTTCTCTTTGAATTTTTTATGTTTTCAACACGCAAGTTATTGACAATATTCAATTATAAGATTTGTCTTACTAGCTAAAGAAGAGATAAGTGGAGAACAGGAAAACAAAGTCTGAATTCATTTGCTGCTTTTTCTTACTATTTCATTAATGAGGGAGAATCCCCTCTACATACAGCTTTCACATATGCTCTAGAAGTCTCCCTGATTTGTCATCATTCTAATACACAAGTATCGGACTACATTATGGGCTTAAGGTAATGTTCATTGGGCTGTGTAGATTGATTGTTGGGCTTACATTATTACGCCCCCTCGGTCCGAGCTTGATGTAAGCAAAGCTTGGGCCGGAGTTGAAGATAGCGCGGTGATGGCAAGGCTTTTGTTAAGATGTCGGCGATTTGAGCTTTCGATGTGATGAAGGCCACCTGCAATGTCTTGGCTTGAACACGCTCACGGACGAAGTGGTAGTCGAGTGAGACGTGCTTGATGCGATGATGCAAAACTGGATTAACGGCCAAGTATGTAGCTCCTAGATTATCGCACCACAAGATGGGAGGATGATGAAGGGAGATACCAAGCTCAGCAAGAAGGATTTGGATCCAAATTGTCTCACATGTGGCAACGGCTAAGCTCCGATATTCTGCTTCGGTTGAAGATCGGGCTACGGTATCCTGTTTCTTAGAGCTCCATGACACTAAGTTGTTGCCAAGGAAAACACAATAAGCTCCTGTCGACCTTCGATCAATGTTGTCACCTGCCCAGTCAGAGTCGGAGAAAGTATGTATTTGAGGAGATCCATCAGCAGATATATGAAATTGGAGATCAACGGTAGCATTCAAGTAACGGAGAATGCGCTTCACCGCTTGCCAATGATGATCAAGAGGATGATGCATAGCTTGGCAGACCTTGTTGACGGCAAAAGAGATGTCCGGCCGAGTGAACGCAAGATATTGTAAACTACCAACTGTACTGCGATATAAGAGAGGATTGGCAAAGGGAGGACTCTCAGGCGGGGCTGAAAGAGCCATCGGTGTGTGAACAGGGGCTGAATTGTGCATATTTGTCCTCAGCAACAGGTCCCGAATATAGCGGCGCTGAGAGAGACGAAAACCAGTAGCATCTCTGGTGACTTCAATGCCTAGAAAATAATGCAAATTTCCCAAATCCTTTACAGGGAACAAGCGAGTCAGCGCAGTAATGAAGAGAGTAGCCTGATGATTGTCTGATGAAAGTACAAGCAAATCATCGACATACACAAGGACATAAACATGGATTCCATTGTGGTGATAGATGAAGAGGGATGTGTCTGAGCGTGAAGGAGAGAAGCCTAAGGCAATGAGAGCTTCAGAGAGTTTGAAGAACCAAGCCCTAGGGGCTTGTTTGAGACCGTATAAGGACTTGTGGAGACGACAAACATAGTGAGGATAGAGAGGATGAACAAAACCTTTTGGTTGATGAATGTAGACTTCTTCGGTCAAGTCCCCGTGAAGAAAGGCATTTTGAATATCTAGTTGTCGAGCCACCCATCCCTTCGTAGCCGCCAAAGCAAGCAAAAGTCGAATTGTGGTAGGTTTAGCAACGGGGCTAAACGTTTCCACAAAATCGATTCCTTGAATCTGGTTGAATCCTTGAGCCACTAATCGTGCCTTTCGTCGCTCGATGGCACCGTTGGAGAGGCGTTTGGTTTTAAAAACCCATTTTGTGCCTAAGACATTGAGAGAGGGTTTGGGTGGGACGAGAGTCCAAGTATGGGTGGTTAATAGGGCATTGAATTCGGTGGTCATCGCCGCTTGCCATTCAGGGTACTTAGCGGCTTCGGTATAGGAAGAGGGTTCATCAGGAGGGGTGGGTGAAGTATGGACATGAGAGCAATGTGATGGCCAAGGTATTGTTCCATCGCTACGTAGGAGAGGTTTGATGATGTTGGATTTGGATCTTGTCATCATTGGATGGGAATTTGGTGGGGGAATGGGTGACGGCAAGTCTGGGGTAGGTGATGGGGAATCCATATGATGTTCAGAAGTGGGGGTTGATATCTCAACAGGAGAGCTATTACTGGGATTTGGAGAGTTTGTTAGGGAATTAATATGTGGTGAGGGAGGTGGGCTAGAGGGGTGAGTGGGTTGACTGGGCTCAGGCCCACAAGGTGGGTTATAAATTAGGGGAAGAACCGAGGATGGGGATGAACAAGTTTGGGTTGGTAAGGGAGATCCACTAGAACGAGCAAAGGGAAATGTGTCTTCATGAAAAATGACATCCCGAGAAATATAATGTCGTTTATTTATCCAATCAAAGCATATGTAACCATGGTGATGAGAGCTATAACCAAGAAAGATAGTGGGAGTAGACCGAAAAGAGAGTTTATGAGTGTTATAGGGACGAAGATTGGGAAAGGCAAGGCACCCGAAAACCTTGAGGAAGTCATAGTCCGGTAATTTCCCAAAAACAACCTCAAAGGGTGACTTGAATTGAAGAATGGGGGTGGGTAGGCGATTTAATAGGTAAACCGCACACTCAAAAGCAAAGTCCCAAAATGAGAGAGGAAGAGATGCATGATTAAGAAGGGTGAGTCCCATGTCAACAATGCGCCGGTGGCGCGACTCAATGGTACCGTTTTGAGGATGGGAATAGGGACAAGTAAGACGATGAGCAATCCCATGTTCTTGGAAAAATTGTTTAAGGGGCTTGAACTCCGTACCATTATCGGATTGAACACTTTGAATGGTGGTGGAGAATGAATTCATAATCAATTTTGCAAATGTAATAAAGGTGGAGGCAACTAGAGATTTTGTGGAAATTGGAAATAGCCAAAGAAATTTAGAAAAGTCATCTACTATTGATAGATAAAAACGACAACCATTTTCGGATAGGTAATGTGCGGGTCCCCATACATCAATAAAAAGAAGCTCTAAAATTCTAGTGGATCGACTAGGTGAAGGCGGGTGTGGAAGAGCATGGGCCTTGGCCCAAGAGCAACTCTCACAAAGGGTTATTGGGCCGGTAGTAGGCTTGCCAATGGACTGCAAAAGAGATTTGATTAGGGTTGATGAGGGGTGGCCCATCCTAGCATGCCAGCGAGAGAGAGGAGCAGCAACGGTGGAACAAGCTTCAAGTGACGTCTGAGGCAGAGGCGGCGACGGAGAGAGGGATATCGGCAACTGATAAAGGCCTCCTTCAACAGGGCCTTGAAGAAGAGGAAGATGAGTCTTGGAATCCTTCACAACAAACCGATTAGAATGAAATTCAAAGAACACATCATTATCAACACAAAACTGGTAAACAGATAGCAAATTCTTTGAGAGATACGGAGTATGTAGGAGTTTGGAGAGGAAAAAGTTACGATTTGCGGAAGAGAATTGAGCTGAGCCTTGATGCTGAATGGGAATAGAGGATCCATCACCAAGGAATACTTGTTCAGTCCCTGTGTAAGGCAATGAGTCCAGCCGGAGATTCATCAGATCAGGAGTGTAATGACGATTCGCTGCTATGTCTGGATACCATGTACTCGTGTAATTTGCCTGCATCGAGCCTGGCGGTGGAGTTTGAAAGGCATGGTCAAAACGATGCCAACAAGAAGGGGCTATGTGTCCTCGCTTGTTGCACAATTGGCAAACCGGCCTGGAATCCGGGAGCCCGTTGAATGTGGTCGGCCGATTCGAATTGAAGGTGGAGTTGGTGTTGAAGGGGCCATTGGGATTGAAGGGAGCACTGCCACTGCGGTCAAATTCCCGGCCTCGTCCCCGGCCGCCACCGCGGCTTCCATCACGGCCGCCACCACGGTAGGTACCCCAACCTCCGCCTCGAGGGTTATAAGTGAAATTAGCCTCAAGTTGCTGCTGTTGGGATGAGTTCTGGATGAGATTTTGTGTTGGTGGTGTAGGAAGTAAGCCTTGGGAGGGAGATGCTAAACGGGCCTCATGGTTTAGTAAATGGGAGAGAACAAGATTAGGATCTGGTGGGGTGGGCTGAGTCGACAAAGATGTCACAAGCGACTCATAGTCAGCACCCAGACCCGCAAGCAGGTAAGTGACGAACTCAATGTCTGAGACCACTTGACCAGCTGCGGCAAGGGAACTGACAAGAGCCTTAGCTCGATTGTAATAGACGGTTACACTTTCGGATCCTTTTCGGAGCGAGGCTAACTGGAGGCGGGCTTGGACAATTTGGGCGGTGGAGCGTGCTGCATAGAGGTCATGAAGGAGAGTCCAAATAGAGGCCGAGGTTTCGCAATCGATGACCTGCGCCAAGATGGGTTCGGAGAGGGAAGATGTGAGGATGGCCATGACTAGGAGGTCACGAGTGACCCAGTCAGAGTAAGCCGGGTTAGGGGAGCCGTCGGGATTGGTCGGAGGAGGTCGAGGGTAGGAGCCATCGACGAACCGAAGAAGGCCTTGGGAGCCCAGGTACGGTCGGACTTGAGTCTTCCATGTGACAAAGTTGTCTTGCTTGAGCTTGATAGGGATGAAACTGGAGAATGCCGGAAGTGAAGAAAAACTTGCCAGTAATGGCTGATTTTGAAGGGCTTGTGGTGGGGTTTGCAGCGGCTGAGATGAAGAAGAAGATAGTGGATCTGTCATTTTTTTTTTCCAGACGTTTTGTCTTTCTATGGCTCTGATACCATACTAGCTAAAGAAGAGATAAGTGGAGAACAGGAAAACAAAGTCTGAATTCATTTGCTGCTTTTTCTTACTATTTCATTAATGAGGGAGAATCCCCTCTATATACAGCTTTCACATATGCTCTAGAAGTCTCCCTGATTTGTCATCATTCTAATACACAAGTATCGGACTACATTATGGGCTTAAGGTAATGTTCATTGGGCTGTGTAGATTGATTGTTGGGCTTACATTATTATGTCTTAATCTCCTAATCTAAATTGTGAGTATCTCAGAAGAATTTCTTACCCTAATTGCTTGGGTTAAATGGTGAAGCAAGTTGACATTTCTATTATCCCAAATTGGATTAGGGGAAACGTTTATACAATCACCAAAAGGACAAACACATAATCAATTGGTGATTTCGAACTATAAAATTCCCAATTCTGACCTCCTTCCTCTTCATGCTCATTTGTTACACAGATTTGAGTTCTCAGACTCACAAACAGGATCAATTGATAGTTCGTCAGTTCCCATTATCGAGTCCATTGTTTTTGTCTCTTTGTCGTCAACACCGACGTCACGCAACACCACTATGGATTCACCACAACGCAGCCCCTTTTCGCCGGTCTGTTGCCATGTTGCGCCAACATGAAGACGCAAATGATAAGTCCCGGTGAACATTGTGATGATAAGTTGCCTATTGGTCAAGACTAAGGAGGATGAAGGTGTGAAGAATGGTTCTCAAATTTCCATGGAAATCCAGCAGGGGAGGAAGACGTAAATGGCCAGAGGAAGAGGATGAAGGCCCTTTCCAATTTCCACACAATTAAAAAATTGCCCCCTAGTTTTAATCTTGATCACAATATTGACCAACTACTTTATTGTTAATTCCAAAAACTACCCATTTGACCTGAAATTTGTTAAAAAATGGAAACCATATTATTTTTGGTTAATATGAGCATAGTTTGTACATGAAATCGTCATTTTGAAAGTTCGTATTATTTTTGGTTCACGATTGATAGTTGGTATTATTTTTGGTTATTTTTCCTTTATAATATTATACAATTTTTTATCGTAATTTGTATCTAGTTCGCTGCTTCAGTCTTAAACTTGAAACAAAAAAATAAAATAAAATTTGCAAGTATATAATAGCACAAAAGTTTCATTCGTTTAGTTTTATACTTTTTTATTGGATGAAAGTTTCTACTAGACATACCAATTATTCAAGTATTATAGCTGAAAACGTAAATGATTAAGATTGATGTGATATACATTAACATCAACTGAACTGGATTTGGAGCTGGTAAAAACTAAGACCTTAAAGAGGAAGATCGAAATGCTAATTCATTAAGTTGCAGAGACAATGTCTAAGCCTTGTATTCTTATCAACTTCATCATCTTTCTAGCAACTGCTCTAATTGTAAAACAAGCCATCTCCACTGATTCACCCGCGATTCCACCCATCTATCTCTTATCTTCATGTGACTTGGACGGAACCAGAAGCAATTACACCACCAACAGCACATACGAGACGGAGCTAAAGACTCTGCTCTCCGGCCTCCAACAACAAGCAACTTTAGGCTCCCTGTTCAACAGCAATAGTTCCCCCCAGGAAGACCGCGCAGACAAGGCCTACGGCCAGTACTACTGCAGTTGGAACGTCGGCCCTGACCTCTGCAGCGACTGTGTCCGCATCGCCGCTCAGCGTATCCTAACGGAGTGTACGCCTTACAAATCCGGCGCCATATGGTACAAGGAGTGCACACTTGTCTATAACAACCACTCCATGGTTAATCAAGATTACTCCTTTTCTTATATTAAACGAGCGGACAACCTGACATCCGATCTACAAAAGTCGCGTGAGGTGTTCAAAGACACCATGGACAGAATCATAAACGAGTCCGCTTACGGAAACAACTTTCATTTCGCAGAGGAGACAGCGAACGTGTCGGAGTCTTTGACGCTCTACTGTCAGGTTCAATGCAGTCCTGGCCTGAACGGGACGCAGTGTGCTGCGTGTCTTCAGTCACTTGAATGGTTTGCTTTGTATGAGTGGGGTCCTATTTGGAGGTTTGAGTTAGGAGTCGGATGCAGGACGATGATGACCATCAACACCACTTTCAATAGCATCGCACCGTCGTCTCAACCGCCGCTGGGAACTATAGGTACGTAATTTTTTTTTGGTAATCAAACGAGTGCAAGAGCACTCACACCCAGAGAAATATTATTGAAAGAAAAGCAGGGTTAACCTGCAGTGCTCAACCGAGCCAAACGGGCCCATTGAGCATCAGAGTACAGCGAATCCACCACAAAGTCCGGGGGGTGGTCTAAAGAAACAAAACCAAGGGGAAGAGAAAACGCGAAATGGGCAAGAGCATCCGCAAGAGCGTTGCCTTCCTGGTAAATGTGACGGAACTGAACCAGCCAGTTCCTACTCGAGAAGCTTTGGCAGCGAAGTACCAAGCTAGCGCAGGGGTGAGTCGGCTTCACACCCTTATCGATCATCCTTATAGCAATCTCCGAGTCCGACTCACAAACAACTTTTTTAAAACCCCTTTTCCAGGCTTCTTCGAAGCCATCCACAATGCCCCAAAGCTCCGCAGCGACAACCGAACAGGAGCCAATGTTGTGCGCGAAGCCTGAAATCCAAGCGCCCTCCATATTCCGAAAGATTCCACCAGCCGAGGCTAACCCCGAATCCTTGACAGCGCCATCCGTGTTAAGTTTGACCCAATCCTTGCTCGGCGCCTCCCAGCCTGACACTCTGGCCTCTTTATTCTTCCCATCGTTCAACGGTCGCGCCTTCCTCCGAGCTTTGCTATGTTCAAGCGCCAGTGATCTGCAAATTTGGGGAGAGGGTTGCGTCCCCCCATTGCCCTTAAAGACCACGTCATTTCTCCTGATCCAGAGCCTCCAAATGGTGAACGCGAAGAGCGCATTCCACTCCAGGCCATCCGCATCCACCTCTTTCACAAGGATGTTCTCCCTAAGCCAGGCGGCGAAAGGTTGAGTGTAAAACTCCAACCCCCGCCTGGCCTCTTCAACCTGCAGCCACAAATCTTTAGCAGCACCACAATCTCTAAAAAGATGTTCCAGAGATTCAGTATCAAGGTGACATATAGGGCACAACTCAGAATTACCTAAATGGCGCCGGCATCGTTCTTGGTTCGTCAAGACCCCTCCTTTACTGATCATCCAGATGAAAGATCGCACCTTCTCATTGACATTGAGCTTCCAGACCTCCTTAAAGAAATAAGAATCCGAGCAATGCTCCTTGTCGGTACCATTGATAGCGAGATAACCCGTCTTGACCGTGTACTCCCCATCATTGCTCTTGTTCCAACCAAGCACATCATCACGATCCGAGACCCCCATCGCAGCAAGTTTCAGCAGCATAGCAGCGGGGAGGGAGTCAGAAAAACTCGCCCATTTCCAGCCACCTCCAGCGTTCCAGAAATCAGCGGGGAGGTACGTAATTAAATTCTACCCATTAATCACCACTAACCATCAAATTAGATTTGGGTCAAGGGAAAGAAGATTTTAGAAAATGGGCTGAATTTGGAGGCCCAAAAATAAGTTGGCAAGAAGGCATGCATGAATTAGGAAGACATAGGTATAGGAATTTTGATTAGTAGTGTGTGTACGTAGATTGGTCCGTAGATGTAATGGTGGAGCAAGAGGGCAACTCGTCTCGATCACACGAGTTGGAGTTCATTAAAGAGTGGTGTCGGAGTCTCGAGTTGAATGTCATGAGTCTAGTATTGGTAAGGGTTGTACTTTTGTACATTATATATGTAATACAAGCTCTCATTTCTAAAGTGGAGCTTGGTGCGTTAGAGTCACACGCGATCGTTGAAGCTACCCATTTTTTTTCCCAGTTGCGGTATCAGAGTCGATGGTTATGAGGGTATTCAATGTCGGAAAATAGGTTAGCATTTATTAGAGCTGGGCAAAAGTTGGATCGGACCGGGACCAGACCGGAAATTACGGTCTTTGGATCGGACCGGAAAATTACGGTCTGGTCCGCGGTCCAAGAAATTATGTATTCCGGATTCCGGTCCAAACCCGGGACCAGACCGAAATTTTCGATCCGGACCGAAATTGGATCGGTTTCTGATTTTTTTTTTAAAAGGAAAGAAAGAAAGAAGAGGAAACACGCTTCATCTCTCAGTCTAAAGTCTCAGCCGACCCCACTCACCAGTACTCAGTACTCTCTCAATCTCTCTTCTTCTTCGCTCACGGCTGCTCTAGAGTCCAGACTCCATTGATTCGTCCTCGTCCGGTCGTCCATCCGTCTCGCAGGCGTTCCGCTCTCAGTCGGCCCTCCTCCCTCCGTTTTTCTTCTTCCCTCTCGACTCTCTATTGTTCGCTCACGTCTATGTCCCGAAGCCTCTCTCTTCAATTCTTCTTCTTCCCACTCTTTTCCGTTTACATCTAGGTTAATTTGTTTCAGTCTAGATTTGAGATATTTTTCAGATCTAGGGTTTTGGACATTAAAGAATATTTGTTTGGTGGAATATTTTTCAGATCTAGGTCTGTACGTGCTCTTCCTGAATTCGAGCTCCATTAATGTCCACGATGATAATAGAAAGTTGAAATACTCAGCCCATCATTTGAGCTCTATTTGGTGGAATTGATTAGCTTTAGAAAAAATCTTCCAACAATGATTAGGTAACTCGAAGAAGTGCAACAAACAGTGATTAGGGAACTCGAAGAACATTTGTTTGGGGCTGTTGTACTGTTGTGTTTCAAAAAAATAAAAATCAAATAAAAAAATTTGTAGGCATAACCGGTCCAAACGGTATTTCAGGTCCGCGGACCGGAAAACCTAGGACCATATTTCTCGGTCCCGTTCCGATCCGCGGTCCAAGTTTCGAAAAATTCCGGTCCATCGGATTGGACCGGGACCGGAATGTCCGGTACGGTCCTATCCGATCCAGACCGGATGCCCAGCCCTAGCATTTATTACAGGGAGGATTTTGTGTCGATGTGGGGAAATTAGGCGTGTCGGAGGTGTACAAGGTCACACTTTTTGTTAGAAAGACCAACTTCATAAGGAGGCAGGGTATGTTTCAAGCTCAAGTGGAGGAGAAGCTCCTCTTCAAGAGCAAGGGAGAAGCCAATAAGAGGGCAGCATGATGATCAAGATGGAGAACACAAGCATAACCCTGCGGAGAGAGGAGTAACATTTGTGCTATCGTTGTGGGAAGAAGGGTCACATTCAAGCATAGTGGATGCAATTAATGTAGGAAGGATGTGTGAGATGATGAGGCATTGGGGAAGATGATGATGTCTCCTACACGGATGCTAGTGTAGGAGGTTACTTAGCAACGAATGGACATGTTACTAAGTCTGGAGATGGACGGTGTCATCGCGCAGCATGTTAGAACCAAGCATTTGACAACTTCAAGGTAAATCTACGAAGTTGGTTCTTCGGGAGAAAAATTGCAAAACAACAAAGGGAATTTCTTAGAGAGAAATCGATCTTTTTTTTCTGTATTATTTAAATCGCTGAGCAACTATAGTATTTCTACTAATACAACAAACTTGCTAAAAAAGACTAAACTAACCTTGCTTACTCTAACTAACTCTAACTACTTTAATACCCAAGCCTATAGTATTTCTACTAATACAACAAACTTGCTAAAAAAGACTAAACTAACCTTGCTAACTCTAACTAACTCTAACTACTTTAATACCCAAGCCTGGTTGACTGGCCAAAACTAGTTATTTATAATTTAAGTACCCTATGTTCAGATATATTTTGTCTAATAATGAACTTAATTTGATTAGCTAGTTTATCCATAAGCTTGGTTGAATGGCCATAACTAGTTATTTTAGCTTCATGGTATTCTAAACTGCTTTCAAATGTTAACAGGAAAGGCGAATAAACACCAAGTTGTCGCTTTCGTTGTGGCAGCAGTTGTAGCGCTCTTACTTCTCTCCGTTGTTGCCTTTTCGGTGTATAAGAAAAAAAGACATCGTGATTATGATGGTATATATGCACCTAAAATTGCACATCATTTCTTTAATTTCTACATAGATGTCTATATTAATCATTGAAGACAAGTTGTGAGTTGTGAACCCAAAATCATTAGAATCATAATTAATGGTGAATCAGCGGGTAGAAGGGAGCCCAACTTTGTTTCTTGATGTTACAGATCACATGGCTGAGATAGAAAAGGCAGAATCCTTGCAATTTGACATTAGTACGATAAGAACAGCAACTGATAATTTCTCAGTTGCTTCTAAGCTCGGTGAAGGAGGATTTGGATCAGTTTACAAGGTAGTTAGTAAACTTGTTTTCTTTATTATTAAGGAGTATATGATTTATTCTCATTGTTTAGCAACATGAAATTTAGATGTATTTGTGATCCACTTAAACATGTAGGGGAGGCTTCAAAATGGACAAGAAGTCGCTGTAAAGAGACTCTTTCAAAAGTCTAATCAGCAAGGAGTTGAAGAGTTCAAGACTGAAGTTCTCGTAGTGGCGAAACTACAACACAGGAATCTTGTAAAGCTCTTAGGGTATTGTCTCACCGGACGAGAGAAGCTACTTATCTTTGAGCTCTTACCTAATTCAAGTTTGGACAATTTTTTTAAGGGTATGGAAAACTTATTGTTTATATGTTAATTAAAAACTTTTACAATACTTAAAGGTACTTCAACTTTGTCGAGCTTTCATGATTTGTTGGTAAAAATTGCAGATGCGGTTAAACGTGCAAGTTTGGAGTGGAAGACAAGATATAATATCATTGTCGGAGTTGCAAGAGGGCTCTTATATCTTCATGAGGAATCTCGGCTCAAAATTATACATCGCGATCTTAAACCTAGCAATATCTTATTAGATGAAGCCATGAACCCAAAGATAGCTGATTTTGGACTCGCGAAATCCTTCAACCTTGATCAATCTATGGCCAGTACGCATAATATAGTTGGGACGTAGTAAGTTCTCTAATTGCCCTTAAGTGTACGTATGTCTTATATGATCACAAAATTGTGCCATTACAATAAGCACATTTATCATGTATTGTCACCAAAAATGAAATGAATGCAGTGGATATATGTCCCCGGAGTACGCAATGACTGGTCACTTCTCAACCAAATCAGATGTCTACAGGTTTGGAGTCATTGTTTTGGAGATTGTCACCGGTATGAGGAACATCGTACAAGAGAACCAACCTAGCCTATTTCATCGTGTGAGTATAACAATTATCGCCACCTATCTAATGTACCTATGTGAACAACTGCTTATAAATGGGAGAAAATGATATTTTGCACTAATCATTGTAGGCTTGGACACTATGGAATAAAGGTAACGCTCTGGACATTGTTGACCCAGCATTACTAAACAATTATTCAACCGAAGAAGCAATGGCATCGATCCATATTGCCTTGTTGTGTGTCCAAGAAGAACCAGGTTCGAGACCAACGATGGCTAAAGTCATATCAGTGTTGAACGGTCATTTCACCACTGCCCTCCCTCAACCATCACCTCCATTGATCTTCACTTTCATCGAAGACGCTTCAGGATTCAAATACAGTTCAACATTGATTACACAAGGAAGCTATTCAGCCAACAATGCATGTTCTTGATATTTTTCATGAAAGACGAATGTGTTTTGCTTAGAGATTATCAACTGAATACATAGATTGTTGGAGAAGTGGAGTCATATTTCATGTGTGATTACTTACAATGTTGATATCAAATGATGGCATTGTATGTTTACTACAACTTTATAATTTTCGTCTTTGATTTGGGTAAGATGGTGCAAAATGATAAAGCATTAGAGGATATAAATGAAACAACCGAGAGTGAAAAAAAGTAAATTGAGGCTAATGGTTTTGAAATCATAACGTAGGTTTAAGAACAAAAAAAAAATTGAATGTCAAAGTTGGGTGGGCTATAACTCCAAGATATAATTACAAGGTTTTATCTCAAAACCAATGGAAAAAAAAAAATCAATTTCAAAGTGTGATTGATTTTATCGCATTTTAGGTTGAAGTTTTCCGTACAAGAGGACTTCGAAGACAGACAATCTAGTCTATGCAAGTCCACTTCACACCCATCCTATTCTTCTATTGTTCAACTTGCTTTTTATTTATCCCTTCCAGATACGTTGTTCACACTTTGAACCTGAAAAGAAATTAAAGAACTCTTGTGACATAGATAAGATTTGAATTAAGTATAAATCACTTCCGATATTCTTATTATATTCGATATATAGGACGGAGATGTATATATAGCAAACGTACAAATCATACACTTAGGGTTTGCTAAGATCAAAACACATGAGATACATACTATCTTAGTACTCTAATTAACAGATCGAGTTATTTAAGAGCACAACTGGGATTTCTTGCTTTCTATCTGGCAAGATTAGAGCCCCATGTTTGAAACTCATAAGTCATAACCCACATCACCTCCCATGTTTAAGAGCTTTTTTTCCCTCATCAAATATTCAAATTTTGAGAAAATTGGAGAAAATACATTAATTTAAGTTTTTTTTAAAGATAACTGTACGCTTTAAATTTTAATTTTCTTTATATTTTACATATATACCCTTAAAGAAAATTTCCCTTTTTAGAAGAAAACCAACCTCGCCAGTCTCATCATGTAAGCATAGCATTCTTTGTTTTGTTTAATATATTTTATATGGACAGTTTTGCCGTCGTTTCTTACACGTTGAGTAATGTGAAATTTTGGCCTAACATTTGCAGACTTGGAAGCTATGGAGCGAATGGAATGCTTTGGACATAATTGATCCATCATTGATGAACAATTTCTCCATCGAGACCTACCATGGCAAAAGTCGTCTCAATTCTAAATGGTAAATCCACCCCTCTCCCGAAGCCATTGTCTCCATTGATCTTCACTTTCAATGAAGGTGGTTTAGGAATCAAGTATACTTCAGCATTGATCAAACTAGAAAGTTTAGGTTAGCATACATAGAATGAAAGATGTTGATATCAGTTCAATGAGTTAATTGTAGCATTTATGTAAAAAAGTATGTAAATAAATATATATTAATCAACTTTGTTGGGTCCATTTTGATGTTATATTATATGTATGATGGAAGACAAATAAATGTAGTATTTATTTTATACAAATATCATTTAGATTATTTGTTGTGATTTATATTTAATTAGTTGGTGGAGATTTTGTGCAGGATTTGTGTTGGTTATTGAAGAATTGAGGTTGACTTTCTAAAAGCCTCTTTGAGGATTTTGTGAAGCAATCTTCAAATTTAAAAGGTTGTTGGTTTGTTGAGATCTTCAAGAGATTTGGTTGAACCAATCTTTGATTGCATTCAACGTTTTAAAACAAACCAAAGCCAAAACTTTGGTTTCCAGGTTTTGGTAAGGCCTTACCCACTCTGGTAAGGCCTTACCCACTCTGGTAAGACCTTACCGACAGTGGCTCAAAATGTTACATAAAGAGGCTCGGGCTTGGATTCAATATAATTGGGCCTTATTTTTAATGGGCCTAATTGTTACTAAGTCTACAGCTCTAAGGCACAATATCTTGTTGGGCCTATTTGATGGGCCTATTCTAGAATTCCATATTGGAATTGAGAGTTTGATTGCAAAATTCTATCGTATCTTTCATATATATCTACTAATTTGTTAATGAGATTTTGTAGGGATTTGCTGAAGTGTTCAACGTCTAATTCAAATAGCTCCATCCCTTGCAAAGGTTTGTGCGAAGTTTCTGGAATTTATTTTAAAGAGCCGAAGATCCCTCTAGGAAGATATGGTGCAACGTCTACTAACTAAACGGGAGAAGATTCAGGCGTTTGATTTTTGAAATTAAACGTGCCGGCCTATTTAAAGTAGAAGAAGAAGATTGCAGAAAGTAAAACACACAGCGCTCTAACGTACTCTTGCAAAGATCATCTTCTTCAACGCAATCGGATCTCGCATCTCTCCATTGGTTTAAGTGTTTTATTTCTTTGAGAGTTTGTGAGGTTTGCTTTGAGCTTTATCGTACAATTCATTCTAGGTTATACTAAGGGTACATCTCTACCCAAACGTATAGATACTTTGGTATCGGTAGGACTTTGTTTCACTGGTGTGCTTGGGTTGCTAGATAGTAAGGTAGTCTAGAAGTGGGTAAGTCTTCTAGAGGTTGTATCTAGGGCTCATAAGATAAAGTGAAATAAAGTTGTTGAATCCTACGGGTTGGATAACCCTAGGCGGGGACGTAGGCGGTTGTGCCGAACCTCGTTAACAAGTATCGTGTGCTTTACTTTCAATTCTTTTCATTCGTGCTTGTGATTGCTTTGCTTCCTATGCGTTATTCTTGCTTAACTAGTTACTGTTTTGCAGATAAGGTCTTATCTCCACTGGTAAGGTCTTACCAGTTTCAGCATTTGCTTATTAACTTGTTTTTGCTTTTCAAATAAGGTCTTACCTCGGGCAGTAAGATCTTACCAGTTTCAGCATTTGAAAAAAGTTTGCATACTCTTTCTTTCTCCCTTGCTAGAGTATTTGTTAACCTTTTATCTGCATATTCCGCACTTCAATTGGTATCAGAGCCTAACTCACGTACCTTAGATATTACTATCTGTGAGTCTAATCATGGCAGTTGTAGGAGGTTTCGGTCAAGGAAGATCTGTTATTCGTCCACCTCTCTTTGTTGGGGACAACTTCATGCATTGGAAATCCTTGATGCAAATGTTTATTATTGATCAGGATCTAGAGCTCTGGCGTATTATTACGCGAGGGCCTAATATACCCAAGAAGAATGGACCCAATGGGACGAAAGTGGACAAGACGGAAGAAGAATACAATCAGACGGATCTGGAAAGCACGGCTAAGAATTTCAAAGCCATCCACGCATTGTATTGTGGGTTGAGTACCGATGAATTCAATCGCATCTCCTCTTGCAAGACTGCAAAAGAGATTTGGGATAAATTGGTAGTCACTTATGAAGGGACTAGCCAGGTCAAAGAGACCAAAATCAGTATCTATCTTAGACAATATGAATTGTTTAAGATGAACCAAGATGAATCAGTGAAAGAAATGTTCACCCGTTTTATGGAGATCATTAATAACCTTGACTCATTGGGAAAAACTTTCCAAAATGAAGAGAAAGTTAGAAAGATACTCCGATGCGTTCCCAAATCTAAATGGGGTCCTAAGGTGACCGCCATAGAAGAAGCGCAAGACCTTACAACACTAGCATTGGATGACCTTCTTGGAAAGCTTATCACACATGAGATGGTTCTCAACGAAGAGGACGGTCAACCATCCTCCAGTATAAAGAATCTGGCGCTTAAAATCAAGGAGGATGTGCCATCAGAGGACGACGATAGTGATGATGAGGAAGATCCCTTCGACTTGATCACAAGGGGACTTGCTCAGATTCTAAAGATGAAGAATCAATTCTCAAACCGAGAATATCCGAGATCATCAAAGCATAAAGGTAAGTCTTCTAACCTTAATAAAAAGGCAAAAATTCTTACATGCTATGAATGTGGTGAAACAGATCACTTGATGAAGGAGTGTCCTCAAAGGAAGAACAAGCAAAAGAAGAATGATCGAAAGAAAGACGATTCGGATTCTACAAGTGAATCGGATTTGGAAAATGATCCAGTAAATCTTTGCTTGATGGCGGAGCAAGACGATCAACGTCTAGATGGTATTGTAAGAAATCTTATATCTAGTCCTATTGATGTTCTCTCTGAATTTCTGAAAAATATGATTTCTAATGAGGAAAGTTGCAACAAAGAAATCAGCACCTTGAAAGAGAAGGTAAAGGATCAAGAAGTGTGCATAAGAAAGCTGTCGCAGAAACTGCAAGAACTTGACAGTCAAAATTCAGATCTTATCACTGAGGGTAAGACCTTACGATCGGAAAATTCCGAACTTAAGGCAAACCTCTCCTCTCTTAAGGCTCATAACAATGACCTTGAGATTGAGAAAGTGAAATTATCTGAAAAATGTCAAGATCAACAAACAGCCCTGGTGCAATTCACTAGATCCAAAGCCACTCTCGACAAGATGCTTGGAGAACAACAACTTTCCTTGAACCGATGTGGTATAGGTTACAACAGGAATTTTCCTGTAAAACCTACTACCACATTCGTTAAGGCGAAAGGAAGTTGGCGATCTCCTACTTGTTTCTTTTGTTGCAAAAAGGGTCATGTAAAGGAAACTTGTCCATATAGAAGAAAAGACCCTTACATCATTAGAAATACCTTTCCTATACGTTTAAATGAACGGATAAGACAAATTTGGGTTCCTATAGGGACAAGACCACCAAACATGGTCTATCCTAACTATGAATCTAAATTTGTACATTGGTCTAGCCGGAAAGGTTGATGTTTGTTCGTTTTGCAGGATATCACCAAGATCAAAGAGCTTAAAAGGATTGGATCAATCGCTCTTGGTGATAAAGGATAATTTTTAATATATTTAAATGTTTTTGTGCTACTAATGATTCTCTCTGTTTAATATTGTTTTTGGAGCTTAATTGGTATGTTGAACAGGGAAGCATTATCGTAGGGGGAGTAATGCTGTCTACTAACATCTCACGGTCTTGAGAGCAGTTTCAAGGTCTTGACAAGCTGCTGAAATGGTGAAAATCCGATTTCTTCCCTTCCTTGTTGGAAGACAAAAAGGGGGAGAAATTAGGTTGTTTACATTATAAGATGTTATGATGCATGCTTGTTATATGATGCTCCGCTTTGCTATATTTATTTTCTTATAATAGATATTTGTTTTGTCTTCCATCAAGGGGGAGATTGTTGAGTCCATTTTGATGTTATATTATATGTATGATGGAAGACAAAGAAATGTAGTATTTATTTTATACAAATATCAATTAGATTATTTGTTGTGATTTATATTTAATTAGTTGGTGGAGATTTTGTGCAGGATTTGTGTTGGTTATTGAAGAATTGAGGTTGACTTTCTAAAAGCCTCTTTGAGGATTTTGTGAAGCAATCTTCAAATTTAAAAGGTTGTTGGTTTGTTGAGATCTTCAAGAGATTTGGTTGAACCAATATTTGATTGCATTCAACGTTTTAAAACAAACCAAAGCCAAAACCTTGGTTTCCAGGTTTTGGTAAGGCCTTACCCACTCTGGTAAGACCTTACCGACAGTGGCTCAAAATGTTACATAAAGAGGCTCGGGCTTGGATTCAATATAATTGGGCCTTATTTTTAATGGGCCTAATTGTTACTAAGTCTACAGCTCTAAGGCACCATATCTTGTTGGGCCTATTTGATGGGCCTATTCTAGAATTCCATATTGGAATTGAGAGTTTGATTGCAAATTAAATTCTATCGTATCTTTCATATATATCTACTAGTTTGTTAATGAGATTTTGTAGGGATTTGCTGAAGTGTTCAACGTCTAATTCAAATAGCTCCATCCCTTGCAAAGGTTTGTGCGAAGTTTCTGGAATTTATTTTAAAGAGCCGAAGATCCATCTAGGAAGATATGGTGCAACGTCTACTAACTAAACGGGAGAAGATTCAGGCGTTTAATTTTATACAAATATCAATTAGATATGGTGCAAAGGTTTGTATGATGGAAGACAAAGAAATGTAGTATTTATTTTATACAAATATCAATTAGATTATTTGTTGTGATTTATATTTAATTAGTTGGTGGAGATTTTGTGCAGGATTTGTGTTGGTTATTGAAGAATTGAGGTTGACTTTCTAAAAGCCTCTTTGAGGATTTTGTGAAGCAATCTTCAAATTTAAAAGGTTGTTGGTTTGTTGAGATCTTCAAGAGATTTGGTTGAACCAATATTTGATTGCATTCAACGTTTTAAAACAAACCAAAGCCAAAACCTTGGTTTCCAGGTTTGGTAAGGCCTTACCCACTCTGGTAAGACCTTACCGACAGTGGCTCAAAATGTTACATAAAGAGGCTCGGGCTTGGATTCAATATAATTGGGCCTTATTTTTAATGGGCCTAATTGTTACTAAGTCTACAGCTCTAAGGCACCATATCTTGTTGGGCCTATTTGATGGGCCTATTCTAGAATTCCATATTGGAATTGAGAGTTTGATTGCAAATTAAATTCTATCGTATCTTTCATATATATCTACTAGTTTGTTAATGAGATTTTGTAGGGATTTGCTGAAGTGTTCAACGTCTAATTCAAATAGCTCCATCCCTTGCAAAGGTTTGTGCGAAGTTTCTGGAATTTATTTTAAAGAGCCGAAGATCCATCTAGGAAGATATGGTGCAACGTCTACTAACTAAACGGGAGAAGATTCAGGCGTTTGATTTTTGAAATTAAACGTGCCGGGCTATTTAAAGTAGAAGAAGAAGATTGCAGAAAGTAAAACACAAAGCGCTCTAACGTACTCTTGCAAAGATCATCTTCTTCAACGCAATCGGATCTCGCATCTCTCCATTGGTTTAAGTGTTTTATTTCTTTGAGAGTTTGTGAGGTTTGCTTTGAGCTTTATCGTACAATTCATTCTAGGTTATACTAAGGGTACATCTCTACCCAAACGTATAGATACTTCGGTATCGGTAGGACTTTGTTTCACTGGTGTGCTTGGGTTGCTAGATAGTAAGGTAGTCTAGAAGTGGGTAAGTCTTCTAGAGGTTGTATCTAGGGCTCATAAGATAAAGTGAAATAAAGTTGTTGAATCCTACGGGTTGGATAACCCTAGGCGAGGACGTAGGCGGTTGTGCCGAACCTCATTAACAAGTATCGTGTGCTTTACTTTCAGTTCTTTTCATTCGTGCTTGTGATTGCTTTGCTTCCTATTCGTTATTCTTGCTTAACTAGTTACTGTTTTGCAGATAAGGTCTTATCTCCACTGGTAAGGTCTTACCAGTTTCAGCATTTGCTTATTAACTTGTTTCTGCTTTTCAGATAAGGTCTTACCTCGGGCAGTAAGATCTTACCAGTTTCAGGATTTGAGAAAAGTTTGCATACTCTTTCTTCCTCCCTTGCTAGAGAGTTTTATGTACGTCGAATCTGCAAAGGAACTTTGGGACCAAATTAAGGAGAGATTTCATGAGTCCAATGATCCGCTTGTGTTTCAATTGAGGAGAGATCTAGTTAATATTCTTCAAGACAATATGTCTGTTGGAGTTTACTTTGGCAGCTTAAGAAGATTTGGGATGAATTGTAGTTACAAGATGCAATTCCGAGCTTTAATTGTTGGGGAATTAACCAACGTGCTTGTGGTTTGGTGAAAAAGATGCTTGAACGTGAGGAGACAACGAAATTGATGCAATTCCTCATGGGTTTAACTTTAAATGATGCATATGAGCCTTTTGAGAGGTAAAGTGTTGTCTAAGGATCCTATGTCGGGGATCAACAAAGCATTCCAAATGGCTACTCAGATTGAACGATCTAAAGGGGTTACTGGTGCTATTCAGGTAGAAACTAGTGCCTTAGCTGTTAGTCGTTTCAATCAGATGGAGGCAGAGGCTAATTGCTATAAACAAGTTTCGATTTGGGGATCAATCGAAGAACTATGAGCAGAATAAGAGAGATTTTAAGAAAGCCAAGTTTGACAAACTTTGTGATCACTGTGGTGAACGGGGTCTACAAAGGATTACTGTTTCGAATTGATTGGCTACTGATGTCCATGTTTTATGTCATGTTTTATATCTACTTTTATATCGTTTCCTGCATATATTTCATACATTTGGGTTAAAATAATACAAAATATGTGTAGTTTATGTTTATTTGCAATATATGGAGGTCTACACAAGTTTTTGTTATATTTCGCAGAAATCGGACACACTTTGGAGCTTAAAGGAAACTCATGGAGAAGCTAAGAATGGTGCAGCTAGAGAAAAGACCATTTTTCACCATTCTCCATTCTGAATCAAGTTCTGGTGTCTTCATGAGAGTTGTAGCCCTCGAAAAGAGCTTTCCAACGCATGGTCATATGCGTCAATCCGACGAACGAGGACTCGGGAAAGTGCGTTTTAAGAACAAAGCAGAAAGCTGAGAGATTTACTCGATATCGAGTACTTTTACTCGATATCGACCAAAAATGTCCGAGACGTGCCTGGTCGAGGACGGGCCAGATCGAGGAACTGAAGGCAGAGCAACCCGACTCCGAAGCTTTACTCGAGATCGAGTAAGGTCCTCGAGATCGACAAGAGTTGAGAGTCAGCCCAGAGTCGAGAAGGAGAAGCTGATCGAGAAGCCGAGGACAAGAACATGTCGGGTTACACTATACTCGAGATCGAGTAAGACACTCGAGATCGAGTAAGATACTCGAGATCGAGAAGATCAGAGAGCCAATATCCGAGCATGTCGAAGACCAGTTACCCGAGACGCCGAGCCAAGCTGAAGTCGACGACCATGTTACTCGAGATCGAGTAAACCTACTCGAGATCGAGGAAAGCTGTCCGGGAGCGCGTAACGCGTTTTGAGTTGTCCTACTCGGTTTGGGATTCCTTGGGGCCGAAGATTGCTGAGTTCTATCCGATTTTATCAAGTTCTATCATGGAGAAAAGGATTTATCCACTTGAAGACTTTTAGATATAATTCCCTTTTTTAGATTTAATTATGTTATGGCATTTATTTATCTTTAATGTTTTAGATATAGATTTAGATATAAATAGATGTTTCTATCCTTGAATAGCAAGGTTTAGAAGCCTATAAATAAAGCCCATGGGGCTGATTTCTAGGAATCCAATTCACAAGCTAGAGAAGTAGTTCCACAGAGACGTTTAGGAGTTCGAAGGTTTTAGGGTTTTGGCGTTCAACGAGAGTTGGATTTCCGGGATTGTAAAGGCTTTGAATTTAGTTTAATGCAAGTTTCTTTTCATCAATCAATGTCTGAGGTTGCGATGAAGCGCGAGTAGTCCACCCACTTATAGGGTTGGGGCGAGCCCGAAGATAGCCATGCGTGTTTGAGGTAAAGATCCGACTTTTATCATGTTTTGAGCATCTACTACTTGTTATGTGTTTATTACCCATCTAATGGAGGTCCATGCTAACAACTTGGATTATAAACATAAAATCGGTAGATACAATTAGGGTTTCTTGAAAGAGTTGTCTAATTGTTGGAAATGGCGAAAGCTTAGTCCTTTGATGCAAGTTACATGATTATCTGTTTTATTTCTGCCTTATGCATGCTTGGTTATCGTTGTTGCAAACCCCAATCTTGGAAGTCTTTTACATACAGTTTAGTTCGAAATCCCAAAGCACTTGTCTTTACTTTATTTCGTTTTTATTCTCTGTCTTACTCGATCTCGAATTGCACTCCTCGATCTCGAGTTACTAATCTTCGATTCCAGAATCGCCGTAGCTTCTGTGTGCAGGAACTCGACAAAACCAACTCGACCAAGACGACTCTACTCGATCTCGAGTAAGACTAGTCGAGATCGACTACACCCTGTGCCTGCTGCTGTGCTATTCGACTGTCCGATCTTCTGTCGAGTAACTGTACTCGAGATCTAGGACCCCTGTTGTCGACCACTTCTGTGAGATTTCTCCGCTTCCTAGGATCCGCTGACACGCTTCCTCGTGGATCGATCTTGACTTCCCACTACTGCATCGGGAGGAAGTCTTGTAATTATTTGCTGGGGCACGAATCTGGTTTGAATTATTTTATTATATTTTAAACTTGATTTCCTCCTACAACAGCTACCCTGAATGGTTCAAAAGGCCTAAAGATGATGATCGAGGCAAACAATCAGGCAAGTTTGCTTCTTAAGTTGATTATACTCAGCGGAATAATCCTTTTGAGGGTGGATATGCTGATGTCAAGCCTGATCAGGCTATTGTCAATGCTGTTTTTCAAGAAGTCATGAAGTTGATGAAGAGAAAGGCTCAGGTTGAAAGTGTAGACATATAACATTCATGCTCCCTTGAAACATGAGGAAAAATATCAGTATTAAATTTATAGGCGTAATCGGGTATATACCCATAGAAAGTTGTTTAATTGTTAATATATCCATTGAAATTTATTAATTGGATACATACCCATTAAAACATAACGATCTTGTCAAATTGCCCAAAAACATGATATTCTGTTTTTTTTAAAAAAAAATTATTCCATCTTTATGGAAAGAATTATAATTATTCAATTTTTTTATTCTCCTACTTCTCATCTCAAGTTTCAAACCCTAAAACAACACTACTAGAAAAAGGTATAATTTTCGACGCTTCTATACCGACGCTTTGTGTATGCGTCGCTAATTTTCAACACCTACAAACGTCGAAAATGGCTGACCTTTAATTTTAGTAATAAAAAACCCCAAAGCCCACTTTTACACCCGCGTTTCCCAAAATTGAGTCTCCATTCCGCCCGTCCCTCGTATCAGTCTCCTTTCTCCTCCGCACTCTGCCCGTCCCTCGTAAGTCGTAACCCTAACAATCCCATCTCCAATCTCTGACTTCGAATCGCCATTCGGCAGCTTCAAATCGCTGGTCTCTGGCTTCGAGCGTAGATCTTCGGCTTCGACGATCTCCAGCTTGGAAGAAATTTGTAGTTTGTTGGCGAGAGAAATTTCAAGTGATTGAAAGAGAGATCTGGCAGTTGGATTCCTGTCGCCGGCTTCGAATCGCCGTTTTCCAGGTTTGAATCATCATTCTTCGGCTTCGAGTGTAGAACTCCATCTCTCTCCCTCTCTTTTCTCTGATTTTGCAGATCCGAACGGAGTTTTCTCCGAATGGAGTGTAGTCCTCGATTTTTTACAGATCCGGCATCGTAACCGATTCACTTTCAATTTTTGTGCATTTATCTAATGGATTTCGAGTAGGAAGGTTGCAAATCCAAGTCTGATTCCCAATATAGCAGCAAATGAGTTTTGTTTTGTGTTTTTTTTTTTCGATTTTGGAAAACTAGATCTGCCAATTTGTTATTCCAAGGGTTTGATGGAAGATTTTGACATTTTGGTGTGCTTATGTATTTTTTAGGAGGCTGTTGAAGACTGGAAAACCATAAAACAAAGGCCATTGAAGCATTAAATTAAGCGAATGGAAAATTGGAACTTGTTTAGTGATACTACTGAGGTAATGTGCTTGATTCATCTGGATGTCTCTTGAATCTTGATGCCTCCAGAAATGTATGATTCATATTCTTCTATTTTTCAGCAAGATGCTTTCATTCATGTATGATTCATATTACTCTTATTTGATATTGTCTAGATGTGTCAACACCTATGATACTTAATACAGCTCCTGTAGAGGATATCCTTATTGCTAACAAAAATGTTAAGGATGAATATTCTATTGACTGGGTGAGGATATCCTAATTCTAGATGAGCTTTCTGTCTTTAATTCACCTAATTCGTTTGAATTTTCAGATGGCTTCTTTCAATATGCCTGGCTTTGAATAATTTGCTTGTTTTTAATTTTTTTATGGATGGATTGAGAAGTTAACTCTTTCTTCTGCTCCTGTAATGTTTGGTTTGCAAGAAATGAATGATTGGCAAGTGGCAACTAATGTCATTTTATGGCTAAGAAGCCACGTCAGTAATGCAGCAGTAATCATTTTGTATCAAGATTTATCCAATTCTAAAAAACTAGCTTGTTGAAAGGGTGAAATCATGGGTTCTACTAAAATTCATTAGGCAAGGTCTAATTGTTCTATGTCCTTTGAGCTATAGCTTGGTTGTCTTAGCATACAATTTTAAAGAGATCGTCTTAATGTCGATTTTCAAACTACATTTGAAATGTTTAATGTTATGTATAAATCCCATTTGTTTTGAAAATTCTTACCAACCATTTCTCACTCGAATCTAGGGTGCTCAAGTTGATAGCAAGGATCAACACTGGCAGTTTAATACTTCTCGTAAGAACCTCTGAATGTTATGGAGGAATGGTGGTTGTGAAGATTTTAGCAACCGTTGAACAATTTGAGATGAAGCTTGATGAGCTAGAATGATCAAACAAGTGATCCTTTTTTTTTTGTTTCAAGTGTTCTGTGCAAAAGATGCGCATGTAAAGTTTTGAACATGAATGTTGTGATTCAATGAATATAATTGTGTATGCTTAGAGCCAATAGGGAAAATAATAATTCGTTTTATGTTGATGATACTGTGGAATCAAATCTCAAGATTTTTTTATGTATCTAGCTGGAATCATGTTCCTTAATTTATTAACTTGACTATCAGGATGGTCTTTTCATCTCAACATCAGAAAGTGTACTCTACTGCATTGCTACTTAAGTGTGGTTTTTTTCTGGCAAACCTTTATTCGATTATGCATGCTTTAGAAATGTGTGAAGAGTGACCCTTCTGTTTGGAGAATCATCATGCTTATTGTGTAATATATCCGCTTTCAAATGGTGCAATTTAAGGATACTCTTATTAAGCTCCAGATTGAGTTGAAGAGCCTAGAATATATTATTCTCCAATATATTATGATGGATACATTAGTGGCACTCTTCAGTTCATCTGCAGAATGTAAAAATATATTGAGAACATGGTCTGAGGAATCCAAGACTCTGCATTGAAGATGCTCTATGTTTAATTCTAATAATTTCATCTAGGAGTGGGAGTTTTCGGATCCATTAGAAGTGAATATATACCCTGCTTCTCCGGGACAACAAATTCGCCGACCTAATGCCAGTTCTTTCATTTATCAACAGTTTTATGAGTATTGTATGAGCAAATTCAAGTGTATTCATATCTATTCTGTATGTGTCAATGTGATTGTTGTTATAGTTATTTTCTCATTGGAATTGCCAAGGGGGGAATAAATCTGTTCATCTATATTGTAACTCATGTTTTCCATGTGAGGGTAAGCTTTTCTTTGTATTATAAGGTGTAATTCTCTTGCCACTTTATTTTATTACTTGTTTCGAAATCTCATATTTCTTTACAATTTTAGATAGGCTGGAGGGCAGGGTTAATGACTCGAGGGATAAGATTGACGGAAGGCATTCTAAGCACCACAGGTATTCCCCTGAGGAGAACAGAAACTTGGCACACAGTTCGAGGTTAGAATCACATTCTTGTTCATTCATGTTTGTGATGTATCATTCTTGAATGCTTAAAAAAATACTGCCTTCTAGGACACAGTTCTATTTTTCATCCGCATCTCTCGTCCCCTTCCCACTTGCTTTCTTTGTCTCCCATAATCAATCTCTTGAGAATCGTATAAACTAGGACATTGGTTTGTTTTCTTGCATTGGAGTGATACTATATTCTCTCTATTTGTTTTTCATTCTTCGGAGGTGGTGCATATTTTTTGTAATTTCTTTTCTTTGACTTACTTCTGAGAACTTTTGGAATCTGAATTTTCATTAAATTTCTAAACTTTGGGATATGAGTGAAACAAAAGATTAAAAAAATTTAAAAATAGAAAGCACTTTTCTTTCTTATGCAAATAAACACGCATCTTGCATCACAACCCTCTCGAACTTTGGTATTAGTTCTGTTTTTTTTCGTGCACTTTTACAGGACATAGTCCATGTTGAGAGTAGCATCACTGCAAGCTAGCACAGCAAGCTCAAGGCCACAGCTCAAGTTCTCTCAAGCTCACTCAAGTCTTCAAGGTCACCCGAGTGTCCAATTGCCTTGTCCGAGTCTATCCATGTGTGTCCGAGTAGTGTGTCCGAGTGTGATGTGCTTTAAGTTATGTTTCAACATCACGTGAGAATCACGTGACATGTTCTCTATATAACTAAATCGGTTGTAACAGAATCTTCACTTCATCTTCTTCAATTCAATTCAAGAAATTCGATTGTGGTTTTAATGGAGTTTCTCTCCTCTCTCTAAATCCCAATTTGTCGATTCTCAAATTGTGAAAGTCCACTCTTGTCCTTCAGGCGAAGAAGGTGAGTGCTTATCATTGAAAGTTGCCTTTCCCTCTTGTCTCAATCTTAGGGGTGGGTATGGGACGGGACGGGACGGGATTGACATTTTTTTTCCAAATCCCGTCGGGTTTTATCCCTCACGGGACGGGACGGGATCGGGATAGGACGGGATTTATCCCTCGTAAAAAAAAAGATTAAAAAACAACTCAATTAACTCCAAATAGATCAACTAACAAAGGTGAAAATTAAAGTCCTACACAATCACATTACAAATTAAACTTAGAAGTTAGAATACAGTAGCAAGTAGCCTAAAATGGGATGTTTTCCTCCGTATACAGCTACCAACAGAAACTTGTTTTTCTAGTTTTTTTAGCAAGCCAACAGTAGCAACTAGCAAGCCAACAGGAGTATTTGTTATAGTATGTTTTTAATTTTGTATTATTATTTTGAAATTTAAATTTTGGTTTTAAATAAATATTAGGGTATAATATAAATATATACTTAGATATTTTTATTAATTTTAATTATATATATAAATATATACAATTATTTATATATATATATGCGGGACGAGACCGGATTTGCGGGATGTTAACTCTTCGTCCCGCGTAATTTTTGCGGGACGGGATCGGGACGGGATTGAATATTTTTTTCCTAAATCCCACCGGGATCGGGACGGGATCGGGACGGGATGCGGGACGGGACGGGATTTGCGGGATTTGTGCCCACCCCTACTCATTCTTGTATGCATTAGAGGTGAAATTGCCGTTTGAAGTTGGGTTCAGGTATTCTGCTCCAGTTATAATGTTTTGGTTTAAAGTCACAATGATAATTTCACCTCTACGTGTGATTATGATTTTATCCGTAGCATATCAAAGGGTTCAGGTATTCTGCTCCAGTTATAATGTTTTGGTTTAAAGTCACGAAATTTTTATCTTTCCAATGACCTCACTATCTGCATAGTCTTGTTACTCACCACAGTTCATCATTTCCCTACAAATGATGAAGACAACGATTAGATAAGCAAAGACACATACAAAGCCTAAAATTTGGGGAATCAGAAAACCCTAAAACAAAGATAAAACATAAATCACAAAATCTCTCTGAAATCATCGAACAACGATAAACCCTATAAAAATTGGGGAATCAAATAACCCTAAAACCTCTGAAATTATAAAAAAACCAACCTCTGATTGGTATATAGACTTCCTGGGGTTCTTCCTCAGCCTGTTCTCCACCGACGGACAGAGGAGGGGGTGGAGGGGTGGTCGACGGAGCCCGTGAGGTACTGACTGAGTGACAAGAGGCCGGAGGGGTGGTTGACCGAGCCCGTGCGCCACCCACAAACGAAGAAGAGTCCAGAGGGGGGATGGTCTCATCTTTCGCTACAGCCACTGAAAGAGGGGGAATCCCCTGTTGGGTGGTTTCCGTCGGTGGTGGAGAGGAGGCCATGATTGCCAACGAGGAAGAGCCGCCCTGTACCAGTCGTCTCTTCAGGGGTGGTGGCTTCCGAGGAGCTTGTGGCTTCCGAGGGCTCCTCCGAAGTGGTGGTGACGCGGGTTGAGTTGGCCTCGGAGGTGGTGGTGACGTGGGCTGAGTTGAGCTCGGATGTGGTGGTGACGCGGGCTGAGTTGGCCTCGGAGGTGGTGGTGACGCGGGCTGAGTTGGCCTCGGAGGTGAATTACATTCATCTCCACCAAAATCATTTCTTGCCTTCATTACAAAGTAAATTAAAAGCAATTTGTTTACCTGACGTTCGTATGCCTCATCCCCTCCAATCCACGGGTACTTTTCTGGACAACCGCTCGGCCAACTACCGGAAGTGTCTGACATGCGTATGGACGGAACAACATGGAGTATAAGAAACACCAGACAATTCATGATGCACAAGACATGGAAGAGTAAGTGATAAAACATCAAAGCAACATGGTATCCGATACAAAATGAAAGCCAATTTTACAAATGAGTAACCATGATCAAAGCAACATACTACAGGAAATACGAGTATTTTTCGACGGGTTGGTGGCGACGCATTGTAATACCGTCGAAAATTTTCGACGCTTTGAGATGTCGAAATTTTTTGACAGCCGGAGGTGTCGAAATTGACACAAATCTCGACGTCGTAAAGCGTCGAGAATGGCTTAAATAAAAAAATTAAAACAAACTGAGAGGAGAAGGCAATCTTCACTCTTCACCCACCCCGTGTTCCTCTCTGCGCGCTATCTTCACTCTTCACAACCCTAACCGCGCCCTTCGGAGACGACCATCCAGCGCCCACCGGAGACGGCCTCCCGCCGCCCACCGGAGACGGCCACAGGTTTGTCTCTCCTTGTTCTTCTCTCCCTCCGGCTTCCCTCTCTGTTCGAGATCGACTGAGGTTCTTCTCTCCGGACTAGATCCAAATCAGGAAATCAGGAGGTGAGGAGGTATCCGTCTTCCCTCTCTGTTCGAGATCCACATCTGAGATATTGGAGGCAATTCGAGATCAGGAGGTTTAAAATCACAAGGCGATTCAAGATACGACTCAAATCAGGGGTTTGGAGGCGAAATCAGGAGATTAGAGGCAATTCGATATCCACGTCTGTCTTCCCTCTCTCCCTCCATCCCTCAGTCTGTCTCATAGGTATGTTCCTCTCTCCCTCCATCCCTGACTGAACGCTATTGATCAAGTTCTCCATCTCCATGCTTTATTTATGCTTAATTTACGGTCACAGGTTATAGACCTAATTGATTGCAACGAAGCAGAGATGATAAACGAGTTTCCCTCTCTGTTTGTCTCATAGGTATGTTCATCTATAACCTGTTTATTTATGCTCAGTTTACCGGACTCTGGTTGGTTGAGGATGCCTATGGCTAATGGAGAACTGTTTGTTGTATTATCATTGAACTAGGCTGTCAAATTTAGTATACAAGTTGATTTTTATTTTCCTCCATGTGTCGATTCTTAGTCGTGGTTCTTTAAATTTGCTTAGTCCTTTCTCCTTTGGTAATGCTGTGTGTGAATTTGGTAAATGTGGAAGAATTCAGTGTAGTTTTGGTGTATGTGCTTTGCATTTCAAGAGTTGCTGTTGCTATTTATAATTAAGGATATGCTTTGACTTGAAGGTATCCATCAACATTGATATCTTTGTTATTTGTAGGTGGTGTTTATAGGTAGATCACTATCCTTCACTTAGTCATCACTCATGCTTCTAGGGCCAAGATTGGTCATAAGATGTTCCTCTCCTTGTTGTGTCTTATGTTTATTTCTCGCTCTTTTTCCCTTTAGCTAGTTATCCTTGATGAGTGATCATTAGATTGCATACTTATTGCATAACTCACTCCTGCTGATCATGCTGAAATATATATTTCAGGCATTTGCAGATGAGCTTGGGATCCCCTTCCTGGAAACTAGTGCAAAGGATGCAATCAATGTGGAACAGGCTTTCTTAACGATGACTAGTGAAATTAAGAAGTGAGTCATCTTTGACTTATTCTTTGTTATGAATCAATCACATGAATCTTGGTTTCCTCCTATAAGAGCTATCAAATCAATCTGTGTCCTAATAGGGTCAGAAGCTTGATTCATAAAGATTTACTAGATTTAGTCATTTAGCTTTTTCAAAAACATATTTTCATAAGGCTTATCAGTTATTGGATCTAACCTGCCCAGAGATGTCATTTAGTTCACATCAGGAATCCAATCAGGTAAGCAATATACAAGTCACATTATAATCATTATGTTAAAGAGTAACATATTCCAGATGCAAAAAATAAATACCCTCGAATTCAGCTCACTGAGTGAACCTATCTATCCCCTTCCATTAGTCATGGTAACCTCATATTTCATATTCCATATTAGTTAGATATTAAGTGCAAAAGGACAGAGAATATGAGAGAATTGAAGTAGCTAGCTAGATGTTAGGCATTTTAGAGAAACGTGAAAAAAACAAATGGTGAGAGGAGGGGAGAAATTAAAGCGAAGCTAAAGAATCAAACAAAAAGCCTCATGCATATATATTGTACTTCCATTATCACATTTATAAGATACTCTATAGTTTCCACTTTATACTGCATAATTAAATTTATTTTAAGACAAGAAGAAGATATATTCTCGACTAGCTAGCTACTTCAATTCTCGACTTTATACTTGCATTGCATGCCCTTGTTTTGATTTTTACACTAAAAGTCGAGAAAATATTCTCGACTTTTGTATATATAATGTGTTTTGAAAGCAAAAGAAACTCTGCTGCCTTTCCCTATAGCCAGTTTCAACATTATTCGATGACGTTTCTTAGCTAGATAGCGACGTTACATTAATCCCCTTGCTTCTTACTCTCTCTTAGTTTTTATAGGATAATGAAGATATATCAATTTAATTATTTTATTTTTTTGATCAAATGCCTGCCTGTTTCTTGGAATAATTCTCTAGTAACTTGTACTGTTAATTTCAGTGCTGAAGATACACCTTTGTTGAAATATCGATTGCCTTCCTGAAATATCAATTTCTAGTGTTGGCTATAGTTAACAATGCACTTAAAGCTTAAATATCTTGCTGCCTAATCCTGGATTGGATGTCTAAGGCCGGGTGTATTTGGTTGGTGTAGGTTGGGATGAAAAAAATTATATTTTCCTCTCTGTCTGAAAGCTTTTATGAGTTGACCTTAGGCCCTTCAACTCTCATTGACTTTTAAACTGCCATACAAAGAGGATGAAAATCAACCATAATATTCTAATTATACCTTTTTTTGGTACCCATTGCCCGTTAAGGCTATTGATACTCTTTTCTGATATTATGGCGATGCATGACAGCTGCCATGATAGACTTTAAGCTGAATTTTGCTTATGTTCATTTTGATTGAGAGAAACAGAATTATATTTTCTGTATGCTGATTGCCTCAAAGAGATAATTCTTTTTCAGACAATAGTGAATCTTTTTTTTAGCATCATTACTTTGGTTCACAATGTGTACGTAAATGACTGACATTCTGCACTTTAGTGTCACTGAGGCAATTGGTAATCAGGGACATCCAATGTATTAAATTATATAGCTTTTATGTTCTGATTTGAGCAAATTTTCACAGGGAAGTAAGGAGTTAAGGCTGCAAGGATATAGGTGCTTCTGTCAATTTTCAAAACAAGGACGCAACCCCAACAGGTTCTCCATCTTCCTCATTCATCTGAAGCTTTGATTGAAGTAAAAACATTCTAATTCAGTTGCTTTGATGTATGGATCTCCTACTCTTGCATCTGCCAACATCCAAAAACTGAAAGCATCCAAAAACTACTCAATTTGTATGGATCTCCTATTGTTTTTAGTATGCAGTGTCTTTGATGTATGCAGTTGCTTTGATGTATTAGATCTTCTAGTGGATTAGAGAAGCTGCTAGATTGTTCAGACTAGTCGACATTTGAGAAGCTTGAAGATCACTGAGCCCTTAGCTACCCTCCTGTTAACAAGCTCAAAGATAAAAGGGTAAACCTCTAGACTACTAGCTTGTATTCTTGAGTTTGAACATCTAAGTGCTTTGCAGTTTTCTTTTCCAAATAAGAAAGAAAAATGTGTTTTGAAGGCAGTTGAATTGAGTAGATCTGAAGATATATAGTAGATTGGTAAAGATTTTATATCAAAGTGGAATTGGATGAGCGTATAAGTTCGAATCAGGTGATAATCATCACCATATGATTCTAATCACTTAAGGAGTTTTTGTTTTCGTAGTTACATTGTGATTCAAAATACTGAGTTGGTATGTTTTTTCTAATTATTTCTCTTAATCTTCAGTTCATAGTTTTGGCGTGTTCTATTGATGAGTAGGTAGGTTTTTGGCTTGCTGTATTTGAATTTTAGTGTTGGCTAGGTTTCTCAAGGTTTTCAACAAGTCTATTGAGGTGTAGGTTTTGAATGAGATACATATGACTTTTGTTATCTGTGTTATCTACGGAGGGTAAGGAGCTTTTCTATGATTTTAATCATCCATGGTCATGATAAAACTACTAATTGAGTAATCATATATACTAATGAGTTTATATGCTACATCTAATGGAAGTGATTTTGTTATCCGTAGGTTACTCGAGATTCACTATATAATCTTCTAAGGATAGGAGAGGTTGGAACTGACAAGGATGACAGGCCATTTGATTTGACTCACCTTCTAAGATAGTATCTACCGTGGTTGTTCTGTTTCCTTGTTGTTATCCTGGTCATGGCTGCTTAATCTGAGTATTGATGCAAGTCATGTGCCTTGAATTTTTTTGGAAATGTATTATTGTTAAGTGAAAGCATTCATATCCACAAGCCATGTTATATGATAAAAAACTTGTTGCGCACTGTAATGCAGAGAGAACAAGGATTTGACTGCAGCAGCAAGATATGCGAGCATGAACAAACATCTCAATATAGGTATTTTTTTCCCTTTCAAATCTACTTATACATACTTCGAAATCTGAAGCCTGTTCTGCCAGTTTAGCTTGCAGTTAATCAGTATATATTAAAATTCTTATGTTGATACTTGCGTTTTGCTTATGTTGCAGAGCAAAGTCATAGGGATGACTTATAATCACTTGGCTATGTTCTTGTGTATTTCTTGAGGGAAAGGTTAGTGCTTGCACTCGTTTGGATTCTATTGTTGGCAACCTGTAGTTTATCAGGGTGAGGAATTTCAGCTGTAGCAATTCATAGCTGGGGCTTAATATATAGAAGGAATAAGCAATAACATTCGATTAGTAGCTGCAACTGAGTAAGTAGTCTATAATACCTTTTACTCTCATGCAATTCCTTTTCTTATGTATTCTGCAGAAGGATTGAAATATCAAGTTATTGAAGGATTGAAATATCAAAAAAAAAATTGTTCTCATTATCTACTTCAAAACTTGTAATGTCTTGGAGTTAGCTCGAGACTAAAACTTGTAATTGACTCATGAGATCTTGTTTTGATTGATTCATTTGATTAATGCTTTATTGGATTTGTGTTGATGTATTTTTGTTTTTTTGTTAATTAATGGATTTGAATTAATGTGTAATGAAAGGGATGAAAGAAGAAAAATAGGCTTTTTTTTTTTTGAAAAATAATGTGCCAATTTCGACACCCTAAGGCGTCGAAATTGGCATGTCATTTTCGACGCTTTATGGCGTCGGAATTGGCATGCCATTTCCGACGCCCAAGGACGTCGAGATTTTTTGCGACGTTCAAAAGCGTCGAAATTTCCACTTGCCATTTGTGACGTTAAAATTTTCGACGCTTTTTATTTCCGACGCTTCAAAGCGTCGAGAAGGGCCTGTTTGACCGTCGCAAATTATCCCTTTTTCCAGTAGTGACAAGGTTGTAAATGCCTCCATAGCAGATCAATAATCTACCAAATTAAGACCAATTTTAGAAGAAACCTTGCATACACATTAAGCCAAAACAAATATTGAAATACAAAATTCTAATCCAGCAAACTGAGCACCCGAATTGAGCAAGCCATAGCCACCCAACTGCAGTCCTGTGTGTATGTGTTGTAAAAAAAACGCAATGGAAGCCACCCAAGCCAATGAGAATCCTCAATGCAGTTCAGTGATGACATTCGGGATTTTCTCATTCTCCTACAACTACAGGTTCTAATAGGCTGAATTGAGCAATGGAAGCCACCCAAAGCCAAGGAGAAGTAGCAGCTAGCTCAAAGGAAACAGATCTGGATGAAACCAATGGAGGCTAGGCCGATTTGGGTTTCAGATCTGGAATCACAGATCTGGAATTCAACCCGAACCAAAATAAAAAGCAATTAATCAAACAGATCATTCGAAAGGAATGAGAAGACTCACCTGATCGAGCGCGAGGGCAAGTGAAGAACAATGCAAGGAAGTCGAGGAAGAGATGCCAAATACCCTGACCCTCACTGTCTGGAATAGAGGATGCGAAATAACCCCACTGTCCGGAGAAGACGATATATGCCAAACACGTACGGAGTCCCATGTTTTTTTTAAAGTACAGTTGAATCAAGGGACGAACATATATATGTTCGTCCCTTGAATGATGATGGTACGACTGACACCTGACAATCCTGGTTGATTCACCATGTTTATCGATGGTCAACGGCTTGGTCAACCTCCACTTAGTATTCAGACGACGAACTTAGTAATTGTTCGTCTCCTGAAAGGCTCCCTTGGATGGGTATACATGTACATCCGGTCCTATTGTAAGTGACGACCCAGATTTTGTTCGTCCCTTGAAATGCATTCAGGAGACGACAAAAAGTCATCTGTGTCTGGAACGCCAATCTGACCTAGTGTTTGCATTAAGAAGGATTTTCAAATAAGACTATAATAATGCAAATCGATGCACTAGGTACTAGCTTATTGACCGTAAGCCTGTATCAAGAAAACTTAAACCTATTTCACAATTAACGGCAATCAACCTTTTGAGCATTTGGAAGGTCGCTTACCTAGCCTTTTCGATTTCTTCAATCAATACCCAACCTTGTTACATAAACAAATATATATATAAACAAATATATATATCAATCATCGAAAAAAGAAACCCTATATACAGTGGCGGAGCCAAGAATTTGGCTAGGGGTGCTAATTTTTTTTTTTTTGTGAAATATTGTTTTTTGGTGTATATTTATTAAGAAGATTTTTAAAAAAAAATATTGAAAAAACACTAAGATTTTGACTTTCTTTAATTTAAACATAAATGAAAGAGTTGGGATTTGACCCCAAGACCTTTTCCTTCCTTCCTTCTTTTACCACTTGAACTAGATATCAATCTTGTTTCAAATATCATTTAAAGATGTTATATTACCTTAAAAATACTAAATATATGAAGAAAAAAAATTATTATTTTTCGTATTTTTTTCCGGGCCGGGGGTGCTCGAGCACCCCGGCTCCGCCACTGCCTATATATGTATCCAGATCTCTTCCTCCATATTTTCACATTCATATATACATTCGAATGGACACGTAATTTTCTTCTTTCTTGATCTTTGTACATCGATCCAAAGATATGTTGATTCTTTTCTATCTTCCCTTGAGCAGAGTCTCTTATCCTTGAGGAACAACCCTTCATACTGTCGCTTCTTGGTCTCCTAAAATGTTACATTTATTATGAACAGATACTTATTGAGCAACTAAAAAGTTTATTCTTAACAACCCAATGATATGAAGAACACTATATATGCCCTCCAACATTGTTTATAGTTTGCAAGTTGCAACCATTTTAATCCAGTTGAAAAATTCCAATTTGATTACAAATAGAGATGATGAAACAATTAATGTACAGTAGCACGCGCTGGAATTGACAAGAGACCTAGCAGCACCCAGTGGAATCTTTATATATATATATATATATATATATATAGGTTTAAATGAAAATGGGGCTTAAAGTGAAAATATATATATATATATATATATATATATATATATATATAATCCTCGTTCATCTCTCAATATCCCTCTCGACCTCAGAGATCTACCGCCAACGCCGACGCCGACGCCAAACTCCTCACCCATGGTGCATCCTTCCTCGACTAATTTGATTGATTCCTCACTTGAAATCAGAGCTGGCCTCGCGAAAATCGGAGGTTCAACGAGAGGAGGGCGAAATTCCTGTCTCAGGAGGCCCTAGGGTTCCGATGATATTACCGATGGCGGTTATGAGTTCGCCGAAGTTGATTCCGATGAATCCACGGCTCGGCGCCACCAGGTAAGCCTCTTATTCGGATTTGTGCCTTTTTGAATTAGTCGAAATTGAAATCGCCTAATTTCAGTAGTTTGTTGCTTGGTCTCCGGCTTTTAATTAGCTTCTCTTCTTCCCTTCGCAAGCTCGTCCCCCTGCATTTCCATGTCGCCTAATTTCAGTAGTTTCGGATTACTGCGGCATTTTGTTTGTATCATTTGTTTGAATGCTTCAGATTGGTGATTAGTTGCATCTTTTGGGGCTTCATGTCAAAACACTGTGTCTAAGTGCAGAAGCTGTTTCGTGCAGAAGCTGTTTCTTGCACCATGTTTGGCTTCAATGAATTTAGGTTGCAGACTTCAAACTGGTTTTTTGATATTGTAGGAAAGGAGAGGAATCATTGAGCATGGTTACTCCAATAACAAGAAGATGAATTATTAAGTAAAAAGGTGGAATCAAGCAGGTTTTTCAATGTGGGTTCCTAGTGATGGTACCATCTCTTTTAGTCTCTCTGTGTGCTTGCTTTTTCTTGAATGCTTTTGTGGTGGCATGCTCTTCACCACCAAGTAAAATTCTCTTATCTGATTGCTCTTGCCTCTTGAAGCTGTTTTTGCTTAAAGTGGTGCTTAATTGGGACTTTCTTGATTTTGGATTCGGTCCAGGAGTAGGTGTGCAACAAGCATACAGGTGACCTTCTCAAAGAGAAGAAGTGGACTGCTGAAGCCTATGAGTTTTCAGTCTTCTATGATGCTGAAGTTGCACTCATCATCTTCTCCTCAAAAGGAAGGCTTTATGAGTTTGCAAGCTCTGAGTAAGTACACTATTGCTTCTCTTCAATATAAATATATAATATTTGTTGTCTAATTAATCTGCTAAACTAATCTTCCACCAACTTCATGTTTTGGTTTCCGGTTTTAGGATAAAAATCTCCCTTTTAAGCTCTCCAAGTGATATTGGAGTTGACAAATAACTCCATATTAGAGTTTAGATGATCTAAACAATTCAACTTGAATTCGATGTTTTATATTTAAAATCAATTTTGTTTTTTTTTTAAAAATGGTAATCTAGGATGGATCACTTCATAACTCTAGGACATGGGATCCTGTCTCTCACAATTTGGACTTACCTTGACATAGCCGTTAATATCCATGTCATATCTTATCAATCCATAGATTTTGCATAGATAAACCCTACTATGCACAGTGGGTAGCTGGCCTTATGTAGTTACATCTATGGTTTTGGATTCAATATTTTAGTTTGACTTTGTTTCTAGATTGATGTTGGTTATGATTCGTGTAGCTGGCCTTATGTTTTTTATGAGAGTTTGAGCTAGCTATGGAGCTGTCAAGGAGGGATTTTATGCTAAATTTTCCACTTCAACGGCAAGATATTAAGGGTTGGATTAGAGTAAGCTTTCATATAATTTACCATTGTTCTAGCCTATTGCATTGCAAGGTGCGAAATCATAGGTGCTTTCGAGACCCTATGGTCCGTCCTTGGAACCTAGGCGGGGCAAAATTCCTATCTAATATAATGTGCAATTTTAGTTTGATAAAGTGTATAAATAAGGTGATAAAGTAGAAGAATAAAATGATGGTGTATGAATAATAATATGAAGTGCATGAATAAGATTATAAAATGCATAAATAAGATGATAAAGTGCAAGAATAAAATGATGAAGTGTATGAATAATAATAATAATATGAAGTGCATGAATAAGACTATAAGAGTATGAAGTGCATAAATAAGCTGATAAAGTGCATACATAAGATGATAAAGTGCAAGAATAAAATGATGAAGTGTATGAATAATAATATAATTAGTGCATGAATAAAAGTATGAAGTGCACAATTAAGATTATAAATTGCATAAATAAAATGATAAAGTGCAAGAATAAAATAAAGATGTGTATGAATAATAATACAACATTATTACAAGGGTAATTTTCAATTGTTCAGATTTTGAATACAATTGTGCACTTTTAGTATACAAGTGTGCATACAATGGTTGCTAATATTATAACGTTCAAAAGTAATATACAATTGTGCAGATTTAGAATACAATTGTGCACATTTAGAATACAAGTGTGCAAAAATAAGATACAATTGTGCACATTTAGAATACAAGTGTGCAAAAGTAAGATACAATTGTGTAGATTTAGGATCCAATTGTGCAAAAGTAAGATAAAATTGTGCAAAAGTAAGGTATCCAGGTGTTGCACTAGTTCAATAAAATCCTTCTTTAATTTCTCTAACTCAATTGTTCATGCAATCAAATTTGTGTTCATGTCTTCACTCTTTGGTTGCTCTAAAGTTAGTTTTGACACTTCATTCTTCAAACTATCCATTCTTAGAAGACTATTCTTTGCTTTCTCTCCTTCAGCTTGAACAAGATTAGAGTATTTAAGAGACTGATTTTTCTCAAGTTCAAGAGTCTCCTACAATGTTGATGCTTTCTTTTGCTCAGCATCAGCTCTTGATTTTTCCACATCAAGAAGATCTCTAAGATGGTTTAGGTCTGCTTCCTTCTCAGAAAGTTGCACTGCAATACCAGCCTCAGCAGATTCACGATATGGCTTTAGTGACAGGAGTCCCTTCTATAATGATTTAACCTTCATAGATTGCTTCAACAAATTATCAACATAAGACCTTTCTTCTGTGAACTTCCTCACATTCTGATCTGCAAGCTTTTTATACTTCAGCAGTGTAGCCTTGGTAGACTCCAAATCATCAACGGTTTTGGATTCAGCATGACTACAGGTGCATGTTTCTTTGAATATATTCTTCTGAGCTTCAAAATTCCACAAGTAAACAAGCAATACATCAAGTTGGAATGAGTTTCTGCCACTCCAGAACCGTGAAGATTGCCATGTTTGTAGTTTGGTAGCCTTCACTGGCTAGGACATGCAACTGCACTTTGTCATATGTCTGACATTGTCCCCTTTCTTCAGCTTTTGAGTGCAAGAGACATGGCACATAAAAGTTTCATTGGGCAGGATCAGATCATCTATAGCACTGAGAAGGACCTCCTTGAACAAGATTATGATTTATGATACTCAAGAATGGGATAAAAAGTTCTGAGAAATTAGTAGCTCTGAATGAGCTGGCTGCAAAACTTTAACCTTCTTCCACAGTCCACTTTATAGCAGAACTGTTGGCTTATTATCTTTGGGTGCTTATGTAACTCCTCCTGTACAGTTGCGGATTTGGATAAAGGCTATGTTAATTTCTTTAAAACCTTTTATTTGAGATTCTAGAATTAAAGTGCATAAATAAGATAAAAAAGTTCAAAAATAAAATGATTATGTTCACAAATAACAATAGATCTAAACTTTGGACATCAAAACAATAGATAGATCCCGGTGGAGTCGAACCACCAACCTCCTAAACAACATTTGTTCAGGCGCTCGTACCTAATTGAGCTTATGGATCTTAATACATATAACAAGCTAACCCAAATGTGGACAAGCTAAGAGCATCTGAGTTCTAAAATTGCACTTTTTAGTTTTATATTTGCACTTTTTCAAACTAAAATTGCACATAACACAAGTAACAAGCTAAAATGACATTGTTGGGGGATACTTGACCTCTCATAGTGGTCCGCAAGGTTTGATCCATTAGAACGTTCCTGGTGGTTTGACCCATTCATTTCAGAGTCATAAGCAGCTGGTGAACTGGTAAGGGGTTCAGTGGTAGTATTTGAAACAGGGTTCAAATGATAATGGCCAGGGAAAGCTAAAATGGAAAGATGATTGCCTCACATTGCTCCAAGGGGTAACCTTTCAGCCACCTCCTTCAACTATTAGAACAAAGATAATAAGATTAGAATCAATCAAATCTGCAAGCAACCCAAACAATTATTTTTCATATACGGTGCAGGTATATGGGATAAGATCAAACAAATGCTAGTAGCTAGAGAGCAAGGAGAAAATAAAAACACGTGTATCTTACTTGTGCGGGTAAGCGACTTGATCACTTCCTTAGCAACTTTAAATTTCGCAGTCTCTCCCCCTGCTATTGCTATTGCATTTTTTAGCTGTTTGGTAGTTTTCTCCAGCTCAGCTTCTTGAAGTTGAGTTTTTCATGTAAGATCCTCAACCTGCATCAAGAATGATGATAACTATTCAAAAATCTGATTGTCAGAGGAGATGGAGAGCGAGTAAATTTTAGACTATCATAACATGTACACAACTGCTACACAAATCTTCAGAATATGATGAAGGATAAAACAAGGGTAGGGTGAGGATGAAGCACTTATAATCTTCAATGCAAGTGTCAAGTAACAGTTAAGTAAGAGGAAAGAAAAGAGTAAATGGAAAAAGGGAAGCCTAAGAATAAATAATAGATCAACATAATGGTGGGAAAAGGCTGCTTACCATTAACCTGAGCTCTTAATATAACAACTTCTTGACTCAGATTGTTAAATGCTCTTAATATAACAACATAATCTATTTAAACAAATTTTGCAAATCATCAGCATAAATAACAGCAGAAAATACAAAGAAGCCTCTTGCAGTCGAAACATTCGAAAAGAATGGGGCCAAGAGGAAGACAGACGAAATTTGCAGATTAACATAAAAGAAATAGAACACAAACTGAAGGTTGTAGTCACTGAATGTGAAGATCTTGAATCCTACAGAGACAGTGGGGAGTCGAGTTCAGCTGTCGAAAAACGAAACTACTGTAAAGTGTGCAAAGAGGATGTAATTGAGGTGTTGTTAGTTGTTACCAGCAATGGAGCCAGCACCCACAAAGCACAACATGTAAATGGCAGACAAAGAAAGGAATTAGGAATAGGTGATCAACCAATAAGGACCATCACCAAGCCCGTGCATTGCAAGTTATAATAATTCACTATAAAATTTTGAATGCAAATCATGAAGATTCTGAGTAGTAAAGAGGGATTTGTGATCTAGCTAATAAAAAATTGGAGAACTTGGAGATCAAATTGGCACCGATATAGCTGAAATTCGATGCACCTCAATCCAACTCACAAGAACTGGTTGCATATTGAACCAAAACATCTGCAACTTCAAAAGGAACCAAACCAATTTGCCTTCATTACATATCAGCAGGTGGCTAACAAGGAAACCCCTACAGTCTTACACATCCAGAACTTTCAAGGGAAATAGGGAATGATAGCGAAAAGGCACTACACTGCAAACGAAATTTGACAATGATACCTATGAAAGAAGAGACCAGCTATTCAGTTTCAGATTATCAAAGAAGAGTTCAACATCATCTCAGTTAATCGCCATCTTCCTGAAACAAGACATTGGTTGACTGAAGCAATGTGCACACGACTGAAGAGCAAGATTAACTCCCTATTGCCTCGGAATAATGGGAATTTCAACCTAAAAAACCACCAAACAGCAAAGGTTGTACAGTTTTGACACTAGGGGAAAAAATAATGGGAATTTTAGATTATGAGAATCGATTGGAAACCATGAAATTGGCACCGACATAGCTCAAATTATAGATAAATGCAGAAGGCGAAGTGAAGGATTCAGTTCAAATGTAGCAAAAAACAAGTAAACAGAAGATGAAGGGAAAACCCTAACAACTAGAACAAGAAAAATCAAGAGCAGTGGAGAACCCTAGCAAACAAAGCAACAAAAAAGGACCTATTCCAAACTCTGTTTTTTCAAGCAAATGAAATGGCAGAGAGATGGAATCAAAAGAAGAAGGAAGATTAGGAGATTAGAGATGGATGGGTGATGGAAAGGAACTTACCAGTAGGGTTGGGTTCGGGTGCAAAGTTCACCAAAAGTAAGAAGGAAAGAAGCAATTTGATTGGTCCAAACGAATTAAAATAATATAAATTTATGTCGAAAAACGCGCCCAGCCAACGCGCCCAGCCAGCTGTCCTCGCGCGCTCTGCTGCTCTCCCAGTCGCACCACCCGCGCTTGCACCACACGCGCCTAACTAAGTAATTTAAAAAAAACCATAATGGACGCGCAATGGGGATCGAACACGGACCTTCGGAATTAGTACCGAGCGTCTCAACCACTTCACCAAGTATCACTTCTTGACATTAATTGCATCTAACAATATTTATCTGTTTCAAAACTGATTTTACAACTTTTAATATATATATTTTTCTAATTATAATCAAAATGATTTCACATAAATTTATTAATTATACATTAAGACATATTATTTAATATTTAATATATATATATATATTTAATAATAAAAAAAATTCATTCTTCTTTTATTTTTTTAATATATATTTTTTAATAATTTATTTGTTTATTTTTAAAATAAAATGGTCCATCAACCACTACTATTTAAAAATTGTAAAATTTTTATTCTTCTTTTAATGTTTATTTTTAATTATTTATTTATTTATTTTTAAAATAAAATGGTTCATAGACCAATAATATTTATTTCATGAACCAATACTATTTATTTGATGAATCACTACTCTTTATTTCATGAACCACTGCTATTTAATGATTGTAAAATTTTCATTCTTCTTTTATTTTCTTTTAATGTTTTTTTAATTAATTATTTATTTATTTTTAAAATAAAAGGGTTCATGAACCAATACTATTTATTTCATTAACCAATACTATTTATTTTATGAACCACTACTCTTTATTTGATGAACCACTAATCTCTATTTATTCGATGAACCACTTGATATAAAAACCCTGAACCACTTGGTATAAAAACACTGAACCCCTTCGTATAAAACCCCTAAATCACTTGGTATAAAAACTCTGAACCATTTGGTATTAAAACCCTGAACCATTTTATTTATTTGTTTATTTGTTTTTAAAATAAAATGGTTCATAAACCAATACTATTTTTTTCATGAACCAACACTATTTATTTGTTGACCCACTACTCTTTATTTGACGAACCACTACTCTTTATTTCATTAACCACTACTATTTAATAATTACAAAATTTTCATTCTTCTTTTAATTTCTTTTAATGTTAATTTGTAATTATTGATATTTTTTAATTAATTATTTATTTATCTTTAAAACAAAAGGGTTCATGAACCAATACTATTTATTTCATGAACCAATACTATTTATTTTATGAACCACTACTCTCTATTTATTCGATGAACCACTTGATATAAAAACCCTGAACCACTTGGTATAAAAACACTGAACCACTTCGTATAAAACCCCTAAACCACTTGGTATAAAAACTCTGAACCATTTGGTATAAAACCCCTGAACCGCTTGGTATAAAAACACTGAACCACTTCGTATAAAATCCCTGAACCACTTGGTATAAAAACTCTGAACCATTTGGTATAAAAACCCTGAACCATTTGGTATTAAAACCCTGAACCATTTTATTTATTTATTTATTTATTTTTAAAATAAAATGGTTCATAAACCAATACTATTTTTCTCATGAATCAATACTATTTATTTGTTGAATCACCACTCTTTATTTGACGAACCACTACTCTTTATTTCATTAACCACTACTATTTAATAATTGTAAAATTTTCATTCTTCTTTTAATTTTTTTAATGTTAATTTGTAATTATTGATTTTTTTAAAATAAAATGGTTCATGAATCAATAATATTTATTTCATGAACCAATAATATTTCTTTGATGAACCAATACTATTTTAATGTTTATTTTTCAATTATTTATTTATTTGTTTTTAATTTTATTCACAGTGGTTCAACAATTTTCTTCACAGTGGTTCAGCAATTTATTCACAGTGGTTCAGCAATTTTATACACATTGGTTCAGCAATTTTATTCACAATGGTTCATCAATTTCATTCACAGTGGTTCAGCAATTTTCTTCACATTGGTTCGGCAATTTTATTCACAGTGGTTCAACAATTTTATTCACATCGGTTCAGCAATTTTATTCACAATGGTTCAACAATTTTGTTTACATTGGTTCAGCAATTTTATTCACAATGGTTCATCCATTTTATTTGTAGTGATTCACAGGGTTCACAAGTTATAAAGAAGTGGTTCATGAAGCTATAAAGAAGTGGTTCATGAACCTAAAAAATTTCACATTTTTATAATTTAACTTTTTTTAAATGATATTAAATATATTAAAATAAAATGTTTCATGAACCACTACTCTTTATTTGATGAACCATTAGAATTTATTTCATGAACCACTACTATTTAATAATTATAAAATTTTCATTCTTCTTTTAGTTTCTTTTAATGTTTATTTTTAATTAATTAATTAATTTTCTTTTAAAATAAAATGGTTCACTAAACCAATCTCTATTTAGTCACTGAACCTCTCTCTATTTAGTCACTGAACCTCTCTCTATTTAGTCAATGAACCATTGAACGAATCTCTATTTAATCAGTGAACTAACCTCTATTTAGTCACTGAACCAACCTCTATTTAGTCAATGAACTAACCTCTATTTAGTCACTGAACCTCCCTCTATTTAGTCACTGAACCTCTCTCTATTTAGCCACTGAACCAACCTCTATTTAGCCACTGAACCAACCTCATTTAGTCACTGAACTAACCTCTATTTAGTCACTGAACCAAACTCTATTTAGTCACTGAACCAACCTCTATTTAGCCATTGAACCAATCTCATTTAGTCACTGAATTAACCTCTATTTAGTCACTGAACCTCTCTCTATTTAGTCACTGAACCTTTCTCTATTAAGTCAATGAACCACTGAACCAATCTCTATTTAATCAGTGAACTAGCCGCTATTTAGTCACTGAACCAACCTCTATTTAGTTATTGAACCAAACCTAGTGAACCACACCCAAATGAACCAAACCCAGTGAACCACAACTTGTGAACCAAACCCAGTGAACCAAACTCAGTGAACCAAATCTAGTGAACCACTTAGTATTAAAACCCTGAACCAATTAGTATAAAAACCCCGAACGAATTGGTATTAAAACCATGAACCACTTTAAATTTGCATATATCTCCCGACATATTTTACTTCCAGTGAAGAGTTTAATTATATGAATCATTACAGTGAAGAGTTTAATTTGGATGTAGAGAACAAGCAGTGAAAGATGGATATCAATGGACTAATTTCATAAAGCAATAACGGAAATATCATTCATCCAATCCAAAGCTACCATACAGTTTCTCAAAACATCTATATGGAATTTCATCACGATAACCTATCTTACTCCAATTCCAAATCGTCCTCTTCCTCTGCCTTGGTCATCTTCGACTCCGTCGCAAGCCTCTTAACCATCTTCGTCTGCCTCCTCCTCCTCATCTACTGCCACCGCCACATCCGATTCACCGGTAAAACCAAGGACCTGGAGGATCGAACCTCGATCGCGATCGAAAGCGCGTTGTTCAAACCCTCCCCCCTGCAGTGCTTTATGCCCGAGCTCAACGCCGCCACCAACAAAGTAGGCAAGCTGACTCGATAATATACATCGACAACGGCGGGTTCGGCAGGTTCGACGGTGGCGTTCTCGATCGGAGGTGCGGCGCAGTGGCGTCCTCTCGCACTTCTCGCTCCGGGGCTCCGGTGCCGACTCATTTGGCGTGAATCATCGAGCCCTGGGGTTCGAAAGGGGCGATTTCATGGCACCGGCAAAAAAATCAGTTAGAGGCGAAGCGGGGGATCCGATTGGAGTCGACCTTGTTGAAATCGCAGTTGAGAGCGACGGTGAAAGACGCGAGGAGGGGAGGAAGGAGATGGAGGAGAGCGTAGAGTCGGACGGAGTAAATCTGCGCAATTGTGGAAGCGCGTGAGCAAACTTTATTTATTTATTTATTGAATTTTCTCCCTATTAAATTTCAACCAATTTTAACCAATGAGATCTCTTCTTTCCTTCTCACCGGTATATACTATTCTCACTTGAACCCTACCCTATATAGGATATATATATATAGGGTTGGGTTCAGGTAAGAAGGATACCAATAGTGAGAAGGAAAGAAGTAATTTGATTGGTCCATAAGGGTTAAAATAATTTAAATCCCGTTCCAAAAATTAGGCGCGTACCCCAGGCCCCACACGCACCGCATGTCCCCATTCGCACCCCTGTCCGCGTGGCGCACACGCGCCCTTTCCCCACCCAACAGCATTAATTTCCAAAAATTAAATCAAATATGCAGGCAGCAGTGGGCTTTGAACCCGGACCTTTTGCTTCCCACCAAACACAATTACCATTGAGCTGTAACAACTTGTTTGAACAAAAAGGACTCTAATTTAATTTATTCCTTGTTTCTTTTCTTATAAATCGTTTTTTTTTCAACTTCGTTAATATATTAAAGTAAAATGTATTTATCGATATATTAATATATATTTCTCATTAAAAAAAATTCACATTTTTGTAATTGAATTTTTTATTTAAACATAATAAAGTAAAATATTTATATGTGCTGAACCACTTGGTTTAAAACCCTGAACCACTTGGTATTAAAACCCTGAACCACTTGGTATAAAAAATGTGAACCACTTGGTATAAAAACCCTAAACCACTTAAACATGAACCACTTGATATTAAAACCCTGAACCACTTTGTATAAAAATCCTGAACCATTTGATATTAAAAACTCCGAACCACTTGGTATTATTTATTTGATGAACCACCTTACTATTTATTTCATGAACCACTAGAATTTATTTCATGAATCAATACTATTTATTTGATGAACCACTACTCGGTATTAAAACCCTACTTAGTGATTGAACCAATCTCTATTTAGTCACCGAACCAATCTCTATTTAGCCACCAAACCAACCTCTATTTAGTGACTGAACCAACCTCTATTTAGTCGTTGAACCAACTTATTTAGTCAATGAACCAACCTCTATTTAGTCATTGAACCAACCTATTTAGTCGTTGAACCAACCACTATTTATTTACTGAACCAACCTCTATTTAGTCACTTAACCAACCTCTATTTAGTCATTGAACCAACCTATTTCGTCACTGAACCAATCTCTATTTAGTCACTGAACCAACCTCTATTTAGACACTCAAAACCTCTATTTAGTCAGTGAACCAACCTCTATTTAGTTACTGCACCAACCTCTATTTAGTCATTGAACCAACCCTTATTTATTAGTCACCGAACCAACCTCTATTTAGTCACCGAACCAACCTCTATTTAGTGACTGACCCAAACTCTATTTAGTCACTGAACCAACCTTTATTTAGTGACTGAACCAACCTCTATTTAGTCGCTGAACCAACTTATTTAGTCACTGAACCAACCTCTATTTAGTCATTGAACCAACCTATTTAGTCGGTGAACCAACCACTATTTATTTACTGAACCAACCTCTATTTAGTCACTTAACCAACCTCTATTTAGTCATTGAACCAACCTATTTCGTCACTGAACCAATCTCAATTTAGACACTGAACCAACCTACTTAGTCACTGAACCAACCTCTATTTAGTCACTGAACCAACCTCTATTTAGTCACTGAACCAACCTCTATTTAGACATTGAACCAACATATTTTGTCACTGAACCAACCTCTATTTAGCCACTAAACCACTTTCTATTTAGTGACCGAACCACTCTTTATTTTTTATAATTAAAATTTTTAGTCACTAAACCACTTTTTATAAACAACCTCTATTTTTTTCAAAAACAACTACTCCATCAGTAGTGATCGAATAGGAGATGGGAATAGCACAAACAAAGACCAAAACCCCTATGATCACACACGCTTTGCTGTTCACCTTCATTTTGTCCTTTCTTCAAGTTGGGTCAAGTTAATCCAAGTGCTTAATTTACAATAAACAATCTCAATTAGCAGGTGAATCGAATCCAAAACTCCATTAAACAAAATTAGTCTAAAGACAACATCAGGCGGTAAGTGAATTGGGGGCAACCATTTGATGTATGAACAGCTGGTAGATAAGGACCCAAAGAAGACAATTCCTTTGTTCTGGGCGGCCATTAACGCCGGTGACAGAATCGATAGCGCCCTCAAAGACATGGCCATCGTGATGAAGCAGCAAACCGAGCGGACGATGCAATTGAGGCTATCAAATCACTGAGAAGTTGATGCTCTAATTAGCCTAACTGTCATCTTCTTCGTTTGGAGTTGCAGAGAGCATCGGCGGAGGCGTGCTAAGTAACTTCGAGCGCGGAGACAAGCGACAACCCCGATAGCACGTAGTGAGGTACCGGCGGTAATAGCGGCGAAAGGAGCTCTCAATCCCCTCCCCTACGCCCCCGATCGATCAACATCTCCTTCTCCGGCTTCGATCTCGGCGATTGAATACTCCAGTGGAAGGCGATCGAGTCCTTCGGTGGAGGAAGGGCGAACGGCGAAGGCTGCGAGGAGGTGGACAGTGATCTAATCCTCCGGTGGAGGAAGGTGGCCGGAGGTGAGAGAAAGTCGATGTCGGAGGAGGAGGAGAGGAGGAAAGCAGAGGTAACGGGAGGCGGAGTAAGGGGGAAGGGCTGAAGGGAAGCAGGTATGAGATGTTAAAAGAAGCGCGTGTATCACACTGCTTCTCACCTTCTCACCGGACCGTGTTCTTCTCACTTGAACCCTACCCTAGGGAGTGGTTCCAGAGTGCACACCCCTTAGAGTATACCTTGTGCACAAATCCTGGCCGTTAATGTAGAAGAAATGAAAGACCAGGATTAAAAGGGATTTTTTTATTTTTCTTTTTAAAACAATGGGACCCATTTGCCCAAAAAAATCCCACTACCTTTTTTTTGTACGTGTAACTCACCCCATCTCCATTATTTCATTTTTTTGAGAGTTTTGTTTTTTTTTTATTAAAAAAAATGGTGGGATCCTGCTTTAAAAGGCTGACGTGCTTTTTTTTCGGTTATGATTTAATTTCGCTTTTTTGAAAAACTGGTCAATTTCACCGAATAATGTTGCATATGCTACCGAATAATGTTATGTTATCTTTTTCCATCCAATTCAGATCAAAATTTATCAATTCTACTGAATAATTTATCACATGTTACCGAATAATGATTAGTTTTTTTGTCAACTAAAGAAACCTTAAATCTCTAAATAATACTTGCAATTTATACGAATAATACTTCATATTTCACCGAATAATGTTTCACATTTCACTGAATAATGTTTTGTTTTATGTTGTTAGACCAAAGAGTCCATATTCTGACGAATAATAAAACATATTTCACCGAATAATTTATCAACTTATTACCACTAATAACCAAATTTTGACACATACGTCTGAATAATTCGACGAATATATCGAAAACCCTATCCGCCCAGCCCCGCCACCCACCGGCCCCTGCCCACCCAACCACACCCCTCCCCCTCCCCCACCCCACCCCCATCGTTGAATTCTCAACCCCCGCCCCCCCCCCCCGTTGAATTCTCAATAGCTTTTCCCGATCGGCCGGCCTCCCCCCACCCAACCACGCCCCTCCCCCCACCCCCACGCCACCCCCACCCACAAAAAAAAAGAAAAAAAAAAGTCCAGATGAAAGCCTGAAAGCAAGGAGGAGTGAGATCGGAAAATCGAACCGAAGGCCAAGCATCGCCCCGCCGTCTCCTCCTCGACCATCGTCGGCTCCTCCTCGACGGATCTCGATACCGTTACGAGCAACTTCGCCTCCGGCGATGTCGCGCAGCCCTACGAGGAGAACAGCCCCACCATCGCCCCGCTCTCCTCCGGCTCTCCGATCCTCTGATTCGTCCGTGGCGGCGCAGCCCTACGAGGAGAACAGCCCCACCATCGCCCCGCTCTCCTCCGGCTCTCCGATCTTCTGCTTCGTCCGTGGCGGCGGGTTTGACGACGGCAGTGGAGCGGCGGGGGTGGTCCTTCCAGCCTGACTTGCTGAAGCAGGCGAAGAGACGGGGATCCATTGCAACGGCGGAGATACGCGCTCACCTTTCCTCGACTCCAATTCTCTTCCGCTCGCCTCGCCTCGCCCTAGCTTTGTGCGGCCGATGGAAGAAGCAGTTTGCAATTTAGGGTTTTATTTACCTTCACTTCACGCGCTCACGTCCCTCTCTTTGTGATTCAAATTAGTTTTTCAATTATTTTTTTTTAATTCACTAGACACGTGGCAAAATCTCATCCCTCCGTTCCATTCATATCAATGGCTCACAAATGTGCACAAGGTACACCCTATGGGGTGTGCACAATTAACCCAATATATATATATATATATATATATATATATATATATATATATATATATAGAGAGAGAGAGAGAGAGAGAGAGAGAGAGAGAGAGAGAGAGTTCCGGTGTATTCAGGCCTTAACGTGTATCATGTGAACAAATCAGGACCGTTGATTGATTGAAATGGGTGACTGAGATTAATACGCAATTTTACCTTTTTTCTTTAATTAAAATTCAGTGGGTCCCACCAGTTTTCTTTCTCACCTGTTGCATTGGGGCGCGTGTACAAGCCCATTTTTATTTTCGTGTACATTATTCGACAGTATCGTTGGATTATTCGATCGTATCGACAGATTATACGATGATATCGATGAATTTTTCTAATCGGCTAGCACCATGAATCGATGGTATCGCTGGATTATTCGATTGTATTCATGGATTATGCAATGGTACAGACGAATTATGCAATGGTATCAATGGTATATGTTGATTATTCGATGGCCTAAAAATTAATCGATGGTATTGTTCGATGGTATCGCATGATTATTCGATGGTATCGCATGATTAGGTATAGGTGTATTTTTTATTCATAGGACCGTCAGCATAAAAAAACTCATCCCATGATGCACAAAATCAGTCATACATATGGATAATTTGGGCTTTCCTCCGAATAAATCTTAAATCTCATGAAATGTCGATTCAAAACAACACAGGACTTCGATTCAAAACAACCCAAGACTTCGATTCCAAGACTTCGACCTAATTCATTCCAGGACTTCAATCTCCATAACAGCAATTCAACACAAAACATCAATCTCCCCACCAGATCATTCCATGACTTCGATTCAATACACGATTCCTAAGGTATCGACCTAATTCATTCCAGGGCTTCGATTCAAAACAACCCAGAAATGTCGATTCAAAACCAATTTGGATCTGAAAGAAGGGAGAAGGAGGGAGGTCGACGATCAGGAGGCGCCGCCTTTGGAGCCGGACAAGCCGTAGATGTGCCCTCACCGCCTTCGCAATCGCCGTCCGCCTTCACCGTACCTTCAATTGAAGAGAGAAAGTGATCGAGGAAAGGCTTACCGGACTAGGGGCTAATTGGTAGCGCCGGCGGGTGCTGGTGACCGGAGAAGACGGTTCGGTTAGTGACATGGCGATGGCGATTGGGGACAGGAGGTGATCGCCAGCGTCGTCCGCCTTCACTTTTGCTTGATTGTCGCTCTGCTCTCTCTCTTCTATGGCGGAACTTATAAAGAAAGAGTTAGGGTTAGTTAATACACACGCTCTTTAACCTACGTGGGATTGTGTTTTTCCCCTTTTAATTCACAATTAATTTAAATTCTCAAGTAATCTGGGCCTTTCATTTTCATTCAATCAACGGTCCACATCTGTTCACATGATACACGATAAGGTTTGAGTACATATGCTCTACCATATATATATATATTCAGGGTGTGGTTCCCTTGTGCACAACCCTTAGAGTGTACCTTGTGCACAAATCTGAACCATTGATCGTATTGAAATCAATGAATTACATTGCGCCACGTCATACGTTCTTTTTAAAAAAAACAAAAAAACAAAACCCAATCTTCAACACTATACTGGGAGAGTGCAGCGCGTGCGAATCGTGGATGATTAAAACCCTAAGACGGATTGTCTTCTTCTCTACGTCTGAACGATTGTTCCCTTCTCCAAAACTTTGGCGATCGTGTTTCACCAGCCCACAAATTGTGATCTTCACCGGCGGCGAGAGCGATTCTTAGTGGCGAAACCGGTGACGACTCGAATCGAAGAGGAAGGCGAATCGGCGGCACAAAGATTCGAAACGAATTGGGTGGCGGCCAGTCGATTAAGCCCACGGGCTGAGTCAAGTCGGTGGTCGGGCTTAGGCGTCTAGCAACGAGCTCTACTAGGAGGAGGTTCCGGCTTTTCGCGGATACTGGTAGCGATTTGACCTGGGTAAAATGCGCGTACTGCAGCGGCGGCCGTGATGGAGACGTCCGTATTAAACACGAATTTAGGACGGATGAATCGGCGTCGTTCAAAACGGTGTCGTGTGGGTCGAGCAAGTGTTCGCAGGGTTTGGTGGATATATATGCTTTCGCTGACTACTTACGAGTTAATTATATATTCAATCGTCAATTATATATTCACCCAGGTACGACGCTACACTTAAATCGTCAATTATATATTCAATCTTGTAATTAGTTTACCTTCATTCCAAATCAAGTTTTGTGAGGAGTTGGAGGTATTTGGTGATTTTTTCAGGTGATTGTAACACTATTATTCGGTATTTTGAGTGGGTTTTTTGGGGGATTTTTTGTATACCTCGTAAAAAAGGGAATTCGACTGAATAATCTCCAATTATCGTTCAATTTATGAGTTAAATCGACCGATTCAATTGAATAATTCTAAAAATCTACTTATTCACAACGATTATGCAATTATTCATCGCTTCTGGCAACCTCGTAAAAATAAGAATTTCAATGAATAATCTCCCAATTATCGTTCAATGTACACGTTAAAGCGACCGATTCAACCGAATAATTCTAAAAATCTACTTATTCACAACGGTTATGCCATTATTCATCGCTTTTGGCCACCTCGTAAAAATAAGAATTTCAATGAATAATCTCCCAATTATCGTTCAATGTACACGTTAAAGTGACCGATTCAACCGAATAATTCTAGAAATCTACTTATTCAAAACGGTTATGCAATTATCCATCGCTTCTAGCCACCTCGTAAAAATAAGAATTCCACTGAATAATGTCTCAATCATCGTTTTATGTGCGTGATAAATCGATAGATTCAACCGAATAGGAAAAGGGACTTTTATGCACGAAGATTAAGTACAATTGATACCGCTTGCTCGAAACCGATCGTTGTACTTACTCCTGATAATAATAACATGGGTTTTTTAAGATTTTATGGGTTAACACAATTTATATCATCACCCATTTTATATTGCATCACAATTGATATTGTGAATCAATTTAATTGTTTGTTTTGATCTAAAACTCAATTTTTACAAATAAAAAAGATTTAGATAAACTACTTGTCAATTAAAAAATATATGGGATAGATTAATCAACAAAATGTAAATAATTTAAAACAATCCCCTCTCGTTTGTTCAAAAAAAAAAAATTCAAACCATTTTTTTATGTGTTGAGAATTGAGATCCCCTCTCGTTTGTTCAATAAATAAATAAAATTCAAACCATTTTTTTTATGTGTTGAGGGAGAGTAGTGATGATTTTGAATGTGGGTCCCACATCTCAATAATTAAAAAAATAAAAAAAACTCCTTCTAATCTAGGCCACTCATTCGTAATAGATCAATGGTCCACAATCGTGCACAAAGTAGTGCACTTTATACCCATTCTCTATATATTCATTATATATTAGTTTTATTATATATGGAAGAACATGTCAAAGGAACTCCAACATTAAGAGACGTATATATATTAGAATGTGTAAACGTATGCTTTCATTCCATAATTCAATTACAATATCACAAATACAAGATCTATCTTGAGACTTAAAACTTATCTATAAAGATAAATCAAGATTTTTATCTAACTACCAAGATATGAATTAATCTTAACTTGGTTAGGTTTTATCTAATACCTTGAATTGGTAAATAAAGAGCGGTCATTCCGGGGTTCGAACCGGGGACCTGTGACTATTATCCACAAGTCCTTTCCAGTGAGCCATTCCGGAATGGTTAGTTTTATCTAATACCCCTGCAAGCTGAAGAACGTGGAGTGACCAGAAGCTTGGGACGAATAGCCGTGAAGTAACGTCGTTGTTTGAGACAATTAATTATCTAGTTCTATCTTTAGAAAGTCTATTTATAGATAATATTTATCTATAGAAGGATTATTGTGGATGGTTTATCTACAATAGGTTTTAGATAAGATAGGTTTATCTATATCTAAGTTTATTTAGATACTAGTGTAAGTCCCGTCCCGTGTACGGAGAATATATTAATACAATATTATAAATAATTTAGATAGATTCCAATAAATAAAAAGTAATAATAATCTAAATATAGATTATTTTTCCACAAAAAATAATATAGATATAAAAAATATATTCGAAGAATGATAAAAAATCTAAATATCTTTTATTTAGATTCTCTCAAAATATAAATCAAATCCACATTTATAAGGTTTTTTTTCTTCTAATATAGCATTAATTAAATCTCATGTAATTTAATAGATAACTGTTTTGAAAAATATTTTAATATTGTTTTTTTATTAAATATATAGTATATATTTGTTACGTTACTTTACTAAAATAGCTATCCACGAATGAATTGTGACAACATAATATTTTAATAAATTATTTTGGTCTCAAAAAATAATATAGGTATAAATAAAAATAAAAATTATTAAATATTTAATTTTGGTATCAATAATTTTTTCCAAAAAAAATCTAGATACAAATAAAATATCACATATCAAATACTACATATTTATCTATTACTATGTTTGGTAAGTATGATTATGAAATATTTTTTATTTATTTTTTGTCAATTAATTAAAATATATGTATAGATGGATTGTGGCTTATAGAACTTTCTATAAATTATTTATGAGAATATATTATTTATTAATTTTTTTCTTAGAATCAACCACAACGCGTCACATATGATTTTTTTCCTAGATTCAACCACAGCGCGCCACATAGAACGCTATGCATCGGTTTTAGCATATGTATATAGATAGATATATAGATATCTAGCTAGTAAATGAAACTTAATGTACAAAAGAAAATCAATATAACATGATAAATATATTGGTAAATCATTGAACAATTAAGAAAATTAATATAACATGATATATAAATTGATAAATCATTGAACATTGACGCGTAAAATATTACAAATTGTGATAAGGATCTCGATTTGTATAGGTTGTAAATGCACAAATTAAAGTTTCAACTTTCAATCCTTGACATGTCATGTTATATATATATAAAAAAATCTCACCAAAAATTGTAATAAGTAGTAATTAGATAGAGTTTTTTTCCTTATATAATATTTAATCTTTTATGAGATATTCCATCTATCCAATTATATGAGTTAATGGTAAAATAAAATAATTATTTTTATTAGATTTCCTTTTTGACGGGAGAAAACTTTGCGAGACGCACTCTCGCGCCGCCACGTAGGCAGATTCACTCACGTGCCGCCACACAGGCACCAATGCATCGGTTTTAGTATATGTATATAGATAATAGGTTTATCTATATCTAGGTTTATCTATAGGAGGTTATACCTATAGAGACTCTATTATAAATAGAGGGAGTAGGGTTGAATTATAATGTGCCCGTGTATCCATCAAAGCATCACAATAATAAGAAACCCTAGTTGTAGAGATGTTTTTCTCTGCATGGTGTTCTGTGCGGTTCTTGCCAGAACACGGAACATGGAAATCCTTTGTATCCTATTGTTCATTCTCCTTCTCTTTAACGGTATTCACTCGGGGATATTCACAACAATTGGTATCAGAGCCAGGTTAGACGATGACATCTGGTGCGAAATTTGAGGTTCCGCGTTTCGATGGCACTGGAAATTTTGGTCTTTGGCAACGACGAGTGAAGGATCTGCTGACTCAGCAGGGAATGTTAAAGGCTTTGAAGAAGACGAAGCCTGAGGCAGTGAAAGATGAAGACTGGGAAGCGATGCAGGAAAAGGCTGCATCGATCATTCGGCTCTGTCTGGCGGACGAGGTGATATACCATGTAATTGATCTCAAATCCTCGCAGGAGATTTGGGTGAAATTGGAGAACAGGTATATGTCAAAATCCTTGTCTAGCAAATTGTATGTAAAGCAAAGATTGTACGGGTTGAAGATGACAAAAGGCTCTGACTTGGTAAAGCACATCAACACTTTTAACCAAGTTATCGGAGATTTGGCACGATTGGATGTAAAGGTTGAGGATGAAGACAAAGCCACATGATCTTGCTATGTTCTCTACCCTCTTCGTTTGAGAATTTGGTGACGGCGCTGACAGTAGGGAAGGAGACGATATCCCTGGATACGGTGAATATGACGTTGCTTGCTCATCATGAGCGACGTCAAAATTCTAACGGCGAAGGTTCCCAAAGCGAAGGGTTGTATGTCAAAGGCAACCAGGGAAGAGGGAGGAAGAAAGAGAAGCAAGATGGGGGTGACTGATCGTCCAGATCGAAGTCTAGAGGGAAAAAGGCAGTTACTTGTTACCACTGCAAGGAAGAAGGCCACTTTAAGCGTGATTGTCCAGTAAGGAAGAAGAAGAATGAGGGAAAGATGGATGATTCGTCTTCGAAATCAGCAAACGTAGTGCAGAATGACGATTCAGACAGTACAGACTCAGATATGCTTTCAATAACGTCGGGAAGATGTTCAGATTTATGGATATTGAATTCTGGTTGTTCATTCCACATGACTTCGAATAAAGGCTGGTTCGAGGTGTACAAGTCGGGAAGTTTTGGTTCTGTTCGATTGGGAGATGACAAGCCATGCAATGTTGTAGGAATCGGGCAGATCAAACTCAGGATGCATGATGGTGTAGTCCGAACATTGACTGATGTACGTTATGTTCCAGATCTCAAGAAGAATATGATTTTCTTGGGTACATTACATGCAAATGGGTTCCGTTACAAGACAGTCGATGACGGTCTGAAAGTGAGCAAAGGAGCCATGACAGTAATGAGGGCGAGACGTACCTCTGGAAATATCTATCTCTTGTTAGGGAGTACAATTGTAGGTGGAGCTGCAATTGTAGAGTCTGAGTCTGATAGTACAACTTTGTGGCACATGCGCCTTGGCCACATCGGCGAGCACGACATAACTGAGCTTCACAAGCGAGGTCTTCTAGCTGGTGTAAAGAGTTGTAAGATGGATTTCTGCAAGTTCTGCGTGATGGGAAAACAGTCCAAAGTATCGTTCAAGACAGGCAAACACAATACAAGCGGCCTTCTTGACTACGTACATTCTGATGTGTGGGGGCCAACTCAAGTAGAGTCATTAGGAGGATCCAGATACTTTGTCACCTTTATTGACGACTATTCAAGAAAAGTCTGGGTGTTTTTCATGAAACACAAATCTGAGGTCTTGAGCAAGTTCAAGTTGTGGAAGACAGAGGTAGAGAACCAGACATGGAGGAAGGTGAAGTATCTAAGATCAGATAATGGCACAGAATACACTGACACAAAGTTTCAGCAGTTCTGTGAAGAGCATGGCATTCAGAGGCACTTTACAGTCTGAAAGATACCACAACATAACGGTGTTTCAGAGAGGATGAACCGTACAATTACAGAGAATGCTCGTTGCATAAGGTTGCAAGCAGGGCTTGCAAAGAGCTTTTGGGCAGAAGCAGGGCTATTGCCAATTGGTTTTAGGAGGACTAACTCACTCGCTTATATATTAAGGCTTCTTTGTTTATATTATCGATGTAAGACTCTTTTTGTTTCTTCACATCTTTCATTCTCTCAACAATTATTTTAAAAGATTGAATGGAAAATTGATACTCCGTATGGCATATTAGAATCAAGCATTTGACATCTCCAAGGTGGATAGCAAAATTGCAAAACAACAAAAGAAATTTCTTAAAGAGAAATCAATCTCTTATTTTCTATATTATTTAAATCAGCTGAGCAACTATAATATTTTTACTAGCTACAATGAATTTGCTAAACAGACTAAACTAACCTTGCTAACTTTAAGTAACTCTAACTACGTACTTTAATACCCCAATTAAGCTCAGTAACAAACTAATGAACATATGTTATGATTATATAACATAAGGGCTGATATTGTAATTATTTGGAAAGTTAGGCCTTATGTAATATAGAAGGGAGAGAGGGAACCGGCTATAAATAGCCTTGTTCTATAACAGATCAAACCACCGATTCTAGTTTCTTCTCCTTCTGTAATCACCTTCTGGTTTTCAATTGAATCAATCTTACTCTTTTCACAAACTTTTAATAAAAACAACACTCGAACAACTTAACCATCACATTCCCATATATCTATGCACCCTTAGTTCATATATTTTGTCTAATAGTAAACTTAATTTGATTAGTTACATCCATAAGCCAGGCTGACTGGTCATAACTAGTCATTTAGTTTCATGGTATTCTAAATCGCTTTTAAATTTTGACAGGAAAGGCGAATAAACAACCAGTTGCTGTTTTTGTTGCTGTACCAGTTGTGGTGCTCTTAATTCTATCCATTGTCGGCTTTTGGGTGTATAAGAAAAAAAGACATCATGATTATGATGGTATATATGCACCTAAAATTGAACATCATTTATTTAATTTTCATATAGATGTTATAATGAATTATTGAAGACAAGTTGTGGCCCCAAAATCATTAGAATCATACTTAATTGTGAAGCAGCATGTAGAACAGAACCCAACTTTATTTCTTGATGTTACAGATCACATGGCTGAGATAGAAAAGGCCGAGTCTTTGCAATTCGACATTAGCACGATAAGAACAGCAACTGATAATTTCTCTATTGCTTCTAAGCTCGGTGAAGGTGGATTTGGATCGGTCTACAAGGTAGTAAACTCGTTTTCCTTAGTTGTAAGGAGTATATGATTTATTCTCCTTGTTTAGCAACATGAAATTTAGATGTATTTGTGATCCACTTGAACATGTAGGGGAGGCTTCAAAACGGACAAGAAGTCGCTGTGAAGAGACTCTATCAAAAGTCTAATCAACAAGGAGTTGAGGAGTTCAAGACTGAAGTTCTCGTAGTGGCAAAACTACAACACAGGAATCTTGTAAAACTCTTAGGGTATTGTCTTACCGGACGAGAGAAGCTACTTATCTTTGAGCTTTTACCTAATTCAAGTTTGGACAATTTTTTTAAGGGTATGCAAAACCTTATTATTTATATGTCAACAGCTTTTGCAAAACTTAAAGGTACTTCAACTCTACTGAGCTTTCAATATGATTTGTTGGCAAAATTGCAGATGCGGTTAAACGTGCAAGTTTGGAGTGGAAGACAAGATATAATATCATTGTCGGAGTTGCAAGAGGGCTTTTATATCTTCATGAGGAATCTCGGCTTAAAATTATACATCGTGATCTTAAACCTAACAATATCTTATTAGATGAAGCCATGAACCCAAAGATAGCTGATTTCGGACTTGCAAAATCCTTCAACCTTGATCAATCTATGGCCAGTACGCACAATATAGTTGGGACATAGTAAGTTCTCTAATTGCGCTTTTGTGGGCATACGTCTATATGATCACAAAAATGTGCCATAACAATTAGCACACTTGTGGTTTGTCACTAATTATAATGAAACGAATGCAGTGGATATATGTCTCCGGAGTATGCAATGACTGGTCACTTCTCAACCAAATCAGATGTCTATAGTTTTGGAGTCATTGTTTTGGAGATTGTTACCGGTATGAGGAACATCATACAAGAGAACCAACCTAGCCTATTTCATCATGTAAGTATAATAATCATCATCGCCTATCTAAAGTACATATGTGAACAATTGCTTACATGGGAGAGAATGATATTTTGCACTAATCATTATAGGCTTGGACATTATGGAATGAAGGTAATGTTTTGGACATTGTTGACCCAACATTACTAAACAATTATTCTGTTGAGGAAGCAATGGCATCAATCCATATCGCCTTGTTGTGTGTCCAAGAAGAACCGGGTTCGAGACCAACGATGGCTAAAGTCGTCTCAGTGCTGAACGGTCATTCCACCACATCCCTCCCTCGACCATTACCTCCTCTGATCTTCACTTTCACCGAAGATGCTTCAGGATTCAAATATAGTTCAACATTGATTACACAAGGAAGCTCTTCAGCCAACGATGCATGTTCTTAACATTTTCCATGCAAGACAAATCTCTAAATCTTAGAGATTTTCAACCAAGTACGTAGATCATTGGTGAAGTGGAGTCATATTTAATGTTTGATTTAGCTTATAAAGTTGTATATGTGTGTGTTGACGGTATCATACCTGCAATGTTGACATCAAATGATGGCATTGTATGTTTACTACAACTTGGTAATTTCCGTCTTTTATTTGGGTAAAATGATAATGTATTTATGCAAGTGTTTGCAACATGATAAAGCATTAGAGGATATAAATTAAACAACCGAGAATGAAAAAGGTAAATTGAGGCTAATGGTTTGGAAAGCATAATGTAGGTTTAAGAACAAAAAAAAAGGGAATTGCTATTGGACCCGTCAGCATATGCGTATGCGCACTACGCAGTTGCAAATGTTTATCTTCCTCATCCGGCACTGTAAGTCTGAACTTCATATTCCTTCATCTTCATCTTTCTCCTTCGGCGCCGTTCCGGACCGCTAATCGATGTTGGATTGTTTGCCTCACCGGTGGCCAAGCCTCCTCTCCGGTGTAATCGGTTCGTGGGTCTCCCCTTCGACGCCAACCGTGTAGATTCCAAGTCCTGGTCCGGCCGGCTTCGGGGCCGAACGATATGCTCTGCCGGCAAGTTTGTCTGCCTCACCGACAACTGCGGGTCTAGTTCTATCCAGTGCCGACGGGAACAGTGATTGACAATTGGAGTTGACACCAGCACTAGCATCTTCGCCATTGTTGCTTTGGCTATCGCACCCGAAACAACGTCAAAGGAGGAGGAAATTATCTGGACGGAGGAAGAAGAAGCGGAGGCTACCTATTGGACTATTTTTTCAATTGAAAAGTAGAGCAAAGTAGCACAGTAATCTTCGCCATTGAAGTAGAGAAAGTAATCTCGCCATTGTTGTTTTGTTTAATTGGAAAGCAGAGGAGAGGAAAGTAGCAAGTAGCAGTAACTAGTAGGGGGGAAAGCTACCTGTTGGACTAGTTTTCAAACTTGCAGGGTGTATTTATTAGTTTTTCTTCTTTTCTTTTTTTTTTCAAAAAAAAAACGCAGCTGCGTAGTACGCGTCTGCGAATTTTTTTATTTTTTTTTAAAAGTGAAATCGCGCACTGCGAATACGCGTAACCGTGTAGTCGGCGAAAAAATCACCGTGCATATAGTAAGCCCAAAAAAAAGATTAATGTCAAAGTTGGGTGGGCCATAACTCCAAGACACAATTATAAGGTTTATTTATTTATTTTTATATCTCACAAACATTTACAAAAAGATTAATTTCAAATTAATTAGTGTGATTGATTTTATCGCATTTTAGGTCGATGTTTTCTGAATAAGAGGACTTCGAAGACACACCAGGCACGGAACCAGGATTACAATATTGGGTAGGTTGAATTTGCATATACTTTTAATTTTTTTTTCCATGTCTACCACTATACTTATTAAGGTAAAAATTAGAGATTTTTTTATCTATATTTAAATATGCAATAATAGAGTTAATTACTTATCACATATTCTTAAATTTATATATATATATATATATATATATATATATATATATATATATATATATATATATATATATATATATATATAGAGAGAGAGAGAGAGAGAGAGAGAGGATGGATCAAATGTTTACACTTCTTATGGTGTTTTGTGTTAACAAATCTGGGCCCTTAATTGTGGTAAAATAGATGGTCCAGATTATTCCAATTATTCATTTAATTGTAAATTAAATAGAAAATAAGAAAATCCCACACCCACCTAGCGCGTGTATTAATATCTCTCTCTAATCAGTTCAATCCTCAAAACCCTAAACGTCGCTCCCTCCGCTGCGATCGAATGCTCCCCCACCTACTGCCATATATTGTTTCTCCACAGGTAAGCTCTCTTTTCTTTCTGCAATTTCCAATCCCAATTCTCTTCTACCTTTCAATCTCTTCTTCCCCATTCTCATTGTGATAGCGTTGGCGAAGCGGCGATGGTTTCCGGTTCTTAGGGCTTCGTCTTTGCCCTACCAGACCATGTCGGCGCTCGCTCTGTTTGCCAGTGTTGAGGACGGAGGCACCGTACTCGAGGTTCGAGGAGGCAGAGTTACTGACTTGTCCATGACTCTATTCGTCGGCAGTGGCCTCCAAGTCTCCTTACTTAGTGTCGATGAAAGATTTGTGACTGATTGCGCCAGGCCGGAGGATAGGAATCCGATTTGGGGGTCTCGATGTCCACCGAGGCGGCGATGATTGGAGGCCTAGGTATCCGATTTGGGGGTCTCAGGAGGTAGGGGTCTCGATGTCCACCGAGGCGGCGGTGATTGGATACCCATGAATCCTATTTGGGGTCTCATGAGGAAATTGAAACCGATGCTAGCAACAAAGGCTCCCAAACTGACGGCCAAAGCAGCAAGACCCCAAAGTAGCAACAACCAACTCCACGTCTCCACCCTCCGAAACCTAAACAAAACCCGACTTCGACTATTCGGCAATTTCAGAGTAACTATTCGTTGATTATTAGAAATTATTCATATGTATAGGGGCATCTATTCGACAATTTCAGAGTAACTATTCGTTGATTATTACAAATTATTCATATGTATAGGGGCATCTATTCGACAATTTTAGAGTAACTATTCATTTATTATTAGAAATTATTCATATGTATAGGGGAAATTAGAGGTAGGGGCAATTAGGTAGGTTTGTTGAAATTCAAACACCGTGTAAAATTGTTTATGAATTTATCTACTATTCGACAAGTTTATAGTCAATATTCGTTGATAATAAGGAATTATTCATATGTATCTGGGTAATTAGATGTGGGTTACTTGAAATTCACATAAATTGTTCATGAATTTATCGAATAAGTGTCCAAATCTTACTGCATAATAAAGCAATATCATCGAATAATTTGTGCCTCACGAGATGTTTTTTTTTTATGTTGGCGGTCAGTATTCGTTGATAATCTGGAATTATTCGGTAATTTGTTCGTTATTATTCATCGAACACACAGTGCAAGCAAAATCTCATCCTCCTCGCAAAAAAAAAGAACGTTACCTCACAAAAAACCAACACACGCGCTCCCACCTCAGCAATTTGGCTATAAAAGTGGTGGAAAGTGGTGGAGCCTACTCTTTTTTATTTAAATAAAAAGGAAAAATCTCAATTAATCTCACCCATCCATTTCTAATCAATCAATTGCCTATATTTGTTAACACAAAACACAATAAGGGGTGTAAACACCTGACCCAACCTCTATATATATATATATATATATATATATATATATATATATATATATATATATATATATATATATATATATATATAGTAAATACCCATTAAATGATGAAATTAATCCATCTTTTTTTTGTTATCTGTTATTACTAATTTAAACAAATGAGTGATAAAAGAAAATGAATGGCACGTGATTTCTTTAACAAGTATCCCATGGATACAATTGATATTGCAGTGACCTACCACCAAATTGAGCGCACAGGAAAAAAAAAAAAAAAGGAAAAATTGAAGTAGAAGGGATTCGAACTTGGGCTGCGCGTACAGCACTCCCCGACCCCGTCTTGATCCTCAAGTCTCAACCAATTGGGCTATTCAGACATAATGATACATGCATACCTATAATATATATATTTCTAGTAAAATTGGGTGGGGTGTAGCATATACCAGCCCACCCCTAGTTCCGTCCCTGAGACACACAATCTAGTCTATGCAAGTTCACACCCATTGCTTTTTATTTATCCCTTCCAAATACGTTGTTCGCACTTTCAACTTGAAATGAAGTTAAAGAACTCTTGTGACATAGATAAGATTTGAATCAAGTATAAATCACTCCCGATATCTGTACGTAGAGGTTAAGAGTATGGTAGCTGCTCAAATAAGTTGTTAGTTTAACAACAAATTAAATAGGCAAAACACAGTCTTTTGAACCTCTATATCTAACCATTTCGGGTAGAATAAAGTGGAGTATTTAAGCTTGCTTTGTGGACATTTAGTAGCTTGTACCGAACACAAGATCCAGTTAGCACTTTGGCTTCTTCCCCAAGGTTTTCGGTTTCATTTCCTCCATTTACAGATCTGATATCTAATCTTGATCTCAGCTCCATTTTCGGTTTCTTAATCCTCTACAGGGGTGATATACGAGCTCACGAGCTCGAGTACCTTGTGTTCAAGCTCGGCTCGTTTATAAACGAGCCGAGCTCGAGCTCGTGAGCTCGTTTATACTCGAGCTCCATATGAAAACGAGCTTGGCTCGCGAGCTGGGAAGAGTACTCGAGCTCGAGCTCGTGAGCTCGTTTATACTCGAGCCGAGCTCGAGCTCGTGAGCTCGTTTATACTCGAGCCGAGCTCGAGCTCGTGAGCTCGTTTATACTCGAGCCGAGCTCGAGCTCGTGAGCTCGTTTATACTCGAGCCGAGCTCGAGCTCGTGAGCTCGTTTATACTCGAGCCGAGCTCGAGCTCGTGAGCTCGTTTATACTCGAGCTCCATATGAAAACAAGCTCGGCTCGCGAGCTGGGAAGAGTACTCGAGCTCGTGAGCTCGTTTATACTCGAGCCGAGCTCGAGCTCGTGAGCTCGTTTGTTCGGTTATAATTGAGTTATTTTAGCTCGATTTAAGCTCGGTTTTGATTCAATCTTAGCCAATAATACTCAATTTCACAATCAATGACACACAATATATACACAACACAGTCCAACAAAGCCAATAATACCCGATTTTAGCTCGATTTAAGCACAATTGTTCGGTTACAATATCACAATCCAGATCTGATGATGACGAGGACGGTGGGCAGCCGCAACGAGCAAGAGACGATAAGAGAGTAAGAGAGATTAGGGGTGGAGCGTTCCTAAAATAAAAAGAAGGATGGGAGCGGCTAGGTTGGTTTTAGGTTAATTAGGTTTTATACCTAGGGATTTAGGGGTCTTCGAGCTCGCGAGCTACTTCATTCGAGCTCGAGCCGAGCTCAGGAATAGGCTTGAACTCGGCTCATATATACATTCGAGCGATCCCGAGTCGAGTTTTTACCGAGCCGAGCCCGAGTCGATATCGAGCTACTCAGCTCATGTATCAAACCTACTCTACACTATCCTTATTATATTCGATACAGGATGGAGATGTACAACAAACTTACAAATCATACACTAGAGTTTGCTAACATCAAAACACATGAGATACATACGTATCCTAGAATACTTGAACCAAACGAGTTCAAGTCCAAATTGAGTTGTTTAAGAGAACAACTGGGATTTCTTCCTTTCTATCTCGCAAGATTAGAGACCCATGTTTGAAACTCACAGCCCACATCACCTCCCATGTTTAAGAGCTGTTTTTCCCCCATCAAATATTCAAAATTTGGGAAAATTTGAGAAAATACATCCATTTTAAGTTTTTTAAAGATAATTGTAAGCTTTATATTTTAATTTTCTTTATATATTTTTCATATACACCCTTAAAGAAAATTTTCTTATTTAGAAGAAAACCAACCTCGCCTATCTCATCATGTAAGAATAGCATTCTTTGTTTTGTTTAATATATTTTATATGGACAACTTTGTCGTCGTTCCTTACACGTTGAGTAATGTGAAAATTTGGCCTAACCATTGCAGGCTTGGAAGCTATGGAGTGAATGGAATGCTTTGGACATAACTGATTCATCATTGATGCACAATTTCTCCATCCAGATCTACCATGGCAAAAGTCGTCTCAATTCTAAATGGTAATTCCACCCCTCTCCCGAAGCCATTGTCTCCATTGATCTTCACTTTCAATGAAGGTGGTTTAGGAATCAAGTATACTTCAGCATTGATCAAACTAGAAAGTTTAGGTTAGCATACACCAAACTTTTGAAATTTATGCAATTCGAGCAATTAATTGCACAAACGAATTGGAAAGAAAAGAAATCGGAAAACCTCCATAGGAGGAGCTCAAACAAGTTGTCAAGCTCAATTGGTTTGTTACAACCTCCAAAACAGAATTCCCGCCTTTTGTATCAATTGGGATTGAGCATGAAAAGACTAAACTACCCTTCTGTAACCCAGCTGTGTTTTTGATCAATTTGTGACCAAATTGTGGAGTGTACATACACACTCATAGCCCCCCTCAAGCTGAGCCTAGTGCAGGAAGGACGAGGTCAAGCTTGGCTCTGAAAAATTCATGTTGCTTAGCCCCAAACGCCTTGGTAAATATATCAACCACCTGTAAGGAAGTTGGCACATGGACAGTGTTGATGAAGCCATTGGCAATCATTTCTCGAATGAAATGGGCATCAATCCTCACATGTTTTGTGCGCTCATGGAATATGGGATTGAGAGCTAGCTGCTGAGCTGACTTATTGTCACAATACAAAGGCATAGGGAGGGCAATGTTGATGCCAAAGTCAGATAGTACTCCTTGCATCCAGACTAGCTCACTGGCAACATAGGATATGGCTCTATACTCACTTTCAGTGGATGACTTAGACACCACTTTCTGCTTCTTAGTTTTCCATGACACCAAGGAGGAGCCTAGGAATACACAGTACCCAAACAAGGATCGTCCAGTGTCCAAGCAATTGCCCCAATCAGCATCTGTGAAGGCATGAACTCTGAGGGTTGAATTAGCTGGGTAGGAGAGAGCATAATTGAAGGTGCCTTTGAGGTATCTAAGGAGATACATGAGGACATCCCAATGTGGTTTCAAAGGAGACTGAAGGAACTGACTTAGTTGCTGGACAGTGTAAGAAATGTCAGGCCTGGTTAAGGTGAGGTAGAGCAATCTCCCAACAAGTCTCCTGTAATCTTCAGGATTGGGAATAAGGTCACCTATGGAGGCTGAGAGCTTAACTCCATGTTGCATGGGGAAGGAGGTTTCCTTGCATCCATCCATCTGAGGATCACTAAGAATATCTAGCACATATTTTCTCTAGTTTAGGAGAATGCATGCAGAGGATCTGGATATTTCCATTCCTAGGAAATACCTTGCAATACCAAGATCCTTGATGGTGAATTGCCTGTGGAGAGCTGATTTGGTAGCTGCAATTTCAGAAGTTGAGCTCCCCATGATGAGCATGTCATCCACATATACAAGAGCTACTGTCATGTGGCCACTTGTTGTCTTGATGAACAAGGAGAAATCATGAGATGACTGAGAATATCCTAGACTGATCATGAACTTGGTAAGCTCATGATTCCATTGTCGACTAGCTTGCTTTAGGCCATACAAGGATCTATTCAGCTTGCACACATGGCCTGTAGGAACCTTGTAACCGGGGGGGGGGGAGCTCATATAGACTTCCTCTTCCAAGTATCCATGCAAAAAAGCATTGTTGACATCCAATTGATGCAACTGCCAACCCTTACAAGCAGCAATTGCAAGGAGAATTCTCACTGTGGACAGCTTGGCAACAGGTGAGAATGTTTCCTTGTAGTCTCTGTCTTTAACTTGATTATACCCTTTAGCTACCAATCTAGCTTTGTATCTTTCAACTGTTCCATCAGGTCTATATTTGACTTTGAATATCCATTTGCAGCCAATAGTTTTCTTTTTGGAGAGAGAGCAGCTACTTCCCAAGTATGATTAGCTGTTAGAGCATCTAGTTCCTTGGATATGGCAGTTTCCTATTCAGGAGTACCCTTAGCCTGAGAGTAGGAGTTTGGTTCAAAGATTGAGCAAGCATTGACCAGAGAGTGAACATAATCTGATGACAGATAAGAAAGATTGGTGATGGCAAAGACAGCAAAGGAGTCTGACTGAGAAGACTCAGGGCTACCTCTGAATGGGAGATGAGAATATGTAAAATCTTGGAGTCTAGCAGGCCTAGTAATGTGTCTCCTTAGATTCAAGTGAGGAGCTTCATGAGAGACAGAAGTGTCTAGGGGCTAGAGATGAGGTGTGGAAGCTGATAATGGAGAGGAGTGTGGGGATTGGGAAGGAGCAGGTGACTGAGTAACAGAGGGAGAGCTATGAGGTGAAGATGGCTCAATTTGGTTGGGAGATAGTTCAATGGAGGGACTGTCAGATATAGGAACCCACTCAGTAGAATCCAATGGATCACTGGTTTGAAAATCATGTGGATGAGCAAGTTGTGGAGCTTCTGTTTTGTGTTTGAATGGAAACACATTTTCTTCAAATTTGACATGTCTACTGATGATGACTGTCCTTTTTTCCATATCATACAGCTTGTAGGCCTTCTGATTAGGTGGATAGCCAAGAAAAACACATCTCCTGGCTACAGTACCTAGTTTATCCCTATAATCATTTAGTTGGACAGCATAACACAGACACCCAATGACTCTCAGTTAATCATATGATGGAGATGTGTAATAGAGGATTTCAAAAGGTGACTTCCAGTTGAGAATGGGGGTAGGCATCTTGTTGATAAGATGTGTTGCCCCAAGAACACAATCTCCCCAAAACTTTAAAGGTAGACCAGCTTGCATTCTAATAGCCCTGGCAGTTTCTAATAAGTGTCTATGCTTTCTCTCTACTCTTCCATTTTGTTCATGCACTCCATGAGCTGCTCTTTGATGAACAATTCCTCTTGAATCAAAGAGCTCCCTACAACCCTTTTGAGTGAACTCTGTCCCATTATCAAATCTTACTGTCTTAACAGAAACCTTGAACTGATTCTCAACCATATTTAGAAAACCAATGATCAATCTCAACACTTGCATCTTATCCTGCATTAAGTAGACCCAAGTACACCTAGAGTGATCATCTAGTATTGTGAGAAAATACTTGGCCCCACACATGGCTAGGACCTTGTATGGACCCCAAACATCCAAATGCAAAAGCTGAAACACACTCTCAGCAACAGAAACACTTCTGTCAAACTCTAATTTGTGTGCCTTAGTCATGGCACAAACATCACAATGCAAAGTTTGAATATTAGTAGTAGTACATCCAGGAATATGTTGGAGCTTTGAAAAGGACATATGTCCCAATCTGGCATGCATTAAAAGCATGTTATTACAACTAACGGTGTTCAAAGAAGAAAAAGACTGCAACTGAAACTGTGGATTCACACCAGTCTTCAACACATATAATCCTTTATCTTCAAAACCTCTTGCAATGATAACCTTAGTTGTAAGGTCCTGTAACCAACAACTCATAATGTCAAAGCTAAATCTCAACTGTTTCTCATACACACACTTAGAGACAGATAACAAATTATGTCTGAACTGTGGCACCAAAAGAACATGTTTCAACACCAAGTCAGCACTCAACTTGACTGTACCAAACTGTGTCACTGTGATGCAATTGCCATCAGGTAACCCAAGTTTGATAGCAGGCTTGAAATCAAAAACTTCTGAGAAAATGTTGCAATCAAATGCAATATGATCTGTGGCCCCAGAATCCACAATCCATAGATCATTTTGAGATTTATTCACACCAATTAGAAAGGAAGAGCTTAAGGTACCTGCAAAATGCACCATGGCCTGATTTGCATTGCTATCAGTGCTTTGCACTTGAGACTTTCCTTTCATGAGCTTCAATACTTCCTGGAACACAGCATTCACAACTGCTTGGTCAGGTTTGCTGGTGGCATATGTATCTTCTTCAAAGGGACTCTCATGTTGTGTTGACTCAAACTGAGCTGCAAACTTCCCAGCGGGCCTAGGCTTCACATCATCCTTGGGCCCTCTAAACCACTCAGGGTACCCTATGATCTTGAAGCAAAATTCCTTGATATGTCCTCTCTCACCACAATGATCACACTTCCTTTCTAGTTTAGCTCTCTTATAATCTCTGTAGCTTTGTTTAGAATTCCTATCAAAATATCTTGACTGATCACCAGTCCTGTGATCTCTATATCCTTTCACAGCATTAGCTTCACCTTCCAATTGATAACTCCTGTCTAGTTGCCCAAACCTGTCTTGTGCAAACCTATCAATCTGCCTTGACACATTCAAGGCACTTTGTTCACCTTGAATAGCATTAGTAACTCCCTTAGATCTCTCTATCTGTGTAGCCATCTGAAAAGCCTTATTCAGCCCTGGCATAGGATCCTTAGACAATATATTGCTCCTTGGATTCTCATAAACATCATTTAATTCCATCAAAAATTGCATTACCCTTGCTTTCTCCTCTCTATCAACAATCCTTTTCAGTAGTGCACAACCACAGCCATTCATACTGCCATAGTTACATATAGGGACAACATCTAAAGATTTCAACTCATCCCAAATTTTACTCAATTTGCCAAAATAAGCTCCAACAGATAAGTTGTCTTGCCTAAGATTTGCTAGATCTCTGCGCAGCTGATAAACTAAGGGATCATTAGATTCGAAGAATCTTTCCTTTACCTCATCCCAAAGCTCCTTTGATGTCTCAACATACATCAAGCTTTCTGCAACTTCTCTTGTCATAGAATGAAACAGCCAACACATAACCATCTGATCAGCTCGCATCCATTTCTCAAATTCCTCACTATTTTCTGGAGGTCTAACACAACTTCCAGTTATGAATCCTAACTTGACTTTTGCTCCTAATGCCATTTTAATACCTCTACTCCAACTCGTGAAATTGGCACCATTAAAAGGATTCGAGACTAGTACCATACCTGGATGATCTGAGTTTGATAAGAACATAGGATTGACATGTGCGTTCGCCATCCCGTGCATCATATCTCCAAACTGAATGCCTTGATTTGGCATATTCCATCCTCTCCCAGCTCCTGAGCCCGGTGCTGGAGGAGTTACAAACGTTCCTCTCCCTTGTCCATTTCCGTCGCCTCCGACGCCAGAAGATTGTCCTGCTCCTCTTCCAACCATATCGACTTCAGCAAAGCTAGATCTTGTCAAAAATCGCCAGGAAGCGAACACCAGATTTCAGAAAAACACCAGAACTTCAAATATCCCTTGAATTTCGAAGCGAGACCAAGCACAAACCATGGATCGCGACTCAGCGCTCTGATACCATTTGAAATTTATGCAATTCGAGCAATTAATTGCACAAACGAATTGGAAATAAAAGAAATCGGAAAACCTCCATAGGAGGAGCTCAAACAAGCTGTCAAGCTCAATTGGTTTGTTACAACCTCCAAAACAGAATTCCCGCCTTTTGTATCAATTGGGATTGAGCATGAAAAGACTAAACTACCCTTCTGTAACCCAGCTGTGTTTTTGATCAATTTGTGACCAAATTGTGGAGTGTACATACACACTCATAAAACGAAAGATGTTGACATCAGCTCATTGAGCTAATTGTAGCATTTATGTAAAAAAGTATGTTAATAAATAATAGTCGACTTCGCTTGTACTAATCAAACACGGAAGGTTGATTGATGTTGATGCTATCAAGAAAGGTGTATAAAGTTGGCTCATATATGATCGAGGTTTAATGAAGTTTGAGAACGGTTATTAATCGACTTCACTATTCATAGTTCATTCCTGGATCTTCGTTGACTTCTTCTTGGTCAGTTGATTATGGTTATGTTCAAATGTGTTTACATCGAATTTTAGGTTGAAGTTTTCCATTGAAGCCGATTTCGAAAATACACAATCCAGTCTATGCAACTCTACCTCACACTTTTCTTACCCTTCACATATATATTAACACTATAAGCTTCGGAACACACAACCCATATTGTAATGTCACGCAAATTTAGCCACAACCTTCACCAAACTAGTGTGTGTGTTACTGTTACCTACCAAAAGGCCCCGAAATAACCTAACCATACACATATTAACACTATATATTTTGCCATTCCCTCCACAATCAACCATCCATAAATAACGCAAGCATCATGGTTTTCGGCTCTCCGATATGTTCTTCTCCGAGTAGTAGAGGTAGTAAGACTAGTCACTGGAAGTTTTGTTCTACTTATTTTGCTTCATTAGCACTATATATCTCATGATTGTACATGTTTGATTTGTAGCCTTAGCTCAATCAATTCCAATCTAGAGACATATCGATTAATAGATCTCCAAAACGATAACTTATGAAGCAAATTTGTTTGATTCATTCATATTTTGTTGAACCTAACTTTGTCTTCTTGTTGGCTCTTCCATTTTTGTAGCCCTCTGGAGTCCTGATTACCAGTCGTTTATCGCAAGATCGTGCTCGTTGGCTAAAGTGTGGTGCGCGCTCCAAGGATATTGATTCGAGTGAAGCTAAGGGGTTGTTCAAAAATTTCACGTCTCTATTTCTCCATAAGCAGGTAGGGTTGTTCATCATGTGGCCCGGCCCGAAAACCATTAATCAAATAAGAAGTTGCGGATGCTCCCTTATTTATATTTTATCTTCTTTAAGGTCTGAACTTTTGAATCTATGGTCTATATCTTGCAGCTCTTGGCAAAAGATCCAGCATTGAAACGATTCAAATCACATAAGAGTGGAATGAGAACAATTAAAGAGAATTGGAGATGTGCTGTTGTTGCTAGTAAGGTTTGTATTTGGGTTTGGAACTCTTGTAGCTTGGAAAAGTATGCTCACCCTCTCGGATTACTACTACCAAGTTTTTCCGGTATCTACTCTTTCTATCTCGTCTTTTAAATATGGTTTCCCTGCTTCACTCGATTACCTTAAAAAGTCACTTATCTCCTTAGTTTGTTCATGTTTGATTTGTAGACTTTTGCTCTATCACTTCCATTTTTTTTTTCTTTTGCATTGGTTCATTAATGTCGGTCCCTTACCTTGATGCCTACCGCTCAATTTGGTTATCTCTCTAATGGCTATCACAGAAGTGATGCTGCCTAGCAACAACGGTGTAAGGTTCAAATGCCTTGTTCGTTCCATCCAGCGCTAAGGCACACTCCAGCTTTCAAGCCCAAGACTAATCCCGATTGATGGATGATTGTCCATCTCACTTTCTAATGTCATTGTCATTACTGGGTAAACGAACTTCAAGTCTTAATCGTGTACCCAATGGAAACATAATTTCTGTGTAAATCGGTAGTCGGTACAGGTCTTCAGGCATTTGTCCAACTCTAAACTCTCTAGCAAGTCTAAGAGCTTGTAACCAGACCCACAACAGCAGTTGAACTCAAGTTTGTTGCCAATTAAGGAACAAACTTGATTACTTCAATTAGTTGCCAATTATTTGAATAATTTTGTTTCGTGTTCGATCATAGAACACTAATCTTGCCATGACTGAATTTGTGATGCTTAGAATTGTGATTGAGTAATAATCTCAAACATTACTGGACTTCCCCGACGATCGAACTATGATGCTTATTTGTGATTGAGTTGGTCAATCAAGCTAGCACACATTTGGTTAACTATGTCAAAAACATTTTTTCTCTATGGTGGCTTTGGTTTGAATCGCTCTATAGTAACCTTGCAACCAGTCCGGATCTTCTACTCCCCTCGGTGCTCCCAACGGTGCAACACAAAATTATTTCAGGTATAAATAAACATTAAAAAAAAATTTTAAAATATTTATAGATACTATACTTTTATATTGATATGTTTATAAAATTTTATTACAAAAAACTCATGCTTTAAAAATATAGACAATTCAAATATCGATTCTTTTAAAAAATAATTTTTATTATTTTTTAAAACATGATTTTTCATAATAAAATTTTATAAACATATTAATATAAGGGTATAGAATCTAAAAATAATTTTTTTATTTTTTTTTCAATGTTTATTTATACCCATATAATTTTGTGTTACACCGAACATAGTACCAAAGGGTTGCACTTGCAGGGATCCTGCCTGCTTTGCAACCATCAAGATTGGGCTAATCGATATACTCCCTGCATCTTGAGAATATATTGGGCTTACTACTGAGGAAACTGTGTGGGCCTTTGCTCACTAATAGGCTTAAGCCCATTTACGATTATGCATAAATGGCTTGTAGATGTCAGTTTCAATAAACAGCTAGTTTTAGCACCCGTGGTTCATACGGTTCCACAAAGCAAATCAAAGTTGCTTCCATAATCAGAAGTTTGTGGAGTCGAAACCGATTCAGGTTAAGTGAAGTTGGACTATATAGAGTTGAACTATTATCAATTTAAAACCTATCAATTAATTGAAAACCTAAATAAATTTCAAATCTTAGTCAATAAATTTGAATTGAATGATTCAGATTTTGTGATCTATATGATTTATTTAAACTGAATGATTCAAATCTTAACCGATAAATTTGAATTGAATAACTTCATTTGGAAATATTAATTTCTTTCTTAGAATTTATATATTTTTATCGGTTTGTCTAAAGTATACTCTAAACCATAGGTTAGACATGCCTCATTAGTAAAGAAAATGTCAAAAGAAAATAGATAAACCCTAAAAAATATTTAAAATTTTGTTAAATCATTAATCTAATCCAACAGAGTGTCATACTTAACGCCTTAACCTATACGGTATACCTTGTTAGGGTAAAATCCTTTTTTTTTTCGGTAGGTAAGGCATATGTTTAACAAATCGGGTTGCTATTTGTACAGTTTTGTTTCGTCAAACACATGGTGAGTTCACTGGTAAAAAAGTTTATCAATACGGGAAGGCGGTGTCAGCGAAATGACTGTCAATTTTGCTGACACTGTCTTAAAAAAACTGTTTATTGAATTCGCCGGATCTCAGGAAGCAATGATAAATCTATTGGGAGTATTTTTTGTCAAGATTAGATTCCATAATCAATCTTATTGGCCAAATCTTTTCTTTATATATGTCGGCTCACGTGAAACACTCACATATTAAAGAGATAATACAGCTGGCACTCGTCTTTATTCATAGATTAGCTTTAATGGGCTCCACAAATTTGGGCCGAATAATACGGCCCAATTGTCCACAAACTCTAATCTCCTTAAAGAAACTTTTTTTTTCTTAGTAGAATCCCTAAAGAACCTTTAAATCACATGAATAAAAATAATTAAATAAATATCACATTGATTAAGATTTTTGTCAATTACGAATTTTATGGGATTAGGGTATGATTTTCAAAATAAGACGGTTGACTAAACCCTAAAAGTACTTAATTGCTGAAAATGTAGTTTTGTTTCAGCTAATCCCAATAGTTATCTATACTCCCAATCTGACAAATACTCCTATTTATATATAATAAAAATAATATAAACAAAAAAAAAGTAAAAGATTGAAAAGCTTAATCATGTTAATAATGCTAATTGATTTGATACTTTGATGTAGAAAGCTAATACAAGGTTCTAATCGATTATTATTTCAAAGTAGAATAACAAGATATATCCTATGGGGAATATGTAGAGTAAATAATGGAGAAGAATAATAATAATATGAGAAAAATAATTTTTTCATATATATAAGAATTAGGACCACCAGCACTAATTTAAGGGGTCGTTTGCTTTCAAAATCAATGAATAGGTCATAAAATGGAATATTATTTATGTTAAAAAAACAAATGAATTTACTTATTTATTATATTGATTATTGAGGCAGTAAGAGATTATTTCTATGTTATTCCATACAAATGTAAGATCAAGGTACAAAACCCTCTCATGTTTTGTACTCTTTTTCAATACTAGTAATTTCTTTTTAGCTTTTTTTACATCTTCTAATGTTTTATTTACAATCCATTATTTTTGTAATTTTTGAAAGAATAAAATAATAAGTATTAATAACTAGTGGGTTAAGATGGAAATTTTAAAAAGACAAATTTTAAATATAAATAAATATAAAATGTAAGTGAAATTCTAATAAGGTTTTTTTTTAAAGACTAGACAAACCTAATATCTCAAACAATAGAACAAAACAGAGATGTCTCAAACCACGCAAGACTTTAATATAACGAACGAACAACTTAACAAAGCACACTTCAAGGACTGGCAAGAGAAACGCACAAGAAACCTTAGTTTGTTGAAATGTGATTGTCCCACATCGATAATATAGAGAATGTTTGAACAACATATAAGGTTTAAGGACTAATCCTCTCATTGCCAATTGGTTTTGAGATGGAACCTTGTTCGGGTTTATGTGTTGTTCGAGTCTCCTGTATGTGGACCCGCACACAGCCGACTTTAACATGGTATCAGAGCCGGGTTCGGCATTGGTTCTCATTTACGCGCATGTGGCAAGTGCAACTTGTTGGCTAAAAATGTCATTGCACTTGAGGGGGCGTGTTGGAATGTGGTTGTCCCATGTTATGATCCCATATATTAAGTTTTATATTAGATTATGGTAGTTTAGGGTATAAATATACCCTTATACCTTGTAATTGATCATTAAATGAATAATTCAATAGTTTACCACTTTACCCTAATCTCTAATCTCTCTTCTATTATGTGTTCTCTCTCGATCTATCCCTTTAATCTTCATCTTCTTCCTCTCAATCTCCTCTCCAATCTCTATATTCCCTTCAATCTCACAAGGATCCCATTAGGATCATAACAATTGGTATCTAGAGCGAATCGTTTCTCAATTCCGCAAACCACAATTTTTTTTCTTCTGAATTTTGGTGACTTGTACCACAAATTGAGGCGACATCAACAGCGGGCGGTGGTGAAACTTCAAAAGCTACAACGTCGGCTGAAGTTTCATCATACGAGACGTCGCAACTTAGGCTCCAAGATTCCTACAAATCCATGATCGATGCTTAGCACAAGATGATGGTGAGTGCAGAAAGGTTGAGCGCCACTTTTCGAGAGACTACAGAGGCCATGCGATAGTGGTGAGAGGAGAGCGAAGGCATTCCGGTGGATGTCATCGGTCATATAGAGAATGCTTGAACAACATATAAGGTTGAAGGGCTAATCCTCTAATTGCTAATTGGTTTTGAGATGGAACCCCATTCAGGTTTATGTGTTGTTCGAGTCTCCTATATGTGGGCCCGCACACGCGACCTCCCTCCAGCTTGTCTTATCAGCCGACTTGAACATGGTATCGGAGCCGGGTTCGGCTAGTTTCGGTCTAGGCTTCGGATTAGTGGGGTTGCTGGCCTTGTTGACATGTCGCGGGCATTGGTTCCCATTTAAGCACATGTGGCAAGTGCAACTTGTTGGCTAAAAATGTCGTTGCACTTGAGGGGACGTGTTGGAATGTGGTTGTCCGACATCGGTAAGTTCGGGTTTATGTGTGGGGCCTGCACACACGATCTCCCTTCAGCTTGTCTTAGCCCAACCAGGCTCAGCCAACTTTAACATAGTTAGGGAGCTAGATAGTGAACACCTCATATAATCAGTGGCAGAGCCAAAAAAAAAAAGTTAGAGGGGGCACAATTATATACGTGTTATATAGTTTCGGTTTGGGCTTCGGATCCGTGGGGTTGCTTGCCTTGTTGACATTTCGCGGGCATTGGTTCCCATTTAAGTACATGTGGCAAGTGCAACTTGTAGGCTAAAAATGTCGTTGCACTTGAGGGGGCATGTTGGAATGTGGTTGTCCCACATCGGTAAGTTCGGGTTTATGTGTGGGGCCTGCACACACGACCTCCCTCCAGCTTGTCTTAGCCCCACCGGGCTCAGGCAACTTTAAGATAGTTAGGGAGCTAGATAGTGAACACCTCATGTAATTAGTGGCAGAGCCAAAAAAAAAGTTAGAGGAGGCACAATTATATACGTGTGATATTGTTTTATATTAAAGCAACATAAAGATATCGATATAATATGATAATAAATTATGTTATTTTAGGATAACAAGTACGTCTGTATTTTATGATAAAATTAATGTCGTTGTTTTTCCATTTAAAAAAATAAATATAAATAAATAAATGAAATAACCGAAGAAAAGAAAACTAATAAAATAAAGATAGAAAGCGCAATACAATAAACATTGAGTCATTATTTAAATTGTTGTGCTCTTAACATGTATTAACGTATAACCAAATATAAAATATTTAAATTTTCTTAATCTTACCTAATTGTCGAAATAAGTAATATAATTTATGATTTTAAAGCTCTCAAAATGAATTATAATATGTGAATGTCAATCTAAGTAAAATATAAAAGTATTATATAGTTTATTAAAATAAAATTAAAGTGATTAATATACATATAACTTTCAAATATTTATAACTTTTTACTCGAATGTCGGATTATAACATATTATATATCAAAACGAAGTTATCGACGAAGAGAATACACATAGTAATTCGTTATTCGTCGGATGAGGGAGAGTGCACATGTACTCTCCCATGCCCCTTGGCTCCGCCCCTGTTATAATAAACCCGAAAATTAACTTCTAATAAGATTTACATATATATATAGTTTAGGTTTATTTAACCAAACGGAGCCCTAATTTGGGCCTTTAATTTTGGAGATAAAAAAGAGATGCGGTAGAAAGTGGGGTGGACCTGTGGTCCAAAATTATACAACTTTTGTTCCGCTGTTAGTGTTTTGTTTTTATCTTCACTTTTATTTATTTTCAAGATTTTATTATCATTTTAAATAATTATCTACTGCTTTTTCCTCTCAATGTATTAGCGTAACTATCAGCTACACAATTTTAAAATTGGTTGTTAGGATTAGATAATTGTCCAATACAATAATTGTCCTTTAAATAATTACCCTGACTCTTGCTCTTTTCCACAAAAATCATAATAATAACAATATAAATATAAATATAAATAATTTTTTTTATACATTTTTCTAATTGATTTAAAATAAATTTCCAGTAATAATTATTTTTTACTTTGAGAAAATAAATTATAGCTTCGACAGGTCAAACGAACCCATAAAAGAACGGATAAAATATTCCTTTGCTAAATTTTTCTATCAATGTCTCAAACATTTCTTTTTAAAAAAATTATTAGTCACCTTAGCCTATTTTGAGGCTTTTTTAATATATTATATAGAAATTAAATATATAAAAAAATGTTCATTCATACAACTTAATTCTATTCAGTTCTTTAGGAATTAAAAGTTCTTACATGAATCAAACAAAACAAATATTTTTAATTTACCCGTACATATTATAAAAATATGTATATTTAATTTTGTCTCCTTTCATTTAAATTTTTTTAACAAATAAAAAAAATAAAATGTAGAGGGGCCATGGAGATTAAATGCTAAACAAGAGGTGTGGTAAACACAGAGAGACAGTTATCCTGCAATTGAATGCTCCACACATTATCTGTGAATTGAGTTATACATATGACTGACTCTTCAGCTACTCCTCCAATTTGCTTCTTAAGAGTATCCAATGCACATCATTTACCAAATCATAATTAAAAAGGGGAAATATTAAATCTTAAGTAATTCTTGATTAATGGTTGATCTTCTTAAATCTAAATTGATGCTTCATTGTAAAAGATTTTTCTTATTTTTAACTAAATAGAATATGTTAGAAGATAATGCAAGCCCTAAGCTCTCGAATCTTTCAAACTAAGTGAAAATTAATTAATGGTAAAATTAAACTCTTTCATAATTATTTGATTGAACTTTAATTTTGTACTGTATATACTTATTAGTAATAAATATTAAATTTATTTTAAAAAAAATAAAAAGGTAATATTTTATAAGGGACTTTTTCAAGTCAAGCATGTTTTTAAGGACGGTAAAAACTCTACAAAATGTTAAAATGTTAAAATAATATCAAACTTATTTGTAATAAATATGATACAGTAATATGTAAAAAAAATAGTTTAAAAATTAATATTTTATATAGTTTTTACCATTCTAAAAAAGCGTGCGTGACTTGAAAAAGTCATTTTTTTTTATAAAGGAAAGTGATTCGATACACCAGACATATCTGAATGTAGCGAGAGACCGGATAGACTCATAAAATAACAACAAACAAGTTAGATACACTAAAAAGAACGTAACACTAAAAAGGGATGATAGAATAGGACCGACACAATTCGGAACTATAAAGTCAGATTTGTCGATGGTTGTAGATGCACGAAGGATGATTGTGAGGCAAGCAAAGGAAAACAGAGGGCACCGGAAGATCACCAGCTTAATAGATCGAGTGCACACAGGCAGGCTTCCTAGGGAACAACTGTGGACATTTCAAATTTGGACTCGACCTAGAGCTTTCATGAGTCGATCACTCATCCACGACTCTTCCAACAATTAATCATAGTATGTGTTATCCTTGAAACCCTCAAACACCGGGACAGATGGAGTAGTTTTTAGCTCCTCAAAGTAAGTGTTGAATAGTAAAAAATATATTTTAGATCAGATAGAATATTAACATTTGATTTAATAATCAGTACACTCTTCGGTTATTTTTCCATCGACTGTGACATAAGGCCAAATTTGATATATATGGATCCTAACTTACTCGGTTTAGGTAAGATAAAACATAGAGATGGGTAAATCACCATCCAATTAAACTATAGCTGAATTTAGGCAATGCTAGCAAGTGCAATTAGACCAAAGTATTGCACCCAAAAGGTTGTGTTACAAATGTCTCTTATCAAATATGTTGGTTGGAAAAAAAGTGAAAAGAAATATTCATAAAAATAATAGGGAAAAGGTGAATATATACTTGGCCTCCATCTTGATAACCCTACAATGTTTGGACACAAGAGACCTAACACTTAAACAACGACCAAACCCAACCACTTTCCACACGTTTACTGACAACTATAGTGTTAGGAGATTAATTAGCACCAATAGAAGTCCAAAAACAAGGCATGTGCCAAAACATGTTAAAGTGCCTATCATCTTTATTATTTTGTGTTTAATTATTAATATATAAGTATAGTACCCACATGCACTTAGATATGGTTTCCCCAAAGTGCTTGTTTATACCTTTCTTAGTAATTACACGTTTCCATTCTACATATTGGCATGTTGGGACACTAATCAATCCTCCAAATTAGGGGTTTTTTGGTGCAAACTTATGGTGTTTGGAAGTGGGCAAAACCTATATATCTTAATGCCTCCATCTCCATGTGATCAAGCTTCCACAACCTAAGATAATTCCCCATGCCATATTGAACACATGATGAATTGATTAATAACAACATTAAGGTATTTAATTAATGTCCAACTAAAATTTGTGTTTCTGGGCTTCTTCTTTTTTCCTAGTGTTTTTATTGTTGATTAGACATATAGAGGATGACTTCAAAAGATAAAGAAATAAAAGGAAATGATAAAATAAGAAAGGTCTTTGATGCATATTTAGTTGTCTTGGGTTTGTTTGGCTAAATATGTTAACTTTTTTATTATTATGAAACAATTCGAGAATCGAAAAGATCCGAGACCTCGAGAGGCGCGCCGAAAAAAGGCAGACGGCGAACCATCAAAACAAACAACATAAGAAACAAAAATATGTGCAGTCTAAACGGTGGGAAGCACACAAATACAACCAAACAAGCGAACCTAACCCTAACAAGTTGGGGACACTAAGAATCAATGTCAAGCACCACCAAGTAGGGATACCATTGGCCAATGATACAGCAGGAGTCCCTATGAACAGTGAAGACGATCCTTAAGGACATTTCCGTATTGCGGAGTCGCCTCGATACACAACACCTCGACTCCAGCCAGACCTGACAACGGACGCCAGAGGCCCAATTTAGAATAGGAACGCCAAGAAAAACCAGACTCGCAGGCAAGAACCACCCTTGTAAGACGCACCAAGAGTCCCTTTTGGGATTTTATTGAAGCCTTTTCGGGATTTAATTTCAACTAGTTTATATATAAGACATTATATATATAAACTTGTCGAAAAAATTGTTTTTTAATCTCCGAGGCACAATCTTTCAGGCCCACCATAACCACAGATGGAGGACAAACCAAAGGCAACGATAAAAAGGTACATCGGCAAGGGACAAGGCGCCCGGACCCCAGCGAGGACTGTAAACAGGTCGGAAGCCCCTAAAACACAGAAGCCCTAACCCAATTACATGAATCGAGTGACGATGCACCTACCCCGGGCAACCCTAAACTACACCGGGGAAGACTACCAAGAGTTCCGATAACACCAGGAGCGTGACAGACTTCCCAGCTAGAAGAGAGGGAGGAAAATCGGAGAGAGGAGGACACCGAATATCGGTAAGTGTGGATGGAGGGAAACCCCAAAGAATTAGAACCGACTTCAACGAAGAAGACGACCATGGTTAGAAAAATCGGCCTCAAGACCCAACATAAGAAAAAGATTAGAGGGAGATGGATCCGAAAAACAATTTTAAGAGGAAGAGATTAAGCCAAGACTAGGGTCAATTTGGGAGAGTGGAGCAAACATCCCGTAGGACGACATACGCGAGGAGAGTTTCTCTATCTTAACTTGAAACATAAAAAGAGAGATTAATAAATTTTTTTTAATTATATATTGCCTTGGTAATATATTTTAAATCTATTTGTTGATTGGTAACCACTAGAAGTTTGGAGATTACAGTCATCTAACGATGTTTATTGTTTCATGGGGCTTATCGTTATCTATTTGAGCCTAAGACTCATAGTCTGGATTAGGGTTTCAAGAGTCTCTATAAATACTCTTAAAATGCCTCATTTTGTATTTTTGATTAGGTAAGAATTCGAGTTTAGACATATCTGAAACTCGAGGGTCGGACAAGCCGGCAGACGGAAAAAACGTCTATAAGCAAAAACATACAATAAAATAAAACATAACGGTTCGAACTCATACAAACGCACTCTACAAAAGACGAAACCAAGCGGACCAAACCAAACGGATCTGGACAAAAATGACGGATGAAGCCAAACCCACTCTGAAGAAGAACCGTAGGTCATCGATATATCAGGACCCAATCATCCTGTGGGCAGTGCTGTATACTTTATAAACCATATTTGTCTTCTAATAAAATTTAATTTCCATCCATCTATTGAGATAGTCAACGCATTGTTGGTGAACCACCTAAATCTGTGTGTTTTATTGATCTTTGTTATGAAATCTTTCTTTTCCATCATAATTAAGCATAACTATAGTTTATTTATTTTAAAGCTCGATCTAAAGTAGGATTAGGGAACAACACAACTAGAGTACAAGATGTAAGTTGACAAGACCCTCTTTAACTTGTGGTTGAATTCATGTTCGATCTATGAAAGCATAAAACTTAGATGTGAGAAAGCTTTCTTCCAATGCCACATCACCCATCTTTAGAGCACATCGACCACTAAAATTATTGTCTCATGGTTGAAGTAGGCCTCCACCTTTGGACCACCAAGACCCACTACATAATTAATTTCCAAATCCCAAGAGATTTACTCAATGTAGATTGTAGACCCTCAACCAAACTCCCTATATTTAATGCCTCGGTCGACATCAATTCGGTAACGGTTTCTTTTATTAAATATAAAAAACCGTTTCAATTCCGTTAATTAAATGCCTTAACCGTTTCATTTATGCTCAACTAATATAAATACGAGAAGAAAATTCTTTCTGATGGACGATAACTGACTTGAGCGTCGGAGGATCCGACCTCCGGGGGAGACAAGCCTCGCCCCGACCTCGTTTATTCTTGTTTGACAGGTTACGGTTCGGGTGGAGTCGATGGTCAAAATCAATCTCCTTCAACCACTATGATACGAATTTTATGCATCACAATGTGTGTGTGTGTGTGTATATATATATATATTTGCATACTCCCCCATAAATTTATGGATTTAGGTTTTGTTTTGTAAAATTGTAGCTAATGAGTTATGAGATAGTTGAAACGGATAGATTATTTATTTATATATATGTTAAACCTAATTATTAGGGTAGCTGAATGAAATTTGTGAATAGAAAACCAAAAACTCTAAAAAATTTGGATGAATAGACGTTGAAAAACGCTGATTATAAAATCTAATTAAAATAAAATCTAATATAAACGAAGCCATAATTACCTCTTTATTGAGCTTAAGCACGACGAATTGGTCGATGGGTAAAAAATATAAGATGAATAATGTAGGATGATAAAGATCTATAATGTATACATTGCGCAACGGTACATGATCGATCAATCGATCGAGATCCATGGACGACGTCGCGACGACATGGGAGCGTGTAGGTGCACGGTAAAGGTGCCCCCACATAACCAAATGTAGCTATTTGGTAGCCACAAGCCCACAAGTAATCTTTGAGCACAAACAAAAAGGCTATACGTGTACGGCATAAGAAATTAAATAAACATTTAACCCGTACAAATTATATTTAATGTAATTCAACCATTCCCATGAGTTGCTTGTACGGTTAAACACGGGGAAATTTAAAGGAGCCTGATCGAATAGGTAAAATAGTGGAAAATTGCATTACCAAGTGGCCAAAATTAAAATTAAACTCAAGTGGTGCGTACTTTTTTACTTTAATTAAGTAAAAATTCGAGCTCAGATGAGTCTACCACTTAAGAGATCGATAAGTTGACAGACGACAGATCGTCACACATGCAACATAAATCTAGCAAAAGGTGCAAAAAACCAGGCAAACAATTAAGCAATGAAAGATGAATCAAAGTAGATCTAAAACTAATAAATTTGAAACGTAGACTACGGACGAAGTCAAGTATCATCGTGGAATAGTTCCGTTGGTAGACGATACTTCAGGTATCCCTGTGAGTAGTGAAGACGAATCTCTAAGGAATCTTTCCGTACACGGAGTCGCCGCATACACACTACCACGATCCCAGTCAATCCCGACTCCGAATGCCAGAACCCTAACATGGCAATAGATCTCCAAGACACACCAAGCGAAGCCAAACACAACTCGAGCAAAACGCACCCATAAATTATTACTAATCTAATACTCCGTATTTTTTACTCAAGACCAGTCGGGTTATAGGATATGAAGGAGCTTTGCTCGGATCCTTACATGAATTTGGTTAGTTGACCGAAGCCCATTCGAGATTTTTGTCAAACTCTCTCAGGATTTAAGCCCTTACGGGATTTATACATTAATAACCCTTTCGGGATTTGATGAAAAGCAACGTTTTTTTTTATAAGTGATACAGTGATACTTGACGTGCAAGCCTCAATTAGCAACTTGCACATCAAGTGATGCAGCTTTGTACGCAAGGTTCTAAATATCGCGTATCGGGGTCGTATCTGTTAGAAGTAAAAATGATATATCGGATTTATCGGTTTCACTAATTTTTAATTATAAATATTATATTTATACTTCAAAATGTAAAAATACACATGAAAAATTAATATTTAAATTGAAAAATTACCAAATAAACTTGACAAAATAAAAACAACTTCATTCATAAAGGCTAAAGTTACCCTATCAAAGTTGACAATTCTAAACATCCCCGATATATCGCCGAAATTGACCCGATATATCGGATCATAAAGGCTAAAGTTGCCTTATAAAAGTTGGCAATTCTAAATATCCCCGATATATCGCCGATATTGACTCGATATATGACGTTGACCGATATTTTCACCCGATATGCCGATATCGTATCGGATTCTAAATATCCCCGATATATCGTCGATATATCGGCCGATATATCCGATATTTAAAACACTGGTTGTATACCAATTGAGATATATCCAGTCTTGAATAAGGCGGCGTTGCCGAGAACCACCTAAGAAGGGCGGCGATGAGCAGCTAATACCAAGGTTGCAAGCCTTGCAACAGGCTAGGAGGAGGAACCCCTTGGACACAACTCTGCAGCCCACCGGAGAATGAAGGGGCGAGAACGTAGCTGTTTGGCGATTTATTTATTTTTTGTGATTTGTTGAGTATATATTGTGTCATTTTTCCTTTTGCGCTCTCTCTAATTTTCTATGTTGTGTCATGACGGTTAATTTGTTTGTCGATTCGTCAGCCTAGTCTCGATTACCAAATAGCAGTATGTTGTGTGATATCTCAAATCTTTCTCTTTTCAACAATAAAATAAAATAAAATACATATTTGTTGATGCATTTTTTTTAAATATACTGTATTATTTTAATAGCACTACTTTCAATACACCATGTCGAGTCTTACTAGCCTATATAGCTAGCTAATAAGAATGACATATAGTGACTAATAAGTTATAAGTTCGAATCTCCTTACTCCCTATTGTAATGACATACTCCGTAAATGCCTACTTATGTGGAAAAAAACACCATTCAAATATTCAATAGGTAACATTTATTTATTTTCCCCTAAATTCTAATAATGATTTCTTGTTCTAAAGTCATCCTCCAACCTGAACGGCACATGCAATCGTTCACATGCAGATCTATCAATATGGTTGGGTCATGGGTGAGTTGAGTTTAGGTATAGGATCACCTGAATTCGGATTCAAGTACATCCGGATCCGAAGGTTAGGTTGATGCTTTGACACTTAATTACTCGGGCTAGATAGAGGGGTGAGAGATCCTACTGAAGCCTAGCACATAAGCCGAATGAGGTACATCCATTCTAAAACTAATTGACTTTAGGAGGAGTAAACCATGCCACTAACTTACATGCTCAGACTTATTTTATTTCTATTATATTAATGTTAGACCATTTGATCTATTCACATTCTCTACTCAGATGAGTTTAAAAACAAGCTAGTTCTAAATCTGTTTCGATGATGACCATCTTAGACCCTATCCCAACCTAGTTGGAGTTGATGAACGATCCCTCAAAGTTCAGTCATCATCACCGAGCAACAATTGTTCAGTTGTTCAGTTACCCATCCAGCAGCAACTCTCACATTGTTGCGGGATTAGAGGGATTTGTGTAAATTCTCCCAAGCCACATACTCGATTAGTGATGAAGAGTTTTCTATTGATCGATCATATCTTCTGTTAATGTGCCTTGAACGACTGTTGACCGGCGACGCATCGGGGGTCCGGGGGGCGATGCGCCCCTGGCGGGGGGGCAACGCCACCCCGCCTTTACGGTATGCGATGTTTATTGTAAACGGGCCTATCGTTTGTCTATTTTGGGCTTTCATTCACTACTACAAAATTGGGCAAATAACCCATAGTATATAACTCGGGCGTGCCATACCTGGTGTATAAAGTGGTGAAATCGAAAAAATTTGATTTAAATGACCTTTATATACCGGATTGTGTAATACCTGGTGTATAAAAGAGAATTTTTTTAATCAAATAACGCAAGGAATAAACGCCCAGATTATATTTTAAAAAAAATCCCTAAATCCGGGTTATTTCTAATGTGAAGATAGAAAAGAAAACCGTGCTCGGCCATTTCTCCTCCGCCTCTTCTCAATCGTCAATCAGCCCTTTTGCAAACCACCGGTCGCCGCTGTCTTCCTCTTCCCACTGCTCGGTGTTGGGTTCCTCTTCCCGCTGCTCGGCGTTCGTAACCTCAACTCGGTCTCGCCGTTGGCTTCCTCTTCCAGTCACTCGTCGTTCGCAGCCTCATCCCGATCTTTCTCGAACCTCTGATCGAGTGGTTTGTTGCTGCCTCTATTGCTCATCTCGGTCTTTTGCTGCCTCTATTGCCACTGTTGCTACCGTCATCGGCTTTGATCTCTCTGAAATTGTTGCGGCCACGACAACCTGCAGCACGCGCCCCACTGTTGATGCTTCAATTGAACCATCAAGAATACAAAATGTGTGTTTTTTTAATGCTTTTCTTACTCCATTGTATTCAACTTTAGTTGAAATTTTGGCTAATTTGGGATTACTTTGTGTTGAAATTTGTGAATTTGTGTTGATGTAAGTTTATTCATGGTTTGATTGTGATGAGTTCGGATATTAGGGTTAGCCTTGATCTCTGTAGATATTGGTGAATTTGTGGTGAAATTATGATTGATTAGGGTTATATGTGTTGATGTGCTTTGATTGCGATGGGTTTAGATTTTAGGGTTAGCCTTGATCTCCCAAGGTTAGATGCTCTTTTATATATTTAATCGAATGAGTTTAATTGTTGCTAAACCTAGGAAAGGTTTTGGTTCTTTAATTGTAATTGGTGCAAATAAAAGACAGAAACATTTTTTAATTAAAATTTCAAGTGCAATATGTGTTGTTTTTGCTCTTGTAGTAAGCTCAGGAGCAGGAGTACATCAACCAATCATCTCTTGCTTCTCAGAAAGAGTCAAAGAGAAGGAAAAGGTTGGATTTGTTTGTGATTTTTACCAATAATCTCTGGGTATAATTTGAGTAGGTAAAAAAGAGGGGCATACAGCCCTTTATATTACCCAAAGCTTATATGTAAATTTGGAATTTTTATCTTTTCTCTTAACATTCTTGCACCAAAACTAAATGTGAATATAAAGGCAGTTCGTTTCTCCTCCTAATTATGTATAACTATGTAAGGCAGAGACATAAATGAACCTAATTAGAAAATATTTATAGCTATAAGGCAGAGACATACAAGAGTCTAATTAATATTTATAGTTATTTGACTATGTGAAATCTTAGAATAAGAAGAGTAACTATTAATAGAATGTGAGTGGGATGATCTTTTTATAGTCTAGTACTCTGTTAAAAGACTAATACATTAGTCTAGTACTATAGTAAAAGCACTACATCATTATCATGAACTATAGCATGCATATTCTATTTTCTTTTACTCTATACTTGTGTTTTGACAAAATTCTAGTATCTCTTTCTTAGATGTTGGTCCTTCTCCAACTGCTAAACATTCATGTAGTGCTTTCTACAGAATGAGTCTAGATGATTAAGGTAATTGAATCTCTGTGTGTAAGTCGATCTATGTTCCATGCCTTCTTTATCAACACATTTTGTTAATGAATAGATCAAAGCATGCTTTAATGTAATAGTCTGTTCATATCTAAAGAGAGTATTGATTTAGTTTTAATTAATTTAGATTTATTTGATTTGATTGACGACTTTTGTTTTCCAACAATGTATATATGATATACCTAGTTGTTGATCGAGAAATTGTGAAGCTAGATTATTTGGTTGAGTAATTTTGTTTGCACTTTGTACCAAAATTGTCACTGATTACTTGGTCTAGCAAAAATATGATCCAATCACCATGATTAAGTTCTTGATTTCTTAGCGTCTACAATATGTACTCTTGTTGTGATTGTCAATGGTGTATTATGTTAGTTAAAGTCTAATATGATTTTTTTTAATCGCATAGGATGCGCCAAACTTGCTCAATGGCTCCCAGAAAACCATGTCCCAAATTCAGCCATGTCGCTTTGGGCATGTGCGCAGAGATGTTGGTAAGAAATTTCGAACTCATAGCACTCAAGTTATTCAATTAGTTAATTTACATGATTAAGACATGTCCAGGTCTCTGCTCAGGGATATGATGATGGTAAGAAATTTAAGGAAAGTTGAATCAATCAAGTACATTGTAGTAGTCGTCGATCCTCACTCATAGCTTCATCAAAAGGTGTTTTTTCTATACTTTGTTTAATTTGTGATAAAATTTAGAACCATTTAGGTTTATGATTGACAAGTTAGTGAATTTGTGCTGAAATTGCGGTTAGTTATAGAAAAATGTGTTGATCAGGAAATTTTGATTTAGTTTCATTGATGTAAGTATGTAAAATCTGTAATGGATCTTGTTTGAGACAAAGTCAATGGATGAAAACCACATTTATACAACATAGTAAATGTAATTTCATAATTGGTGAGCATGTCATTCAACATTCTTAAAAAGGAACTCTAACATCTTGGCTATCTTAAAATGCTTCAATGAATGAAACGAAAAATTTCACGTGTAGTGTCCTCCCTAAATCCTTGATGTTTTATCTCAAATTAATTAGCTACTGATTTTCCTTTTTTTTTTGCCCAAATTCATTTCTCATATCCCTATACTACTTCAATATCATTGTTGGCAGTTGTTAATTGAGTTTGTTTTTTGTTCATCTTTTTGAGTCATTTAACAGGTTTGAAGTTTAATGCGTTCTTCTCAAGTACTCGACACTTGTGATTAATAAAATGGTAAGATAAATTTGTTTGCATCTTCTTGTGATGCTTAGTGGCTGGTGATATATATTGTGGTCTGCACTAGTAGATTTTGGTTGGTTGATATCTTTTTCCACTATTTGATGTTTGCTTGTCAAATTGTCCAAATAACTATATCTTGGATCCTAGAGATTTGAAGCCTGGAAAATGATCAAGGATAGCATAGGCATCTTCAATTGTCTGGTGCTATTGGTGATGTTGGGTCTTTGTGGTTCTAGGGAAGGTCTAACTAAGCAAGGACAGTTTAGGCTTGGTGAAGGGATCGAAAGTTATTGCCCCTTCTATGGTGAATGCACTTGCTGGCCAAAAGTATTAAAGGTAAAGCTCACTGCATTTTAGCATGTACTCTATACATATATATAATTACTCTTTTTCTCTACGTACTCATATAATGCACTTTCCCATCTTTTCTGATTAAAATCACCCCTCCCTAAAAATCCATTGTTGGGTCATGAAAGTATGTAAATTGATGTTCTTTCTCCACTAATTGTTGATGACCTCACAAGCCACTAATGTTTTTATTATTGATAGAACTATAGTGTTAGGCAAGGAATTACAATCAGATGCGTTGTACGAGTACTTCTACGATGTGGAAAGGTCTTCCAAAGAGTCACAGCGATATATAGCATGCAGGCAGATGGCATAGAAATGCTTCTTCTTCTTCTCCTTTTTTTTTGGTAACAGATGAGATAGAAATGCTTGAAGATAGAGATGTCTTGTGATTTCCTTGTTATCTAGGAACATGCTGTCATGTTTAATGAAACAAGTGCTTTTGTATATATTTAGAAATTTATTTTGTTATATTTTTTCATATAAAAATGTGTTTCTTATACATTTTACAATTTAACCCCGAGCAAAAAATCAAAGGGATGACTGGTTTAGTCAAATGGGGCAAAATTCTCTTTTTAAAAATAAAAAATGACTTTATAACCCGGATCTCCAAGACCTGGGTTATAATTATGGACTATATAACCCGGACAATCAATAAATTCAGAAAATCTATTTAACACACGAAATAACCCGGGTACTCAACCTTCGGGTTATATTGTTACACCAAATAACCCGGATGCATCGGTGTATAATGTGAGTGGATAATCGGATTACCCGGATAAAATAACCCGGATATAGGATCCGGGTTATATAGTGTACTGAGAATATAACCCGCTGACCATTAACCCGGACCATATCCGGGTTATAAAGGGTCAAATATCCGGGTTATTTTCCCTTTTCTGTAGTAGTGATTCCATTGTCTGTTTAGGGTTCCATGAGTTTCTTCATATACTCATGGAACGCCGACCCCTGTAACCTAACCTGTTTCGCTTCCTCTAATAAGAAAACTGGTTCTCTGTCCGTGGACGTAGGCAACACACCGTTGCTGAACCACGTAAATCTCTGTTTTGTTCTTCGCTTTATCATTCTCGTTATAACATCTTCTTGGCATCAAAGACACTAGCATTGCGTAATTCTTAAAAATACCATAAAATATTATCATTTAAATATATTATATATATTCAATCTCAAAATATTAATTTTTACTCAAGGTAGACGATATTTAGAGGTAGACATCTCCGATATCCCAAACCAATAAAGTGCTCCTTTAGAGATTAATCGGACGACACATCCAAAGATAAAACACAATCTCTTTGAAGAGCTTCCATTATTCTTATAAGGACCACAAACTACAAAACGAATGGAGATGTCGACAACATTTCTTTAATTCAATTTGTTCATTTATTTACAAATATATATACAGAGAGTATAGATCTACTGTTCACAAGCCTTAGAGAGTATGGATCTATTATTCACAAGCCTTAAACCCAAGTGGGTCTCGCACACTTTGTGTAGAAACTGGTCAGACGCTCCAAAAGATGGCGTGTGCTCCCTGCTCGCCTTCGTTCTCACCGTCTCCTCATATCCCACTCATTTGTTATAGGATTGATTAGACGGAACGGAGGAATAAAGAGGCCCCGTTGGGTTTATGTGTTGTTTGAGTCTCCCGTATGTGGGCCCGCACACACGACCTCCCTCCAGCTTGTCTTAGCCACACCGGGCCCAGCCGACTTTAACAAAGTTTAAATTTTTTATATCTAGTTATACACTATTACATGTTAAGAATACAACAAGGTAAATATTCACTCGATATTTATTTATTGTGTTTTATATTCTTATTTTGCTAGTTTTTTCTTCTTCGGCTATTTCATTTATTTATGATATTTCCTTTTTTTAATGGAGAAAAAATAACAGAGTTTTATTATAAATCAAATTCATGTTATCTTAAAATAACATCATTTATAATTATTACATTACATAGAGATCATTATACTACTTTAATCTAAAATGACACCGTGTATATATATATATATATATAATCGTGCTCACCCGCAAAGAGATTTATGGCTTCGTCCCTGTCCGTGAGTCTGTGGTTGATTTACGTTTGATAGAATAATGTGTTATAATAAAAACATCTAATAGTAGTAGCAGCAGTAGTAATAGTAATTAATAACGATTTTTTATCATATGCCCTTGATCCTAAATTTAGAATTTTTTAAAATTTTTTAATTAGTTTAGCCTTTTTTTAATTAGATTCTTAGGATCACTTGCCTTTTTTGTAGGAAATTTTTTCTCCATTAAAAATCGTTGTGTGCTTTGCTATCGATTAGGCATCCTTTTGTTTTCCATTTCGGAGCCTTGTTCTACTTGCTCCAGGGTATTTAAGGGAGACATTTTTGGAGATCATGTTGTGTCGTGTGCTGGTATTGTGGGGATTAAACATCGCCATAATGTTGTTCGTGACACTTTGGTGAATGTCTGTTTTCGTTCTGGGATCTCAGCTGGTAAAGAGGTTGATATTGGCCTGCATGGGGGAGACGGGAAACCCCTCCATCTTGCGGACATGCTTCTTTATGCGTGGGATGAAGGGTTGGATGTTTGTGTTGATTTGACAGGGTCATCCCCTTTGACACAATCTGGGATGGTTGATTTTGTTCCAGGACAGGTGGTGGTCGAGGTGGCTGGTCGAAAGCGGATCAATTATCAAGATAAGTGTAAAGCCATTGGTTATGGGTTCTTACTTTTTTCTTTTTTCTGCATTAGGGGAACTTGAGGCAAACGCTATAGCCCTTCTAAAGAGGATCCAGAAATTTACTCAAGCTCACAATATAGGGACTCATAATGCAACTCATATTTTCACTAGGGTTGGGTTTTCTATTGCTAAAGGAGTAGGGCTCCGGATTGCCTCTCGGCTCCCCACTAATTCTTTGTAAACTCCCATAAAAATAAGTATGAGAAGGTTTGTGGAGACAATGGATATCACTTCCTGCCGTTTTCCTTCTCTACTATTGGTGACTTAGGGGATGAGGCAATGGGACTTCTCAAGCGGATATGTGGGGTTGCTAGGGGACTACCTGTGTATAGGAGGGATACTTGTCATGTTTTGACTAGAGTTGCATTTAGCATTCAGAACGGTTGCGAAGCTCAGCTTGTTAGCCGGCTCCCATCCAATTTTATGTGCACGGCGGCTGGGTATGGTTTCATACCCTTCTCCTTCTCTTCGTTGGGAGAGTTAGATACGGATGCGGTTGCTTTGCTGAAGCGGATTCAGAAATTCTCCGTATCTCATGATACTGGGGCTCGTGTTGCCGCTTATATTTTCACTAGACTCGATTTTATTATCGCTAAGGGAGTGGGTGCCCAGATAGTATCTCGGCTACCCACTAATTTCTTGTAAATAATAATAATAATAATAATAATATCAACCAAGTGTTTTGTAGATTTTCTTTGACAAGCCTTTTTTTTTCTTAAAACTCATTATAATAAATCAGGCAATGTCAATTTTATGTGAGCTGTTTTTTGTTTTAAAAATTGAAGGAATGGGTGAAAATGGGTAAATAGGAGAGCAAGTGAAATTGAATTATGAAACAGAAAAGACATAAGAAACGGAAATGTTGACAATTTCCGAAGCAAGCGAGAGTGAGTGAGTGAGCGCACAGCGCACCGCATCGCACATGCTTTGCCCTCTCTCTCTCTCTCTCTCTCTCTCTCTCTCTCTCTCTCTCTCTCTCTCTCTCTTCATAACTGGATAGTGACGTCACATAGCCTTCTGCCACCCACCACCCCCTTTGCCCCCACCACCACCACCACTTCCTCCTCCCCAATTACAATTATACATTCCATAGTAGTTTGTAAATCCCAATTTAATTAATGTTTTTAATATTAATTGACTTCATTATTTTACTATTTCAACTAACATTTTGGTTTTAGATTCTAGTAATTCAATTCATAGAATTATTAATTCAAAATACATATCAACTTATTTTTCGATATAAACTGATTTTTCAGTATGTATTTTAAAAAGCTAAAAACTATATAAAGTTAAAATACATATTCAAAAGTCAAATGACAAGTATTTGTAGGGAGCATCAAATAACTTAGGTCAACCAAAATAGTCAAATATGCAAGACCCATCAACTTAATTTCAATTTGTATATTTATTATGTTTTTAGAAATTAGAAGCCCTAATCCAATTAGGGTTTTTTTTCACTAATTAAGGTATCATTATGATGATTGATGACATGCTACTAAAGACAAGCCCTAATCCAATTCAGGGATTATTTTTTTATATATAAATGAGGTGCAAAGTACATTTGGAATATTAATTAACAATAACTAAGACTGGGATTAGACATAAAAAAAAAAGATGGACATAAAAAAAAAACAAGCCTATCAAAGCATAAAATTAAAAACCCTAGCCTCTTTATTTAGGCCCACATTGATACTATTAAATAAAAAATAAAAATCCCCAATTTACAAATTAAGAAATACCATCAACTATGCTCCCCATCTCCCATGCCCACCAAACTGCATTTAATTATTTATCATATCCTTTTAACAGCAATAAAGCTCAACCTCATCATTTCCTTATACCCATCTCTTTAGATAACAATTTTTAATCTATTAATTAATTGATTAAATTAAACAAATCAAGAAACCCAGGTTTGTGGTTTCTGCAGAAGCTGATCTTTATCTGCATTATAAAATTAGTAACCGCCTTTAATTTAATCCTTTTCTTAAAGAACCCCTTTTTGTTTCCCCCTCCCAGACAGCTAATTAGGGCCAAACCCTAGCTAATTGCAGTAATTAGCAATGCAATTAAGCAAATTTGAGAATTGAGATTAATTAATTGATTATCAGGAAGATTTAAGGAACCAAAACCCAGATCATACAAAAAAAATTATATATATAAAAAAAAAGAACATCTTAATCTAATTATTCAGAGGAACTCACATAATCTTTAATTAATTCCTCTGAGATTTCATTTCTTGTACTCATTTTTGGGATCATTAAAGTCTCTAATCTAACTCTAATCTAATTTATTAGCTCTAAATACGCCCAAATTAAAAACATAAGATCAAACAAACAAAAATTGAAAAATAAAAAAAGAAAATAAGAAATAGAGATTAATTGATTAATCAAGAGGAAGTTGAAGACCCATATGTGCCATCACCGTTCTTGCTGTAGCCATGGCTGCCGCTGTTGCCGCTGCTGCCGTTGGTGTCGTTGGCGGCGGCGGCAGCGGCGGCGATGGTCTGATTGGTGGTGGTGTCGCCGATTCCGGGGCGGATGGAGCCGTTGGAATCCCTCTTGGTGAAGGAGTTCTTGTTGTTGTGCATCCACACCTTGAAGACGCCTCTTTCGACGCCGACGTCGGTGCAGAACTCGGCCACCATCTCCTCGCTGGCCTTCTGCATCTTCCAGCCGAGCTTCTCGGCGAATTCCTGCATCTTCTCCTTTTGATCTTGGCTGAATTTGGTGCGGAATCGCTTCCGGCCGTGGGGGCTGTGGAGGGCGTCGGAGGGAGGGAGGGCAGTGCCGTTGCCGGTGGCGGCACCGCCGCTGAGGGCGAGGAGCATGTGGGGGGCGGAGGGGTAGTAGGAGGACGAGATCGGGGGCGGGGACTGGGAATTGGGGCTCCGGCCGTTGTAGGGAGGCGGCGGCGGGTGGTGGCGGTGGTGGGGGTGGTACTCGATGACGTGGGTGGTGGGGGCGGCGGAGAGGGGCTGGGGCTGCTGGTGGGGGAGGGGGTGCAGGTGTTGGCGGGGGCTATCCTCGGATTCGCGGCGGTGGAAGTTGCGGTGGCAGCCGCAGGCGGCGCACTTGAGGGAGGTGGGATCGGAGGCGACGGCGGCGGGGGAAGGCATGAACTCGCCGCATCCGTCGAGGGCGTGGCCGCCCATGGTGGCGGCGTGGTTCTTCATGCATTCCTTGTAGGCAATTGCCGCCGGCGGAGTCACCGGCGGTGTGTGGTGGTGGTGGTGGTGGAGGTGCGGCGGCGGGTGGCGTTTGAGCACGCCGTTAGTGAAAGGCAGTGACTTTGTGGGCTGGATCCGTCCGGCAGCGGTGGCCGGGGTGGGGGTGTCCGCCTGATCGGTTTCCGGCGATTTGGGTGTGGGTAAGCTCAAGCTGGGCGGCGCCACCGTGCTGATTTCCATGGCTACCGGCAAAAATTAAGCCTAAAAAAAAACAGAAAATATAGAATAAGGGCTAATCCTTTTAATTAAGAGAGGAAAAGGGCTTTAAAGATCAGCCATGGAGATTTGAAGGAGGGTGATGGATGATTACCAGCTTCTAGCTGGATTATGATGATCAGTGATGATGATGGGGGGAGTGAGAGGGAGAGGTGAGAGTAGAAACTGTTGATAATGAAAATCTTGGTTATGTGGTGGTGCTTCTTAACAATTTCACCTTTTGGGTATTTTTGCAGGTTGTTTTTTTTTTTTTTTTAATTTTAATTTAATTTCTGTTGGGTTGGAGGGGTTAGGTTTTAACTAGGGTTAAGTTAATCAGGGTTGATTTTTTTTACTGGCCAATTTTGGTTGGCAAGTGAAATACTGAAATTTGGAGGTTGGGGGAGTAATAAATGATAAGGTTTTTCTCTGGGCAAAAAATGACAAGGGTATGTAACTATTAGGAAACTATTGTTATTTGTTTAGTTGGGTCAATTTTATATTATTTAATGGGCTAAGGAAGAATTGAATTTTTTTTTTGGTTGCTCTTGATGGGCTAATGAAGTTAGTTCAACAAATTGCCATATGATGGGTTTCTCAATTCAACAAAAAGTTTTGTTGACATACACTCTTAATACATAAATTAAAAAAGTTTGATTAAGAAAAATTCTCGAGATCTTAGAAAAACTTATTAAAAAATTATTTATGTCTTTGATAAGAAAATTATTTATCACCCTTTCTCTTCATTATTGGCACAATCAATATCTCACGGTTAGCATTATATTATTTATACATGTACAGTTACCATTGTACCCTCGGGTTTTCACCCATTGATATATATACAGGAGTAGGCATCTGAGATCCGTTAAGGACTCAGTTCTCCAAACACTAACATGGTATCAAGCCTTTATGTGAAACCCTAATTTTTTGTTTCACACCTAACGATCCACGCCGCCGCAGCCCTAGCCGCCGCCACGCCCTAGCCGCCGCCGCCAGCCAGCCGCCGCCGCCCCCCTTGCTGCCGCCGCCTCCTCCCCTTGCCACCGCCGCCGCCGCTCCCTGCAGCCGCCGTCGCCGCCCCCTGTCCCTCCTTTCCCCCTTCCACCGCAATTTCCCACCCCTTCTCGATGTCTACCGACGAGATTATCAACCCAATCAACCCTAACCCTATTCCACCCAACCCTAACCCTCCACCACCACCACAAAACCTCTTTCACTCCGTTCAATCCGTCACCAACATCAAAAATCAAATTCCCCTAACCCTAGATCTTAAAAAGGTCCAATACCACACATGGGCGGAGCTCTTCCAAACCGCCTGTAAGGCTCACGACGTCATCACCCACATCGACGGCTCTGATCGTCCGACTGATGTCCCCGAGCCCCTCTGGAACCGCCTTGACTCCATCGTTCTTGGATGGATCTATGCCACCATCTCTGAGGACGTCCTGATTACCGTCCTCCAACCAAACTCTACCGCCCGTGATGTCTGGCTCCGCATAAAGGGCCTCTTCCATGACAATCAATCCGCTAGGGCAGCGGATCTTGAGGGCAAGTTCATCAACACCCGTCAGGAAAGCTTCTCCACCGTCTCTGACTACTGCCTCGCCATCAAAGCCATCGCTGATCAACTAGGCGATGTTGGGCACAAAGTTAGCGAAGAACGCCTTGTTCTTCAACTTATCAACGGCCTTTCCACCAAATTTGATGTCGTCGGTGGCATGATTAGCAACACATCGCCACTTCCGACCTTCATGGTGGCTCGTAGCATGCTCTCCAGGGAGGAGAGCCGTCAGGGACGCCCGCAGGGCCCTTCCCATGTTCTTGTTTCCTCCAAGGATTTCATAGCCCCGGACCCCCTTCCCAACACCCAACCCAGACAACCCCAACAGCGCGGAGGACACGACAGAGGCGGCAACAGCAACGGCCATCGCGGTCGCGGTCGCGGCCGCAACAACATGCAGCGGCCGCCGCCAGGGCAGTGGTACCAGCAGCAGCAGTGGTCCCCCGCTCCGCCGCCCTGCCCTTATCCGACGTGGGCGGGATACCCCCCGCCAGAGTTGGCCTACACGCAGCGTCCGCCACAGCAGCGGACCCCATCCCCGGCGATGTACGCTTCACAGCAACCTCCAGCGCACCCCATGCACACCAACCTCTCCGCCGCTTTCTCCACCATGGGACTTTAGCAGCCGAACGACAATTGGTACATGGATACCGGGGCCTCCTCTCACATGACGAACGCACCAGGTAACCTACAAACTGTTTTTAATTCGAGCACTTTACCGTCTGTTTATGTCGGAAACGGCGAGTCTCTTAAAATTGTCGGTTCGGGTCACACAACCCTTCCCAATGCCCCACCCCTACGCCTCAACAAAGTCCTGTTTGCCCCTGACCTTGTTAAAAACCTCATTTTTGTTCGTCAATTTACCGTCGATAATCACGTGGCTGTCCAATTTGACCCGTTTGGTTTTCTTGTGAAGGATCTTCGTACGGGGACCCCAATCGTACGGCGACCTCTACCCCATCACCAAAGCTCGCCCACAGTCTCCCACCTCCCCCACCGCCTTCGTCGCCCATCGTTCTGACTTGTGGCACGCCCGTCTTGGCCATCCCGGCGACCACGTCCTCCAATGTCTCCGCACTAGTCATTTAATTTCTTGTAATAAAGCTTCTGGCATTTGCAATTCCTGTGAAATCGCCAAGAGCAAGCGTCTCCCTTTTAGCATTTCTCATTCCAGTACTTTTGCACCTTTTGATCTTTTGCATTGTGATTTGTGGACATCTCCTATTTCAAGTGCTAGTGGTTTTCGATACTATTTGGTTGTCCTTGATGATTTCACCAATTTTGTTTGGGTTTTCCCCCTACGTCACAAATCGGAAACACAGAGTCACATTGTCAATTTTCACACATTTGTCCGCACTCAATTCACTTTGCCCATCAAGGCTATTCAGTGCGACATGGGAGGAGAGTTCGATAACAATTTTGTTCGCTCCTTTTGTCAACAAAATGGGATATCACTCCGCTTCTCATGCCCCCAAACCTCTCCACAAAATGGCAAAGCGGAACGCATTCTCCGCACCCTCAATGACAAAACCAGAACCCTCCTACATCACGCCTCTCTCCCACTCCCCTTTTGGGTTGAGGCGCTTCACATGGCCACCTATCTCCACAATATACTTCCATCCAAAGCCATTGGCAACTCCATCCCAACCTTGGCACTCTACAAGCGCTATCCCTCTTACGATCACATTAGAGTGTTTGGATGTCTCTGTTTTCCCAACATGAGTGCCACCGCCCCTCACAAGCTATCCCCACGATCCACTAAATGTGTCTTCTTGGGCATCTCCCCACACCATCGAGGCTACCGTTGTCTTCGCTTGGATACAAATCGGGTTGTCACTTCGCGCCATGTGATTTTCGACGAACAGACCTTCCCCTTCGCCACACCACCCACCCCTGCTGTCCCCAACCCACCCACACCACCCAATTCCGACGAATTCCCACCCCTCCTATGCCACCTATTCCAACAAGCATCATCCGGAACCAACCCCCCGCCCAAAACCCCCACCCAAATCGATTGGCGGCGGGCACACCCCCCCTGGCAGCGGCCGTCGCACCCCGCCGCACCCCCCCCATCGATTGGCGGCGGGCGCCGCAACACCTGCGGCGGGCACACCCCCCCCGGCAGCGGCCGCCGCACCCCCCCGCCCCCCTCTTTCCCCCTCAGCAGGCAACCCCTCTTACCCACCAACCTCCGATTGCACCCCCCGCCCATTCCATGAAGACCCGGTCGCAGTCCGGCATCTTCAAACCCAACCCCAAATACAACCTTCTCACTCCGTCTCCCGACATATCTCCTCTCCCCAAATCACCCCACAAGGCCTTACAGGACCCGAACTGGCAAGCCGCCATGATGGATGAGTTTAGTGCTCTTATTAAAAATGGCACGTGGAACCTCGTTTCAAGGCCTCGGGACACTAATATCATTAACTGCATGTGGTTGTTCAAGCATAAGTACAGGTCAGACGGAACTCTAGAGCGACACAAGGCTCGGCTAGTGGTCAACGGCAAGTCACAGGAGGTTGGGGTTGACTGTGATGAGACTTTCAGCCCGGTCGTCAAACCGGCTACCATCCGCATAGTTCTGAGCATCGCCCTTACTAAGGATTGGCCTATCCATCAGCTTGACGTCAAGAATGCCTTCCTTCACGGCAACCTTCAGGAGACTGTGTATATGCATCAGCCGCCAGGCTTCTATGATCGCACCCGCCCATCTCACGTCTGCCTTCTCCGGAAGTCTCTCTATGGGTTGAAACAGGCGCCTCGCGCCTGGTATCAGCGGTTCGCCACGTACCTCACTGGCATTGGATTTCAGGGCAGTCAGTCTGATCACTCCCTTTTTGTGTTCCACTCAGGGTCTGACACTGCCTATCTTCTCCTGTACGTTGACGACATCGTGCTCACCGCTTCCTCTACATCGCTCCTGTCCAGGCTGATGGCCCTGCTACGATCAGAGTTCGCCATGACTGACCTCGGTTCCCTGAGCTACTTCCTTGGGGTCTCTGTGTCACGCACTCCTACTACCCTGTTCCTTCATCAGCAGAAGTACGCTCTTGAGATCGTCGACAAAGCCGGCATGACGTCTTGCAAACCCGCCACCACCCCTGTCGACTGCAAGTCCAAGCTCGACGCTGCCTCCAGTCCTAAGGTTGAGGATCCTACAGCCTACCGCAGTCTGGCCGGTGCTCTCCAGTATTTGACATTCACCAGACCGGACATTGCCTTCGCCGTACAGCAGATCTGCTTATACATGCATGATCCCCGCGAGCACCATCTTCAGGCGCTCAAGAGGATAATCAGGTACATCAAGGGCACCTCTGACATGGGTTTACATCTCGCTCGCAGCAGGTTTGACTCCCTCACCGCCTATTCTGACGTTGACTGGGCGGGTTGTCCTGAAACTCGACGCTCTACATCTGGTTTCGCGGTGTACCTGGGCGACAATCTGGTCTCGTGGTCCTCCAAGCGTCAGGCCACCATCTCCCGCTCGAGTGCCGAGGCTGAGTATCGTGGTGTTGCCAACGCCGTCGCTGAGACCTGCTGGCTCCGCAACCTTCTCTGCGAACTCCGGGTTCCCCTTCGATCGGCTACACTGGTCTACTGCGACAATGTCTCCGCTGTTTACCTGTCGTCGAACCCAGTTCAGCACCAACGGACGAAGCATATCGAAATTGACATCCATTTCGTCAGAGAGAAGGTCGCCCTAGGCCAGGTCCGAGTTCTTCATGTCCCTTCTGCACATCAGTATGCGGACATTTTCACAAAAAGCTTACCTACTCCTCTTTTTACTTCTTTTCGTTCCAGTCTTGCTATTCGCTCACCTCTAGCTGCGACTGAGGGAGGATGTTAGCATTATATTATTTATACATGTACAGTTACCATTGTACCCTCGGGTTTTCACCCATTGATATATATACAGGAGTAGGCCTCTGAGATCCGTTAAGGACTCAGTTCTCCAAACACTTACACTCACCAAACGCAAAATTGTCCTACTAATTCCGACTCTGACTCTCGAATTTGGTGCTCACAGACCACAACACTCATCAATGGTAAGGAGTAGGGGGGTAATGGGAGGTCCCGGGTTCGATACTTGTCTCCGTCCTTTCTCTTGGTGAAATAATCAAGGTTCAACTTATTCAATGGTAAGTCGTCTCCGGACTGGCCACTTCTGGGTTTGCCATACGTGATGGCGAGGGTGTTGTCCTTTCTCGCAGAGTGCAAGGCCTTGGTTCGATTTCTGCGTTACAAGCGGAGTGTTTTGGTCTCCTAGGTGGGTTACGAGATGATACTAGGATGGGTCTCTCGCGTCTGGATGTGGAGGGGGGTTGTTTAACGGTGATCAATACACTTACTAGGATTTAGACGGGTCCGTGATAAATCGAGATGATGATTTCGGATGCCCTCAATGGTAAGATGATACTAGGGTAAGGAGTAGGGGGGTAATGGGAGGTCCCGAGTTCGATCCTTGTCTCCGTCCTTTCTCTTGGTGAAATAATCAAGGTTCAACTTACTCAATGGTAAGTCACCTCCGGACTGGCCGCTTCTGGGTTTGCCATACGTGATGGCGAGGGTGTTGTCCTTTCTCGTAGAGCGCAAGGCCTTGGTTCGATTTCTGCGTTACAAGCGGAGTGTTTTGGTCTCCTAGGTGGGTTACGAGATGATACTAGGATGGGTCTCTCGCGTCTAGATGTGGAGGGGGGTTGTTTAATGGTGATCAATACCCTTACTGGGATTTAGACGGGTCCGTGATAAATCGAGACGATGATGATTTCAGATGCCCTCGAGTTATGCAGCTCTTTCGACAATGTCTCCTTTGACAATGCCTTGGAAAACAGCCCCCATTAATTAACAAGGATATGACATCATAAATAGACCACCCAACGCAAAAGGCATCATGCCCACTAGAGCGCGTATCGCGAGCCATACACCTAGCAAGATCATGACCAAACTCGCTCCCCTGAAAAGGCATCCTGCACACTACAGCGTGCATCGCGAGTCATACACCTAGCAAGATCATGACCAAACTCGCTCCCCTGAATAGGGTAATATGTGAACATCGCGATCAGTATCCTAACATTTGTAAGCACATCCTCATAACAATTAGGGCCTGCAAACCTCTCGTCCCTTAGGGCAAAGGCAAGCAGCTCATTGGCCAAGCATCTCTCCGCTAACACAGCCACTTGTAAGTAACCAACCTTCTGGAATGAGGACATCCGTTACACGTGTCCCCAGTTAGTCCACGAGGTCACCAGCCAACTGCTCGCTTAGCCTCCCTATAAATATGCTCTTGAGCCTTCAAGGAGAAAGATCTGATTCAAGAGAGAAGAAGAAGAGTTTTGCAGTTCTCCTTGACTTAAAACCCTTGGAGTGGAGTTCTTAAAGTCTTTGATCGGAGAAGAACGCATCTGGAGTAAGAAATTCATCTGAAACACTTCCTCTAAAGACGACGATTGAACAGTAATTATCTGATCGCGAGCCAAAGGCGTCGCGAGGATTACTTGGACTAACAACGCACTCACTAATTATCACTCGTCCTAATCAAACTTGCAGGTAATTAAGGACATCCGTCGCCACCTTGAGGTAATAAGTATATGTGAAATTCCAGGATCGCGTCATCCTTCTCTCACACTTTCGTGGAAGGGAACCAGGTAGCTGAAAAGCTAGTGCACATCGGACTTGTGACGACTATGATGGATGAGCGCTCCCCAGCAGAGATCGATCATTTCGTCCGTCAAGACGCTCTTGGGCGTTGGTTCAACCGAGGTTGACGTCTATCCCCAAATCATTGTCTTGTATTAAAAAAAAAGAATTATCTATTGGTGTTGGCTTCATTATTCGTAACCACCAAGGAATAATGGTTAATTGTGGAGGTGCGCAACTCCAACACTACTCTACACCACTTATGACAAAAGCATTGGGTGTCAAATTGGGAATCTCAAGGGCAAAGGAGCTTGGCTTCTCCAAAATTCAAGTGGAAGATGTTGGGATAAAAAGATAGGGAGAACACACGAGAAACTTCGATCAGGTTGTATGAAAACGGGAGTCATATCGGGTTTATATTTTGTTTTTGTCGGAATTCATCCTTCTAACACAAAAGCTTAAGTCATTATGTAAGGGTTTTTCACTTCCTTATATGTTGTATTGTTATACCACCCCCAATCAATGTAGGATGTCTATCTTTTTATCCCAACAGAAGATATATAATATCGATCTTGATTGTGATCAATGACCTCAAAGGTTATTGGTTATGCCCATGGAAAATCAAAATTCTAATCGAGAATATCCTTCTATTTCTACAATCTTTTGAGGTGGTAAGCTTCACATACAACTTCTGGAAAATCAATAAGTATGTCGATTGCATTGTGTGACTCTTTCTCACAGATGTCACTCCAATTCTTAGCGTATATGAGTCTTTGCAGTTCACATTCTCATTCGTAAATATGCTATTGAATGGTGATTTAGCTGAAGCTGTATAAAAAAAAAATTGAAAAGAGTGATCGAGCAAGTATTATTGGTGGATATAGTGTACAGTACTTATGTACGTAGTGACGCAAAATCTTCGAAAATGGCAACGATGAAATTAAATGACCGGCAGTTTTCACATTAAATAATTATATATATAGATCGAGAAACCCATCTCGAATAAAAAAAAAAACCATTTCACTTTCACATATATGGGTCCATCAAAGATACGTGATTGTTCGATCAAGGAGTATTGATTTGAAAGTTTATATTCGTCAAGTTGCTGCTGAACCAATTCTCGTCACCAGTTAGTCCCGTAATTAACATGTTTAATTACCATCCAAACCTTGAATACCAAATTAATTAAAAGGGTAATGCATCTTGGCAATGCCTCGAACTAGTAGGTCTGGAAAAATAATTCTGCAAATGACTAATATGAAAATAGAAAATAGAAAACCCATCAATTTCTTGAAGGATATCTAATTAAACGAGAAACCACTTAAGGGTAGACAACATCGATACATTATAGTTACTGAAAACGACAAGGCTGATTATTTTTAAAATACATTAGCAACAATAAAAAATAGAATATTCATAAACTATCCAAAATCCTCCCGATGAATGTGGTTAACAAGATCAACAACACATATATACCAGAAAATGACGTAGAAATTAACTAGCATAACAAGGACTCTAGTGCACATCACAAGTCGAACACAAAAGAAATTAATCAGCATGGATATGGAATTGAGACACACTCCCAAAAGTTAATTTTTTTTTATTGGAAACTTGCATTAAACGAAATTCCAACAAAGACCAGATTTGCAAACAAAAGGCATTGATGTTCCTCTAATGGATTTATAATCTGTTTGTGTTATTTTTTAAAATTTTCGTAATATGATTATTAGACTCATGTCAAATTATAGGACAAACGGATGTGATATCTGTTCCATCTAGTGTATAGCACCTGATCTTAGTGTATATATCACTTAGCCACTAGAAATCAAATAAAGATTAAACTTGGAGACTGAAAAATGTAATTCATCCCGTTTTTTCTTAATATGTTGTAAAATCTCTCGATCCATATATTGGTTAGTTGTCGACGCTCGAAAATATGATTCAAGAACCTCCTAATTAAGATTAACAAGTGCAAGTGCATTAACTAGGAACAACTAGGTCGGACCCGGACTGCGAAACACCAGATTCAGTCCCTGGACCGCTCGTGACTCGTCGATACCGCACCTAGCTCCCTCTAATAGCATTACAGGGGTAGCTTTGTAGTGGACCTAGCCTATCAGTTGCAAGGCCACAATTATTCCTATATGGTTAACCTTTTTATCTAGGTTCGCCCTAGGGTGTTATGTGAACATAAGTAGCTCGGATTTGACTCGATTAAATTCGGCTCGAGCTCATTCCTTTTCTAAACAAGCCGAGCATGAACACATTTTTAAGCTCGGTTCAAAGCTCGGCTCGTTCGAATTAAGCTCAAATATCTCGAATTTTATGAAATATCTAAAATTTCATTTAAGTTATTGTATAATGAGCAAGTAGGGGTGTTATGTGAACACGAGTAGCTCGAATTCGACTCGTAATGGCTCGATAAAAACTTGAGCTTGAGCTCGTTCATTTTCTAAATAAGCCGAGTATGAGCATATTTTCAAGCTTGGCCCAAAGCTCGGCTCGTTCGATTTAAACTCGAATAGCTCGAATTTTATAGAATTTCTAAAATTTCCTTTAAGTTAATGTATAATAAGCAAGCAGAATTGTCTAAAGCTCGAAAAAAGCTCGGCTCGAGCTCGCTCATTTCCTAAACGAGCCGAATATGAGCACATTTTTAATCTCGAGTCAAAATTTTGGCTCGGCTCGAGCTCGGTCATATTCTAAATGAACTGAATATGAATCAACAATACTCGGCTTGTTCGGCTTGGATAACAACCCTATGAGCAAGTAGAACTACTTGAAACTTAAAAAAGCTCGGCTCGAGCTCATTTCTTAAACGAGCCGAGTATGAGCACATTTTTAAGCTCAAGTAACAATTTAGGCTCGGCTCGAGCTCGTTCATATTGTAAATGAACGGAATATGAACAAGCAATACTCGGCTCGTTCGGCTCAAATAACAACCCTAGTTTGCCCCAAGCAGTGACGGGCAGGAGTCTCTGAAAGTTGAGGTGAACACACTTTAAATCTCAAGCCCTAAAACCTAACAAGTAATAAAATTTCAACTCAAAATATAAGTAATACGGAGTATAAAAGATTTGGGTAAACCAATATTAAAACAATGTACATAATTAATAAAAGATTTGGGTAAACCAAAAATAATTTGAACTCGAAATATAATTAATAAAAGATTTGGGTAAAAGATTGTAAATTAAATGGTAGAAAATGTAAATCAATGTTCATCTTCTTCATATTCCAGCAACATGCTCAAATGGATCTAGGCATCTCCTCCCTCGATCTCTCTCCTGATCTTAGTCAATCTCTCAATCACTCCTCGTACAATCTATGTATCTCTAATATTATATATATATATATAGGGTCGCGCTCCGGTAAAAACCAAAATTGCGGTAGAAACCCGTGAGGACCGGCTTTTTAGCTCGGTTCACTTGCTTTATAGGCCGGTTATGAATAGAAACGACCTAAAAAGTCACAAATTTTAGCCCGGTTCTGAATAAAATCGAGCTATAAAGTCACTATATAATTTTAAAACATTAGCTTTTTAGCACGATTTTTCGGTTTGACCGAACTATAAAGTCATATGTTATTTTAAAATTGGAGTTTTTAGCACGGATTTTAGGTTGAACCGAGTTGTAAAGTCACCGTGTGATTGAGGTTTTTAGCACGGGTTTCAAAAAAACCGAGATATAAAGTAGTCCTCATGGGTTTTTACCACAATTTGAGGTTTTCACCGGAGTCAATCCCTATATATATATATATATATATATATATATATATCACTCTCACAATAATTTCTAAATCAAAATATATTTCACTCTTCTAGGCCGGAACCGTAGCCAAGTGGCTAAGGCATGAGTCTGCTCCACTCCTCTTTGTCCTGCACAAGGCTATTGAGATTTCCCCACCTAGGATCCCCAAGAAAATAGCAAAATATAATGGAAAGATCAGATTGTTACAGAAGACCAGATCGAGGGAAGGAATCCACTTTAGAATTGATTTCACGCGTCGACATGCTTCTACCTTTCATTTCTTTTCCTCGACTGAAATCCAACAAAAAAGAAATCCAGGTGCATACTAATAATGTGCTACTAAAAATAGATAGTTTTAGTATCTTGTTATCTAACTCTCGTTACTATGCTTTAACGACACCGTAGTGGCAGTTTTAAAGATAGGATAACGAGGCATAGAAGCTTTCTGCACAAAGCAGACCAGCACTTTTGATTCATTAATAGCCGTTACATGGGAAGTACTTCCAATAGGAAGCTTACACATGGACAACTTTCAGCCACACAAGTAAACACAACATTACAAAGTTCACTAACAACATATTAATTTAACAAAAGACATAGAACTTAATTAAACATAACAAAGAAAACCAAACAAAGATAGTTAGCATAGATAGGAGTCTATCTCCAGTAAGCACCGGAGTAGATCTCCACTAAAAAAAGACAAAGAACACCAGACATAGACTCCAGGGTGTAGCGCGCATAGGCGACCGCCACAACCTTCAACCTTCGTGATTCTACCTATATATATGCGCACGATTTGAATTGGGCTTTGTCATATCGGTGGAGCTCGGAAATTGCAAGGTCATAGGAGGAGAAGGGCGAGGAGATAAGAGTGATCGATCGAGATTGACTCGTAGTCCAAGGTAGAGGTAGCTATATATGGGAGCTGTTTTTGAGATGCGAGAGTGGACGGAAAGTCAAGATTTTGTGCGAGGGAGGGGTGTCTCCATGATATATGTGATATATACGAGATGCATATTAATGCCTAGATGTATTGCAATGCTAGATTATTAGATACTCCGTAATACTCAAATGTATTGCAATGTTAGATACATTAGTCAATGTCCAAATGTATTGCAATGCTTGGTGGTTTGGGGCTTCAATTCTGGTGTTGGGTGGTCTCTTCTCCCCTACCTTTCTCGCCTTCTCGGATTCGCAGTTCTACTTGCCTCACTTCGGATTGGGCGGTAGGTTGTCTGCATCTGGTGCTTCCGACGGGGTGGCCTTCGGTGCCGCCGTGCCGGCTGTCGTCGGCTGTGCTGTTGCTACCTTCATCGTCTTTGTCCTTCTCTTGGCCTGTTGCTCGACTCCCCTTGTTGAGTATTGATTTGGCGGGGTGCGGTTCCGATGCCATCTTCTTCCAGTGGGCTTGCCCGCGCCGGTGCCGATGACCGCTTCTCCTGCGGCTTCGTCCTTCCTTTCGGTCATCTCCAGCGTTTCCTGCTCCTCGGGTCTCCCTTCGCCTGTTGTGTACCGCCGGTTGTTTGGCTTGGGCCCTGTTGGTGTGTGCTTTGCGCCCAAGGAAATTTCTTGGGCCCAAAGGCAGCCCGATAACTTTAAATAAAAGTTACAAAATAAAAAAATGCGGAAAAATTAAATTAATAAATTAATAGTATGTATATAAATATATTTATATATACACTCCATAATATTTTACTCATATTTCTTCATTTATATGAGTATTTAGATAATTTCCTAGTTGTCATTGTTATTTACTCATATTTCTTCATTTGCGTTTGGCGTGACTGGTCTTCTTCTTTGGTGGATGGGGTTCTGGCTGTTCGGGGTCGGGTCAAGCTGGGGTCGTGGTAGTGTGTATCGAGGCGTCTCCTTTTCCCGAAAGACTGTTTCCTTGGAGGTTCGTCTTCACTACCCACAGGTGTCTCCTGATGTATCGCTGGTAGGCGGTGCTACTACTGGCCAAGCACTATCCATGGATAGTGCTTGGCTTTGTTCGTCGTCTACGTCCTCATCTCTTTCGGTTTAGTTGCGCTTCATTTCGCTTTATAGAGCTCATTTGCTTGTATTTTGCACCTTCATTGTATTTCTGCTTATTTATGACGGTTTTCCGTCTTCCGACTTGTCGGCCTTCGAGGTCCAGGTTTGTCTGGCCTCAAATTTTTACCTTATCAAAAAAAATATCAGTGTATATGTGTATGCATTACAGTGTATATGTATATATATGCAGCGTATATCGCATACTATATATAATATAGTATTACAATGTATAATGTATATAGCATACTATATACATTATAGTGTGTGTATATATACTATATACACATTAATCTAATACTATATATATAATGTATATAGCATACTATAAACATTATAGTGTATGTATATATACTATATACACATTAATCTAATAATATATACTACGTATATAGCATACTATATTATGCATTACAGTGTATGTATATATACTATATACAAATGAATCTAATACTATATATACACACACGCAATAATACATATATTATATAACATACTATATATAGTATTACATTATTATATACATATGCGGAACGGGATGGGATTGGAACGAGTCGTCCCACGTCCCATCCAGCATACTTTTTACGGGACGGGACCGGGATTTATGCACGCCCCTATTAGATACATTAGTCAATGTCCAAATGTATTGCAATCTTGGTGTATAATTTTACTTCGAAATTTTTTTAAAAAATTATATTTTAATTCATACATTTATATTTATATATCTATAAATTTTTATTATGAAAATATGTTATAAAAGTATATATAATTATAGGACTCTCTCTATCTCAAAATTTAAGTCATTTTAGTATTGTGCACAAGTTTTAATAAAATACTCACCCCTCAATCAACATCATTCCACTAATTTTTTCATTTTTTCTAATACGTACCCACTATATTTTTTAACCAATCAAAATCTTTAAAAAATAACAACACATAAATCAATACAAATAATTATAATCCCAACCTAAAAAACCTAAAATGACATATATTTTGATATAACTAAATTAGTTTAAAATGACTTAAATTTTAAGATGAAGAAAGTATTAGTTTGTAGTTTTTTTATTTTTTTTAAATCATAATTTTTTATTTTTTTTAAAAAATAAAATTATATGTCAAATAATTTTGTATTACATCGAGAACATATATTTGCATTAACATTGCGCTCAATTGACTAGGAAGATGTGTGGAGTAATTCGTTTTTGTCGAGAAATATAATATGTGGATAAGTATAATATGGTAACTTAAGTAGAAGATATGCTCGAGTAATTTCATTATGAAAATGTACGTAGAAGTTAATTGCAAAGTTCAATAAGGAATTAAATTAGGGGTGGGCGGGGTCCACACGTTAAGCACTGATTAACATGTTGCAACGTGTAGGGAGGGCTTTGCCCTTCTTTACACGTACCCCATCATTAGCCCTCTTTTTAGACTTTGACCATTGTCAAATCTTGATTTATTAGCTTATTAAATCACATTAAAAACAATTAAAAACAATTGAATAAGCTAAATAAGTAGGTGGGTTCACTACAAAAAAAAAATTATTCTTGCCACCCTTGGTAGCTTCGCAGGCATGTGCCGTGGCAATTGATACCATTTTGTCACGGGATTAGCTACGGCAAAAGTTGAATCCAAGAAAAAAACCAGAACAGTAGCAACGACAAGGATTTGCCGAAGCTATTGGGGTCGACTTTGCCACTCTTGGTAGCAACGACATAGTTTTGCCGTGGCTAATAGGGCATTTTTTGCCATGGCTAGACTTTTTCCGTCGTGATATTATAATTTTTTGGAAAAGAAAAAACAATATTACGGAGTAATAACTAAAACCCTATCACCTTGCCTCTCTCATTCACTACCTCCAACTCCCGCAGATCTACTAGTCCCCGACTCCCAGCTCCTCACTTTTCCTTCGTCTCTCCATCTCCGCCCATCGCGCCGCCACAACACAAACCTTGTTGTCATCGCTAATCGTGATTCCCCTCGGTCTCTTGATTCATCTCTGTCTCTCGATCTTACAACTGTAAGTCCCGTCTCCTATTTCTTCAATTTCCTTCGTTTGATTTAATGGGATTTGGATCCCTAATTTTGCTTTTTTCGATTCTAATGTCTTTTTTCAACTCCCACATATCTAGTCCTCGACTCTCATCTCCTCACTTTTCCTTCTCCTTTTTCGCCTCTCCATCTTCACCCTTTGCGCCGCCGCAACGCAACCCTTGTTACGTTGCATCGCTAATTGTGGTTCCCCTCGGTCTCCTAATTCATCTCCATCTCTCGATCTCACAACTGTAAGTCCCGTCTCCTATTTCTCCAATTTCCTTCATTTGATTAAATGGGATTCGGATCCCTAATTTTGCTTTTGTTTCGATTCCAATCCTTTTTGCCTGTTAGACTTTGGCAATACACTGAAACGATGCCTGCTGTTGAGAATGCGGGGTTGAGACCTTGTAAGGAGTATTCGGGATTGTAGGGCTTCCAACCTTTGAATTGTGGTTATTTAGGGTTTTGAAGCATATTGGGGGTTTGAGGCTCACGATTGTTCTTTACTTAAATCTTTGAAGGAATTCACTTTTTTTTTTCTTATTGGATTTAAATTAAAATGCTTCTTTACTTTATTTACTTGGATCAGTATGGATTATTGAGTTTATTATTGTGTATGATTTACCCGAAGACAGCCTTGCAGCTGCAAGAATAACTCACTAGAAAGTGGCACAAAGTCGCAGTTATCCGACTTAGATCGTCGAGTCAACAATGATGATAAGAGGGTACTCCTTGATCCGTTGTTTTTTAATTACAAGATAATAAACATCTAGTATACAGTGGACCTGAAACTTGGCTTGGAACTCAGGAGCTTTTCTCTAAAATTAGAGAGTTGAAATGCTATGCTGTCCATTATGACAAAAATGTAACGCCTAGTGTAAGTTTTTTTTTTTTTGCTCCCTCAATTTTTTTTATGTTTTTTTTATAGAAGGCCTTTTTCCAACATGATTTCCCCTCCTCTTGGGCATTTCTTAATGTTTGATTATGCTATTTCTATGCATACAAGATTGTCGTGCTTGCAGTGTAGTTTTCTTTCTTGACATTTTGTTGGCTTGACATTTAAATTTTTTATTCCAATGAAGCTATAATATGATGGATTGATCAGTGGAATGAATGGAGCTGTTGTCCGAAGAGTTGTTACATCGTATGTAGCCTTGTCTTTAGCATAAACTATAAAGAGGATGACCATAAAAAAGGATTCAGTTTCGGTTAAAGTTATTTACTTAATCTAATTTATATTTTTGTTAGTCCTAGTAGGTTACAAGAAGTAGATACCTACAGGAATTTGCTTACTTAGTACGTCTCTTCTAACCCAAGGGATTTTCTATTTTTCTTATTCATTTGGTATTCTCCCTTCGATCTTACTTGATCTACTATCTCATTGCTTCCATTAACTTTTTCTTATGCATTAACTGATGATGACAGGAAGGTGAGTGAACAGAGAAACAAAAAAGAGCACGCTCGCCTTTGAATATCCTAGAGAGTGTTCTTGATGGAAGGTACTTTATCACTCAAGGCAATCAGATTTACTCCTGTGTTTTCATTTGTGGTAACTTAACTTAATAGTGCTCCTGGCAACTATCTGTGCTATAAATTCTGAAGTTATCTTTGCATACTTTGAAATATGTCTCATGCTTGAATTACTTGTCCTTGATCAGTTTGCTTGATCTTAACTAGGGTGTTTTTTCATAAACTTTGATTTTGATCATTGCTGAATTCTAAGGTTATACTTTCTGTTTTTTCCTTTATTCTAAAATTCAAAATCTGCTTGTTTATGTTGTGGTTATACCATTTGCTTGATGTTTTCTGGGGTGACATGGCATGTTATCCTTTTTTACCTCTGATGTCCTCTTCCTAGGCCTCGGCGCGCCCTCACAGTTGCTATAGATTCAATGTTGTCACCCGAACAACATTTGTTTTTGAGTTGGTGCTACCCAAAAATCCTTCTCTTTGAGGTTGTGCGACTATGAGCTTTGACTCTTTCATTTTTTCCCTCAAAAGAACGAATCAATTAGATACTCATCGTTCTCTAATTTACATAATGAGAATCTAAGTTTCAATGAAACTGTTTGTTATTGTGCAGCTTGCTTCCATTAGGTACTAGGACACTGATGTGTATTTTGCATGCTTTTATTTTCCATTAACTAGCTATTGATGTGTATTTCTTTTCTATGGACACTCATTCTTTTTTAATCAAATTGGCTAGCTTAGGAGGCTAACTCTTGAATCGTAGATTAGATTGTTGGATGTGTGTACTAGGGAGAGATTGAGAGGTTATAAGTTTCTGTTTCTGGTTAAAATTTGAAGTACAAGTTTCTGTTTTTGGTGGAAGCATATATGATTGGGAGTGAATTTAGTTGCATAGCTGTGCAATTAGACTTTCAGAATTGATTTTTTGCATTGGTATTCTTGTCTTACATCCTGAAGGCGTCTTTTACTTATAATGTGTTATTAGTTTATAACCAATCTTTACTACAAAAAACAACCTTTGATCTATTTCTTGAGGGAATTAGAAGATTTAAAGCTTGGAAAGAAAGTGAAACATAACAAGTTAGCTCAAAATTCTTTAGAAATTACTCTGAACTCACCACCTTGAAATGATTATATTGCTGAAAAGATTATGTCTTTCTTCTTGTATAATTACATTCTCTCTTATAGATATCTTCCCTTAATCTGTCTGTATTCATTTTTTGTTTCTTCCTATAAGAATGTCTAAATGACAGAGAAATTTACATACATATTAAGTTATCCATCAATGGATTCATTACCAATTGGGTTAATTCAGTCTAGAACAATTAAATATTCTAGAATTTATTTAAAGTTCCTCCAAGGTTCTTTATTTGTTGATCTCTTCTACTACATTTCTTCTTTCATTGCCAAGTTGTTTATTTGCTGAATGTTTTCCCTACTTGAGGTTTATCCGGCTTATTTTTTTGGTTGATTAGTTGTTGAATTCGGGTACCAAACTTGTGAATATTATTATGGTGCTCCACCGATTGAAAGAAAGATCTTATGCTTCCACTTAAGTTAATAATGACTTGGATTGTGCAAACTAGTTAGTTGCTTTTCAAGTTTTTTTAATAGGTTCAAGCCTTATACTCATAAGATTAACAATTTATTGCAGAGACTGTCAAGGTTGGAGGAGGGAAGAAAAGAATTGTGTGGAGAAAAATTCAGAAGCTTGAAGAGGAAGTTGCGTTGCTTGATGCCTGATCAGGAGGTATAATTTGCTTCTGTTGTTCGTAGGTTAATGTTGCAGAATATCATAAGTTAAGGCTTGATTTGCCTTTGCTGGAGAAGAAAATGATGTCAGAGATATAACAAGGCCAGCAAGAGTAATAAATTTATATAATTATAAGTTTAAGGCTTGATTTGGCTTCTGTATGGACACTTGCTGCTGTTTGTAGGCTTGATTAGGTAAATTTTTATAATTAATGTAAATTTATATTATTATGTATATTTAAATTTGTATTTATTAATAAATTTTTTATTAATTTTATTAATAGGCAAATTGTATGTGTACTGTTTTTTTTTAAAATATGGGACTTTTTAGCATGGGTCTGAAGAATCCGGGCTAAAAAGCAGCTTTTTTTTTTATTTTCCATAAATAACTTAGCTACGGAAACTTACCGTGGCAAATGTGTCGCTTCGCCGTCGCTTAGCCGTCGCTAGATTAGTAGCTACGGCTAACTGCCGTAACTACTATCATTTTGCCACCCCAGACTTGGCCACCCCTTGTTTGCCGTGGCTACTCCCGTGGCTAAATAGGTTTTGCCACCCCAGAATGGCTTTTTGCCACGGAAATTTGCCGATGCTAATTTTTTTTTTAGTGGTTATATGAAAGCTATAATTCGACTTGTACTCGCTCGATAAAAAATTCGATTTGAACTCATTTATTTTATAAATGAGCCGAGTATGAGCATATTTCAAAGCTCGACTCGTTCAAATTAAACTCGAATAGCTCGAATTTTATAGAATTTCTAAAATTTTATTTAAATTATTATATAATGAGCACGTAGAACTGCTCAAAGCTCGAAAAAAACTCGGCTCCATGTTAACTCGACAGCCTCGGCTGGGCCCGGTGGAGTCAAGACGCTGAAGGGAGGTCGTGTGTGCGAGCCCACATACGGGAGACTCGAACAACACATAAACCTAACGGGGTTCCATCTTAAAACCAATTGGCAATGAGAGGAGTAGTTCTTCAACCTTATATGTTGTTTAAACATTCTCTATATTACCGACGTGAGCCAACCACATTCTAACACGCCCCCTCAAGTGCATCGACATTTTTAGCCAACAAGTTGCACTTGCCACATGCGCTTAAATTGGTACCACAATTCCAGCGGCATGCCACCGCCAGCAACCCCACCACAATTAGAGCCCAGACCGCAACTAGCCGAACCTCACTCAGATACCATGTTAACTCGGCTTGGCCCAGTGAGGCTAAGACAAGCTGAAGGGAGATCGTGTGTGCGGGCCCACTGCCCACATACGGGAGACTCGAACAACACATAAATCCAACGGGGTTCAATCTCAAAACCAATTGACAATGTGAGAAGTAGCCCTTCAACCTTATATGTTATTTAAGCATTCTCTATATTACCAATGTGGACCAATCACATTCCAACACTCCAACTCGTTCATTTTCTAAATGAGCCGAGTATGAACACATTTTTAAACTCGAGTTAAAATTTAAACTCGACTCGAAATCGAGCTTGCTTATATTCTAAATGAACTGAATAGAAATAAGCACTCAGCTCATTCGATTCGAATAACTAGTACTCCCTCCGTCCCATAATATATGTCTTTTACTATTCATGCACGTTTTCTTAAGAAGTTAAAAACTATATAAAATATCAATATTTTATTAAATATTTTTAAATAATATTACATATTACTAATAAGTATAGAATTATTTAAAAAAATTAATTAAAAAATAGATATTTTATATAATTTTTAACTCGTTAAAAAGCGTGTATGAATAGTCCAAAGACAAATATTGTGGGATGGAGGGAGTAGCATTTAAGTGTTTTTAGTATAACCCACAACTTGTGATTTGTGACTCACAACGTTGACCAATTTGTTCAAAATGGTTGGACTCTATTTTTAGAAAATGTTTAATTTTGCTCACTAATTAGTGTAAAATGTAAAATAATCCAAGCTATTCCAAAAAATGGGAATGAAATTTAGGTGTAATATTTTGTACCCATGTGCCGACATAAACTTAGATTCACATTAATAACTTAACATGAACATGCATTTATATAAACAATATTCAATCATGTTTATTAACGTCTTTTTTTCCCCTTTCAGTAGGCAATAATCAGGATCCCTAGCTAACTTATAATAAAGAGGTCATTCTTAATCATTTAAATAGATATATTATATTTTCTCAAAAAAAAAAAAGATATATTACAAAGAGGCCGGTCTACAAACGGGCAAATTCAGGGTTACAAATTCCCTCATATTTGACAATGGAATCTGCAATTGATCGAATTTGCCTCTTTATAGCAGTGTAATTTGAAGTCAATTATCAAGAAGTTATCTTTCAGGAGCTCAATTTCTTCAATCATGCGAAGAATTTCCTAATGAGTAGTGGAATTCTTCTTGATATTGTTGAACACTCTAATATTATCTCCTTCTACAGTTAGATGTTTGATTCCCTGGTCAAGCGTCCACTTTATATATTCCTCGATGTCTAAGGCTTCTATTTGTATTACTGAGCTAGACGAGACATCTCGATGGAGGATATCCACCACCTGTTCACAATCATTCATGATAATGCAACCAATACTATAGCACCCTTGATTGTTGATTGGTACGTTTACATTTAGTTTGTAGAAGTCACGGGGCGACTTTTTTCAGACCTTCCTTCTTGGTGTTCTTGGTCTTTTTATTTTAAGGTCGGTGTTTTTTGCTTCCTTCTAATAGTCTATAGTTGTTTGTTGTATTATAGTTTGAAGGAAGGTTTTTTTTTTGCATTATTAAAAATAATTGTATTTTTGTATGCCCATATAGCATGCCATACAAAACATAATGAATTGAAATTAACTATATGTTGCTTGGTTTTCTTCGTAGTTGTTAAGTTTTGCGAAAAAATCATCATTACACTAATCGCGTTCTTTAGTATATTGGTTAATTATGTGATATTCGAAAAGTAGATGGTTACGAGTCTTCACCTCCCTGTCATAAAGGCAATATTGAGCAGGAACTCGCCACTTTTCAGATAAAGTTTTGAATTTTAGGAGGTACATAAATGTCTTTTTAATTTATATCTTTATAACAAAGGTTAAAAGACTAAATTACTTTTTTATATTAAGTTTAAATGGAGGAGTAATAGGAAAATATTTTTAAAAGACTACAATAATTAAAATTTAGACAATGTCTTTCAGTTTAAGAGTCTTTAAAATAAGTTAAAACATGGATAAATTTAGTACATATCTGTAATTTTTTTTTTCAAATTAAAATGATTAAAGACAATAACAACATTTCAGTAAATTCTACAATAAAAATGATTATTAAAGACATATGTTTTAAAAACTAAAAACCAATAATTTATTGTAAATCATAATTTAAAATAAAATTTGATGTAAATACTCAAAATAAAGTACGTTTCAGCCTTCGTAAATAAATAATAAAAATTTCGAAACAACAATATACCTATTTTATTTTCAATTTTCAACTAGGTTAAATTGGTTAATTATATAGTAGGTTAATTAATTGTTATTGGAGGACCACAACAAGGGCATCATCCGTGACCATATAACCCATCCCGAGCAAGATCAGATGATCAGAATCGTATAAACAACTTTAATATTGTCTTTTTTAATCGCAGTTGACTTCTTTTTAATCAATAAAGATATGGTAGATTAAATTTTGGATGTCACCATTAAGGTTTGGTGGATGGAGTCGTGGTGGATGCTAAATTAAGGTGGGCTTTGTATGAAATTCATAGAAGAGAGGATCTCAGTGCACAACCTGAATACTAAGCTAATCAATTAATCAAAACTTTGTTTGAAAGCACAAACAAAACAACAATATACAACCAAAATGACAATATATGTATATCAACAATTCAAAACGAGAATGCCTACAAAATATTGTAGGTCTCAACTGGAATGCTCAAGAACGTATGAGGAAAGAACAAGAAAGGCAAAGAGAAACTTATAAGTGTTTTTGTGTGTAAAGAGACAACCAGAAGAGATCCAACAAAGGCATAAACAAAACTGTTGAGAGAATGAAAGATGTGAAGAGACCAAACGATGAAAAGAGTCACACAACGATAATATGAACAAAGAAGCCTTCGTATATAAGCTAGTGGGTTACTCCTCCTATAACCAATTGGTTTTAGGATGGAACCCCACTCGGCTTATGTGCTAGGCTATTAGCGCATGTGCGCACATATTCACATGAGTCCCAACGGACTTCAGTATGGTATCAGAGCGGAAAAGCCAAACAGCCTGACTCTCGATCCCGGACTATCTAAAAAGAGAATGAGATGCTAGACTCGTTGTCCAAGTGTCAACTCGAGGCGAAAAACGACCCTAGTTGCACTTGCAGGGGCGTGGTGAGAGAATGAAAGATGTGAAGGAGACCAAAAGAGTCCTACATCGATAATATGAACAAAGAAGCCCTCGTATATAAGCTAGTGGGTTACTCATCCAATGATGTTTTGCACCGACGATTTTCTATGAAATCATCTTGAAATCTCAGTGTCTCGGGCTCTTTTGGATTGATCGGGACCTCTATCAAGAGGCTCTGTCAAGGCATCTCACCCGAGGCAAGGAAACCACAAATGGTCGTCAAAGAGACAAAGCAAGAGGGAGAGCAGAAAGCCTAGGACCACCAAAGGAGAGAGTCATAAACCCTAGCACAGGAGCATCTCATGTTCTATATAGCTGAAGAGGGTACGAGCTAGCCGTTGCCTTCCAAGGTTGGGCTCACATGCCCAACTTGGTTGCAACACAATAAAGCCCACATAAAATCTCTCCAACCCTAATAACATAAAATGCTAATTAACATAAACTTAAGGATTATACAAACGAGACTATAGTCTCTACACTTAGTTATGAACCTAAATTAAGTTTTAAATCGAGTTATCCACTCCCCTACAAGGATTAATGGTAACTCTTGTGGTCATATATCTCTTCTTAGAGATTTTTTCTTCTTAGTAACTCTCCAGGCAATGGTAGAGCTGGGATGCTCGGGAGTGCTAAAGCACCCCCAAATTTTTTTTTAAAAAATATTTTCAATGTACGTTTTGTTTTAATACTAAAGAGATATAGCTTATATAGTGAAGCAAGTCGAAAGGATAGCTCAGTTGGTAAAGCGGAAGCGCTAAGACTGTTGCTTTAAACTCAATTGTAGTATTAAATTGGTTTGTAGTACTAATTAATGAACTTGTTTGTAGTATTGATCTGATTTGTAGTATTGAATTAGTTTGTAGAACTGTATTTTTGTTGTCTTTTTCAGTATTTCTAAATATTATATAAGCAAAAATATTTATCGGCCTTTGGAGTTTTCAGCACCCCCTGCCTGGCGTAATTTGTGGTTCCGTCACTGTGTCCAGGTATATATGAATTTTCTCGGAGAAGGTTTAGATGCTCTTTGTCTATTGATAAGATAAATGAAAACATATTGTATTTTATAGCCCTTTTCATTTTAATGTATTGGAATCCCGAAAATACTATGAATATCGTTGAAATATGTTGACAAATAATATTTGGACTTTATTTTTAATTGATTTTTTACTTTGGTTTTAGTGGTTTTCGATAACTTTCTTGGGGGTTTTTATTGCACAAATAATTGAGGATGTATTCATTAAACTGAACCGAGACCATGATATACACCCACGACAATGTTCTACGAGTTTCCTTCTAGAACGCTCTGACAATTGATGAACTTTACCGAGTTGAGTGTGTAAGATCTCAAGATTGATGTAAAGTCATTCTTGAGGGTTTCCATTCATTGATAAACATATATAGGTTACAAAGGTATTGGACCTTAACGGGATTTTAGCCCACTATACATAAGGAGACCTATGTAATCTATCAAACCCCCGCAGTCGAAACGGAAGAGGGTCGTACAGTGAGACTTGAACGAAAATCAATGAATAATTGTCCAGGTAAACCCTTGGTGAATATATCAGCGTACTGATAAGAGGACGGGACATGTAGAACGCGGACATGCCCAATGGCAACCTTGTCCCTGACGAAGTGGAGATCGAGCTCAATGTGCTTCGTGCGTTGATGCTGGACTGGGTTGCTAGCCAGATAGACGGCGGAGACGTTGTCAGTGTAGACCAGAGTGGCCTTCTGAAGAGGGCAACGGAGCTCAAGAAGGAGATTGCGGAGCCAAGAGCACTCGGAGACAACGTTGGCAACACCCATGTATTCGGCCTCGGTGCTGGAGCGAGACACGACATACTGACGCTTGGCCGACCATGACACAAGGGTGTCGTTGAGGAAGACACGGTAACCAGACGTGGAGCGACGTGTGTCAGGACAGCCACCCCAATCCGCATCAGTGTAAGCAACAAGGTCAAGCTTAGAGGAAGGAGTGATCGTGGTGCCTAGCTCGAGTGTGCCGCTGATGTACCGAATTATCCGCTTTAAGGCATGAAAGTGGGGTTCTCTGGGTGCATGCATGAACAAGCAGATCTGCTGAAAGGTGTAACTAATATCAGGTCTGGTGAAGGTGAGATACTGAAGAGCACCAGCAAGGCTCCTGTACAATGTCAGATCATAAACCAAAGGACCAGAATGAGCGCTGAGCTTGTTGGATGTATCGACAGGGGTGGGGACTGGATTGCAGTTACTCATCTTAGCCCGAGCAACAATCTCAGCAGCATACTTACTCTGTGAGAGAAATAGCCCAGACACATGCCGCTGAACAGCAACTCCCAAGAAGTAAGACAACTGACCCAAATCTGACATGGCGAACTCAGCACTCAGCTGTGAAATAATCGACGTCCGAAGAGCATCAGAAGAGGCGGTGAGAATGATGTCGTCGACGTACAGTAACAGAAATGCCATGTCGGAGCCTCTGCAATAGATGAACAGGGACGAATCCGAGCGGCTGCCAATGAAACCCAAGCGGAGCAGATGAAAAGCAAAGCGCTGGAACCAAGCTTGCGGAGCCTGTTTCAGACCATACAGAGAGCGCTTCAGGAGACAAACGTGCTTGGGACAATCAGCATTAACAAACCCCGGCGGCTGAAACATGTAGACGGTCTCATTCAAGTGACCATGCAGAAAAGCGTTCTTGATATCCAGCTGATGAATGGCCCAGTTGCGCGACAGAGCTAAGATCAACACCACTCGGATAGTGGGAGGCTTGACCACGGGGCTGAAGGTCTCATCACAATCAATACCTACCTGCTAAGATCGACCGTTGACCACAAGACGTGCTTTGTAGAGCTCCAAGCCTCCAACGTCCCATCAGAGCGGAACTTGTGACGGAAGAGCCACATACAGCTAACGACATTCGCCGCGGGAGGGCAAGGGACAAGAACCCACGTACCATTCTTTGTAAGGGCCCTGTATTCGTCGAACATAGCCGCCTGCCAATTCGGGTCGAGGAGGGTTGTTTTGTGGGAGGTGGGGATGGGGGACAGGGAGGTCGAGGTGGAGGAAGGGGTTGATTGGGAGTCGGGAGGGACGGGGGCAAGGGGGGCAGAGCTTTGTTGATTGGTTGCGGGCGCCGCAAGGCATGCTGCGGGCGCCGCAAGTGTGTGGGACGTAGGTTGGGGGTGGCTACGTTGATTGGCTGCGGGCGCAGCAACACAACATGGCGATCTGACGAAGGGGTGTAGGCATGGTGTGGAGCGGCGGGGTGATGTGCGGTGGTCATGGAGACGATTTGACGGGGTCGGAAGACACCGGAGACGCTGCGGGTGTGTGGTCTGGTGGGAGGGGGAGGTGGTGGTGGCAGCGGGGGAGAGGCAGGAGCACCGGGAGAGCTCTGGGGAAGAAAGAAGTGAGGGAACGATGACTCAGACTCAGACTGAGACACAGGAGGTGTAGAAGAGGGGAGGTGAGGAGAAGCAAAGGGGAAGCGAGACTCATCAAATGTGACACGTCGAGACACAATGAGCTTATGGGTCGTGATATCGAGGCAGAGGTAACCGCGATGATCAGATGGATAGCCTAGGAAGACACAAGGAGTGGAACGCGGGTGAAGCTTGTGTGGGGTGGTGGAGGACTAGTTTGGGAAGCACAAGCACCCGAAGGTACGAAGGTGATCATACCTAGGCAAAGTGTAATAGAGGGCCGGACCTGGCGAGCGATGTTGAAGGGTGGTAGATGGGAGAATGTTTAGGAGATAACAGGTGGTGGATAAGGCGTGAGGCCAATAGGGAAGGGGAATAGATGCGTGGAAGAGGAGAGAGCGCATCATGTTGGTTATGGTTCTGATGATTCGTTCGGCTTTGCCATTCTGCCGGGAGGTATAGGGGCAAGACAACCGAAAGGAGATCCCATTGTGGCAAAGAAATAGTGAAAGTCTTTGTTGTCAAATTCACGACCATTGTCGCATTGGAAACATTTGATGGATATGTGAAACTGTGTTTTGATGTAGGTATGGAATCTGACAAAGACAGGAAACACCTGGGACTTGAAATGCAACGGGAAGACCCATAAGTAATGAGTGTAATCATCAAGAAACAAGAGGTAATACTTGTGACCCTCCTTGCTAGGCACAGAAGAGGTCCAAAAGTCACTATGAATGATATCAAATGGAGCAAGGGTAGAGGTCAAAGACCGTTGGAATGACAATCTGGCATGTTTGCCTAGTTGGCAGGAAGAGCATAAACCAGAGCGTGGGTCTTTAGTACAGGTGACAAGACTCTGGGAACGGAGGACATCTAGAACGGCAGCACTGGGATGGCCCAGGCGTGCATGCCACAGGCTGGACGACGATGCCGAGAGGGCGACCGGGCACGACTGACTGGACGCAGGAGGTGGTGTGACAGGGTAGAGCTCCCCGGTGCCGTTACATCTCACGCGAATAACCCCCGTAGTAAGATCGTTCACAGAGAAGCCATAGGGATCAAACGCAAGGGAAACGTTGTTGTCAGTAGTGAACCGACGGACAGAGATAAGATTTTTGACAATCTTTGGGGCAATGAGGACATCGTTGAGGTGTAGTGGTTGGGTTAGGGTCTGTAATTTGGCGTGGGCCGCGTGGCCAATCCCCGAAGTAGCAAGGCGACCACCATTTCCGACGATAACAGAGTGTGCAGGGCCCTTAAAAGAAATAGATGAGAGGTTACCTGAGGAGTTCGTCATGTGGGAGGTGGCACCAGTGTCCATGTACCAAGAAGAGTCTGAAGACGTCGACTGCATAGAGGAGAAGGCGTGATGCCCAGCCGGCGGAACATAGCCTTGATCAGACGATGTCAGATAGGCATGAGGACCAGCATGTCTCAAGGCAGGGGAGCCGGAGTGTAGCCAATGAGGGTTGAAGCCAGACACCAGGGACCATCGAGGGGCGGTGGTCGAAGGAGGAGGGCGGCGAGTGATGCGGCGGCCGCGGCCGCGGGCGCAACAGGTGAGGTCATACATTTTTTTTTTGGAGAAAGAAACGAAATGGGGAAGGATCTCAACAGGCGGGGCTGCAGGGCGAGGACGAAGGAGGGCGAGAGCGAGAGGGAGAAGATCGAGGGTTGGATCCGGCGATTGAGGAAGGCCGGATCTGGGACACCGCGAGGGGATGAAGCGGCGACGGGAGCGAGATAGGCAGAGGAAGGGGATGGCTAGCGGGAGGGGCGCAAGCGACGGGATCTGGTGGTGAGGCGGCAGCGAGGCTGACGGCGAGGAAGAAGGGCGGAAGAAGAGGATAACCTGGTGATGTTGATCGGTAGCGGCGAAACGAGGCCGGCGTCGGTAAGAGGAGAGGTGAGGCGGGAGGATCAAATTAGGGTTCCGTGAGGAAGAAAAGGTTGTGATACCATGTAAGATCCCAAGATTGATGTAAAGTCCTCCTTGAGGGTTTCCATTCATTGATAAACATATATAGGTTACAAAGATATTGGGCCTTAACGGGCTTTTAGCCCACTATAAATGAGGAGACCTATGTAATCTATCAGAGTGCATGTAGGAGCTTCTTGTTTGACCACAATGAACTTTACCGAGTTGAGAGCATACCCTCAACCTAGATAGCCGAGTCTTTATGTTTTGACATTCTCTCTCATCTTCGTCTCTTTAGAATCTCGAACAGTCTTCACCTTTCACCAGATTTGCACCAACCATCGTCATCTAAAATCCATCATTGGCCAACCTCCATCATATATAGCACCCATATCACGACCACGATTATAACAATCAAGGGTCTTTCAATCTTTAGTTTTCGAGGATCTCTTCTAATAGTGGCTCTCCTAACCCTAGTTTTCTTCAGCATTGTATCTCTTAGTGTATGTCCCTCCATTCTCCACTCCAACCATCTTCCTCTCCTCTTTGCACCCTTGTATTCTCTCGATCTCCTTGTATCGATTGATTTTTCGACTGTGGTTTAATATTTTCAACTTGTGTTGTTATTGACCAGGTTTGGATTAGGTTTTTTAACCCTCAGCCTAAAATGTAATTATTTTGTTAAAAATATAAATGATTTGAGTGTAATTGTGATAACAAACTGTTCAGACTAATAAGTTCTGTACCACTGAACCATTCCGAAATGGTTCAATCGATGATCCATTAGTACTGACATATCAAATACAAAAGTTTGTTATCATAATAACTTGTAATGTATACGAATATCTCAAGATACTGAACATAAAGTTACATTAGCAAGTGGTAGAGCAAACTTTTGAGTGTAATCCAATTCATTTCCTTTAGGTTTCGAAATCTGAAATCTCATTAAGAATTGAATCTGACTTGTTAAAATCTTATCCCGTTACACAAGCAAGTGGTAGAGCAAATGATACAATTGGGTACGATCTTATCTCGTCGGACTACCAAGTGGTAGATAGTGATAACTTAAGGTAATGAAATTGATTGTTTTCTTTTACATATTCCTCCGTACATAAAAAAAAAAAAAAAGCCAATTAATTACTCTGAATCCGAGCTTGTAGATAACCTCCTAGTTGTTCCCCATTGTAATACTATCAATGCGTGTGACTCCGAGAGAGGTCCCTATTTATTTAACTAGTACATAAGTAGCTAGCTAGCCCTTAATTAGGAGACAACTTTGGGTCTCATATAAGAATATTGGGAGTTTGGGTTGGACTTTTTTATCCTAAATTTAAAGATGCACTAAGAGTCTAAGATCATTTTCAATCAATTTTCTCTAGGAAATAAAAAATATTTTTTTTTGTATTTTTTAATTCTAGTTGCTTTCTTATTTGGAAGATTTTAAAAAATTTTAGTTTTTGAGAATACTACGGATTTGAGAATTCGCTCTAATTTTTTTTCCCGTTGCTCATCTATTTTTAAATATAAAACAGAGAATCGATTCAATAAAAAGACGCTTAAAATTTTAAAAAAAATTAAAATCTTTATTTTGGAGAAGCTGTTAGAAATGTTGTACAACAATGTGATCCTCGAATCAGACTCGGTGATGGTATGTGATTTGCTAGCCAGAAAGGGGAACAAGACAAGGGCCGAATATCACCTGATAGGGCAATGCAGAAGTTATCTAGAGGCTACTGGCTGGGAAGTCCAGATTTCCCATGTCAAATGTCAAGCAAATGCGATTACTGATGCTCTTGCGCAATCCGCGTTTTTAGACTCAATTAGCTTTACTGAATTCTCTGCTTTACCGAATTTCCTTTGTAAGTACTTTCCTGAGACTCCGAGGCACTAGTCTTTTAGTACTCTTAATAATACTATATAGGCAGTAGCCTACTTCTTGACCCAAAAAAAAAATCTGGGTAAAACTTATATGGTAGTTTATAACTTGAATTAGTTTATAAATCTATACTCTGGACTCCATCAATTATTTTTTAATGGCGCTCAAAAAATTATTTTGAAGGGATGGGATAGATTGTCTAATGGTTAAAATTACAAGTATTTAATCTATGCATGGGAGGAATATGCCATATATTTGATCCCCAAAAATGCTTATTTTTAATTCGGTGATTTTTAGCCTATGCTCATAGTTTGTCTAAAGCATATGAAAATGTTTTAAAATGACTAAATAAGTGAATTAAAAGAATGTTAATTGAATTTGACTGTTTAATCTATGCATAGGTTACCTAAAAAAAATCTATGAATGGGAGAATGTTCCCATTTATGTTTTTTTTTATATAAATATAAAAAAAAAAACGAGAAAGGGATTAAGCTAGCTTCAATAGCTATTGGGCCGTTAGCATAAAATCTGGCAAAATTGGGCCTAAAACAGAAGGCCCAATTAAGTTATTCAGCTTTGTTAAACCACGATTTGGTCGGACGCAATGTAGACATTACAAGCCTTACTCTTCCTAATGCTATTTCTTACTCTTCGTTTGTTTTTAGGTATAGTTAACTTCAAGAGTATAATCTATACTTAAATTAAGACTTATTCATCAATATTTTAACCATTATCTTTCTTTATTTTCCTTTTTCCTATTTGATTACATATTTTTAGAATAGGGCAGCTGTATCTCTAGTTATTCTAACTAGACCTGAGCATGGGCGGGCTTGGGTCGAGCCTGTGAGAATATCTTGGCCCATTTTAGCGGGCCGGACTTGGACTAGGCCCGGTTTTTGGGCCAACTCTCTTACTCAAGCCCTCTCACGTGGGCGGGCCAGGTAGTCCATCGGGCCGCCCATTATAATTTCGTAAAATATTATTTTTATTTTATTATTTTTACGTTTGATCTCAAACTACACAAATTTGCTAAGTGTCTCCAATGATTGAAATTTTATACAAAATAAAGGTATACAAGTTACACAATGTGAAATTACACACTATAATCTTTATGTAGGTTCATTTCAATGAAATTTTTTTGAAAATAATATATTTAGTACTATTGTATCTCTTAATTTATATGCGATGTAAATACTATTAGTATTTATAAAGTAATAGATGTAAAAGTTTAGATATTATATAATCAATATATATACTACGTAGTATTTTAATACATATATATAAAAATTAATATAAGTAATATATATATATATATATAGGCGGGCTGGACCTACCGGCCCGCTTGGGCTTAACCCTTAACCCAAGCCCAGTCCTATGGGCCAACCCAAATCCGCATATTTTACAGGGCGGGTCGGGCGGACCGGGCGGATTAGCTCATGTCTGCTCAGGTCTAATTCTAACTATTTTTCTCTCACCTTCTCTAGATTCACGAAGAATTGATAATCATATATTCCCTTTTCTTCTATTCCCTACTCATTAGGGCTGTTATATGAGCTGAACAACTCAAACTCGACTCGAAAAAAGCTCGACTCGAACTCATTCACTTACCTATACACGCCGAGTCTGAACATGATTTTAAGCTCGGTTGAAAACTCAGCTCGTTCGATTTAGGCTCGAATAGCTTAATAATATGGGATTTCTAAATTTTTCTTTAAGTTAATATGTGGTGACCAAATAAAACTACTTTAAGTTCGAAAAAAGCTCGGCTCGAGCTCGTTCATTTACTAAAACAAGCCGAGCTTGAACAAAAAAGAAAGCTCGTTTAAAAATTGGGCTCGGCTCGGTTCGAGCTCGTTTAACAAATGAACAAGCTTGAACATGCCAAGTTCAGCTCGTTCGGCTCGAATAACATCCCTACTACTCATCAAATAAACAAGACCGGGAGATATTATAAGAGATGTTATAACTTCATGTACATTCCTTGGGCGAGTACTTTAATTGGAGATGAGTTATCCAAGTTTGTAAGAAACTTTGATTCGAGTCAATCTTAAAGTCATTGGAAAGAGGATTCAAAGAGCTAGCTACAATCCATATGTTCATGGATTTCTTAGAATCACATAGCAATTTGCCAAAAACTACTAAACAAAGAGAATGTTGTTTTTATATATGTACATAATTTCTAGATGTGAACTTTTTTTTTTTTCATGATTAGAGAGAGAGATACCTTAATAAGTCAATCGATCAACTACAAATAATTCAGTGTTATTAATTGATAATAAATACGGAGTAATCTATCATCACTTACATCTATAATAATGATATCAAACATCTATAGATTAGGTTCGTCCATGACGAGATGAGGTTAGTATTAAGAAAATGTACTTAAGTTTTTTAACTCAAAAATATTTTTTCACATTTTGTTAACAAATCTATCTATCTATTTATATCTATATCTATATACTAATTAAATCACTACCATTTATGCCAAGTGTCATATATTTATATATTTTTTTGAGAATAAGAGTATCTGTAACGGTGACACTACTAAGACACCCAGATTTTTTTAAGTAAAAATATAAAAAGGTAAAATGAAATAATGACGATAATTTTACATAGAAAAGAGTGAGAGTTTCTTTTCTATTAGGGAGAGTTTCTTCTTCCAACACTGGATTTTGACTTTAAGAAAATTTTCCCCTACAAATCTTCATTTTTTCTGACTTTTATTTCATCTATTTTTTTCTTAATATTAATGAAGATATTAGAGTATCACTGTTGTGTATGCTTTAAGACAGATTATAACATTTAATGCTAACTACTAGAGCTGTCAAAACCATTAGTATAAGATTTAATTTTACGGAAAAAATGAATAAATTGACGGTCATATCAATTACTAAATTAATTTTTTTAAATAAAGATGTCACAAATGATCTTAGCTAAAAGGTGGACTCAATGGGAACATGAAAACTAAGCGGGTGTTTGGTAAAATTGGGTTTTTTTAGGGGTTGGGTATTTTTTAGGAGGTGGAGTTTATTTTGTGTATTGTGGAGGAGTGGAAGGTGGATATTTTTTTTTAAAAAAAAAACAACCTTGTAAAAAATATGATTGGTGTTTGATGAGTATAAGGTGTTGGGGATAAATTTAATTATGGCGGTAAAATGACTATAACACCCTTAATTAATTTCTTCATCACCTACCTTTTACCCTCGTTCGTCGTTGTTGGTGAGTGAAACACGCATTATCGAACTCCAGCAAAACCCCTAGGTGGACAGAGGCAAAGAATAACAGTTTCTTTCGATGGAAGCTCAAATGAGTTTGGACATCTAGCCATCGTTGTTCGAGAGATGGAGAGCAAGTGAAGAATCGAAAGGAGGGAGGCGTACCTGTGAGCGTGAGGGCGAGCGAAGACCTGGAGGAGAGGAGGCAGTTGGGCGTTCGAATTAGTTGAGGGAAAAAGTGAACAAAATTTTGGCACCCTTGGAAATAAAGTCCCGAAGCTCCTCTCCCCCATCTTCCATTTTCAGCAAAAATAACCTCTAACTGCAACTGCCACACCTCCTGAAGATGACGATGCCAAACATAGTGGAGCACATGGTTTTTTTTCCTACAACCATAACTGATGAAAGACATTGCCAAACACGCGCTAAGACTTGTCAGCCAACAATTGCATCCATCATCAAGTGGATCATACAAGCTGATTTCTTTGGAATAACCCGATAAAAGAAAACACTTGAGATTTTGAGCCCTAATTCTTAGCTCTGCAGTATGCACTGGTTGAGAAGTGAGATGTGAACCCCTTAAGGAGCGCACTTTGGGGGTAGTTTTACCTTTTCATTTAAATTATCACTTTCTTGATAATGTCACATTCTTAACTATCTAGAGATATATTTATTACTTTATTAGCTCTTTTATAATTTTGTTTTGGTTGATCAATATATCGTTATACAAGCTGATTTCATCAAAAATAAAGGCTCAGTTGGTGGTTGATCAAAAAAGAAAAATAAACTAGAAAGACAACTCATTTATAGAACAACGCGCATACACTTCATTAATCAAGTTTGGACTTGTATTGACTAGGAAATAATGTCCCAACATCAGGAAAAAAAACTTGACATTAGCATCTATGGAACTGACCATGGTTAATTCCGAAGGTGTTGCACCGAAATCCATGTAGCAACTCTTAAATGAATTTCCTTTGAAGAATTGAGAGATCCTAGCGGCGATAACCCATTTATAGGGCAGCATAGAATTCATTAATCAAGTTTGGGCTAAAAAGTTAAAAGATGATCAGTACGAAGCTAAAATTAAAACAAACAAGTTCAAAAGATGATCAATAGATTCAATACCAATAAGTTCAAACCGAGAAGTGCTTCCGCAAACCAAAAAGTTCAAAAGCTACATCATACGCTTAAAATACTAATAGTTTTTGCAACCACTTCTACGACTAGTAGCATCACTATCCTCGTCCAGACGTAAATTCTTGACAAGATGGTTAAATAAAATCTAAAGAAATGTGAAGTGTTTCGGCAAGCTTTTCTTCACTGGATGCGGCAATCGTGGAACTCCGACTAGTAGAAGATTGGCTGTCCTGGCAGGGTGTGACGGTTGGGGTTCCTATAGAAGATTGACTCTCCTAACAGGGCAGGGTGAGCCTAGTAACTGATGCTGCAAAGGCACAAGCCCCCCTACCCTCGCAAAGGCAATACCCACTCGATTAAACCCATAAAAGTAAGAAAACAAGAGATAATTAACATACACAAACATGTTTGAATATAAAGCCACACATTCGTAGTGCAACACCAATACTTGACATTGTGATTCGTCCATGTGTTGCGGCAATAGCCATTTCCGCAATCGCACCTTCGAAGTTCATCTAAAAAAAAAAAAAAGCCACAAACCTACCAAATAGAAACCGCCCCCCAAAAAAGATTTAACATCTAAGATGACAAATCATAAATCTTAAAAAAGATATATGATGTACACACAAGGGGAAAAAAGTATGCTAGATCTTACTAGTTTATCGGGGCATGCGACATAAGAAACAAGTCCCAAAGTTTATGTAATAACGAATTGGTTATTTTAATTGAGACTTGCTTTATTTAAGGTGATAACCAGAAGTGTTGTTCATTTTAACTTGCAATTTATCCATGTTATAGGTTTTCTCATCATGGACTTGGAACAATATCACTGGCCATGCAAAAAGCATAATCTAAGTATAAGAACAACGGAGAATGGAGGGGCAGAAGTATGTCGTATGTCCCGATAAACTAGTAAGATCTAGCATATTTTTTTTGCCCTTGTCTAGGATTTGTCATCTTAACTCGATTTGGTACCGCTCTCGCGGCCCGCACCGAAACAGTGCTTTACTCCTAGATGTCCAGTCAAATTCCCGAATAGGTCAACCTTTCGAACTGCTGCTGAATCCATGGGCAGGCAAGGGGTCATTTTTAGATAAACTTTGAATGTGAAATGGTTATTATCGCAACACATGGATGAATCACAATATCAAATGTTGGTATTCCATTAAGAAGGTGTGGTTTTATATTCAAACATGTTTGTGCCTGTTAATTATCTCTTATTTTCTTTTATGAGTTTAATCAAGTGGATATTGCCTTTGCCAAGGTAGGGGTGCTTGTGGCTTTTTGACACCAGTTACTAGGTTCACCCTACCCTTTCAGGAGAGCCAATCTTCTATCGGAACCTCAACCGTCACACCGTGCCAAGAGATCAAATCTTCTACTAGTTGGAGTTCCTCGATTGCCACATCCAGTGAAGAGAAGCTTGCGAAAGCACTTCACATTTCCTTGAATGTTATTCAACGTATTGTCAAAAATTTATGCTTGGACGATGATAGTGATGCTACTAGTCGTAGCATTGGTTGCAAAAAATATTAGTATTTTAAGTGTAGAATGTAACTTTTGAACTTCTTGGTACGTACTGATCGTCTTTTGAACTTGTTAGTTTTTAGTTTGGTACTGATCATCTTTTAACTTTTTAGCCCGAACTTGATTAATGAAGTATATGATGTCCTATAAATGGTTGTCGGCTTGTCGCCCCTAGGATCTCTCAATTTATTCGAAAGAAATTCATTGGAGAGTTGCTAGATGAATTTCAGTGCAACACCTTAGGAATCAACCATGGTCAATTCCATTGATGCTAATGTCAAGTTCTTTCCTTTTTGATTCGAATGTCAAGTTCTTTCCTGATGTTGGTGCCTTATTTTCTAGTCAATACACGTCACGAACTTGATTAATGAAGTATATGTGCGTTGTCCTATAAATGGGTCGTGGTCATTTTTTTTCTTTTTGATCACTACCACCAATTGAGCATTTAAATGTCATTGAATTGAATGCATAAAGATATTGATAAACCAAAACAAAATTATAAAAGAGCTAAGAAAATAATAAATATATCTCTAGGTAGTTAAGAATAGGACATTATCAAGAAAGTAATAATTTAAATGAAAAGGTAAAAGTACCCCCGAGTGAACTCCTTTGCATCTCATTACTCAACCAATGCAGAGCTAAGAATTATGGCTCAAAATCTCAAATGTACAAATCAGCTTGTATGCTTCACTTGTGGATAAAGTGTCCATCAAATTGTTTAATGATGATTTCACAGCCGAACAACAAAGTTTAGTTTGTAATTACATCAAGTTCCTTGGTGGTCTTACTAATCTCAAGTGGTTGAAGGGATCGGACTACTTCACAAAGGTAACACTTAAATATCTATTCTTGCATCTTCTTAAGCCATCTCTATCTTTGAGTCCCTTTTGGAGAGTCTTAATTACAATCATCCGGGGTAAGAATATATGTAAGATATCCATTCTTATGATTATTTGTTTTGTTGGCATTACTTGAGCATTGGCATTAAGTCTTATGACTATTCCTTGGTTTTTCATCACCTAAAGTTTATCCGCCTATGGAATGTGAGTTTTGAAGATGAGAAACAGATAGCAGTTGTTGGTCATCTCATCATGGGTGCACCTAATCTACAGATGCTTGATATCATTATAGATGTAAGATATGATATAGTATTATTTGTGTGTATAGTGATGATGCTATTAGTTTCTTGGTTTTGTGCAGTCTTATTCTCGAAATGCATCAGAAGCTCCTCCTATATCTCACTCGGATTTCGGGTGGGCACCCGATCTCCCATTCAATAACTAAGTATAAAGATGAGGCTCATGTGATAAATGGAAGGTGTCTGTCTACCTATATTGCATGCTTGATCGATCATGCAAACTGTGAAATTGTTGTGTTAATTGGCTGTCTAATACAATGCTAGTTCACTCAATTAAGGATAAAAGAAATTGCCATTCATCACTCTTAAACAGGATCTTACAATTGACTTCCTAAATTCCTAATATTTTATTTTACGCGGGGATTGTACTAGTTTTCAATGGCTAGTTTGTTAATTGGGCTAGTATTAATTAGATCATTTCCAACCGTTTTTCTAAAATTTCTCTAAATTCAAATTATTTTTGCTTCAACATCAACAGCTTCCTCGTTTTTTTTTGTTGCTTCCCAATTTCGGAGAATGAGATGGGAAATATGTTGAACCATAAAACGCTTTAAAATTATCTAAAAACTCCAAAATCTCTAAAATGGAGAATCTGCTAGAGACGCTCTTAGGGAAACCCACAAAAACAGACAAATAATTGCAAAATTGACAAGGAAAAAATGGAAATAGTGACGAGAGATGGGAATTAGGAAAGGCAAAACTAACCAAAGCACAAGATCTGTCGTCAAGTAGGAATTGCAGAAGACCAAACCCAGGCTCGTAGAGAATCCAGAATGAAAAGGATCAAACCTCCTGTCTCCACCACCAACGAATTGAATGATAGGGAAATGAAATTCCAGAAAGAAATCTGTAATCTAATCTAATCTAATCTAATTGTCTAAAAGTAGAATTCTACTTATACAGTCTACGGGGGAGAACGAAAGTACTAACGCCCTTTTGAAACTTAAAAGGTTTGAAGTTACATTCATATTGCATTTAACTCTTTAAGTTATTGAATTGCATTTAACTCTTTTAAGTTATAATCTAGATCCAGATTCGGTTTCGGGTCAAATCGGTTCGATTTCAGGTTGATCAATTTTAAAAAATCATAATTTGTTAATTTTGACAGGTCTAGGCTACCTGAACATGGATCGGCTCGGGCTGGACAGGCTTGGGCCAGGCCCGGCTTTGGCCCAACCGTCTTGCACAAGCCCGCCCACGTGGGCAAGCCGGATAGCCCAACGGCAATACATAATTGATTTTGTGTCTCTGTCGGATTCTCTATCTATATACATAGAAAAACCAGCTACTTTGCAATTTCTAAGTCATGAGTGTAGCAAAGGGTTTCATATTCATATATACATGGCTATCACAAATTCAATAACAGTATCAAGAGCTCTAACACACCAACCAACTCCGATCCCATTGTATGTATATACATATTTACACTAGAACTCCATGACATTGTACTAACTGTACTTGCTATCCTAAATTACACAAATTAATTTTATGAAATTTTTCAATCTTAATTGGGGTAATCGTAATATATGCTAGATCTCACCATCGATCGATTTATTGATCAATGGTGAGATCTAAGATATATATAAATTACCCAAAGATTAGGAAATCTCATGAAATGAATTCGTATATTTTAAAATAGCTATCAAAATAAACATATACATCTGTTGAATATCGGTAAAATTATCTCCACCGTTAATCTTTTATTCAGACATAGACGATATATAAATAAAAGATTAGCGGTGGAGAAATTATTACCTGTCGGATATGTATATATGAATTTAGGGATTGTATATTCACAAGTTTCTCACAACGATCAGATCCTATATGGATCGAGCAAGAAGGAGGGGATCGATCGATCGATCAGGACGAGTCGGAAGTTGCCTGATCCTGGACCTCCCTCCGGTGGAAGCTGCGGTGGCAGCCGCAGGCGGCACAGGAAAGGGCGCCAGGGGTTCCTTGCTCTCCGGCAGCCATGAACTCCCGGCAGCCATCGACGGCGTAACCGCCAACGCTAGCTGCGTGGTTCTTCTGGCACTCGCCGTACCTCACAGCCATGGATGAGGATCTTGAGCTCTCTCCTGATCTCCTCACTACCACTTGACGCTTTTTCATGGTGGATCTATTTTCTCTTTTATATATATGCTATAGCATGAGAGAGAGAGAGATTAAATGTGCAGATTGTAAATTAATTTGCGTATATTTATATGCTAATTATTTGTACGAACATGGGTTTATGACTTATTTAAGTCATGCAAAACAAGTGTACTGCTTGTGTGTTATCAGAGTTTTTTAAGTTAAAATTATTATTTACACAAAATTAATATAGCTATGTTAAAATTATTATTATTATTATTATCTTTGTTTACTAAAAAATATTATTTAACCAAATTTATCATATCTTAATTTGTCTATCCTGAATTGTTACACAATCATCAAACTATCGATCTACGATTTTTCTATCTTATACCCCAAGGGCATATGATCAGACTCTAAATTTGGAAATATTCCCTAAAAAAAAAAACAAGCGACCCTATGAATCTAATTAAAAAAATGCAAAACTAATTAATGTTTTAAAAAAATCTAAATTTAGGATTTTATGATCTTATCATATGCTCTTGGGGCATAAGATAGAAAATTTGATCTAATAAATCATGCCTATAATCCTATGTGTCACTCTCTTTTTAATTCTCTTAATTTTAAATCAATTGTAATTTGTAAATAAATATATATTTCTCTATTTATTAAATAATAATTGAAATAATATTTTTTATAAAAAAATATATCCTTCTATACAAAATTCTATCTATATAATAGGAAAATCAGAAAATATATATTTAAATTCTTAACCAGTTAAAGTTCCTTTATTTAATATATTCCAATTCTACATGCAAGACAATAGAAAAAATCATTTTATAAATTCAACATTTTTTCTACCATATCTTCACTTTCGTAAGCAATATTAAAACATAATCGTTTTTTTCGACCATGTGTCTCCACCTTCATTAACATTAGTCAAGACTCAAGACACAATGAACACACCAAAAAAAAAAGTCAAGACAATAGTATAACCGATTTTCTTTCATATATTCATTTGAACATAACGTAATATTCATATGAATACGATATAATATTAATTCATTTCACCATTGCACCGTATTTTCTGTTTATTCAGAACTTGACCCCATTAATATGAGTAGCTACCATGTCTTTATTTTTATTAGAGGTAATTATTATACCTTCTTACTAAAAAATAAATAGCTACCAATACCATAACCTAATTATTAAAAATTGGTGGAATGTCCATCCCTTTTGCCCCCTAAGCCCCCATCACCAGGGCCCCCTCGCATGTCCAGTTTTTTTTTTTAATTTTTTTTTGCGCATCAACACTTTCTGTTGTGCAAATATAAATCAATGTTGTGCACATATAATATTATGTTGTGCAAATATAAATTTATGTAGTGCAAGCTTAAACAACCATATGAAAAGGATATGCACATGCATTTGTATTTTAAAATTGCATTAATATATCTTATTTGCACATAAGCACATCACTATACCATTGACCTAAGAGGCTTTTAAAGCTCAATTATTACTAGACCATTGCCAACGACGATGCCGCTAACATCGACGTTGATGTTGCTGACACCTACATCCCTGACGCCGCTGACACTGACATTGCTGACACTACTGACACTGTCACCACTAACATTGCGAACACCACTGGCATTTTTCGTGTCAGCGTTGACGCTGATGTTAGCTGACGCCGACATCGGAGATGTTGACGTTACTGACGCCGACGTCGAAGATGCTTTTTCCGTGTCAGCACTTACGCTGATGTCGGCTATCGCCGACATCGGAGATGTTGACACTGACGTTGACGTTGTTGACACCAACATTGTTGATTTTGACGTTGTTGATACCGACATCGGGGGTGCTTTTTTTTTCGTGTCATCACTTTTTTTTCGTGTCAGCACTTTTATTTTTCATATCAGCACTGACGCCGACATCGATACTGCTGACTCCAATGTCGAAGATGTTTTTTTTCGTGTCAGCATTGATGTTGACATTGTTGACGCCAACGTCGAGGATGCTTTTTTTTGTGTCAACACTTATTTTTTTCGTGTCAGTATTGACGTTGCTGACACTGACATCAGAGATGCTAACGCTGCAGACGCGGACATCAGAGTTGCTGATGCCACTGACGCCGACATCGGAGTTGCTGACGCCAACGTCGATGATGCTTTTTTTTTCGTGTCATCACTTTTTTTCTTTCGTCTCAACACTTTTTTTTTTCGTTTCAGCATTGACGCCGACATCGATGCTGCTGATGCTGAAGGCGAAGATGCTTTTTTTCGTGTAGCATTCTTTTTGTGCCAGCGTATTCAATTTGACATCAACATTTTTTTTCGTGTCAGGACTTTCTGTTGTGCAAATATAACCTGATGTTGTGCACATATAATATTATGTTGTGCAAATGTAACTTTATGTTGTGCAAATATAATATTTATATTATATTTGCTTAAACAACGTACCTTATATAAAAAGGATATGCACATGCATTTATATTTTAAATGGAACTAATATATCTTATTATTGAACATTTATTAGAAAATTTTGCAAATTACTAGAATTATTTTAAATTTTAGCTTATGCGGGATTCGAACCCACGTATTTGCGCATAAGCACATCGCTCTACCATTGAGCTAAAATGCTTTTAATTATAATATAACATAACATTCAGATAAACAAGATAACCCTACGACAAACTGATGTAAAAAAGAAAAAACATCGCTCTGTGGAAAAGACACGAAGTTGAACAAGCTCTAATTCACAAAGAAATTTGAAGAAACAACCAAACCTTATCCATAGTTCAACAAACTCCTTTAAATGCTCCAAAAATTATCAAATCAATTCATAAAAGAAGCAAAGGTTTTCCTATGTCAGGAAACAATTAGAGACCATGTCAACATACAAGATTTGTATCTTTTCTTTCATTTTATCTTTCTTAAAGTCAGCATAGTTAACAAAGGAGCCAACGACCAGTAGATAGATAAACAAAGGAGAAATAAGGGATGTGAACCTGATTGAGAGTCGCAAATCAACCTGGAGTTGCAAATCCAATACAAAAACAAGCAATCCGAATTTAAAAAAAAGTGAAAAAAATAAGAAGTTTATGTTGTGCAAATATAACTTTATGATGTGCACAAAATAACAATTTGTTGTGCAAATTGTTACTGCTGACACCGGGTATCAGCAACATTGTTTTTCCCTCTTAATTTTAAGCAAATAATGTGAAAAATCATATTCCTCCAGCAATAAGTTTAGTAAAGAGTTATGCAAGTCTAAATCTCAAAAAGATGACTCATCAATTATGAATATTACGAAAAATAACAAGGAAAATTAAAGAAAGCGCACTTTAATGCAGCGTCTCCACCATTCTTGCATAATACTCCAACAAAGATTAAAGTACTAAATGAATTTTATACAAATGTCAAATCAAGTTAATTACACATTCGAATTCAGCATGTTATATTTGCACAAGAGACCATGTCAACACAATTAGAAATAAAAAAGAACCTATACATCTACTTGAATTGCACAAAAAGAGACCATATCATCACACAATTATAATTAAAAAAGAACCTACACATTCTAACAAAAAAAAAGAACATATACATCAACTTAAATTGCACAAAAAGAGATCATGTCAGCACACAATTAGAAATAAAAAAGAACCTATACATCAACTTGAATTGCGCAAAAAGAAACCATGTCAAAACACAATTAGAAATAAAAAATAACCTACACATCAACTTGAGTTGCACAAAAAGAGATCATGTCAGCACACGTATCTTTCCTTTCTGTTTATCTATTTTCAAATTAGCATAGTTAACAAATTCTACAATATATCAGTAGCTTCTAGCAGGAGCAATTACATGTGAACAATAAATGCCAAATCAATATAAAACATAGCATAACTAGCAAGGGAATTCATGCTTCATAAAGAGAATGCGATAAATATAGCATAACTAGCAAAGCAGATCACAAATCCTTGCTATGTTCTCACACAACAACAAACAAAGAGGAACCTGCGGTTCAAAAAGACATTCAAGAAGTTTGACATTAGGATTAAAATTGGCATAAACAAGAATTAGTAAATCGATTTCAACCAATTTAGTGCGTAGGAGCCAACGACCAATAAATAGATCGATAAACAAAGGAGAGACAATGGATGAGAACATGCTTGAGATTCGCAAATCAACATGGAGTCACAAATCCAATTCAAAAACAAGCAATCTAAATTAAAAAAAAAGGTGAAAAATAAGAAGTTTATGTTGAGCAAATATAAGTTTATATTGTGCAAATATAACTTTAATTATGATGTGCACAAATAACAATCTGTTGTGCAAATTGTTACTGCTGACACCGGTGGTTACCAACATTGTTTGTACCTCTTAATTTTAAGCAAATAATGTGACAAATCATATAAAAGAATGAACTAATCATATAAAAGCAAGCACAATCTGCAGTCAAAAAATCTGTCAATTTGTGTACAAGAGCAAGCATAAACTAATCATATAACTACACACATTGCACTTGTCCCTCAATATTCAATTTCAATGTAACCACACACATCCAACAATTAAATTCAAGCACATCTAAGCTTATTGAATTTTCACAAGCACCTCTAACTACACACATCCAACAATTACATTCAAGCACATCTAAACTTACTGAATTTTCGCAAGCACATTCAAGCAAATCTAATCATATATCGTTCACATGTTAGCACTCACGATTAAGAGGGAAAAGAATCTGATATAGGTCAATCTAATCTTTTTGTAGTGTCAGCAGGCTAACACGACAACAAAGAAGAGTAAACAAATCAATCAGGCCAATGAATATGATATAGGTCAATGTAATCTGTTTACAGTGTCAACAGACTAACAGAACAACCTTATAAAAAGGAAAAAAAATGGAAAAGCTTCATTTTAAATATTCCCAAGTTCCCATAAACATCGATTTTATTGTTAAAGAAAGATCTTGTCACCAAACAACCCAAATTCAACACCAAACAACCCAAAATGCATATAATTTGAGCATACTATAAGATGAAGTGATGTCAGGATTGTCAGCACACATTAAAACGCAGCAGTAACAACACATTAAAATTTGTAGAGCTACTAGCTAATATCTCCAGATAAGTCGGAAATCATATAAGACACTTCGATGTAAAGATACAAACACATTATTAAATAGGAAAAGTGGAAAGAAACCCTAGTTGTTAAGCGATAAAAATAAGATAACAAAAACTACTGATATTGCCGAAAAAACATAAAAACCCAATTTTAAGCCTTGAAATGATCTCTGATTGGCTTAAAAAGCCCATAGGTCACATCATAGCAGTGAGTTTGAACCGTGGCGCGATTCCCTATCTGGAAAGGTATCATAATAGAGAATCCGATACCGGACGCTTGATATCACTTCTATCGAGACCGCACCTTCTGCCGAGACGTATATCAACTTCAATTACTATCAGCTAGATTGCAACAGAAGATGAAACTTGTGTGCTGACATGGTCTAATTATGCGCAGACATGGTCTAATTATGCGCTGACATCATCATTTGACTAGGTATAACTAAGCCATTTTGTGTCCGATTCATGTGGCTCGGTGCTTCAACCAAACCTTACACAACCAACAACACATTCAAACATACCCAAACACCAATTTTAAAAAAATACTCACTTCAAAAAAAATCTAAATCAAGAGATCATGTCAGCACATAATTAGAAATAAAAAAGATTTCAGGAACCCAAGTAAGCATGATTCCAGGAATCCTTTTATGTATCTAATCCTTTTCTATATCATAAGCCAACAATTAGCAACCCTAGTAAGCATGATTCAAAAATAACATAATACTCTCAAACCGCTCATATATTGATGTCAACAGAAAATAAAACTGAAAGCACATATAGTAAATGGACAAATCTTATTCAAAATAGACTTCTCCTCTATTTCTTGAGTGCCCCTATGCGTGTCCTCTTCTTGTGCAAATTAGAATCAACGCCGATTTTTTTTTCATTCAAATAATTAGCTAGTATTTATGAAGATTCAACCAAGATGTACTGCAAAACCCTTAATAGAATAAAATTAACACTCACAAGTCACAAAATCAGCTTGGTTCAAGCAATTACAACAAGAGATCAATACTGCACAGAGCACCCAAACTGTAATAGAGAGGGAGAATTCTACTGCCAGGGAGATGAACACCAATTGCAGGGAATTAGCAAAAATTAATAAAACCTCCATAAAACAACAAATTGAAAACGCCATAAAAGCACAAATTGAGATCGCAAATACAACTGGAGATTGAACGAAGGAATTGACCTGCAAATCGAGGCATTGCTCCCAGTGGTAGGGGAGAGAGATGTGAGATTCGAGCTCAACGAGCGTCGTGGTGGCTTCGGAGGTCGAAGAAGGGGAGGAGAGACTGGTGGGCAGATCTCCGATTTGCTTCAGATCCAGGCGCTTCTTCGATTTCTTCAGATCGAGGTCGGAGAGAGAAGGATGAAGATTAGGGATGACAATGGAGGATGAAGAATATCGACGCTATTAGGGATTGGATTTGGAAGTTTAGTTTTAATTTTAACTAGTATGATCCCCGCGCCATGGCGCGGTTTTTTATAAATAAAATCTTACGTACTAATATATTAAATTAATATTATAACATAATTGTAAAAGTTCAGATAATTAAATATTTTGAATTAAACTCATGGGGTGAGAAAACGATTAAAGTAGTATATATAGATATATATATAGACATAGATATAGATTACTAATATTAAATTTATAATTTCTTATTATTAATTTTATATTTTAAATTAATCACATTGTTTTTTTAGAGAAAAAAACCACTAAAATTATAATTTGGGCTAAGATCAATGTTTTGAATTAAGCCCAATAGTTGGTAAAATTAAAGAAAAAAGAGAATTAAAGGAAAAAGAAGGGAAAAATTAGAATTAAAAAAAATCAAAGAAAAATGGCAAAAAAAAATGATTGGTCGAGACTCCTAAAATTCCTTTAAGCTTGATACATCATCCTAAACTCTTCTAAATTAAGAGTTTATATAGATATAGATATAGATAGTTAGTAAAATTAAAGAAAAAAGAGAATTAAAGAAAAAGAAGGGAAAAAATTAGAATTAAAAAAAATCAAAGAAAAATGACAAAAAAAAAAAAGATTGGTCTAGACTCCTAAAATTCCTCTAACCTTGACACATCATCCTAAACTCTTCTAAATTAAGAGTTTATATAGATTGTTTTTTTAGAGAAAAAACTACTAAAATTATAATTTGGGCTAAGATCAATGTTTTGAATTAAGCCCAATAGTTGGTAAAATTAAAGAAAAAAGAGAATTAAAGGAAAAAGAAGGGAAAAATTAGAATTAAAAAAAATCAAAGAAAAATGGCAAAAAAAAATGATTGGTCGAGACTCCTAAAATTCCTCTAAGCTTGACACATCATCCTAAACTCTTCTAAATTAAGAGTTTATATAGATATAGATATAGATAGTTAGTAAAATTAAAGAAAAACGAGAATTAAAGAAAAAGAAGGGAAAAAATTAGAATTAAAAAAAATCAAAGAAAAATGACAAAAAAAAAAAGATTGGTCTAGACTCCTAAAATTCCTCTAACCTTGACACATCATCCTAAACTCTTCTAAATTAAGAGTTTATATAGAATAGATATAGATAGTTGGTAAAATTAAAAAAAAAAGAGAATTAAAGGAAAAAGAAGGGAAAAATTAGAATTAAAAAAAATCAAAGAAAAATGGCAAAAAAAAAAATGATTGGCCGAGACTCCTAAAATTTCTCTAAGCTTGACACATCATCCTAAACTCTTCTAAATTAAGAGTTTATATAGATTTTTTTTATTTTTCTTCTTATTTTTTATTAGGTTAATAGAAATAGACACTCCACCAATTTTTACAAAAACTAAGACACTCCAATTAGAGCGTTCGGCACAAATTTTCTCTATAGTATATAGGTTAAAAACCTCATTCTTTCTCATTAGTCCAAGTTCAATTATCTTTGGCACTCATGAGTACCATTAATCTTTAGCAAGATATAATTGATCTCTCGTAATAGGAGAGAATCCGAGAGGATCCTTAGCCTCAGACATTTCAAATATCAGATTGTGCTCCCCACTTGAAATGTTTAAACTTTTAATATATAATCTTCCTTTCCATAGTCCAAATTAAATTAAATTGGTTGAAATGTTTAAACTTTTAATATAGAATCTTCCTTTCCATGGTCCAAATTAAATTAGTGGTTCATGAGATTTCGGGTTTACAATGTATTGAAAATATGTCCGCATATTGAATATAAAGAATATTATATGAAAAATATGAGTACATTATCGATATATTTTACAAAATGGTTTAGATTTTTGTGATAGAAGAAAATCGGTTATATACTTGAGCATGACCCTCTAATTAATTAGTTGTCGGCACGCTTGACTTTTACATAGTATCACATCGAAGTTTTTGCCTTGTTGGACTTGAATTGGGAGTCAAGACATGTTGCACATATATGAACTAAATATGGGAGGGTCGTATGTACAGACATGCATATGCCAATGGACTAGTACACAAGTTGAACGAGATTCTATCTTATAATTTTATTTACTATATAAGTAACACTTATCCTGTCTAACGGGACAAATCTGCGCATACATTTTATCACGTGCAACCAACTAGGTTTTTTTTTTGGAAGCATGTAAGGATTAGGAAATACGCCGACGATCCGGCTTCTTTCCTAGCGCGTCCGAGCGGACGAGAACATGAAGTTCTGGATCATCAGTGAAGCTATCATCGACCGGGACGGTGTAGGCCAGACGAGCAATCCTGTCAGCCACAGCATTAGGGTCCCTGAAAATATGACGAATAGCAACATGAGAGAATGCATATAAATCGACAGTCGTATCATCCATCAGCAGCTCGATCATCCAGGGGCAAGCCCAGTCCCCCAGCAAAGCCTTTATGACGACCAAGCAATCTCCTTCGATAATAAGGTTATTTATCCCCAGCGATTTGGCCCTGGAGACCCCCATCCGAAGGCCCAATGCCTCCACGAAAATAGCGGAGCTATTATTACAAGGACCCGCTCCTAAGGACAATATATGTCCCATATGATCCCGAATCACGAAGCTGAAGGTTTCGATCCCCGAAAGACAGTAAGAGCCATCAAAGTTTAGCTTGTAATAACCCGCCAAAGGTTTTTTCCATTTCTCCGTTCTGGAGGCAGCAGAATAAGTTGAAGTAGATCCTGCTGAGGTTCCACATATCGTATTTCTAGGCTGGTTTATATCCCCGGTCCCATAGTCCTCAACTCTGGCATTCCATGTTTGGTATGTTGAATTGCAGAAAGTGGCTATAACCTGAATAGAGGCTTTATTTATGTGTTAAAAAACTATTTGGTTGCGAAAATACCAGATTCCCCACCAAGGGAAAACTAGCTTAGTGAAGGGCTTGATGCCTACTTTGGTGTAAATGTTGTTTAGCAGGTGGTTTGGCTTCATGTCTGTATCAATATCATCATATGAGGGGTGGCTGATGGAGGGTTTTTGTAAGAGAGATCGTTGTGGGGTAGTGTACTAGAATATGACTTGTAGATTCGGCAGTGCGTCCACAGAAGATGCACCCGGAGGGTACCGATACATGAGAACGTTGCAGTCTATCAGTAGTCGGGAGACCATCGCGGGCAATCTTCCAAAGGAAATGCCTTAACTTATATGGGATGTCCAATTTCCATATCCAGTTGCAACCGAAAGTCCGAAACTCTGGTCACCCCCGTGATTTGGGATTAACTTTGTCGCTGATGACGTGGAGAACCAGCCATCTCTGCTAGAACCCCAGAATAGTCTGTCAGAGAAAACATTGTGAGGTAGGTGAGTCGTTGTAATGTTGGATATGATATTCATGGTAAGTAGGCCTCGTAAGTCTTTCTCAAGTTTGGCAACGTTCCAAGTCTTATTGTCGTTTATAAATCTGGCAACCGACCAATCCGAAATCTCGCCCGGAAGCGATTGTAGGGTCATATTAATTAGCGGTTTTTGAGTGGTCCAAATGTCTGTCCATAACTTAACTGTCTTACCGTCCCCGATTGACCAGCGAAGGCCAGATTTGAAGAGATTGGTAATAGAGTTTAGTTTAGCTCAATGCCATGAGGTATTGCCCTTGTGTTGGTATTGCAGAAGAGGGATCCCTTTTAGATATTTACCTGTTATTACTTTAACCTAGATGTTATATTCATTTGTAATGCTATATTCATTGTTTCGGCCTTGTAAATGCCCAGACCCCCGGCAAGGGTATCTGTGCATATCTTGTCCCAGCTAATCAGTGGAGTACTCTTTGTGTCTTTCTTCCAGAAAAATTGCCTATAAATCTGGTCCAGCTTGTGTAGAATCGACGAAGGCAAAAGGAAGGCTTGCATGAGGAAAAGTGGTTGTGCTGAAAGATTTGCTTTAATTAGGACTTTTCTGCCTTCAGCAGAAAGAGAGGAAGCTTTCCATTTGGACAATTGTTGCTTTGTTTTGAGGATGATATTCGCAAAAGTGTCTTTGTTAACACGACCATTAATAATTGGGCAGCCTAGATATTTTTCTAAGTTATTCGACTGGGGGATACCCAAATTGTTTGTAACTATTTGGATTGTTGTGGCTGAAGTGTTAGGGGATACTTAAAAACTGGACTTATGGATGTTTACTTTTTATCCAGAAATCAGACAGAACCGTTGGATTATGTTGAAGAACTCAACACAAGTTGACTGGTTTGCTTTCCCAAAAAGCATGATATCGTCAGCAAAGGCAAGGAATGAGATCTTGACCCCACCTCCCCCCAAAGTGAAACCTAAGTCTTTTGAAATGTTTGACCGGCGTTGTAAAGTTCTAGCCAGAACCTCTGCTGTGAGGATAAAAAGGAAAGGAGACAGAGGGTCTCTTTGCCTGAGCCCTCGTGAAGGAAAGAAAAATGTAGATGGTTCATCATTAATCAGCACTGAGTAGGAAGCCGTCTGTATACATTCCTTAATCCAATGAACAAATTTTGAATCGAAACCAAACTTTGTGAGTGTAGAGAAAAGGAAGGGCCATTCAATACGGTCGTAGGCCTTTTCCATATCTAGCATGACTGCCATATATCCGGCCTTTGCTTTAGTTAATTGAAACGAGTGAAAGATCTCGTGAGCAATGAGTATATTGTCTTGTATTAACCGACCTTTAGTAAATGCGCTTTGTAATGGGTGAATGAGTTTGTCGAAAACTTTAGTCAGTCTAGCTGTTAAGATTTTGGAGATAATTTTGTAAATAGTAGAGCAAAGGCTAATACGCCTAAAGTGACTGACTGTTTGAGGGTCGTCGTTCTTTTGGATAAGAGTTATGAACGTGTGGTTTAATTAGTCATGAGTTGTATATAAGGTGGACGATATTGTAAAAAAAAAGATATAAAATCATGGATAAATTTAATCAATAATATATGAGGTACAATGAAATCCTAAGTATATATTAGCTTGTATTAATTAGATCAAACGTTTGTAATATTTTATTGTCATAAAATTTTATTCCTTCATATATGGTTAGACTTGATTTTTATATTATTATTAAGTAAGGATTTGATATCAGATATATCTGAATTTTGATGGCCGACAAATCGGCACACGGTAAACCGTCAAAACATACAATTAGAAAAAAAAGGTGCAAAACAAACAAGTGAAAACGCACCCTATACAGAATACAAATCTAGGCAAAACTAAATCAAACATGTTGGAAATGTAGACTACGGACGATGCCAAGCACCATCCAGAAATGCACCACTGGTCAGCGATACGTCAAAAATCCATGTGGACAATGAAGACGAAACTAAAAAAAGCTCTTTCCCGATCACGGAGTCACACCGTACACACCACCTCGACCCCAGCCAGTCCAGCTGACTCCCTCCGACTGCTAGAATCCTAACGAAGAAATAGAACACCTAGACGCACCCAAGTAAAGTTGCATGCAACCTGAACAAAAATGGACCACGAAAGACCGATCAAGCCTTAACATGATTTAAAATGAGCTCTAACAGGCAGAATTTCAAGTCCTTACATGATTTGGGGAGTTGTGAAATCCTCAAATCAAGCCCTTTTAGGAGTTATTTTAGGTCATTTCAATCGGGATTTCAAACCCGTACGAGATTTAATTTAAGCCCTTTCGTATATTTTTTAAATGTTATTGGATATGTAGCGTGCAAGGGGATCATTGATCCTTGCACACCAAGGGGTAAACAGCACTAGCACAGGGCACACCAAGAAGGAGAACCCCGCCTTTAGGGACACAAGCGGGCCACCGACGGAGGCAGCCAGTTGGCGGTGAAGGGCGAATGAAGTCTCACCAGCAACCCAACCAACAAATATTTTAAATTTTTTTTTTCCCATTCCACCGACCAACACCCAAAAGGGCAGGTAGGAGAAGAACTCTCCGGTGACAGAGGGCTCAGAAACGTTGACCGAACAAGAAGGATCAAGGCGAACTTCAGCCAACTACAAGAGCTAGCTCAAACCAATTTTACTATAGGAAGAAGACTCGACACTCCTTCCCCGAACCGAAGGAACCCTAAACAGGACGGAGAAATGAGCCCAGGAACTCCAACTAGACCACTTGAGCGACAAAAATCTATCATAACATGAAGAGAAGGAGGGAGACAATAGAGAGGGAGGTCAAAGCGGCGACAGGGCGGGCGAAAGAAACCCCGAGATGGAAGTCGAAACTCGGCATGGAAAACGATAGGAAAAACAGGAAAATCTGGCCACCAACCACAGAGAAGGTGAGTAGAAGAAGATAGGATCGGAAAACAGTTGTTTGGAGGTGAGATTTGGCTAACATCCGGGTTGATTTGGAGCAAGGGTCTTCAAAAATTCCCGAAGGACCAAGAGAGTTTCTCTCTCCTAAGAGAAGCCCTTTATAGACTATTGAGTAATTGTACAATTACCACATATTCAAAATACTCCTAAATTAATCACAATGACTTTTTAGTGCAAGATTAATCCGAAATAGTGCAATATTTACTCCCTCCGTTCGGTAAAACATTTCATTTTACTACCGACGTACGTTTTTTTAGGGGATAAAAGCTATATAAAATGTCTATTTTTTTTATAAATCTTTTGAATAATTTCGTAGTTACTATTAATAAGTACGAACCTGTTAAAAAAAATTATAAAAAGATGGATTTTTTTTTATCATCCTAAAGAAGCGTGCGTGAATAGTAAATGTTTGCATTGGATCGGACATATAATTTTTAGATCGAACTTTCAAATTCATCCAATTTTTTTACTTGAAATTCAATACAACCTATCTTCAATATCATAAATTTGTAATTGGGTGTTAATTATTTTTTTCCATAAATGACAACATTTCCCTTAGCTTCTCCATATTCCATGTTTGGTTAGGATTCTTCATCTATGGTGTACGTTCAAGTGGCAGGGCTCATTTAGCAGTTCACTTGTCCTTCTAGAATTTAACGGTTTTACCATTTTTGACTGGTTAGATTAGGCCTATATAAAATTCTTTTTTTATTTTTGTTAACTTGGCTCATTGCGACGATTTTTTTTTTTCCAAATTCCCATATATTAATCTCTTTCTGGTACTTCTCTTTTATGATCATCACTCATTCGTTTAGCTCATATAAGAATTTTTCAAAGAAGTTTGTAATTATTTGTTCATATTTTTTTGTATTGTAGAGGCCCATACCACCCACACTTTTTTTGTCTACAAATTTTATCATATGTAAAGAGAGGCTTATAGCTTTGACCCTTGTTACAAAAGAAATACTTATGCCTATGCAGCTTTCAAGCTCATTGTGCATAGGAGTACGAATTTTGCATTATGTAGGTTGGTTTTGTTGTCAAATTCATCTTGTAATTAGCTTTTCATTTTATTGGGAAAGAGAATTAGCTTTTCATTTTGTTAGATGATTTTTTGTTCTCGATCTCCATAGTTTCTACAAATATGTCTTTGTTTACTCTATCGTTTATGATCAGGTATCTTAGGTAATTGTTCAATGCTATTTGGTTTGTAATAGGTATGTTTTGAATTATTTGTTTCTAATTGTTTGATATGTACCCCTCTCTAGTAGCTTGGAATGCAACATGTGAATATTCACTTTCTATTCGAATATTTCACAATATTCATCAGTAATTTTCTTAAATTGTAGACAAATATAATTTTCTGAACTTCCATTCTCAATCACCTTAAATTCGACTGGTTTTTTACTCAACGCACTCTTGTGGTTTTTTTTCCAACACTTATCCACCGATTATGGTGAGGCATAGAGAGATCGGATCTCCTTGTTTTAACCCTTTTTCAGTTTTAAAGGTCTCTATTGGTTCATTAGTCATTAGGATTAAGAAAGAGACATTTTCTCAAATGAATGTATGACTGTATGTTCTAATTAAATATAGTACATGCCTAATTGAATTTTGTTTTCTTTCAATTATGAAAATTTGTGTAATTGATTTCGAAATTGAAATGTTTGAAAGGCACATATTTTAATAATTCTAAAACTAAATTAAAGTAGCTTAAATCATTAGTAAAGCGGATAATGACATTCTAAATGCATGTGACAAGATTCATATTTAAAGATGGAGAATTGCAAACTTTTGATCTCTTTGAAATAAGATACAAGGCGCAAACTTTTGATCTCTCTTTGAATAATTTGAGTTTATAAGACCCTGATTGAGGATATATAGATCGATTGAATAATGTCTTATTTAAATTGAAAACTATTATATGTGTGGATATATAGATTGAATAATGTATTTTTTAAATTGAAAACTATTATATATATATAGGGTAGATCATATGTACTCAGCTCTTAACATGTATCATGTGAACAAATCAGAGTCGTTGATTGAAAATGATCTAAGGGTTAAGATTAATCTAGTGTTTTCTGATTTTTTAAATTAAATTAATGTGGGGTCCACCACAAATTAAGCCCAAATTCACACAAAGCGCGTGTTTACAAGTGAATCAAAACCTAAGGCGGATCTCTGATCTCTCCAGGCTCCAGCGAAACAGAGATGGCGGAGGCGATGGTGGAGATGGCGAAGAGAATCAACAGCGACTCGAAGGAGATGGCGGAGGCGATGATGATCGGCGAAGGCGTTAGGCAGCGTCGCTAGGTGCGGTGATGGCGATCGGAGAAGGTGAACGACCCGCGGTGTTCGATTAGGATCCATGGAGGCGGACGACCCACAGAGGCGGTGGCGATCGGAAGGGCTTGTCGTAGGAGACGGTGATGGTCGGCTGGCGCAGGCTGCGGCGAATGCGATATGGTGGCCGACGAAAGTGGATCCGTAAGGTGCGGTGCAGCGGCGATGGCTCCCATGGTGTGCGATGATTTCAATCAACCAGGCCATTATTTTCGATTTCAACCAGCGGCAAAGGTGGATTCGATTTATCCCCTGATTTCAATCAACCATTCTTTCCGATCTCTCTCCCCAAAAAGTCAAATGTCCTCTGATTGATTGAACTCCAATTGGATTTAGTACGTACATAGATAAGTATACACGATCAAGCAAATTATTATTCTCATTTGATTGAAATTCAATTGATTTTGGATTATTCCATTGAAGTTTTGCTTTACCTGATTTGATCGAATTTGTGTCCTTTCTTCACCGATTCTTTTGGATGAAAAGTGTAACGAAACCATTGAATAATCATGTGATACCATTGAATAATTTAGCAATACCATTGAATAATTTTTCGTTATTCGTTAAAATGACATAAGTAATCGAATAATAATATAACATCATCGAATAATCAAACAATACCATCTAATAATCACGCGATATCACCAAATAATTAGTTGGTGGAACGAATAATCAGAGATATATATACGAGTGAATAATCACTCATATACGAGCGAATAATCATCCATATACCACTGAATAATCATTCATAGACGACCGAATAATCAACCATTTGTAAAGGTTAACAAAAAAAATTCCAGATACCATCGAATAATCTATTGATACCATTGCATAATCTGTCGATACGATCGAATAATCCAATAAATATATCATCGAATAACCATTGCATAATATGTCAATACGATCGAATAACCCAGATATATCGTCGAATCATTTAGAGAGAGTGCACCACACACGCCCCCAATTCAACAGGTGGGCAAGAAAAGATGTGGGTCCCTCTGATTTTTAATTAAAAAAATTGCCTATTTATCTCCACCAACTATATATTTCATTCAATCAATGGTCCTGATTTGTTCACATGATACACGTTAAGGGCTGAGTACACCGGAACCAACTCTCTCTCTCTCTCTCTCTCTCTCTCTCTCTCTCTCTCTCTCTCTCTCTCTCTCTCTCTCTCTCTCTCTCTCTCTCTATATATATATATATATATATATATATATATATATATATATCATTTGTAAACACATGCATCTTACGATGTAATTTGTGAGCAGAACTGGAGCATTGGATTAGGATGATCAACGACTAAGATTTAAAAGGAATTTTGAGAGCAAAATTATTAATCTAAAATAGCATGATTATTCATATATAACTCATATGTACGAATAATCATCTTACAACAGACAAATAATTTAATTTCATATGAAAAAATTGTTCACCTATATAAATAATTATATTATGTCAAATGAATAATTTTTATAGAACCTATTATAATTGGTTTGTATCATAAAAAAAAATTATGATACAAGGTAAATATTTAGGGCTGAGAGAACTGCAGTTGTACTACCTTCCAATAGCGTCTTTTCTAACGAGATCGTCTATCATTGAGCTAGATCTCCAACCTACGAAGTTTTCCTAAAGACCGAGACGACAAAGTAGTTAGACACTCGGTTTCCCTCCCCGCAAATGTGGGAGAAAGGAGATATCATCAAAGACACGGTTAAATGCGAGGATGTCCGAAATGATCGTCTCAATCTCCCAAAGGTAAGTCTATCTTCAGGACATTTATCACCATGAATAGGTCAAGAGTTCAATTTTCACTATTATTTTTTCTTATCGATTTCTCTTTCTATTAGTTTTTATACTAAAATTAATACTACCTCCGTTCAGAAATAAGTGATGTTTGACTTTTTGGCACGTTTTTAAGGAGTTAAAAACTATATAAAATATAAAGTTTTTAATTGATTTTTTAAAAATAATTTTATACATATTAGTTATAAGTTTAAAATTATTTAAAAAAAAATTAATAAAAAAGTTAATACTTTATATAGTTTTTAGCTCCTTAAAAAATGTGTCGAAAAGTCAAACAACACTTATTAATGAACGGTGGGAGTATATATATTCTAATTAACTTTTATGATATGATTTTATTTTATTTTTAAATATTCTTTGTGCTATAATTTTGTTCCTATCAACTATTTAGTTATATCTAAACCATAATATATTTTTTCCAATATATATTTTTGTTTTTTGTCAAACATTAAACAAGCGCAATGTAAAAAAAAAGCATAAACACAAACTCTGCAACAAGACAACCAAGTATAATATATTACTCCTAATAAGTTGATGTCAATGAAAAACGAAGCCAAATACCACCGAACAATTTCATGCCGCTTATTTTTAGTGAGAGAATCAAGACAGGCTTTATGTTTTTTTTTAAAAAAAAAAAAATTAGATTTCCACCATGCCCTATCCCTCAAGGGAACTGACAAGCTAACCCTTATCTCTCACACCCCCTCCCTGGACAATAACAAGAAGAATCTACTCATCCTCCACTTTTGGGCTTTTGGCGCCATGTCTAGACTTTTAATGCTGATTGAATTTTGTTTACAAATGTAGTAAATTGAATGAAATAAAGCATCAAAATTAATGTTCAGAAAATATTATCATAAGAAATATTTAATAATAAATGTGTGGCTAAATATTTATACCATTCCATATTAAAGTTATAATTGATACTATCACATGTTATCTTCTGATGAAAATAATTTCTAATTAAAAGTTTAGTAAGTTAAATTTTCACAACTCATCAATATTGTCAAATATTTAGCTACACATTTATTATTTTTTATGAATATATATTTTCTAAAAATTAATTTTGATGCTTTATTTTATTCAATTTATTACATTTGCATGTGAATAAAATGCAATTAATCAACATCAGAAGTTTAACTTTTCTAATATTTTATATATAGAGTAGCGAAATAATCTAAAACTAATTTTAATCTTGAAATGAGTATTGTGGTAGGTTTATTTGTATAAGAACCACTTATAAATTTAAATTTTGAAAATAACAAATTAAAATAAAGGTTTAGTTAAAGGGTTTTTTTTTCGGCTAGCTAACACAATTTGTGATCCAGATCGATTTGGGATATATCTTGAATCAAGATTTACTAAGTCTGATATAATATGTAGAGTAGACAATATTTGGTTACATTTTATTGTTACTAAGTGTGCAATATGTTTGGACAACTTGGTGGAGTATATGGGTGGGTTCACAACTATCGTCTCTTAGAAGGGTTAACCACAAGAGATAATGGGACATTCAAGTAGGGTTGGCATGGTACGGTAACCACCAAAAAATGGTGATTACCACGTACCAACCACAAATTGGTGGTACATAAATTTTCATACCACGTACCAACCACAAGTCGTGGTTACCGCATATGTGGTAACCACGACTTGTGGTTACCATCGGTACATTACCATGGTTACCAAGCTTTAATTCTGTTTGTATTTTTTCGAAACCCCTTGGCTACCTTTCGGTAGTCATCAAAGTTATCGAATGAAAAACTATGGTTACCAAAAATAATATGATTACCACCTATTAAAAGTTCAAATAAATCAAGTTCACAACCTAAAGTACAAACAATTCAAACCAACCAAGTTCAAAGTCTTGAAACAAACCAAGTTCAATTGTTGAAACATTCAAAATATTCGTACAAGTTCAAACAAAACAAGGTCAAAATCTTAAAACATTCAAAATGTTCATACTGTTTATAGTAGAAAGGACCAATTTAGGTCAAAATCAAAACACAAAATATAAATAAAAAACTTAAAACTTAAAGGTAATAACAATAAAACATTAAATAAAAAAAATAATATATATACTTGGTAACCATGGTATTCAGATTTCATGACCATTACCGTACAACCTTCATATGGTTACCGCCAAGATGGTTACCGTCATGTTGGTTACCACAATTGTGGTTACCAACATAGTCAGTTTGTGGTTGGTACGTGGTTGGTATGGTAATTTCCGTACCATTTGCCAGCCCTACATTCAAGTATGATGCTTATGAGTTAAGTCGAAAATTCAATACATTGTCATTGAATGTCAACGAAAGTGTTGTAAAAGAGTGCAAATTCTTGAAATTATTTATAAAATTTAATTATGATGCCTAAATTGATAAATACAGTATGCGTGGTATATATTGAAACTGTTGTTTTAGATGAGAAGGGTCAATGGTGCATTGGTGATAACGGTTGTGAGAGCTATTCGATCAAATGGGCTCAATTGTACATCATATGTGGGAAAGGCGGAGACAATCATTTACGTTTTCCAATTAGCATGAGATAATGGTTTGACATCGGAAAGCTGAACATAACAAGCCCTAGTATATGAGTCGGTGAGCTACTCCTTCTATTGCCAATTGGTTTTAGAATGGAAAATCACTCGGCTTGTGTGCTAGGCTACTAGCGCATGTGCACCTGTGCGCACGACCCCCAGTCATTGGTTCGAGTCGGACTTTAATATGGTATCAGAGTGGTTAGCCTAACGGTCCGTCTTTCGATCCTGGTCTGGGTTGCCAGCTGTCTAAGTGTCAACTAGATGAGTCATTCCTAGTTGCACTTGCGGGGGCGTGTTGAGATAGACCAAAAGTGTTCCACATCGGAAAGTTGAATATAACAAGCTCTAGTTTATGATTCGGTGGGCTACTCCTTCTATATTGCCAATTGGTTTTAGAATGGAACCTCACTCGGCTTGTGTGCTAGGCTACTAGCGCATGTGCACACGACCCCCAGTCATCGGTCCGAGTAGGACTTTAATATGGTATCAGAGCCAGGTTCGGCTAGTTTTGGTCTGGGCTTCGGTTTGGTGGGGTTGCTGGCCTTGTTGACATGTCAGGGGCATTGGTTCTCATTTAAGCGCACGTGGCAAGTGCAACTTGTTGGCTAAAATGCTGTTGCACTTGAGGGGGTATGTTGGAATGTGGTTGTCCCACATCGGACGTAATATAAAGAATGCTTGAACAACATATAAGCTTGAAGGGCTACTCCTCTCATAGCCAATTGTTTTAGAATGGAACCTCACTGGGCTTGTATGCTAGGCTATACTAGCGCATGTGCGCCCGTGCACACAACCCCCAATCATCGGATCGAGTCGGACTTTGATATGGTATCATAGTGGTTAGCCTAACGGCTCGTCTTTCGATCCTGGTCTGGGTTACCAGTTGTCCAAGTGTCAACTAGATGAGTCATTCCTAGTTGCACTTGCGGGGGCGTGTTGAGAGATGTGAATGAGACCAAAAGTATCCCACGTCGAAAGTTAAACATAACAAGTCATAGTCAGTGTGCTACTCCTTCTATTGCCAATTGGTTTTAAAATGGAACCCTATAGGGTTTATGTGTTGTTCGAGTCTCCCGTATGTGGGCCCGCACACACGACCTCCCTCCAGCTTGTCTTAGCCCCACCAAGCCCAACCGAGTTTAATAATATCGCTATAGATTCTGCTTATTAGATTGTTAAATTCATTGCTTGTAGCGCTTTTGAGGCATGTGTTGGTTTTCTTTTGAGTAATTTGGTGCTTGAGGTTAAAGAATTTTGAGCTTGCACAACTGATCTTTTGTTAGGAGGGTGGGCGATTCAATTTTCTGTTTTCTTGCTCGAATATATTAGATCTGTTTCTACTTTCTACTCATTTATATTTTCATACTTCTTATTAATTTACTTATTATTATTTTTTCCAAATTTATTATTGTTAATTAATAGTGGAGTTTTATTTCATTTTAAAAAATAATCTGGTGTTATTCAAATAAATTTTTATTATTATTAAACTATATAAAAATTACCATATGATTTAGATTGTCATTTATATATATATATATGATGAATACACTTTATTTATTTATTTATTATTAAAATTTCTTTACAATTAAATATGAAAACAGGCATTGTAACTTTATGCTCCGTTATATTTTTACATTAAATTTGCAAAACACGAGAAATATAGACTAGTGGTATACGGAGTATATATTTCCACGGTAGAGAGATTTCATCCCGAATATTAATTTTTCCATGTGTATCATTTTTCTAAATATATCATCTACTTTTCTTGGAAAAAAAAACTACATATTTAATTTTGGCCAAAATAATGCATACTTTAATTTAGGGGTCATTTGCAAAACTAACCCAAAAAACCGGTTTGGCTGCACCCCCTATTCCCTATCCATATTAATTGCAAAAAGTTAACCCTAATCCTAAAAAAATTGCACCCCAGCAGGTTACAATAGAGGGAGAGACCGACTACCTTTATGGAGGAGAGAGAGTGAGACGTGTGGATGGGGGGGAAATGGATAGGATAGGTGTCTCCACTCTCCCAAAAATTCAGACACTCCGATCGATCGAGACAAATGAGTTCACCAATCGCCGCACCAGCATCTGCGCCCGCCGCCGCCGGCGTAACGATCTGGCGGTGAAACTCGGCGACGTCGTACCTGCTCGGGAGCATATTTATTGAGCAATTAATTCACCATAAAACTATTCGAGATGGTTCAAAGGAAATACAACAAGGGGATGGATTCAAAGTAACTCAATAGATGAGTGTAACCTTAATAATTTGTATTGGGTAAAATTGGGGATGGCTGGGGTGAAATAGAGGGAAATGGATATAATGGTTGTAGTTAGATGGGGAAATTGGCAAAATTGGAGGAATTGGGGATTTTTGGAGAATTGGGGAAATTGGGGAACGACTATGTGGAATACGAAATACCACGAGTAGAGCGACTTGGATATGTTTAATCTTGAGATACCTTTGAACATTTAATGGATTTGCTGGCACTTTGATTTATGTCATGTTTGTAGTAGTCAGATGTCATGTTTATAACTCTTCCTGTCATGTGAAATTCGAAACTTACAAAAGCTTACAAAGTTTGCTCTGAATGTGGAGACGTTTGATGCCTTCGTCCTTCACCTTCGTTCTGATGGCTTTTCCAGGTCAATTCGAGGCGAGTGGAGGCTGGATTTGGAGTAGAGAAGGTGGAATCGAAGTGGAGGAGCCCTCGCAGAGGCTTGGTGAACCACTTTGTTTTTTTTATTGATGAATAAACAATATAACAACTTTCCACTCAATGTTTCCCTGGTTCTAGTGTCACCCTCCCCCCTAAGCCCATGCAGTAAAAAGAGAGAGGACAGAGGGGATAAGACAGAGACAGAGATAGAGGGGGGAAGAGTGACGGTAAGGGGGCATTAATATAATTTAAATTAAATCTTAAGTTTCAGAGAAAAACCATCGAAAAAGAAGCAAATGGACTGGGGTTTATTTGCAGTTTGACGTGTAAGCAATTTGTTTTAACTGGACCCCAAAAGCAAAACGACATGCCACCTATTGGAACCGACTGAACAAGAGTTATCGGAGAAACAGATTCACCATCGACTTCAGATAGAAAATGGGTAAGTTTGCTTTCGATAAAAAAAATCAGAGAGAGAGAGAGAGAGAGAGAGTATGCAGAGGAGAGAGAGGAGTGAAAAAAGAAAAGTAATTAAAGTTACAGATGAGAGAGAGAGATTAGTGAGGATAAGACAGAGAGAGAAAAGTAAAAGAAAGTCTGCAGCAGAGAGAGAGAGAGAGAGAGAGAGAGAGAGAGAGTGTGTGTGTGTATGTGAAAAGGAAAAGTAAAGTTGCAGAGAAGAGAGAGAGATCAGTGGGGATAGGACAGAGAGAGAGATGAAAGAGTCCTCTCTCCTCTGCAACTTTATTGTTGTTGTTTCACTTCGAAGAAGAAGCAATTGGGTGGGGGTTTATTTGCAGGTTGACATGTAAGCAGTTAGTTTTAACTGGACACCCAAAGCAAAACGACATGACACATATTGGAATCGACTGGACATGAGTTATTTGAGAAACAGATTCACCATTGACTTCAGATAGAAAATGGGTAAATTTGCTTAAGATTTGAGGGAGACACCTCTCACATAACCTTTATCGAAAGCAAACTTGCCCATCTTCTATCCGAAGTCGATGGAGAATCTGTTTCTCCGATAAATCTTGTCCAGTCGATTCCAATATGTGTCATGTCATTTTGCTTTGGGTGTCCAGTTAAAACTAACTGCTGACACGTCAATCTGCATATAAACCCCCGCCCAATTGCTTCTTCGAAGTGAAAGAGTAACAATATCTTTTTATGCCTCCCTCACTGACACTCTACTGATCTCTCTCTCCTCTAATACTTCACTTTTCTTTTTCAACTCTCTCTTTCTCTCTCCCTCCCTCTTGTCCTCTCTCAATTGCTTTTTCTCTCTCTCCGCCTCTCTCCTCTGCAAATGGGACTTGCTTCCCCCCCCCCCCCCCCTCTCTCCCCCTCTCATTTTTCTGCCTCCCAATCTGACGTTGTCAGGTGTCACACATTGGAAGGTTGCACCCCCTCCCTTACCTGCTACCGGCTCCAAGGGTTTTCCAATTATCCGATTTTACCCAATTATAAACCAAGTTGGGTTAACCTTGCAATACTTCTGGTTTTTTTGGTTACTTTGTGCATTTCCCTCTTAATTTAGATAGTATATGCGTGTCATTTTCGCCTTAATGTCCATAATTTTTATTATATTCATTATTTTTCTCAAAATGTATATCATATCATTCATATAACATATCACTCAAGGAGGAACCTAGCATAAGGAATGTCCTCTCTCTCTCTCTATATATATGGTACATATATATAATAACAGATCGCTAACCATTGGGCGGCCCGCATATATAATTAATAACTCTTTGGTAGAAATTGAAAGATTATGAGATGAACAAATGAGTCCAAGAGAACCAATCGTTTTAGGTGAACGTCCAACACATATATCAATTAAATTGATGGGTCACCCAATGGAGATGTGAACTACATAGCGTAATAGGTCCATGAAAACAACATTAGTGCTAACTTCTAAGGCTAATTGGTGTCATCCCATGTGTTTATAGGCTGGCTTTTCATTAGCAAGTGATTTATATGCTCCATCTAAGCATAAGAGCCAAAAGTAGACGACGCAACGACGAAGATGCTCGCGTTGAACTCATTACGACAATCGTGACTTGTCGAAACCCTACCCAATGAACACGACAATAAGCATGTCAAGCCCGCGTACCATCACCTTTAGGTGACCCTTCTTTGCTCAACCTTCGTCGCTCATTTGAATCGTCCAATGAATGTTGCTATATTTTGTATGGTAAATTAAAATTATATAAATTATAGATTATATATGAAGAAAGGTTTTGTTAGGTATAGTAGAGAACCTATTTTTATTTTAATCTCATATCGGATATTTCAAATCTTATGTCCGACCCTGATGTAACAGATAAATTTCTAACTGACCTATAAGAATTATTATTATCCAGCTAGCAACCCATGGATAGCTTGAACATGAGGCCTTAATTAAAGAGACTAGTCATACTACTTGTCTTAACTTCCCTACCACACTATAAATAAAAATCAATTTAATAATCATGTTGTAAAAGATAGTTACAATATTGATATTGATACCACAAATCAGGGTATAGGGCACCACGTTTATATCCACATGGTGTCTTGAATTCTTATTTGCCTGTGTGTCTACTTCAACGTCGACTCGAATGTGGCATCACGTCGATTAGGACGTGCGCTAGCGTAATCCGAATTTGCGGTAACATTCTTAAAGTAATTCGATCTTCTAGCAATTAGGAAAAATAAAGAAAACACTATTAAAGTACTACTCCTTCTGTTAATTAAAACTTGTCGTTTCTTATTCATGCACGCTTTTTTAGAATGCTAAAAACTATATAAAATATTAATATTTTTTACATTTATTTTTGTAAATTTATACTTAATAGTAATACGTATGAAATTATTTTAAAAAATTATTAAAAAACTTAATATTTTGTATAGTTTTTAACACTTAAAAAGTGTGTGTGAATAGTAACACGTCATGTTTTAATTAACCGATGGAGTATTATTTAGGTGGGGGCCACTAGTAAACCCTAGAATAGAATGGATCTAAACATGCATAAGAGGTCCAAACAAGTTGTCGATTAATTAGTGATGTCTTCTCTTGCATTTCTGCATGTGCTTGCACTCTAATTAATTTTGGATTCAACTTCAATGAAATGAAACTTTTAATAACGACTAATTAAATCTTATTTAACGTTAGATTTAAATCCCTCCTCCTCCCCACTACACCAAAGAAAGTGAGACAATGGCAATACTATTGGCTATTTGGCACTATGTACCCTAAATTTAAATAGAAGTACTTTATAATTCAAATTAATTTTCTTTTATAAATTAAGTGCTCATACCTCCATCTCAGGTAACATTCATCGTCTTTGTGACTAAATAAAGCCCACGTATTGCCGATAGACAATGTTCTAAGGCGCTAGACGGCCGTTATGCGATGGGTGACCGTACCGTGCGCCTGGCGTCTAGGTGATTAGACGGATGCCTAGGCGGAGTTAGAATAAACTTGATTATTTCCTTATATTTTAACGCATATATAGCACATATCAATAATTCATATAATGTAATAATAATCTATAATATCATTCATAAACCCAAATTTGGGGAGCTTAACTAACACTATAGTAAATAAATGCAAAAGTACGTGTCCGATTAGCGACTCTAAGCCTTCTAAAATAAAAAACCATAGATTCAACTCAGAAGCAAATACATCCCAACTTATGGGATAAAAAACCCTAAGTTAACTAATCATATGTATAGAAGCTAAAATTGAATAATCATCGGGTTAAGCGGCCGGGGTCTAGGCGGGACTAGGCGGCGTCTAGGCAGTGTTTGGGCGGATTTCCGCCTAAAGATCCGCCTAGGCATAAAAATTCCTAAGTGTCCTCCCGTCTAGCGTCTAGACACGATTTTTAGAACACTACCTATAGAAACTAATAAGAACCAATAAAAATGAAATTTGAGATGAGTGTTACCCTTGAGTCGGTATAATAAAGATCACCTCCTATGACCGGCTATGATATCTTAATACTCATAGGAAGTGTTGCATTTTATATAGCTGGAAACACCTCAGATACGAGGGACTCGTATCTGAGGTGTATCCACCCTTTAATTACTTTATGTCATCTCTACTCACTCATTGGCGATGGGTTAGTCGATCTTCAACAATTCATTTATAGATTTGAGATGAGTGTTTCACTGATATTTAGCTTCAAACTTATGTGTTATTCAATTTCTTTTCTTTTTATTCGATGTGGGATAGTCCAATTTTATATGCATAATATTAACATTTTTTGTTAAATGAAAAGGAATTCAAGATATCAGAAAACCTTGATATCTCGATCAGTAGGTCAAATAAATCGATAGGCGAGCATACCGTCATGATAAAAAGAACAACAACAAACTTGAAAAGCAAACAAAAATAGAAAAAAAAAAAAGCTCAAACTAGTTGGAAGCTAATTGTTAAGGCATGATTTGTATAGGCATTTCAAGTCATTCTTAAGTCATTTAGGTTGCATTTAGACATGTTTTTAGTATAAAGTGCATTCATTGTCTTTAAAGTTGCAAAGTTTAGAAATCTACGCATTTTATGCCTATTTATGCAGATTATCGGAACCAAGCTAAAGGAGAAGAGGAAAGCTACATTTTGAAACTATAGAAGCTTAAAAAAGAGTCAAGGAAGAAGACAAAAGAAGAAGCGGAAAATATAAGACAACAAGAAAGAAGAAGAAAGCAGAGACGACACCTGATGACTCACACGCACCCGATGATGATATATACAACGACACTCGCAGAATCGGCGCCCGCCGATCGCAGATTCCAGAAGTTTTTCTCTCAACTGAATCTGGCCCATTAGGCTTCGCTTCTACCTTCAGAATGCTGAATCCTAGGGTTTCCTAAGCCTATAAATAGAGCTCTCCTCTCAACCATTCACACATCTCACGCACCACTCAACACATCTCTCACACCACTTCTCTCTTTTCCCTTTTCCGTCATTTTCGATAAGCCATTCTCAGCTAAACCTTGTATATAGTTTTGCTTATATTTTATGCATTGGTTAAGGACATGTGAGAGTTGTATGAATACTATTTTATAGTTTATATTTAGTTTATGCATATTTGGTTATTCATTACTCTTGTTCTCTATATGTTTATGTTGTTTATTTGTCTTAATTGGCCACTGAGATAGGTAAACAACATGCTATGTGATTATAGCTAAATCCGTTGTTGCGGGCCTTAATCCGATATAGTAGCAAACATATCTTGATGAACAGGTTGGAATTCATGTATATGAAAGAGTAATGATAGATAGTTTAATGTTATTATTAGCGGATGCGATAGCTGGGTTGACAATCAGGTGACAAGTCTAATATGTAAGAATTACATGAATTATATGTGCTTATGTGTTTAGGGACTAGCTTATTGCTTCTCGAACCTCATGCAAAAGTTTAGGGAGTTGATAGTGATCGAATCAGGAAGCTATACAACTCTGTGCACAAACCGACACTAAGATAGCCAAGCATAACTAAACAACTCGATGGTCATGGAATTACCATTGTTGTGAGTATAAGTAGAATTATATTCTCATCATACTATTATCTTCTATTTCAACCATTGCTCTTATTACTGCTCATTTCTCTTGTTATTATTAGTATTACTCTTATTACGAACGGTTTGCTTACTTACTACATCTAGCCAATGTCGCATGCACTCTCTGTGGGATCGGCCTGTACTTGTTGCTAATATTCGTTATTAGTTGAATGTATAGATTTACTATTTGGGGTGTTATAACTCACGACATTCTAACACGCACCACTAATCTAGGAAGTAACCAGTCAAACCAATGCAAAAGTCGATAAAGACTCGGGATGAGCTGCAAATGATAAAAACATAGGCTAGTAAGACTAACATAGGTGTCTTTCTGGTGGAAAGCGGGAAGCAGAAACCCTCAATGGAGGGAAATGACAACACTTGAAGAAGTATACATTGCCATGAGATCACGATCAACAAATGAGAACCAATGCTCATGACATGTCAACAAGGTCAGCAACCATACTAATCTGAAGTCAAGAACGAAACTAGCAGAATCCAACTCTGATACCATGTTAAACTCGAATGGGTCCGGTAGGGTCAAGACAAGTTGGATGGAGGTCGTGTGTGGACCCACATACAGAAGAGATGAACAACACATAAACCCAACGTGGTTCCATCTCAAAACAAATTGACAATGAAAAAAGTAGTCCGATAAGCTTATATGTTGTTCAAAATATCTCAGATCTTTTTAACATGGAAAAACCCCATATTCCAACACTAAAAAAACAGCTCAGCAAGGAGAGACAAACGAATCGAATCAAAATCAGGAAATGAATGGATTTACATTGAATCACCAAGATAAATTAGGTGGTTTAAACCTTAAAAAAAATTGTGTATATTTGTGTATTTTTATGTTTTTATGCCACAAAACCCACTGGCCCAAAGAACCCTAATCTATCAGGTTAAGAATAAAAATGTTTGAAAAATGGGCCTGTCGGCCCAATCCATTTTATATTTTTAGCTTACTTAAGCTAGTAATAAATTATTTTTATTATTTTATTAGGTTGGGATTTGTGAGGAGATGTGAACAGTATTAGTGGCCCATATACATCTCCGATTCTCCGTTAATATATTAACTTTCCTTGTACCGTAATTAGGACGATATAAAAAAATAGATTAAAACTATAATTTATTTTTAAAATGGCTAAATCAGATATTATCATTGATTAATATCATTCATTTTATATCAACTAATCTTTTAGGCATATATTTATATATACTCGTACGATTTTCTTGGATAAATCCTTTTTTTTATGGACATTAATGGTGATCTTTTTTTAAGAATAAAAAAATGGTGATCTTTTTTTTTTAATGAAAAAAATGGACAAAAATGCTTCTTTAGAAAAGGTGCTATCGGGATTGATATTACCATTGATGAATATCATTCATTTTTCGGATTGTTTTTAGTGTTTGAAGGATCAAAAGATTTTAGAGCTTGGATGGGTTAATGAGGGATGAACCATTTCGGAATGGCTTATTGAAAAGGACTTGTTGATAGTACACATAAGTCTTCGGTTCGAACTTCGGAATGACCGCTCTCTATTTACCAATTCAAGGGTTAACGAGGGACGGGGTGCGCCCTTGGTAGGATTTTTGTTATGAGATTTTTCTTGTATATAATTAGACAATCTACGTGGATATATTCAAGTGCTTTTCTCAGTGCATTCCCTATTGTAAATTTATTGGTAAGGCGTGATCTAAGTGATGTTATAGTGTTAGTGTAGTGAACATGTGGCCAATAGTCAAGACTCAAGTCTTGTAAGAAATTATTATAGTTTTGAGTTGAAGAAATACGACCGATAAAATATGTTATTTATTATTTAAGTAAGTTGTTTTAGAATAATAGAATATTATATATAATATTAAATTTTTTTAAAATAATTTTTTAAAATAATTACATACATATTATAAAAAAAAAGTTGATATTTTATATAGTTTTTATTATTCTAAAAACGTTTCTAAAAAAACGTAAGTAAATAATAACCGATATATTTTGCAAATAGATGGGGTAATAAGTAACACTATAACTTGCATACATATTAGTAATAAGTATGAAATTATTTAAAAAAATTGTTATTTTATACTCCCTCTGTTAAGAAAATATTTCGTTTTATGAGTAAAACCTTGTTAAGAAAAACATGTCGTTTTAGATGTTTTGGTGTTCACTTTTCAAAATTACCCTTGTAATGATTAGGGATTTGTTAGTTGTAGTTTTCAATAAAGTAGAAAAGTAAAGTAATAATTGGGGGTATAAGTGTATTTTTGTTTGCTTTTATTTGTCTTCTTAAAAAATATACAAATGTCTAAAACGACATGTTTTAATTAACGGAGGTAGTATCATTCTAAAAAAACGCGTCCGAATAAAAAAAGAGACATTTTGTCAAATGGATGGAGTAATAAGTAACATTAAAAACAAAGATTGAACCTAAATTTATAGTTTGATAGATAGATAGATAGATAGATAGATAGATTTCGGTAGTTTGGTGGATTTGAAGTTTGAAGCCAAATTAAAACGAGTATTAATTCAGATAAAATATATTCCAACCGTCTAAAAATATTTTCGGTAGTTTTTTAACTAACCGAAAACTCCATATATTAATAAAACTTTTTTATTAATTTAAAAATGTTATATTTTTAATAATAAGTACAATATTATTTTAAAATTTTAATATTTATAAAAATTTACCTCTTAAAAAACGTGCTGAAAAATCGAATATAACAAGGACTATGACTAACCCTTCATTTTCCACCTTCATATATTGCATCTATAGTTCACAAAAATTAGAAGCAACCAAAAAGGATATAATGAACTCCTTATAAGCTTTGCCTACACTACACTATTTCACAACACTTGTGCAGTCATCTCATCTATGAACAAGGAAACAGCAAGAACGAAGGCTCTCTTCGAATCCGATTCTCGACGAACTCAATGTTGTCGAGTTTACTGGTGCACCAAGCCAGCTGATCCGTCGTCACTCTCGTCATGTTCAACACTCGCGAAACCAACTTCATGTCGACTTGCGAGAAGAAGCAAAGCACTCTCCCTGCATAGTTCTGCTTACTGTGATTCCTTTGCAGCTTCTTCAGTATGCAGCATTCACTCCTCATCAGCTCCTTCAGCCTCTTTTGTTTCTGCGATTTCGCAAAACACCGAATCATAAGCCAAAATTCGAATGTCAGCAACGCGGACAATACAAATGTCAGCAACTCACCTTCCTTAGCGTTTCTTGGACCTCATTCAAAAGTGTTGCGTCGTCAGGGTTTTGGAGGTCCGGATGAGACGCTTTTCGGATACTAAGGATCGTGCTCGTTGTGTCCTTGTCACTGCGGACAAGCTGCCAAACCAAACGTATCGATTCCTCGATCATCTCGATAAGGATCACACTCGTCACTGCGTCATTACCGGTGCTTCCGGCCTCTCTTTGCTTCATCTTGTCCTTGGGACTATCCTCTGCACCAATGTAAGATCAACCGAGTTAATTCAATTGAACGATAGAGCTCGTGTTTTACGAGCATAGACAGGACACGAACCTCTAATGACGGGCACTTGGAGGAGGCGACGATTCACACATCGATTCTTTACGAAGTTCTGAACCCTCCTGCCTGATCCGCGGAAGGGTTCATCTTCCAAGAACCGTTGCAAGAGGACTTGAAACTGCTGAAACTCCCCGGCTACTTGGTTGAACCGACGAACCTCGTGAGGGTCGGAATCCCACAAGGCCAAAGCCTTGCCGTATTCCCATCGAAGAAACTCCCAAGAGAGGCACACCTGCCCGACATAGACCGTCTCCAAGTCGCTCTCTAGCTCCCTTGTGAACTTCAGCATCGGATAGCTGCCCGAAGCTGACGACGATTTAGCCTTGCAAGGCCAGCAATCCTGTGACACAATCGTCGCCAGCGAGATCTTCTGTGGCGAAAACGACTGCATCGGATCCTTCAGCCGCAGAAAGCCTATAAAAAAAATCGTCGAAAGGTTAGTTTTGTTTGAATTTTGTGGCATTCAACACCTTCATGTCACAATCAAGAAGCGTGAGATAGATTTCTTGCACACGAATGCGAAGAAACGACAAAGTATTCGCAACATATCTTTCGTCGTCTGATGAGGATGATGTGTGATTGCTTACCCTAAGAGGGTTACTAGATCACTTTCTTCTACTTCTTTATTAGGTGGATGATGTCGGCAGGTTTCAAATTTCAAATCAAAACATCAAAGAGTTGGTAAGATCTCTTGATGATCTCATAGACGAACAAGAACTCGATGAATTGATCAACATTTCTCGGATGTAGGGGTGTTATATCAGCCAAGTAGCCCGACCTCGTTCATTTTATAAACAAGTCGAATATGAACACATTTTTAAGGTCGAATTTTGTGAAATTTCTAAAATCTATATCTAACCATTAAAATAGAAGCATTTTTTATGAGGCATTACTTTTTTTAGAAATTCAATTAATCACTGATCTTAGCCTAAATTATAATTTTAGTATTTTTATAAAAAAAAACAGTGGGATTAATTCAAAACATAAAATTAATAATAAGGAAACATAAAATTAATATTAGTAATATATATACACACATATACTACTTTAATTGCTTTTTCAACCAATTGACTTAATTATCTGAACTTTTACTATTATTTTATAATATTAATTTAACACATTATTAAAAAAAATTATTAAAAGGATCATACTAGTTTTCTTTAAATTACTATGTTGTGAGCAAATATGGCAGATTAATACTCGAAAAAACTCGGCTCGAGCTCGTTTATTTTCTAAACGAGTCGAGTATGAGCATATTTTTAAGCTCGAATCCAAATTCAAGTTCGGCACGACTGCAACTCATTTCTGAACGAGCGGAATAGGAACAAGTAATACTGAAACGAAACTCGGAATAAAAGAGATGAAGGAAAGAGGTGTTTAGTATACCTATGGCATACATCTTTTGGAAGTTGAAGATGTCGAATTTCCTCATCCTCTCACGGTAGCTCTTGTAGAACTTGTGGACCTCGTCCATGGTACCGCCAGTGCGAAACAGCTTCTCGTCGATCTTCCATGGCTTCAAGTCATCAGCCATTTTCGGGGGCTCAGAGTCCTCGAAGATAGTCGGAAGCCCAACGGCTCTCACCTTGCCGATTTCCATCCTCAGCTGCTCTATCAAGTCCTGGTGTTCCCATTGTGTTTCCATCCCGTTCGACTCCTCTTCCTCGTCGTCTTCGTCATCCTCCCAATCCAATGCTTCTTCCTTCGTCGGATTCTCCTCTTGTCGGTTCTCCTTCGCAACGTCCTCCTCTATGCCCTTGAGCTCCACGAGCAGCTCCTCGTCCTCCTCAGAGTCGTCGTTTTCGTACCCTTTGCTCAACTCTTCGAATTCAGCCTCCTCTATCGACGGCGATTTCTTGTCTGATCCTTCCTTCAATATTGTAAGATCAATCTTTCCTTCGAAACAATCGTCTTCATCGGATAAGTAGGCACCATTCACTGAGTCGAGCAATGAGCTCCTGATCGAGAAGTTGCTACTCGAGGCCACTGATTCCGAATCCGATCCTGATGACACCTCAAAATCATCATCTTCATCAGCAAAAGTCTCGCCCTTTACGACCTTAGGACCTTCAGGCACACAACGATCATCCGAATTCTCACAATGATCATCGCCCTTTACGGCCTTAGGAACTTCAGGAACACGACAATCATCCGAACTGTGATCATCATCAGCCTTTTCAGCTAAAGATTCTGCCTTCAAAAGAACATAAGTGCCATCCGAATTCTCGCAATGACCATCGCCATTTAAGGCCTTAGGAACTTCAGGAACAGGACGATCATCCGAACTGTGATAATCAGCCTTTTCAGATAAAGATTCGGCTTTTAAGAGAACATAAGGGCCATCCGAATTCTCGCAATGATCATCACTCTTTTCGGCTATAGGATCTTTGTCACCATCTCGTAAAGATTCGGCCTTTGAACAAACATAAGGGCCACTCGAATTGTCGCAATGATCATCACACTTTTCGGCTTTTGAACAAACATAAGGGCCATCTGAATTCTTGCAATGATCATCACCCTTTCCATCCTTCGGATCTTCGGTACTGCAAAGAGTGTCATCTCGATCAATAATCTGAGCATCAAAACATGGATCATAGAAATCATCATCTGAGCTTGATTCATCATCGCTCCTCGCTCCATCAATGAACTCGTCATAGCTCCGAAACCGGAAGCTTAAAAAAGATTCCGCCTTTGAATCCTCTTTCCATGAACCAATCAAGGGATCGATTTGAAGCTCTTCAACCTCAAGAGAGTTGGATTTCATACTCAAATTCGACACGGTTTCTGGAGAAACAGACACCTCTTTCAATCTAATTACAGTCAATAAGAGCAATAAATCAGAACACAAAAATATATTGTTTCCTAAAATAGGGGAATTAAAAAAAAGGGGGCAAAAATTAAACGCGTACCTGAACAACCATGTATCCATGAACCCAAACAGAGCAGACAAATAAGTGGAGAAACCCACCAAAAAGCGAGCGAATTTCAGGCGAATGGAATCAATCAGAGAAGCCATATCGGTGAAAGAAGAAGCGGGTGATTGAAGAAATTTTGATTGAGACCACCCATTAAAGGGAATTGAGGATTCATTCAGATTGAAGAAAGAGGGATTGAAAACAGGGGAGGGTTAGAGAGAGAACATTCCATAGAAATCGAATTGCGCCTTTGAAATTTGCAGTGGCCTTCAATAAATTGACCTTTCACCCATTCAAAATTCATTAAAAAAAGTCATCGTGGGGGGTGAATTGAGAGGAGGAAGACGAAATTCGACCTAATGGGGGAAAATAACGAGGCAGCGAATTGGGAATCGACAGTAGAGGAGAAGATGATATGGGAATTTGAATTGGGTGGAGGGTGTGTGAGAGAGAGAGATAGAGTGGAAGAAGAAGATAATCGAAAGGGGTTGGGGACGTTGATGGGGCTCTGCGAGTTGCTGTAGTGTCCTAGTTTTGTGTTTTCATGGAGCGTTGGAAAGAAACTAAAAACAGAGTATTAATTGAAGAGTTGAACGGATTTGTTAGGCCCTAAAAAGGGGATACAAATTCAAACTGCAACAATAAAAGTGGAGAGTAATGGCAATATAATTTTGTTAGGGCTTGTTTGGCGGAACGTCAGAAATTGAAAATTCAATTTTAGTTGGATTTTAAATTAATGAGAAAATCAATTGAAATTTTCTAATTAAAAATAATGAAAGTATACCTTATATAGATAAGTAATAATTGAATTTCCAAATTCCTTAAATGCGTGAGTTTTCTGTTACAAAATAAAAAAAAAAATTACTACTTTCAAGTATTGGCAAATGATTCCTTATAAATTGTGTATATTATGTAGTACTTTAAATACATTTATTTTATTTTATTTTATATAGAAAGCTTGGATCAAAAGCGTTGACCACCCTAAATGCTTGCCTTGTATAAAAAAATAATTTCTCTAATTTCGATGATTTTAGCTTTTGTGACAAATATTCTCCTATAGAATCCAATCATTTTTTTAGTCCGAAATCTTTTTCAAATCTGATTCTTAACTTATATAGTTTGAATTTTAAAATATGGCATTTAAAGCGGTGTTTTATTTTATAATTGTGTTTATTTTATTTTATTTTTTGAAAAGGAAATAATTCGCAATTCCAGACCACAAACTGAAGTCAGGGACAATGAGAGACCAAAAAAATCGACAGACGGACTAACCGTCATGATACAACTAAATAAAAAACAAAATACAAAAAATCCGAATACAAAAGATGTCAGTAAAGAAGGTCAGCACAGAGACAGAAGAAGGACACAAAATTTTTTTTTTTTGATAATGTAAGAATTCGAGGCTTAGACAGGTTTGACTCCTCGAGTGGCCGACAGAGTCGGCAGACGGCGAACCGTCAAACATACAATAAAAATAACAAAAGGTGCAACCTAGACAGAGACAAGCAAACAATTCTGAGCGGCCTAACAAACCTAACCTAAACACATTGGGGACAACATAGACTACAAATCGAAGTTCAGGAGTCCATGTGGGCAGTGAAGATGAACCTTTAAGGAAATTTCTGTATAACGGAGACGTCTGGGCAGTGAAGACGAAATATAATTGTGTTTATTTGTTACCAAATGTATCACTAGTTCTGATTTTTTTTTTTAATTAAAAAAAAAAGATTTTCAGATTTAACTTGGGAAATTAGGTGAGGGACCACTGGCCAGAGTTGATTTTAATACTTGAAGATTTGCTAATCCGATTCCGGTAAAGAAACAAAACTTTATTTGTTGAAATTTTGGGAGAAAAAAGTGTCATTACTATTTTAGCTACTGTACTATTTTAGTTTTAGCCGGTTGTATAAACAAATACAGTAAAGGATTAAAGGTGTAGAAAGAATAGTTGACCACATTAATGAACAGAACACAAGTCTCCCCCAACCACCGCCGTGAACTCCACGTACACTATTTTCAGTTGAGAATTTCAGATTTATATTGCGTGTGCTTTGCGTTTTTATTTTCAATTATTCAATTTATTCTACCTATTTTTATTTTATAAGAAAAAATATTCCACAATTTTGTGGAAAAAAGGGTGCAAATTTGTTGTTTTTATTAGTTGTTCTTCCAAATAAAAAACAAAAAAATTGGGCAAGCTGAACGCGTGTTTCTACAGATGGGGTTGTGGAATTAATCAACGAGGGGGAAAAAACAAAAAAAGAAGAAGTGGGGAACCCATAAAGAAAGGGGAAATCTTAGTGGGGCGGTGGGGGCCCACGGGGTCGTGCAAATATAGGTTCAGAGTAGACGGACCCAACAAAGTACACACGGGTGTCTCGGTTCGTCTACACCGACGTCTCCCCTATATTGTCCTTTTCCCTTCTTTTTCAACACTATTAAATAAATCGGCTGACTCTAAACATTTTTTTTACGAAAATTTCGCAAAGTACCCCTGAGATATTGTAATTTTCGCGAGGTATACAACTCTTTTGCATATTTCGCATAGTGCCCCTATGGTTTTAAAAATTTTCGTCTTGCGCCCTTTATGGTTAATTCTAACGGACCTTGGTTGTCTCCGTTAGGTTGCAATTAAAAAAAAAAAGGACAGAGAAAGAACAGATGAGAGAGCAAAGAGGGAGCAAGAAAGCGAAGGAGAGAAGCTGCTGCTCGAACAGGAGAAGAAGTGATGCTCGGATCCGCTGCTCGAAGAAGAACGCTGTTGTGTCTAGGAAGAAGGGCGGCGGCGGCGGCGAGGTTTTGAGGGCTGTCATGGGAGGAGAAGCGGGAGACGTTGTGCCTGAGAGCGAAGGCAGTAGCGGCCCATTGCCTCGGCCGGCGACCGGAGGTGGAGGAGACGAAGCTGCTGCTGCAAAGAGGTAAGTTATGTCAATAGAAATTTTGGATTTAGGTTGAAATTGAAGCATTTGGGGTTTTTTTTGTGATGTGAAAATTTAGGGTTTAGGTTGAAATTGATGGATTTGGAATTCAAAGTTTCGTTTCTCGATTGCAATCCGATTTGTTAATAAAATTCGTTTCTCAATTTAGGGTTTAAGTCTCCATTGATTCATTTGACTCATTTGGAAGTAACTTACTGTCAAACAGTTAGCTTGTTTCTTTTTTTTTATCTAAAGGTAGGCTAGTGCCTTTAGTTGTTATTCAAAATGAAGGAGGACGAAAGCCTCGAAACAGGGGGTTCAAATGCTCCGCTGAAGAGCTTGACATGCTACAAACACATGCGAGAAAGGTGCGCACAATACATTTGTGTTACCTCTTAGACTTTCAATGTTCAATGGTATCTATGTTTATTTTCGATAATTTCTAACCCTTTTGATTAATCTGTTGACAGGATGCATGATTGCATGGAGAAAATGCCCTTTCCATATGAAATTGAAGAGGCTACATGGATTCTATATCATCTCTAAGTGAGTTTTGCCATGAATGAGTACATGGGCAATAAGAGGCAGACGATTACACTAAGATTTGTGATCCCAATTGATTTTTCTATTGAATTCATGTTTTTGTTGGAAGGATCTCCATAATCAGAAGCTCTAAGTAGAATTTCTTGTTTTAATGGATGTGAATAAACAGGCCTTACATAATTATCATGGTTAGTGGGAAATTGGAGTTGTTGGGGCTGCTATACAACTGCATTTGGAAGATGTCCTGTGCTAGCGAGTTTGAGAGGTTGTTGTTGTTGAAAACTGGTTGATTCATGCTCCTAAACAAGAACAGCTTGGGGGTGCTTGAGCTGGTGGAAAGCAGCAATAGTTTGATTCATAAATTGACATTAAGGTTTTGAAGTGATTTTAAGTCTATTAGCTCAAACGGTAGAGCGGTGTGCTTACGCACAAAAATGCGGGTTCAAATCCCGTATAGACTATAAATTGAAATTAATGTTTTGAAGTGATTTTAGAATTCCCTGTTAAATGCACCATGCTAAGAAGGAAGGTTCAATAGTAAGCTCCATATATCAATGGCGCCCCCCATAACTTCAATAGTCCCCTGCCTATCTTCTCATTTTGAACTACCATCTATCTCAGAACAAGCTCCTAGGAGATGCTAAGCCTACCTACCACTAATTCAGTAAGCCAATGTGTAAATTAAAACAAAATAAAATATTCAATGCATGTATCAATTTGCCTCCTACACCATAAGGAAGAGGGAGGAATTTGCTGCTACACCATAAGCTAAAAGAAATGGTGCTGCTGAATGGACAAAATCAGTGCCTTCTCCTATCTGATTTGAATGGACAAATTTTGATTTGCTTTCAATTTCTATGACAACAAAACTCCCCAATGGTGCTCCTGGAGCTGCTGCAAATTCTATTCACCGACAGCTTTTGTGGTGGCCTTGTGTCCTTTCCTTCTAATTGAAAATTCCCAATCTAGAAATTTACCCCAATTCCTCTTTTCTCTTCTTTTTCTAATTTTATTATAAACCCGACAGGCCGACACCCTCATACCCATTTTCGTAATTTTCACCCCGAACAACTACTCGAAACGCTACGACAACCAAACACGCTTTTCAGAAAACAAAACGCTTATTTCAACCGCTATTATTGCTAAACGAAGCCTTAAAAGAAAACTTACATCTCCTCCTCTTCTCCACTCTTCTTTTACATTTTTTGCTATGCACTGGAATACATGATTTGCCTGTGTGGGATTTGAACCCACATCTATGTGTATTGAACACATCGCTCTCCCATTTGAGCTAATAGGCTAAAAAGTGAAATATCTTATTTTAATCTGAAATCTAAAATCTGTCATAGTTGAAATCTGCAATCTATCATATAATACTTACTCTGTTGAAACCTGAAATCTATCATAGTTGACATCTAAAATTTGTCGCTAAATTCAGGTTGTTCAAACAAACAAAAGAAATTGAAAACATAAAAAATCAGTTTTAAGCACTTGACACTATAATTTACTGACATAATTTACAATTTACTCACATAATTTAATGAGTAAAGGCTTACTCAGTTTGGTGCTTCATGGATTTATGCTTATATCATGTTGTCAAGGAATAGAATTTCTAGAGTTTGATTGCTCATAAACTAACAGAAGCATGATCATGTTTTTTGATGAAGATAACATATTTCAATCCAAATCTCAAAGCAAATGCAAATTCACATAGCATCACAACAAGAACAATTCACGTAGCAAGCACAATTAGGACATGATAACAATTCTATAAATGCACATACCTAAATTAATTCCCAAATTACATCACATAGATTTGAAATTCCCTACCTAAATTTACAAATGCCCTACATAAATTATACCTACTTCGAAACATGATAACAACTCCAATTCGGCAACATCTCTAATTCGAAATATGACAACAACTAATTCGATAGCAAACATGACAGCAACTCTAATTCAAAACCCCAATTTTTTAGAGAATCTTGAGAAAAAACATGTTGTTTAACGGACACCCTAAAATTTGGAAGCATTAGCTAGAATCCCAATTCGATCGAAATCAAAACCCCAATTTTCAAAAAATATGTGCTGGAATCCCCAATTCGAAACTAAAAATCCTTAGTTCACAAACTCCAATTCACAAGTTCGAAACCCCAATCACAAACTGAGTATTTCACATTAGAAATTGAGCATAGAAACTCAGTTATTCAAACCCAATTACATAAACCCTAATGTTTGAGAAGGGGTTCAGCCGTTCAAGTTTGCATTCACATACCTGCTGGCACCACCGCCGGCGGTATCCAACCCCCTGTCCAGTCGGCTCGGTATGGCGCGACCAGCTTGCATCATCGACTCCGATCTCCCTTCCTCTGTCGACCTTCCTCTCTTCTTCTTCCCCTGTGTCGTTTTTGCCTTCCGCTGTCGACCTCTGTTCTTTCAATGACGTTTGTTTTATTTTTTATTTTTTTTAAATCACAAAAACTAACGGAGCACAAGACTACTGTCAACATTCACAGTGCAGGGGCACGAGGCGAATTTACTCAAAACCTCATGGGTACGAGGCGAAATATGTAAAAGAGTTGTATGCCTCGTGAAAATTGCAATATCCCGGGAGCACCTCGCGAAATTTCCGTTTTTTTTATTAGGTGGGAATTTGAGAAACTAGTCAACAATTTATCTGGTAACTGTAACTCAAGGTTTGGATTCCATGAATTTGACTATCAATATACATAGGGGTGTTATTCGAGTCGAACGAGTCGAGCTTGAGATGTTTAAGTTTGGTTCATTTGTTAAACGAGCTCGAGTCGAGCCGAGCCTAATTTTTAAACGAACTTTTTCTTTTGTTCAAGTTTGGCTTGTTTAGGAAATGAACGAGCTCGAGCCTCGAGCCGAGCTTTTTTCGAACTTGAAGTAGTTTTACTTGGTTATAACATATTAACACGTAAACTTAAAGAAAATTTGAGAAATTCCATAGAATTCGAGCTTTATTCAAATGAGCCGAGCTTTCAACCAAGTTTGAAATTTTGTTCAAGCTTGCTTGTTTAAATAAGTGAGCAAACTCGACTCGAGCTTTTTCGAGCCGATCCCGAGCCGAGCTGTTCAGTTCATATAACAACCCTAAGCACACAAATAGAAGAAAACTCAAACAATCCATCAAAATCGTCGATTGATCCAAACAAATAAAAGGCTAGGTAAAGAAATTAAATTTTGAAAAAATAATAATTCATGGATTAGAAATTTTATTTTGGAAAATCTAAAATGATTTAATATTTTTAGATTTAAATTGATTTTTTAATTTATATCATTGAGATATAAATTTAAAAAAAAAACAGATTTGGCCACTAAAATTAATATTAATAATAATAACTTATATTAACCTCATGAATTTAATTACCATCCGTTACTCTATGATTAAATTATAGATCTTAATAGATCAATTTAGTTAATTAATTCTCTTAATTATTTAATCCATATCTACCTTGTAATTGTTAGCATTATATTATTTATATGTATCCATATCATGTACAGTTACGATTGTACCCTCAGGGTTTTCACCCATTAATTAATATACAGAAATAGGTTTCTGAGATCCGTTAAGGACTCAGTTCTCCAAACACTTATATGTACAGTAATCTCATATAAGTCATATCTCAGCTCCTTTATTTAAAAATATTCAATTGAATTTATATAATGAAATTTAAATAGTTTTCTAGAAAAAGAAAAAATCATGTCATATGTTTCTCTCAGTTTTCTAGAATCTAGAGTTTTATGACGACTTTTATTTGTAACAATACTCCTCTCTTGGATTTGGTCTATATAGTTACATCGGAGTAACACAAACGGGGTTGAGAGATTCGGAATTCAAACACCATCAAATAGAATATCTTCTTCTTCTTTTTTATTTTATTTTTTTTACTTTAATATGGGTTCTTTATTGACCATACCTTTACACAAAAAGTATCACTTATTTTGATAAACAAATTATGGACCTACTGTATCTATTCGAAAACATTCGATTTTGTCGGTGTTGGTGCAGTTAGGAATCGAACCGGAGACGAGTGTCATCAAAGATTTTACTATACAGTATCCATCCTAATTACCTACAAAAAAATAGCATCGTCAAGTTACCTACCATATCGATTTTGGCGATGTTCTTGGTGACTTGGGGATGGTCCTATTTCCTAACTGCAGTTTCATGTTACACGCATTGATCGTTGTGGGGACTCGATCGCTCCGTCCATTTAGGCTGTCCGTGAGCCCAGAAGGCTAAGACAGTGACGGTGAGGACCAATGTCGACTGGACTGTTTGAACATGCTGTCATAACTTCATCACCGGGTACAACTAGGCCAATCATCGCTCTCCGTCTCTATCTAGTACCATGCTGTCGTCGTCAAGCCTCAAGGACTGCCACCCCAGCTTTTCTTGTCTATTTCACAATTTCGTCGAACAAAGGCATCTCCTGAGGTGTCCTTTCAGTTATCACAAGTCTCAACTACTCTGGACAAAATGCAAGGTCTACAACAACTTTTCTGCATTGGTTATAAAGACCATTTCTAAAACTACCCTTAATGTGTAGGCCGGTGATATTACTGGCCGGCTTGTTAGAGGAGTTCAACCATAACTAGATATCCCAACGACAGGCCAGCTATCGATAGAAATTCCGCAAAATACGAAGAAAATTGCTTGTATATGTAAGTAATCCTAGTCTAGAGAGTGCTCAGAGAAAGAAGGTACTTACAGAAACCAAATTATATCCAGACAGAAGGTCAGGAGTGTGATCATGTGCTCCGGATGAACACCGATATCATATGGCTTGACCTACAGAAAAAAAAAATGCATCAAATTTGTTGAGCTGTGTAATTGATAACACTAATTGCAAAGAGCATAGAAGATATGATACCCTTCTTCATATACAATTAGTGGTTTGAATCAGGATATGTAATTACAGTAGGGGATGAATTATGTCACAACCATCTCACATTGTTTAGTATATTCCACTGCTGGATGGTAAGGTAAGAAGTTCATCACGGGGAGTCGGATGGTGATAGTTAGGCCCTAGGAGTCTTGGAACAGAGATTGGCAGCCTCGTTAACTTGTCGCAATCGATTACTTTCAGCTCGCGGAGAGAGCTGCAGACCAAAGTCTTCATACACAGAGACTTTAACTCTGGCAAATCTGAAAGCTTTAAAACCCTCAGCATTGGTAGTGCCAGCAGCTCACTTGCTTGTTCATTGTTGGCTTCTTCTGCTGTTGAAAATATTTCTTCGATTTGTCCACAATCGGACACATTGATTTCCTCCAGATTAGGAAGGTGGTGATTAACCATATCAAGTGACAGTAACTTCTTGATTTTGGGGCAAGCTGAAACAACCAGCTTCCTCAGTTTTGGCAGATTCGACAACCTTAACGCTTCCAGCTTTGGTACTATGCTCGCCTCATCATATTCGGCTGTAAGAGTGTCGCCTCCTTGTGATGTAGCTGCAAATATCTCTTCAATTCCTTCACATTGCATGATCTGAATTTCCTCTAGAAAAGGAAGGGAATGATTCAGGATGTCTAATGAAAACAACTTCCTCAGTTTCGGGCAGCTATCAACTTCCAACTTTCGAAGGCTGTAAAAGATGGCATGCCCATGTGAAGGTACCGCTTCCTCATCAATAAGGCTGCAAAATCTAGTAAGTTTCTCAAGGTACAATTCCTCGAGGCCTTGGAGGGGCGTTAGAACCGTATCATCTCCTCTAAGCTCTAACCATCTACATGACATGATGTACTTAATACCATCACAATCGCTCAACTTACACCTCTTTAAATCTCTTACATGATGAAGAGAGGGTGAGGCCTCTAGTAAGCTGCTAACACCAAAGTGACAAGTTTCAAGACACAGGGACTGAACGTTGGGCGGAAGCATTAATAAGGCTTGTGTCCCAAGCCTTGAAGGACAACTTCCGATTGCAACGGATCTGCTGAAAGAATGATCCTCGTATTCAATAACTGATTCAACGTTGAGATAATAGAAGCTTAACTGGCTGATATATCCTAACGTGACACTCTCGTTGAAGTCATGAAGACTTGCAATCAAGCCCTCCAAACTCTCCAGATGCATCAGACTCGCAAGTTCCGGTGCTGATATAGCCACATCAGTGGTCAACAGGCTCTGAAGGTTGGAAAGTCTTTGCAATAACCCAGCTGGGAAGCTTTTCCACATGTCCGTGTAGCGTAGGTCAAGGTGCTTAAGGCTTGCCAACTCTTCCATTCCATCAGGTAGCCTTGTAATATCAGTATCACACAGGTCCAGCTCCCTTAATTTGGCAAGCTTTGCTAAGGAAGGAATGAAGTGCAAATTCTCACAACTATCAAGAGAGAGTGCACTGAGATTGTAGAGATCTGAAACAGAATCAGGCAATTCCTCAATCAATGTGTTAGATAGGTCAAGGACTTTTAGGCCTATCATGTGCACAAAGAAAGAATTCGGTATCATTTGCAAAGGGTTACATAGAAGCAACAGTGTAGAAAGATTTGGGCATCTAGGAGATGTGTCACCTGGAATGCATTTTATCCCATTCCATCCTAATGATACCTTCACCAGATTATTGGCCCATTCACACTCACTAGGAACTTCCTTTAAATCCTTTCTTGCCAATATCATTCCCCTACAGTTCTCCCTCGTGATGCTAATTGCCATGTCTCTCACTAAATCATGCATCTTCACACACCTACGATGACTACCAGAGCTTGTCACAGGTTCCAACAAACAGGAATTTTCAAGCCTATTCAACAAAGTGTGACCCTCATCAACCTGTTCATGCCTTTTCCTTCCATCCACGATCCCCTCTGCAATGAAATAGTTTATCAGTTCATCCCGGCCTATCTCGTGATCTTCCGGATACATTGCACAAAAAAGAAAACACTGCTTAAGCTTTTCACTGTTCAACCGAGCATAGCTTAACTTCAATATGCTGAATACCTCATTTTCCATGTCATTTAGGCTCAAACTAGAGTTTTGCAGTTCTCTCAATACATTCCTCCACTCGTGCACATTGTCTACTCCCCGCATGCATCCTGCCATTGTAACAATGCCGAGTGGAAGACCAGCACACTCATCAGCGACTATTCTGGCAATATCTTTTATTTCCTCAGAGAGTGCTTCATAAGCTCCAAGTTGATTGACAAACAAATTCCAAGCTTCGTTTTTCAAAAGAGGCTCTACTTTAAAGGGTTGGCACTTCATTCTTCTACACAAATCTAATTTTCGAGTAGTTATAAGCAACTTGCACCTACTCTCATCTACGGGAACTCCAACCATTTCCATTGGAACATCCTCCCAAACATCATCGAGTATGAGCATGAATCCCTTTCTAAGTGATCTGAAAAACTTGGAAAGTTTAGCTGCCCTCTTCTTCTCGTCTTGAATTTTTTTCAGCTCAAGATCAAGCTTTAACGTTTTAGCAATTTCACTCTGCAACTTGTAGATGCTGGTGTCTCGTGATACAGTGACCCAAAAAACATGGCCAAGGGCTTTTGAAGATGTTAGGATTCGATTGTGGATGTGCATTGCCAAGGTCGTCTTGCCCACTCCACCCATTCCATAGATACCGATCCTTACAAGACCAACTGCCATTAAGCAGTTGCAAATTTCATCTAGCACCATGGAGGGTGTAAGTCCTTCCAATTTCATTGGGACCAACTGTATTCCTTCTGGCTCAAGATCATCAAGGACGAGGCCATGGGGAAACTCGGACTGCTTGAAAAGCTGTTCAACATCTTCTTCCAGATTCCCAATCTGGCTTCGTAAGTTCATACTTGTAATGAAATTAGCTAATTTGAGTTGCTCTTCTAAGCCCTGGATCTCATCCATTTTCCTGTGCACATTTCTCAACCATTCCTCAACCTCTCTCTTCCGTTTCTTTTGCTTCTGGCACTCCTCATTCTCTACTTGTTCACGGATATCATCTGCTCGCCTGGCCAGTCTCAGCACTTTGTCTCTCACAGCCTGCAACTTGTTATCTTGGCAGTAGAAGTCACTGATTTTGAGAATCTTCATATTGATCCCTACCACCAAAATAACGAGGAAGACATGTTCAGACTTCAGATTAGATGATGCAGAATCTCAAATACAAACCTGACCACTCATTAAACAAACAACCCCCTTTGTTCAATTTCTGTCAAAAAATAACTCATACCTAGCTTTAGGATCTGACTCTGCATGGAAATGACTGGTTTTTGAACCCTAATCTAAGGTTTTAACTATTTCAGATGGAATCGCAATTAAAGCTGATCCCTGCGTTAGATTAATTTCTACCAAAACTAAGCAAAAGCAACGAGAATTGAGCTTTGCATAAATTTCATCAGCTTAATTTGCATTCGTATCTACTAAAACTAAGCAAAATGAACTCGAATTGAACTACACTAGAGTTGTTAATCCATCAATTTCATCAGCTTGTTGACAGATAATGAGATTATACAAGAATTGAAGCCAAGTGGATATTGAACTTACACAAACACTCCAGTGTTTGTATGCAGATTCGGAAACTTCAGATCTTCATTGAAGATGTCGATTTGAGATGGTTCATCTCGTAAATCTTCGCGGCGAGCAAGAATCAATAGTCAGACTGGGCAAACCGAAGGTTCCCCTCCGAACCATCCATTGTGGATACTGGATATTGATTTCCTGATTGTGTACTTCGTCAACTGTAAACGCCGATGGCGTTGACTGGTGATAAGACCGTTCACAGTTCACACTATGGAACAGGGATTTTGGGTTTGATAAAACGTTATAGCTTTTATATTTCAGTTTGGGCCTCGGCCTGCTAGAGTGTGTTGGGCTTCGGCCCATTCACGTTTTATTTCAGGTTTGGTTTCCTGTGCGAATGAAAATCATATTTCCAATCCCAAATCTCTGCATTGTCTATCAACCCCATCTCTTGGTCATCTTCGAATCAACTCTTCTACTCCTCGTAGTCGATTTCTAGACCAAGGTGCCTAGTTTCGGGTTCTGTTTCGAACTCCTAGCTGGGATCTATCGTTCGTGTCTTCGATTGACAGAATTCCCGTCTCATGCCGCTTTGGATCTAGTAATTCACTTGCAAGCAATCCTGATTCATTCTGGTTTTAGGCGTTTGTTGAATGGATTTTTGGCTTATGCTACTTATTTGTTGAAGGAATCGATCAATGGGGAAGGAAGCTAATGCTGTTTCCGCTATGGAAATTGATGATCAGAAGTCCAACTCTTCGGATCCTACAAGCCCCAAATTTTCTATCAATGGTACCCCTCCCTCCCTCTCGTCAATTGAGTTGTGTTTGATATGCATCTTGTATTAAGTCTCAAATTGATCTCAATCCTTTTGAATTGGGGTTCAAATACAGTGTTGCAGCTATTGAAATCTGCTCAAATGCAGCATGGATTGAGACATGGGGACTATACGCGCTACAGGTTCATATACTTCTCTATTCACCCCAAATAAAATCTGCGGTTGAGTTTCTGTTTTTTTTTTTTTTTTTTAATGCTTCAAATGTAGTGTGGCTTCTAAGGAAAATTTTGTGAGCAGTATAGTCCATCAGCGGGATTGCACTGCACCCATATGATTGAATTCTTGTCGATATAGAACCATGGCCTAGAGGGGGAACAGAGAAAGAGGGATTTGCCTACTATATAGAAAGCATCATTTGAATTTTCGGATCTATGGTTGCATCTGAAGAACCCTAAAAAATCCCTTAATCTCAATTGGTTATCTGATATCGATATACTTGTACCAAACAGGCCCATAATCTTTTAACCTGTATGTTTGCACACCGTGTTCCTTTCTCTTTCTCTGGATTTCTTGACACAAATGCCACTGGACGGCTTGATGCTTTATAGCTGATAAGAAATTCTCCTCTTCATTTTAAATTTAAGATTACTAGTTTTCTGTTTCATTGGATGACTGAATTATATAACAAATTGCTACTTGTTACTGATTGCTTTGATTTCCAGGAAATATTGCACGGCTCGATTGAGGAGGTTGTATAAGTCCTTAAAGTTCACTCATGGTCGTGGCAGATACAGCCGTCGAGTCATTTCCGAAAATTCTGTGACAGATGTTAGGTGGGTGTGCATTCCCTCGTGGTCTTTATCTTGTATATGGTTGCAAATTTAACAACTGTATTAGATTACTAGGTTTATCCCCCCCCCCCCCTTTGGGCTAGTTTTCTTGCCCCTTTTTTGCACTGCTCTGTTCTGAATTAATATTTTGGGTCAAAATAGATACCTCCACATACTTCTATATACAGCTGAAAGAGCATGGAGCCATGCAATGGAGAAACGACAGTTGCCTGATGGCCCCAACAGAAGCCAGCGCATCTATCTACTTGGCAGGCTACGGAAGGCAGTAAAATGGGCCAGTCTTTTTGCCCAGTTGTGTTCAGTTAAAGGAGATTCTAGAACATCTTTGGAGGCTGAGGTTGGTGTTACCATATAATATTGCTGTTGCATTTGCTTGTAATTTCCGAAGTTCACTCATAGCGTGTTTATTCTCTTTGTCCCAAATTCTAGATTATCTTCTAGATGAATACAATAGCTAATATGTAGAGGAAGGGAACTATTGCTATCTGAATGCTTGCATCCTAATTTTTTTGTTCATCTGGTTCTATTTACACGCACCAAGCTAAACTAATTTTACCTCTTTCCATCAAACTGAAAAGAATAATCACTATTTTCTTAAGAATTTGAATTCTACTGTTAGCATTGATAAAGATGTCTATCTATAGAAGAGGGAAAAGTGTACAAATTGACATGAATATTGATAGCTATACAGCTTATACTTATACCCGTGATCCATTGTCAGGCCTATGCATCTTACATGAAGGGTACCTTATTGTTTGAACAAGATCAGAACTGGGACACTGCAGTAAGAAACTTTAAGAGTGCAAGGTACATCCCTTCTCTGCATCAATTTAACTTTCTTGTCTCTACTAGCAGAATATTCTCACATGTAAGTGAGAACAGTGCTACAGAAGAACGTTGAATCAAAATATGAGCAATTATATGGGTTTGGGGTTTCATGATGATAGTAACTTATGGCTTATATTACAGAGCTGTTTATGAGGAACTTGGGAAATATGGAGACCTGGAAAATCAGGTTTTATGCCGTGAACGTGTTGAAGAGCTAGAGCCAAGTATCAGATATTGCTTACACAAAATTAGCAAGTCGAACTTACAGGCTTCAGAATTACTACAGATTGGTGAGATGGAAGGTCCAGCTATGGACCTTTTCAAATCTAAATTAGAGGTGAGTATTGATATCTGGTACAAGTGAACAATTGATGAAAATTGCTTCAGAAGAATACTTAATCTCCTTGTTTGAACTCTTTGTGCAAAAGTTAATTAACCTGGAACTCGGTATTTTTCATGTGTTCCCAAGTTGCTTAAATTATTTGTAAAATGTTTCAGTACATGCAAAGATCATGTTATTTGTCTATGATATGCTTTTCATGTTTCTAGCTCAAAATTTTTTACTAACAAGTTTCTGGTATGCAGGCTGTGATGGCTGAGGCAAGGTCTCAACAAGCTGCTTCATTGACAGAGTTCCAGTGGCTCGGTCACAAGTTTCCCATTTCCAATGCCAAGACCAGGGTTTCTATAATTAAAGGTCTGTCATTGCATATCAGAGAAATTAATACATAAATCATGCTCTTATATTGACATGACATGTTTTACAACACAAATAAACAATCAACCTGTATTCTTTTTATTTGCTTATTTACTTACCGTGGAAAAGAGTCAAGTTTTGAAAACTCTGGTCATGAAGAACCTGCCATATTAATGTTCTTCTCAAATATCTTTTTTATGTAACCTTGTGAACATCAGCGAATTAGCATGCATTTATAGCTTTCTAATTTCCACCGTGTGGGGATATGATTTTTAGTCTTATTAAGCTTACAGTTGCAAAAATATTTAATTTCGCAATCTCCATGTATCAAAAGATTCAAAACCCTCATAGGTAGGTGACAGTTTTGATGAATATTGTTGGAAGTTGATTGACAAGATCTATTTATGGCTAGCATTAAGGTTTGACCTTGTGAAATAGTAAAGGTATGGTTGGTAGTATCACCACAGTGAAGGTTGCAAAAGAATATTTAAAAACAGCTCCAAATGATTTTACACTGTTAAATATTACAATGGAGATTCTGTTATGAGATAAGATCTAGTTCAGAGCAGTATTCAGTTATTCTTGTCTTGATTTGGATGAAGTTGATCATTCTATCCCTCCCCATATTAGAAGACAAATAACTTCATGAAGCTTGTTAACTTTACAATGCTTCGAACTTAATATTTCTCCTCCTTTATGATATGATCGGCGACCTTGCAAGTAGAAGAAGAAGAGTGTGGTGTAATTTTGTTTCTTTGCCAAGGTTCAGTAGTTTTTATTCCAATACTTGCATGTTATGCTTCCTGCTCTTCATTCCAACAATTATTAGGTGCTTTCTCTAGCCTCTGCCTAACAATCTACCAAGATTGCCTCTTCATCCTCATACATGGTAGATTGGTTATTCAAAGATGTTCACATCATATATTTAGCTTTTGTGCATTTACTTGGTGGATTGGTGATTACTTGAATTGAGAGTGGATTTGGCTAAGAGCAATCATACCCAAACACATAGAAATCCAGGTAAATGGTGAGGTCAATACTCTTTGTGTTGTTTATGCCTGTCTTTGTGTTGTTGTTGTTGTTGTACTAGTAACTGACCAATACTCAATGCCTTATTTGTACTAGTAATTCCCCTTCTTCTGGCTTTCCTAGAAGATTCTAATCTAACTGCCCATCTGTGTATCAATTTATCGCTCATTGTGAATCTAATTTAAATATTAGTTGTCTGACGATATCTTTTTCCATGTGGCTTTTTTTCGTCTTAGTTATTCATTGTGTCTAAAGGTTTTTCATTTCCATCCAATGCATACCAGCTCAGGAATTAGAGAAGGATCTGCACAGCCCCACTGTGGAGTCACTTCCTGCTGATAAAAGACTTGCTATGTTTGATAAGATTTTTACAGCTTACAATGAGGCAAGGAGCTGCATTCGCAATGAATTGGTACAACACTAGACTTGGTTTGCTAATATATTGGGTTTTTAGCATGTTGCCTTCTCATTATTCAAAAGATTTTTTTGAAAAAAAAATGCTTTAGCTCCTATGATTTATGCATTTAAATCTAGGGTTTTCTTTACTCTGTAGGTGACAGCAGGAAGTAATGAAAAACTTAAAGATGATTTGAATGGACTTGACAAAGCTGTATGGGCTGTCTTGGACCAACGCACAATAGAGCGAAACCAGCTTTTGGTTAGCATAGCAAAGAGCAAATTCAATAGGCAACGTGATGACAAAAATGAAAAAGCAACGAAGCCTGAAGAACTCGTTCGCCTGTACGATCTTCTATTGCAAGTAAGAAATCTGAAACACGTCTTCCTGTATACGAGGAGATGAATTACTGTGCTGAGGATGCAATAAAATTTTGATACATTTCAGTGTAATTATTTTGATGATAATAACTTCATATTATTTCTTTTCACAGAATGTAGATCATCTATCTGATTTAGTTACTTCCGGGAGAGATAGGAAACCAGAAGAGATCGCGTTTGCTGCAGAATGTGCTGTTAAAAGATCGGCTTTCCGGGCAGAGAGGTAGTGTCCAGATATTGTTTTTCTTTCTTCTTCTTTTTGTGTTTTGGGGCGTGGGTTTAAAGCCCACTTTTCCCATTGTTGGTAATGTGTTATTGCTAATCATGATGTCTGAACAGTAACAAATGTCGGAGGATGCTGAAGGTCAATGTAGTTTTGTGGGTTGATAATATCACTGATTGCCTTTCCCTCTTCATTTTTAGGTGCTTTTATTTGGCCAAGTCGTACAGCTTGGTTGAAGAGAGGGCCAAAGCTTACTTGTTGTACTCTCATGCTCTTTCCCTTGCTGAAAATGCTGTGAAAGAACTGAAGAGCTTGGCTAACTTGGACCAGGTTAGTATGCTAATCTGGTTTCTTATGCTAATGCCGCTCTACTGCTTTCTTTTCTACACATTGCTTCGTAGAACTTGGCATGCGTAAATTGCATCGATTGCTTGACAGAATGCTGTGGTAAAATCTCCCTTCACCAGAACACAGACACAATTATCAAATAGATACTCACCTTGGAACTTGGAAATTTCTTTTATTTAACAGGTGATGATGGAGGAGTTGAATGTGCTGCGTCACAACTGTAGATCAAACATCTGTATAGAACATGCTACCGGGATAATGGAGAAGAAGGAACAAGAAGATCCAACTAAGATTTCGGAGCAGATTTCTAATATATCCCTAAATGGATCTAAAAAGAAGGTACTATTTGCCTGTCTTTTTGTAACTATGCTAAGTATCTCAAGTTCTCAACTACCCATGTCTTTTTGAATGCCTTGTATTGATGAATTGAGCAGGAGAAATCGCTGGTCGAGAAACTAGATGTATATGAGCCAGCCGTAGGAGTTACAAATACAAAAGCGCCTCCATCCATCGCTGCCTTTCCACCTGAGTACCAGGCAATACCGAGGAATCCTATTGTGTTGGACCTTGCTTACAACTTCATTGACTTCCCTTCTCTGGCGAATAGAATGAAGAAAGACAAGAAGGGTTTGCTTAGCAGGCTCTGGGGATGAGCTGTTGTGTTGTGTTGATCCCTGGTTGGTCATTTCAAGGGGTTTTTCACCTTTAGGACTTTGAAAGAAAAAACATCTTGCTCCCTTTAATTTTTCAACTGTTCAGTGGCGCTGAAAGAGATCTTGCTTTTTTATCTTTTACTATTTCCTTTGCTGATCTCCCTCTGGAATGGATTAGGGTTTTTCTTGTGAAAGAAGTTTTGCAACTAGTTAATTTCATAATAGTTTCATTATTTATGTGGTAAATCAAACTGCAACATTTGAGGATTTTTCCTCTGTTCAACGACAAACATTCACAATAATAGGTGTTCTCTTTCTCTGAGAAGTTGTTTAATTTGTAGTTAAACTCGTCAAGAAGTGAAAATTTCTTGGATTGGATGGTAACTCATTGATCGATATAATGTGGATTGATTGCTCGGAACTCGATATTTAATATGGAGTAATAACATTGACAATAATAGGTGTTCTAGCTAGTATTTTTTCATATTAAAAAAAGTTTAAAGTATTTTATTTATCTATTAAAAATAATAATACAATTATTTAAAAATTTGATATTATCAAATTTTGAACTTGTCAATTCTAAAGATAGAATATATACTCTTTAAAAAGTTATTTATAAATTTAATTTAATTTTATTTAAACCAAACCAACTTAATTAAGTTTTCCAGTTTTGGAAAGTGAACTTAAAACAATTAAACAAATCTTTGGCTTGACTATTGTAGAGTAGACTATAATTTAAAGATACCATAGTTTTCCAATAGCACATTGATTATTTGATTATTTTAACAGCTTAAAGAAAAAAAATTAATATAATAAGGCGGTTTTTTTATTTATCTTTATCTTTATAAATATTTATTTAAGTAAAGAAAATTACATCCTTTTTATTGGCCTCCGTAGCCCCGCCCGTACTCGTAGCCCTTTCTCTCTCCAAATCGCGTGTTTCTCTCTCCTCTCCCCCGTTCTGTTCTGTTTTCTCCGTCTCCCTCAACGAAATCCCTCATCTCCAAACTGCTATCCTCCCGAGCCTGTACCTTAACCGTTACACTTCCTTCCATGAATGTCACGTTCGAATCCGATCTGTCAAACCCTAGAATTCCCCTAAATTCTACCGCCGTGGAAGCGTCTCCTTCAAATACCTAATTCTCGGCTCTCTCCAACGGGATGTCCGAAGATCCGTACCCCGATCACAGCCTATGTGGATTCCTGTGCACCGTCCTCAGAGCCCCGCCGGAGTTTCGCCCCGATTCCAAGTCCCTTGAGCTCGGCACTCGCTGCGGAACGTTCTCTGATGGAATTCCCCTCGGTCTTCGATCTGAATCCGGCGTTGTTCTCGTTCCGAATGAGGCGGAAATTGGTGGTGACGGAATCGGTGGACATGGAGTGGTCGAGGGAAGAGAGGATGAGGCGTCCAAGAAGAAGAAGAGGAAGAAGAATGTGAAGGGGATGGAGATGCAGAGGAGGAGTAAGGGAGGGATCGGCCATGGAAGTGTGAGTGTGGTTCACCAATTGCATGTTTTGGTGACGCATAAGTGTTTGAAGATTGTAGCGAGGGTTGTCAGGGTTGTAATCGGCGAAAACGAGAGTGAGTTTTGGGTTGTGGTGTTGGTTGATGTCTACCTGCCGACTACGTTGTGGAGTGGCTGGCAGTTTCCAAAGTATTCGTCAACAGCTGCAGCTGTGTTTCGCCATTTGAGGTTTGTTTCCATTCCATATAATGTAATTTTCGTCGTTCTGTCTTGGCAATTTGATTACAACTGCATATGTACTTTGAGATTTTGAAGTTGAAATAGTGGATTTTGCACATGAAACTAAGATGATTTCCCTCTTCCACTGATTTGTAACGAAATTTAGCTATATAAGTTAGGTAACAGGAATATAAACAGGTCTTGTTGATTGGACTGGATATTTAGAAACTTCAGCTACAAGAAGAATCATATTTCAAATCACATGTAGCAGTTAGATACTTGAACCACAGGTTACCAAGGTTGGGATCTGGTGATGGATGATAAAAAGCTAACAGTCTCTTAGCGTAATTGATTTCACTGGTCCGAGCTATTTTTCTACTCTGAAATTGCTTAGGTAGAGTGCTGATTTTATATGATTAATGCGTGGGTAGACACAAAGAACTAAGATGATTTCCCTCTTCCACTGATTTGTTTAGAAATTTAGCTGTAAGTTAGGGAACAGGAATATAAACAGGTCTTGTTGATTGCACTAGATATTTAGAAACTTCAGGTACAAGGAGAATCATATTTCAAATCATATGTAGCAGTTACTTGAACTACGTAATTGATTTCACTGGTGTGAGCTCTTTTTCTTCACTGAAATTGATTTGGTAGAGTGCTGATTTGATATAATTAATGCGTGGATGGACACAAATAACTTGAATAGCTTGCTAGATCATGCCATAACCCCTGTTGATTATGTGAATGCTTCTGTGAAAAGATGTCGTGGATTGGAATTTTTGTATACTCTTGTAATTCAAACAATTTTCTGCAGCTGCGACTGGGGAAAGAGAAAGTTAATTATGGATGGAAATCAGGAGCCTTATGAAAATCTTTGCGAAGATGGTCGATATCTCTGGAATACAGGTGCCTGTCATGTTCTTGGATGTACACAACATTGTTCCACTACAGATTCTTCCAAGAGAAAGCTTTTTGATCTCCATGAGGTCTTTAAGAGCTTGCCCAGCTTGCTACACAAGGAAAAGGCTATATGCTCAAGAATTATGCCCAGTATCCCTGATTCTACTATTGGAATTTGGGATATATCTGATGATATTTTGGTCAACATTCTTGCTTCACTTTGTCCACTGGACCTTGTCCGTGTTTCTGCTACCTGTCGGCATTTGAGATCCTTATCTGCTTCAATCATGCCTTGTGTAAAGCTTAAACTATTTCCTCATCAGCAAGCTGCTGTAGAGTGGATGCTAAGGCGTGAGCAGAATACTGATTTAATACCACATCCTTTGTACTCAGAGTTTTCCACTGAAGATGGGTTTGTTTTCTATCTTAATATGGTGTCTGGTGAAATAATAACTGAAGCAAGACCCACAATCAAAGATTTTCGCGGGGGAATGTTTTGCGATGAACCTGGTTTAGGTAACATTACAACTGCTGCTTTTTCCTTTATTTTCACTTTCCTGATTGATAAACAAATTCACCTATTCTTTTAAACTTTTTGATAGGTAAAACAGTAACTGCCCTTTCACTTATTTTGAAGACTCAGGGAACAGTGGCTGACCCACCAGATGGTGTACAGGTGGTCTGGTGCACACATAATAGCTATCAGAAGTGTGGCTATTATGAGTGCAAGGATAGAGATCCTGTTGGATCTTCTGCCTCTGCTGGAAAGCGATCTGTAGGTCCGAATGATAGGAAGACTCTATTTTCTATGGATGAGCTTACTCCTACAAATCATTCAAAATGGAGCACACCAAAAAATGATAAAAATGTTTTGGAAATTTCTACTTGCAATGGAAAGGAACCCACAACATCTGCTAAACCTCTGGGGCGTGTACTTCGGTTTACCAGAAGTCTGAGCCGTGTTAAGAAAAATCTCTTCTTTAGGGTTGAAGATATATCATGGGATCCTGAAGCGGAATTGTCTAATGGACAACGTACAGCTAAAAGGAAGTCTTCTTCAAGCAGTAAAGATAATTCTTCTATGGAAAAGGAAGATAAAAGCCTTTCGGAGTGGTTATCAACCAGAAAGAAGCAGAGACAAGATTCTGAAGATCATGTCCTCAGTGAAACTTGGGTCCAGTGTGATGCTTGTCAAAAGTGGAGGAGACTTTCTGATGGCACTCTGGTGCATTCTGGAGAAGTGTGGTTCTGCAGTATGAATACAGATCCCTTATATCAGATGTGTACCGCTCCAGAGGAATCTTGGGACCGTCGTAGCTCTATTACATATTTTCCTGGATTCTGTGACAGAACTTCAGAAGGACTAGCACAGAATGTATCATTCTTTTCAAGTGTTCTCAAGGAGAAGTATTCATTACTCAACTGTCAAACAAGGAAGGCTTTAACTTGGCTTGCTAAACTCACCCCGGAGAAGCTTTCAGAAATGGGAACATGTGGATTGGTTCGTTCCGCTTTGTTATCCAGCAGAAATTCTCTTGCTTTCCAAAAAATATTTAGTGCTTTTGGTCTGGAGAAGAAGGTTGACAAGGGTGTGGTAAGGTGGTTTTACCCACCAGCTGTAAAAAACTTGGTCTTTGACTTGGCTGCTCTAAGGATGGCTCTTTGTGAACCACTAGATTCATTTCGAATGTATTTGTCAAGAGCAACACTAATTGTTGTACCATCAAACTTAGTTGATCATTGGAAAAGCCAGATGAAAAAGCATGTCAGACCTGGGCAACTGCGGGTTTTCGTCTGGACTGATTATAAAAAGCCTGCTGCACACAGTTTGGCTTGGGACTATGATGTGGTAATCACTACCATTTCTCGATTGAGTGCAGAATGGGGTACCCATAAGAAGAGTGTACTGAGACAAGTGCATTGGCGTAGAGTTATGTTAGATGAAGGACACACTCTTGGCTCTAGCCTTAGCTTGACGAACAAACTACAGATGGCCATTTCATTAGTTGCTTCCAGTCGCTGGTTATTAACAGGAACACCTACACCGAATACTCCCAACAGTCAATTGTCTCATCTTCAACCCATGCTAAAGTTTCTACATGAGGAAGCTTATGGGCACAATCAAAAGTCATGGGAAGCTGGCATTATTAAACCTTTTGAAGCTGAGATGGAGGAAGGCCGGTCACGGTTGTTGCAGTTACTGAGCAGGTGTATGATAAGTGCAAGGAAGTCTGACATGCAGTGTATACCTCCATGTATGAAGAAAACAACATATCTTGATTTCACAGAGGAGCATGCTAAATCTTACAATGAACTTGTGGTGACTGTTCGTCGCAATATTCTGTTGGCTGATTGGAATGATCCATCCCATGTTGAAAGTTTGCTGAACCATAAGCAATGGAAGTTTAGGGCTAACACTATAAAAAATGTGAGGCTTTCGTGTTGTGTGGCCGGGCATATTAAGGTAACAGATGCTGGTCATGATATCCAGGACACTATGGATATGTTAGTGCAAGATGGCTTGGATCCTCTCTCAGAGGAGTATGCTTATATAAGATATAGCTTAATGTATGGTGTCAATTGCCAGAGGTAAACTTTACATTACTTATGCTTAATATGTCATGACTGAAAATTCTGGCACGTAAATTACTGATAATTGCTTTCTGTCAGGTGCAACCAAGGGTGCCGTTTGCCAATTATTACTCCATGTAGGCATCTTCTATGCCTTGACTGTGTTGCCCTTGACAGTGAAAAATGTACTCTACCTGGCTGTGGTAACTCATATGAGATGCAGAGCCCAGAAATACTAACTCGGCCTGAAAATCCTCACCCCAAGTGGCCTGTTCCCAAAGATCTAATTGAGTTACAACCTTCCTATAAACAAGTAGGTCTCCAATACATCTCCTTTTTCTTCTTTTATTGTAGACTAGTCCTCAGAAAAGTGATCATTGTTGCCATTACAGGACAACTGGGATCCAGATTGGCAATCAACATCTAGCAGTAAAGCTGCATATGTTATTCAAAGGCTGAAAGCAATTCAGGATATTAATAAGCAATCAGCTTGTTCAATGAGAGATGAAAATGGCGTGGTCATTGGTTTTGCTTCAACTTCCAATGATATCCGTGAATATTCATCTTCACAGAAGACGACCTTCTGGAGAGTGAACAATGATTCTGGTGATGCTCCGGTACAAAAAGTCCTGATATTTTCTCAGTTTCTTGAGCATATACATGTCATTGAACAGCAGGTATTATAACCAACCACATTGCTACTATCATCAAATCATGAAGTTCGGGATTGTATTGACCATTATTTGTTCTGCATTTGGCAGCTAGCATTAGCCGGTATACGATATGTTGGAATGTATAGCCCCATGCAAATCAGTGAAAAGGTATTTGTTGTTCACTTGATATTTTTCCTTCATTCAAAGGTGTTATAATCTGATATATTTTTTATTGATCTTTTTTCTGTCAGATGAAGTCATTGTCCACTTTTCAGCTAGATGCAGATTGCATGGTCCTTGTGATGGATGGAACTGCTGCACTTGGTCTTGACTTGAGCTTTGTTTCACATGTGTTCTTGATGGAACCAATCTGGGACAGAAGGTAAATGATTTCCCTTTGCTGGAGGGTTTTGTTCTCAACGTCCTTGATTGTTTCCTTGTGATGAATTGCTGGTTCTTTTTCTCTTTTACTACTAACGTTTTTCACAGCTATAAATAACTGGCAATGTCAATGGCTGCATTAGTGGGGGTCTGTTGATGCAGAAAGTCTGTTTCTACCTCTTTCAATGTGTGCTTTGGTGAACAAACTGTCTGTAAATTATGCTTTTGGGGATAATATAGTTTGAAATACAGAAGTGAAAAATACTGCTTAGCCTTACCATTCTATAGCCACTTTGGTTCATTGGGATCAGGAGAAAAGAAAAGAAAGAACTTCCCTTGTTTGGTAAAATGTAGCATATGGGACTTTAGGCCAGAAGTGAAACACTAGCGAGAGAAATTTTCCATTATACGATATTGATTCCTTTGTTCTCAATTATATCGGAATGATTGGCATTGTAAACTTAAATATGTTCCCATCTTACCCTTTAATCAATCAATCGTTCCTTTTTTTTTAATTGTGATTGGTGAACTTGTTCATGATTCTACTACTAGTTAAAATTAATGAAATGATCCAATATCATTATCCTCCTCCCCCCACCCCACCCACAATTGAAGATAACTATTTTCTTTACCTCCCCTTTCTCTTTCCATTTCATTCCCTTGTCTTTTTTTTTTCTTTTTGATTGGTAAGTCACTATGTATGGAAATAGGGTCTTTGAGTAACTCTTTCTTCTTCTTTTTTTTTTTTTTTTTTTTTTTTTTTGACGTTGTACAGCATGGAGGAACAAGTGATAAGTCGTGCTCACAGGATGGGAGCTACACGCCCAATTCATGTGGAAACGTTGGCTATGCTTGGTACAATTGAAGAACAGATGTTGGAATTTTTGGAGGTGTGAAACTATTCTTTTGCTCCAAGATGGTTTGCTCAAGATCTTTGGCCTTTTTTTGTTTACAAGTTTGTTTTCCTGTGTGTATCAATGAAATTCAAGGATTTGGTTGATTGTTATTTGTCTGGTATTTGAAATGGAGTCTTAGTTTGATTTTATTTGGAGACTCAATGCATCCATCCATAACTTGCCTGTTTTTTCCTTGTATAGGATAAGTTGCCTTGCTTCTAGAATCGTAGTTTGTCATCAATGATTTCCCTTTTATATTTTCTGAATTTCTGTTCTGTAAAATATGCTGATGTATGTTTTACTATCTTCTGCATTCCAACCTTGATAACCTTCATTACTCCTCATTCCTAAATCTAATATCCTTTGTTATTTTCCAGAATGCTGCTGAGCATCGGAAATTGTTGAAGGAAGAAAATGGAATGCCTGAACCTAATGGTGCCCGAGCACCCAGGTCTTTGCATGATTTTGCCGAGAGAAATTACTTGGCTCGTCTAAGTTCTGTACGAACACTTTCAAAGTTGCCTTGAAGGTAAGCAGCTCTTTAGATATTTTATTTCCCTTTGTTGCACTCTACCTTGAGGTTCTTTATTATCGAAGAAAGAGAATGCAAATAACTGAATAAGCAACCTGATATGTTCATCCCGCAAAAGTGACTCAAGGTTGTTCTGTAAATGACATAAAGAAAGGTGATCAAATCAGTATATTTATCAAACGGTTTCTACTAAATCGAACTTCATAACCTATTAGTTTGCATTAGTATCTTAGATTCCTGCTTTGTTTTTTCCCCCTCACGTCCACAACTCCCACATGTTTATCAACGTATGGGTATCAATTCAATTTCACCGTCATGTATACTCATGTTAAAAATAATTAAGATGATATCATAAAATTCTCATAAGAAATACACTGTTTATTCCCCCCTTTCCTCTCCTGATTACGAACTGATATCTATATCAATTAATGTATTTGGGTTTCTACGTATTGTAAATTGTGTTTCTTTATCCTTTCAATATATTAATTATTCCGATTGTTAATTGTATTTGATGTTTTGATGAATGTATGTGACATGATTGTTAAACTAGATAGTACTGTATACAATTTAGATCATGTGCTAGCGGCCAGCATTCTTTGGGCAAAATCGATTCATAACCTTCAAATTTTGGAAAGAAACATGCCAAACTGTTTCCCTCCAAGTGTGATATGGTTCTTTTCATGCTTACTTAACACGTCCAACCCAAACTTGCTTAAATTGATGCTGAGAAGTCCTTGTGAGTAAACATCCAGATCATAAATCAAATTATGGTTATAATTTACTGGATTGTCCTCAATTTGTATGAACTGATAAGCATAAGTTATTGTGCTTACATTTACATATTGAGTAATTTCTTTGGTAATCTTTGTTGGTCCTCATTTTGACTTAAAGGGTCTTACTTTACTTTGGTCTATCTGAAAATGTGTAGTGTCACAGATGGAGCTGAAGCTATTTGCTGTAAACTCTTGGCATTTGCTTTGTCCCTCTCCCATAAAGACGGTTGTATGCAAATTACCAGGACACATTCTTTAGACCAGGTTTGATATTTTTTAATGGATTTTGGTGACACATTGGTAGAATTTTGAGTTTATGAGATGGAAGGTAGATTAGGGAGGAAATAACAAGTTATCTGATGGAAGATTGACATTGAAAACTCCACAGTTTTTGGGGCATGATCCATCTTCAAACTTACATTGGTAGGGCATAAAAAGCGCTTCATTATCTAGAAATTTCTAACTTTTGTATATAGTTTGCTTGGCTGAATTTGCAGAATCCATGAGTGTTGGTTACGATTATTGATGATTACCCGATTTTGTCTTGTAAGTTGTAACCATAGATACCTATTCTGCAATTTGATTTGAACTTTCATATACTATTGGGTTATGATAATGTTTGCTATTCAAGGTTTCCGAATTCTCCAATGCAAACATTGTGAAGAATATAATAAACACAGATTATGCAAACAAGGAGCAAATAGTCACTTTGTTTATCGCCCTTGGATCATCCATCAAGCGTTGCGAAAAGTCTGAAAACTGATGCATGTCTCGATTGTAAGTGATAGACAAACATGATTTGTAAGCGCAAACATGTATCTTGATATCAATGTATAGATACCAAATGAATCCTAAATAAATAAAAAGTTCAGAATCAATTTAATGCATGCAAGTTCACCAAGTAACTAGTACTAAAACTCATGTCACCACAAAAGAATATAAAGGCAACTCAAAATGACCATATCAGATCAAATCTCGAAATAGCTCAAACCCGATTGACCATATCAGATCTAACATTAGCCCAAACTCAAAATGATCCAAATTCCAAATTATTCGACCACCCACCTGGTCACACCTAAGGTCTTTAGGGCATTAAATGTATATAATAACTTTCTGGTTCACTCCAACATTTCCTACTGTTGCTGAGCAGTTTACCTTGTTTCGTGAGCATGGCCGTCCAATCGGGTACAAATATAAAAACGAGGTCTTGTAGCTAATCACTCTTATAAATTAACATTTTCTTATATAAATATAAAATTATATTTTGTAATAATACTATTATATTAAAATTGAAGTAAGCAAATACTCAAATTCTTAAAATACCAAATTAGTTTTCACAACTTAAATTTTTTCCCCAACTAGAAGATTCATTTCTGATACTTGTACACTTAAAATTTTATATCTGTCATAAATCTTATGATAAATATTAATAATACTATGGTATTAACAGGCAAGTGCTCGAATTATTAATCATCTTTTTATACTATAGCTTCCATGAAACATGCATGAATGCATACATATATAGTTAAATATTTATCATTATTGTAAAAGTAAATATATTGAATATAATTAGATTATTTATCTTAATTTTATTTAATAAATATTAAAAATCGGAAATAAGGTGAATTCAAGCACTACACTAATTCAATGTACACCATTATGTACATTTAATTCATACATATCCCCATATACATTCCTACCAAACCCCAACTTTGAATCCCAATCAACATATATATATAAGAATCCAAACACAAAAGAAAACACTCACCAATTCAAAAAAACCCACCCACAATGTATAGCCCTAAAGGCACCCTAGTCCTAACCATGGCTCTTCTCGTGTTCGGGTCCATTGTTCCTGGTTCCATCCAGATCCATTGGGGCTTCAAGCAACCGACGACGACGATCGAGATCGAGAACTATCTGGAAGCACAAGTCCACCTCTTTGTTCATTGCAAGGACAAAAATCACGACATCCCGGAAGCAAGAATCCCATACCAGCAATCGTTTCAATTTCAGGTGAAAAACGTAATTTGGCCGCGGAAGGCCGATTACTACTGCAGGTTCGTGTTCTTATCGAAGGTTCACTGGTTCGATATATACGTGCAAAATCGGGATCTCAAACACTGTAAGGCGTCGTCGGGCAAATGCACTTGGAGGATCAAGGAGGCTGGGCCTTGCTTGATCGGCCCCGCTGCCAAATGTTATGACTGGAACAAAAACTAGCGATTGCTAGTTTTTGTTGTGCTTGTTGGTGTTTTCGTCGCGGTTTTGTCATGAATTCGATCAATAAAAAGGTTAAAAATGTTTCGAAGTTTTGATTTATATGATATTGTGGTTTTTGTTGTTCTCGTTGTTGTTGTATCGTGGTTTCGAAATCGAAACTTGACCCAACTTGAATGACCAAATCATTAGACATAACCCGAACCGAACTCGATCGATTGTGAGGGCCTATGTTTATCTCAATTGTTTTATTGTTGCTACTTTTGCGCGTTGAGTTTGCTAGTGGTTCATTGTAGAACCGTTATTCGAGCCAAACGACCCGAGCCTAAATTTGGACTCGAACTTTAAAATGTGCATATACTTGGCTCGTTTAGAAAATAAATGAGTTCGGGCCGAGCTTTTGTCGAGTATTAAACAATCCTATTTGCTCGATCAGAACATAGGAATTTAAAGAAAATTTTAGAAATTTCACAAAATTCGAGTTTAAAATGAGCGAGCCGAGCTTAAAAGCGTGCTCATACTCGGGTTGTTTAGAAAATGAACGAGCTCGAGCCAAACTTTTATTGAGTCAATCTCGAGCCGAGCTCGAACTACTCAGCTCGGCTGATACAACACCGCTAGTTCATTGTTTGAAACTGGTATATGAGTCATATGACTGCAAGTCTGTAACTGAAATTCAGACGTTTGGTGATTAATTGTTACCTATAAATGTACGTGTGATATTGTTTACAAACATATAAATGAAACTGAAAGGTCAAAGGAATGGTGATCACCTGTTTAGCAATAAATTGAGTATGTAACTGAAATACGGAGTTCGGGTATGAAAATTTATTACTCACATTTTACAAAAAATTGAAATTATATTTACTTTCTTTTCTAATATTTTATTGAAAAAAAAAGGGCCGAATCTCACAATGTAGGTTGAAATTCAAAGCTAACTTATTTGTGAAAAAAACACGATAATATATTAATTATCAGTCTTTCTAATCTATGCCTACTGAAGTCCGTTATGACTCGGGATCGGGGGTCGTGTGCCCTTGCGCTAATAGCCTAGCACATAAGCCGAGCGGGGTTCCATCATAAAACCAATCGGCAATATGAGGAGTAGTCCACTAGTTAATATGCTAAGGCTTTATCTTTCACATTTTCAATGTGGGACTGTTTTTGGTCTCTTTTCATTCTCAACAGCAACCATAGAAAAAGGGGATTGATAAATACACCGCTAATTTTTACTGGAACCACCGCTAATCTCTGCAACTCCTTACGGATTTAAGTCCGCACTCTGTTGCGGAATACTTTTGACGTTGTGCCAAACAACCTTTACACTGACTTAACTACGCAACCCCTTGCGGAGTTAAGTCGGCACCCGGTTGCAACTCTGTGTCCGATTCTCCTTCTAAGGAGCAAATCCAAGGAGGAAAAAAAAAAAAAAGAAGCTGCGCACCTCAATGCGTAATTCTTTTGAGATTTTTTATTTTTTATTTTTTTTAACATATATGTTAGGGAACTCCGCATTAGGATTCGGACCTCTCTCCGCAACGTCTTGCGGACATTTTGTCGATGGACTTTTAGGGCGTGTTTGGCACGATGTCCGGGGAGATCTGCAAGGAGTTGCGAAGCTCGATCCGCAGGGGTTATGGAGATTAGCGGTGGTTATAGTAAAAATTACCGGTGTATTCAGATAACCCGTAGAAAAACAATATATTTCTCAATTAAACTTTTTAACAAATGCCTCATGGCTCAATGACCATTTTAGTAAAGTAAAAATGGACAGATCTCACTATGGACGTTTAAATTCAACACTAACATAGTAAGTTGCCTGATATATATATAATCATAGTACATTAATTGGAATCAACTCAATGCGAAAATATGAAACAATATTAATATATTATTACTTTTAATAAATATCTAAATAATATTTGGTTATACATTTTACAATGGATTTAAAACACTAACCTATTCAAATATTTATAATTATAATTACATTATATATAATCATATTTTGTCTAACAGAGTAAGAATTTTTTTTTTGTATTATTTACTCAAATGTAATGGAAACATAATTCGATTTGACATGAGGTGTTCAATTTTCTTTTTCATTTTCTTTAATCAAATATGACAAAAAAAAAAATCTATCTATATATCTATATATTACTGTATCTTAATTTAAAAGCTCTTTTTCTCATTAAATAAATCGCGTTTTCCCTTTTATTTGTGACTCATTTACTAACCAATCTATATATTATCTTAATTCAAAATCCACCTTAATTATATATTTTTGTACTTTTTTTTACTTTATCAACTCCACCATAATAAGAATATCTCTATCTATCTATCTATATCAAATTACCCATAAATTTAATTAAAAAGAAAAGAAGAGAAGAAAATTCTTCTATCTGTCTATCTATCATATAATCAAATTAAAAAATTTGATAATTAATATCTTCGATTTAATTAAGTAGTAATTATTAATTAAGGAATATATCTATCTATCTATATATCTGATATATCCATATGTCGACGGACATGTCTACATCATACTCGAAGAACTTGAAAAAGCGGCGAGTTGAGAACAAAACCCCTGCTCCAATTCAGATCACCGCTGAGCAAATTATTCGGGAAGCACGGCAGATGCACGACTCTGAAATTGAATCAATTCGGCCTCCTAAATACAAGATAATCGACTCGATTGAGTTAGCAGAGTACCAAACTGACAAGCGAAGCAAGTTTGAAGATTTAGTCAGGAGGAATCTCAATCTTCCAAGCGTCTGGGTTAAGTATGCTCAATGGGAATCCTCTCAGAAGGATTTCAATCGAGCCCGGTCTGTGTGGGAGCGTGCTCTAGAAGCCAACTACACGATCCCGACCCTCTACTTGAAATACGCCGAGATGGAGATGAAGAACAAGTGTGTGAACCACGCGCGTAACATCTGGGATCGTGCAGTCACTTACCTCCCTCGGGTCGATCAGCTCTGGTACAAATGGATCCACATGGAACAAGCCTTGGGGAATCTTGCGGGTGCGAGGCAAATCTTTGAGAGGTGGATGGAGTGGAACCCGGATCAACAGGGTTAGTTGTCGTATATTAAGTTCGAGCTCAAGCACCACGAGGTTGATCGAGCTAGAGGGCTATACCGGAGGCTTGTGGACGCTCATCCGAGAGTCGGGACTTGGATTAGGTTCGCCAAGTTTGAAGTGGAGATGGGTGAGGTGGCTCGGGCGAGGTCTTGCTATGAACGAGCTGTTGATGTTTTTGGAGAGGGTGATGATGAGGCTGATATCTTGCTTCTCGCATTCGCTGAGTTTGAGGAGCGGTCTAAGGAAATCGAGAGAGCGAGGTGTATCTACAAGTTCGCCATTGATCGTATACTGCCTAAAGGCAAAGGCCAAGGTCGGGCTCGGGAGGTTTACACCAAGTTTGTTGCGTTTGAGAAGCGGTATGGAGATAAACAAGGTATTGAAGATGCTATTGCGGGGAAGAGAAAATTTCAAGTTCAAGATGACGAACAATTGTCGAATGTTCTACTCCAAGGGATGAAAAGATCGAAGGTCGAACGTTAATGTTTCATTGCGTATGTTGTACTCATTATATAAATATAGTTTGAGCTTGCAATCTTGCTGGTGTTATACGAATACAATGGTATATATGTTATTGAAATATAATATGTAATATATCTTTGTTTTTTCAACCACTATAGATACTTCACTTATGACATTTCTGAGACAAAAGCAACAAAATGAGTTTCATGAATACTCTCTGGCTGCCGACATTGCGCAATCCCAATTGCATCCTAGATGTCCTCCGGGCCTTTTCAAGAACCCTCCTTTGGTAAGTAGTAACTCATGGTTAAATCTACAGAATGTAGTATTGGCACACTTCAGAATTTGCATATAGCCAGAAATGATCCTGATATCTGAATCATACATACAACTATATAAGAGATAGACAAATGTCTAAATATTGATGCATACGCGTCCAACTTGTGATTTTGCCATGCTTATTGTGATTCACAGGTGGTTCTTAATTTCTGGTTTTCAGGTACGGGTGATTAAGCATTTGAAGCTATCTACAATAATGTCAACACTGTTGAGTATTGTGAAAACTAGTGGTCAAAGGGTTAGTTGCTTGGCGATTGATAATCATGACTCAGACGAAGCCTGTGGATTTCAGGCACTATTTGATGGATTGAGCCCTTCGTTATTTAATCTTTCTCAATCCTTTCCGGGGACAAGAAATCAGACAGTGATGGAAAAGAGGAATAAGGATATGAGGATGAAAGAATTGCAGATTCAGTTTAGTTCATGTTTGGATATAATATCTGTACAGAAAAGGAGATAATTTCGGGATAAGGAAGCGATTGCGCTAAGCAAACAGTCACTCCGATGATTGAGTCGCAAAGAAATTTTAAGAAAGCAATGACAAGGAGAAGAAAATGTATAATGTAATGAGTAACTTGATTTCATTTTTATTATAATTATAATCTGAGTAAATAATACAATGACTGCTCTTTTCTACACACATCCATAATCAAACGTATGAAAAGAAAAAGAGCAACAGTACATACTACTCAATCTACTTCCAACTTAACTCTATTAGAGTAGACCCTGTGGAGGATCGCAATCAGCACAACGAGAATGAACGGTATGAGTATGAGGAGGTACGCAGGCCCCGGAAACCCTCCTGGCGGTGGCCCTAATATCATTATCGGGAGATAGACCATTAGCCCGAGCACCATAAAGTAGACTACGAAGTAGCCCAGGGTGCGCACATTATGCTGGTCCATTGCCGGCGATCACTTTTGATCTAAAATGGAATTGCAATGTTTGGAAATGAGTGATTTCAGATCAATTGCCTCCACAAGTTTTGGGAAGGACATCGGAGATGTATTTATAGGGGCTCCTTCGGAGGCAATTCCAACGGTTGGGAATTGCGGTTGGTTTGCAGTTTTGAAAAACGGTTATTTTTTTCCCGCGCTCAATCCTCGATCTGTCAAGGAGTACGGTTGTTTACTGGACCTGGGCTTTTGGCTCATTAAATTTATAACGGTTTATTACTTATTGGGCTTTTAAAGCCCAATATGAAGATACAAACAGCATAGCTAAAATCTTCCCCAAGCTGCTTGCACTTATTTTTACGGAAATTTCTCGGGATGCCTTGGTATTGCAATTTTTGCGGGATATGCAACTTTTTTACTTATTTCGTGTGGTGCCTCTGAGTTTTTGTTAAATTTCGTCTCGCACCCTCGGTGGTTAAACTTAACAGAGGATTTGGACTTCGTTACTTTTGAAATTTAAAAAAAAAAACGAAAGAAACAAAAGAAAGCTCGAGCAATAGAAAGAGAAGATAAAGGGAGAACGAGACAGGTCGTGAGAAAGAAAGAGAAGACGAAGGTCGAAGAAAGGCAGGGTGAGAGAGAGAAGACGAAGGTCGAAGAATGAACGCTGACAAGATTGTCGCCGATGGATCAAGCTCAGTTGGTGCCGAAGGTGAAGGTTAGTATCCCTCAATTTAATCTAGGGGTTGGGGATTTGGGTATTTAGGGATTAGGGGTGATGATTCAAATTGTGAATGTTTGCCTACTCTAGGGTTCGAATTTGAATCCAGCAAAAAGATGTTCATTTCGTTTTCAACACGAAATATGTAAAAGAGTCTAGGTAATGTTAGACATAAACCTGAGGGGTATCACACGAAATATGTAAAAGAGTTGTATACCCCGCGAAAATTACAATACCCTAAGTGCACCCCGTAAAATTTCCGTTATTTTTAAGAGTCTAGGTAATGTCAGACCTAACCCACCATTCAAGTTGGAAACTTTGGGTGAGACACAAACGATTCCTTCCTGGTGTAGTGAGTGTCGGAGGTGCACTGCAAAGACCACATCAAGATTCTAGCATAGGAGATTGTCATCTCGATCTTCCACAAATCCCTCTGACAGAGTTGATGACTGTGAGACTATTCCCTTTATTTTGCCGATTTTATGTTGGTATTTTTTGTTGAACCCTGAGGATTGGGTTATTATCATATCATTAAAATGTAGGGATACTACAATAACAACAACTCGGTATATCCCGTAATGAGACAGGGTCTGGGGGTTGAGAAGTACGTATTTTTAACTCAAACAAGTCTAGAGAGTGTTTCTGAAAAGACCCAAGAGAAAATAAGTCAAAATAAATGAGGAAAGAAAGCTAACAAAACAATATAAGTAGCGTGACAAAGCACAAAAATAGAAACTAAACATCATTCGGTCGAATACATTGTCGCAAATGGTTCCGATCCATGTAAGGAGATAAAAAAAAATTATCTTACAAAATCTATCTATATTTTAATTCCTGATTTCATGCAAACATGACATAGTAACTTAGGACGACCATTAAAGATAGAACAAAGTCATGGCTTATTAAAAAAAAAATGTGATTGATTTAAAGAGATAAAGGGCGAAGAATAAAAAAAATTAAAGAAAATAAATAATTATAGAATGGCGGAAAAACTTGATTGATGGAAAATGGAGAATTAAAGGTGACATATAGGCAAAAAAAAATTATTTTATAAGAGTATATATAGATATAGTCATATAGATATATAGATATATCTATATCTATATATTAAACGGGTATTGCAAAGGAGGTTTGCTTGAGAATGCATTCGATTTGCTTCTTGAAATGGAAGCCAAGGGTTGCTCCCCAAATGTCACAATTTATAATGTATTGATTGGCGTCTTTGCTAGGGAGAAGAAAGATACAAGAATTGAAGCGCTTCTTCAAAAAATGCATGCCAACAAAATTCTACCAGACTTGGACACAATGTCCATTTTCTCAGAACATAGCAAAATGGTTGAAAATTGCCAAACTTGGATACACTCTCTCCCCGATTTCTCTTCCTTTGGAAACCCAAACAAGAAACGCATTGAATCTCAATGTGACGCAGTAGGAAGTCGTGGAAGGCACGCAAGCGCGAGCCTTTGATGATAAAGGGTTCGCAAGCGACAAAACCCTAGGAAATATGCCTGGAATCCACCAGAAAGGGATCTTGGAATCCACCAAGGAGATAAAGAGAAAATTCTCTAAAAGTTTTAATTGAAATATGAATAATAATTATGGTTCAAGCCTACATGTGTTTATATAGAGAACAAATCCTAAAAAGATAGAAAAGAATCCTAGAAGATAAAAATCATTACTTATGCGTCAAGGCAAACTAAAATCTATCTTAAGAAAAGATAAAATATAGAAATTGCCTAAATTATTATGAAAGTAATAAGAATAATAAATAAAGCCTTAACAACCTATTTTAATCCTAACTAAAAGATAAATTTTATCTCCTAAAAGATAGAATTTCGCTCCTGCATCAGTCTCCTCCACTTATGAAGAACTCGACCCCGAGTTCTCTACTAGATGTAGGACTCCATCAACAGTGCTATGTTGTCCCGTATCAACTACCAGACTCGTTTGCTTATACGCTGCATCTTCATCCTTGTCATTCATGGGTTCGTAATTACTCCTTTGAAGATACTTGCGAAAATGTGCAAAATTTTCCCATGCTAGAGTTGGAGCTTTTGGTACAGTCCACACAATTTGCAAACTAATCTCCTCCTGCACAGAACTCTTCAAGCCATTGGTGAAAGGGACCGCCTCCTTTGCTGGTTGGCTTTTTGGAACCTTCATAATGTCGAAGCTTTTGTCAACTTCGTTTTGTCGGTTCAGGCTTACTTCAGAGACTTCCTTTTCAAGAACCTTCTCTTGATGAGCCTTCTCGTCATAGACCTTCCCATCAAGGGCCTCCTCTTGGAAGACCTCTTCTTGAAAGACCTCCTCTTCAAAGACCTCCTCCTCAAAGACTTCTTCGTTTTTTGAAGTAGACTCATCGTCTTTGGGACAGCAATTTCCCCGCAGTTGATGACCTTGATTTGGCTCTTCGTCCACCAATGACTTATTGTGGTCAGCATTGTTGAGGTCGACAGCGCGGGTGTTGCTAGTTTCAACGGTGTGGAAGTTGCTGATGGTGTTAGCGTGGGTGTTGCGGACGTTGTTGGCGTGTTTGTTGTTGCTGCAGTTGTTTTTCCCAGCAAACAATATCGCCAGTTGATCCTCCAAGCCTTTAAGAGCCGTGGTAAAGGCCACGGAAATATCTCGAGATAACTCTTGAAGGTCTGCCTTGGTAGCTCGTTCTCCCATCATGCTTCAAATCGAAAACAGGCAGGAGAAACCTGCTCTGATGCCAATTGACGCAGTAGGAAGTCGTGGAAGGCACGCAAGCGCGAGCCTTTGATGATAAAGGATTCGCAAGCGACAAAACCCTAGGAAATATGCCTGGAATCCACCAGAAAGGGATCTTGGAATCCACCAAGAAGGGATCTTGGAATCCACCAAGGAGATAAAGAGAAAATTCTCTAAAAGTTTTAATTGAAATATGAATAATAATTATGGTTCAAGCCTACATGTGTTTATATAGAGAACAAATCCTAAAAAGATAGAAAAGAATCCTAGAAGATAAAAATCATTACTTATGCGCCAAGGCAAACTAAAATCTATCTTAAGAAAAGATAAAATATAGAAATTGCCTAAATTATTATGAAAGTAATAAGAATAATAAATAAAGCCTTAACAACCTATTTTAATCCTAACTAAAAGATAAATTTTATCTCCTAAAAGATAGAATTTCGCTCCTGCATCACAATGTGAGTTTGCTCTTTGATCTTGATTCTAGTTATGTGTTTTCTAAATTCTTCAATTGCTTACCTTTTACTTCTCCTAATGACTCTTTATAGGTTCCAACTCTTACAAGAAGAAGCAAAGAGGTAGATGATCAATGGGTGCAATGTAAGTGCTGATAATGGAGATATGGTGTTTTCTTCTTCACAATGAGCATATTTTTTGCTGTATCTCATCTTGAACAATTTGCTGAATCGGTGGTGAACAATTTGCTGCATCTCTCTCTCTCTCTCTCTCTCTCTCTCTCTCTCTCTCTCTCTCTGACATGGAACAACCATAAATTGTTGACCTGTTCTTCTTTGTAACTGAAAGTAGCTCGTTCTTCTTCCTCTCCAAATTAGGTATCTGTTCTTCAATTGTTCTTTGTTTACATTGATAAACAATTTTCAGCTGATTTGAGGTTTTTTTTTTTCGTAGTTAAGGATTAGTAGACCTTGCAGGGGTATTGATCAACAATGGCTCGAATGGGCAATGTAAGTATCAGTTTTTATTTCTTTTAGTTATGATTTCTTTTGGACCTCTTATGGAAATGAATTGTAAAATGATTGAACCAGAGGAAGAAGAGGATGATTGTTAAACCAGTTGTGAAGAATAAGCAACCAACTGTTGATCAAGTAACTGGTGAGAAGATCCCCAAGAGTTTTGTGTTCTCCAGGACCAAGTTGCCTGCCGCTCTTCGGCACTTGGAGATGGACTTGAGGAAATTGATGCTTCCTTATACCACGCTCAAGCTCAAGGTTTTGTATTTGTGGGATTTCCTTCTCCAATTCAGTTTATATTGTGGCAATTATTTATCATCTGAATAGGTTTTATGTAAAATCCCTTTTCCTGTATGAGTGTTTTTATTTTATTTTTTAAATTAAAGTTCAATTGAAGTTATATGATATGGAGCCATTGCTTTGAAACTGCAGGAAAATAAGAGGAACAGTCTTAGAGACTTGTTGAATGTTGCAGGACCTATGGGCGTGACGCATTTCCTTATGTTATAAAAAACCAATTCAGCGCCGTATTTAAGAGTTGCAAGGATACCTCAAGGTCCAACTCTCACCTTTAAGATCCATGAATACTCTCTGGCTGCCGACATTGCGCAATCCCAATTGCATCCTAGATGTCCTCCGGACCTTTTCAAGAACCCTCATTTGTTATGTAGTAGCTAATGGTTAAATCTACGGAATGTATTATTGGAATGTTTCATACATTCCAATAAACTGATATACTATTTGGACAATCCTGGTATCTGAATCATACATATAGACTTGTTCACTTCTGTCATTAGAAGCAAATAGTAGGTTTACTGGTTATGGATGGAAATATGAAAACTGGCTTGTTGACAATATGTAGTTGTCTGATTTTACTCCTGCTTGTAATTAGCCAAAATCGTTAATCTGATACGCTTGGGTGACGTGATTCATTGTGAAGCTATAGAAATTGCTTTATCAAGTTTAACATGGTTGTAATTGGGAAATTACTTTGTATTATTGAAGCATGAATGAATGTGTGTTTTCGACATGCTTTTTGTGATTCATAGGTGGTTCTTTCTGGTTTTGGGAGGGGTTATCAGCATTTGAAGCTAACTACAATAATGCTTCAGAACATGTTTCCATCTATTGATGTCAACACTGTAAGTATGCGAATAATAATGGTCAAATGTTTAGTTGCTTGGCGATTGATAATCATGACTAACCGTTTCCCTGATTTGAGAAACCTCCAAGATGTCAGTGATTTCATTACAAGGTAACTTTTATGAATTTGACAAGCTTGAGGAAATTGCAAAGGTGTTCATCAGTCATCAAGATGGAAAAGAAAGGGGATTCAAAACAATGGGACAAGAGACAATGCCGAAATTAGCGACTAATATGTGGGTGATTTTGAAGGGCTGGATACGGATCTGAAAGTGAAGCAGATGATGAAGCTGCAACTGTTAGCCTACCGAGTCTCTAAAATCACAGAAAATTTCAGGGTGAAAAGGGAATTAATAGCGTGGGGTGCGCTAATTTTACAACTGCCCTTATTAGATGGATTGAGCTCTTCACAGATTCCGGGGAGAAGAAATTGGAAGAGAACAACACAGACAGTGATGGAAAAGAGGGGTTTGGTGATGACGACATGGAAGAGGAGTTCAAGTGATGGCAACGAAGGTATGGAAGAGGATGAACAGGAAGAAGATGACGATGAAGGATAGCAGTCCAGATTAGTTAATACTCATTGCAGTATCCATACAAACCAAATCTTCGGTCACCCGAGAGGGATGGGATTGGAAACAGAAGGAAGCAATATATGTTCTTCCAAAGAGGAGATCATAATTCGAAATAAGGAAGCAATTGCACATTGTAAATTCGCAAAGATAGCAATTAAAAGGACAAGAAAACGCATATTGTAATGAGTAACTGTTGTGCCGGGAAGCAAGGGACGTCAGACAAACCCTTTTAACACACACGAATCGGGATGGACAAGAACTGTAAACCAGAGAGCCAAACTCAAGCAACCCAAACCAACAATCAGACACAAACAGAAGATAAATAACCAAGCACAAAGAACACCAGATTTACGTGGAAACCCCAAAACGGGGAAAAAACCACGGGAGACAGAAACTTCCACTATCAACAATAACAAGTGGGTACAATCTTCCCTAGACAAAGCTAGAGGCATACAATATCATCAAGCATCAACAAGCTTGGCCAAATCTCCACATTTCATCACCCAATTTGGTGGAAATCAACAAAACCCAAGAGAGGACACTAACAAAGGGGATATGAGATTGGAGGCTCAAAACGACGATCCAACCGTACAAAATGAAGCCTATGATGAGGTGAACAACATACCAGAAAATCGTCCCAATCGGAGGTCGTTTGGTTGTCGATCGGGGCACTTCAAAGTTGGCTGAATGGTTGCATACGAAAATCCCTCCAAAGCTCTCTCTTTTCTCCCTTTCTCACTCTTTGTTTTTCTCTCTCTTACTTTCCCAAATGGAAAAGGCATCCCCTTTTATAAAGGAGGTAGGGTAAAACTTCACATGGTAAAAACCATATGGTAAATAGTCCATTGGACTCTTCCCCCATATAGGAGGGAAACACAACATAGCTCCCCCTCAATCCTATATGGGGGGCTCGAGCAAGCCCGCCTTTGAGCGGCACTTGATGAGCTTCTCCTTTGACAAAGTCTTCGTCAGCATATCTGATCCGTTTTCATTTGTGTGGATCTTCATGAGCTCAAAATCTTCATCTTCTACTCTTTCTCGAAGCCAATGATATCTTCTTCGGATGTGCTTGGTTCGAGAATGGTAGGCGGCATTCTTGGCAAGGTGGATGGCACTCTGATTGTCGCAATAGAGAGGGTAGCTAGCTTGCTCCACTCCCAACTCCTCTAGGAAGTCTCTCATCCATATCAGCTCCTTGCCAGCTTCAACTGCAGCCATATACTCTGCTTCTGTCGTTGACAAAGCAACACACTTCTGCAGTCTCGATTGCCATGAGACTGCTCCCCCTGCGAATGTAATCAGATATCCAGATGTGGACCGGCTCGTGTCAATATCACCTGACATGTCTGCATCTGTAAAACCATCAAGCATAGGTTTTCCAGGACCAAAGCACAAACACACTCTCGAAGTGCCTCTGAGATACTTGAGAATCCATTTCACTGCAGCCCAATGCTCCTTTCCAGGATTACTCATGAACCTGCTGATAACCCCGACTCCATAGGCGATGTCTGGCCTAGTGCAAACCATGGCATACATCAGACTACCAACAGCTGAAGCATAAGGCACCTTCTTCATCTCCTGTTTCTCTTTCTCACTTGTAGGACACTGATCAGAACTCAGCTTCATGTTCACAGCAAGTGGAGAACTCACGGGTTTAGCCTTGTCCATGTTGAATCTTTGCAGCACCTTCTCAATGTATTTTTCTTGTGATATCCACAACTTCTGATTCTTTCTGTCACGGGTAATCTGCATACCCAAAATATTTCTTGCAGGGCCAAGGTCCTTCATAGCAAAGGACTTCTTCAACGCAGTTTTCAAACTAGCAATCTTGTTGGTATCCCGACCAACAATAAGCATATCATCCACATAAAGCAAGAGAATCAGAAAGTCACCTTCAGCGTAATTCTTCACAAACACGCAGTGATCGGCATGTGTCTTGTGGAATTTGTGGTCGATCATAAAAGACTCGAACTTCTTGTACCATTGCCGAGGTGCTTGTTTCAAACCATACAAGCTCTTTCTGAGACGGCAAACCATCTTCTCTTTTCCCTTGACTTCAAAACCTTCAGGTTGCTCCATGTAGATTTCTTCTTCCAAATCACCATGAAGGAAGGCGGTTTTCACATCAAGCTGCTCGACCTCTAGGTCCATGCTAGCAGCCATGCCTAGAACAACCCGGATGGATGACATCTTCACAACTGGAGAGAAAATCTCATCGAAATCTACACCTTTTTTCTGCTCAAAACCCTTCACCACAACTCTAGCTTTGAACCTGGGAGGTGTACCATCTTCTCCAAACTTCAAACGAAAAACCCATTTGTTCTTGAGAGCTTTCTTGCCCTTAGGCAATTTCACCAAGTCATAGGTGTGGTTCTCATGCAAGGAACTCATCTCATCCTGCATGGCATTGTACCACTCTTTCTGATGCACATCTGACATAGCTTCCTCATAGCATTCAGGCTCTCCTGAATCAGTCAACAACACATAATCGTTGGTTGAGTATCGGGAGGAAGTCTGTCTCTCTCTGGTGGATCTTCTCAACTCAACTTCAGGTTGGATAGGGGGCTCCTCTTGTTGAGGTTGTGGAACTTCTGGTGGATCAACATCACCATCATCATTCTCATCTTCCTGCTGATTCTGAACTGAACTTCTCTGCACAACTTGAGGAAAAACGGGATCAAATGTGACTGGAGCAGGAGAGGAAGACGACGGTCGCTGGAGCTTCCAGTCATCAATAGTCTTGTCTTCCATGAACACAACATCTCTGCTTCTGACCACTTTCTTGTCTGTAAGATCCCACAATCTGTACCCAAATTCATCCTCTGAGTACCCTAGGAAGATGCATGGCTTTGTCTTGCTATCAAGCTTGGATCTCTGATCTCTAGCAACATGAACATATGCTAGGCATCCAAAGACTCTCAAATGCTGGAACGAAACATCTCTTCCAATCCAAACCCTCTGTGGAACATCACCATCAAGAGGAACTGAAGGCGAGCGATTGATGAGATACACAGCAGTCAACATTGCCTCCGCCCAATAGGACTTTGGCAGCTTTGCAGTCGACAACATACTTCTGACTCTTTCTGTTATGGTTCTGTTCATCCTCTCTGCAAGCCCATTCAGTTGTGGCGTCTTCGGAACTGTTTTCTCAAGCCTGATGCCCTGACTCTTGCAATACTGCTCAAATGGACCCCTGTACTCTCCACCATTATCTGATCTGACACACTTCAACTTCAAACCAGTCTCTCGTTCAACTCTGGCTTGGAACTCCTTGAAAACTGTCAGAACCTGATCTTTGCTTTTCAACACAAAAGCCCACAATTTTCTAGAATAGTCATCAATAAAAGTGACAAAATATTGTGCACCACCATGTGACTTGCAATCCATGGAGCACACATCAGTATGAACAAGATCTAATGCATGCTTTCTTCTAGATGGAGGTCGAGTATGAAATGCTACTCGATGTTGCTTTCCAGCTAGGCAATCAACACAAGGTTTGAGAGAAATACCTTGCATATCCGGGAGAATGTCCTTCTTGGCAAGCATTTGCAAACCCCGCTCGCTCATGTGTCCAAGCCGCTTGTGCCAAAGCTCACTGGCACCATCATTAATCACATTTGCTTCTTCTTTGCAAATCTTGGCTTGCATCACATACATGGTATTTTGCTTCTTTGCCCGGGCTACAATCAAGTTTCCCTTGGAGCACTTCCAAACACCGCCTTGTGCATTTTGAGCATACCCATCATCATCAAGTATCCCAGAAGATATCAAATTCAATCTGATATCAGGAACATGGCGAACATTTCTCAAAATCAAACTGCAACCAGTGGATGTCAACAAACAAATTGTGCCCATGCCAATAACATTGGACACACCATCATTTCCCATCCTCACACGGCCAAAATCTCCATAAGTGTAAGATGAGAAGTACTCCTTGTGTGGAGTAATGTGATATGAAGCAGCTGAATCAACAATCCAAGTGCACTCATCACTTGCAAGATTCAAGGAACCTTCATCAGCCGCCACAAACAACTCCACTATGTCATCACTGATTGTAAGAGCAGCGGTGTCTTTATCTTCTTGATTTTTTGACGTCTCCGACTTCTCAGGTTCTTTGCCTTTGTCCCTCTTGAACTTTCGGCAATACTTTTGAATGTGACCCGGCTTCTCACAATAATAGCAAATGTACTTGCTTCGAGACTTCGATCTCCCTTTGGACTTGTCTCTGTTCTGCTGCTGTCGTTGCTTACTCCTTCCTCTGTTGTTACCAGAACCCTGCGTCACATTAGCCTCTGACTGTGAGGAGACACCCATCTCCTTCCTTCTAGTCTCTTCGTTCAAAAGACTAGCTTTCACACATTCCATAGTCAGCTTGCCTTCCGGAGCGGAATTACTAAGTGACACGACAAGTGTGCCCCAACTATCCGGCAATGAGGAGAGAAGTAGTAGAGCCTGCAACTCATCATCTAACGACATTTTCGCAGAAGCTAACTGATTCACAAATCCCTGAAATGTGCTCAAATGCACAACAATGCTCTCACCATCTTTGTACTCCAACTTCACAAGCTTTCTCATCAATGACGCCTTGTTGAGAGCGTTCTTCCTCTCATACATCCCCTCAAGCTTATACCATAACTCATAAGCATTCGTATCATTGGCAATATGCTGGAGCACACTCACATCAACAAATTGTCTGATCGTAGCTACCGCTTTTCGATTCAGAATCTTCCATTCAACATCAACGACACCCGTTGGAATCTCTTTGTGCACAATCGGCTCATACAAATCTTTCACATACAAAAGATCTTCCATCTTTATCTTCCAATCTGAGTAGTTGCCTGAATTCAACACAATCATTCCCTGAAAACTGTTCTTTTCCTCCATCCTAAACCAAATGCTCTGATACCAGTCTGTTGTGCCGGGAAGCAAGGGACGTCAGACAAACCCTTTTAACACACACGAATCGGGATGGACAAGAACTGTAAACCAGAGAGCCAAACTCAAGCAACCCAAACCAACAATCAGACACAAACAGAAGATAAATAACCAAGCACAAAGAACACCAGATTTACGTGGAAACCCCAAAACGGGGAAAAAACCACGGGAGACAGAAACTTCCACTATCAACAATAACAAGTGGGTACAATCTTCCCTAGACAAAGCTAGAGGCATACAATATCATCAAGCATCAACAAGCTTGGCCAAATCTCCACATTTCATCACCCAATTTGGTGGAAATCAACAAAACCCAAGAGAGGACACTAACAAAGGGGATATGAGATTGGAGGCTCAAAACGACGATCCAACCGTACAAAATGAAGCCTATGATGAGGTGAACAACATACCAGAAAATCGTCCCAATCGGAGGTCGTTTGGTTGTCGATCGGGGCACTTCAAAGTTGGCTGAATGGTTGCATACGAAAATCCCTCCAAAGCTCTCTCTTTTCTCCCTTTCTCACTCTTTGTTTTTCTCTCTCTTACTTTCCCAAATGGAAAAGGCATCCCCTTTTATAAAGGAGGTAGGGTAAAACTTCACATGGTAAAAACCATATGGTAAATAGTCCATTGGACTCTTCCCCCATATAGGAGGGAAACACAACAGTAACTTGATTTAGTTTTATTATAATAATAATTTGAATAAATAATACAATGACTGCTCTTTTCTACATACATCTGTAATCAAACATATGAAACGAAAAAGAGCAACACGTACAACATCTCAGTCTAACTCCAACTTTACTCTATTAGAGTAGACCCTGTGGAGGATCGAAATCAGCACTGCAACAATGAATGGTATGAGTATGAGGAGGTACGCAGGCCCCGGAAACCCTCCTGGCGGTGGCCCTAATATCATTATCGGGAGATAGACGAGTAGTGCTATCACCACTAAGTAGGCTGCGATAGGACCCCAGACTCGCCCGTACTCGTGCTGATCCATTGCCGGTGATCACTTTCGATCTAAAATAGAATTGAAGTTGTTGGGAATGAGTGATTTCAGATCAATTGCCTCCACAAATTTTGAGGAGGACATCGGAGATGTATTTATAGGGGCTCCTTCGAAGGAGGCAATTCCAACGGTTGGGAAATGCGGTTGGCTTGCAGTTTTGGAAAACGGTTTTTTTTCCCGCGCTCGTTCCTCAGTCAGTGAGCGCGGTTATTGACTGGGCCTGGGCTTTTGGGCCTTGCATTTATAACGGTTATTGCTTATTGGGCTTTAAAAGCCCAATGTGCAGATACAAACAACATAGCTAAAATCATCCCCAAACAGGCTGAAATTATTCCGCTATGGTAAAGAGTTTGAGTAACGTCAGACTCTACTAACCCGACATTTAATTAAGTTTTTATGGCCGATAGCTGCAAACTCTAGGTGAGAAACAAACGATTCCTGGTATAGTGTGTGTCGGAAGTGTACCGCGAAGACCACATCAATATTTTAGCATCAGAGATTGCCATCTCAATCTCCCACAGACCCCTCTGGCAGAGTTGATGACTACGAGATTATCCCCTTCATTTTATCAATTTTATGTTGGTATTTTTTGTTGAACCCTCAGGGTTGGGTTATTTTCATACCATTAAAATGTAAGGATATACAACAATAATAACAACAATCTAGTATATTCTGCAACGAGACATGGCCTGGAGGTCGAGATTTACGCACTTTTACCTTGAACAAGTCGAGAAAGTGTTTCCGAAAATATCCAACAGAAAATAAGCCAAAATAAGTGAGCAAAGGCAGGCAAGCAACAGTATAAAAAGGGACAAAGCATACAAACAGAAACTAAACATCATTCGCCCGAATACATAGTCACCCGAATACATAGTCACCCGAATACAAAATCTATCCATGTTTTTATTCCTGATTAACTGCTTTCATGACATAGTAACTCAGGAACACCATTAAAGATAGAACAAAATCATGGCTTATTAGATACTCCGAATCGCACATGATCACACCCATATGTATAACTAAATACATTTCCATAAGACTAGACATCTCGATGGCTTAAAAAAGCGTCTCAATCTAATCATCGATCGACGAAATAATGCCAGAGGCCGTCCCTAGAGTGCTCGAGAAGTCGGCAACCATGTCGTTGAGCTCGTTAACGATAGGCGGGAAGTGCTCGAGGGTCTGCCATCCGCAGTCATACGTGATCTCCTCGTCACAGTTACTTAAGATTTGCAAGACTTGGCTCCTCCCATCACGCGTGTCCAGACTAGCGCGATCGATGTTGTTGATGCCGAAGTGTCCTAGGGCGTTGTAGCCGAGGAGGCACCCCTGGAGCCGACCCATGACGTCGTCTTCTTGATTTTTCTTCATGTTCTGCTCGAGGAAAGCCGTGGTGGAGCGGATGTTGGCCCTGGCGCGGTCGATCAGGATCAAGGCGGCCCCCTCGGGGTCTTTTAATGGGTTGGATTGGATCTTGGCGACGATGTTGGGTGCAGCCGGGTCCACCTGCAGCCGCCTTATGGTGTTGGCGTTGGCCTTGGCGGAGGCGGTTGCGGCGGTTGTCGAGTGGAAGCATTCAAGGGTGAGTGTGAAAATGAGGCATGAAATGAGAAGGCTTTTCATGGTTGCTTTGCTACTTAATTTTAACTTTGATGCAAAATTAGGGTTTAGGGGTTAGGGGTTTGGGGTTTGGGATTGATGCTTTCTCTCAACTCAAGTGTATGGGGGTATTTATATACTAAAATTTGACTGTGGTAGTTACTTCTAATTCTGATGTTAAAGTTTGGTAGTTTTGATGAATTTGGGATTTTTCATAGTTAATATTGGGTATTAAATTATCTTTCAAGGTTAGTCGGTTAATTTCAAATATAAGGAAAATAAAATTTGAGTAGACTGAATAGACAAACTCTTATTCTAATAAACAAATACTTAATCTTTATTTTATTTATTTTTTACCTTTTTTTTTAAACGAGGAGGGCTAGAGCAGACCTCAACATGCCCCTAGTGATGTGCCTGAGTGAGTCGAAAGTAGTTTTCTATAGAGGAAAAAACCTTAAAAATTAGTGTATTTAATTTTAAATGTAAAAGATGTAGTTATATTATTCATATATCAATAATTATGATTTTCGGTTCAATTCTTGATACCTAATTACCTCTTACCTGAACACCAATGATCTTTTTGTTGGTATAGATTTCATTATAACCGGAATTCTTTTATTTATTTATTTATGACATGGGGTTTTGAAGTAATCCACTAATCCCTTAAATCGAAGGACTCTTAACCCATAATCTCTTACAAGTTACAATTGATTAGGATTCAAATCTCACTTCTTATCTGTTTTAAAAGCATTTTATTCAAATGGCTCAAATGCAAAGCCTTGATAAAATGAAGAAAGTAAATTACATATTATTTTGGGATTTAGTTAGGGGAAAAAACTCCAAAAACTTTTCTTTAATCTCACATTGTTAGGAAAAAGATAATGTAACATGCAATGTGTATGGCCCCATTTCCCTCATAGTTGTAGCTAGGTAGTTGATTGAATTCAGTTACGCGGAAGTTTGGTGAGTACCAAACCTCAACAGGATTAAATATTGCATTGTTTTCCCATTAATTAGCAAAAATAACTAACAAAGGGAGGAGGTTGGTGTTGATATGTTCCACATAAACTACCAATGCAAAAATGCAATATATAGGCTGAAACTCCATTGAGTTCAGCTCACAAAATTCGCCATAATCCCGAAAATTTGGACCGATCGATGAGTCGGTGACATAAGCGATAAGAATAAGATCAATGTACTTGATCAACATTCGCTCTACCGAATCCTTCCTTAGTAGGACATGATTCAGAATCTATTTGGCGATGTAGATGATTGCGAGTAATTGACAATAGTATTCGAACTCATCTATATACATATAAGGAATATGCATCAACAAGGGCTATATATGTTGCCTTTACTCTGGGTGAGACACAAACGACTGCAGGTAATTTAGTGAATGTCGAAGGTGCACCGTTTTGTCTACCACTTGGTTGAGACTTCACAGATCGAACACATATATGCACGCAAGAAGCCGATTAGAAAGATTGCATGAAGATTCTAGCAACGGAGATTGTCATCTCAATCTCCCATTGACACTTTCAAATTCCTCTAACTGAGTTGATGATTGCGAGAATGCCCCCTCCCTTTATTTTGCTGATTTTATATATGCTGACATTTTTTGCTGATTTTTTGTCTAGAAAAAAGAGGCATGATACTTTGGTAACCACACTCCATATATATAAATTAATTTGGGTTATTTTCTTACTATTAATTAGAAGGAATATAATATAAATATGTATCTTAATTACAAATATTTGTCCATGTTTAATTCCTGAGTTGCGTGGATAGAAATTTTAGATCACATCGTCTTTAATTAGTTTTCGTGGTTATAAGGGATCGAGATCCACCTTTTAACACAGAATTAGCTTTAAACCAATGTGTAGAGTTCACCTACCCGGCCATATAATCCACTATTATATATTTATATTCCTTATTTTTTCAAGATACCCATATCTCATAGTAACTAATTAACAACACCACTAGAGAAAGTAAAGATATAACAAAATCATGGCTTCTTATTAGATACTACGAAATGCACATGAAATCATATATACCCTTATATATAACTACTCATTGTACTTCCATTAGATTAAATGTCTCGATCTTGATCATCGAATCGACGCAATAATACGAAAGGCGGACTCTAGATCATTCGAGAACTCAGTAACCCTATTGTCGAGCTCTTTAACGACAGGCGGAAAGTGCTCGAGCATCTGCCAGCCGCAGTCATAAGTGACCTCATCGTCCCAAATACTTAAGATTTCCATGACTTCACTCCTCCCATCACGAGTGTCCAGCCTGGCACGATCGATGTTGTCGAGGGCGTCTCCCATGTTGTAGCCCTGGAGGCACCCCTTGAGCCGCTCCATGACGTCGGCTTCTTGCTTTTTCTTGATGTTTTCCTTGAGGAAAGCCGTGGTGGAGCGGACGTTGGCCTTGGCGTGGTCGATCAGGATCAATGCGGCCCCCTTGGGGTCTTTTCTCGGGTCGATGTTACGTGCAGCCGGGTCCGCCTGCAGCCGCCTTGTGAAGGCGGATGCGGCGGGTGTGAGGTGGTTGCATGCAAGGGAGAGGGCTAAAATGAGGCATGAAATGAGAAATCCCTTCATGGCTTGTAAATTAGGGTTAGGGTTTTTGGATTTTGGATTGTTGATTGCTCAAATCAAGTGTATGGGGTCTTTAAATACTAGAAAGTATAACTAATAGGAAAATAGGAGATCATCACACATTCACCCTATTACGCATATGTATGGTAGTTTTGCTGATTGTGTATATATATAGTTCCTTTTTTTCCCAAAATTAAGTGGATTAGGTTTTATATCCTCGGACTAAATCCATCCAAATATCATTGAGTTATGATTATAATGAAGGCATTTAGTTCAATGAACCTATCCAAGGACAAGCTTCATTGTCAACTCATGTTCACATAGATATATGGCAAGAGAGAAATGCTTGATTACGGTCTTTCTATAAGAGCATAGGATAAGCAAAACATATTGGGAAAGATTTTCTATATTGATCAGATACATGCGATTACAATATGAGAAGGGGGGATTCGAACCTGTGACCTATTGGTCACTATGTCATCCTTACCAGCTAAGCTAGCAAGGCTCGACAATTTTACGATTTACAGGAGATTTCAATGTTTAAATTAGGGTTTTTCTATTTTTTAAGTTTTTAGGCAATTTATTACTTTATATTTTTCTAGGGAGTTTTTTTTTTTTTCTCTCCTGGTGGATTCTAGAACAATCGTTCTAGGGTTTCGTCTTGCTCACCCTCTTTTATTAAAGGCTCGTGCTTGCTTGCTTTTCGACTTAGCTTCCTGCTACGTCGTCATTTACAATCAATTTAAAATCAATAAGCTTTCAAGCCTATCCTCTTAGGGTTTCGTCTAAGGAGGTAAAATTCCAAAGAGTTATATATGATTTCTCCTCCTATACATTGATAGTTTGTCAACAAGGCCATCAAAGAAGATCGACTCTTTTCGACGAAAGGAGAAAGGAAGAGAAATATTTTCGAGTAATGGGTCGGAAGTTGTCCATTTCAAAGAAGAAGGAATTGAAAGAGAGGGGGCCTTCTTGATGCTCAAAACAGAAGAAACAAGCTACTTGTTTTGTTTGTAGGTTTTGTTCGGAGGTTACTTCTTTGGCTTCTTTTGGCTGCCTTGGTTTACTTGTTGCAACGTCTCAGTGCACGCTCTTCATAATTTTGATTCCGACTTTCGAGTCCGTCCTTGTCGAGTTGTTCGTAAATCTATTAATAATACAAGTAGACTGTTTGAAGTAAGTCTGTGAGCGATCTGTAAGTATCTCTATAAGCAATCGTTGATCTCACCCAAACTTCCAACCCTAGTGCTAGGGTTTTGGTCGAACGAATGTACTATATTCGAGATCCACCCTTCTAACATAAAAATTAGTTTAGATCATTATATAAGTGTATCACTTTATATTACATAGGAGCTTCACCTTCTAATATTCCTAACCCAAAAAGGGTTATTTTCTAATTTCTATCTATTACAGTACAGTTTATAAGTTTAGGTATGCCTTAATGGTTTATTAACACATGAAATCACACCAATAACTTATGTGTTTTCACTTCCATTCCATTTATAAGCGTCTCCATTTATGCATCAATCGCTGAGAGGATAATAGTCGCGGCCTCGACAGAGTCCGTGAACCTCCTAACCTTGTTGGTGAGCTGCTGTACGACGGCAGGGTTGTGGCCCAACTCATACCATCTGCAGTCGTAAGTCACCTCGTGGTCGGTCCTATTAAGGGTGGCCGTGGCATTGCTCCTCCCTTCGGGCGTGTCGAGGCTGGAAGGATCGAAGTCGAGGTTGGATCCGATGGCGTTGTAGGCGTTCAGGCAGTTGTCGAGCTTCTCCAAGACGTCATAGTCTGTTACGGTTTCAATGCTGTCCGTGATGAACGCCGTGGTGGACCGAATGTTGGCCTTGGCGGCGTCCACGAGGATTAAGGCAGCGCCCTCGCGGGTGCTCTTGAGATCGTTTCTCGGGTTGGTTTGAATGGTAGCGAAGCATGCCCCTGGATTGGGTGTGTCGGCACACCATGATTGGATGTTGCGTACCACCGGGTTCACCCGAGGCCATCTCTTGGAGGAGGAGGCGGTTGTGGCGGTTATCGGATGGAAGCAGTCAAGGGAGAGTGTGAAAATGAGGCATGAAATGAGAAGGCCCTTCATGGTTGCTTTGTGTAGAGTGTTACTTGATTTTGTATGCAAAATTAGGGTTTAGGGGGTTTGGATTGATTCTCTCTCTCAACTCAATTGTATGGGGGTATTTATATACTAAAAATTGACTGGTAGTTTGTGATGTTAGGTTGGTAGTTTTGATGATTTTGGGATTTTTCATAGCTAAAATTGGGGAATAATTTATTAGGTTAATGATTTTGGGATTCTTGATATGCCTAATACCTCTCAACTAAACACCAATGGTCTTTTTGTGGGGTTTCATCAATTTATTAGGTTACTGTTTTCCAATTAATTAACAGAACTAACCAACAAAAGGAGGAGGTTGGTGTTGATATGTTCCTCAAATTGGGAAATAAAGAGCGGTCATTCGGGTGTTGATATGTTCCACATAAACTACCAATGCAAAAGGCTGAAAACTCCATGGAACTGAGAGATGAGATTAGTCAGGCTCACAAAATTCGCCATCATCCCGAAAATTTCGGCCGATGAGTCAATCGATCGCATAACAGATAGGAACAACGTACTTGATCAAAGTTTGTTCTACTGAATCCTTCCTCAGTTTGACATGATTCAGAATCTATTTGACTATTATCCAAACTCTATACATCTATACAGTATATGCATAAGCAAGGGCTATGTTGGCTTTACTCTGTAATCAGAGGCAGACGTCCGACGACAATACAAAATAAGAAAAGCAGCAAAACAAGCAGATATCACCAGCTGCCTGAAACGGGCGAGCTTCCAACAGCAAGAACACGGGAATAAAGAGGTAATGTGGTTGGTTGTCGAAGGTATTGCTAGTTACACTGATTTATGAACACAACCGATGCCTAAGGACGGTAATGTGAACATAACCCAAAATGCATCTGCCTATGATTTCTGTACAATGACATAAGATGGACCAGATGCATGAATTATGTTGAAATCGCCTATCGAAAGAGATAACAAGCATAAGATCGAACCTAAGGGTGGCACAAGGGAGTCTCAAGACTGTGCAGTTGGTTGTGAATCTGGCTGTTCTGGTGGGGCGGCCCCGCCATTCATTCTAGCACGGGCCTCGGCAAACATCCTCTGTTGCGCGGCGGCTGCTTCTTCCTCGCTCATCTCCGTTCCAGTGCTCCACTTTGCAGCCCTTACACCATCCTGCTGGAGAACAAAAACAATGAGCAAATATTAGGTGCTTTCTTCTTGTACTTGATTCAGAATCCGGTAACAATGAAATAGTATAGTTACCATTGTTTCCAGCTTGTGCTGTTCGTATGCAGCATAAACCTCCTCAAGGTACTCCCCAAAGCCAAGATCCTGAAATGGAGAATATGTCGTTTTTTATTCACCCTCGTATGAATTGGTCTTGTACATGAAAAATGTTCGACACACGTTCAATAAATTGTGAGAAATGGAATCAACTTTGTTTCATGAACTTGGTCATTAAAATGAAAAAGAGGCATATAAGTTTTAGAAGTGTGCTTCGGAAAAAAAAAAAAGACTTCTACAAAACCAGATTTCAAGAAAAATAGACTACATAAACATATTCGATGTAAAATGACGAAAAAAAGCACCCATTTCTTTTAAATATCAACATACATGGTCAAATTATGAAAGATGAAAAAAATCCACAAGGCACAAATCATGAATTCTTGACAAGAAGCTCGCTAACTTCTCACAATGAATCAAGCATTAAGTGAAGTTTGTATAAGAACGTGAAATAGATGCTAGCTTCTAAAGTTATCAATTTTCTTCTCCTTTAAACTCTTTTACATGAATTATATGAATACAGAGTTGTGGAGAGTTAAGGGTTCTGCATCTAGTGATAAAACATAACCAATCACAATTACAAAGTGCAGAATCATGTAGAGACTGCACACTAGTTCCCAACACATTTGAATTTCATAACCCCAATTTAAGGAGCTAAAACAATATTAGCACACGAAAGCTTAATAACTAACCGTGTAACTAGCAAACTGCAGTGGTTCAAAATTGCATAATGGAAACTACTCTTGGTAGTGGACAACTCAAAAGCAATCTTTTGTCAACACAGAGAAAGGGCATTTTCACTAATATTTGGTGTATTAAAATCTAGAGAAGCCAATAATCAGTTCAGCTCCTTATAATTATATTAACCCTTAGAACTTTGTACATGATAATAAATCCAACACAGTCGGTTATAGGTACCTCTAGAACTTAAATCAAAAGGGAATATCCTTTTACTTTCTTCTTTAGCAATCAAAACCACAAGAAAGGAACATATATTGACCATAAATCTCATTCTTTCCTCCCAGAAAAAGTGGAATATATGAAATAACTCCATCAATGTTTACCCACTTTCTCCACAAATTTTGTACCTATCATCAATATTGAGCAACAACCAACACAATCATGCATGTCCTGTAAACTATGAAGAATATAAAGAGCATGGATTCATAAAGTGACCCATTAAACAAACAGAAAAGTTATTACCTCCAAAGCCTTGAGTACATGCTCAGGAGCAATTGTTCGCCTTTCCTCTTTAGCACATACTTCATTTGACTCTGATGACACAAGGTTTATAAACTCTGCAAGGACAAGATGCCTTCCATAAGCAACATCAAACAAATCAAATACATTTTCTATCTACTAAAGTAAATGAAGCAAAACTGAAACCAAACATATAAATCTGGACTCACGAACACAACATTCAATCAAAAGATCTTGTGCATCTCGTGCAACACGAACATCAGGCGGCAGCATCTCCTTTATTATCTTTGTCATTGTTGCTAAAATGAAACAAAACAAAGCAAAACAAGAAAGCAATCAAAATACAACGCAAAATATATTCTCGTCTTGATTGTCCAAAAGGGAAGGTGTCCCATAAAGAGTATTTAGAGGAACTTTGACAAACATAATAAACAAACAATAATAGTCCTGAAAAAGTTGTGAAAGAGTTGAAAAAATGAATGAAAATTTACTATCATCAAGATTTCAATAGAAACAAAAAAAGAAAAAAAAACTTTGAAAATTCTTATTTTCTTGACATATTATATATTAATGCTTGGTTGGGAGATTGTAAAAGTGTTGGGGGAAAAATGAACATCTTTTTAATCTTACATGGTTGAAACTTGAAAGAATAAATTTTTCTAAACTTGTGAAATTATCTGAAGGGGAGAGACCAGTTACATGGAAGGTAAAGGGCCTGTTTCTTGACAATACATATCAATATGTGTAATGCTTATGCTCCATAGGTCAGCCTACTGCAGGAGAGAATATGGTGGAGATGCAGAGTTAGGGTCTCCTATTATAAATTTATAATATCAACTTATCAAGTGAACCGGTTATCCAAGGGAATTACATAAAAAAGCATGCTGAACATCCTAGGGACTAAGTGCATGTATGACCAAACTGTTAGCAACACTTTAATAAAAGGCATAGGCACCAAGTCACCTCCAAATCCAGCAAATATAGAAGCTGAACTGACTAAATCTTAGGGGAAAGAAAGGTGCTACAAGGCATGAGTTGGATTTCCTCTCAAATCTGTTTCATGGATTATGAGTTGCATTAGTATTTGAGCTATTCTATCTTGATAGAGGGAGCTCTAAAACTCCTTCCAAGTTAGCATAGGGTAAATGCAAGGAGCTTATTATTTACAAGACTCCGTCCAAGTTTGCAAAAGTGTTCAAAGATGTTCTAATTCAAATAATCATCCACGGTAGAAGCAAATCAATTTGAATCATATTATGTTTAGCAATTGATGACTTCCTTCAAGCAATGGATGGCGCTATAAAATGGCATAGATGATAAGAAGCCAGCGAAGTTTAAAAGCTGTCAGGATTACAAAAAAGGTTCAGCCAATTAGGGTTTAAGATATGTGACAAAAGTGTCTATTTACTCCAGGCTAGGTATCCACAGACTTCACTGAGTGACACTGTAATTGGGATGAGTTAGGGTGATGCATGATTTGAAAGAATTATTGTCAGACGGGAATGCTCAACCACTAGATTTCTATATATGCAGGAAAATTTTGGTAAAGGAACTAGTTTGCATATTCAAGCACTTTGAAGCTAAATCCATTGGTTCCAACATCCAACAAACGGTAATCCAGCAAATCTATTCAAAAGAAACATTTTGACAACAAAATTGATTCTTAAATCATTTTATCCAATCTATGTGTAACAAGGGGTACATATGTACGATGTGGACAAAAGAATTAGTTCCCACAATGGCACAATACCCTGAACTGAAGGAGAGTGATTACCTTTAGGAAGTGATGCATCTTCTTTTGCCTTCCCAATTATATCCATGGAATCCATCATGAAGGCTGCAGTTCAAAAAAAGAATGATAGTTTGACATCAGGAAGTACACTAACAAGAACAAAGGTAGAGCAATACATAACAACAGGTACAAAACATCCATATCATGGGTCTATTACTGAAACAGAGCTAACATCCATCACATTCAGGTCTAACAAAACTTCATTATCATCCCTAATGCACATTAATATCATTGAAAATGAAATATGATGCCAATCTACAAAGAGCTAACATGCATCACATTCATTTGCTTCCATGTTGAGTATCTCATCATCGGGGGGAAAGTAAAGAACATCTAAGGCCACAATAAAGAGGAATAAAACAAAGCTTTGAAACAGATCTATGAGAATACAGTGAGGAGCCTAACAGATCAATGCAATCCAAAATCTTTTTTTATAAAAAAAAAGTGCGTCAAAAAGTACATATCAAGCCTTCAACACTGGTCAGTCAAGTTCGATATAGCTTTCATAGGATTTGTTTCACATAGGTTGATACTTGACATTTTTTCTTTTTGACTAACTACCCTAATTGGCTTGAATCTAAGGCATGGTGTTATGGGTTTGTGATGCACAATTTTAGGCTTACAAATTAATTTTTTTAAGTGCCAAACCAGGGGTTCACAAGTATCTGTAATGAAGGAATTAAGGCTTCAACATTTTTTCCTTCGGTGCTACATAAGCAAAGTGGAGGAGGGAGAATAAACTGCTTCTCTATTGGTTTGCAGACAAATGAAACCCCCCAAAAAAATGTATCAAATGAAGAAACAGTTGCACCAAAAAAACTGAACGAACAGTAATCCAGAAACAAAAAAAGAGAGCAGCATAGGGGTCATTTTACATTTTTAACAGAAACACAGAAAGAAGTGGAGGTACAAGTTCTCCCCATCATTAATATGGATGGAAACAGGCAAAAGATGGAGCATAAGGAAGACATATAACTACATGAATTAGGAGAAACAATAAATTGCTCCTTCAGGTCTGAATAAAGAAACCCTTAAGCTCCCCTTCCCAGTTCCCCCAACAGCCACAATAGGAATATCTTCCCTTACAAAAACACAAACCAGGTTTGCCATTTCTCAACTTCCCACCCTACCAACTTCCTCCCTTCTCATCCAAACATCAGGAAAAACTAATCATCCTGGAATACAAGCTAGGGACTCCATCAAAAATCCAACCTTAGCCATCAATGACTCTCGGATTACAATCTTATACATTCCATTAAACACCTAGACATCAATTTAACTGGGAAAAAAAACACAAATTTCGCTACCTTCATCCAAGCCAAGTTATTAAAAAAAAATACGATCAAATTCCGCGAATGAACCCTAGCCGAAGATACTAGAAACAATTTAACAATTACTTTTTTCAGTGCCACTAATTGGAACCCCTATTTCGCTTTCCTACCTGAACGGACACAAAATCAGCAAGCAATGAAGAGAATTTGTAACAAAAGAGTTCAATGAATCCAATCAAGCAAATTACAAGGTCAAGGAGAAATCTGCCAACCCAACCATCCCCGGAAAAAAAAATATATATATTAGAAAACGAACCTCTGATTCACTGAACGGCGACGGCCGGCGAGAGAAAGGGAAAGCAACAATGTAGGCGTTTGCAAGCGAGGGCGGGACTGATGTAGGGCCAATGGGACTAGAAAAAGAAAATGGAGGAAAGGAGGGGAGGAGGGGAGGTGGTGGTTGTGGTGGTGGTGGCATTTCAGAGGGGACGATAAGTCAAATCGAAACCCTAGAATTGCAATAAAGGAGGGAAACCACGCGCATCCTAATTTTATTTCATTAAACCGGTCCGGTTCTCCTGGATTTTTTTAAAAAAAATGTGTGTGAGCCGGAAAAGATTTGAGATGCTCCGTATCAGTCTATCAGATACATCCGGACTAGGGTTGGGCGGTGGTAGAAAAATTATCATATCAATCGATTACCAACCATACTAACAGCCTAAGACTATCCACAATGGTCTTGTCTATAATATATACATTTGCACAAGGTGTGTAAAAATGCACCTTACTTTTTGGTATTTTGCTCCAATGGTCAAATGTATATTTTTTACACACCATTCAAATACAATTAATTTAAAACAAAAAAGAAAACAAAAATCATAAAAAACACACCAATAAAATTGTCTTACTTTTTGAAAAAGTGTTTGCACATGGGGAGGTGAGGTGCTCAAATTTGCACATTACATGCTCAAATGTGCACATTTGCACACCCCAAAAGTAACCATTGGAGCTCAAAAATGTCAAAAAATGCACATTTAGACATTTGCACACAACCATTGGAGTTAGTCTAACAGGACCTTGGTACCAAGTAGTCGGTAACCGAAATCTTGGTACCGAGGCTAGTCGGTACGGTACACGGTATGGGCAACCCAAATACTGTGGTACCGTTGGTACCGAATATATATTTATTTTTTAAAAAAAAATTATATAGGGTTGTAGGCTACATACACTTACAGTACAGACATGCGACCATTCGGTACCGTCGGTACCGATGGTACCACGGTGTATGCGGTTCGTTTTCAGACCTAATCTGTCATCGGTACCGATGGTATCACAGTGTATAAAACGAAAATTCAAGAATGAAAATAGTGTCTTCAGTTACCATGGTACCGACATTCGGTAACCGATAGTTTCGGTTACCGAAACTAGTCGGTTGGTACGTGGTACAAAAAATCTCATACCAATGGTATCGGTACGGTACGTGGTAATCGAAAATTTACCATGGTGCCGTAGCGTGCCAGCCCTTGGAGTATCCGATAACTCGATCTGATAACTCAAGATAGACGGACTAACCGTCGTACTACGTAAAAAAATAAAGATAATGGACATTTGTTTGATCTTTAGTTTAGTTCGATCGACTCAATCGTTCTACATCTGAATCGGATATTGTGTAGATAATGGAAATTAAAAGAAGGAAAATTTTGAGTTGAGAATAATACTTATGCATAAAAAAAACTTTTAATGTATTATAAAAAAAAATATTAAAACTTGATACGTATTTTATAGTCCTTACATTCTTTTTTTGCAAGTCTTTTATTATTTATACACGTTTTTTTATACCGATAAAAATTATATAAATATTAATTTTAAAAAAATATAATTTCATACTTATTAGTTACAATATAAAAAAATTATATTTTTTATCATTATAAATAAAAAAATGTTTATAAAAAAAATAGGAGTGAGTATATATATATATTTTTTATTATTAGGAAAGAATTCGGTTAGGGATAACCTAACCGATAGCATCCTGACGGATGAGGTCTAGAAGACCTGAATCGCACAAGACATCGTCCCCGAGGAACGAGCGGCAAAGGTGTGCAACCTTATCAGCCACTCTATTCCTACAACGGGGCACATGAGAGAAAGAAACATCTCTCAAATTTTGTAGCATGAGTTTAATGTCAGACATAATTAGTTAAATTTCCCAGGGGTAAGAACGGTTAACCTTTAGGTGATTAATGATTATTAGCGAATCCCCTTCTATACGAATCCTTGGGATGTGTAGGTCGAGGCATTTTAAAACCCCGTGTTTAAGAGCTAAAGCTTCTGTCATAATTGGGGATTGAATCCCAACCTTTTCATATACAATATGAACTGGACAGCCATTCCAGTCCCGAATAATGAACCCTATTGTGCTGTCTCCATTAGATAGGGTGAAGCCATCGAAATTCAACTTTAGAACACCAAAGGGTGGTTTGTTCCAAGACGATTTTTTGTTACTTTTGTTTATGGGCTGAGTATAGTTTTGCATGCGGGTTATGAATGAATAATCGTCTCAAATTTTTTTTTTATTGTAGTTGGCTAATTTTCATTGTTAAGAAGTAGTGATAATCTATGCCTCTATTTTTTTTTTTTTTTTGAAACAAGATAATAATTCAGTTCTCTAGACAAGCCTAGAGAAACCGAGAGACCGGACAAGCCGGTAGATGGACTAACCATCATGTACAACCAAATCAAATAACGGAAGCAAATGACAGAAAGGAAATTACATGAAGCAACTAACAGAAAGGAAAATGCAAAAATACAATAAATGTGCAAGCTATTCTACATGGTAAAGCAAGACAAAATGGCAAACAAATCAATCTGCTAACGGAGGACGCACACAGATAACTCTAGAGATACTAGCAGACATCTCAGAATATGGACTCCGAAAAGCCGTCAGATATCGATCGCAAATCCACGGCGTCTTCGGATACAGCAAATCAAACACCGATCATAAGAAGCATGCATCACAATAAGAATAACACAACACACCAGACCAGATCGCACAACCAATCTCAAGCCAAACCATTGCCCAATAAAACTCCCAACCCGTCTCAAACCCTCAAAGGACGATAACAAGATCGTATTAGACTACTAGGTAGTCAAAATAGAGGCGATTGAAACGGAACAGAAGAGAAATTGAAACAACAATATAAAGACCTGAGAAAAGAAGAACGGAATGGAATCCTAAAAGGCAACCGTCCAGCAACCCGAAGCAACAACGCTGGGCAAGAAAGAGCACTGGAGGCGGAGACGAAACCACGGAGGGACCATCCTGAGCACCAGGCTGGATGGGGCGAAGACAAGACGGGCTATGTTGACAAGCCCAGTGGAAGGCATGGGCGACTGCATTGGGTGCGGGGGCGGCCGGAGATGGAGATGGAGAGGCCGGTGAGACCAGAGGAGGGTGGTCCGGCAGGCGAAATGCCCAAATTAGAGGCGCTGGGTTAGTGCGAAGTCCTTGTAGAAGCAAAGGAGGAGGATGCAGCGGGGGCTTTTGATTGATTACATTGTAGTTGGCTAATTTTGAGGCAATTATAAGTTTCATATGATAGAGACACCTTTTAACCTATATTTATTTATATCTACCTTGCAATATGTCTTTGCTTGAAGCCAATTTGAATCTTTAGACTTTTCTTTGAAAGCCCCATAAAATACATTGTATCCCTAGCCGATGATAAGTCTAACCCATCCGAGAATTAGGATTAGAATTGGTGATGAGATTTACCAGAGAAGAAAAGCTAGTAGCTTATGCATAAATGTTGAAAAGTTTCAAAAAAGGGATGTAATGCTATAGCTTTACTTTCTCACATTGTATTTCATAGGTGACTCTAAAGAAAAGAAAAATAGCAAAAGAAAAAAAATATAGATAGCAAGAGGCATAGCAAAAAATAAGGTAACACACCTTGCAATAAAGAGCCTTAGTTCATCTTTTATATGTGAGATATATGGATAAAATGTTGGTTGAGAATTAAAGTTTATGGAAGTTTGATGTACTTTTGAGTTGTTTTTGGTATATGTTGGAATTTTGGGAATCTTGGTTCCCGGGTTTTGAAAGTACAACGTAGCCCAAATAATTCTTTGCCCTTACTTTCATACCAAGCCCCATTACAATCCCGTCGAATGGAGTCTTCTTTGAAGTTTTCCATTAAGCGAAAGACCTCTTGATGTTGCTTATATGCTTTGACGTATCTGGTGGAGAATTTGTGATATAAATGTCAATGCTTATGTAGTTTTTTGTATAATGAATGAGTTGATAATCTATATAAACTCTTAATTTAAAAGTGTTTAAGATGATGTGTCAATCTTAGAGGGATTTTAGGAGTCTTAACTAATTATTTTTTTTTTTTTTACCATTTTTCTTAGATTTTCTTTAATTCTCATTTTTTCTTCTTTTTCCTTCAATTCTCTTTTTTCTTTAATTTTACTTACTATATATATAAACTCTTAATTTAAAAGTGTTTAAGATGATGTGTCAATCTTAGAGGGATTTTAGGAGTCTTAACTAATCATTTTTTTTTTGCCATTTTTCTTAGGATTTCTTTAATTCTCCTTTTTTCTTCTTTTTTCTTCAATTCTCTTTTTTCTTTAATTTTACTTACTATAAACTCTTAATTTAAAAGTGTTTAAGATGACGTGTCAATCTTAGAGGGATTTTAAGAGTCTTAACTAATCATTTTTTTTTTGCCATTTTTCATAGATTTTCTTTAATTTTCCTTTTTTCTTCTTTTTCCTTCAATTCTCTTTTTTCTTTAATTTTACTTACTATTGGGCTTAATTCAAAACATTGAATTCAATCTAATATAACTATTGAGCTTAATCAAATTTATTTACTAACTATCTATATAAACTCTTAATTTATAAGTGTTTAAGATGATTTAAGATGATGTGTCAATCTTAAATGGATTTTAGGAGTCTTAACTAATCATTTTTTTGCCATTTTTCTTAGATTTTCTTTAATTCTCCTTTTTTCTTCTTTTTCCTTCAATTCTCTTTTTTCTTTAATTTTACTTACTATTGGGCTTAATTCAAAACATTTAATTCAATCTAATATAACTATTGAGTTTAATCAAATTTATTTACTAACTATTGGGCTTAATTCAAAACATTGAATATAACTATTGATTATGACACATCACATTTAAACAATGTTATAATGATATTGATATTATTATTATTACAGAGTAATTTCAAATATCTATATTTATGTATTATACTTTACATAAGATTTAAAAAAAATCTGAGATAATTTTAAGATACATTTATTGTAAAGTTTTTTTATGATTTTTTATCTTAACAATTATCAATATTTTATAATATTTTTATATACAATATTTTAGTTTTAAAAAACGCGTCATGGCGCGGGAATCGTACTAGTTGTTCTTAAAAGCCTAAACACATGAGAGCGAGAGAAACACATTTTCCCTGTGAGGTTGGATGGATAAGCATACGAGCTACTTGATCACTCATATACTTGTTAGGATGTTTGTTCTCTTACTCATGGCTCCTACTTTGCGATTTGCTTTTGATAGAATTATAGCATGAAGATCTTATTTGTGGGATAATTAATCATATTTGGTTTTCATTGCATGAGGACAAGCAAAAGGTAAGTGTGAGGGTATTTGATTATGCGTAGTTTGAGATGCATAATAGGCTAGTTTTAGGTGCATTTGCATTGCATTATAGCACTAATAATAGTTAATTCCATAATTTATACTCTTTGTGGAAGAAGTCAGAATCTACGCGTTTTAGTGTTTATTTGCAGGCAATAGATCCGAGCTTGGAGTGGTGGATGAACCATGGATCAAATGGAGGTAGGAGAGCTATGACAAGCCAAGAAAAAGCCAAGACAAGCCGAGGAACAACGGAGTAAGGAATCAAGGTCTAAAAGCCGAAACGACAGCGAGCCACAAAAGTTGTTCGTGCGACGAGCTGAAGTTAAAACACAATTTGTTAGGAAAAAAAGTGTTGCAAAAAGGTAAACAATGTGATTTAATCCTTAAACGTTTTGCATTAATTATTCTTCCTATCCTTCAATTATCAACTAAGCTGAACAAGTAGAGCTGAAGTTAAAACGTTTTGTTCCATATATTTACTAACATCAGCACTTACTCGTTGATAGCGTGCCCTACATTTTTTCGCATCACGTGGAGCCATCCCCTTCCTCCTGTTGTTGTAATATGTTGCTATTCTTGCCCAAAACTTTTCAAGTGACTGGCTATTTCCTTGGAGGGCATCCTTGCTAGTGTTCAACCATGCACTCAAGAGTATCTCATCTTCCAGCTCGGACCATTGCCTTCGTCTAACACGTTCCATCGATGGCTCCTCATCGACATCTTCTTCTTGCACATCATCTTGTGTGCTGTAAGGCGGGATGCTCTCTTGCGTAGCTCGTATTATAGGCGATTCAGTAACATTTGAGATGGGATGTATAGTTTGGGTGGGATAACCCTCAGGGAGATGCATTGTATTCGTATAATACGGATGAGGATTAAATTGATGTGGACGACCCTGAGGGGGGTGATTCGGGGTGGGATAGTTTGGGTCAGGATGACTAGAAATAGCATTTTGTTGAGAGTATTGAGATAACATATCATAAAAGCTTGGAGGAAAGTTGAACGAAGGTTGATTCAGGTCCATTTTGAAGAGGAGACCGAAATTTGTTCTTTGAATACAGGTAAAACTAAATGGAAGGGATGTATTGAGTTGCCGCTTGGATACGTCTATTTATAGACTTTTTTTTCATTAACAATAATCACATTTAGCTTATATGAATAATTTCATTTAGTTATTAATATATAATTTTATCCTCTTTTTTTTTACTCAAACATGTGCAAAATGGATGTTTTTGGATAGTTAAAATTAAACTCTACTCAAATATATATTTTATTTTAAAAAAAATATGTTAAACAATTACAAAACTAGTTAACAAATAAGTTAATTGTTAATCAAAATAATTGAATTTGCTTTGTAAAGCCTACAAATCCATAAAATATATATTAAACAATGTTGTAGCCTACCATTACAAAAATATGCAGACTCACGTGTCCAGCTGCCATGGACTTGAACTGTGTGCCAGGTGCTCTTCAAGCGCAATGTACTGTCGCTTCTGCAAGTAGAGATAAGCCCGGCTCTATGACAACTTTCATTATTTTATTTTATTTTCAGTCCGGAGAACACTGAGTGCCGCTCGGGTGTACATGCCCTTATTTCCCCCCACCTCCCCTTTTTTTACCTTTATTTTTTTTTAAACTACCACATTTTTCAACTAAATGAGAAGCGTGTCCCTAGGAGGATGTAATTTATAGCTCTATTTGATTGGATTGAAATATTATTAATAAGGAATAGGAGGATGTCAAAATATTTTTAAGTGGATTTTCATACTCCCGATGTCTAAAAATATAAATGATTTCACTTTTTAATACATTTTTTAAAGCTACAAATTTTATAAAAATACCAATTTTTTTTTTATCAATTCTTAAAATAATTTCACACTCATTACTAATAAAAATGAATATAGTTTTAAAAATCATAAAAAAAAAACTTTATAAAGTTTAAAATTTCATTAAAAAAATGTACAAAAAAGACGTGTTATATATAATTTTGCGGCTCATCAATCCTCATATAGGTGTTGAGTGAAACAACCACAACACCAAAAGACTCCATGATTCACTAAAATCATCACCAAATATTGGATGTATCTGAATGGAAATTAAAAAAAAAAAATGATCCAAAGATAAATAATCCTCTTTAAACATAAAATAGAGTTAACGATTTTCTAATCTATAAATTTCCTTAATACATATGTTGAATATTCCGATTTGAGAAAGAATTTTCATAGATATATTGGTTTAACCATTTTTAAAGTAGATATCTTATGCCCAAGAAGCCGAGTAACAAGCTTGCATCAAAGGAGCCAATCTGATAAAACTAACCCAACCATTGCTAGATTGATTGCCTAGTAAAAGAAACAATTCACAAGAGATTCATTTTAGGGCAGGTTTCCAGTCTCCCTAATATTTGAGTCATTTGATAACAATGCCAAAACGCTGCCTTAACCTACCACTATAAGATGGTCTTCACCGTCGTGAACAAGGAACAATGCCTTGGAATCCTATCAAGATTCAACCCAACTGTTAATATGCTATTCATACATCACAACAACTGCTAGTGGGAAGACAAATACAAACCTAACCTTTCCTGCTCCTGCACCTCGACTTTACCCATGGTTCCAATTCAGACTAACCAATGGGAGTATGGGACCATAGGAAAAAATTGCCTGTTGTTACGCTATTCATTCATCACTCACAAGTGCTATTGAGCAATATATTGCCGATTTACAACCAAAACAAAGGCAAAAACTAAATATTAATCTTTCTGTATTTAAATAATCAATACCAACATAGCAGTCTGAATTTGCAATTAACCTTTAAACCTTTAAGCTTTCAAAGGATACCCAAAAATACCACCAGAGACGAACTATGAAAACCATGTGAGATAACTAGTTCTGTCTATGTCTATTCTCTTACCAGCTGCTTAGCTGCTTCTGAATCTTTGAGCTTTGAGAAGACCTGCCACCCTTGTCTTTGTAGGAATTCCGAGATGCGATTGTCCTTCTCTTGCCACGAGCTGCTGCAATAGCCTGTCGTCTTTGTTTGCCCAGCTTTTTTGTCAGTTCTGCATCTTGATCTTCATCACTATCTTCCTCTTCCTCCTGCAAGAATCCAAATCCTCTTATGAAATCCATATACAACATAATTTTGTAAATCAGCTATATATAGGATATTACTAACTTCACATGGCTCTATTAATTTTAAAAAAAAAATCAACTACCAAATCGTGTCCATGCTCCCTGCCCGAATATGCAAATGACTAGAAGTAACACGTGTTTCTGAAATATTTGGTTAAAATGAAATTTGACCAACATTTATTCAATGGAACCAAACATTCACTCGTGAAGATGCTATAACTCAAGAAATATAAAGTGGAAAAGAACAGATAAACCCTATCATACTTTGTCGCTTGTAACTTCTGCCTCAAGGTCAACACATTGGTCAGAAGTGGAAACTGGTTGATCCTCTAGGATGGTGCTTCTATCCTGCAAAAATGAAGAAGCCAAAAACAAAAAATAAAATTGAAGACCTGGTTAATGAAGAATGCTGCATAAGTTTAAAAGTATGATAGCATAAAGGAAACACTGAAATTTTTCATTTTGAAAATTAAAAGGCATATGAATAGAGTATATATCCTATTGAGTGTTTTGAACAGAACCTCACTTGGCCCACTTCCACCATCAAGTGGAAGAAACCGAATTAAGTGCTTGCACAATTATCAGGGGAAAGCACTTAGATTATTGTGCATTGCATACAGAAGGTTGAAGAAAAGAATGTATGTTGGCGATCTATTTACGAAGCAAAACTTGACGGATTAAAATAGCAGACCATAAGCTACTGCCTTGTATGATTTTGCTTTGCTAAATGGAATGAATTACACAATTTCTATTTCTACCAATATCTAAAATGGCAGATTCTAAAACAGCTGTCAAGAGTAAGACTTGATCTGACATGACCCAAAGATACCATTTTAGATGCATGCAATTACCCAAAACTAGAATGAACCAAACGCAATTGAATGTATATGCAATGACTTGAACCCCGAATACCCCACTCTGCAAGGACTCGGTTGAACCAGGGATGACTTTGACATAAAACAACCCAAACCATATACCTAAAGAAAATGTCTAACAAGACATTTTATAATAATACTTGAAACTTATTAAATGAAGACACTAACAATAGTAACAATACATTTGGGTGCCACCAAAGTTTTGTGGTTGCATATACGCGCCTATTTATATAATTGCATTTTGCTTCCATTTAACAATAGTAACAATAAATTTGGGTGCCACCAAAGTTTTGTGGTTGCATATACGCGCCTATTTATATAATTGCATTTTGCTTCCATTTAGGCGCCATATGATAAGTTCTTCATTTCTTCATTTTTTTTTTTTGTAAACTTTGAGCGTCACATTGCATCAAAACATGGCACCATATTAGCTCTCCAAGCTGCCCCCATGAATCCATCACAGGAAATTTTGTTCCATATATTATTGAACTTTATATAAACCCGAAACAAACCCTATTTCTTATGTCATACCAAATAACCCAACAATGGCCTGGCCCGAACTGGACCCATCCCTTTCAAATGTCATGTTTGCTGGCAATCATATCCATAGTCACAAAGTTACTAGCAAAAGATTTCTGAATTAAAAATGAAGTCACTAGAACATGCAACCGGAAAAAAAAAACATATCAATAAGTGAGGTGTATCAAATAGACAAATACGCAACCAACATAAATAACACATGCTTTCTTGGAGAGAAGGTATTAAGAGTAAACCTGATCCGACAAACTCAAGGAATTGAAGTTTTCAGTGTTTGATTCTTGTTGCATGGTAAGCTCACTAGGCTCTTCTTCAGAAACAAGATCTTCATCCGTGCAATCTTCACCCGAAGTGCCCAAATCATTACCATTCTCTACCTCAATGAACTGCAGAGAGCAATAGATTCTATCAGCAGTAGGTATAGTTACAAGATGAAATGCCAACTATGCCACACATTCAAATCTCCGGAGGATGGGGAAAAGAAAACTGTTCAAACATAATTTTATAACATTACATTTCTCTTCTGATTTATATGCAAGGTGCACTTCTATTTGCCCTAAACCAAGGTTCAAGTACAAAGTATAGAAAGAAAACATTGTAAATTAGGAAACCATGCAAACAGAGAAAATGTCATCCTAGAACTAAAGCTACCACTTCAATGGACAAATATGATGGGTCCATCATAGTTCAGGGATTGCAAGTAAAGTTCATTCGCATAAAATGTTTGAGAAAAGTACAAATAGACAGATTAACGCTGTAGGTTTATAACTACTAGCTAGGATCATTTGCGTGAGGTACTGATCAAGGAGAAAAAATTTACTCGGCTTGACATGTAATAAAAGATAATAAAATATTTTCTTATGGGAACATTAGCCAAGAAACAATACATGCCTAATTTTGCCTTATCCTATTCCCATGGGCACAAATCAGCCCTCCCTCTCCCTGATGAAACAATAAATGCCTAATATTCTAATTTATATAGGTCAGTCAACAATCAAAAGTCAATGCTATCAAAATAAAAGGAGAGATGAATAAATCATTGAGACGAATTAAGCTGGCCTCACATTTATGACAAAATACATAGAAAGCACTTAAGCTCTTAACACCAGTTACAACTTACAAATTAAGAATAAAATGTAGACATTATAAAAATACAGAAGTCAAATGTAAAACAATTAAGAATGAGACAAACTACCATTACCCTGTCAATGGCATCCTGATCTTTCTTAGTAAACCCACTAGCAGAAAGTTCCTTGTCTAGGAAACCTGCATCTTTGGAGATGGAGGAAAATGATGGCCTACCATTGTTATCTGCATCGATCTCTGATTCATCCAGCTCATCCAGCTGCTCTTGAAAAGTAAGGTTGAATCTGGAAAATCAAAATATTAAGTCTCGATTTAAGGACAACAAAAAAAGCTCACTTTCAAGTTTCAACAAGAACAAGAAGACACAAAATACAGCAGATAGCCATCTTTTCAACAAATTATACTACTTAATATGATATTAAGTGCTATCACTAGGTTTACAGCTAAATTGAAAAGATGACAGAAGAGTTTTTTTTCCTAATTAAATAAATGCTAAAATAGATTTACAAAAAACAAATAAATAAAGAAATAAACACTTCTGCTTGCCCAAAATGTGTTAAACATCCCTATAACTCATATTTTTTCCAGTATTGAGATTGGTGTGATACACATACTATTTCCTTGCATTATAAACACTTTCATCTAGTAAAATGTGTAGAATTATATACTTAGTGCTAAACATAATGTCTATGAATACCAGTCACCACAGTGATTGTATGACTGGTCTTACGACTTACATTTTTTGTGAAGTCTGTAGTCTATTTATTGATATCACATATGTATATATCTTGTCTTGCCATAAACCATGTGTAAGAACATTTATTTTCCTTTATCTATTTATTTTGCCTATCTATATCGGGTACTATTCATATATCATGATAAAGAATATATCCCTCTCCTTTCTCAATCAATGCATTTCTCCCTAGCTTTGTGCGATCTGTCCAGCTCCCCAAGCACAGTCTTAAAGGAAAATTCCTACAACCTAAACAGTAAACACCTTTATAAATTTTTATTTTCTAAATTGCATCAAAATTCAAAAAGTCAAAAAGTTTCCTTTAAAACCAAAGAGCACCCAATTTGTCCTCAATTCAGAAAAATATCTTCCTATACTAGCTCTAGTGCAAATGACTCGTACAAGTAAGATATATGACCAACATAATAACAGTAGGAATTAATGAATGGAAGCAAAGGCATATGCATAACTTAAACATTGAATATAAATTAATATACCCCATTTGGCAATGCAACATAGGCACATAGCAATGAGACATAGTTTATTTTTTAAAAAGCTTTAATGAAATCTTTGCATCGGATAAGAAAGGCCATTTTCATCCAAAATAATGTGCCAGAAGGAACCAAAAATGTGGAATTTTCTAATTCATTTTAAAGATTAGAATAAAAATACAAATACCAACCGTGTCCTAGATTAACATGTGCACACAAACAACCAATTCGTCAAAAATATGCAGCAATACTAGCGTCCCTTCCAAAAGAAGATAACAGGTTTGTTTTTTCTTCAAGTTTCATTCTTTACAATCAATCATGATGGATCAATCATTTATAGGAGATGGACCATAAAAACTCATTAACTACCTTCCTCAAAAGATGAAAAGTTAAACAAAAACTTAACTTAAGCAAATATCAACATAAAATCAAGTTTACTTTTCAACACAATAATTATTTTTTAAAAACAAAACCTATGAAACAATCAATCATGATGGATCAATCATTTATAGGAGATGGACCATAAAAACTCATTAACTACCTTCCTCAAAAGATGAAAAGTTAAACAAAAACTTAACTTAAGCAAATATCAACATAAAATCAAGTTTACTTTTCAACACAATAATTATTTTTTAAAAACAAAACCTATGAAACAACCTTTGCAACTGAAATTTTACCTCTTTCTGAAAAACTTGAAGACACATTCAACATCCCGGTCAAAATACCTAAAACAAAAAAAGTCAAAATCACAATCTTGAGTGCATAAAGTTACAACATTCACAATCTCATTAATGATCGCCAATTAAATCAATAGGATCCAAATATGCAGATTCAACAGCAAAAAAAATGTATGTTACATACATTTGGGCATTGTGGTGAGATACTGACACCATTTGGGGGAAATCAATCATGGTGACCTTCTCATCATCGTCAATCATGATGTTGAACTCATTAAAATCACAATGAATAAGCCCATGCTCAGCTAGACGGACAACCAAACCTATTACTGTCTCAAAAACTACATCTGGATTCTGCAACTGCTTGACCTGCACAAGGGGGTAGCCTGGGACTAGTGACATAATCACACAATGACGGTTGCAGTCAATCGCATTTGGTACAGGAAACTCGTGCTCTTCCAACGCCTAAGAAAGGAACCAACGGAAAAAATGCAGTCAATTTTATACCCACTAAAAAAAAGGGAATAGAATTGATTACTATCTTTATTTTTATCCATTTTCTAGAGTGTTTATTCATTTATCATTCCTGTAGCCTGGTGTTTTCTGCAGATCACATTTTCAATTTGCCAACATCCAGTTGTTTATCTTTTAAATAGGCTCATTGGTTTAAGCTGGAATTGTCGTTAATACTGAATATCAGAAGAATTAAAAAAACGTTGGGAGGTTTGCCCAATGTCTTGAACAGTGTAAGGTGCGGTGAAGCCTAGGCTGTGGACGATACTCTGGCCCGCAGCCTCTATTTTCCTTCTTTTTTTGTCTGCCTAGTTCAATTTTTTGTTTCCTTTTCTGTTTTTTAGTTAACTGAAGTTTATTATTCCGATTGTGCAATTGTTTTTAGTAAACTGTTCTGCTTCTTTCCTTCTCAAAACCTCTTTCCACTCATCAATATCACAATTCCGAGAGGCACTCCTAATTTGAAGTAGGCAATCAAAAAAACCCACCTTCATAAAAGCAAATTCTTTCAAGGCAGCAAGCCTTGACAAATATAACCAATTGAAGCTGCTCCGGTGCTTCAAGTAGTCTCTCTTCGACTTAACTGCCCTGAAGGAGACCCTACCCAACCTGTGCAGCTTCATGGCCATCACTGTCCCATCTTCATTGGCCACCTCAAATATATCTTACATCCAAAGGCCCAAAAAAGTCAAATTGCTTCAATGTTTACTGCATAAATATTCTTATAAATCATTTTGGAGCAGAGATTTACCAGATTCTTTCCCTACTCCAAGTTGACGCCCAACAGAAACAAATACCCCACGGTTAACAAGAGTTTTAATCGCAAGGAAATCGTAACCAAGGTATGTTAAACGGAATCCATCATCTGAAAACAGAAAGTCCAGATGCAAGTTAACATTGTATCACAAACATGATATGATCTCCACAATCACAATAGCATGTGAGAAATGCAAAACTTCCAATAAAAAATGTAGATACTGACAGCGAGAGGAGTCATGGTGCAACAGCTTGTGCTTGAGCAGGTTCTTCAGCACCTTGTAAGTGCCTCCATGCCTAACCAAACAAGAAGTAATACATCAAACCGGAAGGCAAATCATTGAAGGAGGTGAAAAATTCAGACAAAAACAAAACTGCAACCCTAGAAAGAGTGAGGTGGTTACTTGAGACGAGCAATTCGATCTATGAGCTCGGCAGGGACGATCTCATGCTGAAATTCAATCACATGTAAAGAAGGTTCAAAATACAGGAGACAAAATCAACTCAGAAGCATGAGAGGGAGAGATAAGAAGAGTACGGACATTGCGCATGCCCAGCTCAACGGCGGTGAGAACCCTAAAATCATCCTTCGACAGGTATCTAAGTACGTTTACATCCAACTTCATGGCTCCAAAATTGTTGCTTGCGACAGAACACCAGAGGATTGATGGACCTAGGTTTAACGAAAACGGAAATCAGAAGCGCATAGAAAGAGTCGATCGACTAAAAGGATGCATATTGAGACAACCACACCCAATCAGAGATACGAGGGAATGAAGAATAGAGATTGAGAAGTCGAACTATCCAGAGAGAATCAAAGATCGACGAGGGTCGAGCTACTTACAGTATCCGGCTGTTGGTCAGCGGATGGTAGCGATGGGTCGCCGGCGGCCGGGAGAGAAAGTTGTGAGAGATTGAGATTGAGCCGCAAAGACGAAGGTAGGACGGGAGTAATGGAGGGAGATGACGCCAAAGTTTAGGGTTTTGTTTTGTAAATCATAAGGTGTGGGAATTTGCAGAAAACGACCCTTAAATTGAACAAATTTTGACGAAATCACCTACCAAAACAGAAACTATAGGAAACAACTCATATTCCTAAACATTTTCACTCAATTCCCAATGATGGGCTATGGCTATATAGCCCTTCTTCAAATCATCAATTTTAATAGCTTAAGAGAGATTTCTTGGAACCACTAAAGGCACTATACATTAAATTTTACATGGGATAAAAAAAAACATGACTATTATTATGAAAACATGTGAGAAGCGTCCTCCCCCCTTCCCGCGCCTCCACCGCTCAGAGTTTCGCCTCCGTCGGCCTCGGTTGCTGCTGCAGCCTTGAGTGCGGTTTGCCTTGCCGCCGCCAGTCTGTGCCACAACACCTTTGCCCACCGGCAACCGCCGCCACCTACCTGGCCCTCCGTCACCCTCCCTCACCTGCCTCCGGTACACACCCACCAACTTTCTCCTCCTTCGGTCGCTGGTTTTGGCCTTGCAGTCGCTGCCTCGCTTCAGGCCCTGCCTCCGAAGCCTGTCGCCCTGCCTCCGTCGCCAACTGCGCCTCCTCCCCTTGCTGTTGGATCTCCTGTAGTCCAGCTTCTCCTCCGCCATTGGTTTCCAGCCCCGGTTCTGCACCATCGTCGGACTTTGCTGTCGATGCGGATCACTCCCTCCTTGCGGTTCTTCAGCCGCCCCTTCGTTCCTGGCCTTGTGCCTTTTCTTCTTCCGCTCTTTCAATCGCTTTACCGGTTCATTATTGTCCTTTTTGCTTCCTTGTCTCGTTTTAATTGCCTCTATTTGGGCCTATCCTTGTGATAGCCTGCTTACGATCTCGTTATCGTCCTTGAGGATTGAACTGGATTTATGGGGGTTTGATTGGGCTTTGGTGTGGTTAGTGTTTGAATCTGTCGGTTGGTGTGCTGTGCTATTCTTATTGTGTTGCAGGCTTATTGTGTACGGTGTTTGGTTTGTCATGTTCGATGACGTCGTGGATGTGCGATCGATATCTGATGGCTCGTTTGAGTCCATAATCTAAGATGTCCGCTAGTGTCTCCAGATTTCTCTGTGTGCGTCGTCCCTTTGATCGATCGTTTCATTTGTCTTCTTGTCTTGTGATTGCAGTGAAGGATGGCTTGCACATTTCATTTTGTTATTTTATTTATGTCATTTACTTCTGTAATTTCTTTTCTGTCATTTGCTTCTGTATTTGCTTCCTGTTGTACATGATGGTTTGTCCATCCTCCGGCTTGTCCGGCCCCTCGGTTTCTCTAGGCTTGTCTAGTGAACCGAATTCTTATCTTGCTTAAAAAAAAAAAAGTCTACTTAATACTCCCTCCGTTCGCTTATATATGTCTTTTTGAAGAATTTTGCCTTTAGCAAAATATTTGACGTTACCTGTACACCCCATCACTTTTTCTACTTGCAGTTAATATGGAGTAGTATTGTACATTCAATTTTCAATTGCAAGCTTTTGATTTGAAAGTTGTAGAGTCATCATGTGCTTAATTCAAATTTGATTTTAGATGTAATTTTCGTGTAATCATAGTCTCCTTTGTAGAACTGAAAGTTGTAGAGTCATCACTCATCATATACTACAATTCATACGGAGTACAATACACTGTTGGTGTCTCATTAATTAGTGTGTCATTCTTCAAAACGACATTTTTTTTATTAGGAAATAATTCGAGGTCGGTCAGGCCCGGAACCTCGAGAGGCCGACAAAATCGGCAGACGACAAGCCGTCTAAACATACAATATAGAAATAGAAAATACAACATAGAAACAGAAAAAAAAAAGGTGCAGTACAAGCGGAGGGAGACACGCAAATGCAGTCGAACAAGCGAGTTAAGCCCAACCAAGCTGGAGACAACGTAGACAAGAGCCGACGTCAAGCACCACCAAGAAGTGACACCGCTGGCCAGCGGTACATCAGGAGTCCCTGTGAGCAGTGAAGATGAACCTCAAAGGAAATTTCCGTCATGCGGAGTCGCCTCGATACACACTGTCTCGACCCCAGCCAGACCCGACACCGGTCGCCAGAGTTCCAACTCAGACAAAGAACGCCACGAACAACCAGACTTGCAGCCAAGAACCACCCTAGTACGACGCACCAAGAGACCCAAACGGGATTTAATTAAAGCCTCTCGGGATTAATTATATATAAAGATATATATATATAGTTTTACGAAGTTGTAAACTTATATATTTATTATTTTTCATTGTATGGGTCAGTTTTGGGCCCAAGAAAAAAATCTTGGGCCCAAAGGAAGGGAAAGGGGGTCCGAATTGCAACCCTCGGGCCACTTGGGGCCCAAGGAAGCAAAGAGGGAGTCAAACGGTGGACAAGCGCAGCAACATGAGGCTGTCGGCAAGGCCAAAATACAACGCCCGCCATGGCCAAACAGGGGATGAAGCAATACCCAACACCGACAGAAGCGCCGAAGCGCCACCACCACTGAGCACCCGTCGAGAAGGGACAAAGCAAGACAACCACCCGGCCGAAGGGGCAAAGGGGTTGAATTAAGGAGCAAACGACGGAAACAGAGAGGGGGAGGCCTCCAGAAAGCCGTCGCCGCCAACGAACGGAAGGCTCGATGGATGCTAACCCGGATCCAAACGGAGAGAGAACAAAGGGGACGAGCCCAACACTCCACCGAGGAAGAAGATTTCAGGTCAATCAAGGAGGAAGATGATGAATAGTTCACGGGACTAAAGGCGAAGCCGAGACCAAAAATCGAGCCCCTACTCGCCAAAAATCCAAATTGAAAGAGGGATCTGGGAGGGAATCGATGAAGGAACCAAGATTCAAGCACCTTCTCACAAGGAGAGGATTTGGGGCTCTCCGAAGAGAGATTTAGGCTCTCCGAGGAGAGATTTAGGCTCTCCGAGGAGAGATTTAGGCTCTCCGAAGAGAGATTTGGATTCTCCGAATGGAGAGGTTTGGTCGGAGACGTTGTTCGTTGCTCGGGCCGCACCTAATCCACCACTAAAGGGGAAGAGGGAGCGCTCAAAACGACATATATAAACGAACGGAGGGAGTATGAAATAATTTTTAAAAAAATAATAATAAACACGTGTTTAAACTTAACAATAAGCTTAACAATGGACAAAAGATATAGGGTGTGTACGAGTGTGTAAAAAAGGAGTTAAAAATTAAGTATAAACAGGTGTTTATTTTTTAAGTAGGTTAAATTGGTGTATAACAGCCTAAAAACAAGTAAAACTATTTAAAAAATGAGTTAAAAATATGCTAGAAAATTGTGCTTTTTTAGGTGTTTATTTTGCAAAAATATGTTTTCACCCCTTCTCTTTGATCTTATTTTGTTTGAAAATACCACAATAACCCTAATAACAACCAAATAAATTCAACTTTTTACAAATAAACTGTTTTTTCGTCCCATACGAAGCTTGTTGTTTAATTTTTTAATTACTTTTATCAACAGTTTATAAATTTTACCCTATTTATAATTTTAGTCAATTTATTAACCCCGTCTCATACGAACCCATAGTGTGAAGTAAATAATAGATCATCGTCATTAGGTTAGTAAAACTCAATTATATTGCAATTAATAAACAACGTAGATTTTTTTTTTCCTTTGGTGGGGGGACAATTACCATGAATGGAAGTTTAGAGCATCCGCATTCGTGAAACCCATTCGGGTTCCTTAACTTCACTTTTTATATTTCTCTCTTTAAAAAAACTCAATATAATTTTGTACACACATCTCTAAAACCCTATTTTATTTTATTTTATCGAGACCCACCTCTTTTTTTCCTCTCAGAGCATGAGCAACCATGGGATTTCCTTACCTTAAGGTTAGTAAAAGGTAAGCTCATGGTTGTGGATCTTACACCTTAAGGTAAGGGGATGGAAGGGGTTACCTTGGTAGAAAGAGGTAACATCTTCCCTTTTCTAATTTTGTTTTCCTTTTTTCTTTTATGAAAAAGTAACATTTTCTCTTTTCCATTCATATTTATTAATTGTAAACATGTGTAAAATGAAATAGAAAATATAGTTATATTTCATTATTTTTTTAAATAAAATATCTCATTGGTTTAATTTTATTTTTCTCCATAATTTGAGCTCAATTTTACCCTATATATACCCACTTCTTGATCTATTATAGTTGCACTTATTCTCACTATGGATCACAATAATCCAAATAACACACCCATTCCAAATATGCCTTTTCATCAAAATCTTCTAAAAAATTCTCAATTTCACATGATGTTACAAATATTTAACAATCATTCAACACCCAAATGCCCAAGGCTATGATCCGAATTTATAGGTAGCTCGATTAGTATTTACGCATGTTATAATGTTTTTAACTTTGTTAATTTTAATCTAGATGTAATAAAATATATTTATATCAAGTACTTGCTATTTTTATTTATTTATAAAACTATAAATAAAAATATTTGACAATAATATATGATGATAAAAATATAATAAAGGAAAAGATATGTAAATGAAAAGAAAAAGTGAAAATAAATTTGAAAATGGGTAAAAGAGGTTTCCCATGGTTGTGGAGGAAACCTTTTAGAAAGAGATAGAAAAAGTAAAAATAATTTCAAACAAAAAAATAAATGAGGTGTAAAGTTATGATAGGAAGAGGGAAGAAAAAAGGGGAAAGAAGTTTCCCCATGGTTGCGGATGGTCTCACTCCCTCTCTTCATGCTTGCCCACCTCCTCTCATTTTTCTTTCCCTTTCTTGGGTTTTAAAGGTTTCTTAGTAAGAAACATTTCAAATCATTCCTAAACCCCTCCCCCTTTTCTTCAATTTTTTATTAATTGGTTCCTTATTTTGGGTTAAGACACCCCCATTGTGGTATTGTGGATGCTCTTATAAGAAGAAGATAATGAAGTAAACCCGTCTCTCTTTTCATGCCCTTTTAGAGTTTTAGGTATTTTTAAAATTATATCTTTGAATGTTTATTTTTATTTTTTATTTTTTTGATTAGGAAAAAATTCGAAGCCAAACAAACCTGGACCTCGAAGGTCGACAAGTCGGCAGACGGAAACTGTCAAGGGAAAAAAAATACAACGAGGGTGCAAGAAACAAGCACAATAGCTCTACAAAGAGAAACGAGCTCCACTAAACCGGACGAGATGAGGACGTAGACGAACGAACGAAGCCAAGCACTACCAACTGCAACACCGCTGGCCAGCGGTACATCAGGAAACACCTGTGGGCAGTGACGACGATCCTCCAAGGAAGCAGCATTCCGGGAAAAGGAGACGCCTCGATAAATACTGCCACGACCCCAGCCTGACCCGACTCCGAACAGGCAGAACCCCATCAACCGAAGAAGAAAAGTCAATCCCCCCAAACCGCAGAGTAACACCACTTGAATCGAAAACGCACCAAAATCCCAATCGAGAGATAAATCAACCCACACCGGGGATTATTTATATATGTAAATATATATATATAAAATATTTTATACATATAATTTAATAATTTATTATTTTTGGTTTTGGTTTTTATTTTTAAAGGAAATGCTTTGGGCCCAAGGAAATACCTTGAGCCTAAAGCAAAATTATAGTCTGCCCAACCCATTACCAGCGAAACACCGACAAGCCAAGGAAGACCAAATGCGATGGAAACGCAGAGACGACCGAGGCACTGGACGCAACAGCAGGAGAAGCGGCGACCGGCAGCGGCGACGGCAAGGCCACCGGAGGAGGGTGGCGTCGGAACCGCAACCCACCATGCCAAGACCCAATACGGGATGTCGAGCAACAGTCTAGGCGTAGGGCATGGACGAAGGGGATGGTTGAAGGAAACCAAGGCCGACCGAAGCAACAGTGCCGCCGGCAATAGCCGGCAACAAAAGTCACCCCGACGGAACCACCGGGCAAACGACCGGCCAAGCCGAAGCGAGGCAAACCGAACGGTGAAGCCGAGTAGAAAAGGAAGGCAGGGGAGACGAGGCCGATCCGCACCAGAATCGACGCACCAATTTACCAAGAAATCCAGTCAATAGAAAGGAAAGGGGAAACCAACTACACCCACAGCAGTGTAGTGAAAGCTCAATTAGGAGCAGATTTGGGGAGAAGAAGAAACACCAAATCAAAACCCCAACCAGATTGACTGAGGCCAAGTAAGGAGAAAGAAAATTTTAAGCTTAGATCCAAGGGTTTCAAGAACGGATATACAAAAATTGAAATCAATTAGTCAATCCGAACCCAAATCAGATTTGGGGCTTTTTCCCGCAACGGTGAATACTCAAACTCCAACAAACTCGAGAAGGAGAAAGATGAGAGAGCCCAAGATGGCCGAAGGAGGAGGAGTGGCGGCCGAAACCAAGATTTGTCGCGTCGAGGAGGCGGACTGGTGGCTCCCGAAGGAGGGTTAGGCTCCCGAAGGAGAAATACTGGGCTCTCAAAGGAGAGCTTTTGGAACGCCAAATCCCGCGAGGGTTGCAATTTGTTCACCAAAGGTCGACCACCAGGGAGACGGTGGAACGATCGCCGGAAGAAGACCCTAAAGGGGATTTTGCTTTCTCTCAAAAGAGAGCTTTTTTTTCTTCCATATTTTTCTTAATGTTATCTTTTCGATAATTATAACATTTTCACCGCAAGTATCATCCCACTGACTCTTTCCATCCCGTCACATCTACCTGCGCTACACCACCGTTTCCCCCGCTTACTTATCACGTCACATCAACCAACCCTACTCCCCTCCCCCATTGCCGCACCAACCTTCAACTCTGCAAGGCTTTGGATCAGTGGCTTCAATGCTTTATCGAAGTACTAGACGTCTAGACTGATGCTAGCTGTGTTATCTTTGAATGTTTATTAAGGGCCTGTTCCGCGTGGGATTTTAGGGGATTGTTGGGGGTTTTAATTGAAAACAACAATCCAGGGCTACCGTTTGGCAGAGGCTTGAATGGGGTTGGGAACTTTGGAGTTGGGGATTAATCGAGGGTTCCAATCGGCTAGAATCCAACCCTTGTCATGGAGGATTGTGGGGATTGCTGTCTTCCACAACCCCGCAGATGACATTGGTGCCCCTGGACATTGACGAATCGACAGAGAAGGCCCCAATTCGCAACCCTTCTCGAGTGGCTAGTGGAGGACCTTCGGGCGAGGGCGACACCGACGAGGTTGGATTCGGCCAGATGGTTTTGCTGCGAGGTTGGATTCGGCAACGGCGAGGTCGGATTCGGCCAGATGGTTTTGCTGCTAATTCGCAACCCTCCTTCTTCTTCCCCTGCAATAGCAATGCTTCTGGGCTCGGAGGAGTCGGACTCGACGAGGTTGAAGAGTGTGGAGTTGAAGAGAGAAGGGGAGATGGAAATCACAGCAGATGGAGGAGGAGGAAGGAGCGGCAGGAGACAGTGAGGCGTCGGGGGAGGATAGGGCAAGGAGGGCGGGGGCTGAGATCTGGGAATTGGGGATGTAGAAGGAGGAGGTAGGAGGAGGGGTAATTTTGTCATTTTGTACAAAATAAAAAAAAATAACCTTTCCCCCACCAAACACCTTACCGGGATTATTTATAAAAAAAATCTCCACCTCTTCCATCCCCATAATCCACACAATAATCTCCACCCCATATAATCCCTTAAAAATAATCTTCGCCCCTTAAAAAATAACCCATTGCCAAGCTCGCCCTAAATCCACCATAACTACCCAATTTATAGGTTTAAGGATTATTTTTTTTGGGTTCAGGTTTAAGGAATTTTTAAACACTACCCATATTTAAGATTTCCTTGGTTCAATTCACAAAAATAGGCTTAAAAATGGGCTGGTTTTGAAAATCGGACCTATTTATTCCCAACCTTGCTTAAACCCTAACTTCTCCCTCCACATCAGTTTCCTGGTTTCCCTCTCCTAGCCGCTACCCGCTCAACTTTCACACAGTCAAATCTTCTCTCTTCAACCAAACCTCTCCGGCCACCGTCTCCACCGCCGATACTGTCGCTGGCGTCGCCGATAGCCTCTAAACCAGGAATTGCCTTATTCGACTCGTTGAATTTCATTTAGAAACAATGTTGAAGAGGAACATCAGGCAGCGAAGAGAGTATCTCTACAGGAAAAGCTTGGAAGGCAAAGAGCGTTTGCTGTACGAGAAGAAGCGCAAAATCAGGGAAGCTCTTGAAGGCATGAACTTGCAATTTTCCCTCTCTTTTCGCTTGATTTTTCACATGCTTTGTTCTGTTGGGTGACTTTGTTGATGTAATTTGTTCCTCGCAGAGGGAAAACCTATTCCGACGGAGCTTAGAAACGAGGAGGCAGCTCTTCGTAAGGAAATCGACCTCGAAGACAAAGATACTGCCGGTATTCCTTCATTGTTTTCTTTAATTGAATTTTAGGTTGATAATGATACTTTGCAAGTTCATGATAAATTTGGCGAATTTGCGAATACGGCCGGGGTTTTTGAAGTTCAAGATAATATGCTCAATAGGTTTGAAGCTACAGCTTATGTTGAATTTGTGAGATATCATGTTCAGGTTTGAAGCTACAGCTTATGTTGAATTTGTGAGATATCATGTTCCATGTTTAATTTTTACAAGGGACGGTACAGTGAGTTTGAAGTCCCAATCTGTTCTGAGATATGGTGTTCCATGCTTAATTGGCATCAGTAGTTGCTTGTATTAGCTGCCTGAATTTGTGACTGATGATGAGCTCTTCAATTGTTTATGTAGTTCCCAAGTCTCACATTGATGATGAATATGCAAATGCGGCTCAAAGTGATCCTAAAATTTTCCTAACAACATCTAGGGATCCTAGTCAACCTCTGACACAGTTTACAAAGGTTCGTTGTTCTTAGCTTTGTTTCATTTTTATTTTGCATTAGTCCTCTTGGTTATGCTTCATCCTGTTTTGATCCTTAAGATGCTTGACTTATCAGGAGTTGAAGTTTGTTTTCCCCAACGCTGAGAGAGTGAATCGTGGTTCTCAGGTTGGTTTGTCTCACTTCGTTCTCTAGCTTGTTGCTCTCCTATATTCTGAAGGCTACTTGGCTTTTATGATAATTAAATGTTAACTGTTGGATGATGTTCCTTCTATGGTTATTAGATGGTAATTGTTGGTGAGAGTGGTCATAACTTGTAAATGCACTCTCTTGATTTGTTAAAATGAAAGTTCATTTGCTTTTTTTTTATTAAAAAAATTACTTTTATTATGCATGCATAAGCCAACTTCTTTTCCATTTTAACTTTGTAGGTTATTTCTGAAATTATTGAGAGTTGCCGAGCTCATGATTTCACAGATGTTATTTTAGTTCATGAGCATCGTGGTGTCCCCGACGGTCTTATCATAAGTCATCTGCCATTTGGCCCTACAGCTTATTTTGGACTACACAATGTGGTGAGTATCTGGTTCAATTTTTCACTACATTTATATCTTTTAATCAACGCCGAGTCACCCTAATTTATTCTGTTTATGTTTCATCGATTGAAGGTCACCAGGCATGACATTAAAGACAGGAAGGCTATTGGAACAATGCCAGAGGCTTATCCTCATCTCATTATCAACAATTTTACAACCGAGGCATGTCAAGTGTCCCATTTTATCTCTTGTAATAATCCTCGTGTTAGAAGAAAAGATTGAAGTGTGTTTTGTTTAATGATAGTAATTTTTAACTAGGCATGGGATTTTCAAAACCAATTGTGTTGAAGCTTAAGCCAAGAGTTAAAATCATCATCAATGATTAAATGCTTACAAATCAGGCAATTCTATTTCATGTATCTTAGATATTTGGTACTGGCATTGCTTTATAATTTGGTTGCTTAGGTGGGAATGGAAGGAAGCCGTGCATGGGAGTAGCACATCTTAGTCCATAATGATACCTAACTTATTGTGTAAAGATGACAATAAAAATGTTTATAGTAGAATGAGTTGCATCGATTTTGGTTTTCGAAAAGGCTTTGTCATTGTGTTCCTACTTTTGAGCTTTCTTTGATTTATTATCCTTCATGTTGCTATTTGTTTGCTTTTGGTGGAAAAAAGAGAAATCTAATCATCAATTGTTTGTATTGGAATTCAATCTCTTGGAGGGGAGTATGTTGGATTTGTATCATTTGCTAAAATTTGTCTTTGTTTTTCTTAGTTCTCAAAAAGAAAACCTTTCTTATGTTTTATCATATGGCTTTCTCCCATGTTGAGAAGTAAAACCCAACCTTTTCTAACATACATCTGAATTGCTTATCTTTACTAACGTTCTTATGATTCGTTTACTTTTTCAATAGATGGGTGAAAAGGTAGCAAACATTTTGAAGCACCTGTTTCCTGTCTCAAAGCCAGATACAAAACGCATTGTTACATTTGCCAATAAGAATGATTTCATTTCATTCAGGTTTGTTTGAATGTCACTATCATTTAGTTTTCAGATTATGGAGAGCATTTGTACATCTGGGATTCGGATTGTTAAATTGCAAATTTTGGCTAGCCTTCTTATGAGTAATTTGTTTCTTATAATTTTGTGAGTTGATGAGTGGAAATTGCAGGAATCATATTTATGAGAAACGTGGGGGTCCAGACTCAGTGGAGTTGAAGGAGATTGGTCCTCGTTTTGAGTTGTTTCTCTATAAGGTGAGTGCATGCGTGATCAGATCAGCTCTCCTTTTTTTTTAATCAATTCTTGTTATTAATTAGGAAGTAGAGTTCAAGTAAGCTTGTAGTTGACTTGTTTTTATTTGGGAGTGACCCTTTCCCATCCAATATACATCACTTGGCTCTGAGCTATCCTTTAATATGAGTGCAAAAATTGAAATTGAAATGTCTTGGTACATAAAATATACTTTGTGAGATGTTACGACCAGGACCATGTCATTATTCGAAGATGCACCGACATGGTTGTATCATTATCTACAGTTTACTCCCCTGTGCTTTGATGCTTATAAGTTATAACATGGTTTCTTCATTTTAGATTGTAGTCTCTGCAAGAGCCCCATGCCCATCATGTGCTATTACTTGCTATTAGGGATCATGTGTTTTTCTATATGATTTTTACCGTCACCTTACTCTTTATAATTATTGATGCAGATTAAGTTGGGGACAGTGGATCAAGCTGAAGCCGAAGAGCCTTGGACTTACAGACCTTACATGAACACATCCAAGAAAATGAAGGTGCTCGGTGATTAGAGCACATCTTATTATGTTTTTTTCGAGAATATATTCTGCTATGATTTCCTATCAATTCATCCCGTCATGGCAAGGCCTGCACAACTGATTTGCCTGGTCACCAAAAAATTCGACAGTTGCATATCCTAGAGAGGGAGATTATTGTGGAAAATACAGCAAATTTTGATACACTCCCATCTTAGCGAAATAGAATGAAAGGATGTAACTTGAAAGTGACATGCTCCCTCTATCAGCTGTTTTATTTAAGGTATCCCAAGTGCAACATCCTCCACTCTACTGTGGCCCTAAACAAATGGAATTCTATAGCAATTTATTTGAATATTATTTCCACCCTTTGTTAAAACTTGTTTGTAATGACAGTTACTGCCTTGCTGCTAACAATTCTTGAAACTGAGCTGCTGCTGCTATCAATGGCTTCAGTTGCTTAGTCACCTTTGGCGATTGAGTTGAGCAATTGACATGCATTTGTTAATTGCGACAGCTTTCGAAGTAGGTACTTATATCTGTAGCATTTTAAAGTTGTTTCAAGTGCAAATCGTAAGTAGCAGTCAAAATTATCAATCTTGATTTTTGTATTTTTGGTCGTAATTTTTTTAATCTTTAATGCTTTGCCTTATGAGTTGTATACATCTTTGTTAATTAAAATATGTTACTTTGTCATTTGCATACTTTTTAATGAGATTAACATCTTGTACACACATTGAGTTTGTTTACATACACTAATACTATAACTTGTAATGCGTATATTTTGGCTGAAATTCCGACCGGAAATGATGAATCGATTCCAATTGATCAAATATCAACACATCTCATTTTCTTTTGACCTCCGTTGCCCGGCCTCCATTCATCTTCATGCCAACTCCCTTTTCTATGGCTCTTGTTATCTCTCTTCGCTATTCATGGCGCAATAGACCGATGTTGCCAAGCTTTGAAGAACTCGAATTGGTGGCTGTCTGCATGTTCCTTCGCCGTTTAGCATCACATCGCACTCTAGGCTGACCTACTTCATGCTTGTTAGGTTCAATTTGGGTAGAAATCAAATTGAGCCAAAAGGGGGATTGTGGATTTCTTAAATCTGTGAATTGAAATTAAAGCTTAAGCAATGGGTGAAGATAAGTTCACCGCTAATTTTTACTATTTACACCGCAAAGCCACCGCATAGGTATGCGGTGGCATAATAAAATTTTAGCCCGACCCACCGCATATACATGCGGTGGGTGCGTTGACTGTATGGCAACTCACCGCATGTGTATGCGGTGGGTTAGGGTAAAACGGATGCCGTCATACAGAAATCCGATTGGGTCGAAGTTATCCGAAACCCACCGCATGGGTATGCGGTGTGTTTTTACCGTTGTGGCAACGGTAAAAAAGCCACCGCATACCCATGCAGTGACTTGTAACCGCGGAGGGGCCCATTATAAATAGGCGTGCGAGCCCCATTTCTCCGACACACTTTCCGACTCTTCTCCGCTTCCTTTCTTTCCGAGCCCGACTTTTGGTTCCGTCGATTCTCCTGTCCCTCTTTCTACCCCCACTTTGTACCCGAGTGTTGAGATGGTGAAAGACAATCGTGGAAAAGATGTGTCTGATGATGTCGGTCCTTTTCGGAGACATCCGTTACAGGTAACATTGAATCTTTATAAAAATCAATTTGCATTATTTTTTTAGCTGAAGGAGTGTTAACATTTAATTGTTATATATGATGTAGCCCGAACCGACTATACAGAGGAGGAGGACGACAGATGGCCCACCACTGCCTGAGCAACAGTCTCAGACACAACCTCAGCCTAAGGTATGTTAAAATCATTACTAGGTGTACGGAAATTTGAAATCGAATAAGTATATTTATGTTTTCTTAGGAATCGATAGTATTAAGTTGAAATCATTAATAAACGATAGGAAAATCTTGCAACATTTAGTTAGTCATACGATATATTATTGTATTCGAGCGATAGGATTCTGACAAATATATTTTAATGTACACAGTCCACGTTATCGAGAGGGTTAGGAGAGAGGGTTGTTTTGCAATCTGCTAGGAGAGCTGCCGCTAGGGAGAGACATATGTTAGAGGATGTACCGGATCCTATGGAGATGGATAGTGACGCGGTAGGTGATGATACCGGGGTTGCTTTCAGGGAGAGCCAGACGTTGGATGATGCAGTGGATCCTCCGGAGAGGGACAGTGAGACGGTAGGAGCTAATACTGGGGTTGAGCCATCTTCTCAGTCACGTGTTGATTTGGGGCATACGTCACAATCGTCTATAGAGACATATCAGAGTCTTGTGCAGATTGAGCTGGAGTTGATGTCTGACCACACGGATGACCCAGTGGTGCAGTCAACCGAAGAGTCTAGACCAGGGGAGGGTTATGAGATGATGCAGGAGTACCTACGAGGGGACCGAGCACAACAGACTGGAGCTGAGAGAGTGGATCAGCAGTTGCAGACTCAGCATGATGGTTATCAGGCGTACTTTGGGACTGTGTTTGAGAGCGACCAATTGAACTCGTATAACGACACAGCACCTCTGATCGGAGATGTGGGTGTTGGTACGAGTCATGCTCGAGCGGGCGACCAGGAGCCATGGGTCGTTGGGCAGATAGATTTTTCGTCGTTCACACCGTTAGGGCCTACGAGTGGAGGGAGGACGCCTGGGAGTCAGCCTGCGGCGCCATCGGCGACGCCGAGGAGCTCGGAGCCTGAGCCGATTACTGGGAGTCAGCATGCGGCGCCACCGGTGACGCCGAGGAGCTCGGAGCCTGAGCCGATTACTGGCAGTCAGCATGCGGCGCCATCGGCGACAGCTAGGACCTTGGAGGCTGAGCCGATAGCTGGGAGTCAGGAGAGGGATGTGGGGAGTCAGCATGCGGCGCCATCGACGACAGCTGCACCTCTGATGCATGTGTCGCCGATTCCTCTCGGCGACTATTAGATATCCGCCCCGTTAAGCAATTGTATGTAGTCTTCCCCACCCTTATATTTTGTTTTAATTTTACTTATCACCCTTACAACTAACGTGTGAGGACTATTTTCCTTGTCCCAACCTCACTATTTTCAATGGTCATTGTCTTCAACCTAGTGGTGCTAGTTATTCATCACCACCGAATCATTAAACAAGCATCAAGCAGCCTAGTCCGCAACCAAGGTTGCCCCAACTGGAGCCGATTCACCATTTCCGATTTATCAAGAAATTTAGGTTGGTGGGGTCTGGGTTAGTGGGGTTGGGGAAAAGGAGGATGTAAGATCTTATCCGTTAATTTTTTAAAACTCTATTAGAACTCTATTGAGTACCCATTGTCATTTAACGCATGCATATTTTCATCTGTTCTTCTTTGTCTTTTTATTATTTTAGGAAAAAAATACACTATGAGTTTTGCTATCAAGGTATTTTCATTTGCTCGAACCTCTGAATTCTGTAACACAGGGAAAACAGGGTGAGTTGTCCCAAACGGCAAGCAAGCTATCGTACTCGCTCTGGTATCTCAAATGTTCTGATGTACCTAGGGCTTAACTTGCCCTTGATACCGAATCGATGAACACCTGTGATCGGTGATACTCTCAACCATATTGTAGTGGCATGTGCCCATGCCAAAAACTCTAGCTTAGTCCTTTGTCGATCAGCATACTTTCATTGCCTGTCTTGAACACTCACGCATATGATCTCTAATCTGTCCTAAACTAATTGAAGCGATCTCCTGCAACATGAGAGGGCTCGTCCCAACAGAATGGGATCTACGACTATGACCATATAAAGCCTCGAAATGGTGCCATCTAGACTTGTTAAAATATGACCCGATTTAAAAAATTCGTCCCGAATGCCTAAAAATTCTTCGGGTTAAACCCGATGTTTTAGATTCGGGATCCAAAAACAACTTGATTCCAAATGACCCGAAAATTTTAGGGTCAAGACCCATTGGGTCAAAACCAACTTTGTTGGGTTTTTTTTTCTCCGAATAATAATCTTGAACTAATCTTGCAAAATTGAAAATACTCCCACCCTATGTTCTCAGTTTGGCTTATGAGCTAATATATTTTTGGTTGTTGCGGGGCTTCGACTTGTTGGTTCATGGTTAGTTTCGGATGAGGAGCAGTCTTGCGACCCTATTTGATCGAGTTGATCGTGAAAGCGGCTGTGATCTCTAAAGATCTCTCATCGATCTAGGTGGGGTATGGAAAATCATGTGATGAACACTTCACTAGGAGTCGTCTATTGCCCATCGAAGATTTCTGCTTTCCGTCTCTCCAACAGTGAGTCATTAATCATCATGTCAGGTCCAGCTTTCCCATGCGCTCATTATCAACATTCTCCCACTGAGTTATACATCCTTGCTTAGTCGGTCATTTTCTTGGTTCATAGTTTTTGAGAGTTGTTTTACTCGTTTTACTTTGGTTAATTGATTCATTATTTGTAGGTTGTTGTATCATGACGGTTGTCCGTTTGGCGCTCTTTCTACCCTCTTGATTTTTCAAACTTGTACCTTGCATTTGGAATTCTTAGTTATTAAAAAAAAATAAAAATACAGTAGCATTTATTAAGATTATAAGGGTAAAGTGTAAACGTAGAAGTGTTCATATATTGAACTATAGGAAACTTTTGGATGATTACATTAAATTATTATGAAAGGTTCCCTCAAAGAGGACTAAACATCTATCAATGATTCAACTTGTTGAAACACGCGACACAATGGAAAATTGGTGTGGTCCCATACAAATTTCAAATTTGCAAGTGTGCATCATAAAGTTTTTTTTATTATTGAGTTCATTAATGGGCACTTCTAAGTTTACACTTTACACCTATAATCTTAATAAATGCTACTCCACTTAAATACTAGAATCTATGGTTGCCAAGCGGGGTGTGTTAGAATAGTCAAATATTACAACCTATAAATGTTGTATTATAACTCATATTAATATATTATAATACTTCTTTCTTCTCAAAATACAAGTCATTTTATTTTTTAAAGACGTTTTTTAATTTGTTAAAACTCTATAAAATATCAACTTTTTAAAAATTTTTAAGTTTATTAATATATATAATAGATCATTTATGAATACCAATCTATGAACACATTTGCACGTTAGATTAAAAAGATCAACACTTGAGATTTACAATAAATTTTGAAGAGAAAAACTATTCATTTACAACAACATGGTTATTCATACACAACTCATACGAATAAGTATGAATAATCATGTTGCGATAGACGAATAATTTTCAGATTCATAATCTGATTCTTAAACATGATTATTAAAACATATGAATAATTATATTACGGCAAACGAATAATTATAATTTTACTTATAAATAATCAGTTTATTCACAATTTCTATGGTAAGATGTGTTCACATCAAATTCATCTTATATATTTATAATATATAATACTAGCGCAAAAAAAGGAATAAATTTGCTAAATGCACTCCAAAATTTTATCACTTGCACCACAAAACAAAACTCTACGAGTAGACCTGAGCAGACAGGGGCTAACCCGCCCGGCTCGCCCAACCCGTCCTGTAAAATATGCGGGCCTGGATAAGTACCGTAAGGTAATTGGCCCAAGCGGGTCGACAGGCCCGACCCGGTTGGCCCATAGGGCCGGGCTTGGGCTAAGGGTTAAGCCCAAGCGTGCCGGTAGGCTCGGCCCGCCTATATATATATTACTTATATTAATTTTTATATATTTGTATTAAAACACTACGGAGTATATGTATTGATTATATAATATCTAAACTTTTACATCTATTATTTTATAAATACTAATAGTATTTACATCGCATATAAATTAAGAAATACAATAGTACTAAATATATTGTTTTCAAAAAAATTTCATTGAAATGAACCTACATAAAGATTATAGTGTGTCATTTCACATTTATGTAACTCGTATACCTTTGTTTTGTATAAAATTTCAATCTTTTGAGACACTTAGCACATTTGTGTAGTTTGAGTTCAAACGTAAAAATAATAAAATAAAAATAATATTTTAAGAATATAATGGGCGGTCCGGTGGGCTACCCGACCCGCCCATGTGGCCGAGCTTGGGCAAGAGAGTTGACCCAAAAACCGGGTGATGCGGTACCATCCAAGACACCTTCGGACAGGAGCAGGATCCTCTGGTCCACTTCAAGGTCCCACTTCAAGGTCCCTTTGATGGTCTACAAAATTATTTCGGGTATAAATAAACATTGAAAAAATTTAAAATATTTTTTTAGATTACTTACCCTTATATTGATATGTTTGTAAAATTTTATTATGAAAATTCATGTTTTAAAAAATAATAAAAATTACTTTCTAAAAATAATCGATATTTCAATTATCTATATTTTTAAAACATGAATTTTCATAATAAATTTTTATAAACATATCAATATAAGGGTATAGAATCTAAAAATATTTTTTAAATATTTATTTATACTTGAAATAATTTTATGGACCATCAAAGGGACCATCGAAGTGGACCAGAAGATCCACATCCCTTCGAACACACCTATACTTGTGGATGGACCTATGATTCGAGCTCACGAGAATGATGTCATCCTCAAGAGGAAGAACAAGGCTCCACCATGAGAGAAGGTGCAAAGGTGAAGCTTGACGTTTTTTAGATTCGTTCAGCATTTGACAGCTTGTCGACGTCTCAGTAAATTGAGTCGTACAGAGTCAATATTAATCGGATTGAGGTGTGCCATACCTTTTCGGAACGAGGAAGAAGAGGTCTACAAATTTTTCGTTGAAGTTTTTTCCAGATTCGACATGGAGCTTGGCCGAAAATCACCATCTTTGCAAGCTGTAACTGTTTTGACGGGAATTTGTTAAGTGTTGAAACTTTCTTTGTTGCTATTTTTAGAGATCTTATTTACTTAAGTTATTTTAGGTAATTTAGGGGTTATTTTTAATTATTCTTTTAATTATTATTTGGGTTAATTGCGCTAAATATCCTGACCTTTAGGGATAGTTGCGTTTAATATCCCAACCTTGTAAGATTTCACCAAATATCCTGACCTTTGGTGTTAGTTGCGCTCTCTACCCTAGATAGATTTCTTAAATTAAAAAATTACATAAATAATGGAAAAATTACACAAAATCACCCATATTCATAAAATAATTTCAATAAACCACTAATATATTTAAAATCCCCCCCCCCCCCCCCCCCCCCAAAAAAAAAACTAAAAATCATTTCTAATAGATAACATCGACTCTAGACCTGTCAAACTGTTCATTTGGGTCGGATTTGGGTCGGGTGACTTCGGATCTCGGGTAAAACGGGTTGACTCAAACCCGAGTTTGATCGGATTTCGAGGCGATTTCGGATTTGTCAATTTTTTCTTTTTTAAATCAAAAAAAGCATGATTTGATAATTTTGCGATAAATTTTAAATATATATCAAAAAATTAATTATATATAATTATAAATCAACCAGGTCAATCGGGTCAAATTAAATTATCGGGTCAATCGGGTCACCGGGTCGAAACCAAGATTACTCGAAAAATTTCTGGTTTTTCGGGTTCGGGTCGGAAAAAATTTCCGGGTCAAAATTTTCCGGTTCGAGCCGGAAATTTTCCGGGCATTCGGGTCGGGTTGTGTTTTGACAGGTCTAATCTACTCCCATAATTATTATAATTATTGAAAATAATAAATTTTATTATTTTTCTTCATAATTTGTGTTATAAAAAAATCTATGTTTATATATATCGATCTATAAATGTGGATTTGTACATATACTCTCTATATATTATTTTATATATATTTTCTTTTTGGTCCATATTATTTTATATACACTACAACTAATACATAACATCTTATGTGGAATCTTGTGATTGAATTTTAAGAAAATATTTCTCATCTAAATTCGACAGCATTAAAAAAGGATTCTATAAAAAATGCTAACTATACATATATGAAATATAATACTTTAAAAAAAATAAAATAAAATAAAATTTTTAAATAGAAGTAGCAAAATACGGAGTATATGATAACTATTTATAATTAATAAAGATATGATAAACATATATTAAAAATAGAAAAATTGGGTATATACTGATGGAAACTTGATTAATTGGGCATATAATATACGTCACTTACATATTAATCTTACGTAAATTATAACTATGGCTTTATAAAATAATTTTTTAAGGAATATAAGATATAATAAGAAACATGTTTATTTTTAAATAATCGATCTTATTTTCATTTTTTAGAGCACTCATTTTTATATGTTTGGTATAAATTTCCTTTTTATTTTGATTAAAATAGGGATTATTGAATTTTTTTATATAAATATGGGTGCTTTTGTGTAATTTTTCCATTATTTGTGTAATTTTTTAATTTGAAAAATCTATCTAGGGTAGATAGAGCAACTAACACGAAAGGTCAGTATATTTCATGAAATATTACAAGGTCGGGATATTAAGCGCAATTATCCACAAAGGTCAGGATATTTAGCGCAATTAACCCTTATTATTTTGGCCCTTTTGCATAACTAGACCAAAAAGGGCCCATTTGCATAAGTAGACATGTCCCTTTTTTTTTGGCTAGGGGTAGAAAGTGGTCTATTTTTGCAAATAAAAAATGCAACCGGGAGAGAAAGTTGCAGGTGAAGGGGAGGGACACTGTAGCTGTCAGTGACATGTGGCACCGAAAGGCATCCTCCGTTCATTTCAGAAAACTGTAGACTGCCCATCTTACCAATAGAATTAATTGGTCCTACCAATAGGCTAAACTTGTCTTTCCATACATGGAGATATTTTGGAGAGAATCTGGAGGGGGTTCACTGTAGCTGATTTGGCGGACTGTCAGTGTAGTTTTGGCGCCAAAACAGGGTTCCTCCTTTGGAGAAAGGGGGGAGCATTTATGAGGGGAAAAATGCAATGGTTGCATTGATGAGTGTCCCCCGAGAGCATATATAAGTTTGAGAGGAGGATCTGAAACACCATAACATGCTCGCAAAAAGTGAGGCAGAATAGGAGAAAAGCGGAAAGGACGGGGAAAAAGTTACCCGTTCATTCCAGGAAACGATACAGTTCCCATCCTACCAATAGAATATTTCCGTCCTACCAATAGTGTACAACTGTCCTTTCATACCTGAAAAAGTGCAAGAAGTTTGTCAGATGACAGTGGCAGCGATGGGTAAGTGATCTTGTACCTATCCTTTGTAGTTGTTCCTTTTTCTTATAACAGAACTACCCCAAGGTGACGGTTTCACGAGACCAGTTGCAGAGATCTCGTAATTTATACTCTCTCTTTTTGATCAATTGCATAACTTGCAAATTAAGATTACAAATTCAAGCGCTATTTTTGCTTCCTGCAAAATTATCACTTCTTGATGCCTAGACGATCATAAGGACCCATTGAAAATAGTCTATTAGCTCAATTGGTAGAGCGTTGTGTTTGCACACAAAGATGTGAGTTCGAATCTCACATAGGCTAATACGGAGTATGTGTTCATGAATCTCTCTAAACTTATACAATTATGAACCTGACAGAAAATATATATAATAATGGTAGGACAAATTTACGAACATGTTAGGACAAATTCATAAATCTCTCTGAACTTATACGATTATGAACATGACATGAAATATATACATTGGTGGCAGGACAAATCTGTGAACATGGTAAGACAAATTCCTAAATCTCTCCAGACTAGGTTTTACTCAATTTTCTTTCTCCACATGATGATCATGAACTTGTCAGCGATGACTGGGTACTTCTGAGTGTCAATATTCACTACTTGAATCTTGTCTTTCAGTGCAACACTAACTTTATCCAAGATAGGGACCATAGCTTGAGATTCATCATCAAACATGATATATCCATGTATAGCTTTTGCATATGTGGTTCATATAACTTCAGTCTCTGCCTGTGGAGCCTGCCTTCTCCTTTTGCTTTTCTGAGATTCATGTGGAAGTAAATTTTTTTCGTAAAGTCAATTATGCATTTACATATTTCCAATAGTATAAATATATCGTACCATCAGTGTGCATCTATCCTACCATTAGTGTCAAGTTATACAGGAATTACTGGGTTTCCATTATGATCCTACCAATATCGTTGTTTTCTCCTACCATTAGTTTCCATCAATCCTACCATTCTGATCCTACCGATATCGTTGTTTTCTCCTACCATTAGTTTTCATCTATCCTACCATTTTTGTGCATCTATCATACCAATTTAAATAGCTTTCAAGGAAAATCAAGCTAGAAACCGTAGCAAATTATGTTCCACATTTTTCAGAAAAACAACCAAGGGTAGAGGGTTTCCAGTCTACAACAGAAGATGAAGGAAACCTAAGTAACATTATATCCAAGGGTAGAGGCTCTAATTCAGTCGTTCTAGCATTGAATTAGATTGGATTCATGAATTTTGATTGATAGAAATTGGATTGAGATTGGGATTTATGGATTGGTAATTGAGATTGAGATTAGGGTCAATTCACGCCTCACTGATTACTAGTCTGGGATTTGTGGATTGGTCAATATTAATTCTACTTCTTTGCCAATAGTACAAATATATCTTACCATTCGTGTATATCTATCCTACCATTAGTGTCAAGTTATACACTTAGGAAGTTCGGGGATTACATTTTTATTATACCAATATCGTATATTTATCCTACCAGGTTCACAAATTTGTCATACCACTAGTGTATATATTTCCTACCAAGTTCATAATTTTATAAGTTCAGAGATATTCATAATTCATAAATTTGTCGTAGCAGATTCATAAATTTGTCCTGCCATTAGTGTATATATTTTCTACCATGTTCAATCGTATAAATCCAGAGAGATATGAACGCATACTCCGTATTAGCCTAAGTGAGAGTCGAATTCACATCTTTGTGTGCAAACACAACGCTCTACCAATTGAGCTAATAGACTATTTATAAAATCTATCATAAATCTTTATGCAAAAAAAGCTATCTTTTTTAAGGTGTTCCACGATTTCCTCGTCAAAGCTCCACTAGAAATCTAAGATAAGTTTGTTCTTCTTAATCAACATCAGCAAGCAACCTCAATTTCTACAAATACCAGACAAGACATACCTTTCATCACAGTTGCCAAACCAAAAATGATGGATAGCAAGGATGCCATTTTGCTGTCATGGATCAAATATGATTCAGACAAGACATACCTTTAGTCATGGGGCTATTGATAGATAATTGGGATTGAATATATCATATAACTTTTCGGCCCGTCTTTTAAAAAGCTAAAATTTAATATTTTATAGAGTATGAATTTATATTTTATAGAGTTTTGACTTTTGATACATGTTTGGAATTGAGACGTTTTCAAACTAGACATAAATGCACCGTAGAGATCAAGAACGAAAAACACAGGCGAGGAATCAGTGGTTTGGTTGTTCAACTCTGCGACACTCTGCTCCAAAAGGCGGTTGTGGAGCGTCGCAACATTGTTAAACCTATCGCTGCATAAACCATTTGAGACTAAGGAATCACCTTCACGCTAAGAGGCAATCTATCATTGCCAACCTTCTTACCCGGCCCAAGGGACATAACTTCACCTGACTGCGGCTTTGATTTTGATGATGAAGGAAGCAAAATCCCACTTACAGTCTTCTCTTTCACGATCTTAGTCTTTATCAATACCCTGTCACCCAATGGTTTAACTGAAGTGTACCGTGACCACAAGAAAACCGAGAAACAAAGAAAAATGAGACAAATCACACAAGGTGAGTTAGTAAACCAAATCGGAATACATTCATTTTGGGGTAAATTGAACTCAACTCTACTTAATCGGATTTAAATTCAACCATATATTGTATTAATCATTATCACAAACTATCTCTGTCAAAGGAAAAAGGACCGGCCTTTGACAGTTTTGGGTGCACAACTGAAGGAAGTATGCAACTTTAGATACTCTCTATGAATCCACAAACATTCAACTGAGACCCTCCTCCCTAACCCACCTTTCCTAGCATCAAAATGTGAGCTGAAATCAATGAATCCCCAAAAGCATTGATCAATTCCTTATTTTGTTCCAATGCCATTGTTTTGTCCCGAACAAACCCTAACCTGGGTCTGAATTAGCCAAACATAATGAAACCAATTCCCAATCCCATACCGAAATGCAAATTGGAATCAAACACCACACTAATTCCTAGGAGACAAAAAAGAGGGATTGAATTACCTTGACAGCAGCCACGGTGGTGGCATTAACAACAACAGCGCCCCTAAAAGATTTCGAGGACGAGTTGAGAGAGACACTGAAACAAGTTCCTCGCCATCGACAGGCTCCAGCGAGGAGTAGACAGCGAGTTGATAGTCGTTGCCCTAACACCGGATTTAGGGATTCTGCATCTCCGATCTTGTATCTCCAAATTTGACTCCACCAATCCACTCTGCCACTCTCACAAGCCCAAATCCGATGTCAATTTGCGGAGATCTGACCGCCAGAATCTACCCCTAACCCCACGCGGCTTCCGGAACCACCGTCGATGCCGCTCGGTTTCTCCTCCTTCACTTCCAACACAGGCTCCATCAGATACCTCCCCCTCCCTCAACCCGCTACAACCGATCGCCAACAGTGCCAAAAAACCGGATAATTTATTTGCTTGGGGTAGAGAGGTTATTTTGGCCCATTTTTTTAACCTTGTGGTCTAGTTGTGCAAATAGGCTCATTTTTTTGTCTAGTTACTACCCTTTCCTCTATTATTTTTCATCTAAATCAGCCCTAGGTTATATATTGAAGGCTGATCTCCTTGTAAACGGTAGACGTACATTTTTATGAGAATTCAGTCTTTGTGTGAAACACAGGCGTGAGAAAGTCAATCGATTCGTAGCGTTGCTCATCGATTGCAAATTGGTTCTTGATCTAACTTGGTTTGCTTTGAGTTCATCAACCTCGCGAGAGCTTGGTGATCATGATAATCACAAGTCCCCTCCTTGTGCCTCCAAGTTGTCCGCTTGGTTGTGTAAGGTTGTAGAGGCGGGCTTTATAATCGTTGGTATTTGGTTCCTACCCTCTTAGGAGGCCCGGGGTCTTTTCCTCGTTCTATTTTAGTTCGATTCAGTCCTTATCGGTCGAGTCTTGTTTTCAATTTCGAGTCTTTATTCTTGTTCATCGAGTCTTTGCTTCCGTTCTTGTTATTTCTAGTTTGATTGTCGAAGATCGGGCCATCCTATGGCTAACCCCGTATCAAATTGGTATCAGGGCTTTGGTTTCTGACATCAAAGTTGTGTCTTTTGTTTCCCTAAACACAAAACCTACAAAAATAGAGTCTTTCTTTGTTCTTGGTTTTTACTTCTTTAATTCTTGAATTTGATTATTACTAATCCTTTGTTTGTGATTGATTGTGGTTGCTAGCCTAAACACACTACCCTAGCCGTGACCTACAGCAAACGTTGGAGCTAATTAATCGAGCTAATTAATCCTTTGGGCAGCCGCACTTATCAATTACTAATTGGCCATACTTACCTAGTCGACATCGGCAAGGCTTTCTCTTAGTACAGTGGCCGCACCTTGCAATCTCTCAAACCCTAATTTTGCTTTCTATCTTTACCTAATTGTTTTATTTATTTATTGCCTTATTTAAATTGTGATTTTTGATAGATTAAATCATCTTTTATCTATCATAGATTATACAAGAGGCTTTAGATAGATATACCTTCCATAGTTAGCTAAACATCACCTATATATATTTCATTAGGGCTACATAAATTTTATTTTTTTCACCATAGTTTAAATTTTTCAAGAGTCTTTTTATTTCATAGATAGTTTCTTGCATTAATAAAAAAAAAGAGTCTGAAAAAATTCAAAAAAAATAAAAATAATACATTCAAAGCTTTGACCTAGGAGGATAAAATTCAGTAGGGGCAAAAGTAGCTTAAAAAAAAAAAGGATTGTCGAGTCTAGTGCAAGAAGCTTCAATGACCAATTTTGGTGAAAATTTCATAGCCCTACTTGAAAAAGCCTTACACACATACCTCCCAAAACACAAATTTTTTTTAAGCCCTAACTTACAACTACAACGTCTTTGCTAAGGGTTTGAATCAAAAAGAGGTAAAAATCCAAGTTTTTCTTTCTTTTCCTTCATTTTCTTTTCCTATTTTTGTGTGTCGAGTCCTGCAGTGACCATACCGACCCCATACCACCCCATAACGACCCCTACAGCCTCGTTACGGGTTCTGTCGAGTCTGATTTGGTCGATTTCGACCTTGTGTCCAGCTTTTGTCGAGTGGTTCTTGCCTTGTCGAGTACCTTATTTGGCGTTTCTTTGTCCTTTCTCTTGATTACTCTCTTTTGATTGTTAAGTCCTTGCTTGAGTGTTGATTTGCCCAAAGCGGATTGCCCCAACAAGCTTGTCATACCAATTAGAGAGAAGAGTGTGAGCGAAACACTTGTCAGATTGTTTATATTTTTACTAACTATCACATCATTCTTTGTTTCTCTTTATTTGACATGTCTCACCAGGACAACAACATGATTAATAGAGCTGAGATGATCAAATAGTTGGAATCCATGAATGAGACATTGGTACGGATAAATGAAAGATTGACGGCAGTAGAGGCACGACATTCGTCTGGGGCATCTACTAGCCCTAAAGGGAGTAATCCTAACTCTTCTCCTCTTAAACCTTTGTACATTCCTTGCTTTATATGCCAATGTACAGGACATGTTATGAAGGATTGCCCGAATAAGAAGACTTTCATGATTAATCCCCTAGGCAAAAATGGATCTGCAAATTCTAGTGGTGAAATTGATGAGCATGTTAATAATGATCAAGATCTTAGTTTACTTGCCTCTAAAGATGATTGTATTGAATATGAGCATGATGATTCTTTGATTGTTCATAAAGTTTTAAGTGTTCAACCTATGCCTTGTGATGATAATCAAAGCGAAGATTTGTGTCATACTAAATGCTTAGAAAACGACAATGTTTCTAATATGATCATTGATGGTGAAGATTGTTCTAATATTGCTAGCCTTGATTTAATTGGAATTCCAGCCTTGAAAAAGGATGAAAACTTGCTAGTCATTGATGGAAACATAGAGATAAATGAACAACCTATAGTGCATATTGAGTTAGAACATCATGAAGATGATATGAAATATGAATTATGCACTAATCAAGTTTCTATTCTTGGTTTTGTAGTGAGCTCTGATGGTCTACAAGTTGACGTAGCCAAGATAAAGGTATTCGATCCAGGAGCTCGTGTGGATGCATTTGCGGAATCTTATGCGACCTTGGATTCGAGGTCGAATCCTTTTCAAGAAAGGGGGAATGATGCGGGACCATCCAAGACACCTTCGGACACACCTATACTTTGGGATGGACCTATGATTCGAGCTCACGAGAATGATGTCATCCTCAAGAGGAAGAAGAAGGCTCCACCATGGGAGAAGGTGCAAAGGTGGAAGCTTGACGTTTTTTAGATTCGTTCAGCATTTGACAGCTCGTCGACGTCTCAGTAAATTGAGTCGTACGGACTCAATATTAATCGGATTGAGGCGTGCCATACCTTGTCGGAACGAGGACGAAGAGATCTACAATCTACAACTTTTCTGTTGAAGGTTTTTCCAGATTCGACATGGAGCTTGGCCGAAAATCACCATCTTTGCAAGCTGCCACTGTTTTGACGGGAATTTGTTAAGTGTTGAAACTTTCTTTGTTGCTATTTTTAGAGACCTTATTTACTTAAGTTATTTTAGGTAATTTAGGGGTTATTTTTAATTATTCTTTTAATTATTATTTTCCATCTAAATCAGCCCTAGGTTATATATTGACGGCTGATCTCCTTGTAAACGTTAGACGTACAATTTTTTATGAGAATTCAGTCTTTGTGTGAAACACAGGCGTGAGAAAGTCAATCGATTCGTAGCGTTGCTCATCGATTGCAAATTGGTTCTTGATCTAACTTGGTTTGCTTTGAGTTCATCAACCTCGTGAGAGCTTGGTGATCCTGGTAATTACAAGTCCCCTCCTTGTGCCTCCAAGTTGTCCGCTTGGTTGTGTAAGGTTGTAGAGGCGGGCTTTATAGTCGTTGGTATTTGGTTCCTACCCTCTAAGGAGGCCTGGGGTCTTTTCCTCGTTCTATTTTAGTTCGATTCAGTCCTTATCGGTCGAGTCTTGTTTTCAATTTCGAGTGTTTATTCTTGTTCATCGAGTCTTTGCTTCCGTTCTTGTTATTTCTAGTTTGATTGTCGAAGATCGGGCCATCCTACGGCTAACCCCGTATCACCGGGCCTAGCCCAAGCTCGGCCCGCTAAAATGGACCAAAATGTTCTCATAGGCCCGGCCCAAGCCCGCCCATGCTCAGGTCTACCGGCTACGAGTACGCCCCCAAAGACACAATTTTTAATTTTTTTTATTTTTATGAAGGCCCTACACCTCTAAAAAATGCATAAATTTATGGTGGAAATAATAGTTGTTGTTCAGAGCGGATATACTGTGTCAAACCTCTCCCTGTCCCTCATCACAAAATTCCCCCTTTACTATTTTTTTTTAAAAAATTTAATCATTTTACTTTTTCTTATTACTCATTCCGTTCAGTAAAACACGTCGTTTACTATTCACGCACGCTTCTCTAAAATGATAAAAACTATATAAAATATTCATTTTTATATAAATTTTTTTAACAAGTTTGTACTTATTAATAATAATAACTACAAAATTGTTAAAAAAAAATTAGATATTTTAATAGTTTTTTATCTCTTAAAAAAACGTGCATAAATAATAAAGTGATCTATTTTACCGAACGGAGGGAGTATTATTTTGAGGAGGGGGAGACAAAGACACCGGGCCCTGTCTCGAAGGAACAGGTGGACAGTTGATCCAGGCCGGTTGTGGTGGGGGTGGGTGCAAATAGTATCACACCACCACGAAGGAACGAGGGACTTGAGTAGTCATTTTCCAAGTTTCTAATGGATCACAGAGACCGACTTTATTCAATCACCTCTTTTCGAGATTGAACGAGGCCATCAAATTTGGCACCAAATTGTTCTCGCACATGTTACCCACGTGGTCCTCTCCCACAGTATCATCAACTCCCGTCTGTAGCTCTCATCGAAAGCCTTTGTCCCGTCTTTCATGCGAGGACCTTACAATTAATAAGATATTTTCTTCCTCTTTCTTTATGGGGTCGAACAGCAACTTGTTTAGGAATCAGATTCACTCATTCCAAAACTGTACTTGGTTGAGTTTGTTACCAGAAAATTAGTAGACTGAAAGAGAGAGCGTGGTTTCTAAGCTATGGCGGATTCACACCCACTTCCCAGTCAGAGGTAAGCTTCACAGACCCTAAGAACCCACCCAGCTGAGCTTCCTTTCTTGTTTTTGGAGTTCAATTTGACATCTTTATCGATCTGGTCTGCCGGGATCATGTTCATCAGGTTTTGAAGTGATGCTTCGTACATTGTATTGAAAGGTTTAATCTTTTTTAGTTTTGGGGTTGTTTGGGCATGGTTCTGTATTTGGGGTTTGTAATTGGGGATACTAGTTTCTTCTATTTCCTTTGAATTGGAAGTCTTAGTGGCGAATTCACTGAATTTGGGACTTAGGGTTTATAGTGTGGTTTTTCAGTTGAAAGAGTAGAAAGAAAATTATATGATAGAAATATGCTAATTGCAGGAAGGGCATTGCTTAATTGTTTTCCATTTTGGTTGTTGGAAATTGCAGATTCATTGGTTTGACGAAGATGGTTTGTTAGTTTTAATCCCTCAAATTTAAACAAATGCCTAATTTCTTCAAGTGGAAGGAATAACAGATAATCATGGTAGGGCTTGATACTAATTTCTTCAGCTGATTTCGGGAATGGATTTTCGGAAAATATCAAGCTTAGCTGATCATCACCATTTGAGATACTATTACTCTATTAGGGGTGATTTGCAGACCAAATTCTTCAAGTGAAGGGAATAAAAGATAATCATGGTAGAAATGTGAAAATTGCTGGAAGATCAGTCCAAAAGCAATGATCTTTCCAAACTTTTGATCGAAAACTAGATTCATTCAGAGTTTCAGACTAGTACTTTTACTCAGTATCTTAGCAATATGTTGAGTAGAATTGACCAGTTTTAGGTTCATAAAGCTGCAGCTTGTGTTTCATCCTAAGAAATGTACAAGTAGCAAAATCTTCGTCATGACTAGTGGCTATAGCACTTTGCACTTCATTATTTCATCATAGTATTATAACATTTATAACTGTTTTTTCCTTATTTGTTAAAAACCTTTTCTGTGTGTTTTTGTAATACCGTGAACCTTTCTAGGTTGATAGGGAAAGTGGCTTTAGTAACAGGGGGAGCCACGGGAATCGGTGAGAGCATCGTTCGACTCTTCTACAGGCACGGTGCACGTGTCTGTATAGCCGATGTGAAAGATGAAGCTGGGGAGCGTGTCTGTGATTCCCTTGGTGGTTACCCGAATGTTTGCTTCATCCGTTGTGATGTCACGGTGGAGGATGATGTTCGCCACGCAGTTGACTTCACTGTTGAGAGGTTCAGCACACTCGACATTATGGTCAACAATGCTGGCATTTCAGGAACACCTTGCAACGACATTCGTCAAGTGGAATTGTCCGAATTTGAGAAGGTATTCAATGTGAATGTTAAGGGAATCTTCTTGGGGATGAAGCACGCTGCCCGCATCATGATCCCGTTGAAGAAAGGGGCGATTGTTTCACTTTGTAGCGTGGCGAGTGCCCTTGGAGGGTTGGGGCCCCACGCGTACACAGGGTCCAAGCACGCTGTCGTAGGGCTTACGAAGAGTGTCGCAGCAGAGCTAGGCCAGCACGGAATAAGGGTCAACTGTGTATCCCCTTATGCGGTCTTGACAGACTTGGCGTTAGCCCACTTGCCCGAGGATGAGAGGACGGATGATGCAAAAGAAGGCTTCCGTTTGTTTTCAGCCAAGAATGCGAACTTGCACGGGGTGGAGCTGATGCCGGATGATGTTGCAGACTCGGTGCTGTTCTTGGCTTCCGACGAGGCCAGGTACGTTAGCGGAACTAATCTCATGGTTGATGGTGGCTTCACTTCGACGAATCACGCATTCAAAGTGTTCAAATCATCTGATCTGTAAAGGTTGCTGTTAGTCTTGACCATAGGAACATTGTTCTGCAGTTGCTGCTAAGCACATTACTTTGTGATTTTATTTCAGCTTCATGTTGACTCTTCCCTTTAGACTACAACTATGTATTGTGGTTCTTTGCCCTATCTTTCTGGTTTGATGCTTCGGGTCGTTCGAGTATTATACTTGGATAATTTAACTGATAGCTACAAGCATTGCTCTAAAAAACCCTTTAAGATCTGCATAGACCTTCGTAAGCCCTTGACCTCGTCTCGCTGTCAAGGCCATCAAGATCACCAAGAAAGGGATCTCGTCCACTACTATGTGTTCCTCTTCAACCATACATAGATTTTTTTAATTGATTAAAAATGAATCAACCAAGCCATGTTTCTTACGTGCAACCAAACCTAACCTATCAAACACAAATACTATGTGGTTACACTAAGTTTTTTTTTTTTTTTGTCTTCCTAATAAGGTTGTGGGTAATTATTACATTCCTACTTAATTGCTATAAATAGCACCTTCAATTCTGTTGAGTTAATTCACATCTTACATCATTTTTCCTCTTTATCCCTTTCCAAGATCTCAACCTTGTCTTCTCTCTTGCAAATGTCTCCAACGATCTTGTTTCGGTTCTTCGGAATCACCCATCTCGCGTTCTTCTTGGTTTCGACAGCATTCGCTTCATCTCGACACAATGGCTCGGTCGAGTTCCACGAGTTCAGGATGATCAACAGGAGGAGTTTGAAAGAGTGCCTTATCATGACCAGCCCCTCTCTACAGATTCGCTCGAGCGTGGCTTCTGGATTGGTTTCGGATGAGGAGAACATCACGGTCACAGTCTCTGGAATCTCCGATCCCTTCGAGAATCACTGGGTTGCATTGATCTCTCCGTCTCATTCAAAGTAAGACGCCCTAACGATCAATAGTTCATGTGTACTTTAGGGCAATTAGCTCATTTCATACCCAAAATGTTTTTTCTTTTTTACCAATTTATTTGATGTGTTTTACAGTATAGATAACTGCCCTTTGAATGCAGTCCGTTATAAGGAAACCGGTGACTTGAGCCACCTTCCCCTCCTTTGCCATTACCCTGTTAAGGTAAGTAAGAATGTAGCCATTTTTGTGATCGACGACATTGCATATTAAAGGTAGGGCTGTTATTCGAGCCGAACGAGCTGAGTATTGTCTGCTCATATTCAATTCATTTAGTATATGAACGAGTTCAAGCCGAGCCTAAATTTTGAATCGAGCTTAACCGACAGTTCTACTTGCTCATCATACAGTAACTTAAGGGAAATTTTAGAAATTCCATAAAATTCGAGCTATTTGAGTTTAATTCGAATGAGCCGAGTTTTGGACCGAGCTTAAAAATGTGCGCATACTTAGCTCGTTTAGAAAATGAACGAGCTCAAGTCGAGTTTTTATCGAGCGCTAATTACGAGTCGAATTCGAGTTACTCGTGTTCACATCACACCCCTAATTAAAGGCGTCTTTGTCGTGTCAAGCGGTACTAGTAGTGTTCTAAACCACTTCATTTGATAGCAATGTCAAAACGCTACTTCAATTGTTAGTTGAAACGCTAAACGTTACCATGCCAAACACTGCTTTAAACGCTTTCTCTATGTGTTTGATCATGCTTCTTAGATGCATCAACCGACCGTCTACCTAACTTCATATGTTTGAATGTGTAGGTAGTGAATTTGGATAGTGATCCGGACTACTTGAGTTGCAAGATGAAGTGTAAGAAAAGCGAATGTGCGGATAAGACATGTTCTTCATCCGTAACGTTTCATGTGATCAACATAAGGACTGACATTGAGTTCATCCTATTCGCGGGTGAATTTGAGAGTCCTTGCATCCTCAAAAGGATGAAGCCACTGCGGTTTTCCAACCCGATGAAGCCTCTCTATGGACATCTATCGAGCATAGATTCAACTGCTACCTCGGTATCTAGACTTACTTCAACTACTTGAATTACATTGATCTCTTAAGATGGCTTCATCTTTGAAGATGTGTACTAAATGCAGATGAGATTAACATGGGTTAGTGGGAGCAAAGATCCTCAACAAGTTCAATATGGACATGGCGAAACTCAGGCATCGGAGGTTCTTACATTCACTCAAAACGACGTTTGTGGTAGCTACTTACATCTTGCTTAAATCAATCCTTAAGATCACCATATGATAAAGAGATGCACATTCCAAATGAGCGCGTTTTGATGGCCTATTAGGTGCTTTAAGCGCTGCAAAGGACTTCGGATGGCATGATCCAGGATACATTCACACAGCAGTCATGACAGGCCTTAGGCCTTCAACAACCTTCTCTTACAGATATGGAAGGTAGTGCGGTTTTCACATCTCTAACGTTTACTTGTGTCGTTCCTGATGAGCTAAATTCCCCATCTTTCGCGCCCCAATGACGCAGTGATTCAGCTGGATGGAGTGAGCAAATCCGAGCTCGAACCCCACCAGCTGGAGGGTCAGATGAAGTGAAGATCATAGCATTTGGTGACATGGGAAAAGCGCCTTTTGATAACTCGGTTGAACACTACATTCAGGTGTATATATAGCCTCAATCTAAGTAACTTCAGCAATGATTAGTTTCATCTGATGGCTTATTTTGTGCTGTGACATAGCCAGGATCAATCTCAGTAACATCAGCTATGGCCAATGAAGTCGCAACGGGTAATGTAGATGCCATCTTTCACATAGGAGATCTTAGCTATGCAACCGGCTTCCTAGTCGAATGGGACTACTTCCTCCACTTGATCAAACCGGTGGCACAACACGTCTCCTACATGACCGCGATTGGCAACCATGAACGGTTAACTCCGATCCTTCGCCTCAAAGGCAAGAAATCAAGTACATTGCTTGTCTATACATCTAAAATCGAACCTTCGGTTTCCTTGCAGCGACTTCATAAACTCAGGATCAGTGTATCCGACACCTGACTCGGGAGGCGAGTGTGGAGTTCCTTATGAGACTTACTTCCAAATGCCGACCACAGCCAAGGACAAGCCTTGGTACTCTATTGAGATGGGAAGTGTTCACTTCACTGTGATTTCGACAGAGCATGATTGGAAGCCTCATTCCGAGCAGGTGATTCGATAAGATCTTACGATTTCGATACCCACTAACATCTCAAGGAATATATTTCAACTGCATTACTCAAGATCAAGCATTTGGAAACTATAAATCTCTCTAAAGTTCTTTGTTTATCCCTTCCGAATAGTACGAGTGGATGAAGTACGACATGGCCTCAGTTAATCGGTCTAGAACGCCTTGGCTCGTCTTTGCAGGGTAAGTTGAATACTCGAATGTAGTTAACCGAAAGCCATTGCAGAACTAGTCAAGTATGATTCGTGAAATGTCGGTTATTTCAGGCACAGGCCGATGTACTCAACGAGCGAGTCAGCTCTTCTTAGTGTCGATGCACTATTCGTAGGAGCTGTGGAGCCATTGCTCCTAAAACACGAGGTCTACCGCCTTCCGAATCCTCTTGTTTTGTTTCCATTTATGGGCATTGATTTTCTTCTTCTTGAGACTAATCGAATGAGGTTGAAACATTGAGATTGAAGGTTGATCTCGCTCTATTCGGCCATGTTCACAACTACGAGAGGACGTGTGCAATGTACCGCGGACACTGCAAGGCCACGCCGGTGAAGAACGAAGACGGGATTGACACTTTTGAGAGCCTCAAGTACACTGCTCCGGTTCAAGCTGTGATCGGAATGGCTGGTTTCAGCCTGGATAAATTTATCCCCATTGTGAGTTTTTACTCTTAAAAATGTTAGATTTTAGTAACTTAATCATCATTAGAAGGTAATGAAATGATTGTTTTCACACATTGTGAAGGGCCAAAGTTGGAGCTTAGTAAAGATATCAAAGTTTGGGTATGCAAGAATCCATGCTACCAAGACAGAGTTGAAGTTTGAGGTTAGTATTTACACACGACTTATAAAACTTGAAGCAAGGGAAATTTCGCGTGGTAGTCCTATGGGTAGAGCTGGCAAAATCTGACCTGAGCCAAGAACCCGACCCGACTCACTCGAATCTAGACCCGACCGAAACCTGAAAATCTAGTATCATGCATAGCCCAAACCCGAACCCAACCCATTTTGACCCGATACCCGAATGAACCCAAACTCAACCTGACCCATACCCGACTCATCCTTGACCCGACCCGAACAAGATCCGACTCATCCTTATAATTATTTTAATTGTCTCATTTTTAAACATTCAAAATTTGGGAATTACATATAATGAGACCAAACATAATTATTTAAATGATGTTTAATAGTCAATAATTAAGATAAATAAAAAATGAGCATCATTTTATAATAAAACTAAATGTGACCCAACCCGAAATCCATTTGGCTCGAACTTACCTGACCCGATCCGAATCTAACTGAACATACAATATACCCAACATATGACCCAACCCGACATATGACCGAACCCGAATGGGTATACTCAAACCCAACTTGAACAACTCGATTGCCACCTCTACCTATGGGTCTTTCTTACGAAACTTCGACCACTCGGTTAACTAGAGTTGTTTTATGAGTCAAGTAGCTCAAACTCAACTCTGGTTCGGCTCGAAAAAGATTAAGCTCAGGCTCGTTTGTTCACAAAACTAACCGAGTATGAGCTCATCTTAAAGCTCAAATTGTTTCTAAAAGAGCTAAATATAAGCCATCCATACTCAGCTTGTTCAAGTCGAATAACAACCCTGTTTTTATCAATCTGGCTATTTCGACTTCCCTCTAATTTCATCTCTGAACTTCGTTTTTTGTTGCAGTTTGTGAACTCGAATACCAGACTAGTAGAAGACAGCTTCCGGATCGTAAAGAAGCAGACTGAACTCTACCATGCTATCTAGAATCTCAATGGTTTATGCTAAATTGATCCTGATTGATCATCACAAGAAACACACTTCAACACCATATGATCGCTATTCGGAGCTGTTGGTTTCAGTTGCTGGCTACTGCACACCTCCAGCAAGTCAGTCATGAACCAACAGCTATCCGAATCCGAATGATATGCACAACAAGCAACTTATGCATTTGACACTAACATATTACATATAATACCTGATGTAAGTTTTATAGTGTCTGATAAGAAATCCTAAAAACACAACGTTGTTGATGATGAAGCTGATTGGTCATCTGTTCACCCTGTTGCACATAAGATGTGTAGAATGTGGTAAACAATCTAAATTTCTTCAAGAAAACGCGAATAATTTTGGGAACTGGTAAATCGCAAAAAGGCATCGCATTTATAGTCAGATGGAAGAGAAGATTATCAAGAGAATCTGCAAAAACCAGTGATACTGATGAAAATAGTTCATCAAGATGTTTCTTCTGGAATATTGGTGCAAGACGTAGGGGTGGAATGCACGAATGCAGTGCTCAACTCCCCCAAACTAATCGGAAGATGTTTCTGCTTGCAGGTCCATTTACTGCGTCGTTCGTTTGCTTCTTCAGCATCTCCTCCTGAGCTTGCTGATCCCCGTCCTTCTCTCCAAAGGGGAAAATAATGAGTACTAATGTAGTAATGTGTAAGCAAAGAACGCTCACAAGAAAAGGGAGTGGAGGCAAAGAATGCTCACAAGAAGAGAATATGCACGAGCAAGGTACCAAATTGTCGGGTACAAATCCACAACAGCAATTGCAGTTTCCTCGGACACCTGAGGAACCTGCATTGTAACACAGGACTAGTTGACTACAAAAATAGTGACGATATTGTAATTTTCGGGACATAGAACAGAACAGGAACTGGGGATTCACATCTAGTAACGTATTCAAAAGCAAGGGTTCATGAATCAAGATCATATGGCATTCCAATTTTCAAGTCATGAAATTTACCAGATCTAATTTTGTCACTGTCATACTAGCAAACAGTTACCTGCATCAGTTGGGTAGCAAACGCATCACTCACTGTCATCTTATCAAGGCTTTCACATCTCCGGATAAATTCCTTATACGCAGGACATTCTTCTTGGCTTTCACGTCTATCTTCAGATGAAAGTAACTGGTAACGATTTGCAATTTTCTTCGTCATATAACCATATCGGCGAAGGGTCTCACCCAGACCACTTGTTCTCTGCACATCGAACTCCTCAAGGATCTCAGTGGTGAAACAACTGGAACAATCATACAGAGATCATATTCATGTCAGTAAAGCATTGTAGGCAATTGAGGTAAAACTAATACGAGTAGATAATAGATTACAGAACATAAACACTCAAAAGAAGAAGTAAATAAGATAGGAAGAACAGTACAAACTAAAGTAAGATGCATGATCAAACTGCAGGTACTCCAGCTTTGTGATGATATGTTATACATATATTACTACAAGTTTTATGTGCAAATGGGCTGAAATGACCTAAAACAAAAAACTCATCCTCAAAAGGAAGCTCCAATAATGTCACCACTTTTAGTGGAGAAAAGTAGATATTGATATTCTTCAGTAATAACACGTATAGCGTACACATGAAAAGATATTGATATTGACATTCAAGTGGAAGAAAGGAAGATACGCTGTTTTAATGCTATCAGCAGCTTCCAAGCAATTAGGGTCACCTTCCACCACATATATGAGCTTCTTCAATCCACATCTCTGCAACACGTAAAGAAATGTTGCAAAGTGGTAAAAGTAAGGGAACGGGAAATAGAAAGTGAATGGAAGTTGAAGCAAAAGGGAAAGAGTTAAACAATGTTTCTTTGGGTCGGTATTAGTACCAAGAGTCTCAACTTCTGATCCCTGTATCTGTTATCCCTGATTGACTGACGCAAATCATCCACTTTCTTTCTCTCAACAATGAAATCAAGGACATATTCAGTCGAAAGCTGTCTATGGCGAGCTATCCATATTGCATCCCCAACAGGTAAACATTTTACCTGCCAAGAAAACATTATACATTTTCATTTACCGAACCTATGCAGGCGATAAATCATCAATCACCCCCAAAAATTGCATGATTCCAACATGATATACCAAAGAACCAAAATCACAAACTGAAGAATTTATTCAAGGATGACTTTGGAAAGTAGAGACCAAAATAGCTAGAATGAAAAATATTTTTGAAGAAAATTTAGATGCATGATAAATACTCCGTATTAAATATTATTGATCGGAGGTACTATTTCACACAAACTCTCTTAAAGCCTTGTCCTTCTAGACATCCTCTCATCTTTGCACCCAAAAAATAAAAATAAATGAGTGCAGTTTATATTCCTATAGAGGAATGATAAATTTTAAAGTTCCACTATTTAGGCAAGGGTAAAGTGGATAAGGGCCTCCATGAGGGTGAGACATAAGCAATTTTTTTCTACATTGCCTCACTGGGATGAAGTTGTGTAAAAGAGAACTTATTATGAAAGGATTACAAGACAAAAGCTTTATGGCACTAGGTTACTGATTTGGCAATGCTGAGGGCTGATTCAGGCAATGCTTTCAGAAGTATTAGTATTTCTCATAAGCAAATTATTGAACTGGACAGATTCATACACATTTTTTTATGAAACAAGAAACTGAAGTTTGCTATTATTGCTATCACTTGCTGTATTAATATGACAGATGCATACAATTATCATCCCTCTGGAGGATATCATCCTATATTGCCTGGCATCGTTCATTTTATTTCTAATAAATTAATTTCATCTTACAGTGAACAATAGCAATAAAAGAATACTTCAGTTCTTGTTTCATAAAAAACAAGGTATCTGTTAGAACTGTGCTCATTTTCTCAATGTGGCATGAAGTTCCATGTTCCCTCTCATCAAAACTATCATCATTAGGACCTCCAGCAATGTTGTTTAAGAAGGCATTTGAACATATGCTACCAGGGCTACCAACTTTTATCACATGAGCACTCCACGAACTTTCATCCCCGTAAAAACCCACAAATTTACATCCCTGTGAGAACTCAAATCAAGCTCCAACAATCCAACCAGTAAAGGCAAGAATGTTAAGAGATGACATACCTGCTACTAATTCGTTTTTAAGATACAATATTCTTATCAGGCTCAAGTGCCGGTAAATATGAATCCCCTGATCTAAGATAAAAATGCTCACAACTTGAGTTCCAATCTAGGATTCCCAGTACACTTGGATCCAGTTACAACAGTGATTTTAGCGAACCATAGGAATGAAACTAGGCTAAAATAATCAGCAGTTAGTGCTGTGATGATATTACCTCTATTTTCATATTGAACTGACTACGAATGTTATCTATCAACTTTCCAGACTTTGACCTGAAAACAAAGGACAAAATCTAGCTTATCACAAGCAATTGTGGTTAAAAATGTTAGCAGGTGTAAGATGCCAAAAAAAAGATACGCAGTGAGCTCACAGCTGAAAAGGAACATGAGGATCAAAGATGCATTCTAAATTAAACTTTGGAAAAGCGTAACCTAGCTTATAAAAAATGGAATTACAAATTAAACAAAAGATGTGTTCTGCAGTCCTTAGGTGCTCATAATTGACTTGAGTTTTAGGTCTACGATTTTCTTATTTCAATGTCAAATAAGAACTAGACAATCTGACTCTACATTCTACTCTCATGAGCTAAGGACAATTAGATTCATTTAACATGTGATAGGAATAGTTCCAAACGAAACAAAGGAAAAATGATAAACAGTTAGTTACACAAAACTACTGAATGAGTCTATAATAGAGTGGCTAATGAACAGAAGTGCAAACAGTTAGTTACACAACTTGAAAGTGGCCCTCTCTGACCATCTGGAGATAAAAATGAAAGCTGAAAATTCAACTTGAATTAAAAGGATGAACCAGATATAGCATTTGAAAGCAGACATAGTTTATTAACATCTTTTGATATTAGTTTACGGCTTAAATATAAGACCAACAGACACTAACCCGCGAGCAAAGTGTTCCCGGTTGTCCAATATCAATATAACTTCATATGTTTCCTCAAACTTCTCCCAAGAGTTGAGGGGTGGCATTCTCATGGAATTGCCTTTAACTTTGGAACTGCAGGAGAAGGATCTTTGCATCTGATTTTCCTAACATGTTCACAACAATAAAGAAAAAAGGATTTAAGGAACCAACACCAGCAAATTTCAGGATAATCTCAGAGCATTAGATCTAACTTCAAAATCACATTAGAATTCATTTTCAACCTGATGATTCTAGCAAAGTACAGTTTTGAAAAAAAAAAAATATATGAATTTGAGAAAAGCACAACATCAGCAAGGAACACACTACCAAAATCAAAATTTATTATCTCACCCTGTTTAGGGAATAAGAACATAATATGTTAATAGACAGAAAAGCTTCAAAATAAGAAACAAGATACATTTAGATTTGTTGGTCCATACAGCACTTTTGGTAGGTTGCTTGTAGAACTTGGGTGATTATCTTCTATTTGATTGGCTTGGGGATTGTTCTCTTGGTTGCCTCATATTGCTTACTGGCTTGCAAGAGCCATTATTAGCAAGAACTCTTTAGCAGCATGGGTCAAGTGAAAGATACTCTATGCTACAAAGTTTACACATAGTACCACTACTAATACTATGTCCAAGTGCCTAGTAGTCTATTGTAGTTTAACCCTTGGAATTGGTAAATAAAGAGCGGCCATTCCGGGGTTCGAACCGGAGACCTATGGGTACTACCCACAAGTCCTTTCCGGTGAGCCATTCCGAAATGATTATTGTAGTTTAACCCATTTAGACAAGTTATACACATGCAATAATTTCCAAGAGAAAAGAGGAACACAACAAATCCCACAATGTTACTCCCCAGAGCTTTTTGTAGGACGAATAAGTATTCAACCACTTTGCTATGTGAGATGTCCTAATATTGCAAAACAACGATATTAGAGTATAGCATCACTTGAAACAGAGTATAGCAGCCTTATACAGTTAAATCTGCACTTACAGAGGTAGAACAAGGTCTTAATGAAGCATAATCCTTTAGGAATTCACCACCACTAGTTTGATTTACTTGACCTGCAAGAATAAATAAATAAAAGAGAAGTATATATAATGGGAAAAAAAACAAATGTGAAAATATTCCCCGACAATAATTTACATCTAAGCAAAGTAGCATCAGCACGGATATTTTTTGTGGATGTCTCAGCACTATTTCTTGTTGAGGTTGCACGAGATTCAGTTTGAGAACCATAAACTTGCTTTTCTTTCAAGCAGCATAAAACTGCAGGCCATAGAGACGATGCTTCCTGGTTTGGTGATGCTTTTGATACTTCTGCAAAAGCATGGAAGATTTCTTCTTTTGCATACCCCATTGCAGTAAACTACATAAAGTACAGCAAGTTAGAGAAATGTCAACATTAAAAAAATAAATTAAACTTAACAGTTTGAGAAATGTCAACATTAAAAAGAGACCACCTGTAAAATATAATAAAGGAAACAATTTTTAAAATTGAAGTGTCACTGATAGCAGAATGTTGAACGTATCCGAACAGCAGAGTTCCATCATTTCCAAAAGTAAACAACTTGAGTTTCTAGCTAAAAGGCAACTCTCAATAGTACAATCTCAAAAAGTATCTGACAACATACCTTATCAAGATATTCAAGTGGAAAACTGCTCAAGCCAATACAGCCCTGTTTCCTTGTATCAAGAGTTGGTGATTCTATTTCCTCGAATGAATGAGCACTAGCCATCTCTGAATCTACTACAACTATTCTCTCTGAATCAGAAATTCTGTGTTGGACGTCTGACTTTGGGACAGAGTCAGTCAAATTAGATCTCGCCAAACAATCTTGAGCAGCTTGACGACCTTCTTCTGTCAGCATATATCTGACAGTACGCATGAACATTTCTTAATTGAGCAGGGACCAAGCTTGACTACAAGCTCCCAATCATAGCACAGACATAGGAAAGGTCATAGAAAAAGTGGGACATTCAATTTCTGGAAAAAGCTGCTCTGGGTTTTTCAAGTTTGCAACACAAAATTGTCACCTGAAAACATGCATATCTGGAAACAAATTTATATTTTGTTCGTTTTGGAAGTGTAGCTTTGATTCTTTTCCATCAGGTTAGGATTGTGCTTTCACTAAAAAAAATATAGATGCAAAAACTTCTTTATATCTACATCAGATATAGAGAAGGATAGCATACTTTGCAGGGCAACTTGATTTCACGACCAGGCCTTTGCTTACTAATGTTTTCATGCAACTCCATCCACTATACCACTCCCTGGGAGAACTGCCAAATTGCCCTGGTTTACCTTTTCCCTTTTCTGGCCTAAGCACAAAGAAAACCAGAAATTAAAATGAGCGTTACATGACTACAATTCTTCCATGCTTACATGAGTTATTCACAAGCTTAAATCAAAAGACGTCAAAGAAGAGTATATGATATGAAAAGCCAAACTATGAAAATAAAGCAATAAAAGAGTTTTTGCAAGAAAGTAGGAAAAAAGAAGTTGCTTGTTCAGGAGTATTATCTTACGCTATAGGAGCACGGGAAAGCCCACTTGCTTCAGCTGCATCAATGAGGTCCTGTTTCCGCATAAATTCACAATCTTCCATAGTCCCCCTGGTAAATGAAGGCTTTTCAATTCATTCTTCGAATTGATTGAATATGTGGTGGTAGAAATCATTTAATGATGGTGATCTAGTCCAACTGAATTCTTCAAATACTTCAAAATAAAGCAAGCACAAAAGTAACCTAGTAAGATGAGCTTCATAGAGAAATTAGACAGTACATACCTATACAAGGTAATTAGCAAAGCATATGCCACGGAATTCTTTTGGGGCATATAACGCCTAGATCCTTTGGATTTCTTACCCTTTTGTGCCAAATCAGTATCCACAGCAGCATCGTGATTATTATCAATGAAAAATCCTTGCATTAGTTTAAGGATCCATTTTCCCACTCCCCTGACAAAAAACAATCCAACATGTTTACAGAGAAAAAGCACGTACCACATTGAAAAAGCAAGCTAACTGTAGGTCAATCACAGTGCAACAAAACATGAAAACCCCTGATGCTTTTCCCTTCAAAAAGAAGGTAAAGGCAAGACCTGGAAGATAGGCAAAACTTAATGCATCCTCTCCTCCGGCATACTCTGTCATGCTTGCCCTATTACTCTCATTATTCTTGAAGAATATTTCTTTTTCCTCACCCAGTTAGAATACTACAATGATCCGTTTTACATGAATATTATGTGAAAAATGAAGATTACATGGCAATTTATCTTTAAAAGTTTTAGTGTACATTTAGTTTGAATTAAAACATAAAATGTCATATTTTATGTGTTAATTCAAACTAAAATGTAGACTAAAACTATCATAAATTGCCATGTAATCCACCAAAACCCTGCAGCCCGATTAATATCTCCAATTCCAAATTCTAAAATCTAAACCCTAACCACCTACATTCTCATACTCACCAGTAAATGAACCCTTCGTAACAAATAAATACAATTCATACTACTCACTGTCCTCCACAGTTCCACTTCAACCGTTGTTTTTTAACTAAAAAGGCTTCACCTTTATCACTTATCATTTCGACTCCAATGCAACACGATGACAAGGGGAATCAATGCAACCGCCTGAATTCTTCAAGATCATAATTTTAAGCAGCACATGTAAAGTTGACATTTTTGGGATTGTAGATACTTCCCACGACCATTAACATAGGCAATAAAGAACGGACATCATATGCAGAAAAAACAATCACCCAAACATCACATTACAGAACTAATTTAACATTCCGTCAATCCGAATCAAGAACTACAACAAAAAGCTCTGCCGAATAAGGGGTACTTACTTGACAGAGGAGAAGTCCTTGAGGGTTAGAATTGGGGTTTTAGAGCCACAGACGTTGAAGTACGCCTTTTCAATAGCCTTATTACTGTTCTCGGACAATGGTTTAGGGTTTTGCGACATGCTTTGCCACCTGCTCCAAATGTAATCCTCCAGTGATTCGTTCTCCGGGCATATAACCCGTCCGCGATTCTCCATTTTCCCGACGGAGAGACCAGATCGAAATTGAGCGAGGGAGTTCTAGGGTTTTAAGGCAGGCATTGGAAGTGACGACGGGGTATTGGGGACAGTGATGTGATGGTGGATGGGGAGTAGTCTGAACTCTCTCTGCTCCGATGAGAAACACACGCCTTACCTCTTCTCCGACTCCGTCCAACTCAGGTGTTTCTTTTTAGAGTGACGCTTTTGGGTCGGGCCAAAGTCCGGTTTAGTAACTGCCGTAGTCGACTATCAGTTCGTTTGGTTTTTTACTTTCCGTGAAGTTTAAAATCCATGAAGTAAGGGTCTATGTGTTTGGTATATTTTTTAAAATGAAAACTTCCAGGATTTTAAATTCCCAGAGTGAAATTTAACTTTCCATAAAGGGGTAGGAAAGAATTACCACCTCTATTATTTTTTCTCAAATTTCCTATAAAATTTATTTTTATAAATAAAATCTCCAATTTGCCCCTATAGATTTTGATTTTACAAAAAGCAGAAGGTTACAAGAGTAATTTTAAATAAATTACTATGAAAATTCCCTGTTTAACCAAACAAAACATATGAATTGGGTTTATGGGAAATTATTTTAAACCAAACATATTTTTACATTTCCCATGAAGTAGAATTCATGGGAATTACATATCCCGGGAATTTACTTCCTGGGAAGTCTACTTCACACGTTTAACCAAACGAGGCCTACATCTAAGCTACTTTAAGTGCAAGTCCAACCGCTTTGGTAAAAAATATCTAAAATAGATATTAAAATATCAAAATCTCTAAAAAAAAAATTCATTCCAACTCCAATAACTTCTCTATTTTATAGATTTTTACATTTATTACAAACTATAATAAATTAATGCATTTATTAAAGATATTTAATTCTACATTTTCAAAAACTTCATTTAAACTTAATTCTAACATTTAGCCTCACATTTGTTGGTGAATTATTATATGTTACCCATCCTCTTGCACGAGATACTAATTTATTATTATATTCTCACATGATATTTTTTAAAAAAAAGAAACTCTAGTGATAAATTTGATATTGATTTTTAAATGGTATTAATATGAAATTTAGATTGTTACTATAAAAGTTATCATAAAATTGGATAAAATATTATTCAAATTTAATCTTATTATTTTCAATTGGGTAATATATACTTACCTTCTGTTGAGATTGAGATAGAGGACTGGGCTTTCTCCCTCTTCTACCGAGAGGGTGCGGGAGTCAACTCAAATTCGAGCCTAAAATTAGATTGGTGATTGATCATATATAATTAATTAATTTAATTAATTAACCAATAAGGCTTACTTTATAATTTATAAAAATAAAATCATTCCAATATGAGTTATGAGTTCAAGTGAATATTTTTTAAAGTTAATTATAAAAGTTAACATAGAATTATGATGTTTTGTTTATCTATCTATATTGATTTAACATAATTAGTTTATATATTATATCAAATCATATCAATTTTTTATTATTAATTTTTAAAAATAATTATATTTTTATTACTAGTAAGTATGAAATTATATTTTCTTTCTATATTATGGGTGAAATTGTGGGGTAGTGTCATTAAATTGAATAAATTCTATATAGGGACAAGTGAACATTAAATTATAGAGAAAAACTTCTCTTCTTACAAATTTAGAGATTTTTTTCCTCTATCCATCAATTTCTCTATTTTAGATATGAGTTTGGAGAAGCTGTTGGGGAGAAAAAATGGTTTTTTCTCTCTAAAATCTCTCATTTTTTTCTATTTTAGCAAAGTTGTTGGGCTTGCTCTAAGCCTACATAGCACACACATCATCCAGATAAATAACTCGCATCGTCCATACTTGTCATTCCATCATAATCAACCAACTCACCAAATCATAACATTAGCCAACTCATCGAATCATAACAACTCATAAAATAACAATAACTTTCATAACTTAGTCAAATTCGCATGCTTATAAGATCATACTCGATCATAACAACTCATCATGTATAACCTTCCGCAACATACTATTCATACTCAAACTCAATGATATCATGCCATTAGCCATTCACAAATGCTATTAGTCACACATACATGTCGTTAGTCAGACAATCATATAATCATGCTAGTCAGTCACCGAACAAGTCTACTTCTCAGGTTAGCCTCGAAAACCGTTTCAAAATTCGAGTCGAATAATTAAGACTTTCGACCTTTGAAATACCCGTTAAGTTCGTTTTTCAAAACCCGAGTCAAGGTCGTCAAGTTAGTCATTTCAAATCCCAAAATGTCAAATCCGGTTTTCGAAAACGTTCGGCATAAATCCCCAAGTTATCGAGTTAATACCCAGCGAACACCTCACGAGACTTGGGGTGTTGCGGCTGCGAGTGGAGCAAGTCACCCCCGTGAGAGGGGCTTTCACTGCCGTGAAATTGGGGAGCCCCAAAGATCCTCCCCTAGGATCCCACTCGCCGCAGCGAGATAGAACTCCAAGGCCAAGTTCTAACTCGCGGTGGGGAGTCTGGGCTCCGATCTTCTAAATCGATCCCTTTCCGGCCTTGTTTGTACGTGATGGTTAGCCCTCCCCGCTTTTCCCGACTCTTATCCCAACCTACAAAAGCATGTTAGACACCCTCTTACACGTAAAAATCGAGGAAAAAGAGGATCTCTCACCCAACTTGTTCTTCTTCGTCGAAAAAGCTTGGGAGGTGATTTCTTGGCGCGTTTTCAGCAGGATCTCCATGCTAAGTGGGTTGGGAAAATGTTACGGATGTTAAAAAAGGAACATTTGATGGTTTGGAGGTGAAAGGAAGAAGAAACGAAGATCACATCTTAGGATCGAAAATGGAGGTGGTGGTGATGTTGGGGGCTACTGGGCGGACTCCGGGGCTGCTGGGCGGCTCGACTTTCTCTTCTTGGCTCCAGGGGAGGATGAGTGAGCTGCTGGAGGTTCTCTTGCAAGAGGAGGAGAAGAATGAAGAGGTGGGTGGTGCTTGGGGGCTTTCAGCAAAGGGGGGAAAGGAGGGAGGAGGAGGAGGGACGGTGGTGGTGGTGGTGGTGGTGGTAGAGGTGGTGGTGGTGCCGGATGCAAGAGGAGGGGAGAAGAGATGGAAGAAAGTTGTTCTTAGGATTTTGTGTTTTGTCTTTCTCCAAAGTTGGGATAAGGATTGTGTTTGAGGGTTTGGTGTTTGAATGGGGTGAGGGTGGGACAAATGCTTCAAATTTTATGAGATTATAGGGCTGATTTGATGGTGTGGAAGGATAAGATCAAGTTTGTCTCCTTCCAAAAGAGGAGTATGCAAGGAAGGGGGAAGAAAAAGAGAAGTGTGGGTGTCTCCCCCAGGATAACATCTTGATCAGTTTGAATTCAAATGCATCAAGCCAAGGGAGGGGCTGAATTGGGTCAGTTTAGGTGAGGACGGGTTAGGGCAGAATCTTCAATCCCGACACGCGAGTTTCGGATCCCGACGTTAGTTCCCGAAAGCTAGTTTCCCAAAGTTAGTTTTTCAATTCCCGCTCTCTCGACCAATTAGCTTTTCAAAATCCGAGAAAGATGTCGTCATTTCCAAGTTAGTCATCAAAATTCATTTTTAGGTCGGAAATTCGCTCCATGAGTTTCAAAGTCGATTTGTTAGGTTGAGGACGAGTTTTTCTTGAAATTTTCGATTTAAATCCGCTTTTAATTTCCTTTTTCCGAAAATCATGATTTGAAAACCCGAGCCTTTAGATGGTTTTATCTATCTTATGTGCTTAAGTACTCAATGAAAATTGGGGAAATTCCTATTTGTAATTAAATTGGAAGATTGAATTGTGAATTGGATAGTAATTAGGGTTTTGAAACACAAGTTTTAAATAACCTAAAACCTAATTAAGATTGATAGTAAAATTATTAATTTGTGAAAATAAATTGATTGTTTTGCTAAGGTTCATGCAAGTTGACCTTTTTAATAGATTAAAACATTATTTTTGTGTGATTCATGGTAGTGCATGCATAATTGTCGTTGTGGTGATCCCTATGCCCCAGATATCTTCTATATTGTTTTTTATTCCCAAAATTCAGCAACTATAACCCCCAAAACTGCTACCTTTTAACAACACGCTGTCACCAGACACCTCTTTTGAAACAATAATGTCCTCAATAGTCACCTGTGAATCAAGAACTTCAGTAGGAGCAATTGAGCTAGCAAAAACGGTGTCACCTGAACCAATTACTTCAGTTGGAGGAACACTCAAATAAGCAGTTGCATCGGGCGAAGAAAGTACTTCAGTAGGAGCAGCAGAACAATTAACTCTCAACAATTTTATCAGTAGGAGCAGCACTAGAATTGTGAATTCCTTCATATGAGGCAACAACTTCAGTAACATGGATAACATTGTTATTAGTTGCAGCTGGCGAAACAATCACTTCAGGAGCAGTTCCCTCAAGTAAGACACCAACTTCGGCAACAGGGACAACACTGTCACCAGTTCCATCCGGTGATACATGGACTTCAGGAGGAGCAACAACACTTCAGTAATCTTATCAGCTCAAACAAAAACATCAGTAGAAGGAACAACATTAGGAGAAGGAGAAGCACTGCCAAGAGAAAGAACAACACTGTCATGAACTATATCCTTTGAACCCAAAAAACCGGTGTCACCATTAGTGCAATCAGCATTACCATCTATTGAAGTTGACACATTAATTGCTCTAACAACAACATATATACTCCGAAGTTTGGGAATCATTGGAAGCATTTGTGGCATCATCTTCATTCAAACACTCAAACAAATGCCCATGCTCAGACAATTGAGAGCAGTTATCCCTAATACCAGCAAGGACATCCTTAATAGAGTCATCCAATGCCTCACGTTCCTTTTTCTGAGCAGTCCCACTGTCATCACTGTGATGAAAGATATGTGATTCTAGTTTATGCACTTTCAATCTTAGAAACACATCATCACTTGCAGGAAGCCCATCATATTTGGGAGGAATAGGTGTAGGGAGCTTAAACTTAGACCTCTTGGGCTTGTCACCATGATCTAAACCTTTGTCACCACACTATGCTTCTTCTTCACTCTTAGCGGGAGCCTGACTCTTTGAAGATTTATGAGATGGCACCACTTTCTTCTTCTTCTTAATAGACTTATCAAGAGTAACACTCTCTTCTTCTTAATAAATCGATCAACAATAGGAGTACATCTCAACACTTTACCCTTCTTCACAGGAAGAGAACTGGCATCACTACTCATGGACCGTGTAACCAACCATTTCCTGAGATGGACAGGACTCTCAAAGTTAGAAGTGCCCTCAGTGATCATCGGTGGTCTCACCACCTCCTTTTTTCCCAAAGTTGGGGTTCTAACTATTTCCTTCATTCAAATAGAAATAGTCGTAGAAGGGATATTAGCTTCAACTCCACCATAAAGGAGATGATCACTTGATTGCCCGACCCGATAAGTTTGGATGCGTAAATTCCTAGGAGACACTAAATCACTATCATCATCATCATCTATACAAATAAAACAAGAAACGTATGAATCAACGCTGTCATCAGCAACTTCATCAGGAACTGAGAGTTCAGGGCAATCCATAAACGAGGCATAAAGAGAATAGATAGTCCCCTAGCAAGAGAACAAAAAATACAATTAAAGGACAACAAATATATTACATAGAAGAGGAAAACTGAGATCAGAATAATAAAAGCCAAGACCAGAAAGAATGCTTATCAAATCTTGAGAAAAAATTTCAGAACGCTTATCATATACAATGGAGTAATCACGTTCAACACTATACCAGACAAGAGAGGCGGGTAATCCTTCACATAATGCAAAGTTACATTTTGAGATGGCGGAAATCTTAGGAATTGCCTCTAAAATCCAAACATGAGAACAAAACAACATTAATAACAGAAATATAATAAAAGATAATAATAAGGAAAAAAACATTGGAACATAAAAGGAAAGGAAAGAGAAATACCCGGAATGCTAAGGGATATTCGAGCAAATTATAAACAAACCTTGGACCTTTTTTGGATTGGTCAGACCTCATAGCTTTCTTAAAAAAACAAGTGTTGCCAAAAGATTGACGTATAAGAGCTTTAGAACGCTGAGGGAGCAACACACCCTCAATCAATAACAAGTATGCCATGGAAAGTTTCTTCAGAAGACTGATTTGGCTCCTTGAGGAAAATTTGGAGAAGACCAATAAAAGTGAAGTTCGATACCCCCCCCCCCCCCAAAAAAAAAAATCCTCCATGTCCACATGAAGAGAGGGAGACGTGTCATCACCAAGTTCTTCCTAGTTCAAACCTGTTAGATAGCAAAATTCAGCTAGGGAAAACCTCAACAAATTCTGTCCAACTTGGAACTACATCTCATAAACTTTGCGAGTATCAACTTCATGTAGAAGCATTTGATGCACAATTTGATGATAAAAATAAAGTCGATCACCAGCACGAACAATTGGACCTAAACACCCATCTATAAGGGAAGCCCAATCGGCAATAGACAATCCATTCTGAATAACTTTGATCAAAGCAGGCTTTAAATAGACATTAATGTGGCCACGAAAATGCTGTTGTTTTGGAACAATAAACTTGAAGCAAGAAGGTTGAATAATAGATGGTGGAACCACATGAGGAATTTCCTATAATGGACTACAATTTCTTTACCTAAATAGCATAGATAAATGTAAACATGAGGTGTTACAACATAGAAGATACTGTCACTAAAAACATAACAAAACAAAATGAACAACCACATAAACAAATACTGTCACCATAACAAACAGGGCAAACACACAACAAGGGGAATGTCATATGGAACCCTGTCACAAAACAAGTAATAAATCGTAACCATGAAACAAGTATCCATGAAACATGAAACAACGACACGGGACAATATAAAGCACATAAAGGATAAACTATAAACACAAAAACCAATATCATCAAGGAAGTAGAACAAAATCATAAATCATACGGTAAACAAACAGGTAACAGACTGTAACCAACCATAAAAAAAAACAACAAATGCCCCACATGCAGAAATGGAAACGAAATCAGAACAAGGGACATAAATCATAACACAAACTGATAGCAATTAGATAATAACTGAACTAAAAAACAAACCCTAAAATGGGAGGAAAGGGCTAAAATAACGAAAAATAAACCAAAATAGGCAAAAAATGCAGGAAATGAAAGTAGATCTCCACAATACAAAGAGAAATTACAAAAAAGAAACAATAGCCGAGGTTGTTTACAAGAACATTGAAAGAGTTCAGGTACCTTATGAAGCCATGAGAAGAAGATAACTAAATAAACAAAATGAAGTGCCGAGAAATATAATACAGAATCGAAGTGGAGAGACGATGAGATACATATGAGAAAGGAGGAGAGCAAGGAGAAGACTAACTGTCACCGAGAATGAACGATCGGAGTGCATAGAGAGATCATGCATGTTGATGCAACTGCTAGTGTGAAAACTAATATATGGAGAACGGGGATCGCAGAGGGACTAACAGGTAGGGGTAAAAAGGAGATGATAAAATTTTTTTAGACACATGCTAACAAATGCAAAAAATCAGGACAAATGCTAAATGGACAGATGGAAATGACCTTTGAACCAAATATCTTTTTCTATATATTCTTTTTAAATCTTCTTAATAAGTTTTCAAAAAACATATTTCAAATTTTGTTAGCCTTGGATTGCAAATATAGAGAATATGGACTAGCTTAATACTAGACCTGGGCAAACGTGGGTAGGCCCGCTCGACCCGCCCGCATTAGAGGGCGGGCTTGAACATGGGAAAAAGCCCACGTGGGCTGCTAAGCCTGACCCGTGCCCGCAGCGGGTGCAGAATTGGACAGATCAATCAAGGCCCGTAACGGGTACCCACATTTTTTTTATTAAAATTAATATATATAATAATATAATTACTAATATAGTTACTGTTTTTATTAGTAACGTACTATATTTACTATTTTTATTACATATATATACTAATTAGTAAATCTAATTAGTAACTATAGTTACTGTTTTTAATATTAACTAGTATAGTTACTAATATATATGTAAATTCTATTAGATTTATTAGTAACTATATAAACAATAACTATATATAGTTACTATATTACTGTTTTTATTACATACTATGTTAGGCGCCGCGCGCATGCGCGCAGTTTATTCATATTTGGATTGTACATATTACCTTTTATATGTCTGTAAATATTCATATGTTGCAAATAGTTATAATTAAGTTGTTTTCCATATAAATTTCTATAGTAATAAAAACAATAATTTTCATTAAAGTAATAAGAATGATGTCTTTCAATTAAAAAATAAATATAGAAGGGTAGTCTTTTAAAAAAATTATTAATTAAAAGAAAAAGAAATTCAAAACTCCAAAAATCATGATCATTAATTACACATAAAAAAAAATGTTTATTGTAATTATAATTATTATTTGACTAAAAATAAAAATTCGTTTTGATTTGAGAAAACCTTAAAGTTACAACTTGGGTAGTTAAATTAAAAACACAAAGTATGGTTGAATTGAGAAAATCTTGTAATTATATCTTGGATAGTTTAATTAAAAACATAAAGTAGAGTTGATTTAAGAAAACTTTCAATTTGTAAATATTGGGTATTTTAAGAAAAAATATAAAGTTAGGTGAAATTCATGAAATGTGACAATTTATAATTTTGAAAAGACATAAAAGGACTTTGAAATAAAAAAATTAATATTTTTAAATTCAAGCTTTTAAGGCTAAAAAAGACATTTTATAAAAAAAGAGATAGAAATTACTTAAAAGGACATAGTTAATACTTAATATTAAGATAAGAATATAATTTAGGTGGGCAAAATAGGTATTTCTACCATAAAAAAACAATTTAAAATTATAAGTGGAAGTTACTATTCATTTGAGAGTTCATGCTATTATAAGGTGTATGATATATACACTAATTAGTAAATCTAATAAAAACAGTAACTATATAATTATATATATATATATATATATATATATATATATATATATATATATATAGGCTATTTTGCATGGATATACCAAAACCTTGCCAACTTTGCAAAAATGACCCCGGCTTCAAAATTTTGCAAAGGAATGACATTATGTCATTCTTGCAAATTATTGGGCAAAGGTTAGAATGGGTTGCCGGTTACACATTGGAAAAGGAGGGAAAAAATTGGACAGGTGTCGATTGTATAGAGGGAGGGAGGTAAAAATTTTGGCCAAAAAAAAAATTAAAAAAAAAGGAATGGCTGCAGAGTTACAATGATGTATGTGAGAGAGGGAGGAGAGAGGGTGTGGAAGCATGGAATGACAAACATTAAATGCTAGGAGAGAGGGTGTCACATTTTCACAAAAACAATTCCCGCCAAAACCACATGGAGGGAAAACACAGGGGGAATTTCAGAGGGAGTATAAAAGGAGATGGGGGAGCTCGCCAGGTGGACACAAAAAGTGCAAAACATCTGCTTCTTCTCTATGGCTGCCATTAACGTCTAGTTGGAAGGATAAAACCCAGAAATTCTGTTACTAGCCAAGCAAAAGGAATTCCTAGTCATCAACAGAATATATGTAGCCATAGACAGGGATACACGTGACATCTGCAAAATCCAAACCTCAACGAAAATGGGTAAGTACAGTTTATGTTTTGTATTCACATGTAGTAAATTTTCCCCATCCTTCCCTTACCTCTAACATATACTGAGAGGACCATCTTAACCTCATAATTTCGCAGGGGAGAAAGGGGTGGTATTACTTACTCTCGTTTGCAATGGTCGATGGGAGCATCTCGAAGGAGGATGGGTGTATCAAGGTCAAAACGCCCACAAAATAATGCTCATAGAGGAGACCATGTTGTTTGGGTCCGTCAAGAGTAAGATAATGGAGAAGCTCGCGGTTGACCCAAGGTGCTCTGAGTTGGAGTTGAAATATCTACTCGATACGAAGACGGAGGGATGTTATCCGATTCAAGTGGATGATGAAAGTGATTGGGATGCTTTCAAGTACTGCAACTCAAGGGGTGGCGATGGCACATGGCCCCTTCCTTTTTACGCATCGGTGAACGAAGGTCACAGCCAACATGGAAGTCTGTCCATGTGTGGGAACATGGAACAACGCAGCAAATCACCAGGCGGAGACAACAGAACACTCGTGGTGGAAGAGGGTGGTTTGGTTGATATGACAATCGATGGGTCCAACTCGCATCTTCTTCTGAATTCGGATAACGGCTCGGATAGCACCATTGATGGCAAGGAAAATACTTCATCTGGCAAGGAAAACCACACTGATGGCAAGGTCATCCAGACAGCTAGGGCAGAACCAACAACCGCCACGGAGGAGACGAGAGGTAAACTGCTGGACGTGGACCGGGGGAAACAAATCGTATGTCTGAGTAGTGATGAGGAGGATAATATAAATGTGGAAGGGCATAAAGGGAGTGTTGTTTCCGTCAACTTGGCGAGCTCGCCGGAGGAGGAGTATGGAAACATCGGAGTACTAAAATTGGAGTCGATAGAGGAAACTTCATCAGTGGGTTGTATATCATCCGATGATGAGATGTACAAGGCCGAACGGTGGGTTTCAAGGAGGAAATCCCCGGGGATGTCGACCGATGATGTTGAGAAGATGTTGGACAAAGCTTTTCCGAAAGGAGGGGACCCCAACGAAAGAACACTGACCTTCATGAGGGTTTGTTGTTGAAGTCCAAGGAGTAAGTGCAAAACCGGGTAAGGTGGTCTGCGTTAGATGGCTGTTTTGACACACATGTGAAGAGGTCGTCGCCGGAAGTGTACTCCGTGGTGTGCATCGATCCCGAGTGCAAGTGGATGTGCCGTGCGTCAACATACCTGAAAACTAGTTTGTCGAAAGTGAGGAAGTACGTTCCGGAGCACACCTGCGGGGTTAATGTTCGACACAACCACGATCGACAGGCAACGTCCGAGCTTATTGGGAAGAGTCTTGTATCCAGGTAAAAATAATTCTTACTGACCCCCTACCGTTAAACTCTAGCCGCTCTATTATGTGTCCTAGTCAGTGTTCATAACACTCTAGCCAGTTTGTATCCTGACATGATTGATGAAATGCAATGCAGTTTCACTGGTACCCATAAGCCGGTAACTCCAGCCCACATACAGTCATTATCGAAGTCCGAGCTTGGAGTTACTTGCAGCTATTGGAAGGCACGACGCGCAAAGGCGACAGCAAGGGACACCCTATACGGAACGGACGAGGATTCGTATCGGGTAATGGCGTCGTACTTCTACATGCTTGAGAAGACGAACCCAGGTTCCCACACCTGGCTTGAGTGGGATGCTGAACGTAGGTTCAAGTACGCGTTCGTCAGCTTTGGGGTCTGGATTGAAGCCATCTACCACTTACGGAAGGTATGTTCATTAGCCACTTGTTTTTTATACCTAGCGAGTCAATACATTTACCCAGCCTTTGACAAGGCACGTATAACACAGATGTATATTTGCCAAATGCCCGTAGGTCATCTCCGTTGACGGTTCCTTTCTGAAAGGCAAGTTTAAGGGGACCTTGCTCTTTGCCACTGCACAGGATGCCGATCACAAAATATACCCAGTTGCGTTTGCGGTTGTGGATGGCGAGAATGACGCTTCCTGGGCATTCTTCTTCCGACAAATGCTTCGAGTCGTCCCGGACACCACAGACTTGATGTGGGTCTCCGATCGGCATGTGAGCATCGTCAAGGGCATACGTGACAGCTACACCTTTGCCAAGCAGGGCTTCTGCACATATCACCTCTTCCAGAATGCGAAGCACCACCACAAGTGTGGCTCCTTGAAGTAGTTGTACTTCGACATGACCAACGCATACACCATAGCCGAGTTCAACCAACTGTTCGCAGACTTCTCCTCCCATAGCCCCGCAGCCGGACAGTATCTTCGTGAAGCAGGATTCCGCAACTAGGCAAGGGCTCACTACTTGGCTAACCGCTACAACATAACCACAATGAACAACGCCGAATGCCTGAACAACGTCTTCAAAGATCCTCGGGATATGCCGATTGTAGCGCTATTTGATTGCATCATCGAGAAGGTGCAAAAGTGGTTTGAGACACGGAGGAAGGCAAGTGGCACGGCCGGGAAGGTGGTAAGTGATTGGGTTGCGAAGGCCATCATGTCTAGCTACCATGCATCCATATGCATGGTTGCGAGGCCCCTCAGCGATCATGAGTTCCAGGTCATAAAGGGAACCTCGAAGTGGCTGGTTAACCTCAGCGCCCGTTCATGCACATGTCAACACTTCAACATAGATCAGTACCCCTTCTCTCATGCCGTAGCCGCGGCGAAGGCTCGAGGCCTCGATGTGTACTCCCTAGTGAATGACTACTACAGGGTGGAGGCGTGGCACACGACCTACCACGGAGTGGTGTACTCCGTCCCCCCCATGGACACCTGGGATCCGCCCGAACGTATTTCGCAGATCCGTTTACTACCTCCAGCTGTGAAGAGAAGGCCTGGGAGACCGAAGACCAGTAGGTACCCATCGCGTGGGGAGTTCGTTCGCCGGAAGCGTCGGAGGACATAAGTATTGGGTGTTGGTTTTGTTGACGCAGGTAGTCTTTTGGTAGAATGCGTGTCAAATAGGGGGAACTCGGGCTTTTCTATAACTTGTCGTTGGGTTTAACAGATGTTTTGGGTTTTGGAATATTTAGCCAGGCTTCTACATTTTCTATCCACTGATAGTATTTTCCTAGCCAGTGTTATGTAATTACCTAGCCATTATCTTCTTATCCCTGACTACATTTTATATTGGTCTTAAAAGGTGAAAACATCAAACTCTGGGAGACAACAAATACCTTCTATCTTAAACAAACCTGTTGGGTTACAACAATGTTGGCGAAGTCACCAAAACCAAACACATGTAGTAACCATCAAATGTTTCCAAGGGTTCAAAAGGGTGCAACTGTTATATAGTCAACCAATAACGACGACAACACCAAAAGCTATCCATAACGAACAACAACATCAAGTCCTACAAGACACAGAAGTACTTTGCCTACGTTAACTACGGTGTTACATTTTGTGACATAACCAGATCCATCAAGTCTCCGCAGCCTCCAAGATAGTAGCAGTTGGGCTGGAAGGAGGAACGGGACACCTCACGACGATCTTAGCAGCAAGTGCGTACCTGTACGCGCTTATGACGGCGTCGTCGGTATCTCGGGACAGGTCCATCACGCCTTCAGCAAGCAACTCCATGAACCGCAGGGCGTAAGCACCACAGTCTCCACTGTGTACATATCCCAAAAGAAATAAGATGACTATGCTTATGCGGAACGGAATTGACAAAATAAACTACAAGGAAGGGCTTACGCTTGGCACTGTTGGGGTACGTCTGGCATTCAGCTCAGCTTCATGGGTGTCGTGGTCGGCAAAGCGAAGTGAGAGTTGTGGGTGAGCGACAATCACGTGGGGCAGGAAGTCAACAATAAACCGCATCTCCTTTGCAAGATTGCGATCGCGGACGAAGCTGACATCGCTATCGTATAACTTGACAGTCCACTCGTCGAGACATACTTCCATTGCCACCGAGTGCTTCTTGCGGAGGTTGACAGAGGCGAGAATATACTTTGCCTCAGCCCAGCTCTTCCCCATGAACGCTGGGGCCGACCCATCGAGGTAGGCTAGCATCTTCTTCCCGACAGTGTACCCGGTTGTAGCTATCGTGTGAGTCGCCCACTCCGTCTCCAACACAATTGGCCAGAAGCTATCCATAACGACAAACTCTTTGTACTTCGGTTCATCTCCATGCACTTTCTCCCGTTGGAAACACAGCAGTTGGTCCATGTGCTGGTATGCAATGCAACGGTGTGAGAATGTTAGTATCAGCTGTGCATATACGATGACACGATTAACTCATAAGGTACAGTGCACATACCTCAGTAGACATCTAGAACGTCGGAGTCCTGACGATCTCATAGAAACCCTGTGTGATTGCCGTCCCAAGATGTGCTGCGGTTAATGTGGGCCCTCCCCTGTGGACGTATTCGTTATTCTCCAACAATTAAAGGGAAAGGTGCATAGAGACCAATATAACAACGCACCTCGACAACTACCCGTCGACGGCGTCCACATCCTCCTGCGTGATTAGACCCTCAGCCACAGCAGCTTCTGACAGATGTACCTGAGTGAGCTTGAACTTGACAACACGGGCTCTCTTTTTGATGGCGGTGACGACCTGGTCATCTACGTCTGCATCTTCCTGCTTTGTCCGTTTCTGCCTCCCCTTCCCCTTCGGCTCAGGAGCTGCAGGTGTAGGATGGCCCTCCTGCGTCACAGTGGGATCGTTTTGGGTGTTATTTTCTTCTGTTGTCGCAGCTGGCTCCGGCTTCTTCGCCTCAATCTCCTTCTGCTTTTTGCCGCGTTTAGGCCTCCCTCTAGGCTTCGACTTTGCAGGGGAATGTGTAGGGGAAGACTCCTGAGTGACACTCGCCTGAATCGTGCCAAGTTCTTGAGTTGTGGGAGCAGGATCGGCGTTGTCGGTGCCAAGTTCTTGAGTTGTGCGTTTAGGGCTCCCCGTCACCTTCTCCGCAGCCACTGCAGGGGGCTCCTGTTGGGTTACAGCCTCCTCTTGTGTGACAACGCCCTGTGTTGTGGCAGATGGATCGGGGTTTTATGTCCCATTATCCTCCTCCTTGTCCTTGTCAACCTCCATGAAGACAGTCTCCTGCCAAGTTCGCAGGTTAACTAGCCATTAAGTTACTAATCATAGCCAATTTCACATGTTTGACTAAGGGGTGAATACGGCCTCACGGCATGACTAACCTCTTGCTTTGTATTTGACTCTGGTCCGACATTTTTTACATCCTTGACGTGGCTCTTGATTTCTTCCACTGCTCTCTCGAGGCTCGACAACCGCGTAAGTACCTCTCGGAGCATCGTGATAATCGTTGCATCCTCAAGGGCTCCATGGCTGGGGGAAGGTGTTGTTTCTTGTTCCTGAATGCCGACAGGGGGGGATGATTCCTCGTACGACTTCGCCACGTTGTCAAAAAAGGCATTGGGTTCCTCGTGGGGGTACCCAGCACCCAGATAACTCTCCCGCTCAGCCGCTTCAGGCATAAGGGTCGTCTGAGCATCGTCACACTTGATCCCATCCTCATTCTCTATGTCCAGCATCGTCTTCACCCTCTCATAGGGGAGGTGCGCCTCCGTTATGCTCCACCGAACGCATCGGGGAAAGATAACCCCGACTCCTGTTGGCAAAGTGGTTGTCCACACCCGGCACCGCTTCATATATCCAAATCTACACGGGCAGAATAATAGTATTTTACTAGCCACTTTAGAAAAAACCTTGGCCATACTCAGAATTAGCCCAGCCATACAGACAACAAATCTAGCCAAGTATTGAATAGCATTAACTTTTGAACTTGTACCTGGAACGCTAATGGGAATCCATTGAGCGAGTACCCGGACCTCTCATTCCCACCTTTCACTCCCTGCTCCACCTTCCTGACCAGTGCCCCATCAAGACTCTCGTGTGTGGCTTCATAACATACCTTACCCCACGAGTAGTCAAAGAATCGGTCGAGGTCTTGAACGAGGGCGACCACCCACCCTTTCACTCCCCTGCCCACGTCCCCTGGCAGCAGGATGCACTCTACAATGATGAGGAGTGCAAGCTTCAACCTCTTCCGCTCACTTCTCTCTTTCGCCTTTGCGACCTCCCACATGACAGGAAGGTCGGACACCTTGACCCTTTCCCTTCCAAAGAAGCTCCGGATTGCGCCTTTGTGATCTTCCGCCTCAAATGCCCGATTCCTTGCACCACATTTGAGGCCTGTGACTAGGCAAAATTCCTTGATGGAGAACCGGAGGAGTCGCCCCTGGATCTCATACCATGTCTCACATTTCTTGAGGGTCTTGAGTTGCCTCTCTAGGAAGTAATGGATAAGGGCTGAGTAGTAGGGCACATTGGCGCCGATCTTTACAATGCCGCCGAGCCTGCTATCTTTCAACATCTGCCAATCAGCTGCAGATAGCCCATCATCCATGCCCGTCAGTACACCCATCTTGGAGAACTGGTTGGACCTCCCTCTAAAATACTTCGACGGAGGAAGGGCAAGAGTCGCCTGCACAAATATAATAAGAGAGTACCGATGTTCACATCACATACACAAAAAAATTAACGCCCCTAATCTACTGGCTCATAAGATATTACAGCTTATACCTTCTTGCCCGAAGGGGTCGACACCTTTTTTCCTTTGCCTTTTGCCATTGTCCTTAATCTGTCATTCAGATAACACCCATTTTAGCAATAATCCTAGCCAGTACTTACAAATGAATAGCCTGTCAAAGTATTTTTCCTGCCAGACGTTTTAACATTTTGCATTTGACAACACCACACAATTGCTTGGAAAAACCATCAACACCACAAAACGAGAGTTACGAATTTCAAACACCACAAAATAGACAACACCACAAAATGCATGCAATATGAGACAGAAAGCTCATATCAAAATTGATGCCATCTTAACTTTTGTCAAATACATGTAATTCTTAAGACAAGATAAGTGCATATTCTTTGACCAATCTGCAATCCTCACAAAAACATTAAAATCTACTCCAAAGGGTCAACAGGGCACTTATACACTTTAACGAGCAAGCAGAGAATAAGGCCTAAGAAAATAATAAGAGAGCTTCAAAAAAATAAACATTCAAACAGTGGTCACAAAGCGATATCAAGTTGGACCAAGACATTTGCCAAGTAATTACGGTCTGAAATAGGTCTCAAAACAAGTTTACTAGTCTTGTTTTTATGACACAATGTAATGAAAATTGAATTATAGCTTCTTTAACTATATAACAATCTCAGCCTCTTCCTTGAATTCCCCAAATCAAACCCTACCTAGATTTTCCTATACCTAGCCATTCAATCGTTTCCCCTATCCACAAGCAGGACCCCGCTTGCCATTGACGAGTTTTCCCATCCCCAATTTCATTATTTGATTGGGGTTGTCTAACCTCTTCTACCAATTTTTGACCTTCAATTTCATCCTTAACACCCCTATCCCCAAAACGCCGACCACATTTCCAGTTAGGGTTTCCCATTGCCATTTTTCGAACCCCAATCCCCCAATTCTTCCAACCGGCCCTAAATTGATTTTATATGCTTTGAATCCCCCGAACTACCATTAAAGGAGAAAGCTTCGAGATATATTACGGGGGTTTACCTCTCTTCAATCGCGGAATCGGCACCAGGGGTTGTCTTTCTCCAATCTCGGGTCGTCCCTCGCTCTGGTTTCCGGCGTCACAGTAAGCGCCTCACCTCTCTCTCTCTCTCTCTCTCTTCCGGCGTCGTCCTCAGTTCCGGCGTCACAGCAAGCAGTTCCACCTCTCTCTCTCTCTCTCTTCCCTCCAATGGCGGTTTCCCCTTCGAATTTCTACGGTTTCTTAAAGGTATGATTGTGACTGAAGACGTTGATGTGAGGTTTGCTTTCTTCACTTTTCTCTTTCCATTTTTCAACCGTCTTTCTTACCCGCTGCAACAGGTTTGGGTTACTGGTTACATTTGCAATTAGTTGGGTCAAATTGACATTTTTGCTATTTGGGCCGGGGGGGTTATTTTTGCAATGGCCCGATCAAAGTGGTATATCCACTACCATTTACTCATATATATATTACATATATATATGTAATAAAAAAAACCTAATTAGTATATCATTAGTAAGAAAAATTGATTAGATTTGTGGGTACCCCGGGCTACCTGCACCCGCATTCACGAACGGGCTTGGACACGACTTCTAACCCGTTAAGTTGACTTAGCCCGGTCCGCGCCCGCATCAACGAGATAAAATCTCGAGTAAAACCCGTCTCAAGCCCGGTCTACGCCCGCGTTTGTCCGGGTCTACTTAATACCTATACGATGAATTTTAGGCACATGGGTAATTGAACCTTCCTCCCAACGTCAATTTCATTTGTCACTTGTTACGCAGATGATTCATCGGATAGTATTTACTCCTACATAGGCACATGATTCATGGGCTTTTTGAAAAAATGTCTCATCCATAGTCATCCCTTCAATCATTCTAAAGTTTAATAAAATCTCATTTCTTTGTCTCTAGGTATTCAAGTGACGATCGATTTACAGTTAAACAATTTCTCCTTGATTAAAATTTTTTAAGAAATAAATTAATACCATCTCCACGCTATTGTGCTATTTTTTTAATAAATCATAATAATATAAAAAACTTATATTATAAAATTAAATTAAATATTAATAAAATTAAGCTAGCATAAGATTAGAAAGGTATATAGAAACATTTGATTTTTATTATTATTTCTAATAATTTTTAATAAAATTTAAAAATATATGAAATATCAAATTTTAAAATAATTTCATACATTTAGTAATAAGCATAGAATTGTTTTAATATTTTAATATTTTAGAGTTTTTATCTTCTTAAAAAATGTGATGGAAAATTAAAAATCAAATACTATCGATAGGAGGGAGTATTACATCATACAAATAAATATAAAAGTTGATTTGAAAATAAAAGATCAAGTGTGTGTTTGGATTCTAAATGCATTATGTTTATAATGCAAAACGATAAGGTGGTGTTTGTTTAACACAATTTTTAAGCTGTTTAAATTATGGTGTTTTTGGATTCCATGATGTATTAATTATAATTGAATTATTTTATCTCGATTTATGTAATTATTTGGTTAAATTACGGGTTTACCTCGGTTTTTACGAGATTTTTATTTTTACAACCAAACGCTCAAATAGAATAAGGTAAAATCATTACATTATAATTAAGAAAAAAATTGCTATGTGTCCATTTGGGGGCCAAATTTTAGCCAATGTCCATTTTCTTATGGAAATTAGGTGAGTATCCCAATTTTTCAATTTTGCCCCGACCTCCCGCCTATTCTTCATTTCACGCCCGCGCAGGGTTCTCTGTCTTCCTCCGCCCGCACTCTCCAATCTCTCCTCTCCCATGGTTGACTTATCGAGCCCTATAGCTCACCTTCAATGACTTCTCCATCTTCCTCCGCCTTCGCTCTCCAATCTCTCATCTCGCCCTCGCCTCTCGCCGGTCACTCCCCTGTCGAAACCGAGCACCTCAACACCGAGATTTCAACCAAAGGTTTTCCCTCCGTGCCCTTGACAACTTCTCGTGCTTCTCCTTCTTCTTGACAGCTCCTCGCGCTTCTTCTTCTTCACTCGATACCAGCGGAAGCCTAATGGCGGATGGAGACATCATACACGGACTTCAAAATCGATGGTGTATCATGGTTTCAATTGAGAAAAAAATATGAATATTATTTAATTTCTACTTAATTTATTTTCAAAAACCTCAATCACATGGTTTCAATTGACGCACACATATTTTATACTGTATTTCATACGTGTTAAAAAGTCAAACAACATGTATTTTGAATCGAATGGAGTATATATTACATTAACGGAAGATATATCATCATATATCTAGATTGGTCAACAACCGAAATAAAGCACGATTACCACAATTAATGCAAAAACTAGCTAGTAAGTAGCGTCACCCCCTTAGAAACCTTTTATGTGGTGTATAATTTCTTACCTTCGTCTATAGTCTCTTTTTTAACAAGAGTTTTGTAAAATTTTAACTTTTTATTGATTTTTTTAATAAGCACAATATTATTTTTAAAATCTAAAGAATAATAAAAAAGAGAGTTAATATTTATAGAGTTTTTTTTTTAACTCTTTAAAAAAATTTTAAAAAGCAAAGGATATACAGTATTATAAGATGAAGGGAGTAGTTGTTTCCAATTCCTAGAAAGTCTCGATTGGCAATCAGTAATTAAGAAGGGATCGACGAAGTTTTGGTTTTCCCCTTTTTTGGTCAAAGATAAAGGTTACAGTAGGTTAGGGCAACCAAACGTGGAAAATATAGTTTTTGGGAAGTTAATTTTCTAGAAATTAAATTCCCGTAAATTAAAAATTATGGGAATTGAAAAATTGTGTTTGATTTTGGATTATAGGAATTGAAATAAGAAAATAGAATTTTCCTATTAAAAAGAGTGAAATTAGAACTTATCTAGAGGGATTAGGTAAGCGTACTTCCTTCAAAACGGGGGAATTTAAATTCTCAGGAATTTAACTTCCTGAATTTTTTTGTAACAAAAAAAACAACCAAATGCTAATTCCTGAGAATTTCTACTTCTTAAATTTTTAGAATGTCAACCAAACGAGCTCTAGCGGGAGATTTAAAGGAAGCTGATATGGACCCACATGCAGATTATACGGAGTATATGTTACCTACGGCAATTTGATTCCATCAATATAATGTGCTACGGTCTACGGAGTAGTAATATCAAAAGGGTCCATCAATCAAATCAATAATTCAATGCACGTCCATAAGCATTCGTGCATGTGCATGTAATGTGTGTATTCGTCCCATCCGCAAATGTGGCGACAGTGCTGGATTTTTTTTTTTGTTAAATAAGATAAGAATTCAGTTCGCTAGACAAGCTAGCCTAGCGAAACTGAGAGACCGAACAAGCTGGTAGATGGACTAACTATCATGTACAACTGGAAGCAAAAACTGAAACAAATGACAGAAAGGATTAAACAAACATAAAGAATGTACAAGCCATCCTACATTGAAACAAGCCAAAAGATCGACGAGCTAATCAATTGGACAAAGGGGCAACACACACAGAGAACTCTGGAGACACAGGCGGACATCTCAGATTGTTGACTCAAACGAGCCATCAGATGTCGATCGCAAATCTACGACATCATCAAACATGCCAAATCAATCACCGCCAAGAAGTCTGCAATACAACAAGAACAACACGTACAGTACACAAACCCGCAAACCCAAACCCAAACCAAACCATTACCCATACAAACCACCAATGCAATCATCCCAACCCTCAAAGACGATAACTAGATCATGAATAGAGGCGATAAAAATGAGACAAGAATGTTAACACGAACAATAGCGAAATGGCAAAGCGAATGAAAGAGCGGACATATATAAAAACCATTTTTGATTTTTTAAAATTGTTCACCCTCTCTCAAAAAGAAAGAAGCAAAAGCAGCCCATGGCGGCAAACGAAGGAGACCACGAAGAGGTGGCGATCAACCACCACCCCGACCACCACTAGGCAACACAACGCAAGGAGCAGAAGGGCAGTGGGAGAGAGGAGCCTAGGCGGAACGGGAGGCCCGGCCGATGGGAGGCTGCAGAGGTGACGGCAGAGGGAGTGGGAACATGACGCCCCACACACTGCCAGAGAAGCTGCAGGCTGCCGACGACGGGAGACGGAACGGAGGGCCGAGGTGTTTGCACTAGTACAAATATAGGGGGTGGAGCACTGTAAGTTGGGTACGGTTTTTGACAAGCGTGCTTATTTTTTTATTTTAAGCACGGTTTTATATTAAAAGTGTGTTCTCAACCCCAGATTCAACTAAAAGCAACACACTTTTTCATAAAACCGTTCTCGTTTATTTCTAAAAAAACATTTAGACCGGTTTTCGTGTAAAGCGTTCTTAAAAAAACTTAAAACGAACACGGTTTAATTTTCAAAGTGTGTTCCCAAAACCAGATTTGACTAAAACAAACACGCTTTGCTATAAAACCGTTCTCGTTTATTTGTAAAAAAATATTTAACCCGATTTTCGTGAAAAGCGTGCTTAAAAAAATTACAACGAACACGGTTTAATTCTCAAAGTGTGTTCCCAAAATCAAATTTAACTAAAACGAACACGCTTTTCTATAAAACCGTGCTCATTTATTTCTGAAAACTATTAAGCTCGGTTTCGTGTGAAGCGTGCTTAAAATAAATTAAAGCGAACACAGTTTCATTTTACAAGTGTGTTCCCAAAGCCAACTTTAACTAAAATCAACACACTTTTCTATAGAACCGTTCTCGTTTGTTTCTAAAGGAATAATTAGCTCGGTTTTCATGTAAAACGTGCTTAGAAAAATTAAAACGAACACAGTTTATAAGAAAAGTGTCTTCCCAAAACCAAATTTAACTAGAGGGTACAAATTTTTCTTTTAAAGCGCCCTCATTTATTTTTATAAACCATTCTCGAAAAAAAATTTATATTTCAAGTTTTTTTTAAGTAATTAGATTAAGTAAATGCACAAAGTTACAACAAAATTCCGTAGCTCGGGTGGCAGGAGTGTAAAGTGGACGAATTCAGTATGAGGGTGCAAGAGGTCTTGGGTTTGACTCTTGGTTCGAGTGCGCAAGAGGTCTTGAGAGAAATATGAAAGAGCACACTTTTTATTTAAAGTGTGCTTATAGAAATATGAAAGAGCACACTTTTCATTTAAAGTGTTCTTATTATTAAGCACGGTTTGAAAAAAAGTGTGCTAAAGCTTTTTTTTTAGCACACTTCAATTGAAGCGTTCTTATAATTGGTCGTATGACAATTTTAAGAACGCTTCAACCCAAAACCGTGCTTAAAATGTGAGATCACGATTAAATAGTAAGTGTGCTTGTTTGGGAGCGCACTCACTATAAGCACAGTACGAGAAGTGTGCTCCCATTCATTAAAAAAGCGTTCTCCGGTCCCACTTTTTGTACTAGTGTTGGTGGTGGTTGCTGGCACCGGAGAACAGTGAACGATGGTACTGCTCGACAAAGGACCAAGAGTGCGGGTGGCTGTTGGCTGGCTGCTGGTGAGGCAAGGAGACAGGGGAAGCGGTGGCGCAAGACAAAACCCACTAGTACAAATACAGGGGGTGGAGCACGATAAATTGGGTACGGTTTTTGACAAGCGTACTTGTTTTTTATTTTAAGAACAATTTTATATTAAAAGTGTGTTCCCAACCCCAAATTCAACTATAAGCAACACACTTTTCCATAAAACCATTCTCATTTATTTCTAAAAAAATATTTAGACCGGTTTTCGTGTAAAGCGTGCTTAAAAAAACTCAAAACGAACACGGTTTAATTTTCAAAGTGTGTTCCCAAAATCAGATTTGACTAAAACAAACACGCTTTGCTATAAAACCATTCTCGTTTATTTGTAAAAAAATATTTAACACGGGTTTTGTGTAAAGCGTGCTTAAAAAAATTACAATGAACACGGTTTAATTCTCAAAGTGTGTTCCCAAAATCAAATTTAACTAAAACGAACACACTTTTCTATAAAGTCGTTCTCGTTCATTTCTAAAAACTATTAAGCCCGATTTTCGTCTGAAGCGTGCTTAAAAATAAATTAAAACGAACACGGTTTCATTTTACAAGTGTGTTCCCAAAATCAGCTTTAACTAAAATCAACATGCTTTTCTATAGAACCGTCCTCGTTTGTTTCTAAAGGAATAATTAGCTCGGTTTTCATGTAAAGCGTGCTTAAAAAAATAAAACAAACACGGTTTTATAAGAAAAGTGTTTTCCCAAAACCAAATTTAAATAGAAGGAACACATTTTTCTTTTAAAGCGTTCTCATTTAATTTTATAAACCGTTCTTGAAATTTTTTTTTTATGAATTAGATTAAGTAAATGCACAAAGTTACAACAAAATTCCGTAGCTCAGGTGGCAGGCGTGTGAAGCGGACGAATTCAGTAGGAGGGTGCAAGAGGTCTAGGGTTCGACTCTTTATTCGAGAGCTAAGGTATTGCATTGGATAAGTGTTGAGATGGATATATATATATATAAAAGAGTACACTTTTTTATTTAAAGTGTGTTTATTATTAAGCACGGTTTGAAAAAAAGTGTGCTAAAATATTTTTTTAGCACACTTCAATTGAAGCGTTCTTATAATTCGAGCACATTTCAATTGAAGCGTTCTTATAATTCGAGAAGAACGGATATTCCATGTATTTCAGTTTTAAGAATGCTTCAACATAAAATCGTGCTTAAAATATGGGATCACGGTTAAATAATAAGCGTGCTGGTTTGGGAGCACACTCACTATAAGCACAACACGAGAAGTGTACGTGCTCCCATGCACAAAAAAGCGTGCTCTGGTCTCCCCTTTTGTACTAGTGCCCTCTCAAAAGAGAGAGCGTTTAGGTCAAGCAGCACGCTTCTTCAAAGAGACCGACAGTGGTGTTGCAGTTTGCTTTTATGGATCGCGTACCCGCAATGCGCGTTTGGGGATGATTTTCGTGTAAAAGGCGAGAAATTTACCATGTGAATAGCAATTCCGCTAGTGCTATTCCATCTGTTACTTTGGATCCATATGGAGTGGAGTTAAAATTTAAAAAACAGTTGAAATTGAAAAATTGTATAAATTAAATGTTGAAAGATTATGAAATAATATAAACACCGTATGAGACGAAAAAAGAGTTTATTTGTGAAAAGTGGAGTTTATTTGGTTATTATTAGGGGTTTTATGGTAATTTCAAACAAAATAAACATAAAAAAGCTTGTTTCTTTACCTTTTTTTTAACTATAAACTAGGTAAAATGAGCACCTATACACAACTTAAATATAAATTACCTAATTCTACTACTATTTTAACTGTTTAAATGTGAAGCCGTACACACCCTTTATCTGTTCCATATTAAAACTTAGGGAAATTTACAAAAAAATTACCCGTTATATAAAGGCTTTTACACTTATGACTTAACTATATATGTTAAATACATAATTACAAAAAATCACCAATTAAATAGATTTTGTTAACAATTCACCACCCATGTTAGAGCACGAAGGTTCTGAATGCGGAAAATATTAGGGAAAATTTGGTATATGTCCATATAACACACCAAATTTAGTTCCTTGTCCACTTTTCTAGTAAAATTGGATGAATGTCCTAAAATGACATTTTTACCCCAACCTTCACATTACTCCCGTTTCTCTTTCTTCCTTTCACGTAAAAACAAAAGCACATCAACGACGACAACAGAAGCAATTTCGATTTGGATTTTGATCTCGATCAATCTCTAGCACCATTGTCGATTACAACACCATTGATCGACGATCTCAAGCTCTACAATTGATCAGATTTGAAGAGAAATCTGTTCAAATATAACACTGTCATCCAAAATTCGATTTTCAAAAGAGGTAATTTTCTTATAATCTGTAATCTTGTCTAATACGAATGTTTTGATTAAACTATTAATCTTAGATTTCCCTGTGGGTTTGACCCCGCACTTATCGCTATACTAGCTTTTTGTGTGAGAATTTCTTTGGCGAGGTTTACACACTGATGTCCATGTTTTATGCCATGTTTTTGTGCTTATTTTCGCTCCTCATTCTAGTTGCTTTATATATTCTGGGTCTAGAATATGTTGAAAATTGAAATTGTGCAGTTTGTGTTTATTTGCAAGAAATAGAGGTCTACACAAGTTTTGGTTTGATTTTGCAGAATTTGGAACCATTCCGGAGCAAAACCAAGAGGAAGGATCGATTGTAGGAAGCACTCGATATATATCTAGTGGAAGCACTCGATATCGATAGAAGAAAAGCTGAAATTTGGCTAAGTGTTGGACAAGCAAGCTACTGTAATTTCAGTCGATATTGGCCCTTGAGATCGACTGGGCACTCGACATCTACTGAAGCACTCAACATCTAGTGGAGGCTACCCGATGTCAAGTGAAGAGATGAGACACTCGAGATCTACCAGAGCACTCGAGATCGAGTGAAGTGTACTCGACGTCGACTGAGCTTGGTTGACGTCGATTGGATCCTTGTTGGGCCGCGGACGAGATTTGACATATCCGAGTGAAAGAGATTTACTTAAGCACGAAGAGAGAGATCTTTTATCATTACCTTATAAACTTTTATCCTTATGGGTGAATGTCTATTTACCCTAGTGAATTTACTTATTTAGATATTATTTTATTAATTCAAGTTAGAGTAGGATTTTGATCACTTTCCTTGGCTAGCAAGGAATAGTAGCTATAAATAAATCCTTTGAGCTACGTTTTATTAATTGAATTTCAGAGCAAACAATTCCCATAGAGTTTAGGTGTTTTTGAAGCTTTAGGGTTTGATGTTCTTGCGAAAGTTGGAGCGCTACAATTGTGAAGACTTCGAGGTTTTGGTTTCTGATGCAATTTAGTTTATTTTATATGTTTATGATGTCTTTCGTTACCATGAGCGAGTAGTCGCTTTTCTCTTAGGGTCGGGGTGAGCCCGACGTTAGCCATGCATGTTTGATGTGAGTTGGATGTTGATATTTGTTATGTCTTGATCATCTCCTACCTTTTTGTGTTTAGCCCTTCTCGAAGGAAAATGAATTCATGTTAACAACTTGGATCATAAACATTAAAATTGGTAGAGGAAATTATGTGTATTTACGTAAGCCAATATTTCTATTTGTTGGAAACGACGAAAGCTTGCTCCTTTGATGAGATAGCATAATTGTCCGTCTTGTTTTATCTTTGTGCATGTATGGTTAATGTTGAGGTAAACACTAGCCTTGAGAGATTCTTTTACATATTGTTTACACTCGTTATTTGTCGTTCGTTGAGTCCTCGAAATACTCGACACCCTTGCCGTTTTCTGATCATCATTCGTTTCCATCCTTTTATTCTTCAACCATCTTTACCGACACACTGCCGATGCACTTTGGTTACTGGTTTGGTACTCGACATCGACTGCATTCCAGTCGACATCTACTACTGATCTACTCGACATCGACCATTTTAGTTGATATCGATTGTTGCTTTTGTTTTTGCAGGTTTTCACTAGGAATTGACAGCCACCAGTAGATATTGACTCCATTCCAGAACATGTGTTTTCGAGCTACTTTAAGATCCACTGACACGCTTCCTCGTGGGTCGAACTTGATTCCCTACGACTACAGTGGGGGAGTCTTGAATTTATTTGATATGCTAGGAGTTGCGATTTGATTGTATATTTATATTTTCATATTCAATTATCCCCTTTCATCACACACAATGGTAAAACCCTCGGTCACAAGCACGTACCATTTGTGCATCTGCACCCGAAATATAGGCTATCACATCGCGTTTGAAGTTTTTAATATCCTGCATCTCTGGACCTCCATGTGCAGAGCCTTGTCTACATTCTGTCCTGTCATAAGTCGATGAGTCATAGCTAGACCCAAATGTGCCCGTGCACATTTGATCATGAACCGTTGATGTCCAAAGTCAAACTTCCTGTGCAACTTCAAAAATTTATTTGATGCTTCTTGCATAAGTGGATGCATATGTCGCTCCTTCATTCGAGCTATCTCTTACCCATCCAGTCCTTTAAATTTCAAAAATATGTGAGCCTGACACCCCACACGGTTGGTCACATGGTTCCGCTTTCCTTTGTTTGTGCTTGGTTTCGCAAAAACCATGCCTGTCAAACCTTATGTAGCGATGCATAAGAGTTCTGTCCGCTGGATGAGTACATGCTCCACTAATACGTACGTCGAATCCAACGACCGACCCATATTTCCTGTAAAAACTCCATCCCCATCTTCTACTGTTTGGAACCTCTCACCAAAGATTGGCTTCAATGATTCTTCACAAGTTGGAACCCAATATTTGGTTTTCCTCGGTGATTGTGATTGAATATATCCAACCCGAACGTCGTCATCCGTTAACAATCATAATGTACGATATATATAGTTTTGGATTAAATTGACATAAATAATTATATATAATACGATAATAAATGATGTTATTTTAAGATAAAATGTCGTCGGTTTATGATAAAACGCTATCATTTTTTTCGCACCTAAAAAAAAGAAATATAAATATATATAAATGAAATATCCGATAAAAAAATTAACTAAATAAGTATAGGAGACACACTAAGTTAAATTTATAGTTGTTATATGAGCTAAGTATGAGAGCTTGGCTCGAGTTTTGCTTAATAAAAGCTCGGTTCGAGCATCCTTTACAAAATGAGTTGATTATGAGCACATTTTTATGCTTGATTTTCAAAGCTCGCCTCGGCTCGATTGAAACTCAAATAGCACGAATTTTGTGAAATTTACAGTTTTTCTTTTATGTTTCCATGTCATGAGCAAGTACGTTGCATAATACTTGGGGGAAAAAACTTAGCCCCGTTCATTTATTAAATAACTCTAGTATGAGTTTAAGTTCAAATATAGGTTCGACTCGAGCTTGACTTGTTTCTAAATAAGCTAAATATAATCAAACACTCATAACATATAATAACGTATAACCAGATATAAAATTTTTAAACTTGCGTAACTTCTTATTTAATTGTCTGAATGATTAGTACGTATAACCTCTCACTTCAAAGTTGTCAAGATGAATTATAGTATGTGAATGTTAATTTAAGTAAAATATAAAAGCACTATAGCCTATTGCAGCATACAAAATTAAAGTGATTAATATACCTGTAATTTTTAAACATTAATAACTTTTTACTAAGATGCCGGATTAAGGCGTATTATATATCAAAACGAAGCTATGGACGAGTACAATACACCGAGGTAGTTCGTCAAATGAGGAGGGCGGGGCACGTGACCTCTAGACCCCCCTTAGCTTCGCCCCTGACCATAAGACTTGTTAACACTTGAACATAATCATATATATCCTAGCTAGTATATATTATTGTAAACAGTGATTAGGTTTAGGATTTACATTTGACTTACGTGAATTACGTACAAGGATCGAATTACATTATTATTGCATGCAATTCACGTGTTTTTTTGTTATTAATTATATTACATGAACCGGTGCATGATATTCGCAGCGACAAATACTTTGTCTGAGATGATTTGATTTTTGGTGTTTTATAGATCACTGATCAGACATTAACAAACAGAAAAATAAAAGTCCTTTTAAAATATATTGATTTTTCTAATTTTAATACATTAGTCTATAGGGTAAATGTGTTAAAATTATGATTTTTTCCCTTTTTATTTTACCGGTAGAAACTATATATGACCATTAAAATATAGAGATCGAGAATTCGAACTCGTCTACTAGCTTATATATATTTCATTCTTACCGGCTAAACTAGTAAAATTTACAAGTATAATTCTCAAAGATAAAGTAATAGTTCGAGTCTCAGTAGTCACTACTCCCAGTTACAATTCGAAGAAATAGTTTAACCAATTCAATTGATTATTCATTGCCAATGCAACTTGTGTGCAAAACTCTTTTATACGTAGTATTATTATATATCCTCTCGTACATATACGACCAGGTGCGGAGGGAGGGGGCATGATTTTTATTAGCTGCAAAAGCACTTGCATCAGTCATGCCACTACCAGTTCCTCCTGATGCCTCAGACCCCATGTCCACTTGCTGCAGTATATAGTATCCTTTGCCAAGTGTGGGCAAAGGATCCATTGCTAGAATTGAGTTTCTGGCCCCTTCATAGCTGTCATTCAGACTGGCTAGTAACTGCATAAGCCTGTTTCTGTCCTCCATTTCATTCAACTGCTTGGCCAAATTACATCCACAATTCTTCATAGCTCCACATGAGCATTCTGGCCTTTTTTCCAGCACTTGAAGCTCATCCCAGTGCTTCTTAAGAGTGTTAAACAAATCTGTAAGACTCATACTTCCTTGCCTTACATTGTTCAGTTTCCTTTTAATGTGGAAAATCAAAGGAGCATTCACCTGGCTGTACATTTCAACTATATCATCCAAGAGTTGTTTAGTGGACTCGACATACATCAAGCTCTCAGCAATGTTCTTTTTAACAGAATTTAAAATCCAACATCTCACCATATAGTCTGCCCTTATCCACCTTTGAAGATTCATCCCTTCTTCAACAGGTTTCACAACACTCCCAGTAATAAACCCAAGTTTGCACTTGGCCCCTAAGGCCATCATAATACCTCTGCTCCATGTCATGAAATTAGTTCCATCAAAGGTCACAGCAACTAGTTGAGACCCCGGATGATCAGAGTTTGATAGAAATAAAGGATCATTCAAGTTACCTTGATTATTGACATCTCTGTCTCCATCTCCATCTCCTGGATTGGGAGTGTTGTTTGTTTCAGCCATCTTCTTTCTTCCTGATGTTTGTAGCGGAAAAATTCAGATCGAAAGCCTATTGCTCTGATACCATGTGAACAAATTGATCAGAAGATCAATATATATACTGCATTAGCAGTGATCAAGGCAAAATAAGGAAGAAAGATGCAAAATCAGTGAAGCTTCAGTCACTGTTTCATTGATATTCAATATGGGAAAAGTGCAGAGGCGGCCAGAATGCCTTGCAGCTCTCACAATTACCCAAAACCCTACTAGGAAACATAGAGAGAGGCCTGCATATATAGCATGGAATCCTCACCTATGATTGGAAGATCACAAACAAACAAAATAGTGCAAGCTGTCCCTTATTACAACCAAATCGAAATGCAGCTGAAATGAAATGAAAATGAGATAAGGTGAGCTCAGCAAAGTTAGCTGATAGTGAGCAAGGACACCAGCTGTTATGTGCATTAGGAAAGCACATAATATGCATATCAACTTCATAGGATCGGGGTAAAACGTAAAAAAATATAAAAAATATGCATTTTTTTTAGTACTTTTAATTTTGATCATTTAAGGGTTAAAAAAAGTTAAAAAAGTAATAAATTATTGAATGTACTTAGCTAAGCTGCTATTGGTTGGGAAATAGAATGATTAGGTCTTGAGTTCAAATCCTTATAGCTTCATTTTATGGATTTTTTTTCCTCCTTTTAGTTATTTAAATTATACATTTAATGTGTTTTCTAATATATTCTTTATAACAAAAATTGTATCTTACATATATCTTCAAAAAAACAAATCCCGAAAATATAGTTGAGCCCCCCTCGAATTTTTGCTGGCTCCGCCCCTGTATACAACCAAACTTAGGACATATAATCGTGTGGATATCTACGGGCACATAATCAGAAACTAAGATTCGGGTGGGTTTAGGTAAGTTAAAATTTTCCCTTACACATAATTTTATTAACAAAATCCTTATTTAATAAATAAATAAATAATTTTTATTAGTTTTTCTTAATTTTTTTACTTATTATTTTATTTTTGTAAAAATGGGACAGGGGATCCTAGCCTGCCACTCGGATCAACAGGGTCGCAAAACTCCTCCTCCCCTCTTCCTCTAGAACTAACCACGAACCAATCAAATCAAAACAATCCAAAATCAAAAACTTCCAATTCAGACGTACGCCAAATACGGGCGACTAGTAATGTGCCATCTAATGTTGATATGGAAGTGGAATGTCAAGTAAAAAATTGGCTCAAGCCTTCTTTACAACAACAATTCTGGTGTGTCTTGTTACAAGCAAGGTACAGAAACCTCATCTGAGATTAGTGTTATTAATTATACGATCGAGTCAAGCTCGTTGATTTATTTAACGGGACATGTGTGATCATAAGTAGTATTTTTAAACTCATTTCATAGCTTGACTCTACTTAGGGCTAAGCTCGATCAACTCAAATTTTATGAAATTTATAATATTTTAAAAATTACTGTCATAAATAAATATGATTGTTTATAATATTTGTTTACTAAATAAATCAAATATTGATAGATTTTTATGCTCGAAACTATATCTAACTCGATTTCGACTCATTTCTAAACGAGTTAAATATAAATCAGTAATAATAGTCTCGTTTGACTCGAACAAAATTGAGATCTTGCTTGACATAATATATATGTATATGTATATAATCTCGTTTTTCAAACTCGTGTAAAACAGTTCGATCAATCATAGTAACGACGTCCTTCTCTCCATGGCTGGCCAATATATTTCAAAAATATTTGTTCATAAAATAAATCAAAGAGTTATATGTAAGGGATCATTTATTTATATAAGAGGGGAATGGAAATGAAATGTATTAAATTTTACATATAAAATGTATATAATCATATTTTTTTTGAGCTTAAGAGAAGAGAGTGGATCAGATTATTAGACCATCCTAGGGATATTAATTATCCTTCTTAATTAGATAATAGAATGTGGAAAAAGGTAACACATTTTGAGTGAAAATTTAGAAGAGAAACTAGGTAGATAATTAGAATAGTGATCAAGAAATCTTAACTTAAATATAAAATATACTGTATTTATAAGAGTAATCATCGCCTATAAAAACAAACGGACAAATGTAATCAAATCAGAAGAAATTAAGATGCATGTTGCATTTGTTATCATTTAGAATTTGGACGCAAGTATTACGCGATGTGACACATGATTGTACTTTCACACATTAAGAGCGCTAGCCTCAAAGTTTGACACTCAATTAGGTTGTCGTTTGAGAAAATATACTCTGTAAATGTATTTATAGTTGTGAGTTTGATGATCAAATTAGTAAATAATTAAACCAAACAAATTAAACCATGGAAGATATTCTATTACCATCTTCACTACCTTGGTCATCTCCAGCCGACCATGGCCGCCAGCAAAGCCTCCAGCAGCTTCTCGAGGCTCAGCTACCGGCCGGCCAGTGGTGGAACTACGCTATCTTCTGGCAGTCGTCGTCGTCGACCACCAGCGCCGCCTGCACCGCCCTCACCCTGTCCTGGAAAGACGGCCACTTCCAGGGCCTGAAGCACCCCAACAACGCTCCTGCAGGAGGAGACGCCATGGCCGACCCGGAATGGTTCTACATGACGTCTTTCACCAAGACCTACACCGCGCGTGACGGCGTCCTCGGCAAGACCTTCGTCACGCGCTCCCTCGCCTGGCTCGCCGGCGGCCACACCCTCCGCCACTACAACTGCAACCGGGCCCAGGAGGCCCTCGCCCACGGCATCCAGACGCTTGTGTGCATCCCCGCTGCTGACGGTGTCCTCGAGCTCGGCTCCTCCGATCTCATTGCCGAGAGTTGGTGCCTTGTCCAGCACGCTACGTCCTTGCTGAGCTCATCGCTTTCTTCGCCCCATGGTAATGTTCCTCCAACAACCGGGCTTGACATGTCGTATATCGATGAAGACGACATGTCTGCCCTCGTTAATGGTGATGGTGGTGAATTTGTGATCAACATGAGGAGGTCGAGGAAGCCGCGGTCGAGCGGTTATGATCGCGGTAACAGTGTTGAGGCGGAGAGGCAACGGAGGGACAAGATGAACACACGGTTTTATGCGCTGCGGTCGGTTGTCCCCAATGTGACGAGGATGGACAAGGCATCCCTACTCTCCGATGCGGTCTCATACATTAAGGAACTCCAGGGGCAAGTCCGGGCCTTGGAGGCCCGGATTGAAGAGCAGGAACCGACCCAATCCCCAACAATCAGGAAAATGAAGGCTACTATTTCAACGGATTTGGGGGTTAGAAGCAACCCTAATCATGGCGGCATTGCCACGGATGTTGATGTGGATGTGAGGTTCATGGGCCGGGAGGCGATCATAAGAGTCCAATCGGAGGACAAAGACTTCCCGGCGATCAGATTGATGGAGGCGGTGAGGGATCTAGGGTTGCAAATGCACCACGCTACCATCTCGAGCATTAACGGCTTCATGCTTCAGGATGTGGTGGTTAGGATTCCTGAGGAGCTCAGTAATGAAGGCGATCTCCGAAGTGAAATTCTTGCAAGAATTTGACCATGTTATTACCCGCCTCAATTTACTATACCTTCATATCATACAGTTGGGAGGTAGTTGGGACTGAATAAAATGACAGTAATTTTATGCAGTAAGTTTTGTATGTATGTACTTGCAACAATATTGGGAAAGAAAAGTCCTAATACACCATTAACCACTAAATAGTTAGTTGTACGTCGACCTCCTAATTATTTTATTTAACTAAAATGTCTTTTGATCACATAATTTTAGGGTGTTGTTATATACACCACAAATCCAATGTAAAAAATGCACGTCCTTAACGACGTGCAAGCTTTGTTACTAATTAACATTTAAAAAAATTAATTAACTCCTTTTAACCATGCACGTTTTTGACGTGCATGATTTGGAGAGTATATAGCGAAACCTTTTTTTAAGATAAAAATACATTCAATATAACAAAAAACAATTCCCATCCCCCTCCCTCGCCCCAATCCGTAGTGTGAATCAACTATCTCCGATCTTATCCCCTTTCATATCCCTTCCCAAAAAATCAAATTTTTTTAATATATATATATAGGGTGTGGTTCCGGTGTTCACAAGCCTTACGGTGTACCTTGTACACAAATATGGGCCCTTGATCTATCGAAATGGATGGCCATGATTTAATTGATTTTTTTTTATTTTGGTGAAAAAACTTGTGGGACCCACATTAAAAAAACCACTCACTCTCTCCTCTTTCTCCCCTTTTGCTGTACGTGTAACTCAATGCCCTCATTTCTTTTTTTTTTTCTTTTTTTAAGCTGATTTTGTTGAAAATATAGAGAATATTAATTATTTTGTGAAAATTTTTATTATGGGTAATTTATTGCCGGACTCACCTAATTTCGTTTGTTAAAAAATTTGTCAATTCCACTGAATAATGCTTCACATCCTACCGAATAATTTCGTTTGTTTAAAAATTTATCAATTCCACTGAATAATGTTTCAAATCCTACCGAATAATAGTTATGTTATCATCCAATTCAGATCAAAATTTATCAATTCCACTAAATAATTTGACACATATTACCGAATAATGATTGGTTTTTTTGTCCATTAATTTCAGATAAAAGAAATCTCAAATTTCCAAAAAATACTTACAATTTATACGAATAATTCTTCCTATTTCACCGAATAATATCTCACATATCACCGAATAATGTTTTGTTTTATATTGTTTCCAAAATGAAGAGTCCAATAGTCCATATTCTGTTGAATAATAAATAAGATTTCACCGAATAATTTACCAACTCAACATCACCCTTAACCAAAATTTGACACATACGTCTGAATAATTGACAATAATGAATCAAAATTATGCGTATCGAAAGCCCTATCCGCCAACCCGATTTCACCGACCCCTAACACAAACACAAACCACCCCACACCGCCAGCCCACCCATTCCCACCCACCCAACCACCCCCGCCACCGATCTAACCACCCACCCCGCCCCACAAAAAAAAAAGGCAGATGAATGCCATCGAAGAGGAGGACAGAAAGGAGAATGGAGGCGAATCGAAATGGAGAACCGAAGAACGAAGGCCATTGAACCACCCGGATATGAGCCAGAGGGAGGAGGAGCCGACCCTAGCAACGCCCGGATCTGAGCAAGAGGGGAGGAGGAGCCGATCCTAGCACCGCCTTCAATCGCCGCCAATCGCCTCTCCTGGAGGAGAGAGGGATATATAGTTGAAACAGTCGCCTACTTCGGGTTACTTCTCCGACGGAGGCTTCGAAGACAACATTTGAAATAGTCGCCTACTTCGCCACACAGACGAGGTCGAATCAGCCTCTGTGCTCCGCCGATCACGCCGCCAAACCGCTTTCACCATCTTCGCCTTTGGGCAACCTTCGTCCATCGCCCTTCGCCGCCGTCAAGCCGCCTCTAGAGTCTGGGTAGCCTTCGTCCATCTCCCTTCGCCGCCGCCTTCAATCGCCCACACCGAATAGGGAGTAGGGGTGTGGGAGGCGTAGGGAGGGCCAAGGAGGAGGGCTCACAGGAGCCACTCGGCGATGGTTGCAGTCCCTGGGAAGACGACGGTTCTCTTTGGGAGCAAGGAGAAGGAAACAAATCTCAATTTAGGGTTTTTAATCCCACATATGCACGCGCTTCCACTCTCCAATTGTGAGATTTAGATAGAGTTTTTTTTTTTTTTTTTTTTAAAAAGGAACACGTGTCACGATCTCATCCCTCCCTTCCATTCAGATCTAGGGCCCATATTTGTGTACAAGGTACACCGTAAGACATGTGAACAAAAGATCCATACTCTATATATATATATATAGGGGAGGGTTTAAGTGAAAAGAATTTGGTCCCGTGAGAAGGAAAGAAGCGCTCCTATTGGTGGAGACAGATCTGATTTTTAACTAAAGAAATAAACCCCTACGCGCTTTTCACTAGTAGAAAAATGACATTTTAGCACATGTTATACTAGCCCGGATCTGTTATATCCGGAGTATAATAGGGATAAAATATTAAAAAGATCAATTTACCTTTTTTTAAAATTAAAAAATCAGAATATAACCCGGATTTTTGCAAAGCTATCGAGCTATTATCGCACTTTATGTTCAATGCAACCAACGCAAATAGCCCGGGCGTGTGTTTTCGGGTAAAAGTCCGGCATGTTTGCTAAAAATGGGATGAGGGGTTGATGCCAAATAGCCCATAGACAATGGATCCGTGCTTTTTGCTATCTTTTTTTAAAAAAATATCAAAAGGCTTCTGCCCTTTCCCAATCGCAGTAGGAGCTTTGAAGCCGTAGATCTGGACTAACAGGGAGAGATGACCGAGGGAGTAATCGGGGAGAAGTCTATCATCTTTGAGAGAGAGGAAGCCCTAGATCTGAACTACCAGAAAAAAATCCTTGCAAAAGGCTTCTTCCCTTCCAAATCTTCCATCTTCGAAGAGAGATCTAGAGACTGCCAGAAAAAATTCCACTCTTCTTCCTTGTTCGAAGAAAGCTGTGAGGGAGAAGTCGTTGAGGAGCCACCACCTTGCCTCTACCATCGTCTCCTGGTCACGCTTTCGACCCCTCCACGCCAGATCTGGATTGACAGAGAGCAAGTCGGTGCTTTCGATGGCGGCCGCATCGTTCCCGATTTCTTCGGTTCGTATCTTCTCCCTCTCCCTGTCCACTACTTTACTACCAAATTCAACTTCCACTAATTAATTTTGATTTATGTGTTATTATAAAGTTGAGTTCCGAATTTCACATCTTCGGCTCAGTCAGCCTCGATTTCTCTCTCCTCTCTCACACGCAAAACCCCTAGAAATCCCCTCCACGATCTCAAACACTTCATCCCTGTCGACTTCTGAATCGGGGGAATTCGCATTATTATTTCAATTTTACTACATCGAATTTGACCTTTTCTTGTTGTTAGCATCCATGGCATCGAATGATTAGTATGAATTCCGAACCGGGAGCATTATTTTGGTAATTCTATATCTTTGAGCATGGAATGGGAACATTCTATGTATTTGTATGATCAGTATGAATTTTTTAATAAAACTTTGGGTGTTAGATGAATTTTTTTTTTGACAAGTATAAAACCACACAAGATTTGCACTCTTGTTTAGTTATCACCTGGTTTCGAAGATTTAGAGCGTAGGGTTCAAGTTTTAGGGTCAATTTAGTTGGAATTGGAAGGCTTCCTCTGAGGACTTTTCTAGTATTGACCGTTTAACCAACTTCATATCTTCATCTTGTTTATATATTCAATTCTAGCAAAGAATGAAGGCAAAATTTTCACTTGGAATAATCTTTAAGACTCAGCTAGTTATGTAATCTTCAACTTAGGGCATGTTTGTCCATTTTATTCAATTTCTAAAAAATCGTGCATCGGAAAATAAACAAGATTTCTAAAAATTCAGTCACTTTATGCTGGCTTTTGTTTCATCTTCATGATGTTTACAATAACATACTCTGCCTATATTTTGAAAACTGCTGGGTTACAGTCAGTTTGTTCTTCCTGTAATCCTGTTGTAGGTAATTAAAGCAACAAAAAAGGCAATTTATTTGTTTAGTTGCAAGGCTAAGATTTTTGCAAATATCATTATCATGTAAAGTAGAGTTTTTGAAAAAATGATCACAAAAAAAAAGAGATGGAAATGGCTCACACCAAAACTAAAAGGCATTAACCGACGAAAATGAACACCAAAATGGAGCAAGGCTAGAAAATGATATAGTTTACTTTAGAGGTAGTACGTAAATGGAGAAAGTTATCAAGTGGGGGAACAAGAAGTAGAACCATCCTATTCCTATTCCTATTCCTAATACTTAAGTCATATATATTAAAATGCGGTGGTTGTCATTGCGGATAATGTTCCAATAAAAGTAGAAGGCATGCAATTGCAAGCTGTTGGATTGCTTTAGGTTAGGTAAGATGTCATTGCAAAACAAGTGTTTGATGTGACGATCTCAATTGAACTGTTTTCTGTTATTTCTACGTGGCGGGTGTCAGTGTATGGACTCCAGAGAGTATCAAGTAACACTATCTAGATCAATTATGCTAAATTCATTCTTGAAGTTTGCTTCAATGATGCATAACCCTATCTGGATCAATTATGCGACATGTGCAGACAACACATGTAGCAGCTCAATATGGTCAGACAACTTACGTGTATTACTTAACTTCCAAATGGAATGCAGATCCAGACGTGCCTGATATTGATGGAAGCACTCCTTTGCACTGGTATGTTGAAACTTACACTTCTATTATAAAATCTCTTGAAGTTTATTGTTTTATCTTTTAAATTCTTCAATCTGTCAATTTTGAAGCCCTATTTGCAACCAGGTGCTAACAGGCTTGCCATCAATTTTGCTACCTATGGTACCGGAGTTCTTACTGAAACTCATGCCGGAACGGTACCTCTTTTCTTCATTTACATACTGCGCTCAAGTACTCAACTTGCATTTTTAATTTCTGATTTATTATAATTGCTTGTAATTTTGAAATCTTTACTGTTGTTAGAGACTTAGAGTTGGCTGTAGTTTTGAAATCTTTCTTGATTTACATAGATTGAAATCTTTACTCCAAAACTGGTGCAATTTAGGGTTTGAATTTGTCTATCTGATTTAATCCTTTTTTTGTTATCAGATTAATCTTAGATTGCAACCAAGTTATTTCCTATTTAGTAAAAGTGTTTGTTGGCTTGTAGGAGAGAATCAAGTGATTGGGAGGGTTCAGCTTACAGGTAGGTGGTTTCTAGCGAAGATGAATCGCGTACTAGTGATTGCCTAAAACAGGTATGCTCTATAGTCTTTGCATTAATTAGACTTTATTGTTTGTTTGAACTCTAGATTGTGTTAAGTGATAAATTTCTTCTATTATATATGTAGAGCATTACTTTATTCATAATCATTAACCTAAATGGTTTGATTTTCAAGCACTTTTACGACTTTCATGTCATACTTGATACTGCAGAAATGTTTGAATGTCTTTATTTTGCTTTAACCTTATCTTCTTACCATTTTAAACATCTTGAAATATCTTTTTCTCTCTATCATATAGGTTAGATATGCATCCTGTGCCACATCTCAGAACTTCGAAATCTATACTCCACATACAACCTGTGAAAAGATCCACTCATGTGTGCTAATAGATATGTGTACGTGGTCACTATGTTTATTTGAGAAATGCAAGTAGCTATAAAATGTGCAATTAATTTCATGACTTATTTTTAAGCTGTGCAACTGAAATCTTGCATGTTTTCCGCTGATTTTCTGTGTATGGAAACAATTGAAGACAAAAGAAACCACCTTTGGATATCTTAACAAGATATGATCAGCTGTATCTAAATTCGATGAATCTTGAGTTTTCTTACCCTTTGTTATCATACCAAGGGGATGTATATCTATGATTTCTGCATTTGTTTGAATGTGTTGTGTTTCTTATTATCCTGCTAGTGCTCAAGTACAGTCTAGTACTCTAGGTTGAATTTAAAATGAGCCTTTTTTTAATTAATCTTTGTAGGTATTGTCCATTGATGCAATGCTTGAGGGAGCTTTATCATTTTGTTGGTAGGAGGATTCCTTCATGTTTGGTTGAAACAACTAGTATCACCACGAGATAAGGGTGCCTGCTGTTGAAATTTCATCAGTGCCAAAGATGAGTTGCAATTATGTATAGGTTTTTGGTACTGGGGCTGTGAGGTTCAAGGGAGTGCAGCCACCATGGATAGTGAGGAATTGATTGGAATCGGAAACCCCAGGTGAATTGGGAATTAGGATTATGATATTTTGCTGAAATTGCAAGGGTGGAAAAGGTACACTTTTATGAAATTATGGGCACTTGAATAAGTATAGAGTGTTAGTTGATTGACATTTTTATTTTTGAATAGAGATGTATAGTATATTGTACATAATTTATGGTATTTTTATTATTTTGACAGCCTTTGATTCCTTGCTTCATTTGTTGACAGAGGTTTGGATAAAACATTACCATAAAGAAATTTTGAATATATTAAAAATATGCCGCCAAATATTCTTTCTTTTCCCACCAAAGAGGGCTTTTATCCCGGATGGTGAAAATGCCGGGCTAAAACACTACTAGAAATTTGTTATTTAACATCGGGTAATAGCCGATGTCTTTCAAAAAAAAAATCGATGTCTATGTGGGGGATGTAAAAAGTCAAAAGTTTTTCACATCGGCCAGAACCCGATGTCTTTGTATGTTATAACATCGTTTATATTTTTAAATCCGATGTCTTGGTTATCCTATAACATTGATTATAAAATATAACCGATGTTATAACATACAAAGACATCGGCTATTACCCGATGTTAAAAAGTTTTGACTTTTTACATCCCCCACATAGACATCGATTTTTTTTTTATAGACATCGGCTATTACCCGATGTTAATGACATATTTGCGGTTTTTTTTTAATTATCATAGCCTATGCGGGATTTGAACCCGCATCTTTGCGTTTGAACGCAATGCTCTACCATTTGAGCTAATAGGCTTTAAATTAGATAGAATTTAAAGTAAATCTAAAGCATCACACAAGTATTCCTTCATAATAATAGATTCAAAGAAGACCAACTTATCTCAATCCTTGCTAAGCCTAAAAAATCACTGAAACCTAAAACAAAGGCCAGATCACGAACACATTACATTCATGATACATATGGCATGCATTATGAAAACTTGCTATCACTGAAATAGAAGCAACTGCTTCACCACTACGAAGCAATATATACAATCACAATAGAGTATCGAGTTTTTTTCTATAAAAGAAGGCAAATAAACTCCAATTAAGTTTCAGGATGTATTTGGTATTGCACTTAAATGCATACCTTCTCCTCAAGTTTTAATACTTGTTTCCTACCCAATTCACCACTCGTAACAGAGCCATCAGCACTGGAAGAAAAATTCCTCTAGATCGTCTAAGAAAATCTTATATGCAAGTCATATGGAGATAAGTTCTCACCTTCTCTATGCCTTCAATCGACGAGTTCTTTTGTTTCATGCCTTCAGTCGACGAGCTCTTTTGTTTCAAGGTAGCTGATACTGTCGTTTCTGTAGCACCACCAGCAGGAACCAGCTTATGATTCTTGATTATGTTTCTTGCCACACACATATTGCATCCTGTAATAAAATGCTTCAGTTTACATCTATATTAAATATAACCACAATCTCAGACCAAATGCATTCGCAAATTACATACATGTAAATTCCTTTCTACTTCATTCAAGGGATCCTTGCTTGCACCTCTCAGCAGCACAGTACAAGCCTTTGGATCTTTGCAGTCAACAATAAAGGCAAAGAACTCATATCCAATTTTCTTGACTTCAAATAATCTAGCGTGTACCAGTATACCAGACTGAATTGCGCACGTCCATATTGATTCACAATTCTTGTGAGAAGGAGCAAATTAGGTAACCATAGTATAGGAAACATACCTTTGATATGGGGGAAGCTTCAGAAGATTAATGCAAGTGGCAGCTGTTGGTAAGATGTCAAGAGCTTCATCTGACGCAGCCCCTACTGCTCTATGTAAGATGTAGGAAAAAACAACCTCACGTTTAACAAAAGAATAAGATATTACTTCTATATCTAACCCACATCCAGGACAGATCAATAGTATTACCTCTGTATGCAGAATGAAGGCTCCAAGTATTTGAATCCAGGCAATGGACCACGAGAACACCCAGTTACAAACCTGGATGATAAAATTAAAAATTAATGACACTTGTGAAGAAACAAGCACGAAAGTGAGTACATTTTTTTTTTAAATCCAATTAGATCAACCTTACACAATCCCCTCACAAGAATTTTGAGTCGTATGAACTCAAGAATTTTGAGTTGTATGAATTCAAGTTACTCCTACCAAATCCAGATAACGAATCTGTAACATGTAAACTACCTAACCTTGTTTATTTCTTGTAATTCTCTCTCTCACTTTAACCAAATAACAATCTATAACAGGTAAACTACCTAACCTTGTTCGTTTCAGATGGCTCACCTTTTTCTTCATATGACTTTGTATGGTCGGGCACTTGTTCTCCCAGATCAGGTTTGTGAAGGAATGGAAGAAGAGATTCCTGCACCAAAAAGCCAGTGAAACAACATTCTCTTAATCAGGTTTGTGATGTAACAATGGACTAACAGATTGCTAAACCAACAGCTATTCATACACGATGCTCAAAGGAGAGAGAAATACCAGTGCTTATTTCTATTTGTTATTTTGACAATATCCAAGCCTGCAGGGTACCTTCGACGCTTCAGTGCCTGTATATGTCAACCCATCTACAGCCTGCTGCAGTGTACCGCCAAGTTTCTCATCTCCACAAACAATGATTTTACTCATCAAACCCATCTACTGTCAACCACAAAAAGTAAGTGAAAGACGAAGAGTATACTCATAAAACACTCGTACTGACCTGAACTATCAGAAAAGGCAAGTGCAAATAAAGAGACTTGGTAGACGTCTAATTATTTCTTAAGAGACAGCACATCATTGGTCTCCTGATGGTACTGAACTATCTGTATGGATCCTAAGTTTTCCATCTTGGTCGTATTTATCCAAACCACTCTCATCCTGGCAAGAAGAAATGATAACGAACAAAGTAGTAAGGAAAGAGCATATGTTTATGGCGTGTTAAAAGGAGTTTTTGTAAGATTAGGATAAGTACAGACACACAATCCGTTCAAATTTCATGCTAAACTTATTTGTGTTTCTTTTGATTCCAAACCATTACTTTGCCTAAGAAAATTAGCGAACAAATTGCAAAGAAGAATGTTAAAATGTTGAGGGAAAGGAATCCATAAAATGCTTTACCTTGGCAAATGAGATGGATAGCCAAGATCATGATCACATTCATGTTTTCGGAGGTACCGTTCACAGTCACCCTTATATTCACCCAAAAAATAAATAAATGATTCTGCAAAAAAAAAAAAAAAACACAACTGAGTATAAACTGATCAGTTTCATATTTCACTCCAAGCAACTGGTGACTTTCTAAGATAGGAAAAAATAACCAAGCTAAGAAATGAAAAATGCCGTGCCGAATCAGGAAAATGAAAAAGAAAATAACAGATTTAAATGGATAAAATGAGACACCTGCACAAATCTAAAAAAGAAACTTTGCAAACATTGAAGTTTTCTAACTATTGTGGCTTGTTTTTCCTCTTTGTTTGGCTGTTCATTTATAAGAACTAGCTGACTGAAAAAGTAAAGGTCAAGAAATTAGGCGAGTTAGCAACAGCCACATGCAGAGCCATAAAAAAGTCAGCCTTTGGAAATTTTCCTCCAAGAAACAAGCATGTGAATACTTAATTTGAACAAAATAAACAGCCTCGGTGAACTTCAGTCTTGGGCAAGTTAACACAGAATCTCAAACCTTGCTGCAGTATATTATAACAAAATGGATTACACTAAATCTATTTGAGTAGAAGTACCACAAACCTTTTTTCTGCTTCTACCATCGTCCGGAAATTCTTAGTAGCACACTAGCACACCGCAAATCACAGGAATATCAGTCAAGGCAAAGGACTGAGCACCCTTACAATGACCCTAAGCAACACTTGGATTATAAGATGAGGCAGGGAAATAAAATTAAAAAACACATAAGAATCTATAGTAACAAACACTCTTAAACAACCAGTAGTCTTGGTAATTTAATATTTTGAATCCATTGATAGCCATTCAGATCAAACTTAGAAAATAATGGTGTATGCAGCTTTCAAATTTTAAACCATAGTAAAAGAAACTATCCAAACCTTTCTACCAGCAGGTTGCTCTAATGAATGTATTATATCGACAACCTGCAGAAAAATTAAACAAAATCTCAAATGCATCAGAAAATATATTTAGTAAAACCCATAAACAATAAGAAAGATCTATGAATTTAATTGTACAGCATTCAGACTAGTCCACTTTTCTAGTTCAAGCATGTTAACATTATCTGATGGGGGCCATGGGGAAAAGGTCAAGCTCATGACAAAAGATGGCCAAGTTTTATAGATTATAATCATCAACCAGTGACCATTCATGTAAAGGAGTTCTATTTGATATAGGCATGCAGAAAAAAAAATCACATCATAGAAGAAACCATGGCAGGCTACTCCACAAATCATCAAGCACAATTGTAGTCTCGATGCATGAGAACTCAAAGAACAAACATTGTCAATGATCATGAAATTTACATTCACCCGGCAAGACACTACTCTTGTTGTCATCAAGGTCATTACTTTCAGAGATTGACGTCTCCCCAAGTTTATCAGAAGGCGCTCAATATATAAGATTTTCTACTAATATCTGCAAAAAGTACATCCATCAACATGGCTTCCACTAAAGAAACTTAATGAAGTTACGATCAACATCATTTCAGCTCCTAGAGATTCAAGTTTTTTCCCCATAAAAAAAAGCTAAATCCCTAGAACTATGATCTCTCCTAAACAAAATAATGCATATCAAAATGACATCCTCACAAACTACAATCAAAGTGTTAAAAAGATATCATATAAGACATAAGTGACTAAAGGTATGCCTCTCTTTCTTACTAGGCGCTACATATTGATCAATTAAAACCACATCAGATAGGGATATGAAGTGAGAGCATCAGAATCAGTAAACTATATATGGACTCATAGAAATTCAAAATTAAAACCACATTTGATGACAACAAAACATTACATCCAAACATCCAATGCACCAAGCATCATATATAAGGTCTAAGACGGAAAAGAAGAACATATAAGGTCTGTTTGAATAGCTAGCAAACGAATGACAGACAGAGGGCACACTAGAGTATAATCATCGCCCAATACCCAATTTGAAGAAATCGAAACTATACCTTTCAACTGTTGACGAAGGGGCAGTGACGGAGTTCGACAGCCCGACTCAGTTTCAACGGAGAGGCAATGACGATTTCGACAGCCCGGCACCAAAAGAATTGTACTCAAACCAAATTCGTGTTTCATCCTTTCCTCACAAAGAGACGAATACACAATTAAATCCAAGTCAACTCAGGAAACAAAAACCCTAACCAAAATCAGTTTCATTACCCGAAAGCCCTAAAATCAATTTCATTACCTGAATTCTTGGGAATACTTCAACGGAGAGGCAGTGTCCGGCTCGGCTTCGACGGAGAGAGAGACGACCAGAGGCCACCCGCCGGACACACGACGCGGTACCGGAGACACGACGACAATGAAGGGCCATAAGGGATTTCGCTGTTGAGAGATGGGGACGAGAGACGAGAAGCGGGATTTCGCCGGAGAGCCTACAACCCCACCGGAGCCACCCTCAGTTCCCAAGCCGACGAGATTGGAGGAGGAAGGGGTTGGGGGTGAACCGGTGAACAGGGAGGAGTTGGAGGAGGAAAAGGGATGTCGCTGTCGCGAGGAGGCAGAGTCGCGGGCTTGGGTTTGGAAGAGGGAATGGCGAGGGGAATGGTAGAGGGAGTACTGAAAAGTGAAAAGTGACCCTTTTTTCTTAAAATTTTTCTAAGTGTTAAATTATTTCATATGGGCGGGACAAATCCCGCGCTTATTTTTTTTCCAAAAATTTATTTTTAACATCGGTCAAAAAATAGTGTGATGTCTATTTTCTTTTCAACATCATAAAATTTTAAACTGATGTCAAAAAACTATTTTACATGGCAGGTTTTTCTGACCGATGTTAATGTACCGATGTTAAATAACAAAATTCTAGTAGTGAAAGCTCTTTGTTTTTTTTTAAAAAAAGGGGATCAAATAGCCCGGATCTAGGGAAGTCCGGGCTATTATATCACTTTAGAGCCCGGGCATGTGGTTTTATATCCGGGCTATTAAGTCCACTTTACAAAAACAAAAAAATCGCAGCATGCTTTTAGAGCCCGGGCGTGTGGTTTTTTTGTCCGGGTTATATACCTAATATAACATTAAGCTGATGCCCGGATGGGGTTTTGAATAAATCCGGGTTATATGAGCAAAAACGCCCGGGCTAAATTATCAATTTTGTACTAGTGTTTCCTTCTTCTACCCTAGCCGCTTTCTTCGATCTACTCAATCAGGCGTTTCTCCTTCTTCGCCCTTCTCCTCCGCCTCCTCCTTCCACCATCTGATCGACATCAACGACGTTGCCATGAGAGTAGAGCACCGTGAACGTGCAGAGGCAGCTGATCTCACTCTCATCCAGATTCGCACTCCTCCACCGACTCCAAATCTCCCCCGTCGTTCTTCCTGGCGAATCGCCGCTTCAAGGTCGCCGTCGATCTAGCTCCGCTTCAAGCTTTTCAAGGAAGTCGACGGTCCATTGACGGCGAGTAGATTGGCAAACAAAGGAGTCATGTCCGTTGCCGTCGATCAAGCCTTTCAATTGATTTAGCCATCGATCTCATGGTCCTCGAAAAGGCTTTTCGATTGATCCGATTTCAGTTTAATTCAATATGGATTTGCGTTTCTCTTTCATCCTCCTTTGATTCAATTTGTATTTCCTAGGCCACTGGAATTTGTAATTCACATATGTTTCAATTTGGATTTCCATTTGATTCGGAATTCAATTTGAATCAGACGCTTAGAATAGCTTGGGAGCAACCCATTAGAAGAAATCACATTTTATTTCAGGATTTTTTTTAATGATAATGTTACAATTATTAAATAGTATTTGTTTATGAAATAAATTGAAGAAAATATCAAGTGGTTCAGGGTAGTATTAATTTGGTCAGTGACTAAATAGAGGTTGGTTCAGTGACTAAATAGAGGTTGGTTCAGTGAGTAAATAGGTTGGTTGAGTGACTAAATAGAGATGAGTTCAGTGAGTAAATAGGTTGGCAGGGAGTAAATAGGTTGGTTCAGTGACTAAATATAGATTGGTTCAGTGACTTAATAGAGGTTGGTTCAGTGACTAAATAGATGTTGGTTCGGTGACTAAATATAGGTTGGTTCAGTGACTAAATAGAGGTTGGTTCAGTGAGTAAATAGGTTGGTTTAGTGACTAAATAGAGGTTGGTTCAGTGAGCAAATCGAGGTTGGATAAGTGACTAAATAGAGGTTGGTTCAACGACTTAATAGAGGTTGGTTCAACGACTTAATAAAGGTTGGTTCAGTGACTTAATAGAGGTTGGTTCAGTGACTAAATAGATGTTGGTTCGGTGACTAAATAGAGGTTGGTTCAATGACTAAATAGAGGTTGGTTCAGTGAGTAAATAGGTTGGTTTAGTGACTAAATAGAGGTTGATTCAGTGACTAAATAGAGGTTGGTTCAGTGAGTTACTCGAGGTTGGTTCATGGATAACTATAGGTTGGTTCAGTTACCGAATAGAGAGTGGTTCAGTGACCGAATAGAGGGTGGTTCAGTGGTTCAAGGTTGTAAAAGAAAGTGGTTCATGAAATAAATAATATGTGTTTATGAACCATTTTATTTTAAAAACAAATAAATACGAAATTAACAATTAAAAGAAAATAGAAGAGTAGTGATTCATGAAATTAAAGAGTATTAGTTCATGAAATAAATAGTATTGGTTCATGAACCATTTTATTTCAAAAACAAACAAATAAGTAATAATTAAAAGAAAATAAAAGATTAGTCGTTCATGAAATAAAAGAGTATTGGTTAATGAAATAAAGAGTAGTGGTTCATCAAATAAATATTATTGGTTCATGAAATAAATAGTATTGGTTCATAAACCATTTTATTTTAAAAATGAATAAATAAATAATTAAAAAATAAACATTAAAAGAAAATAAAAGTAGAATGAAAATTTTATAATTATTAAATAGTAGTGGCTCATGAAATAAATTGTAGTGTCTCATAAAATAAATAGTACTGGTTCATGAAATAATTACTTTAATATATTTATTATTCTTTTAAAAGATAAAATTAGTAATTATTTTTTGAAAAAAATTTTAGGGTGAAATGTATTTTAATATGTCTATTAAGGTGTAATTAAATAAATTCCATGACCATATTTTAATTATAATTTGGAAAAAAAATATAAATTAAAGGTGTTAATTGAATTTTATAATAAGTAAAACAGATACAAAAAAGATTAAAATAAAAGGAATACGTTTTGTACCAATAAATGTTTCTTGGTATCATGGTTTGACACTTAACTTGGGAGCAAAAGGCTGTGGGTTCAATCCACCACATTCCCAAATTTTCATTTTAGAACACACGGCTGTGAGTGGGAGGCCGCGTGAGGTGCGACTGGGGGAGTCCGTGAGCGCGCTGGGGAGGGTGGGATTTTTTTCGAGCGCGCGTTTTTTTTTGCGAAAATTTATATTATTTTAATTTATATGAACCAATCAAATGACTTCTTCTCATTTTTGGTGACCTTTGCACCTGAACCCAACCCTATATATATATATATATATATATATATATATATAGGAGGGGGACATATTAGAGGACATATGATTTGTGAAGGAGAGAGGGTTGGGGAATAAGATTGATGGAGAGAGTGGATGGATATGGTGTGAATACCTTTTACTATATGAATTTTTTTTATACAAGGTGAGGATTTGGGGATGATCAACCATTGTTGACCCACCGTCCAAGGGTCTCCAGATGGACGACGTCGATCAGCAATCTCAGCAGAAACTCGCTCAACAACGAACGACGAAGAGAGATCGATATGCACTAGCCTATTAGCAACCTGGTTCCCCTCGTGGAAGGTATGTGAAAAGGTGACCCTCTTGAAAGCGTGACAGATGTCAAAGGCATCCGAGACCATCATATCAATCTCCCAAGGACACCGCCAGATCCCTTTCATGACGTTGATCAACACCAAACAGTCGCCCTCCACCTCGAGCCGGGAGAAACCCCGATTCGTAGCTTCCTGGGGTCCAACAAAAGACCGAGACACTCTGCTTTCTTCTCGGATGATGTCCATGTTTTAGACCATGTTAAACCCCGATTCGTAGCTTCCTAGGGTCCAACAAAAGACCGAGACACTCTGCTTTCTTCTCGGATGATGTCCATGTTTTAGACCATGTTTTTTTTGGCTTATTTTAGCTCCTTATTCTAGCTATTTTGTATATTCTGGGTTGGGAATGTTAGGAATTTGTGTAGTTTGTATTTATTTTCACTTCTTATTCTAGCTAGTTTGTATATATTCTGAGTGGTCGATATTTGTCCTTGAGATCGACCGCTTCTCGACATAGACTAAGCCTGGAGAGCAATTGACATCGAGGAGAAGCACCCGATGTCGACTGCAGATTTACAACACTTAGAAGCCGAGAGGATATGCCCGAGATCGACTGGTAGACCCGAGGTCAATTGCACGCATTGAGTGGTCGATGTCGACTACTTCTGGTCGACGTCAACCGAACCTTATTGGGTCGCGGACGAGTTTTGATGAGTTCGATTTGAGGAATGATTACTTAAGCACGAAGTGAAGATCTTTTATCTTACCTTGATAGACTCTATCCATATGGGTGAATATCTATTTACCCTAGGGAATTTATATATTTAGATAGAATTTTATTAATTCAAGTTTTACTAGGATTAGACCGAACTACTTTCCTTGGCTAGCAAGGATTAGTAGACTATAAATAATGCCCTTGGAAAGACGTTTTATTCATTCAATTTTCGGAGATAACAATTATCAATTTCTCATAGAGTGTTTAGGGTTTCCGACGCTTTAGGGTTTGATGTTCTTACGAAAGTTGGAGCACTGCAATTGTGAATACTTCGGAGTTTGGTTTATGCAAGTTATTATTATTTTCATCATGTCTTTTGTTACTATGAGTGAGTAGTCTTCTTTCTTCTAGGGTCGGGGTGAGCCCGACGATAGCCATGTTGGTGGATTCGTAAGTCGCTAAATGAAGGTACTTAATTTATCTCGTTCTATCTTGTGCTTTATCTTTGAATTAAAGTTTATAGAACTCATGTTGAGAAACGTGGGTAGTAATTAGGGTTTCTATTCGAAAGGTTATTAACTCTATTTATGAAAAAGTTAGACGCAATTAGGTTTATATTTTGAGAGATCTATTTACCTATTTGTTGGATTTGGTGAAAGCCTTTTCCTTTATCGATAAAGTATATTTCTTTTGCGATTTATTAGTTTTACTTACGTGGTTATTGTACGTCGTGGTAAACCCTGTCTTTGAAAGGTTTATTTCTTTATTGTTTACATCCATTATTTTGGCATTCGTTGAGTTCTCGAAAAACTCGACAACCCCTTTGATTTTCTGTTCATCCTTCCTTTACATCCTCTCACTCTTCGACCTTCTTTGCCGATACTTAGTTACTGTTTTTTGAGTCGATCGATTTGCTGTTACTGACCTATATCGACCGATACTTTGTTTCCAAACATCAGCTATAAAGGAGAGCAGTAAAATAGTGATGAAATGTAGATAGAAGCACCGAATTACATGTTTAAGGGAAAGGAAGAGAACATATTACATTTCTTAAGATAGAATGGTTGCTTTCCCTGCTTTGCTGCGGCTCTTTCTTTCTTCTTGTGTGCAGATGAAATCTGTGATTCAACATTCTTCGTTGAGGCTGATTTGAGTTGCTTATCCTGAAAACTTAGCATAAAGAGAAGATTTCTTCAACACATGAAATGTTGATTAATACATATTTCAGAAAATTTAAAGAGCATCTTAAACAAAAAGAAGGACCCACTCTAATACATGTGCCTTTTAGGGTTTATCATACATATATCAAAAGGATGCACTTACAATCTCAGAAATGCGAGATTTAAAGTCTATAATGACTTCAGGGTCTTTAGAGTTCTTAAGTTGCTTTCGCAGCTCCTACCCAAAACAGAAATCAAGCAAATGATGATTCCCATAGTGATAGTATTAAAGGCAACAACATGCTCAGAGATACTGATAACAATTAGGCAAATTTGCTAAAATGACCCTCTTGGGTGATGACCTTTGCACAACTAACCCCATCCGGAAAAAATTTGCTAAAAGCGGATATCCGCTTACAAGTGTAGCCGGTAACAGGTGAGATTGTGGGAGACAACTGGACAAAAAGCTGACAGGGAGTGACAGGGAGAGAGAGATGAGAGAGGAAAGGAAAAAGGGAAAAAGAAAAGCATGTGAGAGAGGGAATTAATGAGAGGAGAGAGAGTGCTGAGAGGAGGAGAGAGAAAAAGCAACCCACTTTTTCAGAAAGTGCTGAGAGAAAGAGAGAGAAAAAGCAACCCACTTTTTTAGAAAAAATAACTCACGTTTTGCCATCAGTTTTTATACATGTCACCCGTTTATGTCAACATTTCAGCCTCAGCGTTTGTACATGACACTAGTTAATATTTACTTGCCAATTTTGCTAAGTTGCTAGTGTAATTAGGCTTTCCCATGAATCCTGTGTGTGTGCCATTGAATAATCTTTGTCAATCTTGCTACTTTGCTAGTGTAATGGGCAAATACGCTCCATGAATTTCTCTCTAAAAAATGGTAAGTGCAGCGTGAATAGCTCTTCATCTCCCCTTGTGTGTTCTTCCCGACCCATGTCCGTATTGGTCGAATGACCGGTGTCTTTTGGTATCAAGTATGATGCACCTGGAGACGCTTGTGCTCCGACTTTTGTAATTCAATATGTAGTTAACGAATTACCTGTTATGTTAAAGGATATGACCAGTCATGTTAAACAGTATAACCTGTCATGTTAATAGCATTACCTGTCATGTTATTTTCTTTCATTAAGGAGAAGATGATCGATTCGCATTACCTGTCATGTTAAAGGATATGACCAGTCATGTTAAACAGTATAACCTGTCTTGTTAATAGCACTACCTGTCATGTTATTTTCTTTCATTAAGGAGAAGATGATCGATTCGCATTACCTGTCATGTTAAAGGTTATGACCAGTCATGTTAAATAGTATAACCTATCACGTTAATAGCATTACCTGTCCAGTTATTTTCTTTCATTAAGGAGAAGATGATCGATTCGCATTACCTGTCATGTTAAAGGTTATGACCAGTCATGTTACCTGTCATCTTATTTTCTTTCATTAAGGAGAAGATGATCGATTCGCATTACCTGTCATGTTAAAGGTCATGTTATTTTTTGTTTGTTTGTTTCTAACTCAACAACAGAAGATATAGAATTATGCCTAACTCACATTTTTGTCATCCATTATAGTTATGAAGTCAATTTTCACTACTTTCTCTAAATATTAAGTGCAGGTGTCATGTACAAACGCTGAGGTTGGAATGTTGAAATAGACAGGTGACATGTACAAACGCTGGGGTGTCCATTAAATACGAGATTACGATAAAAAACACCCTTTAGCTATAAGAAAGTGCACATGTGATTTCAAACACATAGAAATATGATCAAAAGCATGACAAAAACATTTAGATATAGGACATAACCATTTAGAATTGCCAGCAAACACGGCAAAAACATTCAGAATTGCCAACACTACATGACAAAAACAGCAAATAAAAAGAACATCAAAATATTCACATCCTCATATGACCTGAATACCCCATTAGTGGTTTGCTCTCCACAAAGCTCAACAAGAGTGATGATCCCTGCAGTAATGGACTTCCAAATCTAAATTGAAAAAACATAAAACCCTCAGCCATAATTAATTTTAAGCAGTATCAAATCCAAACTATCAAAATCAATAACAGAGAACAGCTATCCAACTTCCTAATTGACTTAAACGACGGAAACCAAAAGCAACCGCATTCTCCCACGCTCGAAAGTCGGGCAGCAAGTAGAAATTAGGGAGATCGAAGGCAGAAAACAACGAATTGAAATCAGAACAGGGAAGAGCGTGGGGAGTAGGGAAGTGCCTTGGTGACAAAGACAGCGCCGACATCAGGTCGGAGATCATCTCGGCGGCGTCATCGGCTGCGCCGGACGGAGCCCTAGATCTGAGACCCACCCGTCGAAACCAGCACCGTTGGGATCCATAAGGCCGAGACACTCCAGATCTGGCCAAGCATAACTAAGCTTCGAAGAAACGGACAGATCTAGGAGAAGTAAACCGCCGGTAACCACCGAGCCCTCAACCTACCACCAGGCACCCGGTGGCGGTGTTATTGTCCTTCAATTCCGCCCCTGTAGCCTCGCCGGAGCCAGCAATCCACCGTTGTTCTTCAATTCCGCCTACCCTTCTGCCATCTTCTTCTTTCTCTGAAGATGTGGGAAAGTCGACTGTTTTGGGTTTCCAGAGATTGAAAGGGACGGGCAATAAATGCTTCTTGCTTTTTCTCTCTCCACCGGCTACAATCGGTCTCTAACCGGCAGAGGTGATGACCCTTTGCAATTTTTTTTTGCAGGGGTTAGTTTAGCAAAGTTTTTCGGATCAAGGGTTACTTCCTTTACTTCCCTCTAACAATTACCTCTTTTTCAGCAGGCAGTTGCTTGTCATATATAAAATTGTATCTTTTCTTGAACCTAAAATAGACAAAAAAAAAAACGGAAGATATTGAAATGGAAAAAAATTAATCCAAAGAATGAGCCTGTAGTTTGAAATTTTCATGATCAAATTATTCATTGAACTAATATCAAAATGCTTTCTTGAGCACATTATAATAAAAGGATTTGGAATTCGCAGATGAGTGAAAACAGTAACAAAATTCGAAGACTTTGATTCAATAAAATTCTTGAATAAAATTTCATACAATATGCAATCTTTCATTTTAAATTCGTCTAAAGTATTAAAGTATACATTCCCCTCTAGATCAATTAGTTTACCACAAAGAGATTCAAACCGTGGATCCCGCACTATCTGTATATGACATTACCAGAGGAAGTTATTAGTCATTGTCATATCAAAGTTTTGCACACAACAGAAGAAGCTTCAATCAAAAGGATAGGTTGCATTAGATGCATAGTAAAAGTTTGGGAGGGAGTTAAAATGCAAAAGGACGTAAGCAGCAAATTCTTAATAATTGTGAGGTTTTCACTCTAAAACTTTCACAGTTAAGAAGTGACTAGCTAAATAAATGCTCAGATCTATAGGTTTAATGGACAAACACATTATCAGACTGCAAGCTCCATTGATCATTTCACATTGGTTATGATGATATTCAATCAAAGGATAGAAATTCACTGAGTACTTAGTAACTTAATCTATCAGACTATACACTATTTATCATATTTGAGAGACAACTCACTTCACCTAAGATGGTGGAGGCCATGGGGATAGAAAGTATAGAATCCTCAAAAGATTTTCAGTGTTATATATTTGAAAAGTGAAGGAGTCCATCGCCAGTTTTGTCCCAGAGTTTCAATTGACAGAATATACTGTATAGTTTCAGCTCCAAAAAGAGTATCAACACCGAAAATAACTTGCAAACATTTTCTTCCCCAAAGTTCAAAGCAAGGTAAAAACAATATAAGTATAAATTCCACTATGTTTCTATCAGTAACTCCATACTCACCTTCTTAGGAGCTTGGATTACTTCTTTGAATCTACTAAATGGTTTCTTGCTGCTTATTTCCATTGGCCTTCATAAACTAATGATAAACAATCAAACGTACTTCTCTTGTTATATTATAGATTATAGATAAGTTAGTCAATTACTCTTCCTATTCCCATTTGGTTTTATTTAGAACCTTACTCAGCTTATGCTGATCGAGATGCTTGATGTACCCGTTATCCAATAGATTTCATTCACATAATTGTTGAAAAAATTATTATTCTCGTTCACACTAGCTATATATATACAAAATCAACTGAAATATATATACTAATCAATAATCTCAATTGGTGGCGTTTCCCCATTATGCCGTTCTTCTGCAAGTCTCAAGTATGGGTTGAGACGTTCCTTTGTAAAAGCATCAAAACTTTCAGTGCTAATTTTATCATCACGGTGAGAGAACCACATGTGATAAACAGGTGGCAAAGGTGCATTCCTTGTCAAAAATAGCTGCAAGTTAAACAATGGAGAAACATTATTGCAGTTATAAATATCGAATCTAAAAACAGAATTTAATTTACACCTAAAATAATTAACATTCACTTACCGGGATAAAATGGAAGTATTCTGATATGTGACATACGACAATTTCAGGCATATAATAAAGTGGAACGTGTGGGTAAACATATAGAGGAAGGTACGTGCAACATATCGTAGGACCCAAGACAACAAAGATAGCTTGAAAAGTGGTGGCAACTAAAAACCCCATATTTGTAACATCCAACCCATTTTCCGGTGGAGCATTTCCTGATCCATAGTAGCTTAGTGCATTTGAAATAGTGGCAACTGTCGCATCATCAAGTACGAAGGTAGGCTGGTAAATATTTGGTTCAGAATTCAATTCCTTGTGTAATTTTCTCCTGACCTCACACCACTTGTCCTGCCCAAGCCCAAGTGATTCTGCAATAGCGCGATATCCACAATTACCGTCAGCTATCACGTCGGAAGATTTGGAGATAAATTCGTACATCCACGCTGGTATTTGACCGATGTGTGGACCATCTACCATCTTCTTGGGAGAGATCTGATGCGGTATGCTTGAAGGTACATCATCCTTACATGTCAAATGAGTTAACTTTCATTAGGATTAAGCTTATAGAAAAAAAAAAATCAAATTACTGAAATATATTAACTGTTGTACATTAATAATCTGTACCAAAAACATTAACAAATTAAAGCTCAATCTTTTAAAGAAGAGGTTCTTACTAAACAATGACCTGCTAGATCATCTACAGGCTTGTAAATACAATCTCCGAATTTAGAGAACTCTTGCATCATGTGGTAGTTCAATCTCAAAATGAAGTTGTCTTCTCCCTCAAAATGCTTTATGCGTTTTTTTACTTGATTACACATGCAACTTCCAGGTTGGCTCAGAACCTTAATGGCACACTCCTTTAACAAGGGAAGTTCCTTTCCATATTTCTTCCACAATTCAACTGTAATAAACAACATTTCAAAATCATTGGGCACTTTAACCGTACAATGAAAATGTAACTAATTAAATGAATAAATTAACTAAATTATTAATCTTTAATAAATGTTGTTGGTAAGTCCACTTACCAGGATGAGTATATTCAAGTTCAAAGAATGAAAGGTTTGCAAATGGATTGTCGTTTCTGTACACCTTCATTTCGGCATCAAGTTTTTCTTCTTGGTCTTTTATATCTATCAACCAAGTATCCACTTTAAGTTTATCTGGAAAAAGGTTGTCAAACCAGCGTTTTTCTGCTTGCCAATAATAAACAGGGTTGAAATATGCACATATTATATTTTGCCGGTCAGTGTGCAGGTCTTGGGCTAAGCGATAAACAGATCGCCAAATCATTTGATACTTGAAAGCCTTCCGTTCATAGTAAGGCTTGAGGGTATGTTGGGCTAAATCTAGTGAAGTGTTTAAGTAGCCGACAGTTGGAACTAAGGTGTCCATAACATCAATAATCTTCATAAGAGGGGTTAGAGCTTTTAGTAACTCTTTCCCATCATACCAAAACTCTTTGTTGTCAATAATTTCTTCAACACCAAGTTCCGTTAATATTTCAAGTTCCGATGTGAACTCTTTTATTCCATCTTCGAGTCGCATAATTAATGCGAGGCGTGTAAAGGAGCTCCTGGGAGTAGCAGCTGCATCTTTTTCGACCATTAACTTCCTCCGACCCTTGGACCGATACAAATCGGGTGAGTGGATCATATAGTGATACAACTTTTCTGATTTTTGGATTAAGTTATCAACCCACCCTGTTTCCCTACAAATTCTCATCCATAATTGTTCAACTCTTTCTCGGGCACAGGGTATAACGAAGCGATCAATATTCTCATCGATATCATATGATGGTATTTGGGCAAATTCACACCATGGATGGTTGAAATGATCGATTTTATGTGCAACATCCTCAATGGGCAAGTTGAGTGCATGGTTCTTAAAACCATTCTCAAAACCTTGGGAAAAATCCAATTCCCGTCCTTCAACAAAGATGAATCCTTTGGGACAATAAAAACCATAAACAACGGTGTCTGTTTCAAAATTTAAAGGATTTCCTCTCCCTACATTCAGGTTGTAGGGAATCAAAGTGCAACCAGTTGTCTTCCAAGACTCCTTAACTGCTAACATATAATCATTAACCTCGTGTTCAAAATTTGACACTGACCTCTGAATCTCAACCAAATCATTCCGGAATAAGCAAGGTGGAAAGCCATGTTGAGCTGCCCTCATTAAGAAGGTCCTAAAATGCGGGTTTTTGAAAACATCAACCGGTAGATTTTGACTCATAAAAAACTTCACAAGAACATCTGTAGTGTTCACTTCTTCACTACCCTTGTTGCTGTGGTTGCTGAAATCTCTATTGGAGGACGGAACTTGAAAGGTAGTTTCCATCTCTAAGCTATTGGCTACAGAAATAGCAGCCACCTCAATCCGATTAGCAACACTAATGCCATCATTACCCTCTCTCAAGGATGAGTTTTGCCGTCTTTTTTAGAGGCTCTCTTGGCTTCCTCTCGAACATGTGAAGGCACCGCTTCACATGATCCGATATCAGTTCCTTCACCGGACAAGTGAATTCTGATCCTGGATGCTGCCCCTGAAAATTGCTTCATGCAATGTTTGCATCTCCATTTACCCTCGGGTAATTTTTCGACATTATCCCAGCAAAATTGGTCTGCAGGCTTACCCATCTCTAATAATTGGTCTAGTCCAATAAACAACCGGTCTTTATCTATTTATATATACCTGCATATTTTCCCAATAAGGAAACTGAAATTATTTTCACAATAAGGACTTGTGGGCAGTACTCATAGGTCCCCGGTTCGAACCCCGATGGCCGCTCTTTATTTACCAATTCAAGGAAATTGAAACTATTCTTTTTTTTTTAACTATCTTCAATCAACTCCGGCCCAACTATAATAATAATAATAATAATAATAATAATAATAATAATAATAATAATAATAATAATAATAATAATAATAATAATAATAATAATAATAATAATAATAATAATAATAATAATAATAAGAACAACTGCAACAAATATACCCCTAGGCCCTACCCAAGCCCGTTTGCTTAGTTGTTCTGATAATAATTGATAAGACACATTTAGGTAGTGTTAACATATTGCATTTAGATAGATTTAGATATAATAAAGTGCATGAATTATAGTAGTTTTCATATTTTAGTTAATTATATAGAGAGTCGGAATCTACGAGATTTGTGCATGATTTTAGGTGATTGTAAAGAGGTGAAGCTAAGCTCGAGCCAATGCTCGAAGATTGGACGAGAATAGAAGAGCACGAGAGCCGAGGAGAGGAGCCGAACATGTGCAAAGGATTGGAGTTGTCCAAGCTGGCGACGCTGCACTAAAATGAGTCATTCGAAGGCTGTAGTTATCGGATCGGGGCGTACTTATACTTGTTGGAAAGAGGATTCGAAGACCTACAACTTTTGTGTTTACGACTTCTCCAAATTCGGCCTCAAAAACAGCGAAATCTGGATGTCAAGATGACTGCTGAAAGAAACTCGGGTGGAGTAAGAATAACTCGGCCGGGTTATGTGGTGGCGAGCCCGAGTTATGTTGCATTTGCAAGACGTGGGTCACAGCTGTACTATAATTCATTTATGAGATATGTTATATTTTTTATAAGTAATCAAAGAGGAGGACATGAAACGTTAGTTCTAGGAGAGAACAAAGGGGGCTTGTTTTGTTTTGAGGGAAAGACCGGCCACGAACAGTTTGTACGTAGCTTTTCTTTCTTATTTTTCTAATTTATCAAGTATGAACAACTAATCCTCTTTGCTTGGGAAAATTAATCGAAGCTTCAGGTTTTCTATTTCATTGTGAGATTTCTGTTCTTAATACTCCTATTTGATTATTATCAATTCTTTGCATCGAATGTTTAAGGTTTTCGTGAATTTCCGTTAGTCTGATCAACTGATGCCTTTTCATGATAATATATAGCTAGATATAGGTAATTTCTGGTTGAATTATCTATATTTTTGAGTAGCGAAGTATAAATCCCTGAAACTGGTTGATTTAAGGATTTGTATGAAGAATTGATTTGCAATTGATGCAATAACTGGTTGTGCGCATCGATTGTCTTTGTTGATTTCCTTTAAGCTTAATCAATTATTGAATTGAATCTTGATAGTTTCAAGATTGTTTGATAATTAGGGTTTTTAGGGTCTGGTTGTCCTGTTAACTAGATTTGATAAGGAATGGGATTCAAAAGACCTAGTCTTTCCACAACAAAGTATTCAAGAGGAAGTTATCCATTCGATATTAATGATCAATGAACAAACCTACATATTGCTGAGATTGGTTGACCTAAGCTATTTCTCTCATATTTATTCACTTAATCTGTTTACTTTATTGTTTTGCTTACTTTTGGCATTCTTAGTTAGTTCAAATCATCACAACCCCTCATCCTTGTTTCTTATTCTTGTTGACACACTTGACTTGCATACAAATTGTTGACTCTCTGTGGAATCGACCCGTACTTGTCAAACTATATTAGTTAGGTTAGTCGGATTTATTTGATAGGATTTAAGGCCGGAATAAACGGTGAACAACTTTTGGCGTGAATAGTACGTACCTGCCTAATTGAAATTGCAGAGAAGCTAATTAGCTAAAGAATTGGAGATCGACGAAGCCAGCGAGCAGAGGAGGCGATCTGGATGTGCACAGATTGATCGAATTCCGAGCTTTCTTGATCAATTAGTTAACCATGAAGATGGTGAGTGAACCTGCGCTGCAGAGAATAAGAACACCCTCGATATCTAGCTTTGAATCTCCATATCTGCACGTACTGCTAATTAATTCTTCATCCTTCGTCTCTAATTAATTCAAGCATATGATGGAGCTATTAAGATTCAACAAGATTGAATCGATTGCGTTGCAACTTGCAAGGAAACCGGCCAATAAAAGCATCCCAACACTCTGACAAGATTCTTCATCCTTCCTCTTTCATTTGACTTTTTGTTTTTTTTTTTTAAAAAAAAGGATTGCTTTACACGTTACCAAAAGTAAATGGCCGGCTATAAACTAATGGTTGAAGTTTGGTAGAGAAGGAGACCTGTTGAAAGGAACGAGAAAAAAGATTTAGGATAAAAAAGTAAATATGACGTTGTACATCTTATTTAATTGTGGGGTTAATTGCGCTAGACCATTCGCAACCAGGCCGGATCCCCCTGCTCCCCTCCCGTACTCTCTTCAGTGTGCAACATAAAATTATATGAGTATAAATAAATATTCAAAAAAATAAAAAATATATTTTTATATTTTATACCCTTATATTAATATGTTTATAAAATTTTATTATGAAAAATCATGTTTTTAAAAAATAATAAAAATTAGTTTCTAAAATAATCGATATTTTAATTATCTATATTTTTAAAACATGAATTTCCGTAATAAAATTTTATAAACATATTAATATTTTAATTAACCACTAATTAGTTAGTTGTACGTCAATGTCGACCTCCTAATTATTTTAATTAACTAAATAGTCCTTCACATACTTTTAAGATCACCCACCACAAAAAAAAAAAAAAATTAAGATCAAAATACATTCAATAAAACAAAAAACACTTCCCATCCCATAGGATTTTTGAAGAAGAGATAGTTGGGGAATAAGATTGAGAGAGGGTGGATGGATCGATATGGTGCGAACATCTTTTACTATATGAATTTTTTTTATACAAGCTGAGGGTTTGAGGATGGTCAACCACGGTTGATCCATCGTCCAAGAGTCCAGATGGATGACGTCGATCAGCAATCTTAGCAGAAATTCGCTTAACAAAGAACGACGAAGAGAGACCGATATGCGACAACCTATTAGCAACTTGGTTCCCCTCGTAGAAAGTGTGCGAAAAGGTGACCATCTTGAAAGTGCGACCGAAGTCGAGGGCATCTGAGACCGTCATCTCAATCTCCCAATGACATCGCCAAATCTCCTTCATAAACAGTCGCCCTCCACCTCGAGCTCGAAGAAACCCCTATCCGTAACTTCTTGAAATCCAAACAAAAGACTGAGACACTCTGCTTGCTTCGCGGATGATGTCCATGTTTTAGACCATGTTTTTGTGCTTATTTTCGCCCCTTATTCTAGCTATTTTGTATATTCTGGGTTGGGAATGTTAAGAACTTGTGTAATTTGTATTTATTTGCATGAAATAGAGGTCTACACAAGTTTTGGTTTAATTTTGCAAAATTTGGAGCCATTTCGGAGCAAAACCAAGAAGATGAATCGACTACAGGAAAGCACTCGATGTCGACTGGATCTCGACGTTGACTAGAGCTGAGCTGGAATTTGGCTAAGTGTTGGGAAGCCAACCTACTATAATCGAGCCATGAGTGGTCGATATTTGTCCTTGAGATCGACCATTGCTGATCGACATCGACTGAGCTTGAAAAGCAATCGACATCGAGGAGAAGCACCCGATGTCGACTGGAGATTTACAACACTTTGAAGCCGAGAGGATATGCCCGAGATCGACCGATACGCCCGAGGTTGATTGCACGCATTGAGTGGTCGATGTCGACTGAACCTTATTTGGTCGCGGACGAGTCTTGATGAGTCCGATTTGAGGAAGAATTACTTAAGCACGAAGTGAAGATCTTTTTATCTTACCTTGATAGACTCTATCCTTATGGGTGAATATCTATTAACCATAGGGAATTTATATATTTAGATAGAATTTTATTAATTTAAGTTTTTCTAGGATTATGACTACTTTCCTTGGCTAACAAGGATTAGTAGACTATAAATAAAGCTCTTGGGGCTACATTTTATTTATTCAATTTTCAAAGAGAACAATTCTCATAGAGTGTTAAGGGTTTTTGAAGCTTTAGGGCTTGATGTTCTTACAAAAGTTGGAGCACTGCAATTTTGAAGACTTCGGAGTTTGATTTATGCAAGTTATTATTATTTTCATCATGTCTTTCGTTACTATGAGTGCATAGTCTCCCTTTTTCTAAGGTCGGGGTGAGCCCGACGATAGCCATGTTGGTGGATTGGTAAGTCTCTAAAGGAAGGTACTTTATCTCGTTCTACCTTGTGCTTTATCTTTGAATTAAAGTTTAAAGAAATTATGCATGTTGAGAAACTTGGGTAGTAAAAAGTCATTAGGGTTTCTATTCAAAAGGCTATTAACTCTATTTATGAAAAAGGTAGACACAATTAGGTTTATATTTTGAGATATCTATTTACCAATTTGCTGGATTGGGTGAAAGCCTTTTCTTTCATCGATAAAGTATATTTCTTTTGCGATTTATTGGTTTGACTTGCATGGTTATTTTCGTGGTAAACCCTGTTTTGGAAGGTTTTTTTCCTTTATTGTTCACATCCGTTATTTTGGCGTTCATTTAGTGCTCGAAAAACTCAACAACCCCTTTGATTTTCTGTTCATTCTTCCTTTATTGACCATCTTTACCGACACTTAGTTACTGTTTTCTGAGTCGGTCGATTTGCTGTTACTGGTCTATATCAACCGATAGTCATCTGAGTTGGTCAATTTTTTGTTACTGACCTTGGCATCGACTACTCTAGTCAACGTTGATTGCCTCTTTTTTTTTGTCTCTACATGTATTTAGTCGAGATCGAAATCCACTGTGAAGTGCGGAATAGGCAGAATAATAGCACGCAAATACTCTATAAAGGGGGGGGGGGGTTGGATAGAGTATGTAAACTTTTCGCAAACCGTAATAGTAAGACCTTACCGAAAGCTGTAAGACCTTATCTGAGAAGAAAGAACAGATTAGAAAAGCAAGCAAGTAATCAGTAAACAAAGGAAAAGCAAACAGGAAAGTAAGGCACACGATACTTGTTAACGAGGTTCGGCACAACCGCCTACGTCTCCGCCTAGGGTTATCCAAACTGTAGGATTTAACACACTTTATTTCACTTTGCCTTATGAGATCTAGATACAACCTCTAGAAGACTTACCTACTTCTACACTTCCCTACTATCTAGCAACCCAAACTCTCTAGTGAAACAAAGCACCTAAGGATACCGAAGTACCCTATACTTTTGGGTAAGGAAACCCTTAGTATAACCTAGATGAATTGTACTATAAAGCGTAATGAAAACCTCACACACACTCAAAGTAAATACAAACTCTTAGGAAGGGGAGCTGTGTGAGATCGATCGATTGAAGATAACTTGACTGCAGGAGAGATTATGAGCGCTGTCGATTGGGTGACTCCAGCAGACGTCTTCTTCTTCTTCAAATAGGCCAGCACCAGATTTGATTTTTGAACGTTTGAACCGCAACGTTTACACCGAATTTCTGGGCGAAAACTTTGTCCACTCCAAAACCTTCTCTTGTTATGTGAGAATGCGTCAAAGATTTGAAGAGCTTTGAAGATCGTTGGGCGATTAGGATATGTTTAAATCCCTGCAAAATCTTAACCAAACTAGAATAGATATGCAGTAGGATATTAGATTGAATAGATCAATTCCGAACAAATCCAAATAGCAAATATGAGCCCAAATAAAATTAGGCCCAATATATGCTAAAGATCAAGCCCAACTAGAATGGCTCTTTGAACAAATGGATCTCGGTTTGGGTTAGAGTAAATTAGGCCTGTTTAATAAATAGGCCCATTTACTCAAAACCATTTCCGAGTCTAGTAGAAACAAACTAAAACCTTGAGCCTTTTGGTAAGACCTTACCAAACTCAGGATTCCCGAATTTTGGCTTTCATCAACCAAGGCCTTACATCCTTTAGTTAGATCTTATCATCAAGGTGGAGTTAACAATCTCCCCCTTGATGAAAGACAAAACTTATGCACCTGTTTACCTGTCAAAAAATCACAGCAATCCACATATAACAGTGCAATTATATTATAGCAGCATGTTTGATCATAGTTTTCAAACAACACAACCAAAATCAGTAAGACCTTGCAAACCAAAAGTAAGGCCTTACAAAAGTTCACCTAAAAACCATAAAAACCATAAAAAACCAGAGATATCTCCCCCTTTTTGTCTTTCAACAAGAAGGGAAGAGAAATTGTTCAAAAACCAGAGAGTTTAGAACAGAAACAGACATAGATAAAGTTTCCCAGACCAGCTCAAGAAACGGAACCACCAGCACTATCACTCGTCATCAGAAACTACCACCACATCCTCATCGTACCACTGGCCATACTTCGGAGGAAGTCCATCTTCATCAGGACGACCTCTATGGATCTTCTCACGCTAGCGATCCTTTGCGTTCTTGACATGATGAGCACTCCACATCTTTGCTTGAATCCTAGCCTCCTCATCTCGCCATTTCTTAACAATACCGTACTCCTCAACAGTGAGGATGTTCGGTTCAGGATAAAGAGGACGAAGGATAGGATAATTGCGCATCCTGCGTTCACAATTGAGGAGAACATTTTTAGCCGTTTCCTCGACATGCTTAACAGAATCGGCGTCCATTGGCAAGATTGAAGTAGTAGCCCGGTGATTGAGACCACAAAGCATGAAAAGCTGATTCAGCTTTTCATTTAAGATCATTATCTGCTGGTGGCTGTTGACGTCCTTCCTCAGCGAATCAACCTCTGCTTCTAGAATCTCGATCCGTTCTATCATCTTTACTGGGTCCCCTTGAGCCTGAGAGGGAGGTTTTAAAACCCAGCCACCAGCTAGAGTTTGTTCAACCCCAAGGCGCTTCCAGCAGTCTTCATCGATACGACTGGTGTGAGAGACAAATTCCTCTCCTTGGGTGTCAACATTGAAGAACTCAAACACCTTAGGAGGGAAATTGGCATAGAGGAGTTGATAGTGTGGAGCATGTAGGTAAGGAGGAGATCGGGGATATCCAATTCGTGGCCTGCCATAATCAGGTAAAGGTAGTGCAGAAAGTTGTCGGTGACAAGCTCGCGGGAATTCTTTCTTGGCAAGACACACCGAGCGAGAATGGTGAAAACCATCTTAGCCTCAAGAGGTAGGACATTATGGGTGTACTTAGGCTTTGATTTTGAGGATTCAGCAGAGGTAGAGCGACGAACAAAAAGTTATTTTTGGCCTTTGTGGATACAGTAGACTTTTGTAGGATGAGAGCTTGTGTTGACATTTTCAGGGGTGCCAAGAATAAGAGCTAGGGATGAGCGGGTGAGAGTGATTTGGCGCTGCTTTACCTGAGAAGATAGAGTAAGAACTCCTTGTTCTCGGCTAGCAGTGAGATTGACAAAGAAAAGCCTAGTCAAGCGAGGGTAAGCCAGGGTTCCAGGGTTCAGAAAGGACCAAATGTGAGAGTTCTTCAGCAGATTGACACAGGAGAGTTTTGTGGATTCTATAAATTCTAGATCCACATGCTCACAAAAGTTTATAGGTCGATGAACGAACCCATCCCTCCACATTCCCGAAGTCGTATGATTGATAAACCAGGCATGAGGGACATCGGAGAATACCTCGTGTGGAATTGGAACCTGGAGATGATGCTGACGAGGCGCCTTCTTTGGAGCACGGGGGTTCACTTGGCATGGATGCTTGTGAGAGAGGGATACCGGGGCTCCCTTTTGATAATCTTCCGGTGGTGGCGCGCCCCTTCTTCCTCACTCTCGGAGGAGGTTTCCAGTTGTTGGAGAAGAGCTTTCCCCTTGAAGTCGTCGTCGATCGCTACTCCTTTTCCCTTGTAATCGGCGGGACGGTGACGCTTTGCTCCAGATTTAGTAGTGGGAGGAGAAGAGGGTTTCTTCGGAGCCATGGTGAAGGGGGGAGTACTTGAGTGTTCTTGGGAAGGGATGAAAACAGAGAGAGAGAAGGAGAGAGAGAAGATGATGTGTGATATGACCGGATGAAAAGAGATATAAATAGGGGAAAATCTTTTTAACTTCCTAATCCCGTACAAAGAATCGGGCCATATCTAGTTCATTTAAACCACTTTTTAATATAAGATAAATACAAAGGATAAAAAAAACGTTTTATCCTTGAAGAAAATCCGAAAAAGATAAAAACCAAAAGATCTTATGGGTAAATATCTAAAGATATATTACCTAAAAGATTTGATCCAAAACTTTGTGTTTGAATTTTAAATTTAACGTCTAACTAATCCAAAGTAAGACATTAAATTTTAATTCAAGATCTTGATGTAGGAGATAATACAAATATCATAAGATACGATTGCTCCCCCTACATCGATTCTTCCTTGTTAAGCATTCCAAGTTCTAATCGGATGAAATTAAATATGTCTTCGGGAAGAGGTTTCGTAAAGATATCTGCAAGTTGAAGCTCAGTAGAAATGAATGTCAAAGACACATCTCCTTTTTCAACATGATCTCGGATGAAGTGGTGTCTCACATCAATGTGTTTTGTTCTTGAATGTTGTACAGGGTTTTTAGAGATAGAGATAGCACTGGTGTAATCACATTTGATGGGAATGCCCTTATAGTTGATTCCAAGATCTTGGAGTTGTTGTGCAATCCATAGGACTTGCGAGCAACACGCTCCAGCAGCAATATATTCAGCTTCGGCTGTTGAAAGCGCTACTGAATTTTGCTTCTTGGAATGCCAACTTATAAGGGATGCCCCAAGAAATTGACAACACCCTGAGGTGCTCTTCCTATCTACTTTATACCCTATAAAATCAGCATCGGAGAATCCGATAAGATCAAAGCTTGTTTGATGTGGGTACCATAATCCGAGATCTTTAGTACCATTAAGATATCTCAAGATCCTTTTTACCGCGATCAGATGTGATTCCTTTGGATTAGCTTGGAATCTTGCACACATACAAACGTTGAACATAATGTCAGGTCTGCTAGCAGTGAGATATAGGAGAGAGCCGATCATACATCGATATTCATTCTGATTTACCTCTTTGCCGGTAAGATCTTGATCCAAAGAAAGTGTGGAACTCATAGGAGTTTTGGCTACCTTGGAATCGTTCATCTTGTATTTCTTGAGTAGCTCTCGTGTGTATGATATCATCATATTTTACGTATTATAGGAAATAATTTATAGTCGTTTTGAAGTCATTTTTATATGCTTTACATGTCTTTTAAATAAGTTTTGGTTTAGTTTCTAGAATAGATGTCTACACTCGTGTCTTTATTTGTTTTCAGGTGATTTAGAGCTTGTTCGATGCAAATTTGGAATCACGATGAATTAAGATTCATTGAAGCCAAGTTTGAGATGTTCATGGACACCGAAAGAGCCTTGCATAGTGGTCTCAAGTGCTAGAAATCAAGCTAAGAGGAGCCTATTGTCGAATCCACGTTTTCCAGACAAATCCTGTTTGGCGACATCTCAGTAAAATGAGTCGTTTGCGCTACACAAAATTCGGATTGAGACGTTCTATAGCTTGTTGGAAAGCTGATTCAGAGACCTACAACTTTTATGTTGAGCACTTTTGCAAACTCGTCCTACAATATGGAGAAATCGAGCCAAGAAGCTGATGCTGAGTCTAGGTATCGACCTGGAACCCTCAGGTACCGACTCGATACCCACACATTCCGAGTCGATACATTCACCTACCGAGCCAGAATTCTTTACAGTAGCCATGTACCGAGTCGATACTCTGAAGTATCGACTCGATACTTTTCTTTCCGCCTTACTACTTCGGGATTTTTATCAGGTTTTATCTATTGTTGGCCGACTTTTTGGAATATTTTATTATTATTTTAGGATTATTTTCAGATCTTTTTTAGAACTATATATAGAGAATTAGGGTTAGATTAGAGGGCATCCAATTTTTGACGTCAGAAACGATAGTTGCAGACATTGAGAGTTTTAGGCTCTTTCAGAGATTTCTTCTTGAAGGTTTGTTTTGCTGGATTCAAGATAAGTTCTTTTAATCTAGTTTTATATTCTTTCATCATGAATTCTTTGATTGTGTCTGAATCTATGTCTGGCTAATTTCCCTGTTCTGGGGTCGGGGTGATCCCAACGATGCTGAGATAGACATGTGCGTGAGGATTGCCTGAATGAATTCTATTATTTGTTTGATTTGATCCATGAGTGTTTAATCCGATTAATTCTATGATTGATTGGAATCCTTTTGATGTTCAATAAGCACCGGCTGCGAATTGAGATTGGATACATAGACAAAGTTGTTGGAAAACATGGATTGAACTTGAGAATTGTTTATGAGCAATCTATTTAATTCTCTTGAGGATAATAAACTATCGTAGACAACCTAGGTTTGAATTGATTATACGGATCGCGCCTGCGATTGTTGATCGATTTGCTCGCTAGGATCTAAGTGCTTAATGAGTCCAATTTGATTGATTGATCTGCAACAAGCGCAAGCTGAGTGGTAATTGATTAAAATGGACATAGTTATTGCAACATGCGTAGGCTGAGCGATAATGAATTTAGATAGTTTACCTTCAAATATCTCTTTTTAATTTGTTCAAGCATGAAAATTATATAGTCTTTCGAAGATGCATTGTTGTGGTGAACCTTGACTCTGGAATGTTTCACATCATATATTCTCAAACACTTGCAATTTGTCATTTTTCTTCTTCTTATTCTCTTATTTCTTCAAAAATCACTTCAGTTATTTGGCTTAGTAAAGTGGTTGAGGTTCTGCAGTTGGTATTCACACAGTCCTTGAGATTCGACACTCGATTACTACAATTGACACAGTACGCTTGCGAGGTGTTGGTTTTAGACCGATCAATGTACTTTCCTTGATTAAGGAATATGCCTTTAGAACTTTGATGTACGTGAAGGCCGAGAAAGAAATTCAACTCTCCCATCATACTCATCTCAAACTCCTTGCACATAATGTTAGAGAATTCCTTGCACAAAGAATCGTTAGTAGCACCGAAAAGAATATCATCAACATAAATTTGGACGACAAGTATATCCTTTCCATGAGTTTTGATAAAGAGAGTTTTGTCAATCAATCCTCTTTTAAAATCGTTTTCCAAGAGATATTTAGAAAGCCTCTCGTACCAAGCCCTAGGGGCTTGTTTCAAACCGTACAGAGCTTTATCAACCTTGAAAACATGCTCCGGAAATTCATCGTTTTCAAAACCAGGAGGTTGAGCAACAAAAACTTCTTCATCCAAAAACCCATTAAGAAAGGCACACTTTACATCCATTTGATAAAGCTTGATATTCATAAAGGATGCAAAGGCAAGAAGCATACGAATGGCTTCGAGTCTGGCTACAGGAGCGAAAGTCTCCTCGTAGTCAATACCTTCTTCTTGATTATATCCTTGTGCAACTAGTCGAGCCTTGTTTCGGATAACATTGCCTCCTTCATCCAGCTTGTTTCGAAATTTCCATCGAGTTCCAATAATCGATTTTCCCTTCGGCTTAGCCGTAAGGGTCCATACTTTATTGCGTTCAAACTCGTTGAGTTCATTTTGCATAGCTATGATCCAATCTGGTTCCTTAAGAGCTTCGGTGTATTTCTTTGGTTCTGTAAAAGAGACAAAAGCGTGAAATGCACACAAGTTTCTATGATTGGAGCGAGTTTGAATACCCGGCGAAGGATCCGAAATAATGTCTGCCAAGGAGTGAGAGGAAGCATGTTTGAATTTCCTCCGTGCTGATCCTTGATTGGACGTTGAAGCACCATGAGAAGAAGATTCAGGCTCCTGAGGTTCAGGAGGACTTGTGGGATATGGTTCAAGAGGCTCAGGAGGAATTTCATTTTCTAGACTGGCTTCATCGGTAAGGCCTTGAGACTGAGTTCCAAGGCCTTGTGGCAGCTCAGTAAGATCTTGAAATGGCTCCTGCATATTTCTTGATTTGCTCTTTCCTTGATCATTGCCTTCTCCATCCGACTCATAATCTTTATAAGTGTTTAAATTGAGATATGCAAATCCTTCACTCAAGGTACCGTTATCACTTTCATCAAATAACACATGTATGCTTTCCTCGACTATTTTGGTACGTTTATTGAATATTCGATAAGCCCTGCTTTGAGTCGAATATCCAAGAAATATACCTTCGTCGCTGCGTGCATCAAATTTCCCAAGATTATCCTTCCCATTGTTATGTACAAAACATGTACATCCAAATGGTTTAAAATAAGATATACTTGGTTTTCTTTTTTTAAAAATCTCATAAGGAGTTTTCTTTAAAATTGATCGAATCAAACATCTATTGAGAATATAGTTTGCTGTATTCACAGCCTCTGCCCAGTATGACTTGGGCAGGCTATTCTCTAATAGCATAGTTCTCGACATCTCCTCTAGGGTGCGGTTTTTCCGTTCCACCACCCCGTTTTGTTGAGGTGTCCTTGGAGCTAAAAAATTGTGAGAAATACCGTATTTCGCACAAAATAAGTCAAAGTTTAATTGATCAAATTCTCTACCATGATCACTTCTAATAAAAACGATAGGTAGGTTTTTCAATGTTTGTAACTCCTTACAAAGTTTTGAAAAATAAAACAGCGTTTCTGATTTATCTTTAAGAAAGAAAACCCAAGGAAATCGTGAATAATCATCAACAACTACAAGAATGTATTGTTTACCTTTGGGAGATTTGACGCGCATAGGTCGCATAGATCCATGTGTAACAATTCTAAAGGTCTAGTAGTACTAATGACCTTTTTTTTCCTGAAAGAGCTACGAGGGTGTTTTCCTCTTGAGCAAGCATTACATAGATCATCAACTTTAAAGTCCAGATCCAGAAGTCCTCGGACAAGACCCTTAGACAGTAGCTTTCCAAGAGAATGCATACTAATATGCCCAAGTCGTCTGTGCCACACTCTTGGATCTTCTGATAAGGCCTTCAGACATTTCATATTGGAGGCTGGAATCCGATCTGTATTAAGAGCATATATGTTAGAATCTCTATATGCCGTAAGAACCACATCTCCTGTCTTCTCGTCTTGAACGATGCACTTTTTCTTGTTAAAGCATACACGATTGCCTTTATCACAAAGCTGTGAAACACTAAGAAGGTTATATTTAAGACCATCAACAAGATATACATCTTTAATGAAATTTTTGGGATCAACACCAATGTTACCAATACCGACGATGTCGCACTTTCCTTTATCACCAAGAGTTATAGTACCATTGGATTGCTTCTTTAGATGATGAAAAAGAGATTCTTTTCCACTCATATGCCTGGAGCAACCGCTGTCCATAATCCATTTATGATCCTTAGTCTTGGTGATATCCTGCAAAACAAAAAATCAACCTTTCCGGCTTGACCAATAGACCGATTTGGGTCCGTTGTGGGGGTATACCATATTTGGCAACCTTGTTCCCTTAGGGAGCCAAATTTGTCTTATTCGTTCATTTAAACATACCAGATATGTGTTTTGGATAATGTAAGGATCTGTTCTCCTGTAAGGACAGGTTTCCTTTACATGACCCTTCTTACAACAAAAGAAACACGTAGGAGATCTCCAACTTCCTTTTGCTTTAACGAACTTGGTGGTAGGCTTAACAGGAAAGTTCTTGTTATAACCTATACCATTTCGATTTAAAGAAAGTTGTTGTTCTCCAAGCATCCTATCAAGAGTAGCCTTGGATCTTGTGAATTGCACTAAGGCCTTTTGTTGATCTTGAAATTTTTCAGACAGCTTCACCTTTTCTTTCTCAATATCAGTGTTCTGATTAGTGAGAGTTGAATGTTTTTTCTTAAGTTCGGAAATTTCAGATCGTAAGGTTTTACTTTCATTGATAAGGTCTGAATTCTGGTTGTCAAGATCTTACAATTTCTGTGACAGCATTTTTATGCAGGTTTCTTGATCCAATACCTTCTCTTGTAGGCTGCCGATTTCTCTACAACAGCTTTCCTCATTTGAAATCATGTTTTTGAGAAATTCAAACAAAACGGCTTTGGAACTAGAAATAAGGTTTCTTATCATTCCATTAAGGTGCTGATCTTTATCATCGCCTTTGGCCATGAGGCATAAGCTGGCTTGTTCTTCTTCGGAGTCCGAGTCACTTGACGCATCTGAGTCACTCCAAGCCGTCATGACTTTCTTCTTGGACTCTTTCCTCTTCGCCTTGTTGCGTTTTTTTAGAGGACACTCCTTAACCAGGTGATCTATTTCACCACATTCATAGCATGTTAGAACTCGGTTTCTTTTGGAAGGGGTAGAAGACTTCCCTTGGTTCCTTGATGATCCTCCAAATTCCTTGTTGGAAAATTGCTTCTTCATTTTGAGGATGCGAGCCAAACCCCTTGTTATAAGAGCAAAGGGATCTTCCTCTTCATCATCCTCGGAATCTTTAGGAGATTCTTCTTTCTTAACCTTCAGCACTAAGTTTTTGACATTTCTGGAAGGCTTCCCATCGTCCTCATTGAGGATCATTTCATGGGTGATTAGCCAGCGTGCTAAGGTCTTGAGCTTCTTCAATGGCGGTCACCTTGGGACCCTATTTTGATTTAGGAAGACATCGAAGTATATTTCTAACTTTCTCTTCATTTTGGAAAGTTTTTCTCAAAGAGTCGAGATTGTTAATGATCTCCGTAAAACGGGTGAACATTGCTTTCACAGACTCATCAGATTTCATCTTAAACAATTCATATTGTCTAAGATAAATGCTGATTTTGGATTCTTTGACCTGACTAGTTCCTTCATAAGTCACGACCAATTTATCCCAGATTTCTTTTGCTGATCTGCAAGATGAAATCCGATTGAATTCATCAGTACTCAGCCCACAGTACAGTGCATGAACCGCTTTGCTATTTTTAGCCGTGCTTTCTAGATCAGCTTGGTTGAACTCTTCTTCTGACTTGTCTAGCTTTGTTCCATTCGGTCCATCCTTCTTGGGGACATTTGGCCCTCGCGTAATGATATGCCAGAGCTCTAGATCCTGATCAATGATGAGCATTTTCATCAGAGATTTCCAGTGCATAAAATTGTCCCCAACGAAGAGAGGTGGACGAGAGATAGATCTTTCTTGACCGAAGCCGTCTGGACCTTCGCCTGCCATTGTTAGTTCTCACAGATAGTAATATCTAAGGACGTCAGTTAGGCTTTGATACCAATTGAAGTGCGGAATATGCAGAATAATAGCACGCAAATACTCTATAGGGGAGGGGGGGGGGGTGGGGTTGGATAAAGTATGTAAACTTTTCGCAAACCGTAATAGTAAGACCTTACCGAAAGCTGTAAGACCTTATCTGAGAAGAAAGAACAGATTAGCAAAGCAAGCAAGTAATCGATAAACAAAGGAAAAGCAAATAGGAAAGTAAAGCACACGATACTTGTTAACGAGGTTCGGCACAACCGCCCACGTCCCCGCCTAGGGTTATCCAACCCGCAGGATTCAACACACTTTATTTCACTTTGCCTTATGAGATCTAGATACAACCTCCAGAAGACTTACCCATTTCTAGACTTCCCTACTATAAAGCAACCCAAACTCTCTAGTGAAACAAAGCACCTAAGGATACCGAAGTACCCTATACTTTTGGGTAAGGAAACCCTTAGTATAACCTAGATGAATTGTACTATAAAGCGTAATGAAAACCTCACACACACTCAAAGTAAATACAAACTCTTAGCAAGGGGAGCTGTGTGAGATCGATCGATTGAAGATGACTTGATTGCAGGAGAGATTATGAGCGCTGTCGATTGGGTGACTCCAACAGACGTCTTCTTCTTCTTTAAATAGGCCAGCGCCAGATTTGATTTTTGAACGTTTGAACCGCAACGTTTACACCGAATTTCTGGGCGAAAACTTTGGCCACTCCAGAACCTTCTCTTGTTATGTGAGAATGCGTCAAAGATCTGAAGAGCTTTGGAGATCGTTGGGCGATTAGGATAAGTTTAAATCCCTGCAAAATCTTAACCAAACTAGAATAGATATGTAGTAGGATATTAGGTATAATAGATCAATTCCGAACAAATCCAAATAGCAAATATGAGCCCAAATAAAATTAGACCCAATATATGCTAAAGATCAAGCCCAACTAGAATGGCTCTTTGAACAAATGGATCTCGGTTTGGGTTAGAGTAAATTAGGCCCGTTTAATAAATAGGCCCATTTACTCAAAACCATTTCCGAGACCAGTAGAAACAAACTAAAACGTTGAGCCTTTTGGTAAGACCTTACTAAACTCAGGATTCTCGAGTTTTGACTTTCATCAACCAAGGCTTTACATCCTTTAGTTAGATCTTATCATCAAGGTGGAGTTAACACACTGGTCGACATTGACTGCTTCTCAGTCGACGTCAAGTGACTTCTGGTCGATACAGAACATGACATTTTTGGGCTACTTCAGGATCCGCTGACACGCTTCCTCGTGGATCGAACTTGTTTCCCTTCCACTACAGCGGGGGAGTCTTGAATTTATTTGATGGGCTAAGAGTTGTTCGTTTGTGTTTATATTTATCTTTCCATATTCGATTCTCTCCTATATCAAATTTTGGTGACGTTGTAGGGGAAGCGATCATTCGCGCCCTAAGTAATTATTCTTATGTTCTACATTAGTGTTGTCTTAAAGGTGTATGCGACGCGCTGATCGCACACCAGAGTTCGAAGGTTTAGACGATCCAGAGCGTTATCTCCATTTACATTCTAAGTTACAAAGAATCATGTCAAATAACGAGACTCGGGCTCATCTGATTGAGAGGCTTAGGAAAGAAATCGAGGATCATGCCACGACTATTACCGCAGAAAGAGCACGCGCTGATCGAGAGGAACAAGCAAGAAGGCAGTTTGAAGCACAAGTCAATCAGTATCCTACGACGGGAAAGCAATACATGCATCCGACGTTAACCGTGCTCGAATCGGCTATTCTTATCCCTGCCTCTAATTTTGAGATTAAAACTTCTTTCCTTTTTGAAATTAAAATAATACTTTTGAAAGAAAATCACATGAGTGCCCTATGACACATATAACTACTTTTGTTGACTTATGCGATACTATTGCCGATGGGCAAAATCTTGAATATGTAAAACTTAGGCTTTTCGTTGGTCTCTTGCAGGGAAAGCATTGCAGTGGTTGGAGAGCCTTACTCCACGATCACTCACTACATGGACTAAGGTTTAAGGATGCGTTCGTCAACAAGTTTTTTCCTCCATCCAAGACGATGATGATTCGGCAAGAGATCACGGCTTTTAGACAAAAGCCTGGTGAGACTCTAGCGTAGGTGTGGGAGGCGTTCAAAGAGCTACTGCGATTTTGCCCTACTCATGGACGTATTGTTTTCGAATACTTTGCTTTCTTGATTTCAATATATCCTTTCATCTCAAACAAAATAAAAACTAAAAACTACGGTTTAAGGTAGGAAACAAAATAGATGTGTTGTTCTTGGACTAAGGGAGGCCTAGTTTAAGGTTAACCACCTTTAGAAAATCGGAATCTACAGGAATGTAAGTGGTCTAGTGTAACTATATTCACGTATTGGTCAAACATCTCTAGTTAAGTATTTTTAATTTGTAGATCGCGATGGGCTTGAAAACATAGGAATCTTATTATTTATAATATAGTTAGTAGATTATGGTAGTCAGTACGACCATTATTATTGTATTTTAAAAAACAAAAAAAAAAGAATTAGGACAAAAATCGTAATTCAACATAAAATTGGAATCTCTTTAAAAAGAAAACCATCTACTATTCTAACACCATTACTTTAAAAAGAAATGTGGATTGAAGGCTTTATGCCAATTGGGCAAACTCGTCTCCATGAAAAGGTTGTCCGAACTGTCTATGACAGTTAGTATGTTCAATTTAATTAAGAAATTGCATATTAAGGGTAGCAGCCCTTGATTTCTTATCACCTTATGTTGAGTTTTGGATTGCTAATAACAAGGGTCTAAAACCGGATGGGCATGTGCAATTGATCACTTACTGTTGGCAGCTTAAATGTTGGTGCGTTTGTCAAGATTTTAAATGGGAATAAGAAGTAGACTATAGAAGCGCAGAGTCTTTAAGGTTAGTATACCTCTCTTTCTATTTTTCCTTGATCTTGATTATATTTAGAAAGGCTATTTGGTGGATTGTTGAAAATCCACTAAGTGAATAGAGATCAATCGGTCTATTTTCCCTAGTGTGTGGACACATCACAATTAAATGGGTTATTGACCATGTAAGTTAATCTTGATGGTCTTGATTAAATCTAGTATGCAACCTATGGTCACCCCTCCTTCTATGGTTTCAAAGTAACTTATGATTGCCCCCATTCGTACTTCAAATGGTCTGTTACATTCTCTACCGGCAAATAAGAGTTTTGGGGCGGTCTTTTCCAACGAACACAGAAAGCTTGATGAATCTGCTATTATATTTGTGATTAGTTATCAAGAGGAAGTATCTTTTCTTTACAATGCTTGGTTAATCGACGTTGTATATGTCTCAGAACAGAGACAAACTCGTAAGCCATCTAGTCGCAATTATTATGAACGGTTTAAAGTGGTCCATAAGTATAAATTGAAGGCTATATATAGATTGTGCAAACTCGCCCCCTTAAAATGGCTACCCAATCTGTTTGAGACAGATGATATGTTTAAAGAGAGTAAGAATTTGCAGATTATAGCTATCCTAAGACAACTCCATGTTAGTGTTCTACTTGACAAGGGTAGTCTCCAATCTCAATTTTTATTAAAAAACCCAATATCTTTGGTCCAGAATCCGCTTAATCCCAAAACTAATTCGAAAATGATTATTGTGATAAATCATCTACCCGACACAAAACCATTAGTAAAGCATAAATATGTTAAGTCCCACAAGAGACTATGTAAAAGGAATAAATTACTAAGTGTATCCTTGAGTCCCAAATCCGAGCAAGAAAGAAAAAATTGGTGTTTTTGCTCTGTCAAAGGGCCGATTGACATAAGTTCTTCTAGAGAAAAAAAATTCATGTATGGGCTAGGATACTACGGCCTCCATACAGAACGAGAAGGGGAATAATGAAAGTCTGTTTCTGGAATGTGCGTGGGATTGGGAAGACAACTTTTTGGACCGATATTAATGCTATGAGAATCAACAATCACTTAAACCTCTTAATTTTAGCAGAAACTAAGACCGAAACTATTTCGGAGGAATCAGTATGGAGAAGTAGTGGTTTCACCAACGCTGTTTGGTCCCCAAGGGTTGGACGTTCTGGAGGTCTTGGCGTTTTATGGAATGAGAATCATACTCTTAACGAACACATCTCAGTAAAAATCCATCTGCCTCGAATCATTGGGATGGAATATGTGAATCATGACTGTAATTTCAAAGGAATGATCTTCTCGGTGTATGCTCCCCCTCATGAGAAAGATAAGAATACTTTCTGGGAAATATTTAGTGAACAAATAACAAATGATCCAATGTCTAGTAATTGGTGACCTGAATGAAATCAGCCAGAGTTGTGAAAAGGAGGGAGGTGGGTTACCCTCTCTTGCTAGGTTTAATAGACTAAACCAATTTAAGAATACATGTTCACTAATAGAAATTCCGTGGTCAAGAAATAAGTTTACATGGAGAAAGAAAATGTTTGGAGAAGACAATATTCTAGAGAAGCTAGATAGAGTACTAGTTCATCAGCAATTCCTAGACGTATTCCCTAACATAAGTACACTAAATGGTGCATTCTCGACGTCAGATCACTGTCCAATTTTCGTTCAACTAATGTCGAAAGCCATATTTAAACCCCCACCATTCAAGATGGAGAACATTTGGTTTTATAAACCAGACTTTACGAACATAGTGAAATAGTCATGGAGAGCGAATTGCTCTGGCTCGACTATGTTTAGAATAATGCATAAAACTAAAATTCTAAAACAGAAGGCCAAAGTCTGGAACAAGAACACATTTGGGAATATTTTTTGACAGTTAGCGGAAGTGGAACAAGAATTGATTAGGATCCAAGCAGACATAAACGACCGAGAAAATAAGGTTGCGATAACAAAGGAAAATAATTTAATTCAAAAGAAGGAGAAATTGTTGATATTTCAGAAGGAATACTGGAGCCAACGGGAAAAATCTAAACATCTCCGACTTTCAGATACAAATATAGCTTATTTCCATAGGGTGGTGCCGGGAAGACGAAATAGAAAATTTATTAGGAGTATCGCATCCTCTGAAGGAACCGCTATAATAGGGGATGAGAATGTGAGAGTAGAAATAAAAAATGACTTTGTAAAACGATTCTCTAAAGAACCAATCAATCTAAATCTTATGACATACTACATACAGTTACTACCAAGGTTAGTGACTGGTGAGAATAATTGGATGCTAGTTTCTCCGCCTTCTAATGGGGAGATTAAGAATGCGCTGTTCAGTCTAGGCTATAACAAATCACCAGGGCCAGACGGAATTACACCGTCTCGTGGGCTGCGCCAAGGTGATCCCTCTTCACCATTTCTATTTCTGCTGGGGGCAGAAGTCTTGGCCAAAAAATTAGTCTTTGAGGCAAGTCAACCGGGTTTTGCTCTTGGCTTTTCTTTTGGTAGAAACTGCCCAAGAATCCCCTTCTTGGCATTTGCAGAAGTATAATCATTTTTTCGAAAGGAAATCTTACGGCATGTGCTCATGTCAAAAAGATTATTGATGAATACTGTCAAATTTCAGGCCAGAAAATCAACTATCATAAATCGGCATTTCAAGTCACAAGCGGCATTCCAAGGTCACGCATTCCGGAAATTGAAGGATGCTTAGGCATATCAAAACAGACAAAATTGGATAAATACCTAGGATGTCCGATTGTAAATAGGAGGGTAAACAAAACAACATTTGAAGAAATAATAACTAACACTTCAAATCAGCTCTCAAAGTGGCGAGCTAATTATTTGTCACAGCAAGGAAGAGCAACACTGATCAATACAAATCTGTCGTCTAAACCCCTCAATGCTATCCAAAGTTTTATGTTACCGCTGCAAATACATAAACAATTAGACCAAATCAATAGGTTTTTCTTCTGGAACAAAGACAGACTGTATAAACCGCTTATTAGCTGGGACAGAGTATGCAAACCAAAAGTGGCAGGAGGAATGAGTATTCGGAAAACTCATGACATGAATGAGGCGTTACAGTTAAAACCGTTATGGAAAATCATGGCGGAACCTGACAACATTTGGATCTGAATCATACAACACAAATATCCAAAAACAGATCACATCCTAAATTATGAGGAAAGAGGGAATGCCTCGTGACAATGGTCCCAGTTGCAAAAGTTGCTCCCAATATTTAAGTCGGGACTAATGTGGACAATAGGCAACGGAAAAACCATTATGTTCTGGCAAGACATGTGGAATAATCTTCCTCCTCTATTACAATATTGTACTCTGCCAAACAACATAGACATAAATGAAACAGTGGATAAGTATACAAATAATGGAAACTGGAATATCCCAAAGCTAGGAAATGTCCCCCCGAGTAGCATGGTGGAGCAAATAGCACATATTCATGTGCCATCAATACCATTGGAAGACCTTCTATATTGGTGGCCGGACAAGAAAGGGTGGTTCTCGACTAACAGTGCGTATAAGCTAGTCACGAACAACACTGAACTGCAATCGGATGACAGCAATTGGATTTGGAAAACTGATGTCTCCCTGAAAGTAAAGAATTTCTTATGGAAAGTTGCTCTAGAAGGACTACCAACTACGGCACTACTATCTAAACGTGGAGTCGCCATACCCTCTTATTGTCCAATCTGTAATCACCATGAAGAAGACACATCCCATATCTTCTTGGAATGTAAATATAGTACGTTCTTTAGAAAGATTGAAAATAACATCCAAAAGCTAGTGATAGATACATTGCATACATCAAGAAAGATTAAACCTATTATGAGTATAATAGCCGAAAACTTGAATTGGAAACAGAAATAAGAAATGGCCTTTAGTTGGTGGGTGGCCTGGCTCACTAGGAACCAAGTGGTTTTCAGACAACAGAAACAACTTTCAATCTACAGTGATGACCAAACTGTGAAAACGCATATGATCAACTGGCTTAGGGCTAATAGAGACTCTACTGATGAAAAGAACAAAGGGTGTGATAGGGAGATAGGAACAAGGAATATAAAACGAAAAAGGACAAATCAGAAATGGAAAAAAACCCCACCGGGATTCCTGAAACTAAATTTTGATGGCTCAGCACCGGACAAATGCAACAGCTTAGCTGATTTTGTTATCCGAGATTGGGAAGGTGCCCCAATTACAGCAGGCCCGTGCATTACATTTAGGTATAAATAAGGCAATTGAGTTGCGGGCCGATAAACGAAAAAGGACAAATCAGTCGGCTCTATCTTGGGAGGCCCGTGCATTACATTTAGGTATAAATAAGGCAATTGAGTTGCGGGCCGATAAACTCGTAATTGAAGGGGATTCCTTAATAATTATAAATTATCTTAAGCATGGGATGAAGTGCCCGTGGGAAATCGAAATGATAATGTCAGAAATATCTTGCCTACTCCGTGGGTTTTGCGATGTGAGATTCTTCCACATACTTCGCAAAGGTAATCAGGTGGCCGATTTTATTACACAAATGACCCATTCTACCAGAAACCCGGAACTGCTTACTGATCCAGGTCTTCTTGACCTCATCCGAAAGGATCGACGAATCCGAATTCTTACCTAATCAAAAAAAAAAAAAAAAAAAAAAAAAAACCATTACTTTCTAGTGGGGAGGAAATTGCATGACCCTGCTAGCGGTAAAAAAAATCCCAATTATTGGGTTCAGACGAATAATTTATCAATCCGAAAATGTATATGGCTCATCTCAATCCTTTTTCAACATCAAAACACTGCCTTAAGTTAAATGAAAATGTGTAACACTGCATAAAGAGAGATCTTTAGCCACTAAGATTGAAAAGTTCAAATACTTTGTAATTCGAGAAGAGTTAAGTAGAGGATTAGGATTAAGCATAAAATGGCAAAGACTATGAGCACATTTCTGCAGGAAGGAATCTCTCCTTATAATGCAACATCCACATTCAGATAACCGTGATGACTACCAATTTGGGAAACAAGTCTACCAATTTGGTGTACCCAGCCCGAGGATTGATAACCGTGATGGTCTTGGAACTTAGATCTGGATGGCAAATCACATCACGATTCCAAGGATACGGAGCAAAGATGAGTCTCTTGCAACCATAAAGCAAAGCCGGAACCGAATACTCACATTCCAAGCACCTGATAGATTACATAGGTCTTAATATTGTATAGTGGGCTAAAAGCCCATTAAGGCCGAATACCTTTGTAACCTATATATATGTTATATCAATGAATGGAAACCCTCAAGGAGGACTTTACATCAATTCTATCATTCTACATGGTATCAAAGCCTTTTCTTCCTCACGGTAATCTGTTCCTCCCGCCTCCCCTGTTCTCTTACCGGCAACCTACCGCCGTTTACTTCTTCTTCCTCGCTTCTATCCGCATCAAATTCAATTCCACATCGCACCACCTCCCAATTCGCCTTCCGCCGTGAGTAGCCCCGCTGACCAGCACCGCCGGCATCCCGCGTCTCCCCTGCACAGCCGCCGCCGACGTGTGCCACGAGCCACCACAGCCTCCCTTCGTCTTCGATTGTTGCCCCTAGCCAAGACCGAGCCCCGCCGCTTGCCTCCGATCGCCGCTGCTTTCCCTCCGACCGTCGACAACCACCGCCCAGGTCGAGACCACCCCGGAGACCGCCCACTGCTGCGCCGTCACCCCGGCGCCCTCGCCGTCTCCTCTCCGCCTCGGCCAGTTCCAACGAAGAAGAAAGCTTCGTTTTTTTTAATTTGTTTTTGTAATCTCTTTTGAAGTTATTGCAAACAGGTCTTGTATTTTACTATTTTTCGTTTCTGGCCCTGAGTTAATTATTTATTAACTTAGGTGGCAAACAAAAAAAAAAATGCACCGATACTCTCCCCCTCGACATGTCGGTCCTCAGGCCTCTCTGACATCGCCTGACCCAGGCTATGTTCCGCCAGCTCTGCATCACGCCTTCTCCTCTACGCAGCCGACATCTTCAGACTCTTCTTGGTACATGGACACTGGTGCCACCTCCCACATGACGAACTCCTAAGGTAACCTCTCATCTATTTCTTTTAAGGGCCCTGCCCACTCTATTATCGTCGGAAATGGTGGTCGTCTTGCTACTTCGGGAATTGGCCACGCCAAATTACAGTCCCTAACCCACCGACTACACCTCAACAATGTTCTTATTGCCCCAAAGATTGTCAAAAACCTTATCTCTGTTCGTCGGTTCACTACTGACAACAACGTTTCCCTTACGTTTGATCCCTATGGTTTCTCTGTGAACGATCTTACTACGGGGGTTACTCGCATGAGATGTAACAGCACCGGGGAGCTCTACCCTGTCACACCACCTCCTGCGTCTAGTCAGTCGTGTCCGGTCGCCCTCTCGGCATCATCGTCCAGCCTGTGGCATGCACGCCTGGGCCATCCCAGCGCTGCCGTTCTAGATGTCCTCTGTTCCCAGAACCTTGTCACCTGTACTAAAGACCCACGCTCTGGTTTATGCTCTTCTTGCCAACTAGGCAAACATGCCAGACTGCCGTTCCAAGGGTCTTTGACCTCTACCCTTGCTCCATTTGATATCATTCACAGCAACATTTGGACCTCTCCCGTGCCTAGCAAGGAGGGTCACAAGTACTAGCTCTTGTTTCTTGATGATTACACTCATTACTTATGGGTCTTCCTGTTGTATTCCAAGTCCCAAGTGTTTCCTGTCTTTGCCATATTCCATACCTACATCAAAACACAGTTTCACATGTCCATCAAATGTTTCTAATGTGACAATGGCCGTGAATTTGACAACAAAGACTTTCACTCCTTCTTTGCCGCAAATTGGATCTCCTACCGCTTGTCTTGCCCCTATACTTCTCAGCAGAATGGCAAGGCAAAAAGAATCATCAGAACCATCACCAACATGATGCGCTCTCTTCTCTTCCACGCATCTATTCCCCTTCCCTATTGGCCTCACGGCTTATCCACCACATGTTATCTCCTAAACATTCTCCCTTCCACTACCCTACACCATCGCTCGCCAGCTCAGACACTTTATTTTACCAAGCCTAGGTATGATCTCATTCGCACCTTCGGGTGCTTGTGTTTCCCAAACCAGTCCTCCACATCGCTGCACAAGCTTCACCCGCGCTCCACTCCATGTGTCTTCCTAGGCTATCCGTCTGATCATCGCGGTTACATTTGCCTCGATATCAAGACCCACAAGATCATTCTCTCACGTCATGTCACCTTTGATGAGTCGCGATTTCCCTTTGCGTCTCCCACACCCCCTGTGTCTCCGTTAGAGTCTGAGTCACCATTCCCTCACTTCCTTTTTCCCCAGAGCTCTCCCGGTGCTCCTGCTTCTCCCTCAACACCACCACCACCACCACCCCCCACCACCAGACCACACACCCGCAGCGTCTCCGGTGTCTTCCGACCCCGTCAGATCGTCTCCATGACCACCGCCCATCACCCCGCTATCCACCTCCCATCACCCCGCCAAACAGCCTCCCGTCACCTACGTGCGGCACCCGCAGCATGTACAAATGCTGCGCCCGTAGCCTTAAACCCTTCCCTGGCGGCGCCCGCCGCATGTACAAATGCTGCGCCCGCAGCTTTACACCCCTCCCTGTCGGCGGCCGCCGCAAGTCATGCGGCGCCCGCCGCAACCCTCGCCGCCTTTGACCCGCCTGCCGCCTCTTCCCCTTGCTTAGCCCCTCTTGCCCCCGTCCTTCCCGACTCCCATTCACCCTCTGCCCCCACCCAGACCTCCCTCTCCCCCGTTCCCACCTCCCACAAAACAGTCCTCCTCAACCCGAATTGGCAGGCGACTATGCTCGACGAATACAGGGCCCTTACGAAGAATGGTACTTGGGTTCTTGTTCCTCGCCCTCCTGAGGCAAACGTCATTCGCTGTATGTGGCTTTTTCGTCACAAGTTCTGCTCTGATGGGACGTTGGAGCGCTACAAGGCTCGTCTTGTGGTGAACGGTAGGTCTCAGCAAGCCAGTATTGATTGTGATGAGACCTTCAGCCCTGTGGTCAAGCCTGCCACTATCCGAGTGGTCTTGAGTCTGGCTCTGTCGCGCAAAAGCGCCATCCATCAGTTAGATGTCAAGAACGCCTTTCTGCATGGTCATCTGAACGAGACAATTTACATGTTTCAGCCGCCGGGGTTTACTGATGTTGAGCGTCCAAAGCATGTCTGTCTCCTCAAGCGCTCTCTATATGGTCTGAAACAGGCTCCGCGGGCGTGGTTCTAGCATTTTGCCTCTCATCTGCTCCGTTTGGGTTTCACTGGCAACCGTTCGGATACGTCTCTGTTTATCTATCACAGAGGCTCAGACTTGGCATTCCTGCTGCTTTATGTCAATGACATCATTCTCACCGCCTCTTCTGATGCTCTTCGAACGTCAATAATCTCGCAGTTGAGTGCGGAATTCGCCATGTCTGATCTGGGTCAGCTGTCTTACTTCTTGGGAGTTGCTGTTCAGCGGCATGCGTCTGGTCTGTTTCTCTCACAAACTAAGTATGCTGCAGAGATTGTGGCTCGGGCTAAGATGGTCAACTGTAATCCCGTCGCGACCCCAGTCGATACATCCAACAAGCTCAGTGCTCATTCTGGTCCTTTGGTTGGCGATCCCACACTGTACAGGAGCCTCGCTGGTGCTCTTCAGTATCTCACTTTCACCAGGCCTAATATCAGTTACGTCGTTCAACAGATATGCTTGTTCATGCATGCCCCTAAGGAACTCACTTTCAGGCTTTGAAGCGGATCATTCGGTACATCAGCGGCACCCTCGAGCTCGGCACCACCATCACTCCTTCCTCTAAGCTTGATCTTGTGGCTTACACTGATGCGGATTGGGGTGGTTGTCCAGACACACATCGCTCCACCCTGGTTACTGTGTCTTCCTCAATGACACTCTTGTATCTTGGTCAACCAAGCGTCAGTCCGTCGTGTCTCGCTCCAGCGCTGAAGCCAAATACAGGGGTGTTGCTAACGTTGTCTCCGAGTGCTCTTGGCTCCGCAATCTCCTGCTTGAGCTACGATGCCCCTTGCAGAAGGTCACTCTGGTCTACACTGACAACGTTTCCGCCGTCTACCTGGCTAGCAACCCAGTCCAGCATCAACGCACGAAGCACATTGAGCTTGATCTCCACTTCGTTAGGGACAAGGTTGCCATTGGACATGTCCGCGTTCTACATGTCCCGTCCTCTTATCAGTACGCTGATATATTCACCAAGGGTTTACCTAGACAGTTGTTCATTGATTTTCGTTCCAGTCTCACTGTACGGACCCCTCCCGTTTCGACTACGGGGGTTTGATAGATTACATAGGTCTTAATATTGTATAGTGGGCTAAAAGCCCATTAAGGCCCAATACCTTTGTAACCTATATATATGTTATATCAATGAATGGAAACCCTCAAGGAGGACTTTACATCAATTCTATCATTCTACACCACCATTTTCTGTTGTCATAGTCTACTAATTGCCACACCATCAATCTAACACCTTCACACTTGCCTACCTCACAGGTATTTCAGCACCTCTTCCTCGCCTGATCAAATATAACACACTCTTATTCTTATTTCTCTTACGACCTGAACTAAGACAATACTTTCCTGCTAGCCACCCCAAGTTTCTCTCATGCTTCTTGCGCTGCAAGAACAGGACTAGGGTTTTCCATTTCATCATAATCCAAAAGTGGGTACTTTCCCTCGGGTAACCTGATGGGGCCAAATTGATCGGGGCTCTCATAGGGATTGTAAGTTATTATAGTCCCCTCGACAAGATCCAACCAATGCAAGATACCCTTGTAAGAAAAGCATGTGTCTTGAGTTTCTTTCTTGTAAAAAACCCGCGGCCAACTCACATTCCAAGTAACCCAACTCCCAGTATCCGATGAGAAGATCTCTACTGTACTTTTTGGACGCCAGGAATTGGTGTGAAAAACCACAACTTTGTATGTCAACAAGGCTTCAGCATGATCATCACATCTGGTGGCAAAACCAACCTCCACATGCAGATAGCTAGCACATCTCTGCAGGAGCAGGAAGCCGGAAGCATTGCTTGGTGAGGGGGTTAGAGACGTAGAGGAAGAATCTGAAAGGGTTTCTGGGATCTATATAGACCATAGAGACTAGAGAGTATCAGTCCACCACTCAAACCCTTGATTGTGTGACGGGGCATCATCAATTGATAGGGAGACAACGGATACATATACTGATGGTTGATCTTCCTGATCATCAGGGTATATATAATGGCTGCCAGCACTCGAATCGATGTTGTCACTCAATTCCTTGACATTCTCGGTGAATCCATCTCGACACTCCGACAAGTTCATTAATGGAAACAACCCTAATCATGTTCTTGCAGCGCAAGAAGCATGAGAGAAACAACAACAATGCCAAGATGATGATTCAGGTGATGAATAGGCCTGTTGCACACACTTTTGGGCAAACATTGGGCCGGAGATGATGGATTCATATTGTTTTGAGACGCACTTGAATCTGAAGAGATTTTAACAGGTAGTCTTAGGTAGAATTAGGGCCACAATTATGTCTTCTGGAAGAAGGCTGGTCGAGTGTTGAACTTCTTTTTCCATGGATGATTCGATAACCAAAGGAACTGCATTAAAAAAAGGGACAATAAAATAAAATTGAGCCAAGAAAAATTATCAAATTAACCTGTTAGTTTCCAGTCACCACCAAACCCATCAAAATTCGATACAATACAACATTTTCCCCATCAAAAACAGTATATATGCACTTAAGACTTCATCGTGATGTGCAGGCCTTCAAGTTTACTGAACATGGAGATTGGAGAACAAAGTGATTGAAGTCTGAATTGCAGAGATACCCAATTTTAAAAATAGGGTTAGGAAGGTGTGAATTGCAGAGAGTTCAATCACATCCTGAATTTGAACATAAATAAGCTTGAAATTAAAATGAATGATAATTATTTATTAACCTAGTGTAGTGTAATCCTACTTTAAGCGGGTTTAGGGGTCGAGATATAATCACTGTTACACCAAGCAAATCGAGACAACTGAATATAGCAAAACCAATTCAACAGAATTGATTTCGATTGGAGGTGTTTGAGGGTTCATGTTCACAGGGGGTTTATAACTGAAATCAATCAGAATGAAAATCTAAATTCTTCCCTAATTCTCAATCTATCTAGTTTGTCATTCTAATTTCATGATTTCTTTCTGCAATATCTATCTTCTTCCCTAGATGACAAGAGTAAGCCCTCATGAAGGCTAATCGGACAGGATCAGGGAACAAAGCCGCTGCGGAAGAGCGGCGTTGTATCTTCTTCTTACACATGCTGCTGGGCTGAATCTGTACAGGGATGAATGCAGGTTCAAGACTCGACCTTTTTTCCTTTGGAAAATCGAAGGCGAGAGCTTTTTTTTTCCGTCTCAATACAATAACCTATATATCTTACTACTGTTAATAGAATTAATTAAGTGTCAGTCTCTCGACTTTCCTATGTTCTCGGCATTCGTCGTCGTCCCCTAGTGTTCTTCGGCCGTCTCTCTACTGGTCATGTTTGCTGAGATCTTTTGTATTTGAGTTTATTTTTTGTATTTGTTTTTTTGGGTTGTTTCATGACGGTTGGCTCGTCAACTGATTCCCCTCGGCCTCTCCATTTCCCAGATAACTGTTGTCGTATGAGATCTCGAATTATTTCCTTTAAAAAAAATTAATTAATTATATATGATGAGAAAAAATCAAGTATCTTCCTATAAAGTATAAACAGGGTTGGGGCTGGCCCAATTTCTATGACTACACCGAGAGCCTTGTTTGGCCTTCTAGGATTGCCTGACTTTACGAATTTGAGGAGTTTGCAGAAGGTGATCCAAACTTACCCGACTCGAACTGAACATAAAATACTCAACATATGACATGATCCGTCATTGACCGAACCAGACCCGATCAACCAAATTGCCACCTCGATCTATTGTCAGCCGTAAATTGGCAATAATCACCTTATGTAATCTTGTTTTGCAAAGTAATCAAAATTCTGATTTCTTGGAGATTTACCTTTTCCTTTCCTTCTTTCCTAGAGTTCTTGAGTGCTTCATCATGGTTTGTAATACGGATTTATTTCATGCATGATTTTCATCTTTTGACGCACAAGGTTTGTGACAATAATGATTGTTTAACAATTTCTGTGAATTAAATTTACTAGTGGCAAGCTAGGAATCACCGTACCCTCACAAGGTAATTAAATCAATATACTAATCGGCAATAATCTCAATGCTAATTGGGGGCATTTTTCCATTACGGTAACGAGCTTCTGCCTTAGTGTATGAGTCAAGACGATTGATCAAAAAACGATGAAAACCTTCAGTACTTGGTTCATGGTAAGAGAACCACATGTGATAAACAGGTGGCAAAGGTGCATTCTCCGTCAAAGATAGCTGCAACACAATGGAATTGAAATGAATTGTAAATTTTGACTCTAAAACAAAATCATTTTACACCTAAAATAAATAACATTCACTTACCGAGGTAAAGTGTTCGCTTTATGATATGAGACATATGGCGATTTCAGGCACAGACGAAAATGGACACCCTTCTGGGAGATATAGAGGAAGGAATGTGTGATTTATAGTAGGACCCATCACAACAAAGATAGCTTTAAATGTGGAAGCAACTAACAACCCCATGTCTGTAACTTCCAACCATGTATGGTGTGGAGCAAATCCAGGTCCCTTGTAATCTAGTGCCTTCGAAATAGTGTCAACATCACTATGTACAAAGGTATTCTTAAAAATCCAGCTTAGAATGTTCTTTTCAATATCCAATTCATCACGTAATTTTTGTTTGACCTCATTCCACTTCTCATGCCCAAGTCCCAGTGATTCTGCAATAGCTCGATATCCACAATTACCATCAGCAAGCACATTACTAGACTTGGAGATAAATTCGTTCATCCATACTGGTATTTGACCAATGTGTGGATCAACCTTGTCAAAAGAGTTAACTTTCATAAACATAAAGCTTGTAAAAATACTCAAGATAAGCTTGTGAAGGATATGTAATCTATCACTCAAATATCAAATTAGATTGAAATTAACCGTGCATAAATAACCTGTACCAAAAACATTAATAAAAATGCTCTTATAAATACGGGTTCTTACTTGAACATATCGTAGTCTCTTCACAGGCTTGTTAATCAAATCACCCAATTGAGTGAATTGTTGCATCACGTGGTAGTTCAGTCTCAAAATGAAGTTGTCTTCTTTTTGCAAACGCATTATGTGCTTCTTAACTTGATTACACATGCAAATCGTAGGTTGGCTCAATATCTGAACGACATACTTCTTTAACAAAGGAAATTCACCACCATATTTGTTCCATAATGTAACTGTGAAATAATTTTAAAATCATTCAGGAGTGTAATTACTTGAATTAATAAATTAAACAAGTTTTCTAATAAGATTCATATGTTTAAATTTTTTTTATATATAAATAAAAAAAACATTCCTTTTTTAATGAACTCCAACATTCTTCATCTTTAATAAATGTAAAATGTTGTTGCATATATATTCTTACCAGGATCAGGAAGATTGCATTCTGGTTCAAAGGGTGGAAGGTTTGCAAATGGGTTGTTGTCTCTGTAAATCTTCATTTTAGCTTCAAGTTTTTCTTCTTGGTCTTCTCTCACCTTGCACCATCTACCAGCCATATCGATCATTTCATTTAGATTCCCAATTACATAATCCTCATCACTTGGATAAGTTGGATCAACTAATAGTGCTCGCCAATCATAAAAAGGGTTAAAATAGGCATCAACTCTTCCGTCAAGTGTAAACCTGTCAAGTGTAAACCTATCAAGAGATCGCCAGATCTCTTGATACTTGGAATCCTCAAAGTGATGCTTGAGGGTACGTTTGGCTTCCTCTACTGCAACTTGTAAGTAGCCGACAGTTGGAACTAAGGTGTCCTCAAGATCAATAATCCCCATAAGAGGTGTTAGAGCTTCTAGTAGCTTCAGCCCGTCAGACCAATACTCATTGTCGTTAATGGTTTTTTGAACACCAAGGTCTTTACAAGACATTGCATACTCTGTTTTCAAACTGTCTTTGTGTAGCATAATGGATCTGAAGCGTGTAAACGAGATTCTGGATGTAGTATCTGCATCTTTTTCATCCCAAAACAAAGCTTTACACAAGGCGGGGTACAACTTTTCTGATTTTTGGATTAATTCATCAACCCACCGTGTATTCTCACAAATTTCCGTCCATAAACAGTCAACTGTTTCTCGAGCGCACTCCATATGCCAGCCTATTCCAATTGTGTCTAAATAGGCGTCTTTAGTAAATTCACACCAGTCATCATCGGAATGAACGATTTGATGTGTAACATCATCTATGGGCAAGCTTAGTACATGCTTCTTGACAGCTTCATCCAAATCTTGAGAAGAATCCAACTGCCATCCGCCAACAAAGATGAATCCTTCTGGACAATAAAAACCATAAACAACATTGTCTTCTGTTGGGGTTGCATCAACACCCTCATTTGGGCTTGGATCATTAGACCAAGGAAGATGGAGTTGTCTTGAGCTTCTTCTAGAAGCTTCTTCAACTTGGTAGATTTCAAGTTTCGTCCCTTCTCTAGAAGCCTCCACAAGCCTTATCAAATTGGAGAATTCTAGAGGATCCACCAATGTTCTCCATTCTTCCAAGGATTATCAACCTTTAGGCCAAGGAAAACTCTAGAAGGTTTTGTTTCTCCAAGCTTCTTCAAGCTTCCCTCATCCACCTCCTCTTGATTTATCTAGAACCTTCTTTCCAACCTTGGTCTCCATGGCTTCAAGTCTATAAATAGGAGGTTCCTCCCTACATTTCAATCAACCCACAAACACTTCCCATCTACACACAAATTAGTCTCCTTCCAAGCATCATATTCCACTTTGTTGTAAAGAGAGAGTCTTTCCACTACCTTGTACTATCCTACAAGGTTCTTTGTACTCTTTCTTATTTGATAGTGGATTTTATTGGCTCTTGCCGCCCGTGGGTTTTCCTCCCGGTACTCGGGTTTTCCACGTTAAATTTGTGTGTTCTATGTTGCCTTACTCTCGACCTAGTCGGGGAAAGGGTGCGTACAATCCGACCCCCCAGACCCTGCTCTTTGAGCGGGGTATACTGGGTTTGTTGTTGTTGTTGTTGTTGTTGTTGTTCTATGTTGCCTTACTCTCTCTATTTTGTGATTCCTTTCTTTCCGCTGCATGCTCGTTGTTCTTATTACCACTAAATCCCTAACAAGTGGTATCAGAGCGTTCTAAGATCATTTTTGGAATCACTGTCTCAATGTCGGTTGTTACCAAGTTCGATATTGAGAAATTTGATGGCAAGATTAGCTTCTCTATCTGGCGAGTCCAGATGAAGGCCGTTCTCACCCAAAACGGCTTGAAGAAAGCCTTGGATGGGAAATCCAAGAAGCCGTCTACTATGACGGATGAGCAGTGGGATGAGTTGGATGAGAAAGCCTTGTCAACCATCCAACTTTGTTTATCTCGCGAAGTCCTGCGCGAGGTAATTCATGAGACCACCGCTGCTGGTTTGTGGTTGAAGCTTGAATCGCTTTATATGACGAAGAGTCTTGCCAACAAGTTGCGACTGAAGGAGCGCCTTTACACTCTTCGTATGTCTGAAGGTACCCCGATTCAAACTCATCTCAGTGAGTTCTCTTCTATCCTTGTTGATCTTGAGAATTTAGATGTTAAGATTGATGATGAGGATAAAGCTGTTTTGTTGATTGTCTCTTTGCCCCCTTCTTACAAGCACTTTAAGGAAATCATGCTTTATGGGAATAATGCTGATAGTTTGTGCTTGGAAGATGTTAAGGCTAACCTTCTTGCTAAAGAAAAGTATGATGTTGATAACCGGTTTGATAAACCTGGAGAAGGTTTATGTGTTAGGGGGCTTAGCACTGAAAATGGCACTAGCAGTAATTCTTCTAAGTCTAAAGGCAATAAGACATGTAATTACTGCAAGAAATCAGGCCACTTTATTTCTGAATGTTATAAGCTGAAGAATAAGGAAAAGGCTAAAGGGAAACTATATGATGATAAATCCGCCGAAGCTAGTATTGTTGATGCTTGCTCTGATGGTGATGTTTTACTAGCTGCTAACACTGGTGATATTAGTAGTCATGGGTGGATTCTTGATTCTGGATGTACTTACCATGTGTGTCCACATAGAGATTGGTTCTCTTCTTATGAGACTGTTGATGGTGGATCTGTCTTGCTTGGAAATAACACTCCTTGCAAGGTTGTCGGGAAAGGTACTATCAAGATTAAAACTCATGATGGTACTATTCGATCATTGACCGGTGTTAGACACATCCCAATGATGAGACAAAGCTTGATTTCGTTAGGCACTCTTGAATCTCATGGGTGCAAGTACTCAAGTGAAGGCGGAGTGTTGAAAGTTTCCCGTGGCTCTACGGTTTTGTTGAAAGCTAACCGTATTGGTAAATTATATGTGCTAGAAGGTGCTACTGTTGCAGGTTCAGCTTTTGTTGCCTCATCTTCTACCTCTCATCATGATGATACTCAAAGGTGGCATGCACGTTCTAGCCACATTCGTGAGAAGGACATGCATTTGCCCTTAAAGAGAGGTTCCTTGGGTAATCATACCCGTTGCAAGATCAACTTATGTGAGCATTGTGTCTTTGACCAACAAAAAGGGGTCAACTTCTCCAAAGTTCGTCGTACACCTAAAGGTGTTTTGGATTATGCTCACTCTAACTTATGGGGTCCTTCTCGTACTACTGCTGATTTCGGCCCGATTGCCAAGTCCAGTCCCTATTTGGACTTGGTTTGTGTTTCTCAGCAGTGAGTGCCCTTCGGGGCTTTATGCGGCATGAGCTTATTCGGATATTGATGCAAGGCGGAGTTTGTTGGGGTTGCATCAACACCCTCATTTGGGCTTGGATCATTAGACCAAGGAAGATGGAGTTGTCTTGAGCTTCTTCTAGAAGCTTCTTCAACTTGGTAGATTTTAAGTTTCGTCCCTTCTCTAGAAGCCTCCACAAGCCTTATCAAATTGGAGAATTCTAGAGGATCCACCAATGTTCTCCATTCTTCCAAGGATTATCAACCTTTAGGCCAAGGAAAACTCTAGAAGGTTTTGTTTCTCCAAGCTTCTTCAAGCTTCCCTCATCCACCTCCTCTTGATTTATCTAGAACCTTCTTTCCAACCTTGGCCTCCATGGCTTCAAGTCTATAAATAGGAGGTTCCTCCCCACATTTCAATCAACCCACAAACACTTCCCATCTACACACAAATTAGTCTCCTTCCAAGCATCATATTCCACTTTGTTGTAAAGAGAGAGTCTTTCCACTACCTTGTACTATCCTACAAGGTTCTTTGTACTCTTTCTTATTTGATAGTGGATTTTATTGGCTCTTGCCGCCCGTGGGTTTTCCTCCCGGTACTCGGGTTTCCCACGTTAAATTTGTGTGTTCTATCTTGCCTTACTCTCTCTATTTTGTGATTCCGTTCTTCCGCTGCACGCTCGTGTTTTTATTACCACTAAATCCCTCACAAGTGGTATCAGAGCGTCCTAAGATCGTTTTGGGAATCACTATTGGAGAGTTCGGTTGAAGGCCCTTCTCAAGCTTTGGATGGAAGTTAAAGACCAAGTTGTTGGTTTGTGGTTGGATCTTGGATTATTTTATATGACGAAGAGTTTTGTCATGGAGGAGCGTCTCTATACTCTTCGTTTGGTTGAAGGTACCTCTATTTATACTCATCTCCATGAGTTATTTTCTAATGTTGATCTTGAGAATCTTCTACCTCTCGTTATGATGATACTCAATTGTGGCATATGAGTTTTGGCCACTTTCGTGAAAAGAACATGCATTGTTCTCAAGGAGAGGTCTTTTCGGCAACTAGCTTGTTGATGATCAACATTTGTGAGCATTCTATCTTTGGCATTCAGAAAAGGTCAGCCTTGCCAAAGTTCATCTACACCTATCGGTGTTTTGGATCATGCTCATTCTCTATGATGGGGTCCTTCTCATGTCATTTATCTTAATGGGCGTTCGTATTTGCTGACCGTTATTGGCGACTTTATACAAAGTCTTTGTGTTTGTTTCTACGCCCCAAGATTGCTAAAACGCTCCATTTTGAATGCCCTTCGGGCTTTATATATGCGGCAGAGAACATATTCGGATATTGATGCAAGGCGGAGTTTGTTGGGTTGCCTCTATATCCTCAATTGGATTTGGATCACCTTTGAGTTGGGCTTGAATAGGTTCATCAACCTTTGGGATAAAGAACATTCTAGAAGGATTTGTGTCATCAAGCTTCTCCAAGCTTCATCCTTCCCTCTCGATTCATCTAGATCTTTCCTTAAGCCTTATCACATCCTTGAGCCTTCTCCCACTCTCTAGAGTGTTCTTTTGACCTCATCCAAATTGGTGAAGACTCTAGAGAATTCTCAAGGCTTTCTCCCAAGGCTTTGAGGTCTATAAATAGAGACTCAAGCTTAGTCTCTTGGTGGATCATTCCCTTGAATCATCCCACACCATTCAAGCTCCATCCACATTAGTCTATCAAAGCCTCCACACAAAGCTTTCATCATACAAACACATTCTATTCCACTATATTGTAAAGAGAGAGTTTTGTCCATTACCCCTTGTATTTCCTACAAGGTTCTTTGTACTCTTTCTTATTTGATAGTGGATTTGTTGGCTCTTGCCTCCCGTGGGTTTTCCTCCCGGTACTCGGGTTTCCCACGTAAAAATCTGTGTGTTCTATCTTGCCTTACTCTCTCTATTTGTGATTCCGTTATTTCCGCTGCGCGCTCGTTACCCTAACATGTTCTTCTTCTTCTTCTGAATCTGAAGGATCTTCTCCCATCTTGTTCTGATGGACACTGTAGCACATCATAGTGCATCCAGTTATCTTCCAAGAATCCGCAATCTGTAACAAACGATCATTGACATCGTTTTCAAAATTCGACAATGACCTCTCAATCACAACTGGATCATCCGATAATAAGCAAAGTGGAACACCATGTCGAGCTGCACTCCTTGAGAAGTTCCTAAAATGCGGGTCTTTATGAAAATCAATCGGTATATTCTGGCTTATAAGAGATTCCAAAAGTAACTTGATCGTAGTGTACTCTTGTTCAAGCCTCTTGTCGATGTGGGTGCTCAAAACTACATTGGTGGACGGAACTTGAAAGGCAGTTTCCATGGGAACAGCAGGCACCTCAGCAATATTAGCACCACTGATGCCATCATTATCCTCTCCCGACGACAATATTCGTCTTCTTTTCTTAGAGTTTCTCTTCAATGCTTCCTCTCGAACGGATAAAGGGGCTGCTTCACAGGCTCGAATATCAGTTGATTGACAAGACAAGTGATTTCGGATCTGGGAGGCGGAGCCTGAAAACACTTCCTACAAGCTTTTTGGGGGCATGCCCCCGACTTACAATGTTTGCACCTCCATCTACCGTTGGGTAAATATTCTTCTACATTATCCTTGCAAAATTGATCTGCAGGTCTACCCATATATCTCTAATAACCGATTGAATCAAATTGATATTATATTTATATATAATCGTCTACACAACCTGCTGGGTGAAGAGTACGAACCTGCTTGAAGCAAAGTTAAAAGAATTTGAGATGAAACCAGCTATTCACAGATTGAATTTCGAGCTTAATTTCTTGATCAATTAGTCCACCCTGAACATGGTGAACCATCAGAGACAGAGATGGTTCAATTTTGTCTCATAGGCACAGATGGAAAATAAAGAATATTAATTAATAACGTACTCCGTATACTACTATCAAAGTCCGACTTGGACCGATGACTGGGGGAAATGTGTACGGGCGCACGTGCGCTAGTAGCCTAGCACACAAGCCGAGTGGGGTTCTATTCTAAAACCAATTGGCAATAGAAGGAGTAGCCCACCGACTTATATACTAGGGCTTGTTATGTTCAACTTTTCGATGTGGGACACTTTGGTCTCATTCACATCTCTAACACGCCCCCGCAAGTCCAACTAGGAATGACCATCTAGTTGAGACTTGGACAACTGGGTAACCCAGACCAGGATCGACACGGGCCGTTAGGCTAACCGCTCTGATACCATATCAAAGTCCGACTTGGACTGATGACTGGGGGAAGTGTGTACGAGCACACGTGCGCTAGTAGCCTAGCACACAAGCCGAGTGGGGTTCCATTCTAAAACCAATTGGCAATAGAAGGAGTAGCCCACCGACTTATATACTAGGGCTTGTTATGTTCAACTTTTCGATGTGGGACACTTTGGTCTCATTCACATCTCTAACAACTACGAATACAATATGGTAATACCAGATCAAGTAAGGACAGATGAGAACTCATAAGCTAGAGGGAAAATTGAGAGGATTAAGGAGAATAGAGCCCAAGATTAAGGGTAAGAAAGGAATGTAAGTACCTGCAGCCTGCATAAATGGGAAATCAAATGAATGAGAGGAGATTCAGATCGAGTTTGAGATGAAATATGAGTCTTCACAGAGTGAATTGCAAACATCTATCCGCACAATATTATTCTAAGTTTTCTTGATCAATTGAGATTAGATGATATGCAGATTCGTAGAAGGTGCAAAATATCAAAGTCCGACTCGGATCGATGACTGGGGGTCGTGTGCACAGGTGCACATGCGCTAGTAGCCTAGCACACAAGCCGAGTGAGGTTCCATTCTAAAACCAATTGGCAATAGAAGGAGTAGTTCACCGACTCATATATTAGGACTTAATATGCTCAACTTTCCGATGTGGGACACTTTTGGTCACATTCACATCTCAACACACCCTCGCAAGTCCAACTAGGAATGACCATCTAGTTGAGACTTGGACAACTGGGTAACCCAGGCCAGGATCGAAAGACGGGCCGTTAGGCTAACCGCTCTGATACCATATCAAAGTCCGACTCGGATTGATGACTGGGGGTCGTGTGCACAGGCGCACATGCGCTAGTAGCCTAGCACACAAGCCGAGTGAGGTTCCATTCTAAAACCAATTGGCAATAGAAGGAGTAGCTCACCGACTCATATATTAGGACTTAATATGCTCAACTTTCCGATGTGGGACACTTTTGGTCACATTCACATCTCAACACAAAACACGACATCGTTTTTCAACCACATCTTGTGTTATCTTCTTGTGTTACTAGTGGACATTCCCGTTTACTAATCTTGTGTTATCTTACTCTTCTTACTAGTCAACAATGACGTTTACTTCAAAATTATAAATTTTTTAATGATTTATTTTAAAATTAAGTTTATTTACTATTCATTAGAAATCTAATGAGTTTTAAAAATATATTTATTTTATAACTTCAAATTTTTTACTACATATATAAATATAATTATTATATTTTTTATATATTGTTATCTTATTTTCTCGATTACATTAAATTAATTTATATTTTTCCATTTGGTAGGTAACTATAGGACATTTATTCTAATTATTTTTAATGGAATATAAATAATATTATTTTTAAAATTTTATTCTTATTTTATTCAAAATAAAAATAATGTTATTTTATTATTTTATTTTTTAACGTATTTATTCTTTTAGTTTTCGTCTCGAATTTACTCAATTGATTATTTAATAAGGTTCTTAATTTTATTTAATAATTCTTTAATTCAAACTAAAATTATAATTTCATTTAATTTATAATATAAAAATTTATATTTAATAAACATTTATTTAACAATTGAGGTAGAAGAAGGGTTTTTATAAATTTAAAAAGAAAGAAAACTTAGAAAATATATAATAAGAACGAGAGGTTGGGTAATGTGTTAACAACTCTTACGGTGTTAAATGTTAACAAATCAATATTCGGCAAAATTTATCAAATATTCATCACAGTCACTCAATTATTCATCAATGCTTTTGTTAAAATTAATGAAATATTCATCACAGTCACTCAATTATTCACAATTTCCCAAATATTCATCAATATTCGGCAACATTTAAGAAATATTTGTTAAAAAATCAATATTCGGCAAAATTTATCAAATAATCATCACAGTCACTCAATTATTCATCAATGCTTTTGTTAAAATTAATCAAATATTCATCACAACCACTCAATTATTCACAATTTCCCAAATATTCATCAATATTCGGCAACATTTAAGAAATATTTGTTAACAAATCAATATTCAGCAAAATTTATCAAATAATCATCACAGTCACTCAATTATTCATCAATGCTTCTGTTAAAATTAATCAAATATTCATCACAATCACTCAATTATTCACAATTTCCCAACTACTCGGCAACATTTAAGAAATATTCATCGCAGTAACACAATTACGGGATTAGGGGTGGATACACGTGCAAGGGTTTGAGTTTTTTGGGTGATAATTTTTTTTAATTGACAATAATTATTAATTGAAATGAATCTCTTAAATGTTGTCGAAAAGCTTTGATGAATAATTGAATGACTGTGATGAATATTTGATAAATTTTGCCGAATATTGATTTGTTAACATTTAACACCGTAAAAGTTGTTAACATTTTATCCGTATTCATTAGAATGATTAAATGAATAGACAATAAATTATCAAAATTTGAACAAATGGCGCGTTTGAAAAGGACAGGATTGAACAAATGACCGGGTCATTTAATGTGGAGCCCATGTTTCAACCATATTTTCATCTAGAATCACTCGGCACCATCAAGATTTTTCAATTGGCCAAATTGTTCAAAAAATGCGGATTTTTGGCTCATGAAAAAATCACAAAGTCACAAGAGTTTATCATTAAGGTATTTTAATTGGTAATATGTATGTGTGTGTTAGGAATTGGATATAATAGGGGTAATAAGGGTGATTAGTGGAAAGTTGGGCTTTGGGATATAAATACATGTCTCAATGTATTGTTTGGGGTTATCCATGAATGAATTACAGATCTTGCATCTTCTCCTATCTCTAGCTCTCTCCATCTTCCCTTCTTCCTCATAACAAATTCCATTGAAGCTATGTCTCCTTCCCATCCGATCTTGGTCCTAACAAATGGTATCTTAGCCAGAGGTCCTTGCGACCTAATTCTGCGATGGCATACGACGACATGTCAATGTCGATGAAAGAGAACGTGCGCCAAATCATCTCCGGGCACGAAGCTATGATCGAGCGCCTAGACGAGCTTAATCGCGAGTTCAAGGCGATGTTTGAAGTGTTCACGAACGGACCGAAAGGGGCGGAGCGAATCCCATCGGAGACGGGATTCCGACCGGGGCAAGCGTTTGAAGCCTGGGTTGTTGACGGGAATCAACACGTCGCAATCGACGCTTCAAATCAAGAAATCGTAGACGATCCCTTCTCAGTGGACAAAGAGAAATTGCAAAGCGACCATGAAAGGACCGACGCCTCAAGCCAAGAAATCGGAGCCCTCGAGTCCTACGACCTATTCCGTGAATCAACCATGTTCCTGTCGACAATGCTTGAAGGTCCATCAGCAATGGCGGGCGCAGATCGATCGATTTCGGTAGAAGCTGCAATTCAACCATCGGTGATGGGGATTCCACAAGTGATTGACGAGAACCAGCGACTCGCAAATCAAGGGAAACTGCGAATACAAGAATCGGATCGACGATTCTACGAGAATATCAACGAAATCAGAGTTTTTGTTGGGATGCCACCGATCGACTATTTTTGCGATTCAATCAGAAGTGAGAGCACTACAATCATCGATCAAGGCGAACGAGATGCAGAGGTAACCAATTGCGGCAGACCTGTGGAATTCGACGCTCCAGTTGTTAAGGATTCATCAAGAATCATCAATCTGAAGCTCGATGCGCCCTCGGAAAGCGTTCTTGGTCACTCAGGAGTCGAATTGATCGAAGACGACAACGACTCAAGTACGCCAGAAATCGAAGCCCCGGTTGTAGACGTGGGTCGAGAAAGTGATAAGCGGGCAAAAGATCTTCAAAATCAGTTTGAGTCTTCAAAGGAGGATCACTGGAAGAAACCTTCAGACCCAGCAATCAATGAGATCAGTGAAGAACCCCAAATTTGACAAGAATCTTGTACGGTAAATTCTTATCCTTTAGAAGAAGTAGTCATTGCGATTGCATCCAAGGAATTAAGGGAATTGGTTGTGCTTTTGATTGAATGGATAGAGATTAGGTTGGTTAACTCGAGCACAAATCCAGTTGGTTGCCTTGGAAATTTTAGCGCGGGCAAGGCATTCGTAGAAATGCCTAGCTTGATCGTGGTTGATTGTTGCTTGGATTTTGATAGCTTTGAATCGAAATCTGTTAGTTTTGGCATGAAAATTAAGCAGAAAACAAGGAATTGGCCTTATGAAAGAGGTAAATTCGATGTTGGTAAGAGAGGAATGTGGACAACAATGGACAAGGGTGGACATTCACTCTTGGTTCGACACTTTGTTTTGGAGCTCGTAGATAGTGGCTTGAAGTCATTACCATTTGATAGAGGAGGGGTTTTCGATGACTCCATCAGTTATATGTCTGCTGTGACTTTGGAAATAGGTGGTCTGAGTTTTGTTTTCGATCCAGGAGGATTGGTAATCGAGTGCAACAAGTCGAATCCTACAAGAATGATATTTTGTGGCTGTGCAAAATGACACTGAAGGTTGTCTTTATCCCCTGTGGTAGAGACATGGGCAGAAATTGTTTTTAGAGCTGCTGCAAACTACATGCTAGAAGTGTTGAGGGACTTGAGGCAAACTTTGGAGAAGTACCTCCACCTACAGGAGGAAGTAACTCATGTTAAAACCGGATTTGCAACTGTGCTGCCATACTTTTACTTTCATAATTTGTCCAAATATTGGCTCCAAGTGCAGCTCACAAGGAAGTTGAGAGGAACCGAAGAGAGTATTTTTTTTAGAGTTGCTGCCATGCTGTTACCTACAGGAGGAAGTGGGAATTGTTATGCCTAGGTTCTATACTATGTGTTCTGCCTATGGGTAGTGACATGGGCATCAGTTTTGTCGTTGTATTGCATTTTACATTGTATAAGCATTGAGGACAATGCTTTATAAACAGGGGAGTAACGTTAGGAATTGGATATAATAGGGGTAATAAGGGTGATTAGTGGAAAGTTGGGCTTTGGGATATAAATACATATCTCAATGTATTGTTTGGGGTTATCCATGAATGAATTACAGATCTTGTATCTTCTCCTATCTCTAGCTCTCTCCATCTTCCCTTCTTCCTCATAACAAACTCCATTGAAGCTATGTCTCCTTCCCAACCGATCTTGGTCCTAACAGTGTGCGACCATTATTTGTAGGTTGTAATGGAACATCATGTGATATAAAGGAACATATAAAATAAAATGTCATGTTCTGTCACAAATTAATATAGAATAAAGAATTTGAAATATGCTTTATCTTCAACGGTTTGTCTATAATTTCTATATTATAGAGAAATAAAATTCAATGTTAAAAACAAAAAAATTCTATAACTATAACAAATCATCTAATTTAAAATTTTCAATATGATTCTTCAAATCCTATATAAAATAATAGAGAATACTACAAATTTAAAAATTTTGACTTTCTTTTTCGCCAATTTTTCTATTTTATTAGATGATCCGTTGGAGCAAAACAACTAAAATCTCCCCTAATTTAGAGAATTTCTACAATTTAAAAGTGTTGAAGATGTTATTATAAATTTAGTGTACCAATAATTTTGAGGTTAAATTTGGTGAATATCCATTTTTTATGTCAAAATTAAGTAAATGTCCATTTTTTTACATAATTAAGTAAATGTCCATTTTTTTCCAAAAATACCTCTCCTTCCCCATCCCTAACCCTTCCTCTTTCCCCTCTAACCATTTTTAATTTTAACATTGACTAGTAAACATTGGCCATTCCGGTCAACACCTGCATTTGGTGACAGTTGAGCATATTTTTCCGGTGACAGTTAATTGTGACAATTATTTTGGTGACAATTGATTTTTTGTGACATTTTATTTTTTCCGGTGACAGTTAGGGGAAAATCTTTTCTAGTGACAATTGATTTTCTTTTTTTTCTTGTGATAATTGTTGGTGACAATAACATTTGGGTGACAGTTGATTTTCTTCCAGTGACAGTTGCCAGTAACACTTTTCCTCGGTGACAAATGAGGTTTTTCTGCTAATAGATGATTTTCCTGATGAGAATTGTTGGTGACAATGACGAGGTTGATGATAATATATTGTCACCATGATATTGAAACCTTAAAAAAATTGTCACCATAACATTATACATCACCAAGACATTGTCACCGACCACAGAACACTGTTTTCATATTGTTTAATCAACCGTATTGTCACCAACTTATAAAAAACATTGTCACCAAACTCTTTTCAGTAATCTATTGACACCAATAATAAAACAGTGTAACCAACCTATTTTCATCAAGCTTTGGTCAATAATCTACTGTAACCAATTACAAAACTTTGTCACCAATCTAGTGTCAACCGCCTATTTTTAGAAATTAATTGTCACCAACGACAAAACAGTGTCACCAACTACAAAGCACTTTCATCAAAGTAAAATGTTTACAATGCTAATGTTATCACATTTGTTATCTAATATTAACACATTTTTGTTACAAAACTGAAACCCTAGAACAAAGGGATCATAGATCCAATAAGGGCTGAACCTGAGCAGACGAAAATTTGATGTACAATATAGTTTAGGGTTTAGGGTTTAGTCTTTAGGGTTTAGGGCCAAGACCCTAAACCCTAAATCCTAAACCCTAAAATGTGTGTACAGTACCAATGTTATCAGATTTGTCATCTAATATTAACGCATTTTTGTTACGAAACTGAAACCCTAGAACTAGGGGAGCATAGACCCTAGAGGGGCTAAACTTGAGCAAACGAATAATTCGATGTACAATACTATAATGGCATCAAATTTGTCATCTAATATTAACACATTTTTGTTACAATAATAACCCTAAATAGATGAAATTTGATGTAAAGTTTAACTTTGTAATACTTAATTGTCAGACTACATCAACTTGCAAAAATATCAAAACAAAGGGGAACAGTTGAGACATTCATACTTAACATCCAAAATAGCAAGACCCTCTATAAACATCCTCTCTCTCTATACGCATCCATATACTTGTCTGAAAATAGCTTCAATACCACCATGAAATGCAAGACCCTCGATATATTTGATGGTATACATACCACAACTTCCACTACAATCGAACAGAAGGATAATGATAATTACATTATAGCTAAATGAGATATAAATTCCATTTGTCATCAAAACAGAATATATAACTCTACCAATTGTCACCAATCTAAAAAAAATAACAAAATAACCACATGAATTCCATTTGTCACCAAAACAGAATATATAACTCTACCGATTATCATCAATCTAAAAGAACAACATAAATTCTATTTGTCATCAATTGTCATCTAATATACTAATTTTCACCAAACAAGCAATTGTCACCAAAACAAACAATGCAATGATAAACCCTTGAAATTGAACAACATATAAAGTAAGAACGAATTAGATTCATCAAGAAGAACACTAAATTGGATAATCCATTTGAAGTAGATAGGAACACACAAACCCTTGACGTACTATTTTTGTAAATGTCTGCATTTGGTGACAGTTTTTTGGTGACAATTATGTATATTTTTCCGATGACAGTTATTTATGATAATTATTTTGGTAACAGTTTACTTTTTTGGTGACATTTTATTTTTTTCTAGTGGCATTTAACATAATTTTTTCCTGGTATTACTAAACATTGTCACCAACCAATTGCATTCAACTAGAGAACATTGTCACTTCCTTTTTGTCACCTACTATAAAATATTGTCACCGCCAATTTTTACTAACTACATACTATCACCAACTACAAAATATTGTCACCAACCTATTGTCAACAACTACGAAATATTGTCATCAAATTTTTTTCACCAAAAAGTGAACATTGTCACCAAACATTGTCACAAACCAATTGACACCAACTAAAAAACATTGTCACCGGCCAATCAATTATCCCTAAACAGATAACATTATCACCACCCCCTATTGTCACCAACCTACTTTAGTAATCTGTTGTCACCAACAATAAAATAATGTCATCAACCTATTGTCACCAACCACGTAACATTTTCATCAAATTTCTCTCATCTCCCTCTTCATCTTCTTCGTGTTCAACCGCCCTCTTTATCTAAGCCTCACATCGGATTGACCAACCTCAAGTACCTTCAAAACCTTCGGCTTGACCTCTAAATTACAAACAATAACACATTGCAATTTCACCAAAACATCACCAACAAACACAATTTCACAAGGGGAGATAAATTTAGGGAGTAATGCATAATCCGCCAAGTTCCCAATTCAATCTAGAGACCTTATGAAAACAGCCTAGAAAACCTTGGCTAAATTCAATCTAGAGACCTTATGAAAACAACCCAGGTACCCATGGAAATCTGGAATCTTATTATTTCAATGATTCGATCCCATTGAGTAGCTTTCATTCAAAACCGATTGCAAACTTTCAGTACAATTTCACAGTCATCACCCTAAAACTTTGGCCTTCAAGGTCTCTTTGCTTGCCGATTTCGGAGACTTCAAGGACTTGCCGGAGATCCTTTACCGGCTGCTTGAAGGTTCCAATGTCCGCAGAGTTGCCAATGCAAGGAGGAGGAGTAGGAAGGAGAAGGAGAAGCTGAAGGCGACGGGGTTAACCAGATCTAAACGACGAAGACAATCGAAGAAATTGGAGAACATCTCCGCTCCGATCACGAAAGAGGCAACCAGCAGAGAGATTCGCAAACTGAGATGCGCCGAAATGGCTAAGAAAGTCCGAGATTGTTTCGAAGTCGACCCCGATTACCGGTACCTGCACGAAAGGATTTCCACGGAGATCGAATAATGAAAGGGGGGTTCCTTGATTTGTTGAAATTGAGCGCTCGATAGGAGGAGGATGATGGGATAGAGGTAAGGGTAGATGGGTATTATGAAAAATTTATGGACATTTACTTAATATCCATTTCAATGTGGACATTAACCTAATTAGGTTTTCTAAATGGATATTTGACCAAAATTTTCCTAATTTTGATGACTATTATATCAAATTTAAAATAATTTTATATATTAAATATGCAATGATTTTTTTTATGGCGAATTTGCGGATATACCCTAACAACAAAAAAGGATTGCAAAAATACTCCTATTTCTCGCAAATTGCAACGGATGCCTATTTGGGTATATGTGCAATAAAAGTATTTTAAATTTAAATATTTTTAATTAATATAAATATATAAAAATAGGATTTTCGGAAATTTAAAAAAAAACTAGATTTTCAAAATTTGCAAAAAATAGGATTTTTGAAATGAAAAAAAAAAACAAATTTTTGGAAATTGAAAAAAAAATTGGATTTTCGAAAATTTTAAAAAAATCGATTTATGGAAATTGAAAAAAAAAACAGAATTTTCGAAAATGTATCCTGACATGTGTATAACACTATCCTGTCAATATGTAAGTGTCTTCCTGTCAACATTTGTTTTTTATCCTGTCATATTGTCAATGTCTTGTTTTTATCCCGTCGGGTTATAAATTTGTTCCTATCAAGTGTCGAAATTAACGTGGATGAATGATGTCCTGACCCAACAAAAGACCAGGATTTCGGGTCGAAAGCTGACTACAACTTCATTTCAAGTGGCCACGTTTTTTTATGTATCCTAACATGTGTATAACATTATCCTGTTAATATGTGAGTGTCTTCCTATCAACATTTATTTTTTATCGTGTCATGTACGTTAGTAAGAATATTTTGTCAATGTCTTGTTTTTATCCTGTCGGGTTATAAGTGTGTTCCTGACAATATGTAAGTGGCTACGGTATTTGCTTCATTTCAGAGTTTCCAACGTCGATTATCGTTCCGAACATGCTCCAACACATCAAGTGTTTTCATGGATTTCAATGACACCGAAAATGCACCAATGACCATCTCCATTATGGAATATTGTCGCTTACCATCCTTCACATATGATTTCGCCAATGCAATAATCAGCTCATTCTTAACAACCACATCGTCTAATTGCTTCGCTAGCCTAAGAATGTACTGACCTCTTCTTTAGAGATATACAAGCGGCTTGAGATATTAACACCAATATATAGATAACCAAGTGGAACAAAAGGACGAAGATACAAGTTCATGGCTCCATAACACCGTGATGTTTCCATAACATCAAACTGTTATATCCCTTTGTAGATTTTAGGGTATAAATACTCTAGACATTGTAATTGGGATGTCATCCAAATAATAATGAAATGTTTACCCTAATCCCCTCTCTATCTCTATTCTCTCTCTCGTTCTATCTTCCTCTACCTTCTACCTACTTTCTTCCTCACCTCAAACTCTAAATAATCCATGGAAGCCAAGCTTCCGCCTATTTGATCTTCGGGTCATAACAGTGGTATCAGAGCGAATCGTTTCTCAATTCTGCAAACAACATAATTTTTTTTTCTGAATTTTGGTGACCTAATTCGTGAATTTTCGAAAAGTTGAAGCCTTCAAATTGGTGTTAATAGCGGACGGTGATGCATTCAAGGCATTTCACGATTCATTCAAAGCCATGAAGGATGCTTATCACAAGATGATGGCCAGTGCGGATCGGGTGAGCGCCACCTTGTGAGAGATGACAGACGAAGGTGACGATCTTGCCGTAGCTTCGGAGGATCTCTCCCAAGAAGGCTCCGTTGAGACCGAGACCGACAACAGCGCAAAGGTCGAAACTCCAATTCAGCCAAATTTGACAGACATTGAAGTGTAGAAACAATGGACGCACGCACCAAATTTCGCTACCATCGGCGAATTTCAAGATTGCCAGGAAGAGGTCGAAGCGTCACTTGCAAACGCTAATCAAGAAATTGACGCTTCGTTTAATTCAGAGGCTGCTTTAATTAAAGAAAGCGACGAGCCCTTTGTAGACGACAAGTTCATAGCAGATCTTGACACCCAAAGCAAGTCATCAGGGAAGGACATGGCTAGCGAAATCGAAACCAGGAATCAGAAAATTCAGGAAGGATTCAGACTGGATGAGGAAGAGACGCAAATCCTGCCGAACTCATCGCCGATTGCGCCTGAGCCATCGACATTGTTGAGGTCGTGTGCAAGTGTTGTTCCTGGAGCATGGTTAAAGGAACGGAAATTTGACAAACCCAGACACGCACCTGTCAGTCTCTCACAAGAGTCTAGTGACCCAACTATGGGTTGGGGAATCTGCGTTGGAAGAGACCGAGAATTCAGCATCGAAATGCCCTCAAAGTTTTCGGCAATGTCGCGGTTAGAGGTTAAAGCACCAAGGCAAGTCGTTCAATTTCAATTCAAATCTCCAAAGGTAAATCCCTGCCTCACGTCTGTATTTGTTGAAGAAGAATCATCAGAAGTAGGTGGATTGGATAGGGTTTTAGAGAATGGAATGGTAACTAAGATTGCATATAAGCTGTTTGACAAAATGCCTACAAGAAGGATAAGTAAGGAATTAGTATTGTTGACTGTGGTAGAGGACATGGATAGTTTACATCATATTAATTTCGATCCAGGAGGTAATACTAGTCAAGGGTGTTTACGTGTTGTGATGGAAACTGAGCATAGAAATGAGGGATTTGAGTTAATTTCTCATGAGATTCTGGACTGGGATGGTTCCATGATGGAGCTGTCGTTCTTTGTTCAAGATATTGATCTCAAGTTGTTAAAGAATGGAGTGAAATCATTGCCTTATGATAGAGGGAAATTGGGAAACAAGGCATTATCTGCATGTTTTGTAATGATCAGAGAGTATTGCAATGAAGTGGCTACTATCAAAAAGTTTGTATTTGATGTAGGCGGGTTAGGCCTTGAGGAGACAATTCAAACCCCAAATCTGGCAGCTGCCATGTGATAGAGGAGAACCTTGTTATTTCTCATGGAAGGAATCCACTTGTCAAATGCTAAGTTGTTTATCACTTCATGCTGCTAAGAAAAGGTTGAAGTGGGATCCAGGCGGGAGTTGTTTTGTTATGAAGCCACTTCTACCAATTTGTGGTCAGGGTTGTTGTCTTGTGGGCAATGGCGAGCTACTGCAGATAGCTTGATTTTTTGGTGTGATTATGAAGTTGTAAAGGTGCAGGTTAGGACTTCGGAAGCACAGGGCTGCAGTACTTTCATGTGTTGCTCAAGTGGTCATGGGAGAACTACAAGTGCATGGTATTTTGATCAAGATAGTTATGATGTTGGTGTGGAGTCATCGATCTGCAAGTTCCTATTAGCTATGGCTATAGTTGGGGTTTTGTATAATAGCTACTGCAAGTGGAGGGAAAGTGCAACCAAGGACCCCTATTACATATTTTGAAAGCTAGCTGCTACATATTTTGAATTGTATAAGCTTTGGGACAAAGCTTTTGGAAGAGGAAAGTATTGTAATGACCTTGTTAGTGTAATGTCCTATGTAGATAGTATAGTTTCTTTTGAATTGTACAAGCTTTGGGACAAAGCTTTTGGAAGAGAAAAGTATTGTTATATCCCTATGTAGATTTTAGGGTATAAATACTCTAGACATTGTAATTGGGATGTCATCCAAATAATAATGAAATGTTTACCCTAATCCCCTCTCTATCTCTATTCTCTCTCTCTCTCTCGTTCTATCTTCCTCTACCTTCTTCCTACTTTCTTCCTCACCTCAAACTCTCAATAATCCATGGAAGCCAAGCTTCCGCCTAATTGATCTTCGGGTCATAACACAAACATCTACTAAAGTTCAAAATCCAAAACATCAATCACCAACGGATATTAAGTCTAACGTTTGTCAACCTAGCATAATGTAATACTAGTCGTGATATGGGATAAGCTGTAGGATGGTCCGATCTTCGACAATCAAGACTCAAATTCAAGAATTGAATCAAGAACGATGCAAGAACTCAAAACTCAAAGACTCAACAAGACTCGAACAAGAACAAGATGGTGCGGTTGTAATTGTGGAAATAAGACTCGAAATTGAATGGTAAATACTTGATAGATGGTTTAAACGATCTATATAGAATAAGATGAAGACCTCAGACTTCCGTAGAAGGTAGGAACCAACACCAATGACTATATACCCCGCCTCTACAACCCTACACAACCAAGCGGACAACTTGGAGGCACAAGGAGGCTAGGGGGCTCGTGGATACCAGGGATTACCAAACCTTCGCGAGATTGAAAAACACAAGGCAAACCAAGCTGAAACAATACCAATTTGCAATCGATGAGCTTAGCTACGAATCGATCGACTTAATCACTCGATGTGTTTCACACAAAAAAGAGAAATTTCATTCAAGTGTACGTGAGTTCTGAACTAGGGGATCCGCCGATTAATATAGATCCCTAGGGCTGAATTAGATGAAAAATAATAATTAAAATAATAATTAAAAATAACCCCTAAATTACGTAAAATAACTTAAGAAAATAAGGTCTCTAAAAATAGTAACAAAAGGAAGTTCCAACACTTAGTGTATTTTCGGCCCATATGTGAATTAGGCTCCAGGTCTCGGCGTCGAGGGTTCTGGTGTCGGCGTTGAGGCCAACAATAAGCGAAGAACATCTTCAGGTCTCGGCGTCGAGGCTCCTGGTGTCCGTGTCGAGGGCAACAACAAGAGTAGAATATAAGTATGTCTTCAATGACTCCTCTTGAAGTTGAACCGCACTTGAGAATAGATCATGGCTCACGAACATGGAAGAGTGTGTCCGGAGGTGTCTTGGATGGTCTCGCATCAAGTCGAGTTCAGTGTAGGTTGACAGAGGCGTTCGGACCGACTGATGACCGAGGGCGAACGCTCTGATTCAATTCGTATCGGCGTTGGATTGTTGTATGATCGAGACGACGACGACGGAACAATGCTCGAAGGTTGGGCTGAAGAAGGCAAGAGGAGAGGAGGAATATGAGAGGAGGTCAACGGGGGAGGCAGGTCGACTGTTGACCGAGGGCGAATGACGGGATCCTAATGTGCTGCTGATGACGGTGGTATGATACGTACTCGACTCGGGTTGAGCTAATACAACGCCCAATCGTCCGATGTCAAGGTAAATCGATCGACCCTCGCGTCGTGGAATATATAGGACTGGGATCGGTGGAAGCTCACGTTGAAGTTGATTCCAAATTGAAATTAGTATTGCATTGATAAGTCTAACAATTCCCACGGGTGCCTCCTTGTTCACTTCGATTCCAAGTTGACTACGATGGCAGTAATCTCGCATTCGGCTCGGCCATGCAAATAATTAATTAGCAAGTACTGTCCATGACTTCAATTCCCAATCTTCATGATCGATCAGTGGCGGCGAGTCCGAATTTGGCTAATTAGCAAAGGCTAATTAGTGTGTGTATATATATATATATGTCACGATCGAACTCCCCAGTGGCTTTCTTCGACTCAATATTCGCGCGACGGCAGTGATGGCTTGAATGGTTCTTACCGCGATGATAGTGGTGGTGGTCGCCGGCTGTGGGTGGTGGCGGTGGTGCGGCAGCGGTGATTGGTAGTTGGTGAGACAGTGCTGATGGTGGAGGCGGAACGGTGGTAGTGATGGTGATCATAACAAGGCGAATCCCTTCCTAAAGAGGATGAGATTACGATCTTGAATCACGGTACGGCGGTGGCGGGTTGGGGCGAACAACGAGAGGAGAGATTGAAGAACATGGTTTGTTCGTGCATTTACTTTCCTCTTTCTTTTACTTTTTTTTCGTTTTTTATTAATTCACATTATTTTTTCATTTTGGGCAAATATGCAATTTTATTAGGTATTTTTGTAATAATTTTAGGCATTATTGCAAAAAAATAAAAAACAATACATATTTGCAACTCATTTATTAATTTGGGGTATATTTTGCTATTCTTCCTTTTTTTTATAGGGTATAAAGTTTCACTTTATTACATTATCTCATGGTAATATGTGTTATACATTACATTGATTAAGTTGATCAACCATGTCTTTAACTCATTTGTCGGACGGTTAAAGCGGAAAGAATTGGTTGACGTCGAAAGCAACACTTAAGCAGACATGTTTGGCCTTGTACCATATTTCGAAAAAAGAAAAATTTCAGAAGGAGACTTGTTTGCCCTTGTAACCATAAATTCTACTTGTTTCCTGGTCTAGAACTGGTTGTAAGAAGTATCGGAATGTTACTAAAGTTTGAGGGGTTTGTTTTGTAGTTTGTGCATGCCCTTCTTACAAAATCTAAAGATCTATCTAAGGGTTGTACAATTGGTATTCCCGTGTGCATTGATGAAAGAACCACCAAGGGAGGGAGGATTTCGAATGCTCGATTGCTTATCGAAGTCACGCGGTAGAAGAGGCTGGGCGAAAATACATTGAAATTGAAAACGTACACTTCTTATAAGCAAAAGGTTAAGGTTTTGTATGAGTGGCTTCCATTTATGTGTAGGGAATGTGGGAAATTTGGACACTGAGGGGATAGGTACACAAAGCTGAAAACTCATGCATGAAAAGCAAGCTTCCTCTCTTGCTTGGGTTCCCAAATCCATGACAGAAAATTCTGAGATCGCTAAGGGGCTGTCTGCGGTGGATTCCAGTTGTGAAAATGCGTACAAGATAGGCAAAGAGGGAGTGTGTATGACAAACTACGCAAATTAGACTCTCAACAGCAAAGTTTGTGCACCACATGAAGCTGATCGAACTGGAGGGGAAAGTAGAATCTCAACAGCGAAGGTTGCGATAATAATGATTGTTTAACAATTTCTTTGTAGCAAGCTAGGAATCACACACATGGAAAATCAATATACTAATCATCAATAATTAATCTCAATGCTAATTGGGGGCATTTTTTCTGCCTTAGTGTATGAGGTAAAACGATTCTTCAAAAAACGATGAAAACCTTCAGTGCTTGGTTCATGGTGGAAGAACCACATGGGATACACAGGTGGCAAAGGTGCATTCTCCATCAAAGATAGCTGCAACACGATTTTGAAATGCATTGTAAATATCTGACTCTTAAACAAAATTCATTTTACATCTAAAATAAATGACATTCACTTACTGAGATAAAATGTGAGCTTTCTGATATGAGGCATATGGCGATTTCACGCACGGATGAAAATGGACACCCTTCTAGGAGATATAGAGGAAGGAATGTGTGATTTATAGTAGGACCCATCACAACAAAGATAGCTTTAAAAGTGGAAGCAACTAACAACCCCATGTCTGCAACTGCCAACCATGTCTCGCATGGAGCAAATCCAGGTTCCTTGTAATTTAGTGCCTTTGAAATAGTGTCAACATCACTATGTACAAAGGTGTCTTTAAATTTCCAGCTTTGAATGTTCAGCTCAACATGTAATTGTTGTTTGACCTCATGCCACTTCTCTTGCCCACGTCCAAGTGATTCTGCAATAGCTCGATATCCATAATTACCATCAGCGAGCACATTACTAGACTTGGAGATAAATTCGTTCATCCATTCTGGTATTTGACCAATGTGTGGATCGTCCTTGTCAAAAGAGTTAACTTTCATCAACATAAAGCTTGTAAAAATACTCAAGATAAGCTTGTGAAGGATATGTAATCGATCTATCATTCAAAACATCAAATTAGACTGAAATTAACGGTGCATAAATAACATATATCAAAAACATTAATAAAAAGAGCTCTTATAATTTAATACGAGTTCTTACTTGAACACTGGATCTATGATGATACTGTAGTCTCTCCGCAGGCTTGTTAATCAATTGCAAATAACCCAATTGAGTGTGTCGCATCATGTGGTAGTTCAATCTCAAAATGAAGTTGTCTTCTTCTTGCAAACGCATTATGTGCTTCTTAACTTGATTACACATGCAAATCGTAGGTTGGCTCAAGATCTTAATGGCAAACTTCTTTAACAAAGGAAATTCACCACCATATTTGTTCCATAATGTAACTGTGAAATCATTTTAAAATCATGCAGAAGTGTAATTACTTGAATTAATAAATTAAACAAGTTTTCTAATAAGATTCATATATTTAAAAAGTTTTTTTTAATATAAATAAAAAACTTTCCTTTTTTAATGAACAACATTCTTCATCTTTAATAAATGTAAAATGTTGTTGCATATTCTTACCAGGATCAGGAAGATTGCATTCTGGTTCAAAGGGTGGAAGGTTTGCAAAAGGGTTGTTGTCTCTGTAAATCTTCATTTCAGCTTCAAGTTTTTCTTTTTGGTCTTCTCTCGTCATGTACCATTCAGCATCAGTGATCAACACATCAATTACATCATCGGTCACTGCAATTACATCAACCTCATCACTTGGATCAATTGATAGTGCTCGCCAATCATAAAAAGGGTTAAAATAGGCAGAAACTGATCCCCAGTCAAGAGTAAACCTATCAAGACAACGCCATATCCCTTCATACTTGGAATCCTCAAAGTGAAGCTTGAGGGTACGTTTGGCTTCCTCTACTGCAACTTGTAAGTAGCCGACAGTTGGAACTACGGTGTCCTTTAGATCAATAATCCCCATAACAGGGTCTAGAGCTTCTATTAGCTTTTCCCCGTCAGACCAATACTCATTGTCAGCAATGATTTCTTGAATATCTAACTCCATAAGAGACATTACATCAATTGGTTTCAATCTGTCTTTTTGCTGCATAATGGCTCTGAAGCGTTTAAACAAGATTCTGGATGTAGCATCTGCTTCTTTTTCACCCCAAAACAAAGCACTACGGGTGGGGTACAACTTTTGTGATTTTTGGATTAATTCATGAACCCACCCTGTTTTCTCACAAATTTTCGTCCATAACTTGTCAACTGTTTCTCGAGCGCACGACATAGGCCAGCCTATTTCATCGGTATCTAAATAGTGGTTACTAAATTGAGTAAATTCACACACTGGTGACAAACTGAAATGAGAGATTTGATGTGTAACATCATCTATGGGCAAGCTTAGTACATGCTTCTTGAAAGCTTCCTTCAAACGTTGAGAAGAATCCAACTGCGATCCGCCAATAAAGATGAATCCTTCTGGACAATAAAAGCCATAAAGTTCATAAACAACTTCTTCTTCTGAATCTGAAGGATCTTCTCCCGTCTTGTTGCGATCGACACTGTAGCACATCACAGTGCATCCAGTTATCTTCCAAGAATCCGCAATCTTTAACAAACGATCATTGACATCGTGTTTAATATTCGACAACGACCTCTCAATCACAACTGAATCATCCCGTAATAAGCAAGGTGGAATACCATGTTGAGCTGCACTCTTTAAGAAGTCCCTAAACTCCGGGGCTTTACCAAAATCAATCGGTATATTCTGGCCTATAAAAGATTTCACAAGTAACTTGGTCGTAGTGTACTCTTGTTCAAGCCTCTTGTCGACGTGGGTGCTCAAAACTACATTGGAGGACGGAACTTGAAAGGCAGTTTCCATGGGAGCAACAGGCACCTCAGCAATATTAGCACCAGCGATGCCATCATTATCCTCTCCCGATGACAATATTCGTCTTCTTTTCTTAGAGTTTCTCTTCGATGCTTCCTCTCGAACGGATAAAGGGGCTGCTTCACAGGGTCGAATATCAGTGACAGTTGCTTGACAAGACAAGTGATTTCGGATCCGGGAGGCGGAGCCTGAAAACACCGACTTACAATGTTTGCACCTCCATCTACCTTTGGCTAAATATTCTTCTACATTATCCTTGCAAAATTGATCTGCAGGTCTACCCATCTATCTCTAATAACCGATTGAATCAAACTGATATTATATTTATATATAATCGTCTACACAACCTGCTGGGTGAAGAGTACGAACCTGCTTGAAGCAAAGTTAAAAGAATTTGAGATGAAACCAGCTATTCACAGATTGAATTTCGAGCTTAATTTCTTGATCAATTAGTTCACCATGAACATGGTGAACCATCAGAGACAGAGATGGTTCAATTTTGTCTCATAAGCACAGATGGAAAATAAAGAATAATAATTAAGAAAGTACTCCGTATATTACGAATACAATATGGTAATACAAGATCAAGTAAGCACAGATGAGAACTCATAAGCTAGAGGGATAATTGAGATGATTAAGGAGAATAGAGCCCAAGATTAAGGGTCAGAAAGGAATGTGTAAGTACCTTCAGCCTGCAGAAATGGGATCGGAAATCAAATGAATGAGAGGAGATTCAGATCGAGTTTGAGATGAAATGAGTCTTCACAGAGTGAATTGCAAACATCTATCCGCCCAATATTATTCTAAGTTTGCTTGATCATTGATCAATTGAGATTAGATGATCTGCAGATTCCCCTGAAGAGGTGATGATATGCAGATTCGTAGAAGGTGCTAAAACACGGCATCGTTTTTCAACCACATCTTGTGTTATCTTACTTTTCTTACTAGTGGACAATCCCGTTTACTAATCTTGTGTTATCTTACTCTTCTTACTAGTCAACAATGCCGTTTACTTCCAAATTATAAATTTTTTAATGATTTATTTTTAAAATAAGTTTATTTACTATTCATTAGAAATCTAATGAGTTTTAAAAATATATTTATTTTATAACTTCAATTTTTATTTACTACATATATAAATATAATTATTATATTTTTTTATCCATTGTTATCTTATTTTCTCGATTAAATTAAATTAATTTATATTTGTCCATTTGGTAGGTAACTATATGACATTTATTCTAATTATTTTTAATGAAATATAAATAATATTATTTTTTAAAATTTCTTCTTTTTTTATTCAAAATAAAAATAATGTTATTTTATTATTTAACTTATTTATTCTTTTAGTTTTCGTCTCGAATTTACTCAATTGATTATTTAATAAGTTTCTCAATTTTATTTATTAATTCTTTAAATCAACTGAAATTTCAATTTTATTTAATTTTATAATATAAAAATTTATATTTACTAAATATTTGTTTTAACAATTGTGGTAGAAGAAGAAGAGTTTTTATAAATTTGAAAAGAAAGAAACCTAAGAAAATATATAATAAGAATGATTAAATGAATAGACAATAAATTACCAAAAATTGAACAAATGACGCGTTTGAAATGGACTGCACTGGCCCAAAGGATTAAACAAATGACCAGGGCATGCATTCATTGTGGAACCCATGTTTCAACCATATTTTCATCTAGAATCACTCGGCACCATCAAGATTTTTCAATTGGCAAAATTGTTCAAAAAATGGGGATTTTTGTCTCATGAAAAAATCACAAAGTCACAAGAGTTTATCATTAAGGTATTTTAATTGGTGGTATGTATGTGTGACCATTATTTGTAGGTTGTAATGGAACATCATATGATATAAAGGAACATGTAAAATAAAATGTCATGTTTCGTCAGAAATTAATATAGAATAAAGAATTTAAAAAATGTTTTATCTTCAATGGTTTCTCTCTAATTTCTATATTATAGAGAAATAAAATTCAATGTTACAAACAAAAAAAATTCTAGAACTCTAACAAATCGTCTAATTTGAACATTTCAATATGATTCTTCAAATCCTATATAAAATAATAGAGAATACTACAAATTTTTTTTAAAAAAAATTGACTTTCTTTTTCGTCAATTTTTCTATTTTATTAGATGATCCGTTGGAGCAAATTAAAATGGATTAAACTCCCGTGCCTTCAAGGCACGGGTATTACACTAGTATAAAATACTAAAACAGAGGCGTGTAAATCCTATGTGGCGGGCTCTGGTGCGCTTCGCGTAAGGAAAGCACCAAGACAAGAAAAAGAAAAAAAAAGAGAAAAGAAAACCAAGACAAGAAAAAGAAAAAAAAAAGTGTTGCATTTTATTTTCTTTATTGTGTCCCGCAAGTAATGACATTTCGGTAGAGAATTGGTGATATGGTGGTCAATGTCTATGAGCTTGGTGCATGATTGGTTTGAGTTGAGAGTTGTACTTAAAAGCCTAAACACATGAGTGAAACACATATTTCGGGTGAGGTTGGATGATGTCTACTTCTAAGCTTTGATAACTGGAATACATGCTATGACGTTTGTTTGCTTGGTTTATGTTTTCACCTGCTATGATGTTGCTTTTTGATGAGGTTGAAACTTGAAGGGATTTCCTGTGGGATGCGTTGATTCATGTTCATTCTATCATTGCTTGAGGACAAGCAAAGGTTAAGTGTGGGGGAGTTTGATAGCATGCATTTAGGTAGGCATAATAGGTTGCATTTAGCTTAGTTAAGATGCATTTCATGGATGGATTAAGCATGATTTGCATATTAGTTCTCTATGTTGTCGGAGTCGGAATCTACACGCTTTTATTGATTATTTCAGGTAATGGTAGATCCGAGGAGAAGACATGAGTTGATAACGCATTTGATGAGAATGTCTAGTTGATCGAAGAAGCTTACATGAAGATCTCAAGAGGTCCTGAGAAGAAGAAGCGAACCTAAACGAAGAACAAGTCTGCAGAAGTTGTCGCCAGACATGCTGAACTTGTTTTGCACTTTCTGGAGGCCTCGGTTGTCCGATCGACTATTATGACCATGCGTTGGAAAGCTCTTTCAGAGAGCTACAACTTTCATGTTGACGTCGAGAGCTAATTCGAGACGGAATTTTCGGGAAAAACCAATGCAGCGGCCGCCGCATGGTTTGCTGCGCCCGCCGCCCGGGGCGGTATTCATGCTGCGCCCGCCGCAGCTGCCGTCAGCGCGCAGCGTTTCGATTAAAAAAACCCTAGATGTCTATTTTGTTTTGGGGGCCAACTTGGATGTCTTTTAGGCCGACTTTTATGTTATTTTTCATTACTTCCATTCTATTCTTACGTTCTATCAGACAATTAGAGAGAGAAGCGATGTTCGCCATGGGCGACTAAACTCTCTTCGTTCTACTTGCAATTTGAAGCTTTATTTGGATTGATTGTGAGTTTCTGAATCTTGTTCCTTATTTCCTATATTGAATGCTTCAACTTCTTTGTGCTTGATTGTTTATTGATTTGTTCTATCTTGTCTGGCCAACTTGTTAGATCAATTCAATTGCTAGGGTTTTGTAGATTCCTGGTTGCGAACCTTAACCCAAGTAGCAAACTTGTTTCTTTAGGGCTGGTTGAACTATTTGAATGAGTAGGAAGTTGAATGTGTTGTTAAATCCCTCTTTAGGGACTGCAAATACCTTGGCTAATCTCTGAACTTAAAGCTATCAATTGGGTTAAATCCTTCTTTAGGGACTGTTCGATTGATAAGGGTTGCTAGGACTGGTTGGACTAGTAACTATATTAGGTCGGGACAAGGGCATTCATAGGAAGACTAAAAGGACAAGAGGAAGTTACAATATCAATTCAAACAAATGAAGTGGATAGTTGTAGGTAGAGCGATCTTCTCTAATTTGTTTTGCATTAATCTGTTTATAGTTTATTTTGCTTTCTTTCTTATTTCAACCACTCAAAAACCCCCTTTCTACTAATTGGTAAATACACATTGCGGAGAAATACTTGATTCTCTGTGGGATCGACCTCTTACTTGCTTGTTATACTAGTTTGTAGGTTTGAGTTTTATTTTGATACGGTTTATGCGACTAAAAACCGTCCATCAAATTGGCGCCGTTGCCGGGGAATCAAGTTTATTTCTTTGTTGTGTGTATTTATTAATTTTTGTTTATATATCTAACTTTGTTGTGAACCTATCTTACGGTTCACAACACCCTTGCTACTAACTTTTTCAAGATGTTGAGATTGTTGCAGTTTGAAGGTGAGAACTTTCACCAATATTTCACTAGATTGCATGAGTATGTTAATGACCTTGGTTCATGGGGTTATCAATATGGTGTGCGGGAGATGTGTGTTTGCATATTTGATGGGATGAATGCTGAAACACGAAATCTTGCTGAGTCCATGAGTAATGGAGGCCTATTGGATATGGGACTCTTTGAGATTTGGGATTTTTTCGGCAACATGAGTCGACAGGTTGAGCGGGAAGTATCAATCCAAACTCTCACACAAGTGTTGCAGCAGTTGGAAGAAGAAAAAATGAGTCGACTTGAAAAATTGGAGAATCAGATGAGCCAACTCATTCAAATTCTAAGTGCAAAAGGTGAGAAAGAAAGGAGCTTCGAAGAAGAAGATGAGGAATTGGTTGCCGACAACGATAGTGTCTTCGACGATGGAGGAGAGGGTCTAGTGCTTTGTGACTTGGAATCTCATGAGTCGACGCATGAGGTTACATGTGATGTGTCTCCTACTCCATCTGCAACATCCATTCTGAGCTTGTCCATTGATGAACCAAGTCTAGAGCCATCAGCTGAGGTGCAAGAGGTAATAAAGGTAAACTTATGCAATTTTGAAGTTAATGGTGTATATGTTGATCCTTTTGATTGCTATTTTGAAAAGTCACCAGCGGAACTGTGTTGGTGGTATCATATTCCTTCTGCAGAGAGTCATGTTAGACTCTTTAATAGATTGAAAGGGTTCGTGAGTTCCACATTTTATGCTTTCAATTTATTGTGCTATGATGTGCCTTGTAAGATGTGTGCACAGGAATATGATAGGCTACTGAGGGCCTTCACGATGTCTGAGAGATAAGGTCTTGAGATTGAGAATAAGTCAAGCCAATGACATTAAAGAAAGGCGCTTCTCGGGAGGCAACCCGAGGTAAGTTTTTCTTTTTTTTTTTTTTTTTTTTTTTCTTTTCTTTTCCTTCACCCTGATTATATTTGATTTACTTTTCTTGTCTTTATTGTTTCATTGAGGACAATGAAAACTTTAAGTGTGGGGGGGGGGGGGGGGGAGGAATTCTGTATATATAGATGCATATAGGAAATCATATTTAAATTTTTGCATCATGTTTAAGTTTCTGTAATTTCTGTTTAGTTTAGTTAATTTTTAATTTCTAATATTCGTATTAAAAAAAAAATTCGAAAAAACCAAAAATAGAGCATGTATTGCATACATATGTGTTATTCAAATACCCATCTTGCTTAGTTTGTCCTCTATTCTAAATTTCAAGCATGATTCATATAAATCCCATGGAATTCTGGATGTTTTGATTATTATCTCTATTTGATTTTTGTGGAACATGAGCTAGCAAATATAATTGAGCATGTATGATTGAGCTAAAGGTATGATTGAAGTCCTAAAAACATGACCCTGGGAGAATGTTTGGCCTTATTTAAAGTCTTTTGCTCAATTGTGTGAATTACTCGCCTAGTGTTGCTACCTCTTGGCATTGACTGCAATATCTATTTTTAAAGACCGATGCACATGTTTGTTGCTTGCGGAGTTCATGTTTATATCTTGAGTCTTTTTGGTTAATTTTATGCATAATTAGTGAATAAGGTGGCAATGGTTGATGCACTTAGTAACCGGATCTATGCATGACACCCATGGGTATGATTCGCGCAAAAAGGTGTTGAAAACTATCCACTAGGAAAGAAAGCTTGATCATTGAGTAACCAGGTTCATTCATGACACCCATGTTTGCAACTTGCGTCAAAAGATGTTCAAGTGGTTTTCATATTAATAGGTTGAGGTGTTGATAGACCGGGGCCATTCATGACACCCATGTTTGCGCTTCGCGTAAGGAAAGCACCAAGACAAGAAAAAGAAAAAAAAAGAGAAAAGAAAACCAAGACAAGAAAAAGAAAAAAAAAAGTGTTGCATTTTATTTTCTTTATTGTGTCCCGCAAGTAATGACATTTCGGTAGAGAATTGGTGATATGGTGGTCAATGTCTATGAGCTTGGTGCATGATTGGTTTGAGTTGAGAGTTGTACTTAAAAGCCTAAACACATGAGTGAAACACATATTTCGGGTGAGGTTGGATGATGTCTACTTCTAAGCTTTGATAACTGGAATACATGCTATGACGTTTGTTTGCTTGGTTTATGTTTTCACCTGCTATGATGTTGCTTTTTGATGAGGTTGAAACTTGAAGGGATTTCCTGTGGGATGCGTTGATTCATGTTCATTCTATCATTGCTTGAGGACAAGCAAAGGTTAAGTGTGGGGGAGTTTGATAGCATGCATTTAGGTAGGCATAATAGGTTGCATTTAGCTTAGTTAAGATGCATTTCATGGATGGATTAAGCATGATTTGCATATTAGTTCTCTATGTTGTCGGAGTCGGAATCTACACGCTTTTATTGATTATTTCAGGTAATGGTAGATCTGAGGAGAAGACATGAGTTGATAACGCATTTGATGAGAATGTCTAGTTGATCGAAGAAGCTTACATGAAGATCTCAAGAGGTCCTGAGAAGAAGAAGCGAACCTAAACGAAGAACAAGTCTGCAGAAGTTGTCGCCAGACATGCTGAACTTGTTTTGCACTTTCTGGAGGCCTCGGTTGTCCGATCGACTATTATGACCATGCGTTGGAAAGCTCTTTCAGAGAGCTACAACTTTCATGTTGACGTCGAGAGCTAATTCGAGACGGAATTTTCGGGAAAAACCAATGCAGCGGCCGCCGCCCGGGGCGGTATTCATGCTGCGCCCGCCGCTTATTTGCTGCGCCCGCCGCAGCTGCCGTCAGCGCGCAGCGTTTCGATTAAAAAAACCCTAGATGTCTATTTTGTTTTGGGGGCCAACTTGGATGTCTTTTAGGCCGACTTTTATGTTATTTTTCATTACTTCCATTCTATTCTTACGTTCTATCAGACAATTAGAGAGAGAAGCGATGTTCGCCATGGGCGACTAAACTCTCTTCGTTCTACTTGCAATTTGAAGCTTTATTTGGATTGATTGTGAGTTTCTGAATCTTGTTCCTTATTTCCTATATTGAATGCTTCAACTTCTTTGTGCTTGATTGTTTATTGATTTGTTCTATCTTGTCTGGCCAACTTGTTAGATCAATTCAATTGCTAGGGTTTTGTAGATTCCTGGTTGCGAACCTTAACCCAAGTAGCAAACTTGTTTCTTTAGGGCTGGTTGAACTATTTGAATGAGTAGGAAGTTGAATGTGTTGTTAAATCCCTCTTTAGGGACTGCAAATACCTTGGCTAATCTCTGAACTTAAAGCTATCAATTGGGTTAAATCCTTCTTTAGGGACTGTTCGATTGATAAGGGTTGCTAGGACTGGTTGGACTAGTAACTATATTAGGTCGGGACAAGGGCATTCATAGGAAGACTAAAAGGACAAGAGGAAGTTACAATATCAATTCAAACAAATGAAGTGGATAGTTGTAGGTAGAGCGATCTTCTCTAATTTGTTTTGCATTAATCTGTTTATAGTTTATTTTGCTTTCTTTCTTATTTCAACCACTCAAAAACCCCCTTTCTACTAATTGGTAAATACACATTGCGGAGAAATACTTGATTCTCTGTGGGATCGACCTCTTACTTGCTTGCTATACTAGTTTGTAGGTTTGATTTTTATTTTGATACGGTTTATGCGACTAAAAACCGTCCATCACTCATCTCATCTTTTATTTTTAAACTATGTAGTTAATTACTAATGAAAGTAAAACGGTAGAGAACATCTAATATATACGTACTAAAATATGGATTTCATTTATTTGTTATTTTTGCTGGAATATAATCTATATATATATATATATATATATATATCTATAAATAAAATATTAAAGCAGAGGTCTGAAACGAAAAATTAGAAAAAGAATAATGAAATTACATCATACAAATTTGAAATATATCTTTATTTTTCTATAACAATAATTTAATTTTATTGATGCGTGTGATATTAAAGTATGTGTGGGTGTATATATATGATAATAAATAGGAAATTAAAAGGTTAAAAAAATATTTAATATAATTTTTTGATCTTACACAATTTGTACATGAATAATAATAGTCATATAAACAAACCGCGAAGATCGCGGGCAGTAAAACTAGTTTCTATATTATAGAGAAATAAAATTCAATGTTACAAACAAAAAAAAATTCTAGAACTCTAACAAATCGTCTAATTTGAACATTTCAATATGATTCTTCAAATCCTATATAAAATAATAGAGAATACTACAAATTTTTTTAAAAAAATTGACTTTCTTTTTCGTCAATTTTTCTATTTTATTAGATGATCCGTTGGAGCAAAACAACTAAAATCTTCCCTAATTTAGAGAATTTCTACAATTTAAAAGTGTTGAAGATGTTATTATACATTTAGTCTACCAATGGTTTTTTAATAGCGTATAAAGTTTCACTTTATTATAAGCAATGAAAACGTAGACTTCTTATAAGCAAAATATGTCAAGGTTGTGTATGAGTGGCTTCCTTTTATGTGTAGGGAATGTGGGAAATTTGGATACTCAGGGGATAGGTACACAAAGCTGAAAACTCATGCATGAAAAGCAAGCTTCCTCTCTTGCTTGGGTTCCCAAAACCATGACAGAAAAGCAAGCTGAGGTGCATGGATTCCATTTGTGAAAATGCGCAGAAGATAGGCAGAGAGGGAGTGTGTACGACAAACTATGCAAAGTAGACTCTCAGCAACAAAGGTAATGCAGCAGATGAAGCTGAACTGGAGGGGAAAGTAGACTCTCAGCATCAAATACATTGAAATTATGATTGTCATCTTTTGATGTACAAAGTTGAGACAATAAGGATTGTTTAACAATTTATGTGAATTAAATTTACCAGTAGAAAGCTAGAAATCACACACATGGAACAAAAATACTAATTGGCAATAATCTCAATGCTCAATTGGGATTTGGGGGCATTTTCCCCTTATGGTACTGAGCTTCTGCCTTAGTGTATGAGACAAGACGATTGATCAAAAAACGATCAAAACCTTCAGTGGTTGGTTCATGGTGGGAGACCCACATGGGATAAACGGGTGGTAAAGGTGCATTCTCCGTTAAAGATAGCTGCAACATAATGGAATTGAATTGTATTGTAAATATCGACTCTAAAACAAAATCATTTTACAACTAAAATAAATATATAACATAACATTCACTTACTGAGGTAAAATGTGAGCTTTTTGATATGAGACATATGGCGATTTCAGGCACAGTCGAAAATTGATACCCTTCTGGGAGATATAAAGGAAGGAATGTGTGATTTATAGTAGGACCCATCACAACAAAGATAGCATTGAAAGTAGAAGCAACTAACAACCCCATATCTGTAACCTCCAACCATGTCTCGGGTGGAGCAAATCCAGGTCCCGTGTAGTCTAATGCCTTTGAAATAGTGTCAACATCACTATGTACAAAGGTATCCTTAAAAATCCAGCTTTGAGTGCTCAAATCATCACGTAATTTTTGTTTGACCTCATGCCACTTCTCTTGCCCACGTCCAAGTGATTCTGCAATAGCTCGATATCCACAATTACCATCATCGAGCACATTAGTAGACTTGGAGATAAATTCATTCATCCATGCTGGTATTTGACCAATGTGTGGATCATCCTTGTCAAAAGAGTTAACTTTCTTCAGCATATAAGCCTATGAAGGATATATAAATAACCTGTATCAAAAACATTAATAAATAAAAAGCTCTTATAAATATGGGTTCTTACTTGAACACTAGAGCTATGATGATACCGTAGTCTCTCCATAGGCTTGTTAATCAAATCACCCAATTGAGTGAATTGTTGCATTATCTGGTAGTTCAATCTCAATATGAAGTTGTCTTCTTCTTGCAAACGCATTATGTGCTTCTTAACTCGATTACACATGCAAATCGAAGGTTGGCTCAATATCTGAATGGCATACTTCTTTAACAAAGGAAATTCACTTCCATATTTGTTCCATACTGTAACTGTGCAATCATTTTAAAATCATTTAGGAGTGTAAATGTAATTACTTGAATGAATAAATTAAACAAGTTTTCTAATAAAAATCATATACTCCAAATTTAATTTTTTTTAATAAAATAAAACACTTTATTTTTTAAACTTACTAACATTTTCATCTTTAATAAATGTAAATGCTGTTGCATATTCTTACCAGGATCGGGAAGATTGCATTCTTTATCTTCAAAGGGTGGAAGGTTTGCAAAAGGGTTGTTGTCTCTGTAAATCTTCATTTCAGCTTCAAGTTTTTCTTTTTGGTCTTCTCTCTCCATGCACCATTTAACAGCCTCATCAATTACTTTACCAGCCCTGTCAATTAGTTCATCTAGATCCAGTAATTCATCTGGATCAATTAATAGTGCTCGCCATTCATAAAAAGGGTTGAAATAGGCAGCAACTCCCTGGTTAAGAGTAAACCTATCAAGAGAACGCCAGATCCCTTGATACTTGGAAACCACATAGTGATCCTTGAGGGTACGTTTGACTTCCTCTATTGCAACTTGTAAGTAGCCGACAGTTGGAACTAAGGTGTCCTCGAGATCAATAATCCCCATAAGAGGGTTTAGAGCTTCTATTAGCTTTAGCCCTTCAGACCAATACTCATTGTCGTTAGCGAGTTCTCGAACACCGAGGTCCTTACGAGACGTGTAAGTGTAAATGTCTTTGTATTTCATAATGGATCTGAAATGTGTAAATGAGATTCTGGATGCAAAGCTCAACTTTTTTGTTTTTTGGATTAATTCATCAACCCACCCTATTTTCTCGCAAATTTCCGTCCATAAATCATCAACTTTTTGTCGGGCGCACAACATAAGCGGCCCTATTACATCATCCTGAGTCAACTCGTTCATAGAGCCTTCTTCAGCAAATTCACACATTGTTGACCAATTATGAGAGATTTGATGTGTAACATCCTCTATGGGTAATCTTAGTACATGCTTCCTGAAAGCGTCCCTTAAAACTGTAGAAGAATCATCCAACATCGATACGTCAACTTCAGAAGATTTATCCAACTTCAATCCGTCAACAAAGATGAATCCTTTCGGACAATAAAAACCATAAACAACATCTTTTGCTTCTACATCTGAAAGATATCTTCTCCTCTTGTTCCAATATACACTGTATCGCATCACAGTGCACCCAGTTATCTTCCAAGAATCCTTAATCATTGACAAACAATCATTGACATCGTGTTTAAAATTCGACAATGACCTCTTAATCACCACTGAATCATCCCGTAATAAGGAAGGTGGAATACCATGTTGAGATGCACTCTGTAAGAAGTCCCTAAAATGAGGGGCTTTACCAAAATCAATCGGTATATTCTGGCTTATGAAAGATTTCACAAGTAACTTGGTCGTAGTGTAGTCTTGTTCAATCCCCTTATCATCGTGGGTGCTTAAAACTACATTGGTGGACGGAACTTGAAAGGCAGTTGCCATGGGAGAAGCAGGCACCTCATCAATATTAGCACCACTGATGCCATCATTATCCTCTTTCGGGGACAAGATTCGTCTTCTTTTCATAGAGTTTCTCATCGACGCTTCCTCTCGAACGGATGAAGAGACTAGCTACTTCACAGTGTTGAATATCAGTTCCTTCCCAAGACATGTGATTTCGGACCTGGAGGCTGGCCCTGAAAACAACAACTTACACTGTTTACACCTCCATCTATTTTCAGGTAAATATTCTTCTACATTACCCTTGCAAAATTGATCTGCAGGTCTACCCTCTAATAACTGTATGAATCAAACTGATATTATATATAATCGTCTACACAGCCTGAGGCGTGAAGAGTACGGATCTGCTTGAAATTGCAAAGAAAGAAAAGTTCAAATAGTTATTTGTAGTTTGAGATGAAATATATGTGAAGTGTGTTTATGTGTGTGTGCACGCGCTCCAATCCACCACTAGTAACAAGTGGTTCATAACTTGTATAACACGTGAAGTTAACAAGAAGTGGTACAACAAGAATGAACCACTTCTTTTATAACACGTTGTTCATGAAGCTAACAAGAAGTGGTTCATGACTATTTATTTCATGAACCACTACAATTTATTTTATGAATCACTACTATTTCACAACAACTTCTATTTACTTGATGAACCACTACTATTTATTTTTGAACCACTACTATTTATTTTACGAACCACTAAGCATTATTTAATTCACGAACCACTACTATTTACTGTATAACACATGGTTTTTGAAGTTAATAAGAAGTGGTTTATGAAGTTATCAAGAAGTGGTTCATGACTTGTATAACACGTGGTTTATTAAGTTAATAAGAAGTGGTTCATGACTTGTATAACACGTGGTTCATGAAGTTAACAAGAAATGGTTCGTGAAGTTAACACGAAGTGGTTTATGACTTATATATTCATTTAAATTTGCTTACATCTAGCTCATCTTGTGGTCCCTTTTTTGTCTTTTTCTTCACAGTTGTAGGTTGTAATGAGCTGCATACAGCGTGTCTATCACGTGAGATGATAGACTATAAAACCTCAGCTGTCACCTCAGAATCGTTAGGGTTTTGGGGATTGATGTATTGCAGCTTTAGCTGCCTCTGTTTTGGGAACTTTCTATTTCAATGAAAGTTGTGAGCCAAGCTCACTATTTTTGCCTTCTTTTGCCCTCTGTTTGGTTGATGTTCTGGCTGCAGATTGTTGTTCGTACACTCATTTGAGTGTCCTCACATATTATTTTTCAATTTTTTCGTTTTTCAATTAAAGAGAATGATATATTCTTTTTTATTCCTTCTTTCTTTTGGTTGGATGAGTGAGTAGTTCTCTCTTTTTTAGGAGCTGGGGTGATTTTAACTATAGTTATGTGCCTGCATTGTTGGTGAATTGTTGAGAATAAGGCCCTACTAGGTTAGATTGATCCTAGTGTGCTTAATATCTTGTACGATAGTCACGGGGCACTTCTATTTGACAATTTGAATTGAAATGAGATAATTGTTGATTGAAAGTAATTTTAGGGTTTAAAGCGAAAGTGGAAATCCCTAATAAGAATAGCTAGCTAGGGTTGAAATATTAATTAAATTTGCGAAAGTTGATTTGATTAATTGATAGATTTGACGACAATTCAATCTAAATTCATGGTAGTGACCGAGTTTGATGCGATTATGAGATAATCTGGGTGTGTACGTAATGGTAGTTGTGAAGATCCTTGACTTTGGAATTTCTTTAATCTTATATAACCACATTCGATTTGTGTTCTCTATAACCATTTCTGATACTTAAATCCTCTATTTTCACCGCATAGCCTGCGATTAATACGAATAGCACTACAATTTTCCTGTGTTTGAACATGACTCCCTATACTCTAGCGGGTCTTGATTATAAATTCATTTGACCTGAATCCGCCTTGCAAAAGGGTGGTTTAGTAGATGGCTGAGCTGGCAACAGGTGAGAAGATTGACGAGATAGGAGTGATAAAGCTTACATGGGGCGAGTTGGGACCTTTTCATTTGCTACTCGCCCCATGCTAGAGTAAGAGACTTTAGTGGTGATCCATGTTAACTTGGCTGGGCTCGGTGGGGTCAAGACGCTGGAGGGGGAGATCGTGTGTGCGGGCCCACATACGGGAGACACGAACAACATATAAACCCAACGGGGTTTCATCTCAAAACCAATTGGCAATGAGAGAACCACATTCCAACACAAATCACTAATTATCTCCTTATCATCTTGACTATCATCTTGATATTATAAAGAAGTTGAAATGACTAATCTCGACTATCATCTTGATATAAAGAAACGATATACAACTTGAGGCATGAAGAGTACGTACCTGCTAATAGAAATTGCAAGGAAAGCTAAGTTACAGAATTTGAGATGAAGCCACAGATTGATTGAATTCCGAACTATCTTGATCAATTAGTTAACCATGAAGATGGTGACTGAACCTGCACCCGCTGAGAATCTGAACACCCTCGATCGATCTCTAGCTTTGAATCTCCCTATCTGCACTGCTAAATAATTCTTCACCCTTTGTCTCTCTAATTAATTCAAACATATGATCGATGGAGCTTTTAAGAGTCAACAAGAATATTGAGTCGATTGCGTCGCAACTTGCAAGGAAACCAATAAAAGCATCCCAATGCTCTGACAATCAAGATTGATTGCGTTGCACCATGTTAGATACCTTCATGACTTCCTCTTTCATTTGACTTTTTTTTTTTAATAAAAAAAAAAGAGGACTGCTTAACACGTTACCAAAAGTAAATGGCCGGGTATAAATTAATGGTAATTGAAGTTTGGTGGAGAAGAGAACAATGGAAAGGAGTGAGAAAAAAGAGTTAGAATTAAGAAGAAGTAAATACGAGAGAATGGTTATACATCTTATATTTTTGTGATTTTATATACTTCCTCCGTTCACAAATATAAGTCGCTTGACTTTTTGACACGTTTTTTAAAGAGCTGAAAACTATATAAAATATTAACTTTTTTATTAAAATTTTAAAATAATATTATACTTAATATTAATATTATTTTTAAAAAATAATAAAAAAGTTAATATTTTATATAGATTTTACCTCCTTAAAAAACGTGTCAGAAAGTCAAACGACTTATATTTGTGAACGGATGGAGTATATTAGAACCATTCCGAAATGGCTCACTGGAAAGGACTTGCGGGTAATATCCAAAGTTCCCCAGTTCGAACCCCGTATAATATGGCTGCAGGAGGGAGCATATTAGAAGCGAAATGGAGATATTTCATGGGTAGGTGACGAATTTTGGCCAAGTTAATGAGTCTGAACTCTCGATCTCTCAGCACTGCCCTTCTGTGCGGGATAGATCGAAGCATCAACACCAAGCATTGTGATGTTCTCGAGATTCATTATCGAGTTGGATTATTTTGGATTCGTATTTGTTAGAGATGTAAATAAGACTAAAAGTGTCCCACATCAAAAGTTGAAGATAATATATGGGTCGGTGAGCTACTCATTCTATTGATGTAGAGAATATCGGGTTTATGGTGCATTTTTAGTCATTTTCTTTGCTTTCATGCTCTTTGTGTAATAAAGCTTTTAGTGAGGTAAGGGGTTCTCCCTCTCACGTGACATGTAGGGTAGTATATAAGCTTCTCTTTGTTGTGAAAAGAGTATAATTTTAGGGATTGCAGCCCTATGAAAGGACCTTTGCCGCCACCTGAAATCAATGAGCAATGATTGCTCTTTTCTCCTATTTTCTGTCATGATCTTCTATGGTTTGCTGGTGTTTTTGTTTCTTTGATTTACAGTGATCATTGCTTGCTATTTTACTCTTCTCATGGTATCAGAGCTTGTAGAGTTTCGATCCTAATCTTATCTCCTTTAATCTCGTCGTAACGACGTTTATGTTCAACCTCACTGGAAACATGAGTATTCCGAATGCCACTGATTCTGCTCCAGGTAATCCAAACGATCCTTTGTATTTGTCAAACTCTGATCATCCAGGTGCTCAATTGGTAGCTGTTCCCTTTGATGGGAGTAATTTTCTTACTTGGAGTCGTGGGATAACAATGGCTCTTGGAGCTAAGAACAAACTGGGATTCACCAGTGGCACATGTGCTAGGCCTGAGGCCACTGCTGCAGATTTTCAGAAATGGATCCGTGCAGACTTCATGGTCAGATGTTGGATCCTAAATTCTATGAACAAGAACATTGCTGAAGCTCTTGTTTTCACTGAATCTACTAAGCAACTTTGGGATGAAGTTGTTGAGCGTTTTAGCCACACTAATGCTCCTTTGGTTTACAAAATCAAGAAGAAATTAGGCAATGTCACTCAGGGCTCTATGTCTTTGGCTGATCTTTTTAATACTCTGAAAAGATATTGGGACGAGCTCAAAATTCTGGAGGGAGTCCCACAGTGCTCTTGTGGAGCAATGAAACAGTGCACATGTGACATTGCTAAGAAGATTGCTGATATTGAGAACAAAAATCAAGTTATGAAGCTTTTGGCAAGTCTCAATGATGGTTATGAAGCAGCTAAAACTCAGATCTTATCTATGGAACCTTTACCTGGATTAAATAGGGCCTATTATATCTTACAGCAAGTAGATCAGGGTGGTGGAACTTCAGGAAACTCTCAGGTTTCTAATGCTGATAGTAGTGCTTTTGCTGCAGGAAAAAGGGGAAATTGGCAGTCAAATGTGAACTCTAATTTCCAGTCCAACCTTAATTCTAGATCTGATCAGGGTTACAGGAAGGATTGGAAAGAGATTAGAAAGGAAGAGAAGCTGAACAGAAAGTGTAATCACTGTGGGTTAAATGGCCATACTGCTGAGCAATGTTTCAAACTCCATGGAGTTCCTGACTGGTTCAAGGAACTTAAGGAAAAGGAGAAGCAACAGGCATCCAGAGAGAAATGGAATGGTGCTCCCAAAGGAGCTGCAAATGCTGCTGGATCCATGGGATCTCCTATGCAAAGTAATCCACTAGAAGAAGAATGTTTTGACAAAGGACAGACTGATGGCCATGTTTACAATGCTATGGTAAATGCAGTGTATCAAGAAATCTTGAGGAAGATGAAAGGGAAAAACATCAGTGATATGTCTTCAGTCAATTTTGCAGGTATAGTATCTTGTTCTTCTGCAAACTCTAACTGTAAGTTGGGCTCAGATATTGAATGGATAGTTGATACAGGGGCTAGTGATCATATGATGCCTAGAGACCTTTGTGTTTCTATGAAGGCTAAGCTTCCCAAACCAGTGCATATAGGGTTGCCTGATGGTACTATTAAAATTGTCACTGAAAGTGGCAAATATAAGATTTCAGATCATGTCATTCTTAATGATGTCTTGTTGGTACCTGATTTTCAACATAGCCTATTATCTGTGGGAAAATTGCTTGATGATTTTGACTTGATAGCAATTTTCAATAGAACTTCCTGCATAATTCAGGACCCTGGAACTAGGAAGGTGTTGCTTGGAGGAATCAGAAAGCATGGGCTGTATAAGATCTTGAAGTCTGAGCAATTTCAAGGATGCAACCAATTTCAGTTTTTGAGTACTTTGTTTCCTACAAGCAGTTGTAATAAAGCTAGTGTTAGCTTGGATGTTTTACATGCCATACTGGGGCACACTTCTATGTCTAAGTTGAGACATTTGAAATTGGTTGATCAATGCATTCCTACTGATTTTCATGTGATATTTGCTCTATTTCTAAGCATCACAGATTACCTTTTCCAAGAAGTGATAGCATTGCTGAGAATGCTTTTGATTTGATCCATATGGATCTGTGGGGTCCTTATAAGCACCCCACTTATAATGGATTTCATTACTTCATTACTATAGTTGATGATTGTTCCAGGGTTACTTGGACTTTTCTATTGAAGAACAAAATGCAGGTTTTCAAGGCCATAACAGATTTTGTTGCATATGTTAGCACTCAATTTGATAGAAAGGTGAAGATTATCAGGACTGATAATGGGACAGAATTCACCTCCATTCAGTGTCAAACCTTCTTTGCTACAGAAGGGATTATTCATCAAAAGAGCACAGCTTACTCACCTCAACAGAATGGGAGGGTTGAGAGAAAACATAGACATCTAGTTGAGACTGCTAGATCTATGAGATTGCATTCTTGTTTGCCTATCAGATTTTGGGGGGAGTGTATACTTGCTGCTACTCATGTGATTAATAAAATGCCAGCTGAGGTTCTAAACTGGAAAACACCTTTTGAAAGGTTATTTAACAAAGAACCTGGATATGGAGAGTTAAGGATTCTTGGATGTCTATGCTTTGCACCTATTCCACCTTCAGAAAAGGACAAGATGGGGGCAAAAGCCAGAAAATGTGTGTTCCTTGGCTATCCTCATGGACAAAAAGCTTACAAGGTCTGGGACCTTGAGTCAAGGATCATGAGGATATGCAGGGATGTTATTTTTAATGAGGGTGTTTTTCCCTTCAAAGAGCAGTCTTCAGTTACAGAAAGGCTTGATCCACCAAACCAAAATACTCTACCTCTTGTTAATCCAGCTGATGATCTTTATCATACTTTACCTTCCCCCACAGCTACTCAGACACATTCTCATACACCTCCCCATTCTCCTCACATAACCTCTTCCACATCCATCCCTGTGGATGTGGATCCTCACATAAATTCTATTGCTCCAAACTCTACATCACAGTCTTCCTCACCTCCTTCTGTTAACCAAATACAGCCTCAGGATTCTCCATCATAGTCACCTGTTCTAGATGACTTAACTGTATTCCCTCCCTTGAGGAGATCAAATAGAGAAATTATCAGGCCCAGGAGATTCAATGACTTTGTTGGTCCTAGGGACAACACTAGGAATTCTTTCTCCCAATCCTTTCTTGCAGATTGCCTCAATCATGTTCATGATCACACTCCTGAGCATTTAACTTCCTTTTGCAACATGGCTGCTATTTATGAGCCATCTCACTATGGTCAGGCTGTTAATAATCCTGAATGGGTTACAGCCATGAAGCTTGAATTGCAAGCTTTGGAGGATAATGAGACATGGTCTCTTACTGAGCTCCCTGAGGGCAAAAAGGCTATTGGCAGTAAATGGGTATACAAAGTTAAATATAGACCAGATGGGCAAGTTGAGAGATTTAAGGCCAGAGTGGTGGCCAAAGGTTATAATCAAATAAAGGGCAAAGATTATAAGCATACCTTTTCTCATGTTGCCAAGTTCACCTTTGTGAAGCTTCTGTTGGCTATTGCCACTGCAAAACATTGGCCCTTACATCAATTGGATGTAAATAATGCCTTTTTGCATGGATATTTAGAAGAAGAAGTTTATATGAAACCACCTCCTGGTTATGACTTGCCTAGACAGAATCTTGTTTGCAGGCTCAAGAAATCTATTTATGGCCTCAAATAAGTATCCAGACAGTGGAATGTTGAATTGTCTAAACTGTTGACTGGCTTGGGATATAAGAGATCTGTTGAAGATTACTCTATGTTTGTCAAACATGTATCAACAGGTGTGGTTGTAGCACTTGTTTATGTTGATGACTTATTATTAACAGGAGATGATGAGAAGATCATTTCTATGACCAAGAAGGCATTACACAGAGCTTTTACAATCAAGGATCTGGGTTTGGCCAGATACTTCTTGGGCTTGGAAATATCAAGAGCTGCAGAAGGCACCTATTTGAATCAAAGGAAGTATATCCTGGATCTCCTTATTGATTGTGAGTTGCAGAACTGTAAGCCTGCAATTTTCCCTCTGCCAAAGGGACTGAGGTTGTCTACAGATTCTGGCATGATTATGAGTGATCCTGAGTCCTACAGAAGGCTCATTGGAAGGTTGTTGTTTCTTAATCTCACAAGACCTGATATATCCTATGCAGTACAGCATTTAAGTCAATTTATGAGTGAGCCAAGAGCACCTCATTATGAAGCTGCTATCCATGTTGTGAAGTATCTTAAAGGAACTCTTGCAGTGGGTTTGTTTTATCCAGCTACATCTACCTTCACATTGACTGCTTATTGTGATGCTGATTGGGGCACATGCCAGTTTAGTGCAAGATCACTTACAGGGTACTGTGTTTTTATGGGAAGCTCTTTAATTTCTTGGAAAACCAAGAAGCAAACAACAGTCTCTAAATCATCTGCTGAGGCAGAATATCGAAGTATGTCAATGACTACAAGTGAGATTATTTGGTTGGAGGGTATGATGCAAGCTTTGGCTTTATCTCCACCATTACCTATTCCTTTATTTTGTGACAATAAGGCTGCTATTCATATCTCTGAAAATCCAGTTTTTCATGAGAGAACAAAGCACCTTAAGATTGATTGTCACTTCATTCGAGAGAAGCTACTTGATGACATGATTTCTCCTCAATACATCAGAACAGGAGTGCAACTAGCTGATGTCTTGACCAAACCATTGAGTGAGAAGCAGCATCTCTTCCTCTCTTCCAAGTTGGGACTTGTTGGCTTCACCCCAAGTCCAACTTGAGGAGGGGATGTAGAGAATATCAGTTTTATGGTGCATTTTTAGTCATTTTCTTTGCTTTCATGGTCTTTGTGTAATAAAGCTTTTAGTGAGGTAAGGGGTTCTCCCTCTCACGTGACATGTAGGGTAGTATATAAGCTTCTCTTTGTTGTGAAAAGAGTATAATTTTAGGGATTGCAGCCCTATGAAAGGACCTCTGCCGCCACCTGAAATCAATGAGCAATGATTGCTCTTTTCTCCTATTTTCTGTCATGATCTTCTATGGTTTGCTAGTGTTTTTGTTTCTTTGATTTACAGTGATCATTGCTTGCTATTTTACTCTTCTCAATTGACAATTGGTTTTAGAATGGAACCTTACTCAGCTTTTGTGCTCGGCTACTAGCGCATGTGCGCCCGTGTACACGGCCGTGCAACAGCCTTAGTATTCTCCGGTTGGGTATTGAATTACCTTACCACCGATATATATCATCTTTAGCAAGTTGCTATACGTAACATCATTTCATTTCAAAATCACTTAATTAATTAGGAGTTAATGTATAATGAAAGTGTTAACTAATTAAATAACAACTGAAGATTGAGTTTCACCTTTAAAACGCAAGTAAAAACGAAATCGATAAATGAAATACCAAACAACACAAGATTTGTTAAGACAGTTCGGGTTAAAATCCTACTCTGCGGAATCTCAAGAGGGGAGATCCGGTCCCAGAGTCCACTATGTTGCAAATAAAGTTACAAGTTAAGCAATGGAGGCAGAGCACAAGAACAAGCAACCAAGGAACCTCAAAAACCGAGAACGATAGAGATGAGAAGCGAAGGTAGGAAGAAAAGCCCCATGAAAGGCAACCGAGGAACTTTGAAGAAGTTCCTCATAGAGATCAAACCGTCAACCCCTCTACCTCAAAAGCTCACACAAGAGCAATCGCAGCCAGGGCTTTCTCTCTCTCATTCTCTGCTAGGGTTTTATGAAATGAGGCTCAAGACTATACCACAACAAAAAGAGATCTTATATAGCCCTCTCAATTAGGGTTATAAAAGCCAACTGCCAACGGACACAAGAAGATGGGCCTTAGTCACAACCGAACTGGATCAAAGCCCAAGCAATATATCTTTGCTCTTGGTTTTGAGCCTTTGAGGGATGAAATAATACACTACACATTAGCTTTAATATGATAACACCTAATGGTCAAATGATCCAAATCTAGACATATAAATATGTCTAAGGGTTCTTGCAACAATCAAGGTGCTTCGAAATATAACTTGCATATATGTGTATATTATATTTCATCACTGAGTAAGATCCTACATTTAACTTATTATTCTAAGTGTTCATGCCACACACATTAGCTAGCTATTACTATGAACAAGTTTAAAATGCAACAAATTACCCTCTTAAACTTGTCATTCGAACTTCATCATTTGCCTTCACATGGTTCTAGTGTCTCTCCCGTCCGTCCTCGATCCAGGTGTGTGTCAAGTGCTAAGGGGCATCCCAAATGTGCAGGGTATCTCTGAAGTAAGCAAACTTATCATCTGTAACAATCTTGGTGCCAAAATTAGAAGGATTCAATTCACTCCTAATCTTGCACACATTAAGAAGTTTATGCTTGACTTTCTTCCCGGTGTAATGAAATCTGACATCTATATGCTTAGTTCTCTCATGATAAAGAGTCTTTGCACAAATATATAGTACTTTGATTATCAAGAAACACGGTGGGTAGATAAGTCTTTTTCTCACTTTCCTCCAGAATCCCCCTAAGCCAAATAGCTTTCATATATAGCTGCTTCAGTAGCAACCATGTATTCAGCTTCAGTGGAAGACAATGCCTCTACAGACTCATGTTGAGACTTCCAGAACACACAGTTATCGGCCCATGTGAAATAAAAAGATGTAGTAGATTTTCTATTATCTTTTTTTTTCCAGCATAATCAGAGTCCACATACCCAACTAAATTATTTCTAGAGTTGTGTTCAGTATAAACTAGACATTTCTTTTCAGTGCCACAGAGATATCTCAACAAATATTTCATAGCATTCCAATGGGGTTCACCAGGATTAGACATGAATCTACTCAATACACTAATATCAAAGGCAATATCATGTCTAGTGCAAAGCATAACATACATGACAGATCCAACAACAACATCATAAGGCACTATACTCATTTTTTGAATTTCAGCTTGCGATTTAGGGCATTTTTCTTAGACAACTCTAAATGCCCTCCTAAAACCACAACATGCACTTTACTCTTTTCCTGTCTCTATTGATTTTAATACCAAACATTTTCTGAGCTTGACCAGGGTCTTTCATATCAAAGTGCATTTTCAGATCCCTTTTAACCCCAGAAATGAGAATCTTAGAATTAGAAATAATAAGTATATCATCAACATAAAGGAGCACATATAAGGGAGACTTATAACCAACACCTTTGAAATAAAGACAGGTATCAAACTCACTTCTATTGAAACCAAGCTTAGACATGCAAGAATCAAATTTCAAGTTCCACAGCCTAGGTGACTGTTTTAACCCATAAATGGACTTTCTGAGCAAGCACACATGATCAAATATCAGCTTATCTATAAACCCTTTTGATTGAGACATATAGATAGTTTCATCAAGTTCACTATGCAAAAAGACAGTTTTAACATCCATTTGTTCAAGTTCCCAATCATACACAGCTAACTTGAGCAGACCTGGGCTAGCCCGCCCGGCCCGCCCAATCCACCTGGGGAAAAAGGCGGGCTTGGGTAGAATAATCGGCCCAATCGGGTTGACAAGCCTGGCTCGGTAGGCCCATCAAGCTGGGCTTGGGCTGAATATGAGGCCCAAGCGGACCGGTAGGCCCGGCCCGATATATATTAATATTATATGTATAATATGTTTAATTATATATATATATATAATGATTTTATTATCATAAATACAAACTATATATATTTATACAGTATGTGTATACATTTTTTTTTAACTATATATATTTATACAGTATGTGCAGAAGGCGGATCTACGGGGGGCTCGCGGTGGTTGAAGCCCCCCTATCCTAAAAAGAGATATATATTATTAAAGTAGCATACGATTCACATGTACAGATTGGCTCAGTGGTAAGGCTCAGCGGAAAAGACCCGGCACATTTTAGACAGAGAGACGCCGAAAAGTGAGATTGAGCGATAGCGAACCCGAGCCGCCACCACCGCCTCCCGCCAGCCCTGGCGCCGGCGCACCGGCTGAGACGGGATTTCCGTCGATCGACACCATTGAAGCAAGTAACGATCGAAGAACGGGAAAATAGGAGAACAAGGATAGATTCCTCGACTAGGGACTGGATGAGAGTCTGAAGAAGAGCTTACCAGGGCCTAGAATCCAACTTGAGAACCAGGGAAAAGCCGGATCGAAGGACGTCTGATGAATTTGGATTGATTTGGAGATTTTGAGAGATTGAAAAATGGGTTTGTATTTTGATTAACCCTGCACTACTGCACAAGACAACTACATATAGAGAAGACGATGGGTTTTCTTGGAATAAAACAACTAATGAACCGGTTCACTTAAACCGGGACTCATAATACTAACAACAGATGGACCTATTGTCCAACGATCCTAATGTCGAAGCCCCATTGAGGACTACAAGCTGGTATTCCTGTTACAATACTCCCTCCTTCAAAAATCCTTGTCCTTAAGGATTAGCTGAAATATGATATGCCAACATGAGCAATCTATGATAAAATCCACCTGCAAGCTTTGGGCGTTGTCCACCGGGATCGAAAACAAAGCGAGTCACATTGATAGCTAAGGTCAAGACCAAACCGAGAGCTTGAAGATACCAGAGATAATGACCATGGACAAGCAACAACTGAGATATCAATTTTCCCATTTCGACTTCAATTGCGTTGCTGAAGTGTACACACTTTGGAGAAACCTTTGCCGAGTATAACATAGAAGTTTGGTATAGGAGGCCAGCAATCATTTGCCAATGTCGCTTGACCTGGTTGCCGCCAGGATCAAATATATAAATTGTGGCTGAATTAGAGAATGGCTTGCCCATAACACCCTTGTGATTTGCCTGTTGCAATAGGACATTCGGGTACCCATCAATCTTTGCCTTACTTGTATGAAACTCAAGTACCCCTTTCTTCCTCCACGGTAACTTCATCGATAAAACTAAAGCTCTACCCACAACATGTTGAGAAGTGTAAGCTAATAAAATATGATATGTCACCAACATATCAACAAAGAAGCTTCTCTCAACTTCAGTTTGCCGGTGCCATTCACCCCAATTGCTTTTCCACCTCCTGGAATTAAAAGTATAGAAGTCATAGGTGAACCAACCTTCTTGCACCTCTACAGGGGGCCTAAACTGAGCAAGTTGATGAACATATCCATTCTCTATTTGCTCCATTAGTGACGTACCCAGCTCATGACAAACCTGCATCCGTTTAGTTACACTTTCTAGATCAACAACCACTAAGCCATTTCCTCCGGGATCGAAAGTTATTAGTTCAACACACTCCCTCCTTCGACCTTTTTTATCAGCAAGCGATCTAACAGTTGTCCCGAACAACACTGAGTACTTGAAACCAGCAGTGAGGAGTTTCCCCATCCAATTCAAATGCTTCACAACATCAGACTTGCTACCGTTGGACACATATGTCAATAAAACAAGGGGATCAATTGCTGCACATGTATTGTCATTAGAGCTAGCCTTCACATGAATTGAACTCTTGGCTTCGGTCGAGGTAAGGCCCCTTGTCCTAGCAACGAGGAGAGGAATGCTAAAATCATGATGACTACCTCTCAATTTCATCAAATAGACAACATGATCAGCCATAGTAAGCATAAACAAGTCACTTCCTGGATCAAGAATCAACACAACTTGATCAGATTCAGATTTAGAAGTATAAAGAATATCTTGATCAGCAAGGAGTTCTGTAGCATTTTCTGTGCCAAGGAAATCAAATCAAAGAGGTCCTGATCCCTTGTATCTAATCCCAGGGTCAAACATAAATCTTCTAACACAATCACTGCTCAGCAGACCCACATCAAATGCTCTGGGAACAACCGATTGACACACCAAAATGAACAAGCTCTTTGGTAACAAACCCCCTCCAGGATAAAAAATTGAAATATCAACACAATCACCCATCAAGTCTTTTAAAGCATCTCTTCTCAGAATAAGAGAATGATCCAGATTGAATATAGGAAAATCAATCCAATCAACTGTACTTGGCTTAATGTGGTTTAAGGAGATTAGTGATGCACCTGAGCACTCTATAGGCACAAACTTTATCATAAATATTCTGTTAAATCGAAGCCCTTCTAAAACCGATTGAACTAAATCACTCACTACTCCTTCCCTCAGCAAACCTTCTCCAACAACCAACACACACTCTCCTCCCGGATCGAAACACAATAGCTGATCACTATCATATGACATAGCGTGAACGTTCCCTAATTCACGGTTAAGTGACAAGACTCGATCTCGATCAATAGAAAAGTTACCTGCCAATAAGCCTCCCTTATGGACCTCAATCTTCCTCCTCGTTGGTGCAGACAATTCGACAAACACCTGGTGAGCAGTCAAACTGGGAAGTTCTTTTGCAAGAGCGGGATGGACTAGATCATCACTTACTGGCTTAGGCACTTCCTCGGGCGCTTGAAGAAGGAGATTGTCCATTGACGTGGTCTACTGGTCCGATTTCGGCGGATCCGAAGGATCCATCGAGGGCGTAGATGAACCATCGACTGGAGCATCATCGATCTTCTGAGATCTGGTTGGGATCTCAGCAGATTTCCCTTCCGCTATTAGAGAAGCGACATTGGCCTCAATTCTTCTTATATCCTGTATCATCTCGGTAGCACGCTCTTCATCGAACCACGAGGCCATAGCGTATGTCAGCTTCGCCACCGCCCTCGTAAGAGTTTCCAACTCTTCATCGGTCCAATCTTCATCCTCCATGGATGAATCCGCCGACGATTCGACTTGCTCTGATACCATTGAGACGGGATTTCCGTCGATCGACACCATTGAAGCAAGTAACGATCGAAGAACGGGAAAATAGGAGAACAAGGATATATTCCTCGACTAGGGACTGGATGAGAGTCCGAAGAAGAGCTTACCAGGGCCTAGAATCCAACTTGAGAACCAAAGAAAGGCCAGATCGAAGGACGTCTGATGAATTTGGATTGATTTGGAGATTTTGAGATTTTGAGAGATTGGAAAATGGGTTTGTATTTTGATTAACCCTGCACTGCTGCACAAGACAGCTACATATAGAGAAGACGATGGGTTTTCTTGGAATAAAACAACTAATGAACCGGTTCACTTAAATCGGGACTCATAATACTAACAACGGGTGGACCTATTGTCCAACGATCCTAATGTCGAAGCCCCATTGAGGACTACAAGCTGGTATTCCTGTTACATCGGCCACCGCACCCAGCCCATCGGCCTCTGTCTCCCTCCCGCACCGGCCACCGCACCCAGCCCCTTCGACCACTTCTTTTTCTTCACTTGAATCACTCCTTCAATCTAGACCGGTCAGATTTCCTCTTCCTTTTAATTTCATTGTTTTTAAGTTCAATTGATTGAGATATGAAGAGGAAATGGTAGTGATTAGACCAAAAAATGGGCCTATTGGCTAAACTAGACATGTACCTAAAAAATTGGCCCAAAATAACCTCTCTACCTCCAAGCAAATATAACAACAGGTTTTTTGGAACTGTTCATGACCGGCTCTAACAGGTCGAGGGAGGGGAGGTTCAATCTCATTCCCCTTTGGAAGAGCGTTCATCCGTGGCGGCGGGGGAGTAGGAGAGATTTTCGGGGACTGCATCTCGCCGCGCAGGGTCTCACTGGCTTCTTCTCCGATCGGTGGCCACCTTATTTCTTCTCCGGCGCGGCCTTGCTTCTTCTCCGGCGCGGCGAACTCAGTTTCTGGTCAGGTTAGGTCTTCTCCGGCTGCCCTTGCTTCTTCTCCGGCCTCCCCTGATCTTCTCTGGCCTCCCCTGATCTTCTCTGGCCGCCTTTGCAGTTCAACTTCGGCACCTACAAGGTTTGTCAGACTTCTTTTTATATCGAATACATTTTGCATACATTGTATTTGAGAATGATTAGTTGAATTTGAGACCGATTTGGAGCAAATTAGTTGAATTTGGAAGTGATTTTTGTTAATTGGTTGAATTTGGGATAGATTTGGGAGCAAATTAGTCTTCTGCGTACACTGATACACTGTCAACAGCTTTGTCGATTTGGAACTGATTTTTTGTTAATTAGTCTTCTCCTGGTTCGTTCATTACTGAATTTCGTTTGCTTATCAGGAAACCAATCGATTTCGTATAGGGTTTTGAATTTATGATGATTATTCAGTTTCCTTGACTATGCCTTTGGTGATTCTGAATTTCATCTGTCTTCTGGTTCAACTTTTTGCAGTAGTTTGTCTTGATTCTTTATCCTAATTTTTATAGTGAACATTTACAAATCTATTCCTGTTAATTTTGAACATTTGTTTGGGGTGATTTTTCCTAATTTTTTCACTTGATTGGATCAGCATTGTTTTTAATTTTTAGTTTCAGATTTTTTTTTCCTGCAGTGTGATAAGCACTTAGTTTCTGGAATCGAACATTCTCAAACATGTTGAGATGCACTGCATATTTAATCTTATACCAATCTAGCTAGCTTATACCTTCTATTTTATTACTGTAAATCAGAATGATTGAATGCTTTTTCAAGCATTTATACCTTCTATTTCAGTTGTAATGCTTGAATGCTTTTTCAAGCATTTATTAATGTAATCAGAATGATTGAATCTAATCCTTAAAATGCTTTTTCAAGGCTCTCTTGTAATGCTACAATCCTTTAGACACTATTTGTTTGTTGTGGTGGTGCAATGACTAGTATTCAATTTAACCCCATGGATGAAAATTATTTCATAAGTCGTTCAATAGACGGAAATAAGGGGTGTGATGCTGTTATAACAACCCTCGTCTATATATATAGCCTAATGTATTTGTAAATAGCCTACTAGCTCAATTGGTAGAGCATTGTGTATGCACACAAAGATGTGAGTTCGCCTCTCACATAGGCTAATGCGGAGTATGTGTTCATATCTCTCTAGACTTATACGATTGAACATGGTAGGAAATATATACACTAGTGGCAGGACAAATTTGTGATTCTGGTAGGACAAATTTATAAATATCTCTGAACTTATAAAATTATAAACTAGTAGAAAATATATACACTAATGGTAGGACAAATTTGTGAATATGGTAGGATAAATATACGATATTGGTATGATAAAAATGTAATCACCGAAATTCCTAAGTGTATAACTTGACACTAATGGTAAAATATATGTACACGAATGGTAAGATATATTTGTACTATTGAGAAAGAAGTAGAATTAATATTGACCAATCCACAAATCCCAGACTAGTAATCATTGAGGCATGAATTGACCCTAATCTCAATCTCAATTACCAATCCATAAATCCTCTACCCTTGGTTGTTTTTCTGAAAAATGTGGAATATAATTTGCTACGGTTTCTAGCTTGATTTTCCTTGAAAGCTATTTAAATTGGTATGATAGATGCACAAAAATGGTAGGATAAATGAAAACTAATGGTAGGAGAACACAACGATATTGGTAGGATCATAATGGAAACCCAGTAATTCCTGTATAACTTGACACTAATGGTAGGATAGATGCACACTGATGGTACGATATATTTATACTATTGGAAAAATGTAAATGCATAATTGACTTTACGAAAAAAAATTACTTCCACATGAATCTCAGAAAGGCAAAAGGAGAAGGCATGCTCCACAGGCAGAGACTGAAGTTATATGAACCACATATGCAAAAGCTATACATGGATATATCGTGTGTGATGATGAATCTCAAGCTATGGTCCCTATCTTGGATAAAGTTAGTGCTGCACTGAAAGACAAGATCTAAGTAGTGAATATTGACACTCAGAAGTACCCAGTCATCGCTGACAAGTTCATGATCATCATGTGGAGAAAGAAAATTGAGTAAAACCTAATCTGGATAGATTTATGAGTTTGTCTTACCATGTTCACATATTTGTCCTACCACCAATGTTTATATTTCCTGTCATGTTCATAATCGTCTAAGTTCAGAGAGATTTATGAATTTGCCCTAACATGTTCGTAAATTTGTCCTACCATTAGTATATATATTTTCTGCCAGGGTCATAATTGTATAAGTTTAGAGAGATTCATGAACACATACTCCGTATTAGCCTATGTGAGAGTCGAACTCACATCTTTGTGTGCAAACACAACGCTCTACCAATTGAGCTAATAGACTATTTTCAATGAGTTCTTATGATCGTATAGGCATCAAGAAGTGATAATTTCGCAGGAAGCAAAAATAGCGCTTGAATTTGTAATCTTAATTTGCAAGTTATGCAATTGATCAAAAAGAGAGAGTATAAATTACGAACTCTCTGCAACTGGTCTCGTGAAACCGTCACCTTGGGGTAGTTCTATTATAAGAAAAAGGAACAACTACAAAGGATAGGTACATGATGACTTACTCATCGCTGCCACTGCCACCACCAAACTTGTTGCACTTTTCCTGGAATGGAAAGACAGTTGAACACTATTGGCAGGCCAGAACTGTACTATTGGTAGGATGACAACTGTATCGTTTCCTCGGATGCACGTGTGTGCCTTTTCCCCCGTCATTTCCGCCTCTCTCTTGCTCTGCCTCACTTTTTGCAGGGCATGTTGGGGTGTTCGAGACCCTCCTCTCAAGCTTATATATGTGCTTGGGGAACACCCATCAATGCAATGATTGCATTTTCCCCTCATAAATGCTCCCCCCTTCCCCCCAATGAAGAACCCCGTTTTGGCGCCAAAATTACACTGACAACCAGCCAAAACAGCTACGGTCAATCCGTTCCAAATTTCTCCAAAATTTTCAAGTATGGTAAGACATGTTAAGCCTATTGGTAAGATAACTATATGCTATTGGTAAGATAAATGTACTATATTGGTCAGACAGATGCTCTCCCTCTTCCCCCAATGAAGAACCCTGTTTTGGCGCCAAAATTACACGGACATCCCGCCAAAACCGCTACGGACAATCCCCTCCATATTATCTCCAAAATTTCCATGTATGGTAGGACATGTTTGGCCTATTGGTAAGACGAATGTTTTCTATTGGTAAGCAAAACGTGTCCAGTTCCTAGAAATGAAGGTGAAGCTTAGCCCTCACCTTTCCACTCGTGTCCTATGTTGACTCTTTTTTTTTTGCAGAGCATTTAATAAGGAATGACACCCATCAATCAAGATTAATAAGGGTTGATTGACACCCTTAATTCCAATCATTTAAATTTCCCCTCATAAATGCTCCCCTCCTTATTTCCCTACTTTATTGGAGTCACACCCCAATTTCTCTGACATGTACAACACCTCCCCCTCCTGATTTCTCTTGGCCAAAAGATGGAGCTACAGTGCTCAATCACCTTCACCTGCTACCTCCTCTCCCGGTGGTATTTTTGCATTTGCAAAAATAAACCACTTTCTACCCCTAGCCAATAAAAAGGGGACATGTCTAGTTTAGCAAATTGGCCCATTTTTTGGTCTAGTTTAGCAAATTGGCCAGATATGAATCAATTTAGATTAGACTTTGTGGATTTGAGAATCAATTTTGGGAAATTTTGATTAGGGTTTGTGTTAGAATTTGTGGTTTTGATAAATAAATTTGTGAATTTGTGCTTTGGGCTTTGAAATTGTGGTTTATGGTTTTGAGAAATAAATGAATTTGTGATTTGTGATATGAATTGTGATTTGTGGATTTGTTTTGTTCTTCACCCATGAAAACCCAGTTTTTGTCTCACGAGTCTTAAAAAAAAGACGGATAATCAACTCAAATTGAGGAGATTACGATTGGGTTCTTTCCGGAGTCAAGAAACTGTACAATCCAATTGAAAGGGGAAGAGAGGAATGAAAGTATATTTCATACAAAATAGGGGAAGGGGAAGGCAAGGTTGAAAAATGATTTAATTTAATTTATATATCTATATAAAAAGAAGGAACAATAGAGCTTGTTTCCAAAATCCAAATACAACCATGAGCTAACTATATGTCCAAAACCAAATATTTTTTTTATAGTTCATCTCAATGAACTCAAAATTTTTGTAATCTCTTTTCCTATGAAATCTTGTATTCTTATAGTTGTGTACTTGTGTAAAGTCTCTTTTCTCTGAAAAAAAAATTTAGCTCCCCCTAAACAAAATTCTGGATCCGCCACTGATGTGTATACATTTTTTTAAACTATATATATTTATATAGTGTGTGTGTATATAGTGTATGTATATTATATTTGTATATAATTTTTGTTTTCAAAACAGTGTATATATATGTATATAAAATACATTGTGTGTATATAGTGTGTATTATATATATAAATTATAGATTTATACGTGTTATGTCTTTAATTGTCTTTGATTCATGGATATTAGCTAAAAGAAAAATTTAGTAACATAATCGGTTATGCTATCGGGTGGGGTTCCCCCGTTCTGAATCATTTCCTAACAAAAAAAAGCCCAGTAGGCCCGGTGGGCTTTCCGGCCCGCCAACAAGAGCGGGCTTGGAAAAGGTAGTAGGTCCAAAAACCGGGTTTGACCCAAGCCCGGCCCGATGCAATGGGCCGCTAAAATGTCAGAGGTCCGACCCATGCTCAGGTCTATACACAGCAGACATGGCAAGTAATAATCTCAATGTTTTATACTTAACCACTGAGAGTAAATCTTTCCTTGTCCTCTTTTTGTTCACTAGAATTGACACCTTCTTTTAGTTTATAGATCTATCTGCACTGAATGACTAGCTTTTTCAGGTTTCTTAACAAGAATTCAGGTATTATTAGCGGTCATAGATCCAATTTCTTCACACGTAGCTTTAACCCAGTGTCTAGACTCGCACATTTGGCAGCAAGCTCATGAGTTTCAAGCACAAATGGATGCAACACAATATCAGCTAGAAGCAAGCAAACAATACTCAACAATATTATTCGGGAATTTTTTGTTTGGGATTCTCACCGTAGGCTCACTATCCCTTGTTAATTGATAGTCAAAGTTATCATGCTGAGGAATAGAAGAGACAATCACACCAGTATCACACATATCATCAGCAATAGACTCATGAGCAAAGGAAGAAGAGCTAGGGTTAGAATGTAACTCCTTTTGCTCCATAGATCCTCAAATAATGAAGGGATAAATGCATTTGAGTACATACATACCACCGTACTGTGAAAAAATTAGCTCCCCAAAGGCTTGTAAACCCCATCTCCCAATTTACTGAATTCTTGCATCATCCGGTAGTTCAATCTCAATATGTAGTTGTCGGTTCTTTCACAATGCAACATTTGCTTCTTGACTTGATTACACATGCAACTTGCAGGTTGGCTCAGTATCTTAATGGCACACTTTTTTAACAAGGGAAATCCGTCGCCATGTTTGTTCCATAATTCAACTATAATTGGCATCATTTCAAAATCATACTTTATTAACCATACGACAAATGAATTTGACATTGTACACTAATTAACTTACCAGGGTTAGTCCATTTGTTGGATTTGTCAGAGGAAGAAGATGAAGAACAATGAAATATTTGTAGAGGAAGATTACTGCTTTTCTTCTTCTTAATTTAAAATGAAACAAGTACATCACTTAAATAGAGAAATCCTAGGCTATTAATATCTACACATTAATAATAGATTTGCTTAATTGAATTGTTACACATCAATAATAGATTGTCTAAATTATTTCTTCCTAAAATAACGTTTGAATCATATTTCAACACCTCCCCTTGATTCAAACTCTCGCATTCCAATCTTCTCTAAAAAGAATTGATGCTTTGCTGAACTCAGTGCTTTGGTGAACAAATCTGCATCTTGATCATTTGTTCCACAAAACTTTAGAACAATTTTCTCCTTAGAAACCAACTCTCTAATGAAATGATGTTGCACTTCAATGTGTTTGGTTCTGGCATGAAATGCTGGATTCTTGGTCATTGCAATTGTTGACTTGTTGTCACACCATAACTCAGTAGGTTCATCTTGTGCGCAACCCAAATCTTTCAGCAACTTCTTCAGCCATAATGCTTGTCTTGCCGCTGATCCTGCCGCAACATACTCTGCTTCAGAAGAAGATAATGCCACTGTATCCTGCTTCTTTGAGCTCCAGGTGATTGCTCCTGAGCCAAGACAAAAGACTGAGCCAGAGGTGCTTTTCCTGTCGTCTATGCATCCTGCCCAGTCACTATCAGTATGACCCTTCAGTTTGAAATCTTCGACTCTTTCGTACCAGATTCCATGCTTGACTGTTCCTGCTACATATCTGAGTATTCTCTTGGCAGCTCCAAGATGTTGCTTGGTTGGGCTATGCATGTATCTCGACACCACACTCACACAATAAGCAATGTCTGGTCGTGTGTGCGTGAGGTAGTTCAAGCCTCCTACCAAGCTTCTGAACATCTTCTCATCAGCTTTTTCTGTGCCATCTTCTCTCTGTAGCTTCTCATTAGTGTTCATTGGAGTTTTTGCCGCCTCACAACTTTCCATGTGAAACTTCTTCAACAAATCTTTTGCATATTTTTCCTGACATACAAAGATGCCACTCTTTCTCTGCTTTACTTCCAAACCCAGGAAATATTGTAGAATTCCCAAGTCTGTCATATCAAATTCCTTCATCATGGATAATTTGAATTCATCTAGTAGTGCTTGTGAAGAGCTAAAGTATATAATGTCATCAACATACAGACATACTACAATAAACCCTTGCATACCTTTCCTTTTAATATATAGTGTTGGCTCATTCTCACTTCTTTCAAACTCATTTTGAAGAAAGAATGCATCTATCTTGCTATACCATGCTCGAGGAGCCTGTTTCAAACCGTAGAGAGCCTTCTGCAACTTGTACACTTTGCTCTCTTCTCCATTTTTGACAAAGCCTTCAGGTTGCTCAACAAATACTTCCTCTTGCAGTTCTCCATTGAGAAACGCTGACTTGACATCAAGTTGAAACACTGGCAATTTCCATTGAGCAGCTAGTGCAAGCACAACTCTCACAGTTTCAAATCTTGCCACCGGTGAGAATGTCTCTTCAAAATCTATCCCTTCTTGTTGAGCATACCCTTTAGCCACCAATCGCGCCTTATATTTCTGAATGCTTCCATCTGTGTTGTACTTCGTTCTGAATACCCATTTCAAGCCAATCACATTCTTCCCTTGAGGAAGATCTATCAACTTCCAAGTCTCATTCTTCTGAATAGACCTCATCTCTTCCTCCATTGCAGCTTTCCACTCATCTTTATCATTTGCCTCATCGAAGCATGTTGGGTCTGTAGCAATCAAAGCAAATCCACAATTCTCATAAATATCTGTTAGAGATCTGAACCTTCTTGGTGGTGATTCACTTGAAGAGCTTGAAGGAGAGGAGCTTTGGCTTAATGAATTGTGATGACTTGATGGTGTTGATGGAGAACTCTGAACTTGCTCGTTGTTGTCTGTCACAGCTGGCTCCCCCACGGAAACATCAAGAGTAATGATTCTCTGATTGCTTGTGCCAATTTCTTTTTCTTGCCAGATCCATTCTGCATCTTCATTAAATACCACATTTCTGCTGATAATAATCTTTCCACTGAGAGGATTATATAGCCTATATGCTTTGGATTGAACCGCATAGCCAATAAATACACACTTCTCGGACTTATCATCAAGTTTAGTTCTTAAATTAACCAAAGCATAAGCTATACAACCAAACACTCTCAAGTGACTTACTGATGGCTTATTTCCTCTCCAAGCTTCTAGTGGAGTCATATCCATGACAGCTTTTGTTGGAGAAATGTTGAGGATGTATACAGCTGTAGCCACTGCTTCACACCAAAACTGATTCGGCATCCCTTTTGCTTTAAGCATGCTTCTTGCCATCTCCACAACTGTTCTATTCTTTCTCTCCGAGACTCCATTTTGCTCTGGAGTATACGGTGCTGTTAACTCCCTTCTTATTCCTTGTTCTTCACAAAATGAAGAGAATTCATGTGAAAGAAACTCACCACCTCGATCTGTTCTCAAGGCTTTCACAAAGTTGCCGGATTGCTTTTCTACCATAGCTTTGAATTTCTTAAAATTCTCAAAGGCTTCAGATTTAGCCTTCAAGAAATACACCCAACTCATTCTACTGTAATCATCTGTAATGAGTAGAAAGTACTTACTCCCTCCAAGTGATTCAGTCTGCATTGGACCACATAGGTCTGCATGCAGAAGCTCAAGACATTCACTTGCTCTCCAAGCTCTTCCACTTGGAAATGGACCCTTGGACTGCTTTCCAAATAGGCATCCTTCACACAACTCAAGCTCACCAATTTTTGGCAAGCCTTGCACCATCTCTTTTGTGTTCAGCAGCTTCAGACTATGCACATTCAGGTGACCATAACGCAGATGCCACAACTTTGCATCATCATCTCCTCTAACTGTCAAAGCCTTACTCATCTTGGAAGATAAGTTTAAAGGAAACATTCTATTTCCTGTCATAGGAACTACCACTATAGTTTGGCCAGACCTCTTTTCCTTAATGACACATGAGTCATCTTCGAACATAAGTGAATAGCCGGTACTTTGTAACTGCCCAACACTTAACAAATTGTGAGCCAAACCAGGCACAAATTGCACATCGTGAAGCAATTTAATATCACCTCGCACAGTTTTGATAGCAATTGTACCTCTACCTTCGGACTGAAGTATCTTGTCATCGCCAAGGCGAACTTTGCCCCTTTGCGACTCATCTAGTTCCTTGAACAAGGATCTAGAGCTGGCCATGTGATTGGAGCAACCACTATCGAGATACCACATCCCGTTCGTGTCATCACTAATAGAAGAGAGAGCCATAAACAATATGCTTTCATGTTCAACATTCTCAGAATAGTTTGCTGACTTTTGCTCACTCTCTGGCTTGCTCCAGCACTGCGCCTCCTTATGGCCATACTTCTTGCAATAGTAACACTGGATGTTGCTCCCGTATTGTCGAGAATCACCATTCCGTCCTCTATTTGAGTCACCAAATTGGCTTCGACTCGATTCTCCATATTGACTTCTCCTTGTATTACCAAATTGGCCTCTGCCTCGACCACCACCACGTCCTCGGCCTCGAAAGCCGCCTCTACCTCTTCCTCTATTTCCTGAATTGTCTGATCTGCCTTTGTTGGAAGACTCTTCCTTAGCCTGAAAAGCCTTTTCCTCTCTCTGCTCACTAGACCTGCTGAGCCTATCTTCATGAGCTTGCAAAGAACTTGTCAATTCTTCAAACTTATAAGTAGACAGATCCTTCGATTCCTCAATTGCAGCCACCACGTGGTCAAATTTCTTAGTTAAGCTTCTCAAAACCTTGCTAACAACAGTCTCACAGCTTAAATTTTCACCATAAGACTTCATGTGATTTACAATTGCGGAAACTCTTGACAAGAAAACTTGCACAGATTCTTTCTCTTGCATATTTAGAGTTTCAAACTCACGTCGCAAGGATTGTAATTTAACGGTGATTACCTTCCTATCACCCATGTACTCCTGCCTGAGAATTTCCCAGGCTTCGTGAGATGTAGTCGTGGCTGCAATTCGAGGAAAGATCTCATCATCTAGGGCTGATTGGATCATGAATAAGGCCTTCGAATCCTTCTTCCTCTTATCTTTGAGTTGTTGATCAGGCTCTTCTGGTTGGTTATCTTCAAAACCCTTTTCTACCAATTCCCACAATTCTTGAGACTTGAATAATGTTGACATTTTCAAGCTCCAAAAATGATAATTTACTCCTTTAAAAATTGGCAGTTGAGGAGTACCAACGTTTCCTGATCCATTGTTCTGCATTTTGAACAATTAATATTTTCTCTCAACCCTTGTTTCCCTTGTGTATAATCTCTCACTTTTTTTCTCTCAATTCCCTGGATATAAACCCGGAAAAATGTGTTTGCTCTGATACCAATTTGTTGGATTTGTCAGAGGAAGAAGATAAAGAACAATGAAATATTTGTAGAGGAAGATTACTGCTTTTCTTCTTCTTAATTTAAAATGAAACAAGTACATCACTTAAATAGAGAAATCCTAGGCTATTAATATCTACACATTAATAATAGATTTGCTTAATTGAATTGTTACACATCAATAATAGATTGTCTAAATTATTTCTTCCTAAAATAACGTTTGAATCATATTTCAACAGGGTGAAAGGTTTGCAAATGGGTTATTGTATCTATAAGCCTCAAATTCAACAAAAAGATTTTCCTTTTCTTGTTCATCTTCTTCATCCATGAAGCAGAAATCAAGTGACTCAATTAATCCAACTGGATCAATGCTCCCTTCTATTGCTCCCCAGTCATACATAGGGCTGAAATAGGCAGCAAGATCCTGGTAAGGAGTTAAGCCATCAAGATATTGCCACATAATTTGATACTCGGAAACCTCCCGATCATAGTAAGGCTCGAGGGTGTGTTTGGCTTTATCTACTACGCCTTTCAAGTAGCCGAAAGTTTGACCTAAGGTGTCCACATGATCAATTATCCTCATAAGAGGGGTTAGACCCTCTAGCAGCTCTTTCCCATCAGACCAAAACTCATTGCTGTTAATGATTTCTCCAACTGCATAATCTGATAGCCAGTCTTTGATACCATCTTTGAGTTGCATGATTGACCTGAGGCGTGTAAAGGAGCTCCTAGGCGTCTCATCTGCATCTTGTTCAGACACTAACTTCCTCCAACCCTCGCACCAATATGTCTCCTCTGTGTTGAGCATGTACTGGTACACATTTTCTGATTGATTTATGATGCTATGAACCCACCCCGTTTCCCTACAAATCGTCATCCATAACCGTTGAACTTGTTGTTGGACACAAGGCCTGCCTTCACAAAGCTTAAACTCTTGAGCAAATTCACACCATGGATGACCGGAATGATAGATTTGGTGTGTAACATCCTCTAGGGGCAAGTTTAGTGTATGGTTCTTGAACGCATGCTGCTTGCCTTGGGAAAAATCCAATTCTCGTCCTTCAACGAAGATGAATCCTTTCGGGCAATAGAAACCGAAGACAACATTGTCTGTTTTTGAAGTCGAAGGCTTTCCTCTCCCCTCTATTAGGTTGTAAGGAATCAAAGTGCAACCAGTCGTCTTCCAAGATTCCTTTACCATTAACATATATTCATTGACCTCGTGTTCAAAATTCCACACCGACTTTTGAATGCCAACGGAATCATCCCGGAGTAAGCAGGATGGATAACCATGTTGAGCTACCCTCAGTAACAGGGCCTTAAAATGAGGGTCTTTGACAATACCAACTGGAATGTTCCGATTCATTAATAACCTCACAAGCACATCAGTAGTGTCTTGTTCACTGCCCTTGTTGGTGTCGGTGCTCAAATCTCCATTGAAGGATGGAGCTTGAAAGGTATTGTTTACGGAAGCACCACCTTCACTCGAGGATGAGTTTCGTCCCCTTTTCTATGAGGCTCTCTTGGATGCTTTCTCTCGAACGTGGGAAGGCACTGCTTCACAGGAGCCAATATCATTTCCTTCACCGGACAAGTGATTTCTGATCCTGGAGGCTGCCCCTGAAAACTCCTCGTTGCAATGTTTACATCTCCATTTACCGTCGGGTAATTTGTCGACATTATCCCAGCAAAATTGGTGTGGAGGTCGACCCATATGTAACAGATCTAATCACCTATATAAATTACTGATAAATACAAGATCAAGTAAGCACAGATCAGAACTATCCCAGTAATATAGATGGATTAAGGAGAGTAAGTACCTGAAGCCTGCAGAAATGGGAAAGCAAATAAATGAGAGGAGATTCAGAGTTTGAGATGAAATGATCTATCCCAGTAATTTTTATTCTAAGTTTGCTTGATCAATTGACATTAGATGATTTATTGTGAGATGCAACTAACTAGAGATTTTTCAATTGGCCAAAATGTTAGTCCCTCCCTAAAGAAATGATTGGCTTTTGACCACTTTTTTTTTTTTTTTTTGTAATAAAATATTTGAAAGCAGATAATTCAGAGGAATAGATACAGAAATATTGAAGGAAGAAAATGTGTGTGTACCTACCTGAAATTGGAAAGCAGATAAATTCAGTGGAGCTTCAGAATTTGAGACAGTAGAGAGTCTCTCCAGACAGTGAAATAAAAGCAAGAACTATCCCCTTGAAGAAAAAGCAAGTCCAGTAGCGTCGTCTACAGCTATAATTCAGCGAAGGAGAACCTGCTGGGAGTCCATAAGGAGGGGATGAGGTCGATGATAGCTGTGTGCTGGTGCCCGCCGGAGACCGGCTGGGTCAAATTGAATACTGACGGGGCGGTGAAGACCTCGGGAGTGGCAGCTGCGGGTGGAGCCATCCGGGGAGAGAAGGGGGAGTGGCTTGCGGGGTTCGTTCAGAACCTTGGGAGTTGCTTGGTTGTTGAGGCGGAGCTTTGGGGGATCATCAAAGGGCTCATGCTGGCTTGGGAGCAGGGGTTCAGAAAGGTCCTGTGCGAGGTCGACTCGAAAGTCGCCATCGATTTTGTGTTGAAAGGGGTCAAGCCGACCCATCCGTGTGCTAGCCTGGTGTCAATTTGCCAGAGCTTCCGTAGTAGGCATGTCCGTGCATAAGCATGTTCAAGTGGTTCAACGGAACAGGGCTCCCAAATTTTTAGGGTCCAATATTATATAGAACAGCGGCATTTAATAATAAAAATTTTCTTTCTCAAAGTAATCACGGAGTTCGCAGTAGCTCAGTGGAGAAACGCGTGCCTTTTGTTATCCAAACATCACAGGTTCGATTCTCGACCAAGTCGCCTTTTTCCTATTTTACTGTGTACGATACACTCGTACACTTTTTTTTTAAATCTAATTTACTGTATTGTGTTGGTGGGGTGGGAGTGTATGACCTTTTGATTTTATTTGCAACTTTCTTTCCATTTCTATCCGTGGAGTTTTTTTTTAGAGCAACTTATATTGTACTTAATGAAATTAGTTAAATTTTAAAAGTGTAAAAACCAAAATAAGAAAAATATGTGCATGTATTTGTAAGAACTATCCAAATCATTTTTTAAAAAAAATGTTTAAGAATATATAATGACTATCTTATTCTTAAATATTTTGAAAAACTTAATCTAAAATTTGAAAAATATAGGAGTAATATTTTAACTTAATATATATAATTATAAATTTAGCAAATTAAAAGTATATAATTATTTATAGATACAATCAATTTTAATTTCGCACAGGGCCCTCAAAATGATTGGCATGGCCCTGGTAGTAGGGATTGGGTCATCCAATTCCGTCTTATTTTCCGTGAGGCCAATCGCCTCGCGGATGGACTTGCAAGCCTTGCGTCTTCTTTTCCGCATATATAACTATTGTAATCTGGAGTTGTTACCTACTGAACTGTCTTGTATTTCGAGGGAGGACTCTCTTGGGAGAGCTATACCACGCTGGTGTAACTCCTGAAGGGCCTTCCCCTGTTGCTTTCTATTAATTTCATAACTCCTCCTTTGGAGTAGGGGCTCTGCCCCGTTTCTCTACCCAAAAAAAAAGCAAGTCCTGAAGCCTCCCTTTAATTATCACATTTTCCATCAGGGTGAGGCAAATATTCCCTTGATACAATGAAGACAAATGACAAAGGAAGAAAAAAAGGAATTAGAAAAATGATAAAGAAAGCCAACTACAATTAAATATTTTGAAAAAGTTTTGATTCCTTTCCAGTACTTCATGGTTTCATCTCAAATTTCTTGAAAAAAGGAAGAAAAAAGGAGTTGCATGAAGTGATGGACATTCAATTTCTGAAAAAAGCTACAGAGTAATTTTGATTGGAAGTTGAAGTGCGGAATAAGCAGAAAAGAAGCACGTAAATACTCTATAATTGGGGGGTTGGATAGAGTATGTAAACTTTACGCAAACCGAAATTGTAAGACCTTACCACAAGCAATAAGACCTTATCTGAGAAGAAAGAATCGATTAGCAAAGATAACAAATAAGTGATAAACAAAAGTAAAAGCAAGCAGGAAGTAAAGCACACGATACTTGTTAACGAGGTTCGGCACAACCACCTACGTCCCCGCCTAGGGTTATCCAACCCGTAGGATTCAACACACTTTATTTCACTTTGCCTTATGAGATCTAGATACAACCTCTAGAAGACTTACCCACTTCTAGACTACCTTACTATCTAGCAACCCAAGCTCACTAGTGAAACAAAGCACCTATGGATACCGAAGTACCCTATACGTTTGGGTAAGGAAACCATTAGTATAACCTAGATGAATTGTACTATAAAGCGTAATGAAACCTCACACACACTCAAAGTAAATACAAACTCTTAGCAAGGAAAGCTGTGTGAGATCGATCGATTGAAGAAGACTTGAATGCAGGAGATGATGAGCGCTATTAATCTGTGTGTACTGCAAGACGTCTTCTTCTCTTTAAATAGGCTGGACCTTTGTAATTCAAACGTCAGAAGTGATTTTCTCTAAGCTATTGAAGGTTGTTGCGCCAATTCCTCTCGAGATATCTTCTAGCCGTTTGAACGAGAGTCTAGAACCTTCTTGGCAGATATGTAAAGATCTCGAAAACTGGATGGATATAAGTCTGAACAATATCCTACAAAATCTCAACCAACAAGCTATAGGAAATATAAGATAGAATTGTTCAAACAATTCTTATCTATTCCGAAACAAATCCAACAACCAATCATAAGCCCAACAAAATATTAGGCCCAATAAAGTCTACAACAAAAGTCCAACCAAAATGGCCCTTTAGTGAATGGATCTCGGTTTGGGTTAGAGTAAATTAGGCCTGGTTAATAAATAAGCCCATTTATCCTAAATCCCAAGTCTAGTAGAAACACCCTAATGTCTTGCCTTTTGGTAAGACCTTACCAAACCCAGGATTCCCGAGTTTTGACTCTCATCAACCAACGCCTTGCATCCTTTAGTTAGATCTTATCATCAAGGTGGAGTTAACAGAAGTTTTCCGCTATGTTCAATGTGAACTAAAATAGCCGCTCACACACCCCGGGCTATTGGGTTAATCTGAACGGGTTTATTATTGGATCTGTTGAATCGTGTTGATTTTGGTTTGAGTCATTATCCGATGATTCAAGTTGGATTATTTCGGATTTTGGCCAGGTTATTATCGGATCAATTTTAAAATTACAATTTTAGTTTGTCTCAGGCATAGGTTAAGCATTCTCGACTGAGAAAGAAATTTCGAAAAGAAAATAGATGAACCTTGATTAAAAAAATACTTAAAAATTGGATAAATTAATCAATCTTTAGAAAATCCAATGTCCATTCTTTATAAGCATGAGTAGACAAACCGAAATTTATATTAGTGTCATGTAACCAATAAAATGATAAGAGAGGCTTTCTTTTTCATTACTCCCGTATTTTTAATGAGTTAAAAGAGACAGAACCAATTAAGTACGTTTTTTTTTGGTCAGAACCAATTAAGTACGTTGAAGGAATCATAGATGGAAACTTTGGATAACTCTCTTCCGCTAAAACCGTGGTGTGTTTGACTTTGTATTGCTTTTGTCTTTTAGGGAAGTTGAAAAATCAAATCAAATCAAGCGACAGATCTTGCCTTTTGATCTATGCACTCTGTCTCTATGCAAAGACTTTCTCCAGCACTTGATTGTTTCATCGCAAATTCGATCTGAAGCTCCTCTGAATTATTTGCTTTCAAATTTCAGGCAGGTACGCACAAGTTTCTTCCTTAATGTTTTGTGTCTATGGATCCATTTGACCATTTAATTTCAACGTTGTTGCTCGATCTGGGTCTTTTCGTAAGTTGTAGTTGAAATAATTACAATTTCATGTTTGGGCAAATCCAGGATACACACAGATCGATAAAACTTATAATTTAGTTTGATTCAATTCAATCGGTTGTTGGTGATATTAAGATATATATTAAAATAAATTAGATATTGTTATTAGGATAATCAGGAGATAGAATTAGGATTTGATTTTATTTCAATCTCATGTAATCTCCTATGGGCAACTCACCCTTGGCTTCGGCCACCACAAAACCACGGGCTCCCGACAACCTAAATAAGGTTTCGGCTACCCTCTAACCGCCTACGGGCAACCACCGTACCCTTGGCTTCGGCCACAACAAAAGCCGCCTACGGGCAACCCACCCTTGACTTCGGCCACCCTCTAACCGCCTATGGGCAACTCACCCTTGGCTTCGCCCACCACAAAAGCCGCCTACAAGCAACCCACCCTTGGCTTCGGCCACCACAAATGCCGCCTTTGAGCCATCCTATCGCCCACGGGCAATCACTTTTTATGACTTCGGCTATACAAATTCGCTTTCGGGCAAACAAATTTTGGCTTTAGCCAAATCAACCACGATGCTCCGCTCCCTGGTCAACCTTTTCACTTCCACTGATCGCCTCAACTCCAGGCAACACCACCACGGTAAAGCTTGCGGACTACCAGCAATGGCCTCGTCCGTCACCTCTCAACAACGTCATTGGTGCACTGTACGCATGTACCTTCACTGCTGCCGCTGCTCATTTTCCTCCAAAGGGTGGCCTACCACGAGTTGAAGTAGCCGTGCCGCTCAGGACCTTCTGTACCCCTGTGCAAAGAGGCTTCAACGTGGAATCGTTAATTAGTTCTTACTACCTAGATTTACTTAGTTTCTTACGTAGTAATTAGTTCCTAGTTAATAGGATAGTTAGTTCTCCTATTTTAAGCAATTCTTGCATTTTATCTTATATTTTATTTTTATTTTTAGTCTTCCCAAGGCAAGCATGCTGCTTGCCTTGGGAAAAATCTAACTCTCGTCCTTCAACGAAGATGAATCCTTTCGGGCAATAGAAACCGAAGACAGCATTGCCTGTTTTTTAAGTCGAAGGCTTTCCTCTCCCCTCGTTTAGGTTGTAGGGAATCAAAGTGCAACCAGTCGTCTTCCAAGATTCCTTAACCATTAACATATATTCATTGATTCCGTGTTCAAAATTCCACACCGACTTTCGGATGCCAACGGAATCATCCCAGACTAAGGATGGAAAACCATGTTGAGCTACCCTCATTAACAAGGCCTTCAAATGAGGGTCTTTGACAATACCAACTGGAATGTTCCAATTCATTAATAACCTCATAAGCACATCAGTAGTGTCTTGTTCACTGACCTTATTGCTGTCGGTGCGGAAATCTCCATTGAAGGATGTTATAACGAGAACGATAATAGCGAAGAAAGACACAGAGATTTACGTGGTTCAGCAACGGTGTGTTGCCTACGTCCACGGGCAGAGAACCAGATTTCTTATTAGAGGAAGCGAAAACAGATTAGGTTACAGGGGTTGGCGTTCCATGAGTATATGAAGAGACTCATGGAACCCTAAATAGACAATGGGCTGAAAGCCCAAAATAGACAGACGATAGGCCCGTTTACAATAAACATTGCATACCGGTCAGCGAGTCCACCGCCGGGGGGCTCCGCCCCCCGGACCCCCCGATGCGTCGCCGGTCAACAGTTGTTCAAGGCACATTAACAAAGGATAATGGAGCTTGAAAGGTATTGTTTGTGGAAGCAGCGTCCTCACTCGAGGATGAGTTTCGTCCCCTTTTCTTTGAGGCTCTCTTGGATGCTTTCTCTAGAACGTGGGAAGGCACTGCTTCACAGGAGCCAATATCATTTCCTTCACCGGATAAGTGATTTCTGATCCTGGAGGCTGCCCCTGAAAACTCCTCGTTGCAATGTTTACATCTCCATTTACCCTCGGGTAATTTGTCGACATTATCCCAGCAAAATTGGTGTGGAGGTCGACCCATATGTAGCAGATCTAATCACCTATATAAATTACTGATAAATGCAAGATCAAGTAAGCACAGATCAGAACTCATAAGCTAGATGGATTAAGGAGAGTAAGTACCTGAAGCCTGCAGAAATGGGAAAGCAAATAAATGAGAGGGGATTCCGATCGAGTTTGAGATGAAATGAGTCTGCACAGAGAGAATTGCAAGTTTGCTTGATCGATCAATTGACATTAGATGATTTATTCTGAGATGCAATTAACTAGATCCGATCTGAGATTCGTATTTATCAAACAAAACATCATTTTTCAACCACATCTTCATTTGCTGTGGAGCCCATGTTCATCCCTATTTTCATCTTCAACCAGCAGGCACCAATGCACCATCAAGATTTTTCAATTGGCCAAAATTTATAAAAATTTGGATTTTTTTTCCAATTTCGTGGCGCCTTTGTTTTATAAACATGTGAATACAAGTATTTGAAATGTAAATATATTTTTTAAAATTTTTTTTAAAGTAAAATTATACCCGAAATAATTTAGTGTTGCACCGTAGGTCTCACCGTGGGTTGTAAGTGGATCTTCGATACTCAAAGGGAACTGATTTAATATACAATTGATCCTTTTATGACTAAACAGTAGGTAAAGTTGAAAAGTTACAGCAGAATCCATTCGTGCAGATCTCAACAGATGATGCTCAGGTAAATACCTCAGATGGCAAAGTTGAACCAGATTCTGACAGATCCCAGTCATCAAATAAGGATCCCCTCTTTTCCTTGGAGCTGTACCCCTGCATAATCGGAGGGATATTCAACATACAAATATGAAGCAAAGTGGACATGTCTACTGAACGATTTAGTACCCTTTCTGTATAAATTTTTGTTGTTCATCAATCTGTTCTCTTTTTTTTTTGAGAACAAGCTAACTCAGCATTTCATTCCATATCTTCCAAAATCAAATTTGCAATGTTCATGGGTAAAGTGTTTAAAGCAAAAAATAAAGAATCCAAATTGGGTCTATATCCAGCTAATTCATGCGCCACTTTGTTGCCTGTCCTCCTTACATGAGACCATGTCACCATATCTAAGCCATCAGCAAGCTCCAGAACAGCCTTGATGATATGAAATAAAGCTCCTTTACCTTCGCTTCTCGTCCGCAGTTTCTTCACCAGTGCACTGCAGTCTGTTTCTATCACAATCCTCCTAAATCCCCTCTCAACAGCACACCCCACAGCCCACTGAATAGCCTCTGCTTCCGCCAATTCGACATCTGTCGTTTGCCCGATCGCCTTGTGCCCCGCAATCAGCAACTCTCCTCGTTCGTCTCGACCCACAAAGCCAATCCCCGATCCCCTAGCCTCCGATATCGCTGCATCACAGTTGAACTTGACCATCCCCTCGCTCGGTTTCTCCCACTTTCTCTGCCCCGCCACCTCTGTCCTTGGCTGGATCACTACCCCCACTTCTACTCCCCGCTGATACTCTCCCAATATTGCCTCAGCTCCCTTGATCACTCCCTGCACCTCCATGTCTACCCCTTCGAACAGTCGACGGTTACGGGCATTCCATACACTCCAAGCTAGCACTGCCCACATCTGTTTCTCCGTCTCAACCCCATGTAGCAACACATTCGCCAGTGCATCAAAAACATACTCAGAGCGCTTCCAGAATCTCGCCAGCGCCGGAACTGCCTTCCACACCTGCTTCGTCTGGCCACACCCATAGAGGACATGCACTCCGTCCTCCATTCTACCACAAACGTCACACAGTTCGTCCGCAGTGATCTTTCTCCTCCAAAGGTTAGACTTACATGGAAGGACGTCCCTCGCTGCTCGCCAGAGAAAATTTGTAACTTTGGGAGGGACCTTAAGCTTCCACATCTTTCTCCAAATCTCCCCCTTCGCATCCGAGCTAGCCTGGCCTCCTCCCTCCTCCTCTCTAATCCTCTCTTCAATAATTTGATGATACGCTGATCGCACCGAAAATAGGCCATTTTTGTTATGAATCCAATACATCTCGTCCTGGACAAGTGGACTAACAAGCCTCATTTGAAGCACCAGTTCAGCATCACCAGGCAACAATAACGCCCTCAGATCGGTTCATCCCACCTACCCATCTCCCGGTCTATTAGTTCCCTAACCTTCAAATCTGCTGGACCCCCGTATAAATTTGCGATAACACGATAACTAGTAGGCCTTGGTATCCATCTATCCTCCCATACACTTACTCGATCCCCATTACCGATTGCCCATATTAGGCCTTGTCGAAGCACGTCCTGCCCTGCCCGTATACTCCTCCAAGTGTAGCTTGGGTTATGCCCTAGCGGTGCCTCCAAGAAATTAGAATTCGGATAATACTTTGACTTTAATAGCCGGGCAACTAAGGATCCAGGATCTTGTAACAATCGCCAACCTTGCCTCGCAAGTATAGCCAAATTGAAAGCCTCCAGATCCCTAAATCACATCCCTCCTTTACTCTTGGATCGGCACATACGCTTCCATCGCAACCAATGCACCCGCCTCTCTCCTTCACTATCCCCCCACCAAAAATTGCAAAGGAGTTTCTCAATATCCTCACAGAAACCGACCGGCAACTTAAAACATGACATAGCATAAGTAGGGATCGCTTGGGCCACTGACTTTATGAGCACCTCCTTCCCCGCTCTAGAAAGGGTCTTCTCCTTCCATCCTTTCATCTTCTTCCACACCCTGTCCCTAATCTGCTGAAAAATCACCTTCTTCGACCTCCCCACCATCGTAGGTAAGCCCAAATAGCGCTCATGCTTATCAACCTCTCTAATACCCAATATGCTCGTGATCTCCCCCTTCCGCCCCACACTCACATTCTTGCTGAAAGACAACTCAGACTTTGAGAAATTCACCTGTTGTCCCGACGCTGCTCCATAAATATGGAGGATATTCACCACTTCTGCACTCTGTTGACAGGTAGCTCTCAAAAACAAGACGCTATCATCAGCAAAAAATAAATGCGACACCGAAGGAGCAGACGGAGCAATTCGGATTCCCTGGATCCGCCCACTTGCCTCACTCTCCCTCAGCATCCCAGAAAATCCCTCTGCACATAATAGAAATAAGTAAGGAGACAAAGGATCTCCTTGTCTCAATCCCCTGGCCGGCACAAAAGAGGTCGAGGGCGATCCTTCCATCAATACAGCAAAATACACCGTACTGACACACCTCATAATCAGAGACACCCACCTCTCAGAAAACCCCAACTTAAGCATACAGTGCTCAAGGAACCCCCACTCAACTCGGTCATAGGCCTTGGCCATGTCCAACTTTAACGCCATGTACCCCTTCTTCCCGGTCCTGGTCTTCATGTAGTGGAAAATCTCGAATGCTGCCAGCACATTATCAGTAATCAATCTCCCTGGCACGAAAGCACTCTGACTTTCTGACACCAGCTTCCCGAGTACCTTCTTCAACCTGTTCGCAAGTACCTTTGAAACAATCTTATACAGGACATTACATAAACTTATCGGCCTTAGATCCTTCATCCTGCATGGATTGTTAACTTTTGGAATCAAGGAAATAAAAGTATGGTTTAAGCCCGCTGGAAAATCTCTCCCATTAAGAATCTCAAGTATAAAATTAGTGACATCGTCCCCAACAATACGCCAAGCCTTTTGGTAAAAAAGCGCTGGCATACCATCAGGTCCGGGTGCTTTTGTGGGGTGCATAGAAAAAAGGGCATGTTTTACCTCGTCAGCAGTGAAGGGATATAAGAGCTCCTGGTTTTCCTCTTCCGATACGAGAGGCTTGATTCCTTGAGAAGCCGCACTAGGAGCTACACTAGCATTCGATTCAAACAATTTGTGAAAATAATTCATTGCTATGGCGGTCATTCCCTCCACCGACCTCTCTTCCACCCCGTCATCATCAATCAGCTTCGTCACCTTATTTCTCCGTTGTCTCCCGGACGCTTTCTTATGAAAGAATTTCGTATTACGATCCCCATACATGAACTCATTTGCCCTCGCCCTTTGGTACCACATCATCTCTTCCCTCTCCATCAACTCCCTCTCCTTCATCTCTAGCTCCCTCCTCTCCTTAACCAAATCTCCTCTCATGCCATTCCTACTCATATCTTCCAACCTCCCTCGCACTTTCTGTAACTGGTACCGAACATTTCCGAAATGTGTTCGATCCCACTCACGCAATTCTTCCGCACACCTTCTCACCTTCCCACCGATCCCCTTGTCTTCTTGCCCATTTGACGTCCCCGGATTCCTCCATCCATTCTCTATAACCTCCCAACAATTCTCATCCCTTAACCACATTGCCTCGAATCTGAGCGGTCTCACTTTCACCCTTCTCTCTTCTTCCACTCCATCTAGACCCACCATGATGGGTATGTGGTCTGATCTGCACTTAACCAAGTGCACCAATTGCATTCTCGGAAAAGCCTCAGCCATAGCTTCATTATAAAAGGCCATGTCCAACCGCTCTTGGACGAAACCTTCCTCACGCCCATTATCCCAAGTGAAACGACTTCCCCTGAAAGGCATTTCAGTCAGGCCACATTCCTCTACAACCTCCCTGAATTCCACCATCATCCCAAAATCTGGGTCATTTCCCCCCCTTTTATCATCTGGCGAGGTAAATAAGTTAAAATCTCCCATGCACAACCATGCATTATGGGGATCCTCCTTCAACCTTTTCAACAAGCCTAACGTATAATGCTTCTCACCACTCCCTGGCCATCCGTACATCCCTGTGAACCTCCAGTCAACCCCTCCCTCCTCAATCCTCACCTCCGCATCAATGTGATGTCTCGTATAAGATCGAATACCCACCGTTACGTCCTCTCCCCAAAATAAAGCTAACCCTCCCGATCGACCTATACAATCAACCACAAACATGTTTCGAAAGCCCAACTCCCGCCTCACCTCTTCCATTCTGTCCTTCCGACTCTTTGTTTCCATCAAAAACAACACCTTTGGGGTCTCCCGCCTCACCATCAAGGCAAGTTTCCCAACTGCTCGGGCCTTCCCCAATCCCCGGCAGTTGTAACTTATGCAACTCATGGCTCCCGGCGGGGGATCTTCTCCCCGGCCGGTTCATTTTTGTTTGTAACAACTCCATCTACCCGCCTCCTTTTTCCTTCCCCCTCCTCACTTTCAACTCCGTCCACCATCATTTCTGTACTCCCTTCCTCTCCCTCCTTCCTCTTACTTGAAACCGTCCCCTCCCTCTTCTCTCCTTTCCCCTCTGTACCCCCTCCTCTGGCCAGCCTCTTCCACCTTTTCCTGGTTGTCGTATCCATCCCTCCTTCTCCCCTTTCAAACTTACTCCCTTCTCCGGGCTCCTTTCTACCCAACTCTCGATCTCCTTCCCGTTCTCCCCCTGACAGCTCAACCCTCTCCACCCTCTCTAGCACCTGCCCCATCTCTCTATCCATCTCCTTTTCTCCCTCATCCTCACTACTCCTCTCTTCCAAAGCCTCCTCCAAAGCTTCCAACAGTGACTTCCTCCTTCCTCCCTTCCTCTCCCCATCCTTATCCTTTTCCTCATTTCCTTTAATTTCACTCAGCAATCGTCTCTCCTTTTCCCTCTCTGTAGCACTCCGTTCAGCCACCGTCTTAATTGGCGATGCTCGGAGCCAGTCACCATACTCGCCTATATACTCTTTTGCCTCCACATCCTCACATTCTAATTCCACATGGCCAATAATCCCACAAGAATAGCAAAAGTTAGGAAGGCGCTCATACCTGATATCTACCCACATCTTTTTCCCCCCTAGCACCACCATAACTCCCCGGCGCAGCGGCTTGGTAAGATCGATCATGACTCGCATTCGTAGGGAATGTCCACACACTCGTAGTTCCCCTTCATCCATCTCAATGATCCCTCCGAACATCTTTCCTATCGAATCAGCCATCGCTTTGGTATGCGCCGCGACCGGTAGATCATACACACGAATCCAGAAAGGGCTTCTCGCAAAACTCATCTGTGATGGTTGTTCCAACCCAGGCTCTCGAAGCACCAAAAGGGACCTGTCAAAAGACCATGGCCCTCCACGCATCACCTTTTCTTTGTCTGTTTCCTCCTTGAATTGAAAACAAAATAAATTATCCTTAATCTCCCTGAACAGGAAATCCTTCTTGGTTTTCCACGCCCCTTTCATAGTGGCTTTCAACGCCTGAGCATTAGGAGCCCTCGACGACAGTACTTTCCCATACAAGACCAGTGTACTCTGAATCGATCTTGTCTCCTTAATCGCTTCATCTCCATTTATCGCCGCCGATTCATCTTCCGTCAAATGGATTTTCTCTTTCCCCTTACCGCCCATAGCAATAAACCCTAATCACAAACCGCAATCGAATGCTAGCAGTAGCCCTAAACACGGTGAATCTCGCACAGTATCGGCAAGAAATACCTAGCTCTCACAGCCCTAAACCGGAGAGAGATAGAGTCGATCGGAGAAGTCCAGGAAGACAACGCCGGAATCTATTCTCTAAGTTCCACTGCCTTAGCTTCAGCTGTTTCAAGCAAAGATGTTTTCTCAGAAATTTTAACCTGCACAAACCATGAGAGCATAAAAAAGTTCATTAATCATTGTGCAATTGATGTTAACACCACCACCCATGGAAAGAAAATTAACTGAAGAATAAAAAAGACTAAAACCATAATACTGCAAATAAATTTCACCTTTAATTGAGTGAGTTCATGTTCCATCTTTTTGTTCTTGTCAAGCAAAAGTGTTTCCAGTTTGCTCATGTTCTCCCCACTTGTAGCCACATCCCAATCTTCAGCCTCTATTGAATTATAACCCACTGCCTAATATGTAATGAAATAGTTAAAACATAAAGGTGGGCATATGCACTTATCCATCCAATAAAGTGGAGAAAAGAAAAGGAAAGATCAGGAACTTAACAAGCACATCTCACCATCGGTCCATCAATCATGGAAAAGATAAAAATCTTCCTTGAAACTACAATGTAATTGTTCTTACTTAAAAATATGTATATATTTTCCAGAATCTATAGAATATAATTCCTCTAATTCCAAGAATAGTAAGTTAGTGTATAAATTAGAAATTACCATTCTTGCTTCGTTTGTGAAGTCACTGACCAAGAACCGCCAGTGCTCAGGGCGCGCAACGAACTCAAGTGGTATGTCCTCGTCTCCCCACTCCAGGAAGTGTTGATGACAGTCATACTTCCAAGCCCCATATGCTTTTCCGCACTTCTTCTCCACGTATTGGTCAACTGCAGGGTCAATCTCATAGTACATCTACACATCCATATCAGAAAATCTAGACAAATGAATGTTTAGAAATGAACTCAATACAAATGAATTCAATACAGAAAATCCATATAAGAAAATGTAGACAAATGAATCTAGACAAATGTCTAGACAAATGAACTCATATCAAAAAATCCATATCAGAAAAACATGAACTCAAATGAAGAACAACAAGTGTGCAAGTAATCCATATAACTCAAATGAAAACACATGAACTAAGGCAACACATGAACTCAAGTCCGTATCAGAAAACATGTGTTGCCTTAATATATGTGCATATATAAATTAAGGCAACACATCAGCTCAAATGAAGGCAACATAAGTGTGCAAGTAATCCATAACTCAAATGAATGTTTAGAACAACAAGTAACACAGGAACCATGTCTCAAAATGAACTCAATTGTATAACTTGTTATTTACTGAGCTGACTATTAACTTTTGATCCATGAAATTAAACCCTAGAAATTTAGTTAATAGTCATGCTACTCCATTCACTAATAAAATATTATAAAAAAAAAAATTAAACCACTCAAAGTAGCTACTCTAATAACTTGAATATATACATTTCTATTGTTTACATGAATTTTTGAGATAGTTAAAACTAATGCGATAGGCGATAGCTAAAAATGTAACAGAGAAGTTACCCACCTCCAAGTAATCCCTTACAAGGGACTGTTGCTCCTTTGTTAGTTTGCTCCATGTTGATGCAAGCATCGACACTTTGTCCCTGATAGCACACCCAATGTCTCGGACAAAGGTGTCATGCAAATCCTTGAGGCCAGGCCCCTTGTGACTCTTGACGGTACGATATTTACCTACAATTCATTAGAACATATCAAATGCAGTCTTTTTAATCAATTTAACCCTAAGTATTTCAATCAATTTAACCATAAGTCTTTCAATCCTAACTCTTTCAATCAATTTAATCCTAACTCTTTCAATTAATTTGAAATGTTCACTAGTAAATTAATTGAAACCCTAACTCTTTTAATAGAAACCCTAAATCTAATTGAAACCCTAAATCTAATACAATTGACACCTTAATCCTAAATCCTTATACAATTGAAACCCTAAATCCTTATACAATTGAAACCCTAAATCTAATCTGATAGAGGGAGAGAAAGATGCTAACCGCGACAACGGATGGAGCGAGGGCCCTCAACTGATGACCTAGCTACTGGGTTGGCGCCGACGATGGCCGTGGATGACCCAGGGTTGCCATTGGACAGAGAGAGGAGATGAGGTGGCTTCGGGTTTGCAGAGGGAGTGAGGGAGCCGGAATAGCTGAGGGAGCCAGAGTCGCTGAGGGAGTGGGAGAGGGAGAGGGAGCTGGAGCCAGAGTCAGGTCAAGTTGAATTAAAGGTTAAGCTACTAATATCTTCCTTTGATTCTAGGTTAAGGATTATGTTTTTGGGGAGATCGGTGTTAAAAACAAAACCCTTTGGGGAGATACCGAGGGAAAGACACCCTAGGGTTGCTCAACGGGCCGGGCCCGAACTGAATTGAACCGACCCAAACAGGTCAAGCCGAAACTGACGACCCAATTTTTTTGTGAGGGGCGGCTCGAAGCCCGACCCGAAGACCGAATATTCGGTTACGGTTTTTTTGGTTTTTGGCCCGAAAAAAATCGAAAACTCATATAGTTTTATTTTGTTCAAAAAAAAACCTGTACAACTCAAACTTGTCAAAAAACAATTTATCAAGCACAACACAAACCACATAAATCTCTTCACTTTTACAAATATCATATTACTCTTGTTTGATGTTTCTCTACCAACATAAACCCTAAATTTCTCAAGACTCACAACAACTACAAATTGGTTTACAAATCTCAAATTACAACTACAATATAACAAATTAATGATAATAGAAGTAGATTAACACAAAGAAAATGTGAAATTTTGCAAAAATAAAATAAAAATCGAAACACGCACTGACTAACTTCGGGCCTGAGGCTCTTATAGGTTCGTGGCTCATTAGTCATGAGGCGTTGAGGACGACTATCACGAGCGCCTCACGCCTTTGAAGTTTGAAGAATGGGTCTGTCATCTGTGTTGTGACTTCTGCTCTACTTTCTACTAAGCTAGGGTTTTTTTTTTTAAAAAAAAATCGGTTTTTTCAGGCCGAAACCGAAAATTCGGTTCGGTTACAGTTATCAGCCCGAAACCGAATTTAAGATTTCCAAGGACCGAAGCCCTACCGGGCCGGCCCAAAACCGAGTTTTTCGGTTCCTTTATGGGTCGGTTTTTGATCCAGGCCACATTCTGAGCAACCCTAAGACACCCTAGTGAGAGACGAATGTGTCAAAGTGTCGAGATCCTACAAGTGCGATTTAGAGAGGATTGAGATCAATTATGGGAGGTTCAAGGGTGAGAGGCCTACAAATTTTTCCATACATATCCAGTTACTACTAGAAAAATTTATCCCTTCAAATAATGGAGGAACCTTGTCGTCTATCCTGCTACCTCGGAGAGTTTCCGAGCACATAAGATAATTTAACCTCTTGCTGATGAACAAAAAAACAACAATTTTATGATCTTAACACTAGAACAAAAAGTCCAATAAGATCACAAGGTTTTTTTTTAGGACTAGCCTTGTGACATTACATGGTCCATATAAGGAAACTATCAAATTCCCTAACATTTTCAAGAAAGTAAATCGATGTAATTGCTTAGGCATAAAGGACAAACTAACACATATCATCATTTACCATGACCTTCGAAGCAAAAACATACTTATAGAATGCAATCAACTCGGTTAGAACATAGATTCATGATGATAGAATCGTCCGTCTGCAGACTTTCAAACAACACATATGTTTAAGGTTATCTTCTGAACTGTGCGAGTTATTCTAAAGATTTGCTCCCACAAAGACCAACGTCCCTAAGCGAAACAGAGTACACTAAATAACAAACTTTCTTAGCATGAAACTTCCTTAGAAACATGATTCGGATCGAATGCAACTGAATCATGCTAAGCCTAACTCATCAAAAAACAACCGACCATATCTCAATCCTGGTCCGAATCCGACCAAGATAACTCCAAAACTAGTTAAACCTGATAAGTCTCAGTACAAAACGAATCCGGATAAATAGTCACATTAACATAACAACAAGTTCTAAAAAAATATATGCTCACCCAATTTGCGAAAAAAAAAGTAGGCCCAATCAGAATAAGTCCATAAGAAGAGCCAACCGACCCAACTTATTCACAAACAGAGCCAAGCCCTGATGTGACCCAAAGGTGACGGGGCTTAGAGTCGTTGGTTTCTTGTCTACAATAATTCAAACTCACTAACAAGTATAATAGGTAAGTCCAGAGTCGATCCACGGAGAGATACCGTCCATGTGCCCTTTCTATGTCAACTAAAAGTAATTAACCAAATGAAAAGATTGCAGAATATGAAATAAACAAAAAGAAATAAAGAGACTAATCGTTAAAACAAGGAAGTATTTTTTATTTATAAAAAAACAACTTCTTAAATATAAGATTTTTGTTAGAAAACTAGCTTGTTTAATTTATTCATTCAAGTAATTACACTCCTAACTGATTTTAAAATGATTTCACAGTTACATTATGGAACAAATATGGCGGTGAATTTCCTTTGTTAAAGAAGTATGTCATTCAGATCTTGAGCCAACCTACTATTTATCCTAATTAATTTATATAACTCTTAAAGTATAAGAATTAATTCGTTAATTATGTAAATTAGACTTCTATATTTTGGGCGTATTTTTAGTTATGTCCGAATAATTCTAGCTAACAATAATGAATAGATTAATATCATATCACAATAATATATTTGAATTAATTAGTGAGACAAAACTAGTATGAAGAATTAATGAACAGTGCAATGCGGATGGAGAGTCAAAGCTTCTGAGACAAAATTGAACCATCTCTGTCTCTGATGGTTTCATCTCAAATTCTTTTAACCTTGCTTTCTTTGCAATTTTAAGCAGGTCCGTACTCTTCACGCCTCAGGTTGTGTAGACGATTATATATAATATCAGTTTGATTCAGACAGTTATTAGAGATGGGTAGACCTGCAGATCAATTTTGCAAGGATAATGTAGAAGAATATTTACCTGAAAATAGATGGAGGTGTAAACATTGTAAGTTGGAGTTTTCAGGCTCAGCATCCCGGATTCGAAATCACTTGTCTTGGGAAGGAAATAATATTCGACCTTGTGCAGCAGTTCCTTCATCTGTTAGAGAGGAAGCGTTGAAGAGAAGCTCTAAGAAAGACAGAGCGTCGATGAGAAACTCTAAGAAAAGAAGACTAATCTTGTCCTCGGGAGAGGATAATGATGGCAATGGCATCAATGGTGCTGATATTGCTGAGGTGCCTGCTGCTCCCATGGCAACTGCCTTTCAAGTTCCGTCCACCAATGTGGTTTTGAGCATCCACACCAACAAGGGTACTGAACAAGATTGCACTACTACCAAGTTCCTTGTGAATTCTTTTATAGGACGGAATATACCAATTGATTTTGGTAAGGATCCGCATTTTAGGAACTTCTTAAAGAGTGCAGCTCAACATGGTATTCCACCTTGCTTATTGCGGGATGATTCATCTGGGATTCTGAGGGAATTGTCGAATTTTGAACATGACGTAGTCAATGATTATTTGTTAGAGATTATGAAGTCTTGGAAGATAACTGGATGCACTATGATGAGTTACAGTGTTGATCGGAACAAGAGAAGAGAATATCCTTCAGATTTCGAAATAGAGAGTAATGTAATTTATGGGTTTTATTGTCCCAAAGGATTCATCTTTGTTGACATTGGACCAAGGGTGTATTATTCTGGTGAAGCAGGTTTCAAGGATCATTTCAAGAAGCATATGCTATGCTTGCCTATAGAGGATTATACACATCAAATCGGTCATCTCAGTGGTTCAGATTGTGAATTTGCAGAGGAGGAATCCTACAATATATATAATAATGGCTTAGGTCGACAAATGTTGTGCGCCCGAGAACAAATTGACGATTTATGGATGGAAATTACGGAAGAAATAGAGTGGGTTCATGAATTAATCCAAAAATCAGAAAAGTTGAATAACTGTAACTATTTTTTGTCATGGGGTGAAAAAGATGCAGATGCTACGCCCAGAATCTCGTTTACACGCTTCAAATCAATTATGATGCGTGAAGAAGAATTCAAAAGGATGCTGTTGCATTGTCCTGAGCATGAAATGTCTCGTGTGAACCTTGGTGTTCGAGAAACCATTAACGACAATGAGTATTGGTCTGACGGGACAAAGCTACTAGAAGCTTTAACACCTCTTATGGGGATTATTGATCTCAAGGACACCTTAGTTCCAACTGTCAGCTACATACAAGTTGCAGCATGTGAAGCCAAACATAACCTCAAGCATCACTTCGAGGTTTCCAAGTATCAAAGTATCTGCGAATATCTTGATAGGTTTACTCTTGACCATGAAGTTGCTGCCTATTTCAACCCTCTTTGTGATTGGCGATCACTAGAAGCGAGGCATCATGCCAGAATAATTCATGATCAGGTTGTTCGATGGTGTGTGGATAGAGAAGACCAAAAAGAACAACTTGTTGCCGAAATGGAGGATTACAGAGCCAACAACCCATTTGCAAAACTTTCATCCTCGGATCCTGAATTCAATCTTCCCGATCCCGGTAAGTGTATGCAACAACAAAAATTTTTAAAGATGAATTGTTGTAAATACATAAGTGTTGCCATTTTGTGTAATTAGTGAAATAAGAGGGTAGGTTGTTAGGAGTCCAACTGTAAGGCGTTATAAGCCAGAAACAACCCCCTTCCTCATTGTTTTTCGAAGAATGAAAATTCCAGATTTTGTGAGCTCTGCTTTTTCCCTTTCTCTTCAATCTGAGTGTTCTTGAGAGATTTCCATGGTTGATAAAATCAACATGGTATCAGAGCGCAAGAACGATTGATTCGATTCATCACTCGCTCTATGTGATTGAATCGAGTTGCTGTTCTTGTGAATTCAAGCTTCCGCATCATCTGAAGTCCTCGTGTTCCCATCAAGTGCGAGCTTTGAAGCCATGGCTGATGAGCGATCAATTGAGAGAGAACAACGACGACGAGACCTCATCACAAATGCAGCTCTCCAGAATCCGCTCTTTATCCACCCTTCGGATAATTCTGGTATGATCTTGACCTCTATTCAATTGACTGGTGACAACTTTCGAAGATGGAAGAAATCTATGTCGAAAGCACTTTCAGTCAAGAACAAACTAGGTTTTGTTGAGGGAACTGTAATCGAAACTCTAGAAAACTCTGCAATTTGGACTAGATGCAATGACATGGTGTGTTCATGGATCTTGAACACAGTCTCAAAGGAAATCTATGCAACTCTTGATGAATTCGTCACTGCAAAGCAGATGTGGGATGATCTGACTGAGTGTTTTGGCCAGAGAAATGGTCCTTTGTTGTTTCAACTCAAGAAGGAGTTGCAAGACTGTGAGCAGCAAAGCACAGGCATCACCGAGTATTTCACCAAATTGAAGGGGTACTGGCAACAATTATCTGGCCTACAACCTCCAATTAGGTGTACTTGTGGCAAGTGCGAATGTGATCTGAACACCAAGATTCAGGCAGCTGAGAGTGAAGAGAAACTCATGAAGTTTCTAATGGGTCTCAATGCCCAATATGCAGCAGCAAGGAGACAGTTCCTACTGCAAATGCCTTTACCATCTGCTAGCCTTGCTCATTCTCTTCTCTTGCAAGATGAGGCGGGCAACAAGATGAAAGATTCTAGTGTCAAGACGGACGTCACTGCTCTAATGTCAAAGAAAGAAAATGAATCAAGCAAGAAGGAAGGGTCTGATCCTTCAAAAAGGAGGAAGTGCAACCACTGCAATGGAAATCATCCTACTGATAGATGATGGGAGGTCATAGGCTACCCTGACTGGCACTCAAAGAGCAAGTACAAACCTCAAAAGGGCAGTACCCAGGGATCACAGGGGTCTAAGCCAGGATATGACTCCAAGAAAGGCAACTTTCATGCTAATGCTGCAGCTGAAACCTCAAATGATAACTCACTGAAGATGTTTCATGGATTGTCTGAAGATAATCAGAAGCTGATGTCTTCACTGCTTCAGTTGATGGGGCAGCAAAAGGAGAAAAGCTCTGATGTCTACATTGCAGGTACAACCTACCATCTTGCTTGTAATATGACTGAATTCACTGATGCTTGGATCATTGACAGTGGTGCCACACACCACATGACTCATACAAAATCTATCCTAAAACACATAACTCCAATTTCTAATCCCTCCACTATACATTTTCCTGATGGTAGTACCAACCCCATTACACACAAAGGTACTGTCATACTCCCTCAGCTAACACTCTCCAATGTTCTCTACATTCCAAGTTTCAAACTAAACTTGTTGTCCATTAGTTCTCTCATTCTTGAGTACAACTATGATATTAACTTTAGAGACAACCTTTGCATTATTCAGGACCATGCAAGGACGAGAGTGATTGCTGTTGGTAAAGACATTGGTGAACTCTACTATCTGGTCAATGAGTCAGAAAAGCAGCTTCTCTTGTCAAACACATCTTATGCATATTCTATACCCACTACTTTACCTATGTTTTTTTATTCCTCACCTTGTAAGTCTGATCAAAATGCCCTCTGGCACCTCAGACTTGGACATGCCCCTACTGGGAAACTCAAACATGTACCTTGCATTGAGATAGACATGAATAAAGAATCTGATTTTACATGTACTATCTGTCCTCTTTCCAAACAAACAAGACAAAGTTTTCAGTCTAGTACATCTCTTGCTAAACACAACTTTGAATTGCTTCACTGTAACCTATGGGGACCATATGAAACCCCTACCTACAGTGGGCATAAGTACTTCCTTACCATTGTTGATGATAAGAGTAGAAGTGTGTGGGCTCTACTCATGACCCATAAATCTGAGACACCAAATCTATTAAAAACCTTTATCTCCAGAATTGAAACACAGTTTGAAGCCACTGTGAAGGTTCTTAGAACTGATCAAGGCACTGAATTCTTCAATTCAGATGTCACCTCCTACTTACACACAAAGGGAATTGTCCATGAAAGCTCCTGCACAGCCACACCCCAACAAAATGGGAGGGTTGAACGCAAACACAGATACATCCTTGAAACAGCTCGTGCCCTTCGCTTTCATGCCTCTTTACCAATTAAATTCTGGGGAGATTGTATACTCACTGCCACTTACCTGATCAACAGGTTACCCTCCCACATATTAAAACACAAAACCCCATTTGAAGTCCTCTTTTCCAAACCTCCTGAGTATTCACACTTAAAAGTGTTTGGGTGTCTATGCTATGCATCTACTCTGGGTGCTGGCAGAAAGAAGTTTGATGCTAAAGCTGACCCTTGTGTGTTCTTGGGGTATCCTTATGGGTTTAAAGGTTACAAAGTGTTCAACTTGAAGACAAACAAATGTTGTGTTAGCAGAGATGTATTATTCTATGAAAATCAGTTTCCTTTTGCCTCCAAAAATCAGGTGGTACCTTTACCTGTGCCTGTGTCCCAACCTTCAAACTCTTATGAAGAGGATTACATTGCACCCTATCAGTTTGAACCCATTATCCTTGACTCACCACCTGATTCTCCCTCTTTAAACCCACCCTCTCTCACTGAGTCACTAGCTGACTATTCTCCTTCACCTGTCCCTCCCTCTTTTGATGAGATCCCTGTGCCTTGTCCCCCTACCAGACATTCATCCAGGGCCTCTCACCCACCCAAATGGCTCAAAGACTATGTGTGCAGTGTTCCCAATGTCATTACCTCAGCATCTCTCTCTCCTGGTAAGGTCAGTTCTCCCTATCCCTTATCCTCTTGCATCTCTTACAACTCTTGTTCAGCATCTTACAAAGCCTTCATCTCAAATGTGGCACCCCTGCGTGAGCCAACATCAGTGAGTGAAGCATTGCACAATCCTGAATGGTGTAAGGCTATGCTCACAGAGTTAGATGCCTTGGAGTTTAATGGAACATGGGATGTGGTTCCAAGACCTTCTAACCAGTCTGTTGTGACTTGCAAATGGCTGTTTAAGCTTAAATACAAAGCTGATGGTAGCTTAGACAGATACAAGGCCAGATTGGTGGCTCGAGGGTTCTCACAGGTTGAAGGTATAGATTACAGTGAGACATTTGCGCCTGTTGCTAGGATGATATCAGTGCGCACATTATTAGCTATTGCAGCAGCTAAAGACTGGCATGTCTCTCAGATGGATGTCACCAATGCTTTTCTCCATGGTGAGCTTGAGGAGGAGGTGTACATGGAACTTCCTCCAGCTTACTCTCAACTCAGATCTTCAAACCTTTGCCCTCAGGAGGAGTGTGATGGTGAGAGCAAAGCTAAGAAGGGCTGCAAATCTGAGACAGTATGTAAACTCAAGAAATCACTGTATGGGCTAAAGCAAGCACCAAGGCAGTGGTTTGCAAAATTCTCCCAAGCTGTAAGAAGTGCTGGATATGTTCAATCTGAGGCTGATCACTCCTTATTCACCAGAAGAACAGACACATCATACACAGCTCTACTTGTGTATGTAGATGACATGATTATTGCAGGAAATAATCCAGAAGAAATCAAAGCTCTAAAGGAGCACCTAAGGAAGAATTTCCAAATGAAGGAATTGGGAGATCTCAGGTATTTCCTAGGCATTGAAGTGGAAAGAACTGATAAAGGCTTCCACTTGAATCAAAGGAAGTATGCTCTTGTGCTGCTTGAAGAGACTGGAATGACAGGTTCAAAACCTGTGGCCACACCTCTGGATCCCAAGCTAAAGCTAACCATGGATGGCACAAGAACAAATGTTGATCCTGTAGCATATAGAAGGCTGGTGGGCAGGTTGATTTACCTTACCATTACAAGGCCAGATATTTGTTATGCTGTACAGGTGCTTAGTCAATTCATGCACATGCCCACAGATGAGCATTGGCAAGCAGCAAAACATGTACTTAGATATCTGAAAAATGCACCAGGACAAGGGCTCCTGCTTGGAAAGGATACAGATTTGAAGTTGAGGGCTTTTTGTGATGCCGATTGGCAAAGCTGCCCCATGACTAGGAAGTCACTCACTGGGTTCTGCATTATGTTGGGACCATCTTTAATCTCTTGGAGATCAAAGAAGCAATCCTATGTCGCCATGTCTACTGCTGAATCAGAGTATAGAGCTATGGCAATGACTTGCTGTGAGATCACTTGGCTGGTGAAGTTGCTTCAAGATTTGGAAGTTGAAACTGAAAGTGTAAAGCTCTTTTGTGACAATCAGTCTGCACTACACATAGCAAGGAACCCCGTATTCCATGAAAGGACGAAGCACATAGAAGGGGATTGCCATCTTGTTCGAAACAAAGCCTTAAGGAAAGAAATTGAACTGGGTTATATCCCCACAAAAGAGCAACCTGCTGATATCTTTACAAAGACAGTGTGCAAAGAAGTTTATGATAGAACATTGAGCAAGCTAGGTGTTACAAACTTGTTTGCCACCTCTAGCTTGAGGAGGAGTGTTGTAAATACACAAGTGTTGCCATTTTGTTTAATTAGTGAAATAAGAGGGTAGGTTGTTAGGAGTCCAACTGTAAGGCGTTATAAGCCAGAAACAACCCCCTTCCTCATTGTTTTTCGAAGAATGAAAATTCCAGATTTTGTGAGCTCTGCTTTTTCCCTTTCTCTTCAATCTGAGTGTTCTTGAGAGATTTCCATGGTTGATAAAATCAACATGAATAATGATGGAGTTCATATATATATAACACGCCAGACTAATTTAATTTATTCATTTAATTAAGTAATTACATTTCATTGTGCATTTTGTATACCGAGCCTAAATAATAATTTTGAAATGATACATGTTACAGTTACAATATGGAAGAAACATGGCGGAGAATTTCCCTTGTTGAGGAATTATGCCATTAAGATCCTGAGCCAACCAGCGATTTGCATGGGTAATCAAGTTAAGCAGCACATTACGCGTTTGCAAGGAGAAGACAACTTCCTTTTGAGATTGAACTACCACATGATGCAACAATTCACTCAATTGGGAGAGTTGATTTTCGAGCCCACCATGAGAGTACGTAGCCCCCATGTTCTTCAATGTCCAGTAAGAACCATATTTCTAAGAGATTGTTTAGTACAAATTATTTACACATCGTTAATTTCTATATAATTTGATGTCTGATAGATTACGAATCCTTCATTTTTTTAACAAGCTTAGCATTTTTACAAGCTTTATGCTGATGAAAGTTCTCTCTTTTGAGGTGCCTGCAAGCATACCCAACCAGATCTCTAATGTAATGGCCCCATCCTCCTCCAAGAAAATGGTAGATGGTCCACATATCGGACAAATACCAGCGTGGATGAACGAATTTATCTCCAAATCTACCGATGTGATTGCCGATGGTAATTGTGGATATCGTGCTATTGCAGAATCATTTGGTTATGGGCAGGAACAGTGGCCTCTGGTCAGACAAAAATTAAATGATGAACTGAAATCTCGACCAGAGTTGTATCAACATACCTTCTTACTTGATCAGGCGACTGTTGACACTATTTCAATGGCACTAAAATACAATGGATCAGGAACTGCTCCACCGGATAAGTGGTTGGAGGTCACAAATATGGGGTTGTTAGTTGCCTCCACTTTTCAAGCTATCTTTATTGTCCTTGGTCCTAAGATATGTTGCACGTACCTTCCTCTACATCTCAACCAAGGGTGTCAATTTTCGTCTGTACCTGAAATAGTTATATGTCACATACCAGAATACTTCCATTTTACCTCAGTAAGTGAACGTTAATTAATTATTTTTCGGCGCAAATATAAAATTTATTTGAGAGTATGTTGATATTTACAATGCCTCTCCATTGATTTGCAGCTATCTTTGACAGAGAATGCACCTTTGCCACATGTTTTTGACATATGGCACTATCACCGTCTCTCAACTGCTAAAGGTTTTGCTGATTTTTTGGAGGAACGTCTCAAGTCATACAGTACATTGAGGCACGCAGAAGATCAGCGTAACGGGGAATTGCGTCCAATTGAGATTATTGATTAGTATATTTGACTTTCCATGTGTGTGATGCTTAGCTTGATACTAGTGGATTTCATTCACAATAATTGTTAAACAATTACTCCCTCCGATCCAAAAAGATTGTCGTTTGACTTTTTAACACGTATTTTAAGGAGTTAAAAACTATATAAAATATCAATTTTTTTAAAATTATTTTTTTACAACTTAATATTTGTTGGTAATAAGTATTAGATTATATAAAAAAAAGTTAATATATTATATACTTTTTAGCTCCTTAAAATACGTGTTAAAAAGTCAAACGACATCCTTTTTGGATCGGAGGTAGTATTATTCTCTTTCTCACTACATGCAAGATAAATACATGGCATGAAATAAATCGGTATTAATTACAAACCAGTGAACCACACTCCTGCTGGAATATTGGATTTGTCCCACATTGAAAATATTGAGATGTCATGAACAACATATAAGCTTGGTGGGCTACTCTTCTCATTGTCAATTGGTTTGACTTGGTTAGCTCGTGATGCACTTGGCCACTTGGGGGTGTGACCCCCACGTCGTGTTATGACCCACCATATCATGGGGTTTTATTGTTAATGTTGATCTCGCCTAAACAAGTTTCAAAACAGGGTCATCAAAGTAGTTGATATTATTGTTAATGTTGATCTCGCCTAAACAAGTGTCAAAAGATGGTCATCAAAATAGTTCAGGACGTAGGCCACAAATGAGTCAATGTTGGTCGCATAAACGAGTGCAAAAAATGGGTTATCAATATAAATCATTCCGGTCACGATGACTTTTTGAATGTTGATCATTTGAGGTAATTTAGGCGACAAAGATAACTTGTGTAGTCAATGTTAGTCGTCTGAAAAAGTGCTAAAAGTGGGGAATCGGTCAATAGTAGCAATAATTGTGCCGACGATGAATTTGTTAATGTTGGTCACTTAAGATAACTCAAGTACAGGGCCGTGCCAAACTTTTTCGGAGCCATGTTCTAAAAAAAAAAGGTTTAGTCTTATAAATTGATCGATAAATTTAGATTTTCTATAGTCCGTTGATATACTACATTATAATCGTAAGAACACATCAACTATCCTTCAATTTAAAATTTTGATCATAAATTCATTTATGCTTACAAAATTTATAAATTATAAAATAGTTGTTGTATTAAAATTTATTTTAAATTTTTAATGAATTTTTTAGCGTAAAAAAATCATTGTATTAAAAAATTATGTATTTAACAAATTCATCTTTTAAAGCAAAATGTTTAGTGAGCCATACCAAAATATTTCGAAAGAGATATTATACGAAGACACAAGTGTATCATACCTATAAACTAAGAGGCACAAGTATATCGAGCATATGTGAAACTCGGTTGGTCCTGGTGCGGGTCAAGACGCTGGAGGGAGGTCGTGTGTGTGGGCCCACATACGGGAGACTCGAACAACACATAAACCCGAACGGGGTTCCATCTCAAAACCAATTGGCAATGAGAGGAGTAGCCCACCAACCTTATATGTTGTTCAAGTATTCTCTAAACTACCGATGTGGGACAACCACCATTCCAACACGCCCCCTCAAGTGCAACGGCATTTTTTAGCCAACAAGTTGCACTTGCCACATGCGCTTATATGGGAACCAATGCCCGCGACAACCCACAAGGCCACCCAACGACCCCACCAATCCGAAGACCGAAACTAGCCGAACCCGGCTCTGATACCATGTGAAACTCGGTTGGTCCTGGTGCGGGTCAAGACGCTGGAGGGAGGTCGTGTGTGTGGGCCCACATACGGGAGACTCGAACAACACATAAACCCGAACGGGGTTCCATCTCAAAACCAATTGGCAATGAGAGGAGTAGCCCACCAACCTTATATGTTGTTCAAGTATTCTCTAAACTACCGATGTGGGACAACCACCATTCCAACAGCATATTATATTTGTCTAGGCTAACACATTATCAAAACTTTTTTATCCCCCACCATAATACAAATAACAATTTCAAAAATTCACGAAGGGTGAAGCAAAGTATTTCAAGCCACAAAGGGTGAAGGAAAGTTACTGAACCCCGACAATAATAGGAGAAATTTCGACCTAATTAATTAATCAAACCTTGAGAATAGAGAACAATTTCACTGAAAACCACTCAAAAAATTCTCGAATCCAAACGTAGTTCAGAAAAGAGAGAACAATTTTCACACCAAACACCACCCAAAATTTACTCTAATCGAACCTAACTGAGATTTAGATAAGAATATATGACAAATTTGACATTAATCGAACCTAACAAAGTTAACCCAAAAATTGCCCTAATTGAACCTAACTAAGATCTAGTTTCAAAAATAAATTTGATATGGTTGGGGATAGGAGAGGGGGGAAATGTTAGGATCAAATGATCAATGAAGATCTCCTATTTCACTATATGAACATATAGGGAAATACTGTCTTTTAAAGAAATTTTTATGTTTTGAAATTTTTAAGAATTATAATTTCTTAAATATTGACTTTTTAATTTTTACAAATTGTAAAACATGATTGTTCAAAATAAAATTTTATGAATATTCAAAATTCAAATATAACATTTATCACAAAATCTATATTTATATATTAACAAAAATCTTAATCTCAATCACTGTCTTTTTTTTTTTTTTTACAGTAGACAAACATTGGGAGTCGTTGCTAAAAAAACAACCTAACTCCCGGATCATTCTGAAGGATGATTTTACAGAGATCCCTATGGTAGGGAATAGAGGGTAAGTTACAAATTACACCTGATTTGGCTATATAGTCCGCAGTATGGTTTGCTTCTCTAAATATATGTCGGATCTCCACTGATAAGAATTCAGTTGAAAGCCTTTGGATTTCTTCAATCCGATGTAGAATTTCCCATCTGGGCGACTGTTCTCTGTTGGCTGCTTTGACCAGAATCTGAAAGCCTTTCTGTCTTGCTCTTTGAAGACCTAGAATCATGACAGAGGCTTCTGTTTGGATTGCTCATCCCACATTAGCTTCTTTGGAAAAAATATCAATAATATTTCCATCAGAATCACGAATGATTCCCCCAGTCTGGCTTTTGCCAGATTGGGTAAAAGAACCATCTACATTAATCTTGTAGATAGTGCTAGGAGGTCTGGTCCATTTGGCTTTCACCCTTCTTATAGCGTTTGATTGTTGCTTTGTGTTGTGTTGTTCTTCCTTGGTCCAATCGGTAATGCTCTGGTTTATCATCTGGATCAGGACAGAGGTGCTAGTCGAATCTTTAGACCTGAAAATTTTGTCATTCCTAACATTCCAAATAGAATGCCATATAAAAGCTAGATCAATAAAGTTAGTGTTAGACGTATTGATTCTATATAGATTTTCACTCAGCGAGCCATGGAGATTAAGGTTTTGGAAGTACAGACCTGATTTTTGCTCATATTGGGGTATGACTTCCCTTGTGTAGGTGCACTTAGTGAATAGATGAGCAGCATCTTCATTTGCATGACCACAAAGAGAGCATTGGATAGGGACCCTGTTAACATACCTATTAAGTCTGTCAGTCGTTGGAAGACCATCAATCTTGATCTTCCATAGGAGGTTTTTGATGCGAGGGGGGCCTTAAGCTTCCAAATCCAGCTTTGTGAGTTATGATCTTGGGGTTGTGTAGCCAGGATTTTCTTCACCGACCTGGTAGTAAATTTACCTGCTGGATCGGGACTCCAAATCAGGTTGTCTTGAGCCTGCCACTGGGGGATTTTTAATTGCAGAATCTTGTCGATGACTCCTTGGGGGAAGGTCTGTCTTAATACATCTTCCTTCCATAGCTTCCTGTCACTTATAAGAGATTCAACTGTCATGTTAGGATCATTTGTACCTCTATAGTCTCTAAGACTGATCGATGGGATCCAGTTGTCTTCCCATACGTTTATAGCCGAACCATTACCCACAACCCAGAGGAGACCTTCTTCAAATTTTTTCCTTAGGGTGAGAAGCCTTCCGAATTGCCATGAAACATCTTTTTTGTTGAAACTCCTTATGCTTTCTTGTTGGAGGTATTTTTCCTTTACGATTTGTACCCATATGCTATTTTCATTTTTTTATATTTTCCAAAGAAGTTTCATTTGAAGGGCGATGTTTAATTCCTCTGCTTTTTTAAGGCCTAGGCCTCCAAGCGATTTACTTTTGCAAATGGTATCCCAGCTAATCAGAGGGATGTATTTATCTGCTGGTGATTTATTCCAAAAGAAGTTTCTGTTAATTTGGTCCATTTGGTTAAGAACTCCTTTGGGCAGTAGGAAGTTTTGCATTAAGTAGTTTGTTTTGGAGCTTAAGTTTGATTGTATTAGAACAGTTCTGCCTGCTTGAGAAAGGGTGGATGCTTTCCATTTTGAGAGTTGTTTTTTCATGTTCTGGATTGCTTCATCAAAAACACTATTTTTTATTCTGCCATTGACAAGAGGGATTCCAAGGTATTTTTCAATAGTTTTTGAGACTAGGATACCCATATGGGCTGCCAAATCCCTTGCCAAATTAGAATTAACATTCTTAGAGCATTGCAGTGAGCTCTTATTGTAGTTTATGGTTAAGCCTGATAAGTTTGAAAAGTTATTTAATATGTTCTGAATTGTATTTAAGCTTGTATGGGCTGCTTTTGCAAATATGATTGTATCATCGGCAAAGGTTAAGAAAGGTATGGGAGTGCCATTTTTAGTCAGTTTAATACCAATTAAAGGATCCCCAAGAAGTGCTTCCTTATGTAATTCTCTAGATAATCCTTCATTCCTTCCATTACTAGTACGAATAGGTAGGGGGCTAGGGGATCACCCTGTCTGATTCCTCTATTAGGTTTAAATTGAGGACCAGGAGTGTTATTGACCAAGACAGAGAATGAGGTAGTGGTTAAGCATTTCATAACCCAGCTAATCCAAGTTTCATGAAACCCAAATTTAAACAGCACTGCCTGAATATAATTCCAGTTTAATTTATCATAAGCTTTTTCCATATCTAGTTTAAGAGCCATGAGTCCTTTTTTTCCTTTTTGTTTATGAAATGTTCCTTGGAAAGGATTGATTAGCTTAGGAAGGGTTGGCTTCAGGCGGTTTGCGATTATTTTTTAGATAACTTTATAGACAGTATTACATAGACTAATAGGTCTGTAGTGATTAATAGAGGTGGGATTTTCAACTTTTGGTATTAATGCTATAAAAGTTTGGTTTAATTCAGATAACATTTGACCTGAGTGGAAAAAAGCTTTGACTGTCTTACAACAGGATTGTCCTATGATGTTCCAATAGCGTTTATAGAATTCAGGAGGATAGCCATCTGGTCCTGGTGACTTGTCATCTGCCATGCTAAAGAGAGTATTTTTTATTTCTGTATTAGTAGGTTGAGAGATGAGTTTAACATTTTCCTCAGTTGTAACTTGGGGTTGGATGTTCCAAACATGATTAGTAGAAACATTGGTTTGATTAGATCCTATGAACCTTTCTGACATTTCTTCAGTAATGTGATCTGTGATCAAATCCTGGTCTATTAGAAGCACATTCTTCTTTGTAGTAAAGGAAGTAGTTGATCTTCTGAAGTTTTTTATTCTAGCTGTAACTTGAAAGTATTTTGTATTTCTATCACCAAGTTGGAGATGTTTAGTTTTAGCTCGTTGTTTCCAAAACTTATAATTGTAATCAAGCAGTCTGTATCTTTTGTGTTCTAATCTTGCCAGTTTGTGACCTTCTGAGGTTGAGATATCACCCCAGGGCAATCTGTCCTAGAGGGATTTAATTTGAAGATCTACCTTAGAAAGTTGTTTTGTGATATTATTAGGATTGGCTTTACACCATCTTTTGATGTTTTGTTTCAATAATTTCTGTTTCTGTAAGAGCTTGAAACCTAATGAGCCTCTAATCTTATAGCTCCAAACTTTTTTGATCATGCTTTCAAGAGCATCATTAGAAGTCCAAGCCATTTCGAACCTAAAGGGAGAGCCTTTTCTTTTCGGTTGAGATCCTAATTGGAGAGAGATAAGAGCATGATCCGAGCTAGAGAATTGGTGGTGTTTGGTACAGAGATTAGGGAACCAGCTTAAGATATGTTGGTGAGCAAGAATTCTATCTAGGCGCTCATAGGTGTTGTTAATCAGCTTTTTGCTCTTTCTCCAAGTGAAGGGTGAACCTGAGAAGGGGAGGGTTTGTAATCCAAGCTCTTCTTTAATTTTCCTGATTCTTCTAAATCTATTAATGTTAGGAGTGATGCCTCCAACCTTGTATGTATCAGTTTCTATGTCATTAAGGTCACCAACAATCAGAACCGGAAGCATATATTTATAGATTAGTTGATACATTTCATGCCAGAATTCATCTTTTTCACCTTCAGAAGAAGGGGCATAGATAAAGAGTAAAAGCAGGTCATGCTTCTCAATGGTTACCTTGATAAGAATGGCTCGGTGGTGCAGTTCAAGGACCAGACTCATCTCCTCTGTTTTTATTTTTGTAAGCATCCATATACCTCCTTTGTGACCAGAAGCCGATACATAGAGAGCCTTTTGGAATCCTGAAGTTTTGATTTGATCATCAGTGGGGCCTTGCTGAGATTTTGTTTCTGTTAAGACTAGGATATCAATGTCATTTGTAAATCTAAAATGATTGATCTCTTGCCACAAGAGTGGCCTTTTAGTACCCCTTACATTCCAATATGTTATATTAATCATACAATTGATTGTCATAGTCACCAATTTTACAGCTTGTGAGGTAATAATGCTTGAGCTCACTGTATTTACAATGATCAGAGATCATCTTTCTAAGATTTAGATCCTGGAGAATTGCTCTAGCGTATGCATTCTTGTTTTCCTCATTTGTCATGGTTGAGATTCTGCCTTCATCTTCATAATGTAACATCAGATCGGCTTCAGTTGGTAGTTGCTCTTGCTGTAATTGTGTTGAGCCTTCTGTGAACTTGAGATTTACGGAACAAAATTTTGCATAAAGATTGTTTTGTGAAGGTTTGTTTGTAGGGTTGGGGCAACCTACCACCACTAGGTAATCAGAGACACCGGTGGGGATCGGCTTAAGGTTTTTGATGAGGATTTGGAGTATCATACCTTGGGTGATGTTCTTGCTCTTGCTTAATCTTTCTACTTGATACCTGCAGAATGTTAGAGTATGTTCTTCCCTGCCAGAAATCAGGTGATAGTATATTCTATGGCATATATGATAGTTATAGATAAAATCTAAGATAGCATTAGGGATTATAACCGCATAGAGATCTAGGTAGCTATGCTCTCCACCAAGGATTTCAGTGGGGTTCAGCTTAAGATTTTTTGTTTGAGCATAAAGTAGTGATATACTTATGACTCCTCCATGACCCTTGTACTGACTATTGCTGTTTGTTTGTATTTGTATAGACAGGTTTATAGTAAGGTTGTATTGAGAATGTTTATGTTTAAAGGTTGGGTCGCTTGCCACCAACATTCCATAAAGAACAGAAATGGGGCTTCGCTGAAGTTTTGGAGAGAAAGGGATAAGGAGAATCATACATGAACACCAAGCTATCACACCGACCTGCAAGATAGAAAGAACCACACCTAACAGGGAGGGCATAGCAACACTGATCTTGACATCATGACTAATAGATATAAGAAAATCCATAGAGCTCCCAGCATAAAAGGAAAACAAAGGGAGGCACCAGTAAACACTTAGAGAGCATAGCAACCACTCATAATCAACCAAGGTATACTTCAAATTAACTCTAAAATCGCTACACAAAGCATAACTGACATAAGGCTGGCTGGTATGGTTTACTCTGGAAAGAGCTTTAATCCCAAGAACCAGCAAATTTGAAAGAGAAATAGTCCTAAATTTATTGTTCACAACAATTAAGACCACCAGACTATAGGCAGATCTAATTCTCATAGGCTTTTTATCACAAGGGTCTGTAGACAAACTCCTAATTACATTAATCATAGTAAAGAAAGCATAGATATGGGCATCCAAATGAGAAGTCAGAGCTTGCAAAAGGATCAACTTCAAACGAGCATATATACTTAAGGCATATTTAGATGTGCAAAATACAATATTTAAGCAGAAGAGAGATTTAGGGATAGACTTATCTGTCCTTAGGATCTTGAGAAATAGATTGTCGCCCATCTTGATCTCAGTTTGCAGAGAAATAACTACATTTGCATTGGTACACTGCGTGACCTGGTTGCTTTTTCGACTTCGAACCTGAAAAGAGGAGAGTTTGTAGGCGAAAATTTTGAGATAACAGTAGATCGAAATAAAGGGTTTGTGCTGAAATTTTGTATTTGAAGGTTTGGTTTTATGAGTGTTGTTTTTCCAGATTTGGAGGAGGCTGAGAATAGCCTGATCTGGACTCTGAGGGGGTTGAGTATTTATCATCTTAATAAGGAGTCGATCTCGCACCATCACTGATAGTGGGAGTCGCCCCTTAGGGATGCTGCTAAGGGTGGAATCCTTGCGAGATTTGCCCAAATCGGTACCCACCGTCCTCGGCGAGGCCACTAACGGGCTGCTACACCCACGAGACTTGTTTCATGTGCCGGATGAGGCATGGTGGCTATCAATTCGGAGGCTAAAAGCCATTGTTTGGAGAAATTTGTTTGAAGATTTTGTTTTTGAAATTTTAAGGTAAGCTTGAGATTTACATGAGGATTTAAGTTTCGTGGAGGGAGGTGCGAGATTAAGGCTCGGATAGGAAACCAGAAGAAGCGGCAGCGCCGCTCCATGGCTATGCGGCCGAGGAGGGCAGCGACGGTACAGGAGGAAAGAGAAGAGAAAGAGGGGCGCGTGGGAAAAGACGAGCGCGTTCTCTCGAGAAAGAGAGAGTTTTTTTTCCTTAATAATAAAATAGTTGTTGAAGATGTCCCAATCTCAATCTCTGTCTTGATCTCAATCTCAATCACAATCTTAATCCAAATCTCAAATGAAAGTTGGAAATTCATATATAACATCTATTATAAAATCTATATTTATTAACCAAAATCTCAATCTTTTGATCTCGATCTCAATCTCAATCTCAATCCCCATCTCAATCTCAAGCAGAAATTGAAAATTCATATATAACATCTATAACAAACTATATATTTAACAATCAAAATCTCAATCTCAATATCAATCTTGATCTCAATATCAATCTCAGTCTCATGCAATATCGATCTCAATTCAATCTCGATCTCAATATCGAACGGAAATTAGATACTCGTATATAACATCTATCACAAATTTTATACTCCATCCGCTATAAAATATAAGTCTTTTACTATTTACGCATGTTTTCTTGGGATGATAAAAACTATATAAAATGTTCATTTATTATTATTTTTTTAAATATTCTCATACTTCTTACTAATAAGTATGAGATAATAAAAAAAATTGATATTTTATAGTATATCACTAGTTAAGATGTGCTCAAGCTACCAAAAAAAAAAATGGGGCCAGGGGGAAGGGGATCCCACCACAGGTGGAAAAAATTGAGAGGAAATTAAAATCCCGTCATAAGAGAAAAAATGTGTGTGTGTTTGAAAGATTTGGTCAAATTGGACTTCTTATTCAAGCACCAATATTTTAATCTTCATCCCTCGAATGATGTGGTCAACATGTGGTCAAATCCACTTCTTATTCAAGCCACCAATATTTTAATCTTCGTCCCTTGAATGATGTGGTCATCAATGGTCAAATTCCACTTCTTATTCAAGCCACAAATATTCTAATCTTCGTCCCTTGAATCACTCTCAAGCGACGAACAAAGGTGTGTCCAGCTGACAATCCTTATACAAGCCACCAACATTTTTATGTTCGTCTCTTGAACCACTCTCAAGCGACGGACGAAGGTGTGGTCAACAGTGGCTGCCGCCCCACCCTCCGGCGACGCAACTTCGTAGTATTTTTTTAAAAAAAAAATTAAAATTAAAAAATGTGAAAGAGAACACATAACTTGCCTAGCTAAGTTATTAAAAGGAGGGAAGGAAATTTAAGTTAACCAAGAGGTCATGAGTTCAAGTCTGATTCCTTCCTTTTTTTTCACTATTTTTTATGGGAGGATTTGCCAAATATACAAATATGAAGGCCAAATTAGCCAAATATACAAGATTTTGGAAATTTTGCAAAACTATACATCCCAATTTGCCCCCCCTTCCCCCGTGTGCCCCCCGCCAATTTTTTTTTTTTTTTCGCGCGTCAGTGCTGACGTCATCATCAAAAATGCTGACGTCAGCAATGTTGACACCGTTTATAAGGATGTTTTTTTTTTCGCGCGCCAATGCTGACGCCGACGTCGGGAATGTTGACGTCAGCAATGCTGACACCGTTTACAAGGAAGGTTTTTTTGTTTTTTTTTTTGCGCGTCAATGCTGACACCGTTTACAAGGAAGTTTTTTTGTTCCACGCGTCAATGCTGACGCCGACGACGGAAATGTTGACATCAGCAATGCTGACGCCGTCTACGAGAATGCTAACGCCGACGACAATGACGTCGGGAATGCTGACGTCAGCATTGCTCACACCCTCTACGAGGATGCTGACGCCGACAATGATGACATCGAAGATCAATATATTTGACGTATTAAGTCATTAAAAATATAAAAGGGGGAGAACAAAGAGACAAAAGGAGCGTTCTACCAAAAAAAAAGAAACGAATATTTTATTTTATTTTTGGTAGTGAGAAACAAAGAATAACGGTAAACAATTAAAACAAAGAATTTTTCGACGCCGACAATGCTGACCTCTTTCCTCATCCATCTCTTGTATTGCAAAAACGATGTCAGCAACTATATACCTACACAAAAATATGCATGAAAACGATGTCAGCACTAAAAAAATACGTATAAAAACGATGTCAGCACTAAGAAATAAACCAATTTTTAAGGAGTCAAGCATACATATATACTTACATATATAATATCAAATTAAAAACGATGTCAGCACTAAAAAATACGCATAAAAACTATGTCAGCACTAAAAAATAAACCAATTTCTAAGGAGTCAAGCATACATATATATCTAGATATATAAAATCTAACTAAAAATGATGTCAGGACTAAAATAAATTGGAGACAAATTGCATTACTCACAAAAAAAATCAACAACCTAAAAAAAATCAGTAGCCAAAAGTCATTAACTTAAAAACATAACTTACGCTTTCATACATCCTAAAAGGTGTAAAATGACATTGGAGACTCCTCTGCTACGTCCGTCGATGCCACCAAATAGCTCAAAATCATTGTACATCCTACCTCCTCCATCTCTTATATTGCAAAAAGATATCAGCACATGTATACCTACATAAAAATACGCATAAAATAATGTCAGCGCTAAAAAATACGAATAAAAACGATATCAGCACTAATCAATTTTTAAGGACAAACATAAAACCTACTGTAAAAACATGTTTAAATGATGAATCAAACATGTGTACTTACATAAAATGATGAATCAAACATGTGCAGTGCTTTGACTTTGATTTATGATGCCCCTCTCTCTCCCCCTTCTTTTGGACAGCATGCTTAAAGGGATTGCCACATTGAAAGACCTTGAAATTGATTTTGTAACACCTAGATGATTGCTTCAATTAAGTGGAAACATACAGCAACACCAGCAACCGTAATAGATGGAGAAACGCCAAGTGATTAGGAGATTGCAACATAATTCACGGATGCAGGAAATCAACATCCAAAAGACGAAGTCAACACTCTCAAGTGAGTAAAAGCAACACCACAAAACATACACCAGCTAAACTGTTGTTTTCTAGTATAAGCGATAAAAATAGTTATAGCAGAAGATCAACATAATAAAAGCAAAAACACAATCCAAATCGCACACAGATCGGGATGAAGCTTCGCACCTCCGTTGTCTTCGATCTCCGTTGTTGACATGAAATTAACTCAAGCAAGGAGAGATTGGGAAGAGGACATCATCGAGTCTGCCTGTACCGAACAAAAACAAGAGGAGGAGGAAGAGGACATCACCGGATCTGGAAATGGAAAGCAACGACAAGTAGCAAGAATCGCACAGAGCATCAGCCTCTCCCCAAAGCGGTCGTCGAATCATCCAAGTCTAATTCGGGGAGGAAATCAGACTAAGAGATGAGAGGGGCTTCTTCTTCCTACTGCGGATCCAGATCCAAGGCGGAATCCAGATCCAGATCCAAACCTTCGTAGCGCGGTTCTTTGGTCGACGAGATCCAAGGCGGAATCCGGATTTACCAGGAGCAGGGCGCTACACGGCTTCGATCCGATCTCCAACGCTTTCGATCGGAGAAGGAGCGTACCTTTCTACCTCTTCCACTCGATCTGTCACCCTCGTCACCTCCTCGCTCGGACTCGATCAGATATGAGGTAGCCATGGACGAGCGACCATGGGAGAGAGAGATCCATATCAAGGGAAGTCTGGAAAGGGAGCAATGAGAGAGATCGAGAGAGTTTAGGGTTAAAACTTAAAAGATATAAAATGTATACTTTTACAATCTTTACACAAACGTGTATATTTGGCTAATTTGGCCGAAAATTTACGCATTCGGCGCAAATTTTCTCATTTTTTATTCCTACCAAATTTTTTGTCATACTTTTCAAATCTTATAATTTTTTTTATTTACCAATAACAAATTCTTTAAAAAGTTTATAATTTTCTTTCAATATTAAAAAAAAATCTTAATCAAGTACACATATATATAAATTATAAAATTATTGTATAAATTTTGTAATAAAATATCATATTATTATACCATCATTTATGGTTTTCTTTCAATATACCATAATTTATGGTTTTTATTCAATATATTTTTAGAAAATTTCTTTATTATATATACTGAGAAAAAAAAGTTTCCCACCGAAAAATTCCGCCCCCCTCCGACAATTTTCGCAGCCGCCACTGGTGGTCAACCGAGTTCAATCCCAAAATGAAGTTGTGCTTTGTGACTTTATGTGCTTCTTTACTTGATTACAATCATTACATATACAACTTTCAGGTTCGCTCACCACCTTAGAGCATGAGCAACTATGGGTTTTACCTATGTTAAGGTTGCTAAAAGGTAAACCCATGGTTGTGGGGTTTACCTTAAGGTAAGGGGTGAGAAGGAGTTACCTTGGTATAGAGAGGTAACCTCTTTCCTTTTCTAATTTTATTTTCCTTTTTTAATGATAAAGTAGGATATTCTCTTTTCTATTTAGATTTATGAATTGTAATAGTGTTTAAAATGAAATAAAAATATATTTATATTTCATTATTTTTTAAAATAAAATATCCCATTGGTTTAATTTTATTTTTTTCTATAATTTGAATCCAATTTTACCCTATATATACCCCCATCTTGATCTATTATAGTTGCACCTATTTTGTTAACTATGGATCACAATAATCTAAATACTCCACCCATTCCAAATATGCCTTTAGTATTTACGTATGTTATAATGTTTATAACTTGTGGAATCAATTCCAAGGTTATGATCCGAATTTATAGGTAATTCGATTAGTATTTATGTATGTTATAATGTTTCTAACTATTTTTTATTTTAATCTAGATGTAATAAAATATATTTATATTAACTACTTGCTATTTTATTTATTTATAAAATTATAAATAAAAATAATTCACAATAATATATGATGATACATATATAATAAAGGGAAGGATATATAGAGGAAAAGAAAAGGCGAAAATAAATTTGAAAATGGGTAAAAGAGGTTTTCCATGGTTGTAGAGGAAACCTATTAGAAAGAGGTAGAAAAAGTGAAAATTATTTTAAACAAAAAAATAAATGAGTTGTAAAGTTGTGATAGGAAGATGAGAAAAAAATGGGGAAAGAAGTTACCCCATGTTTGCGGATGGTCTTAATGGCACACTTTCTTCAGTGTGAATCCTCTGCCCCAATTCCCCACCCAACATAATTATTTTATCATTAAATTAATATTAAAAAAATTTAAAAAAAAATATGTAGCTTCTACATACTTAGTATAACATATTTAAAAAAAAATCTTTAAAAACGAATTATAATTTTTTCTAAAAAATATATAGTAAAACAACATCTTTTTAAAACTTTAAAAAATCTTCTTATCTCTTCTGAATTATTAGAACTTTTGTAAGTTGGTTTTTTAAGATTGTTTTTTCAAATATGTTATAATAAGTATGTAGAAGCTAAATATTTTTTTTAAAAAAAAAATTAATATTAATTTTATGGCAAAATAATTATGTGTGTGTGTGGGGGGGAGGGCGGGGGATCGGGGCAGAGGAATCACACTGCACTTTCTTAACAAGAGAAATTCACGTCCTTCACGTTTGTTACATAATTCAACCTTAATCACTTCATTAATTAGGAGTTAACTAGATTAGTGCCGGCACAACAGTGCGGATGCTTTCTATACAATAATTTTATACATATGTAAAATATTTATATAAATTAAAATCCAATTATCAAGGATTCTTATCAATTTATCTAAATTCCTTCTAAAATTTAAATAAATTCCATCTTAACACCCGTTCAACTATTGATTTTTCTCTACTATAGTTACATTAATTCAATAATATAGCTTGTAGCACTGATCCTTGACATGCCCCTTATTGCCACAATAGTCACACTTAGGTAGTCCGTGTAACTTGTAGCAAGTATCCTTTAACATGTCCTTTATTGCCACAAAAATTACACTTCTTAAAATCATCTTTGCCTTTCTTAGAATCTGTATCCTTCTTCCAAGTAATTACACTTTGCCTGTTTGCATTCATAGCCATGCTTTCATCAGATTTCTTATATTCAGACACGCTCTTGCCTTCGCCACACTGCTCAACTTGCGAAACAATATAGAATACACGATTCATATTAGGTAAATTATCCATATCCAAAACCTGATTTCTGACAGCATCATAGTCATCATTTAACCCCATCAAGAATCGCATAATCTTGTTTGTTGCATTCATATCATTGAATTTTTTGACAACAAGACAAGTGCATCGTTCTATAACTCCACATCTACACTCCAGAATACCCGCAATGCTCAAAATTTCATTCCAAAGCTTTTTGAATTTTCCAAAATAATCCCCTACATAATCAAATCCCTATTCTGCAGTGCTGAGAGCTTTCTTCAATTGATACAAAAGTGGAGCGTTAGATTAGCCATACCTCTCGGTGATCTCACTCCATAGCTCCCGAGCAGATCCAGCATAAACAAAAGATTCTTAGATGGAGCTTTCCATGGAGTTGAGAAGCCAGCAGCGCACCATATAGCCGGCTCTAATCCACCTCTGATGAGTTGTCAATTCCCCCAGTGGTGTTGGACAAGATCCATCAATAAAACCAAGATTTAATTAGCCATCTTGACATTCCAGATCCAACTGAGAAAGTTGATTCCGTTGAACAGCTTCGCAAACAATTGAGCGCTAGGACTGTCGGAATTAGCCAGGGCCAAAGGATCGTTTGACGCCATATGTGCACCTTGATCCCCTCCCTGGTTCCTCAACACCGACGTATACAAATCTCCCATGATAGACACAGAGAGATAAAGCGAGAACGTGGAACACAAGTGCGGAAAACAAACAGCAGAATCACTGCTGCTCTGATACCATATGAAGGAATTGAGCAATCAGAAGTCAAGAACTCAAAGGAAATGGAGAATGTGTGCTCTTGTTCATTGAAGAAGATGAAGTTGTTATTACACCGAGAGCTTAGGAGCTCCAATTTATATCTCCCTAGTGTAACAACCGGACTAACCACAACCAACCACGTGTCCCCCTTTTTCCCGCCTAAACACCAGCTTCTATACAGAAGAGGAATCGGAGGAATCCTCTGTGCTCTTATCTACCTACACCCTCACCATCGACATATTCTATACATCTCATAGTATATAAGCATTCCAGGCTAGGCTTATTCATTCAATGATTATTATCTCATTATAAAAGGGTTCTAGGAGGGAAATCAATGCATGATGGAGAAGAGCTGAATGAGATTTAAGGAGGGTTCTCGCCCAATTAGGTGAAGGGAGAGAGAAGAGAAGGTGACTCAATGATAGGGACATCATGGAGCGGGTATATATGGAACGAAGAGGGTCTTTTCCTAATCTTCCAAGAAGCATTTAATAGGGAGAACGAGTCTAGCCTATCGAGCTTCGTGTCTCCCTGCGAAACAAGGATAGTAAGTATGCGCCCATCTCACATGGATCAACCACGTACAGGAGAGTCTGTTGGGGTGGGTGTAAGATCGTGTAAACTTGATGGTATCTCCCGTTCTGCAAGTGATGATGTCATATGGCTAGGCGTTACCCAGGATGATCGCCCAACCACGGATCCCTCAACGATTAACTTGAACACCACCGAGGCGACCGACATGGAGACAGATGTTCTGGGAGGCTCTCTTAACACCAATGATACCATCATTTGTTTCTACTGAGGACCTCGAGCTTTGTCGCTTTCTCTTTGATGTTCTGGGATGCTTTGTCGCTTTAAGTCTTTTTTATACCAATCTGTCGTTTGTAGTACATTTTTTATACCAATTTGGTAATTTGGCCCTTTATAATGTCTAATATAAGTGCCTTGACCAGCCAAGGGATTTCGGATCCTGGATGCTGACCCTGAATACACCGATCATTGCAATGTATACATCTTCATTGACCCTCGTCTAATTTGTTTCGATCTACATTATCCTTACAAAAAATTTCTGGGCGTTTACCCATCTAATAACCAATTGCATAAAACCAAATTAAAACAGTCTACCTGATTAAATATCCTGCATATATATTTTCCCCATTATGAGGTTGAAGTTATTATTGTTTGACTATCTTAGGCTGAAGAATCGAGTACTTAAAGTAAATAACAATAATAGACAAATATTCTAAAAGGGTGGTTGAATAGAGTATGAACGTTTTTCGCAAATTCTTTCTGCAGTAGCAACTTCAAGGGCTTTAAATCGGATTTCAAGGTCTTGAAATCGTTCTGGAAAGCTATTTGTGATCTCAAGGTCTTGAGCGAAGCTTTAAGGTCCTTGAAATAATTCCAGTAGTCTGCTATTTTGCTGAACGAAAACAAACGGTTAATTATAAGAGCGGAATAAAATATAAAGAACATGTGAATTGTTAACGAGGTTCGGCTCTAAACCAGCCTACGTCTCCGCCTAGGGTTATCCAACTCGTAGGATTCAAACAACTATTATTTCACTTCCTTATGGATCCTAGATACAACCGAGAAGATCTTTCCTTCTTCTAAACTCTCGAAGCCTTACCTGCTCCTACCTAGTCAACTCAAATCCCTTAGAGTCCTAGATACAATTTAGAAGAACTACCCTTCTCGTAGCCTCACCCGCTACTATCTAGTCAACCCAAACTATCGTGAAATAATAGCCCTAACCACACCAACGTGTGTATACGTTTGAGTATAGGGATACTCTTAGTATAACGAGAATGATTTATCCTATAACGCTCAGATTTTTTCTTCTCTCTCAACTAGAAATAAAAGCAATTACAACAAGGGAGAGAAAGAAAATAAATAAGCTTGAAGATGATCGTTTTGGCTTTGAAGTGCTTGCTTGAATGATGTGCTTGTGTTGTGTTTTTTCTTCACCGCTTGCTCCTTCTTTTATATATTGCATGGCTGAATTTTTACCGTTTTGGTTGCAAAAAATCAACCCATTTGAATTTGAATTCCCCACTTGCTCTTCCAAAAAATCAGCCCACAAAATCACACGTAACCACTTAGATTTGCTCCTTGATATTTGGTGCCGGCTTGGGACTAAATATCCAATTCAAATTGAAGCTATTTGTATGTGGAACAAATATTTGAAGTCCTTGCACATGTTAGTCTTTATAGCAAAAATCAAATATTATCCAAATCTATTTTGTTAAGCAATTAATAAATATATCAATTCAAATATCTACGTAACCACTTTCAAATCTAAAATCAATTTGACAACTTTGAACAAATCTAAATATCTACGTAAGCACATGTTAGTTTTTTTATTCAATATATAAAAAATAAATAAGCATATATTCAAAACAAATAACAAATCTCTTAAAAATCAGATTTAAAGAAATCAAATAAATCTTTTAAACCAAATATAATTTTAAGTAGATATACCCGCATAATAAATATATATCCGCATAATAAATCAAATCAAATAAAAGAACTATATAATCTAATTAATATTTGCATAAAATACTACCTTATTTGTCTTCCATAATCCCTACAAAAATATATCAAATATTAACATCAAGGTGGAGTCAAAATTGGCGACTCAAACTTATCGAAATAAAGAAATGATACACAAGTTGAGGAAGAGTACGTACCTGCCTGAAATGGAAAAGAAACCTAAGTTAACAATTAATTTGAGATGAAACCAACGACTCAACTACAGACTGAGTGAATTTCTGGCGATTAATATACCATGAAGATGGTGAAACCGTTCCCTTGTTGACCAATCTGTGTATAAATAGGAGACAATGGACCTACTAACTATAGATCATCTTCTTCTTCATTTTCGTTGCATCAGTACAGAAATTTTCCTTTTTGTTTCGTTTTTATTTCTTGTTCTATGTGATCATATCGATCACTTTTCTGGATCGTTCGTATTTGTCAGCAACTATATAAGTCGAGGATCATGTAAGATTCACCATTTGTATCGAATTGCATTTTTCTAAAAAAGAATACAATGTGTATATATCCTGCAAGATCAGGAAGGCCTATTGTCACCATACCACCATCACTGTTGTCATTCTTTAATTAGTGTTCTAGTAAAAACAAAGAAAATTAAGTAGATCGAGTTAGAGATAACGAATCGTGAACACAATTCAAACCTCTACAACGTTCAGAAGGTAATTATGATCTTTCCCAGCATAGCTCAATCTCTTTTACACAAATATTTCAATTTCCAAGTATATTAATTTTTTTTTTTGAAGGTTCTCTGTTTCTCATAGCTTTGAACCACTACAAAAAAAAATTGCTTTAGAAACGGCACTTTTTCGTCGCAAAAGCTAGGTTTGCCGTCGCAAATACTTTTTTGCGACGGCTATGCGACGGTAAATCGTCGGTCGCTAGCTCTAGGGTAGCAAATAATATTTAGCGATGGAAATCACCGTAGCAAATACTTTTTTCCCGCCATTTTCCATCTTGGCACACCATTACCCTTTTTGCGACGGTAAATATCCCGTTGCTAATGGGTTTATTAAAATTAAAAAAAAAAAGATAATAGTAGCATATACGGGATTTGAACCCGCATCAATGTGAGTTAACACATCGCTCTACCATTTGAGCTAATAGGCTTAAAAATTACAAAGCACCATCTAGTGATTATTTACTCGCTAATCAAAAAAGGAAAAGTGTAAGCTTTGTTATCCTAGTGTGTAAAACCTTAGTTCATTAGTAGTATAGACAACTGTCTGGAAGTTACTAAATGATAAGTAGAACCATTTTTATCAAATTTCAGGTCAATGAAACACTTAAAAGTGTCCATGTTGTATAGGAAGAAAGAGACAAACCTGTGAAAACCCGCCTCTCCACTACTTCCCGGTACTCTTAATGAATATTTTCACGCAAAGTCTGGAAAAAATAGTTGAAGAGAAGGTAAGCTCAGAAGGAGAATGAGTTAAGGTGATCAGTATTATGTGCTTAATACCTGAAAGTCAGCCATTTTATCTTTGAACTTCTTCAAGGCCCTACAATGAGGAATGACCACAATAACTTTTAGATTTGATGTATCATTGATTCCAACAATGCTAACTTGCTTCACATGATTTCTTCTCTATGCAAATTGTAATTTCAATATAACTTTCTAAATAAATATACCAAACAAAGATCATTTTAGATTTGACTCTATACAAAATCCCACTTCATTGTGTTTTTATTGAACTTAAGCAGCCATCTGCCATGCACAGTATTCAGAAATAGATCAAACTTCATGTCTCAATCTCAAATTGTATTTGACGTTCATTAGGTGCATTCAAATATTGAACCCGAGTTGCATCCCTTTTTGAAAGAAAAAAAAATTGAACCCGAGACTTTTCTGTCATAGTAAACCTGAATCATACTGTTGTAAACCTTAAAAAGGCTCCTAATGTATGGGTATGATGTCAAAGATGAACATTTCCTATACGAAGGAATTGAGAGATTCATATATGCACTAAACAATCTTTTGGTCCCCTTAAACTTCATATATTGTGTTTCTTTTCTGTCAAAGCATAAGTTTTGAACGTGCCCTTTAAGATACATGAACTTTTTTTCCCAATCTCACACTCCAAAAGATCTAAATGGACGGCTCTTTCTCATAACTAAAGGTTAATCTCATAAAAAAAAAGAGATGTAACAAGCAACTCAAAGTCTGAAAGTAACATACCCAATAGTTGAACTCCTGGTGCGGTCAACAGCTGTTCCTTTTCCGCACCCTGGCTTTTGTCTGCTTGCAACATTCTAGAGAAAATAGAAAAATCATCCAATGATCTTCAAAGAGATGGTTATAAGGTTGAATGAATCAGAAGCAGAGATACATCTTTGTCAAGCTCTTCAAATTTTGATTTAATTAAACGGGCAATCTTTTGGACTTCATCCACATCTTTTTGCATGCGCTGCTTGATGGCTTTAGAATGTAGTTATTTCAACATTAGTAAGAGAATTAGCATCACATAGATCATCACATAATACATACAGAGAATCCTTTACTAAGCACACATGAATTTTAGCTCATGAAGATTTTTTATTCCTCACAAAAGTTACCTTTGGATAAATGAACAACATATCAAACACATTGGATATTTTCTATTAGTTCAAACTACATAGGCTTAATTTTGAATACATTTCATAAAAAGAGATTCTGTAGAAAATTATTATATCAAATATAAAACATAAGATAAAATTGATTTACATTTTTATGTCGAGGAAACGCGAAACAAATTCATTAAACTTATCAACAAAGTTTATTCAAGTAGTAGTTATCTTTGATGTATCAACGATAGGTGCAAACATCATGAGAGAGTTTAGGACATGTGGGCACTAATCATATTGTAAAAGGATATAAAAGCGAAATTCAAATACATCCTTTTATCATTTTAATTAGCATAAAATAACATAGCAGAACATATATTACCTTTCATAGCAGAAGCCTTGGTAACAGACATAGATTCTTCCTGTGCATCCTGTATCCACAATTTTTGACATTAGCTCAAAAAAATAGAGATTTTTTTTTGCCCACATCAAGGGAGAATTGAAGCTAAACATTTATGAGGCATATATAACCTAAATTACAAACCTGAAGCTATTTTAGTAGAGTATTTAGCTTATCATATTGTTTATCAATCTCTTGAACCTGGAGACAAAATAAAACACGAGGCATAAGAAACCTAAATTACACAGCACATTATATACAAAATATTTGCAACAAAAGGTTTACAAATATAAGGAAAAAAATCTGATCACATAAATAAGCAAATACAGCTTGCCTTTTTAAAGAAACCTTCCAAAGCCAATTCACCGGAATGGGCAGCATTTCCTAGTTCAATGTCACCTTATTTGCTAAGCTGATTGAGCTCCGGAGAAAGAGTGCCAGTGCCAGTGAGCTCTCTATTGTAAGAAAAGTGCCTGAGAGTCATATTAATTCAATCATATTAGTATTCCTCCTTTCTCATTCCAAATGGTTTCCTCTTCTTTTTCTTTAAAAAAAACTCAGTGATTTAAGCTATGTGAGGCTTTTAATACCACCTCCTAGCTGACCTTTGAGCCCCATAATTGACAATTTTCTGACAAGCAGTAGAACCATGCAGCAAAATTGGATGTTAGAGACACTCAAAGGGTAAAACAAGAGTGAAGTGAACTAAGGGAAGAAGTTATATATACGAAGCCCGAAAAGGAGCTATCAAGGACCTTCCTACTGTCTAAAACTAATCAAGGGAAGGGATAAGCACCTCTTGTAAATCAGCTAAGGAATTCAATTTATCCATCAATTAGGCACAAGTCATTGATGATAGCTTGCAAATAAATAAAATTTAAATTTAAATACATGATCTTTATCTTTCTTTTTCAGTTATATATTGTTATGCCATAACCTAAAGTAGTGGTATTAAGGAAGATCACGCTTTTCATTCAGGCATTTTTGCAAACGTCTGATGGGCACGTTTCAGCAATCAATGCAGCGGCCATAAAAGGTGCTTTAATGGACAAAGATATAAGAGAGAGAGAAAGAAACAAAGAACCTTCTTGACAATCTGGGGTGTAATTGTAGAGGAAAACCCTAAACCTTCCAAGAACATCACTGTACCTGCAGATAGTACTCCCGCGCATCACCTCGACACCATCTTTTTCCTTCTTCAAATCGCTCATCTTCTCCTCGCTGAACATCACCATCTCTCCTTCTCCTGCAACTCTATTCTCTTCACTTCCACAACGAAGGAGGTTTAGTTCCGAGGGAGAATGGAGATCTGTAAAGGAGATGTAAAGAGCAACGAAGGAGGAGGGGAAAGGAGTTGGAATCTGAGATTCAGCACAAGTGACCATACCTGGGCTGCTGCAAGGCCACGGTGACGAAGACGGGAGGAGCAACGAGAGAAAATCGTCTCTTGTACGTTCTTTCGATGTTCTGAAATTAGGGTTTCCTTTTGGATTTCAAATTTTTGATTTCTAAGCAGATATGGAGGAGATTAATGGAGGAGGAGTTGAGAGTGAGAGCGAGAGCGAGAGTGGTTCTAGATCTAGATCTAGATCTGAGAGTGGGAGGCAGAGAATGGAAAAAGGGGTTAGGGTAAGGGAAAATGGGAGGCAGAGAATGGGATAAGATAGGATGGAAGAGTGTTTTTTTTTAATAATTGATAAAAGCTATTATTATGCAACGGTACCACTTTGCCGTGGCAAAGTTAGCTAAAAGTTATCAACAGTGCAAACGCCGTCGCACAACCGTCACAAAAATCCATATATTTGCGACCACAAATCCTTCCCGTTTCTAAATCTGGTAGCAAAAGGAATTTTTTTTTGTAGTGAACTAACCTCTCGCCGGAGGTCATTGCTCCTAGCTAGATCGTCAAATAATGAAGGGAGAAATACATTTGAGTACATACAAATTAGCTCCACAAAGGCTTGTAAACCCCATCTCTCAATTTAGTGAATTCTTGCATCATCTGTAGTTCAATCTCAATATGAAGTTGTCAGTTCCTTGACAATGCAACATTTGCTTCTTGACTTGATTACACATGCAACTTGCAGGTTGGCTCACTATCTTAATGGCACACTTCTTTAACAATGGAAATTCGTCGCCATATTTGTTCCATAATTCAACTGTAATTTAACATCATTTCAAAATCATACTTTATATATTAACCATACAATTAAATTTAACATTGTACACAAATTATATAACTTACCGGGGTTAGTCCATTTGCGTTGAGAGGGTGAAAGGTTTGCAAATGGGTTGTTGTATCTGTAAGCCTCAAATTCAACAAAAAGCTTTTCCTTTTCTTGTTCATCTTCTTCATCCATGAAGCAGAAATCAAGTGTCTCAATTAATCCAACTGGATCAATGCTCCCTTCTATTGCTCCCCAGTCATACATAGGGCTGAAATAGGCGGCAAGATCCTGGTAAGGAGTTAAGCCATCAAGATATTGCCACATAATTTGATACTCGGAAACCTCCCGATCATAGTAAGGCTCGAGGGTGTGTTTGGCTTTATCTACTACGCCTTTCAAGTAGCCGAAAGTTTGACCTAAGGTGTCCACATGATCAATTATCCTCATAAGAGGGGTTAGACCCTCTAGCAGCTCTTTCCCATCAGACCAAAACTCATTGCTGTTAATGATTTCTCCAACTGCATAATCTGATAGCCAGTCTTTGATACCATCTTTGAGTTGCATGATTGACCTGAGGCGTGTAAAGGAGCTCCTAGGCGTCTCATCTGCATCTTGTTCAGACACTAACTTCCTCCAACCCTCGCACCAATATGTCTCCTCTGTGTTGAGCATGTACTGGTACACATTTTCTGATTGATTTATGATGCTATGAACCCACCCCGTTTCCCTACAAATCGTCATCCATAACCGTTGAACTTGTTGTTGGACACAAGGCCTGCCTTCACAAAGCTTAAACTCTTGAGCAAATTCACACCATGGATGACCGGAATGATAGATTTGGTGTGTAACATCCTCTAGGGGCAAGTTTAGTGTATGGTTCTTGAACGCATGCTGCTTGCCTTGGGAAAAATCCAATTCTCGTCCTTCAACGAAGATGAATCCTTTCGGGCAATAGAAACCGAAGACAACATTGTCTGTTTTTGAAGTCGAAGGCTTTCCTCTCCCCTCTATTAGGTTGTAAGGAATCAAAGTGCAACCAGTCGTCTTCCAAGATTCCTTTACCATTAACATATATTCATTGACCTCGTGTTCAAAATTCCACACCGACTTTTGAATGCCAACGGAATCATCCCGGAGTAAGCAGGATGGATAACCATGTTGAGCTACCCTCAGTAACAGGGCCTTAAAATGAGGGTCTTTGACAATACCAACTGGAATGTTCCGATTCATTAATAACCTCACAAGCACATCAGTAGTGTCTTGTTCACTGCCCTTGTTGGTGTCGGTGCTCAAATCTCCATTGAAGGATGGAGCTTGAAAGGTATTGTTTACGGAAGCACCACCTTCACTCGAGGATGAGTTTCGTCCCCTTTTCTATGAGGCTCTCTTGGATGCTTTCTCTCGAACGTGGGAAGGCACTGCTTCACAGGAGCCAATATCATTTCCTTCACCGGACAAGTGATTTCTGATCCTGGAGGCTGCCCCTGAAAACTCCTCGTTGCAATGTTTACATCTCCATTTACCGTCGGGTAATTTGTCGACATTATCCCAGCAAAATTGGTGTGGAGGTCGACCCATATGTAACAGATCTAATCACCTATATAAATTACTGATAAATACAAGATCAAGTAAGCACAGATCAGAACTATCCCAGTAATATAGATGGATTAAGGAGAGTAAGTACCTGAAGCCTGCAGAAATGGGAAAGCAAATAAATGAGAGGAGATTCAGAGTTTGAGATGAAATGATCTATCCCAGTAATTTTTATTCTAAGTTTGCTTGATCAATTGACATTAGATGATTTATTGTGAGATGCAACTAACTAGAGATTTTTCAATTGGCCAAAATGTTAGTCCCTCCCTAAAGAAATGATTGGCTTTTGACCACTTTTTTTTTTTTTTTTTGTAATAAAATATTTGAAAGCAGATAATTCAGAGGAATAGATACAGAAATATTGAAGGAAGAAAATGTGCGTGTACCTACCTGAAATTGGAAAGCAGATAATTCAGTGGAGCTTCAGAATTTGAGACAGTAGAGAGTCTCTCCAGACAGAGTGAAATAAAAGCAAGAACTATCCCCTTGAAGAAAAAGCAAGTCCTGAAGCCTCCCTTTAATTATCACATTTTCCATCAGGGTGAGGCAAATATTCCCTTGATACAATGAAGACAAATTACAAAGGAAGAAAAAAAGGAATTAGAAAAATGATAAAGAAAGCCAACTACAATTAAATATTTTGAAAAAGTTTTGATTCCTTTCCAGTACTTCATGGTTTCATCTCAAATTTCTTGAAAAAAGGAAGAAAAAAGAAGTTGCATGAAGTGATGGACATTCAATTTCTGAAAAAAGCTACAGATTAATTTTGATTGGAAGTTGAAGTGCCGAATAGGCAGAAAAGAAGCACGTAAATACTCTATAAGGGGGGGTTGGATAGAGTATGTAAACTTTTCGCAAACCGAAATTGTAAGACCTTACCACAAGCTATAAGACCTTATCTGAGAAGAAAGAATCGATTAGCAAAGATAACAAATAAGCGATAAACAAAAGTAAAAGCAAGCAGGAAGTAAAGCACACGATACTTGTTAACGAGGTTCGGCACAACCGCCTACGTCCCCGCCTAGGGTTATCCAACCCGTAGGATTCAACACACTTTATTTCACTTTGCCTTATGAGATCTAGATACAACCTCTAGAAGACTTATCCGCTTCTAGACTACCTTACTATCTAGCAACCCAAGCTCACTAGTGAAACAAAGCACCTATGGATACCGAAGTGCCCTATACGTTTGGGTAAGGAAACCTTTAGTATAACCTAGATGAATTGTACTATAAAGCGTAATGAAACCTCACACACACTCAAAGTAAATACAAACTCTTAGCAAGGGGAGCTGTGTGAGATCGATCGATTGAAGAAGACTTGAATGCAGGAGATGATGAGCGCTGTTAATCTGTGTGTACTGCAAGACATCTTCTTCTCTATAAATAGGCTGGACCTTTGTAATTCAAACGTCAAAAGTGATTTTCTCTATGCTGTTGAAGGTTGTTGCGCCAATTCCTCTCGAGAGATCTTCTAGCCGTTTGAACGAGAGTCTAGAACCTTCTTGGCAGATATGTAGAGATCTCGAAAACTGGATGGATATAAGTCTAAACAATATCCTACAAAATCTCAACCAACAAGCTATAGGAAATATAAGATAGAACTGTTCAAACAATTCTTATCTATTCCGAACAAATCCAATAACCAATCATAAGCCCAACAAAATATTAGGCCCAATAAAGTCTAGAACAAAAGTCCAACCAAAATGGCCCTTTAGTGAATAGATCTCGGTTTGAGTTAGAGTAAATTAGGCCCGTTTAATAAATAGGCCCATTTACCCTAAACCATTCCCAAGTCCAGTAGAAACACCCTAATGTCTTGAGCCTTTTGGTAAGACCTTACCAAACTCATGATTCCCGAGTTTTGACTTTCATCAACCAACGCCTTACATCCTTTAGTTAGATCTTATCATCAAGGTGGAGTTAACATAAGTTTTCGCTATGTTCAATGTGAACTAAAATAGCCGCTCACACACCCCGGGCTATTGGGTTAATCTGAACGGGTTTATTATTGGATCTGTTGAATCGGGTTGATTTTGGGTTGAGTCATTATCCGATGATTCAGGTTGGATTATTTCGGATTTTGGCCAGGTTAATTATCGGATCAATTTTAAAATTATAATTTTAGTTTGTCTCAGACATAGGTTAAGCATTCTCGACTGAGAAAGTGTTAGGGTAATGAGCGCGCAGCGGAAAGAACGGAATCACGGATAGAGAGAGTAAGGGAAGATACAACACACACGGATTTAACGTGGGAAACCCGAGTACCGGGAGGAAAACCCACGAGTGGCAAGAGCCAACGAATCTACTATCAAATCAGAAAGAGTACAACGAACCTTGTAGGAAATACAAGGGGTAATGGACAAAACTCTCTCTTTACAATATAGTGGAATAGAATGTGTTTGTATGATGAAGGCTTTGTGTGGAGGCTTGGATAGACTAATGTGAATGGAGCTTGAATGGTGTGGGATGATTCAAGGGAATGATCCACCAAGAGACTAAGCTTGAGTCTCTATTTATAGACCTCAAAGCCTTGGGAGAAAGTCTTGAGAATTCTCTAGAGTCTTCACCAATTTGGATGAGGTCAAAAGAACACTCTAGAGAGTGGGGGAAGGCTCAAGGATGTGATAAGGCTTAAGGAAAGATCTAGATGAATCAAGAGGGAAGGATGAGGCTTGGAGAAGCTCGATGACACAAATCCTTCTAAAATGTTCCTTAGCTCAAAGGTTGATGAACCCATTCAAGCCCAACTGAAAGGTGATCCAAATCCAATTGAGGATATAGAGGCAACCCAACAGAAAGAAATTTCGAAAAGAAAATAGATGAACCTTGATTAAAAAAATACTTAAAAATTGGATAAATTAATCAATCTTTAGAAAATCCAATGTCCATTCTTTACAAGCATGAGTAGACAAACCGAAATTTAAATTAGTGTCATGTAACCAATAAAATGATGAGAGAGGCTTTCTTTTTCTTTTTTTTTTGGGTAGGATGGCTTTCTTTTTCATTACTCCCATATTTTTAATGAGTTAAAAGAGACAGAACCAATTAAGTACGTTTTTTTTTGGTCAGAACCAATTAAGTACGTTGAAGGAATCATAGATGGAAACTTTGGATAACTCTCTTCCGCTAAAACCGTGGTGTGTTTGACTTTGTATTGCTTTTGTCTTTTAGGGAAGTTGAAAAATCAAATCAAATCAAGCGACAGATCTTGCCTTTTGATCTATGCACTCTGTCTCTATGCAAAGACTTTCTCCAGCACTTGATTGTTTCATCGCAAATTCGATCTGAAGCTCCTCTGAATTATTTGCTTTCAAATTTCAGGCAGGTACGCACAAGTTTCTTCCTTAATGTTTTGTGTCTATGGATCCATTTGACCATTTAATTTCAGTTGTTGCTCTATCTTGGTCTTTTCGTAAGTTGTAGTTGAAATAATTACAATTTCATGTTTGGGCAAATCCAGGATACACACAGATCGATAAGACTTATAATTTAGTTTGATTCAATCGGTTGTTGGAGATGGATAGACCAGCGGACGCATTTTGCAAGGGTAATGTGGAAGAATTAGAACCCAAGGGTAGATGGAGGTGTAAACATTGTAGGCTGGAGTTTTCAGGGTCATCCTCCAGGATCCGAAATCACTTGGCTGGTGAGGGCACTGATATTCGACACTGCGAAGCAGTGCCTTCACTCATTCGACAGACAGCGTCGAAGATTGTCTCCGAGAAAAGAGGACTGATCTCGTCCTTGGGAGAGGCTAATGAATTGCGAGAGAATAAGAACACATACATCCAACTGCACCCATCCACCGAGGTGCTGCAGACGCCGCTGCCCCCAACACCCTTGATTGGATCGGAGATGCCTTCGGTCACTCACATCCAGGGGCGGAGCCAGGAATATGTTGAGGGGGGGCTCAAAAAAAATTTCGCTAGTTCGTAAAAAATTACAATAGATGGCTTCTTAGATTGTGTAATAAACTTATCAATAATCCTATAAATAAAAGACCACAAAGCACAAATTTAATTCATATATCAAAGTTCATACCATAGAAGGAATGGGGAAATGAAATTTTTTTAAAAAAAAAAGAGAAGAGGCAAACCGTGTTTAGAAGGAGTTTAAAAAATTATTGGAAATTGAGGGGGGAAGGAGGATCGAACTCTGGACCTTTCCTATCACCATACACCCCTCCAACCAACTCTTCTGCATTAGAATTCTGTCTTTAGCTGCTACTTAAATATATATATACAAAATTATGGTTTTCCAGGGGGGGCTTCAGCCACCGCATGCCCCCCCTCCCTCCGCCCCTGCTCACATCCATGAAACTATTAGCCAGCACCTATGGCTGCAGCGGTATCAGGAGATGTGGAGGTTTTCGGAAAGCCCGTTGACCTACGAAGAGGCTGACCACGTGCTCAGCGGAAGTAGCATGGATCACGCACCACACATACACTCACTGTCAGCGTACGCGTATACTCCGAATTTCCTCTTGTCAAGTCATGTGCCAGCTAATAAGATGGGGGAGAGGAGGTATAGAGGAGTCGGCCGGCCACGGTTGCAGGGTCCTTGGGCGGCTGAGAGATCAGACGACCTCGACGTAGCTGCTAGGATTTGGGAAGGAACGTTGATCAACCCGTTAATCCCGTACGCAGCCGCCCTGGCCAACGACATACGGAATGCGTCGCATTTCCTCATGCAACGTCAGGTGCCAGCGGGGATGGTGGGGAATCCAAGTGAGACAGCGTCGAAGATTGCCTCCAAGAAAAGAGGACGAAGATCGTACTTGGGGGAGGCTAATGATTTGGGAGACAGGAATTACAACCCATTGGAGTACCCCTTTTATGAAGGTACTTATTTGTACTGAATGTCTGCATATGCCCATTTTAATTAGGAAATGTATGATCTGTGAATACCGAATTGACGCTAGCAAATACTACACCGTTTAAAAATATAAATTTTACACACAAATTAAGAAAATCACAAACTTATTACATTTATATCCCTCATTAATTATTCTCTATCCTATTAAACAATAAAAGTTGAGTAAAAAGTAAAAAATAGGGATTATAATATTTCAATACCTAGAAAACTTAAAAAAAATTATATTTTCAAACAAAATTCTAAGGCAAGAACTTCTATGTTGAATAGGTAGCTAATCAAGTATATGTATCATTTGTCCTAAATTAAACCATTTGAACTTTATTTGTTAATTTTGTAATTAGGAATAAGAGAGAAGAAGAACGCAAACAACCAACTGCGCATGTTGCTGCAACAGCATGCAGGGACATCAGGAGCTGATCAGCTCACTCATCAGTGATGAAATAGACTTCCACATTGATCCCTGCTTTGGGGAAAGCACGTTCAACACAGCCAGGGCGGATGCCCGGGCATATGAAGAGGCTGTCCGCCTGCGCAGCGGAAGCCGCGTGCCAGCTGGGATGCGGGAGAGGAGGTACAGAGGAGTTGGCGGGCCACGACTGCGGGGAAAATGGGCGGCTGAGATATCAAACGACGTGGACGGCGCCCGGGCCTACGACGAGGCTGTACTCCTGCCCAGCGGAATCCGCGCTGAGCATGCTCCCCGGATGTCCGCTTCTTCTAATCCGATTTTCCTCACACCAGGTCAGGTGTCAGAAGGGATGGTGGGGAATCCAAGTGACCAGACAACTCTTTATCCACAGGATATGAATGCGATGAGAGACTCCCAACTTGTGCAAAACACGACCGGAGTTTTGCCGCCACAACAAAGGCTCTACAGCCCTTCCCAGTCATCGCCTTCCTTGGAGGCTCCATTATTCTCGCCATCATCATCAATGTCGCCATTATATCAACTTGATGAGGAATTGTATATCTCCTCTGAGGAGATATACAACCCCACAGCTTCCCTGTTCTACGGGGACCAGCCATAGGGACTTCCAATTGAAGGCCGTTGCTCCTTTTTTTCTCCATTTTCTTTTTTTTTTCTTTTTAAGTTCTATGTAGCTTTCAGACTAAATTGTGGGCTGATTTTTTTAGTTTCCTTTTTCTAATTTATTTTCCAGTAAATTGTTGGCTTTATCTATTGCAACTTGTATGTAGCTGACGTTTGGAACTAAGGTGTTCACTAGATAATAATCCTTATTATGAGAGGTGTTACAATTTCTAGTAGATCTTTCCCGTCAGACCAAAACTCTTTGTTGATATCTGGAATAGCAAAGTCCACCAGTATAGACTCTTGAACAATATCTAATAGAAGGCTTTTGATTTTGTCTTCAAGATGCATGATTGATCCAAGGTGTGTAAACGACCTCGTTAGCAAATCATATTAATCTTTTTCAACCATTTCCTTCCTCCAATTCTCGTAGAAATAAGAGTTCAGTATGAACGCGTATAGTTTTTCTGATTTTTTGTATTAAGGTATACGTATGTACCCACCCTATTTCCGTACAAATTTGCCTCCATAATAGTTGAACTTCTTGTGGAACCCAACACATGCTAGAGGTTATGCCTCCAAAATCATCAGGATATTGTCCGGCAAATTCACACCTTGGATGACCGTGATGTTGGAGATCTATTGTTATATCATCTATGGGCAAGCTTAGTACATGGTTCTTGAAGCCATGCTCAATACCATTGGATAAATCTAATTGTCTTCTTTCAACAAATATGAATCCCTTCGGGCAATAAAAACCATAAACAACAGTGTTAGTCTCTAAAGTGGAAGTCTTGCCTCTCACGTCGTCTAGGTTGTATTACTTGTATCTAATCAAAGTGCAACCAGACTAACCAGTAGTCTTCCAAGACTCCTTAACCCTCACCATGTTGGGAAAAATACGCTCAACTTTCCCGAAAATCAGAATAATGAGAATGACAATGATAGAAAACACACACACAAGATGTTTCTAATCTGCCGCAAAACTTTAATAGAATGATAACCCGATTACAACTAAATTACTTGACACCCACACCCAAATCTACACTCTGGAATTTTACGCAGAAAATTCCCCCGAAAGCTTCTCTCTGTTTAATGCTTTAAACTAAGCTTTTCTCTCTCTGTGTTTTTGGATTGGATAATTTAGAAATGAAAACTTTCTCATTTATATAGGCTTGCAACAATCTAATATTGGAGGCTTGTAACAATCCCACCTCCCATTTTAATTTTCCTATAATAGGTGATTGTTTGTTTTCTTTCACTAATCTAATATTAGAGAATTACTATTTCTTTAACAATCTCCCACTTGAAGACTGATTTCAATCTGTCTTCACACACATGGTCTTGTTACTCTTGTAGGCCAACTGAAGTTGAACACAACTTCAATTTATCAAGAGTCACTGTCTTTGTTAACATGTCTGCTGGATTCTTACTGCCTTGGATCTTCTCCAGTTTCAATACATCATCTTCCAACAACGATCTGATGAAATGGTATCGAAGTCCAATGTGCTTGGTTCTAGAATGAAATGCCGAATTCTTCGCCAAGTGTATTGCACTCTGACTGTCACTGTACAAGATGTTATTCTCTTGCACGAATCCCAGCTCTGTTAACAAGCCTTGAAGCCATATAATCTCTTTACTAGCTTCAGTCACTGCTACATACTCAGCCTCTGTAGTCGATAGAGCAACAATCTTCTGCAATTGTGACATCCAACTAACAGCTGTATTTCCGACAGTGAATATGTAACCGGTTGTGCTCTTCCGGTGATCGACTTCGCCTCCAAAGTCGGCATCTACATATCCTTGTACTTTTAATTCACCATAACCAAAGTACAAGCATTTTTCTGTCGTTCCTTGTAGGTACCTTAAAATCCATTTCACCGCTTCCCAGTGAATTTTCCCGGGATTTGACATAAACCTACTGACAGCTCCCACTGCTTGTCCAATATCTAGTCTTGTACAGACCATTGCATACATCAAACTCCCAATGGCCGAGGCATAAGGAATCTTAGCCATGAGAGCTCTTTCTTCTTCTGTTTTAGGAGATTGATCCTTAGATAAGCGAAAATGATTAGCCAAGGGTGTCCCAACTGGTTTGGCATTGCCCATGTTGAACCTTTGCAAGACACGTTTGATGTACTCTGACTGAGACAACTGCAATGTCCCTTTCTGCCTATCTCTTGTAATTTGCATTCCAAGAATCTTCTTTGCTGGACCCAAGTCCTTCATGTCAAACTCTTTTGATAACTGGTTCTTCAACCTTCTGATATCATTCATATCAGAACCCGCTACCAACATATCATCAACATATAAGAGTAAAATGATATAGCTGGACTGATATCTTTTGACATAGCAACAGTGGTCGGCGTTACACTTCTGGAAACCTTCCTTGTGCATGAAGCCATCAAACTTTTTGTACCACTGCCTCGGAGCTTGCTTTAGGCCATACAAGCTCTTCTTGAGTGTGCACACCATCTTCTCTTTTCCCTTTTCTGAGAAACCTTCTGGTTGATGCATGTATATCTCCTCATCTAAGTCTCCGTGAAGAAATGCAGTCTTCACATCTAACTGTTCAAGATGGAGATCTTCAGCGGCAACAATACTCAACACTGATCTAATAGTAGTATGCTTCACAACGGGGGCAAAAATCTCTGTGTAGTCAACACCTTCTTTTTGCTGAAAGCCTTTGACAACTAGTCGAGCTTTGTACCTCTTAGAGCCATCATGCTCATCTTTTACCCGGTACAACCATCTATTGTGAAGTGCCTTCTTCCCTATGGGCAACTCAGCAAGTTCCCACGTTTGGTTAGAAATCAAAGACTGCATCTCATCTTTCATTGCAAGCTCCCACTGGCTTGCTTTACTGCTCTGACAAGCTTCATCATAACATTCGGGCTCCCCTCCATCAGTCAATAATAAATAATTCATATATCTCCTGTTAGGCACATGTGGTCGAGAAGACCTTCTCAATACAGGAGTTGGAGTAGAAGGTAGTGTCGTGTTAGACTCTTGTGCACTACTTTCTCCAACGTGCTCCTCTGACTGGGGATTTATTGCGACCGGTTCTGTCATAGAACAATCTGGAAGATAATCTGCATCTGCAAATACTGGGCCATTCTGCTTTGAATTAATGGCGTCACTTTTTGTCAAGTCCTTATACATGACTGACTCATTGAAAATCACATCTCTGCTACGGATCACCTTCTTCTTTTCATCATCCCAAATGCGATAGCCAAACTCATCCTCGCCATAGCCGATGAAAGTGCATTTCTTAGATTTCGGATCAAGCTTATTCCTGCCATGATCACTAATATGCACATATGCTACGCAACCAAAAACTTTCAAGTGCGAAAGTTTTATGTCTTTACCGCTCCATACCTCTTCTGGTATTTGGTAATCTAACGGAACCGAGGGACCTCGATTGATCAGGTAACATGCCGTATTGACTGCTTCTGCCCAGAACTGCTTCGGTAGACCTGATTGTAAACGAATGCTTCTGGCTCTTTCTGTCAATGTTCGGTTCATACGCTCAGCTACACCGTTTTGCTGAGGTGTACCGGGAACCGTTCTCTCCATTCGGATCCCATGCTCATAACAAAAGCTTTTGAACATGGTGTCTACATACTCACCACCATTGTCGGTTCTAAGCCTTTTAACTTTCACGCCGGTCTCATTTTCAACCATAGCTTTCCATCTTTTAAAAGCCTCAAAAACTTCAGACTTGTGTTTTAGAAAGTACACCCATACTTTCCGAGAGTAATCATCGATGAAAGTCACATAATAGTGTTTTCCGCCAATGGATGAAGTAGTGGTTGGCCCCCAAACATCGGAGTGGACAAGCTCTAGCCGATTCTTCTTTGGAGATCTGCCATTTGTTTGAAAGCTTACCCTCTTCTGCTTTCCAAGTATGCAATCTTCACACATGCCCATTTCAACTGAGCGTAAACCTGGAAGCTTTCCCTTCGAATGCATGAGTTTCATCCCTTTCTCACTCATGTGGCCAAGTCTCTGGTGCCACATTTTGGAATCTTCATTTCCTGATGCAACTGCAATTGAGCAACGTGCCCCTGCTGTCATGTAAAGAGTACCACTCTTCTTTCCATGCACTATTGTCATTGCACCCTTTGAAATCTTCCATTTATCACCATTGAAAATTGTATCATAGCCTTCATCTGCCAACTGGCCTACTGATATCAAGTTCTTTCTTAGATCAGGAATGTGTCGAACGTCTTTTAGCTCCCATACAAAGCCATTCAACTTAATCTTCACTTGACCTTTACCGATAATTGCACAAGGTTGATCATCACCAAGATATACATTTCCAAGGTTCCCCGGGACATAGCTCTCAAAGAGCTCTTTCTTTGAGGTAGCATGAAATGATGCTCCAGAATCTAACACCCAAGATTCGTCCTTTCTCTCCAAGGAACATATCAATGCATCATCTGCTCTAGAATTAAAGCTAACATTTGCCTCCACCTTCGTCTCTTGTTTTTGTGGAGCGCTCTTGCATTGATTTTTGTAGTGCCCGGTATTCCCACAATTCCAACACTCGATGGTCTTCGAGCCAGAGGAACTATTGGGATTCCTTGACCTCGACCTCTTGTCTTTTGGTCTGCCTTGATTGTTCGATCTTCCATGTCCATTTCCTCTGGTTGAATTTCTCCCTCTTGACTCTGTACGTAAAACTGAAGAGGTTGATGATTCACCCGACCCTCTCCGTCGGATCTCTTCACTGAGCACCAGATCACGGACATCATCAAACTTTAACTTATTGCTTCCCGTTGAGCTACTCACAGCCGTGACGGTAGCATTCCAACTATCTGGAAGAGAAGACAAAAGTATCAAGGCTCGTACTTCCTCATCAAATTCAATCCCAACTGAACTCAACTGGGTTGTGACTGTGTTGAGTTCATTGAGATGTTGAGCTACCGATGCGCCTTCTGTCATTCGCAAATTGAATAATCGCCTCATCAAATGAACTTTGTTAGAGGCAGATGGCTTCTCGTACATATTAGAAAGGGCTGACATAAGACCTGCCGTGGTAGTTTCCTTTGCTATGTTGAAGGCAACATTGCGTGATAACGTAAGTCGGATAACTCCAAGGGCTTGTCTATCCAGGAGATTCCAATCTTCATCCTTCATGCCCTCTAGCTTCTTTTCTGACAGAGGTTGATATAGTTTTTTCTGGTACAAATAATCTTCGATTTGCATCTTCCAAAATCCGAAATCTGCACCATCGAACTTGTCTAGTTTCACCTTTTTATCTTCTGCAGCCATTGCTCCCACTCAAATCTGACTTTATGTGGATTGTTTATAACCAACGCTCTGATACCAATTGTTGGAAAAAATACGCTCAACTTTCCCGAAAATCAGAATAATGTGAATGACAATGATAGAAAACACACACACAAGATGTTTCTAATCTGCCGCAAAACTTTAATAGAATGATAACCCGATTACAACTAAATTACTTGACACCCACACCCAAATCTACACTCTGGAATTTTACGCAGAAAATTCCCCCGAAAGCTTCTCTCTGTTTAATGCTTTAAACTAAGCTTTTCTCTCTCTGTGTTTTTGGATTGGATAATTTACAAATGAAAACTTTCTCATTTATATAGGCTTGCAACAATCTAATATTGGAGGCTTGTAACAATCCCACCTCCCATTTTAATTTTCCTATAATAGGTGATTGTTTGTTTTCTTTCACTAATCTAATATTAGAGAATTACTATTTCTTTAACACACCATATATCCATTGACCTCATGCTCAATATGCCACAGTGACTTTTGAAGCCCAAGTGCCCAACAAAATCATCCTGGAATAAGCAAGATGGAACACCATGTTGAGCTACTCTCATTAACAAGGTCCTAAGATGCGTGTCTTTAGAAGCGTCAACCGGAACATTTCTAATCATCAAGAACCTCACAAGCATGTCGGTAGCGTACTCTTGTTCACTAACCCTTGGTGGTGTTGGTGCTGAAATCGCCATTGGAGGTTGACGGAACTTGTAAGCCAGTTGCCATGTCTAAGCTAGCTATTGTTTGCTGAGGCAGATATCACTTCAGACCTATTGGCAGCAGTGATACCATCACTACCCTCTCCCAAGGATGAGTTTCGTCCTCTTTTCTTTGAGGCTCTCCTTGATGCTTTCTCTCGAACGTGTGAAGGCTATTGAGATTGGGCCTATTCTTTCATTGTTTGTATTAGTGGGCTTGGTTAGTTACTATGCCCGACAGGCCCAACTCACACTTGTATAAACATGGAGCTTAGCTCCTTGATGTTCATTCTGTAAGTGTTTGGAGAACTGAGTCCTTGACGGATCTCAGAGGCCTACTCCTGTATATATATCAATGGGTGAAAACCCGAGGGTACAATGGTAACTGTACATGTGTAAATAATATAATGCTAACATCCTCCCTCAGTCGCAGCTAGAGGTGAGCGAATAGCAAGACTGGAACGAAAAGAAGTAAAAAGAGGAGTAGGTAAGCCTTTTGTGAAAATGTCCGCATACTGATGTGCAGAAGGGACATGAAGAACTCGGACCTGGCCTAGGGCGACCTTCTCTCTGACGAAATGGATGTCAATTTCGATATGCTTCGTCCGTTGGTGCTGAACTGGGTTCGACGACAGGTAAACAGCGGAGACAGCGTCGAGCTTGGACTTGCAGTCGACAGGGGTGGTGGCGGGTTTGCAAGACGTCATGCCGGCCTTGTCGACGATCTCAAGAGCGTACTTCTGCTGATGAAGGAACAGGGTAGTAGGAGTGCGTGACACAGAGACCCCAAGGAAGTAGCTCAAGGAACCGAGATCAGTCATGGCGAACTCTGATCGTAGCAGGGCCATCAGCCTGGACAGGAGCGATGTAGAGGAGGCGGTGAGCACGATGTCGTCAACGTACAGGAGAAGATAGGCAGTGTCAGACCCTGAGTGGAACACAAAAAGGGAGTGATCAGACTGACTGCCTTGAAATCCAATGCCAGTGAGGTACGTGGCGAACCGCTGATACCAGGCGCGAGGCGCCTGTTTCAACCCATAGAGAGACTTCCGGAGAAGGCAGACGTGAGATGGGCGGGTGCGATCATAGAAGCCTGGCGGCTGATGCATATAGGCAGTCTCCTGAAGGTTGCCATGAAGGAAGGCATTCTTGACGTCAAGCTGATGGATAGGCCAATCCTTAGTAAGGGCGATGCTCAGAACTGTGCGGATGGTAGCTGGTTTGACGACTGGACTGAAAGTCTCATCACAGTCAACCCCAACCTCCTGTGACTTGCCGTTGACCACTAGCCGAGCCTTGTGTCGCTCTAGAGTTCCGTCTGACCTGTACTTATGCTTGAACAACCACATGCAGTTAATGATATTAGTGTCCCGAGGCCTTGGAACGAGGTCCCACGTGCCATTTTTAATAAGAGCACTAAACTCATCCATCATGGCGGCTTGCCAGTTCGGGTCCTGTAAGGCCTTGTGGGGTGATTTGGGGAGAGGAGATATGTCGGGAGACGGAGTGAGAAGGTTGTATTTGGGGTTGGGTTTGAAGATGCCGGACTGCGACCGAGTCTTCATGGAATGGGCGGGGGGTACAATCGAAGGTTGGTGGGTAAGAGGGGTTGCCTGCTGAGGGGGAAAGAGGGGGGCGGGGGGGTGCGGCGGCCGCCGCCAGGGGGGGTGTGCCCGCCGCAGGTGTTGCGGCGCCCGCCGCAGGTGTTGCGGCGCCCGCCGCAGGTGTTGCGGCGGGCGCCGTTTGGTAATCGCTTGGATTCTGAACAGCTTAAGTGCTGAAATCAAGCGTAGTGTGATCTACAATGAATCGGCATCGCTTCACAGGGTCCAATATCATTTCCCTCACCAGACAAGTGATTTCTGATTCGGGAAGTTGCCCCTGAAAATCCCCCCTTGCAATTTTTACATCTCCATTTACCTTCGGGTAATTTGTTGACATTATATATCCCAGCAAAATTGGTGTGGAGGTCGACCCATATATAACAGATCTTGGATTAATCTTATTCTAAATTTGCTTGATCATTTAATCTGAGATGGCTTTTTGTGAGATGCAACTGTAACTTCAGATTCGTAGAAGATGCAAAAACACATTATCGTACGTAGAAGGTGCAAAAACCCACTCATAAATTAAAGTCAAAAGATTGAACAAATGGCTATGATCGGATTTTGGCCAAGTCAGTGGAGTCTAAACTCTCTCTCATCAGTATTGTCCTTCGTTTGTGTGGACAGAAGCATCAACTCCTAAGCACTGTTAAGTTCTCTCCAAATTCATTATCGAGTCGGATTATTTTGGATTCATATTCTCGGGTTGGGTTATTGAATTACCTTTCCACCCGGCCATATCATCTTTAGCAAGTTGTTTATAGACTAGTTGGGAATTAAACTGTTTTGATTATTTTTGTCTTGAAAAGCTGAACAAATGTAGTCAAATCTAATTTATAAAGTAAATGTCAAACACGATCTTAAACTCAAAGGAGTCAAGCATATATTATTTTTTTGATGACGAGGAACCCAACTTCGGTGGTGAACAAGGGAGCAAGGTAAACTTTTGATTTTTACCCAAAGAAAGAGGCGGAGATAGAGATCGAACCCGGAACCTCCTTACCCCTCCCCTTGCTCCACATCACTAGGCCACCCCGACTGAGGCTCCAAGCGTATATTATGTTCTTCTGTTTTTCAAGTTCATACATATTTTCATCTTGAAAAAAGTAGTGTATACTCAGTGACGGATCCAGGATTTTAGTTAGGGGGGCTGAACACGGATATATCATTGACCACAATCTCACCAAGGGTAAATATTGTTTTAAGGGATGTTGGCCAACAGCTCTTTTCTACACACAATGTAATAAAATAGATCTTTTTTGTGTAGCAGAAGCAATCTACAACATAAAAGATAGTACAACGTTAAGCAAATCTACTGATGGATACCTGGGACTTTATAATCCTCACAAAGTTGTATTCTAATTCTTAATATACGTTCACATGTACATATCCCTCAAAAGTATGTTATATTTACATTAATCTCCATCAATGGCTTCCCTAACAAATTGAGTAGCTTGGAATTTAATAGACGTTTTGTTGCCAGTGTTGCAAAGTATTGTAATAGAAAAACCATAAAACACATGCAAAAGAACAAATTTCCACCAATATCAATAGAAGACCATAAAAAACCTTAGAGAGAAAAAACACATTTGAAGACAATTCATGATTCCAAATCACAAACCACAAACTTACTTTTCAAAACCACAATTACAAACCACAGTTTCAAATCACAATTCAAACCACAAATTCACAATTTTATTTCTCTAAACCACATATTTTAATCAAAATTTCTCGGAATTTATTATTAAAATCTCAAACCCTAATCAAATTTATCTCAAATTGACAAATTCTAATGTAAATTGATTCTAATCTCAACCAATTGAACTTAAAACAATCAAATTAAAAGAGAGAAGAACAAATGTAACTAACCTTGAAGATTGTTAAGTGCGGAGTGCTGACTGCTGAGTAAAAAAGAGGGATGTTCGGGTGTGTTAAAAAAACGAAGAGGGCTGTTTGGGTGTGTTAATAAAGGGGGAAAAGAGGGCTTTTGATGTTTGATGATTTTTTTGGTGCCAATCCTCCTAGACGGACTCGGTTAGTTTCTCCATCAGAGTCTCTTTCTCAAGCATTTTCTATGATCAATTGGACTGATCTCAGTCATTATTCAGACCATTTTGTCAACTCTTTGTGCAAAGTTCTTGTTGTACGTGAGCCTACTTCCTTTCTTCAAGCTCAAAAGGATCCAGCTTGGGTTACTGCTATGAATACTGAACTGCAAGCCTTAGAGCACAATCATACATGGGACTTAGATTCTCTTCCTCTTGGTCATACTGCAATTGAATCCAAGTGGGCATAAAAGGTCAAGTATAAGCAAAATGGTGAGGTTCAGAGGTATAAAGCTTGGCTAGTAGCTAAGGCTTACAATCAAGTTAAGGATCGGGACTACAAGCATACGTTTTCACCCGTGGCCAAGTTTGCTAGAGTCGATCAGAACACTGATTGCTTTGGCTTCATGCAAAGGGTGGAATTTACATCAATTAGACGTTAATAACGCCTTTCCCCACGGTTATCTAGATGAAGAGGTGTACATGGTGCCTCCTCTTGGTTACAGTAAAGCTCATCTTGGTCAAGTATGTCGTCTTCGTCGGTCTCTTTATGGCCTCAAACAGGCCAAGCGGCAATGGAATGTTGAACTTACTCGCCATCTAGTAAAACTAGGCTTTGTGCATTCTCATCGTGATTACTCGTTGTTTACTAGAGTGTCTGGGAAATTGATTGCGGTGGCTTTGATTTACGTTGATGATATTCTACTTTCTAGTGATGATGAGAAAGGCATTGCAGATTTGAAATCATCATTGCACAGTGCTTTCACCATTAAGGACCTTGGATTGGCTCGATTCTTTTTGGGTATGGAAATTAGTCGATCTTCCACTGGGATTCTTTTGAACCAATGCAAATATGTGGTGGATCTTCTTCAAGATGCTGGTTTTGTCAACTGCAAACCGACTTCCTTTTCTTATGCAAAGGAATTTGCATTTAAGCATTGATTCAGGGACTGAATCAATGACACGGCCAGACATCTCTTACACTGTCCAACAATTGTCTCAGTTTTTAGCTTCTCCTCGTGGTCCTCATATGGATGCAGTGAGGTATCTGTTGCATTATCTTAAAGGAATAGTCAATTGCTCCTTGTTCTATCCAAGTAACTCAACACTCATGGTTCATGCTTATTCTGATGCGGATTGGGGAAGTTGCCCCTACTCTGCCAAATCTCTCACAGGGCATTGCGTTTTCCTTGGAGATTCTTTGGTTTCCTAGAAAACAAAAAAAGCATAAGACGGTCTCAAAATCGTCTGCCGATGCTGAATATCACAGCATGTCCATGATAAGGAATGAGCTTGTGTGGTTAGCTGGGTTGCTTGAAGATCTTCGTGTCCATGTCTCTCTTCCTATTCCTCTTTGTTGTGACAACAAAGCGGCTCAACATTTGGCAGCTAACCCGGTATTTCACGAAAGAACTAAACATCTTCGTATTGATTGTCATTTTGTGAGGGATCTTGTTCAAGAGGGATTTCTGTCGACTGTTCATGTTTCCTCCCAGCTTCAAATTGCTGACCTCTTGACAAAGCCTTTGGGTGCACACCAACATCTAGTTCTGGCTTGATAGATGGGCTTGGTGTTTCACCCTTCACGCCCACCTTGAGTGGGGGAGGGGGTGTAGAGTATAGCTTAGTTGTGATTAGTTAGATGTTTAGTTCTAATAAGTGGAGAAGTATGTAATTCTGTTAGTTAGAGGTTTAACCAATTCTCCACTATAAATAGGTCTTGATGTACAAGTGATCAATACACATTCTTACAGGAGAAGTTCTCCAACTAACTCTCCCTCTCCATCTTACTCTCGCTATCTCTCTACTGTAATCAGGTATGTGTTCTCGGTTTCTCAGTGATGGTGGTTGATCATGATTGAGATCACAAGTATGTAATCTCAGATCATAGCTTCCTCTTGACATATCCTTTGTTTGTGTGGAGAGAAGCATCAACTCCTAAGCACGTACTGTTAAGTTCTCTCCAAATTCATTTTCGAGTCGGAGTATTTTGGATTCATATTCTCGGGTTGGGTTATTGAATTACCTTTCCACCCGGCGATATCATCTTTAATCAGCAAGTTGTTTATAGACTACTTGGAAATTAAACTGTTTTGATTGTTTTTGCCTTGGAAAGCTGAATAAATGTAGTCAAATCTAATTTATAAATTAGATGTCAAACACGATCTTAAACTCAAAGGAGCAGAGCGTATATTATGTTCTTCTATTTTTTGTCAAGTTCATACATATTTTCATCTTGAAAAAGTAGTGTAATACTCTCTGATTTATTTCATCCCAGGATTATCATCTTTTGAAAAAGTAGAGTGAACGAGAATAATAAAATTGTTTTAACAATTTATGTGAATGAAATCTACTAGTAGCTACAAGCTACGCAACCGGCCTATTCTGTTCTGCTGCGCGCGCGCACACACAAACACTCTATATACTAATCAATAATCTGCATTGATATATGGCATTTCCCCATTACGCCGTTCTTCTTCAAGCCTCGAGTATATGTTGAGACGTTCCTCTATCAAACCATACAAATCTTGAGTGCTTTGAACATCATGGTGAGAGAACCACATGTCATATATAGGTGGCAAAGGTGCATTCTCTGTCAAAAATAGCTGCAAGTTAAACAATATAGAGAGGCATTATTATAATTTGTAAATATTGAATCTAAAAACAAAATTTAATTTACCGCTAAAATAACTAACATTCACTTACCGGAGTAAAATGGAAGGATTCTGAGATATGGCATATGACAATTTCAGGCAAATAAGAAAAGGGATAAGATGGGTTAAGATACAGAGGAAGGTAAGTGCAAGTTATGCCAGGCCCCAAGACAACAAAGATAGCTTGAAAAGTGGTGGCAACTAACAACCCCATATTTGTAACCTCCAACCAAGTCTCCAGTGGAGCAATTTCTGAACCATAGTAGCTTAGTCCATTTGAAATAGTGGCGATAGTCGCATCAAATATGAAGGTAGGTTGATAAGTATTCGGATTAGAATTCAACTCCGCTTGTAATTCTCTTCTGACCTCAAGCCATTTGTCCTGCCCAAGCCCAAGTGTTTCTGCAATAGCGCGATATCCACAATTACCGTCGGCCATCACATTGGTAGACTTGGAGATAAATTCGTACATCCACACTGGTATTTGACCGATGTGTGGACCATTTACCATTTCCTTGCATGTCAAAACTCAAAAGAGTTAACTTTCATTAGGATTAACAAACTGAAATATATTAACTGTTGTACATTAATCATCTATACCAAAAACATTAATGAAAAGCTCGTTCTTTTAAATACGAGATTATTACTGAACAAAAATACATACAATCTAAAGGATATTCAATTCTTTATATTATCCATGTGAGATGCATATCGTTACACATCTTCCACAAATCATCTTTTGACAAAGTAGTAAGAATGAGAATAATAATTGGTTTAACAAATTCTGTGAATGAAATCTACTAGAAGCAAGCATTGCACATGGAAAATTGAGTCTCAAAATTTTTGATATTTGATTTTTGACATATTTTCAATATGATAAAAATATCTATAGATTAAATATCAATTATTTTATTATTTTTTGAAAATAATTTCAATACTTAATACTTTTATCTATGAAATTATGAAAAAGAATATATAAAACTTGATATTTAATAAAGTTTTTAGGTCATTTAAAAATGTGTCCATAAATCCAAAATCAAATATTTTAATATGGAAGTTTTCCTCTATAAAATCGAATTTTTTTTGTAAATAGCCAAAAAACGAGAAAATATTATGAGAATAGTCAAATTCTCAAACAATTTAGCGTTTTAGCCAAAACAGGGTAAAGTCGCTGTTTGTAACAGCGACTTTACCTAAGGTTTTAAAAAAAAAATTTTAAATATATAAGCTAGTCGCTGTTATAAACAGCGACTTATGTATATTTCGTATTTTTTTAAAATTTTTGAGTTTCATTTAATTAAGAATAAAAGAAATGAAAAAAAAATACATATTAAGCGACTCTCCTTTTTTAATTTTTTTTTTAAAAAAAACCTACAGGCTACAGACGCCGTTCTCCCAACAGCGTCTTCGTTCTCCGGGATGTTCAACCTACCGTCTTCCCAGTGACGCTCCTTCTCTCCTAGCGGCCAGCGCTCCCTCCGTCTTCAACCAAGCGTCTTCGTTCTCCCTCCGTCGCTCCCAGCGCTCCCTCCGTCTCTCCCAGCGCGCTCTCCGTCTTCAACCCTAATTCCCAGCGATTCTCCCATGGGCCATGGCGACAACCACCGCCCCTCTGCCATGCTCAGATCCCTCCATTCTCACCTCCTCCTCCGCATCTTCCGCCTCCACCACCACTCCTCCCACCCAAAATCACCATCCGAAACCCGGTACCCCCGCAATCAGAGTCAGCGCGCGCCTTCCATGACCACAAACCCGACACCCTACGAATTCAGTTTCCTCGATTCAGAATTTGGCAAACTCTCATTCGAATTCGGCTTCCTCACCATCGAATTCGGTTTCCTCGCTTCTGAATTCGGCGACCTCGCCTTCGATTTCGGTTTCTCCGCTTTAGAATTTGGCTTCCTCACCCTTGAATTCGACGTCTTCAGATCCGAATCTATGCGGTGGCGGTGCTGGAGGTTTTGCGGTATGGCCATCTCCTGTTCGTCCTCTCCGATCATATATTGGCTTCCTCCGGTTCCTCCCAACACAGTTCCGGCGAAGGGGTCGATGTTTTACAGTTTCAACGCCTTTTGAAAAAAATAATATGTATTTTTTTTTCATTTCTTTTATTGTTAATTAAATGAAACCCAAAAAAAATAAAAATAAAATTGAAATACACATAAGTCGCTGTTTATAACAGCGACTTATATATTTTAATAATTTTTTTAAAAACTTTGGGTACAACTTTACCCTGTTTTGACTAAAACGCTAAATTGTTTGAGAATTTGACTATTCTCATAATATTTTCTCGTTTTTTGGCTATTTAAAAAAAAAATTCTATAAAATCTGCAAAACCTTCGGTGCTTTCTACCTCATTATATGACTCTTCTGCGTGCTTCAATGTGCAGTATGAGTTGAGACGTTCCTCTATAAAACCAGCAAAACCTCCAGTTCTTCCTTCACGGTGAGAGTGCCACATGTGATAAACAGGTGGCAAGGGTGCATTCTTCATCAAAGATAGCTGCAAAACAATGGAGAGACATTAATGTAAATATCAACTCTAAACCAAAAATGAAGTTACACCTAAAATAATTAACATTCACTCACCAAGGTAAAGTGCAAGGGTCTTGATATGTGAGATATGACAATCTCAGGCATATGACGTATGGCAATTTCAGGTTCAGTACATAAAAATGGATACTTTACTGTATCAATATGTAGAGGAAGGTACGTCCAACATATAGTAGGAGTAGGACCCAAGACAACAAACATAGCTTGAAAAGTGGAGGCAACTAACAACCCCATATTTACAATATTGAACCGATTCTCAGGTGGAGCATTTCCTGATCCATTGTAGTTTAGTTGCTTTGAAATGCTATCAATAGTCTCACGTACGAAGGTACGTCCATACAACCACGGTTGTCGATTCAATTCATTAAGTAATTTTTGTCTGACCTCACGCCACTTGTCCTGTCCAAGTCCAAGTGATTCTGCAATAGCGCGATATCCACAATTACCGTCAACCATCATATCAGTCGACTTGGAGATAAATTCATTCATCCACACTGGTATTTGTCCGATGTGGGGACCATCTACCATTTTCTTGGGAGAGATCTGATTGGGTATGTCTGCAGACACATCATCCTTGCATGTCAAAATATTTAACTTTCATTAGTATAACGCTCGTCAAAAAAAAAAGTAATCAGTCACTCTAACATCAAATTACTGAAATATGTTAACAATACTTAAATGACATCCAACACCTTCAATAGGAAGTCCCACACTTCAAACGACATAATTTCCAAAGGCTTGTAAATCTCATCACCCAATGTAGTGAATTGTTGCATCATTTGGTAGTTTAATCTCAAAATGAAGTTGTCTTCTCCCTGAAATTGCTTTATCTGCTTCTTTACTTGATTACACATGCAACTTCCAAGTCGGCTTAGCACCTTAATGGCCAACTTCCTTAACAAGGGAAATTCACCGCCATATATGTTCCACAATTTAACTATACCAAATATCATTTGAAAATCACTTAATCAGGATTAATAATCGTACAATGAAAGTGTAACTAATTAAATGAATAAATTAATTAAAATAGAGTATATCCTGCAGCTCCTAAAATAAAAAAATTACTCATCTTCAATAAATTTTGTTGTTATCTCCACTTACCGGCATGAGTGTGTTCACGTTCATATCCTTTAAGGTTTGCAAATGGGTTGTTGTCTCTGTAACCCTTCAATTCGGCGTCAACTTTATCTTTAAAATCTTCAGAATCTTCAAAATCTTCGTAAAGTTCATAAATAGTCCAATCAATTTGGCTATCAAGTATTACTTTTTTATCTTCTTTTGCTCGCCAAGGGCTCAAATAGGTGCACACTGCAAGTTGCATCTCATATTCCAACTCTAAAGCTAAGAAATAAAGAGAGCGCCAAATCAGCTGATACCTAGAAGCCTCCCGTTCATAGTAAGGTTTGAGCCTACGTTTGGCTTTATCTACTGCAACTTGTAAGTAGCTCATGATATTTGGAACTAAGATGTCCACGACATCAATAATGTTCATAAGAGGGGTTAGAGCTTCTAGTAGCTCTTTCCCATCACACCAAAACTCATTGTTGTTAATAATTTCGTCAACACCAAGTTCCACACGAGATATTCTATTCTCAAAATCATTCGATGTCCATACTTTGATTTCATCTTCAAGCTGCATAATTGATCTGAGGCGCGTAAACGAGCTCATGGGGGTAGCATCGACATCTCTTTCAACCATTAACTTCCTCCATCCCTTGCACATATGCAAACCCGCTGAGTGGAGCATGTAGCGGTACAAAGTTTCGGAATTTTGGATTAAGTTATGAACCCACCCTATTTCCCTACAAATTTTCATCCATACCGCTTCAACTTTTTGTCGAACACAGTATATCTTGTTGTGGCCAAAATAAGTATTTGGTTTTGGGGAAAATTCACACGCTGGATGACCGGAATGCTTGATTTCATGTGTAACATCCTTCATGGGCAAGTTGAGTACATGGTTCTTGAAAGCATTGTCAAAACCTTTGGAAAAATCCAAATGTTGTCCTTCAACAAAGATGAATCCTTTCGGGCAATAAAAACCATAAACAATATCGTCAGTTCCTACATTTAAAGGACTTCCGCTGTACTCGTTCAGGTCGTAGGTAATCAAAGTGCAACCAGTTGTCTTCCAAGACTCGGTAACCATCGACATATATTCATTGACCTTGTATTCCCAATTCGATACTAACTTCTGAATCCCAATGGAATTATCCCGCTGTAAGCACAATGGCACACCATGTTGAGCAACTCTCGTTAATAAGTTCTTAAAATGCGGGTTTTTAAGAACATTAACCGATAGATTTTGACTCGTCAAAAACTTCACAAGGACATCGGTAGTGTACTCTTCTTCACTACCTTTGTTGTTGTGGGTGCTTAAATCTCCATTAAAGGACGAAACTTGTAAAGCGGTTGTCATCTCTAAGCCATCGTTTGCAAAAGCAGTATCCACCTCAGGCCTATTAGCAGCATTGATACCATCATTACCCTCTCTCAAGGATGAGTTTCGCTGCCTTTTTTTGGAGGTTCTTTTCAAGGCTTCCTCTTGAATGTGTGAAGACACCTTTTCACATGATCCGATATCAGTTCCTTCACCTGACAAGTGATTTCTGATCCGGGATGCTGCCCCTGAAAACTCCTTCATGCAATGTTTACATCTCCATTTACCCTTGGGTAATTTGTCAACATTATTCCAGCAAAATTGGTCTGCAGGCCTACCCATCTCTAATAACCGATCTAGTCGACTAAACAACCCTTTTATCTATTTATATAGACCTGCATATTTTCCCAAATAATGAAACTGAAATTATTCTTTTGACTATCTAGTCCAACTAATAAATACAATATCAAACGACCACATCTATCTATAATAATAATAATAATAATAATAATAATAATAATTGTTATTATAATAAAAATAATAATAATAATAATAATTAGGCCCCGTTTGGTATTGATATATAGATATCAGATAGCGCTCTTTTGCGTTTCTGGTGGTCTATGCCCCTCCTGATGAGCGGCGTAAATCAGCCTTTTGGGATACAATCACCCTTTATATCCAGTCACTTGTTATTCCATTCTGTATTATGGGAGACCTTAATGAAATAGCCACCCCAGCAGAAAAACTTGGAGGAGCCTACCCTTCAAACGCCTGTTTCACACGATTACTAGACTTCAAGAACAGTCTTTCATTACTAGAGGTACCTACAAGTGGGGGTCAGTTTACTTGGCAACGAAAATCGAATGATGTGGTCGTTTGCCTGGAAAAACTTGACCGTCTACTAATCCACACGGACATGCTTACTATTTTCGATTCACTGCGTACTCAGATACATCCGTTTACTAGATCTGATCATGCTCCGATCTCCACGGACTTTCGACACAACATTCAGCCTAAAAATAGACCTTTTAAATTCGATCTGGATTGGGCTTCTAGGGCTGATTACAGAAACATAGTCTCACAGGCTTGGAGGGCAAACCCACAAGGTTCCTTGATGTTTAAATTGCTTCAAAAAGCCAAAGTTCTTAAAAGACTTTCCAAAACTTGGCATAAGAATACGGTACGCAATATTCACAACCAAATCCTTGTAACGGATCAAAAGCTCCTCAGTTTACAGACGACTCTTATCTCAAATTACAACTACCAGGATGTCCAAATCCTTAAACAAACTACTCAACAAAAGGGAACGTATGCTCGACTTTCACCGTCGCTACTGGAGCCAGCGGGCTAAAGTTAAACACACAAAACTAAATGACTCCAACACAGCCTATTTTCACAAAATCGCTACTGCAAAGAGAGGCAGGAAAATAATCAAATCTATCCTTCTGCCGGGTGGTCAGCCCACGACTGATTTCCACACAATCCAACAAGAATTTGTCCGTGATTTCAAGGCTCGGTTCAGAGCTTCTTCGATTTATGATCCGGATTTATCTACAGACCTATCGGTGATCCCAACACTAGTAACTCAGGCTGACAATGACATGCTATATGCATCTGTTACAAACAATGAGATAAAAGCGGCTGTTTTTGCAATGAGCCCAGACAAGGCACCGGGTCCTGATGGCTTCCCAGCCGGTTTCTACCAAAAGTTCTGGCCCACTGTGGGCCCGTCTGTAACGAAGGCAATTAAGGCTTTCTTTACCAGTGGTAGGCTACTACGTCAGACGAACCATACCTTTATCACGCTGTTACCAAAATGTGAGGTGCCGACTGCAGTAAACCACTACAGACCAATCATCTTATGCTCTACTATCTATAAAATCATTGCGAAAGTAATTTCCGCACGTTTAACGAAAATCTTCGACAAGCTTATACACCCCCTACAAGGGGCCTTCACAAAAGGGAGAGCTATTCAGGACAATATCCTGATTGCGCATGAAGCTTTGCATTCGTTTCGAATGAAGAAAGGCAAAACGGGCATGGTTGCCCTCAAGCTTGACATGGAAAAGGCATACGATCGCATCGAATGGCCGTTTTTGTTCAAAGTTTTAGCCAAATACGGGTTCAATGATCTATTTATTAACAAAATAAAAGAATGTGTTTCAACAGTATCCTACTCGGTCCTCGTAAATGATGAACCAACCACGGTTTTTCACCCCACTAGAGGTTTAAGACAAGGAGACCCACTCTCCCCCTTTCTCTTTATCCTAGCCTCTGAGGTACTAGCACGTACACTACACAACCAAGGGCTTGTTAGCAAGGACCTAGGCATTTCTTTAGGTCGTCCGGGTATCAAGATTCCCTTTCTAGCGTTTGCTGATGATATTCTCATTTTCTGCAAAGCATCCCAATCGGCATGTACTTCTGTAATGACTATCTTAGACAGATACTGTCTTATTTCAGGACAAAAGGTTAATCTGCATAAATCAAGCTTCCAAGCATCTCCAAACACAACAGCTGCCGCAATAGCTTCGACTATTGCCGTACTTGGTATTCCCCAAGCTAACAATTTTGACAAATATTTGGGCTGCCCTGTAGTCAACGGCAAGACCAATAGGGATACCTTCGCTGATGTGGTCCTCAAGACCAAAAACCAGCTCACAAAATGGAAAGCCTCCAACCTTTCTGCAGAAGGGCGGCGGGTGCTTATCAAAGCAAATTTGAGTGCCAAACCGATTTTTCTCATGCAAGCTTTCTTACTACCCTCTCACGTTCTTCACGAACTTGACAAAGTGTATAGACAATTCTTTTGGAACAAAACCGCAAAAGCTACGCCACTCATTAGTTGGGACAAAATCTGTTCAGACACGATGAAAGGTGGTTTGGGGATTCATAAGGCAGAATCTATGAACATAGCGCTTCAAATGAAGCTTCTCTGGAAAATCATTGCGGAACCGGACAACATCTGGGTTCGAGTCATCTCACATAAATACCTGAAAGGGAACAATCTTTATAGCTATAACAAAAAAGGTAATACCTCTTGGCAATGGTCCCGCCTGATGTCCATCAGGCATCAGTTCCTCCCGGGTCTTCAATGGCGGGTTGGAAATGGGGAAACTATTGATTTCTGGGCCCATAATTGGGCTTTTGAAACGCCATTGAGTTCCAAAACACTGATCCCCATACCGGTTGAGCTGGCGGGCATTTCGGTGGCTCATTTCATCACAAACAGACAATGGAACAAACCTTTCATAAACGACGCTTTACAAAACTTGCTGAAACAAGATGATATAAACCACATTTTGGGGATAACCTTACCTAGTAACCCGATCACAGACCGTCTGTATTGGGGGCCTAGTAAAAATGGATGGTTCTCAACCGCCTCTGCCAACTCCTTCATATCTGCACACACCGGGTCGCCAGATTTCGATTGCGCGTGGATCTGGGGTCTCGATGTTCCCCCTAAGGTGCGACACTTTCTATGGAAAATCTCCAGGGACGGTCTACCAACTAAGACAAGACTACAGAGGTCGCATGTCGCTGTACCTGCTGGTTGCGCTTTCTGTGACAATATAAATGAATCGAGAGATCACATTCTCCTCCGTTGTCCTATGGCTACTGCTGTGCTTAAAGCTTTAAATATCCATATCCCAAAGCGTATCTCTGCTGGTGGCATGGGTAATATATTCCCTCTTACTGCAATTAAATGTGCGATTGGGTCTCGCTCCTTTGCCAACCTAGCCTCGGCTTGGTGGGCCATGTGGTTCTTTAGGAATCAACTTGTTTTCGATCACACGAAAAAGGTTACAGCTAATGAAATTCTACTGCTTCACAGCACTACCACCTACTGTTGGAAACAATCAAAGCTTTTAGATGATGACCCGTCGGGTCCTTTGTCCCCCCTTACACAGCTGTCGTGGGGGCATTATCGATCAGCCTTACAGTGCTAAAGCATCGAAAGCCAGGCCACAGGATCGGTCCGGGAAGTGGGACAAACCACCACTGAATTGCTACAAGCTCAATTTTGATGGGTCGGTGATCCAGAATGGTAAATCGTCTTATGGCTTTGTCATCCGCGACTCTGATGGTTCAGTTGTCTCGGCTGGCAGATCTGTTTGCACAAATATTTCGGTTATTTATGCCGAAAATCTCGACCTCATGATGGGACTGGCAAGGGCTAAGACGCTGAACCTGTCTACACTTCTGATCGAAGGAGACAATCTTTTGGTGATAAAAGTACTATTAGGGGATTGGAAATGTCCCTGGTCGATTGAGATGCTACAAGCGGATATACTGTCTGATATTTCGTCCTTTACTCATGTTGCTATTCGTCATATTTTCAGGGAATCGAATGCTGTGGCTGACTACCTTGCGCGTAGTGCCCATGTCTCCCCTGCCGACGTCTGCTGTGAGGATGATCCAGAACTGCGAGTTCTCGTCCGGAAGGATGCGCTAGGAAGGGTCTCTGCTGCGGCCGACCCGACCTAAATCTTATCTTGCTTCAAAAAAAAAAGATATCAGATATCGGATATCAGCCCCGATATCTGATATCTAGCGTTTGGTACGGGAAGATATAGATATCACTTGATATCCTGATATCGGTTGATATACTGATTTGGGACCAAAGTGATATACTGATTTTAAGCCCGGTATCACTTGATTTCTCGTTCACCGTCTCTCTGTACGCTCTCTCCTCGACTCCTCGGCGCTCTGCACTTCATCGTCTTCGCAGGTACGCCCTCTCCTCTCCTCTCCTTCTTCGGCTTCATCTGGATTCTACTCTTCTCTTGTCATTAGTCGATATGTGTAGATCTATGGCAGATGAGGGGTTTCGATTTTGGGATTAGGGGTTTCGATTTTGGGACTTTGGGACTAGGGTTTATGTGATTTTCGTGGTGCTGCGACTTCCCTCCTCTTTCTTGTGCCTGCAGTAGCGTTTCAAGAAATTGCTTGATGGATAATAGGTTGTGAAACATGTACTGCAGTAGCCCTCTTTTGATTTTGATGGATAATAGGCTGTATATACACTGCAGTAGACGAAATAGACATGTTTTGGCATGTTTGTGATGAGATGGTGTGATTTCTATACAATTTGGCTTTATTTTTTGCATTTATCTTTCCTTGGCTCATATATTTCTTTCATTAGTAATGAAACATGTATTGCAGTAGCAAGCTTTAGACAAGTTTTTGATGGATAATAGGTTGTATATACACTGCAGTAGACGAAATAGACATGTTTTGGCAAGTTTTTGATGAGATGGTGTGATTTCTATACAGTTTCGAGAGACACTAGCACATGATTCATATAATAAGTGTAAGTCACGGCTAGGAGAGAAGGTTAGAAATGGGATTGCAAGACCATTTTGTTGGTGATAGGTCTTCAACAAGTGTATGCATCTTACCTTTCAAACACTGTTGGCAAGTATCCTCTCATTTTTTGCACACTTTCGAAGCCAAATGTTGGTAGGTTGGGTATAAACACTTGTATGGTATTTGGAAAATACTCTATTTTTGTATCTATGACATGTTTAATGATGTGTGTTGATTAGATTATATTATGATTTATGTGTTTATTAACAATATGTTTTCAACTAATACAAAATATACATATGATATCTGATATCCAAAAATTTCATACCAAAAAGCAGATATCAGATATCAGAATTGATATCTGATATACTACAGCACACCAAACAAGGATATCAAGATATCAACTGATATCGATATCCTAATATCAATACCAAACGAGCCCTTATAATAATAATAATAAAGTTGAAAGGGATAGATTAAAGAGCAATCGAAAGGGATAGATAATAATAAAGTTGAAAGGGATAGATTAAAGAGCAATCGAAAGGGATAGATAGAGAAATAAACTAGTACTCCCCCAGAAATAAAAGAGCAATCAAGAAAGGGATAGATAGAGAAATATTGAAGGAAGAAAATTGGGGGTACGTACCTGCAGCCTGAAATTGCAAAGCGAAATAAATGACAGTATCGAGCTTCTGAATGGGAGATGATACCGGAACTGGAGAGAACCGGCCTCTACACAGACACAGTGAATCGCAATTTGATGGTAAGCTAGATCTGTGCTGTGTTTAATAATTGTTGGTGTTTGGTGTTGGAAGTTTCGTAGAAAGTAGAGAAACACGGTTTCCCTTTCAAGTTCATTTAAATATTGAGACTGCATTTGTCCTCCCTTACTTTACAGAGCATATATCACTACATTGATCCTTGAAAAATCCACTGTACTGTACAAAATTACAAATGGATCTCCCACTTTATTTTATCTTTAAAAAATTATGTTTATAATCCAAATATCTATTTTAATGTTTATAAAATTTTATTTTGAAAAAACATGTTTTAAAATTTTTTAAAATTATATTTTTGTAAAATATTAGAGAGTATCTTTTTAATTTTTAAAATTTTTTGATACATGATTTCCAAGATAAAAAGTTTATAAACATATTTTTATAGTTGGTTAACTTGGTTGCAATATGAAGGTAGTTTTTGTCAAAGTTATGAATGATTCTCCAACGAGCTCAATAGAGGCAGAGCTAAGAGGAAGATCGAAGGAAAAAGGCATTGAACATAGATGAAGAACAGATGAATTTGTGCTGTGTATTTCTTACTATTACGTTGCAAAATGACACCTTATATATGGTGTGTACAGAATTCGATTATAAGGGAAACAATCCCATACAATGTGGTGCATCAAACCAATCCTTAACCCTCACTCTTTATATGCTGAAGTTAACATGAATGTATATCTCAACCCCCCCCCCCCCCCCCCCCCCCCCTAGCTAGTTGAATAGCCGACTGATTGTCACAAAACATGGTAATAGGCTTGATAGGAGCAATGCAAAGTTCCTCCAAGATATGAACTAACCAAGTTACCTCAACAGCAGTTTGAGTCATAGCTCTGTACTCAGCCTCAGTAGAGCTACGAGAAACAACACCTTGTTTCTTTGATTTCCAGCTAATAGGAGAATCACCTAGCAAAATAATGAACCCAGTAACTAAACGCCTAGTAAAAGCACAAGATGCCCAGTCTGAATATGTGAAAGCCACTATTCTTGGTGTCTCAAAACCATTGAGAGTAATGCCATGATGAAGAGACCCTGCTAAATATCTGATGGTGTGATGTAAGGCATCCAAATGTGAGGTTCAGGGAGACTGCATAAACTGACTGAGACTCTGAACAGCAAAGCAAAGATCAGGTCTAGTGTTAGTAAGGAAGTTCAACTTCCCTACCATTTTTCTGTACTATGATGCATCATCAAGGAGCTCACCCTGAGAGGGAACTAGCCAAAGGTTCTGTGGTAAAGGGGTACAAACAGGACGAATATCAGTAAGAAGAGAGTCTTGGAGTACCTCCTTACTGAACTTATGCTGAGAAAGGTGAACACCACGAGTACTGTAAGATACTTCTAACCCCAGAAAATAATGCAGAATTACCAAGTCTTTGATACTAAAATGAGAATCAAGGAATAATCCATCACTTTTCTTGATATGACCATCACTTTTCTTGATGAAGAAGGAATAATCCAATTTAGATTGGATGAATTTCAGAGAGAGAAGAGCACTGGTGAGCTTAAAGAACCACTGACGACTGGCTTGCTTCAACCCTTATAGAGACTTTTGTAGTTTGCAAACCAATCCAGGAGCAACCTGAAATCCTTCTGGTGGCTTCATATACACATCCTCATATAAATCTCCATGGAGGAATGCATTGTTGACATCCATTTGATACATTACCCACTCCTGAGAAGCAGCAACAGCAATGATGGTTCGAATGGTTGTCATTTTGACAACAGGAGAAAAGGTTTCATGGAAGTCAATTCCTTCAGTTTGAGTGTAACCCTTTGCCACCAATCTGGCTTTATGTGTCTCTAGGCTTCCATCAGCCTTTAGCTTAACTTTGTACACCCATTTGCTACCGATTGCACGTTTCCCTACATGCAAAGGCACTAAGATCCAAGTATGGTTAGTAGTAAGAGCACATATCTCTTTTTCCCTTGCCAAGACCCAATATGGATCCTTGACAGCCTCTTTGTAAGAAGTGGGTTCAACATAGGAGGAGAGAGTAGATGTGAGGACAAAAGAAGGGGTAGAGGCAAAGAAAGAATGGGAAAAATCAGAATGATCAGAGGAGGAACACACATTGCACACAAAATCCTTCAGGTGAGCAGGAGGTTGAACAACTCTGGTTGATCTCCTAAGGACAGGAGATGGTAAAGGGGTGACAACAAGAGAATGAAAAGGAGGAGGACTCAAAGAAGGTGAATGGGGAACCTCAACATCAGGTAAGGGTGGTGATGGAGAAGGTAAAGGACTGGAAACTTGAGAATTGGATGCAGGAGATGTGTCTAAGAAAATGGAAGAAGGAAAGGAAGAAGCAGGAACAGGAAGAGTGATGTGGGGATCAAAGGTGGAAGGTGAGTGAAAAGGGAAGCAAGTCTCATGGAAGACAACATCCTGAGAATGAAACACAACCTTAGAATGGAGATCAAGCACAGTGTAAGCACAGTTCCCATAGGTGTAACCCAAGAATACACGGGCAGTAGCACGAGGTTGAAACTTGTCACGACCTCTTCTCAAGGTACTCACATAGCATAGACATCCAAAAACACGTAGGTGATTGTATGATGGAGGTTTAAGGAACAACAACTCATAAGGTGATTTGTTTGAAAGGACAGGCAATGGTGATCGATTGATCAAATAAGTGGCAATCAAAATGCACTCCCCCCAGTAACATAGAGGAAGGTTATACTAAATTTTCAAAGCTCGAGCAACCTCCAATAAATGTTTATACTTCCTCTCAACCACACCATTTTGATGAGAACACTCAACACAACTAGTTTGATGGATGATCCCAAGAGAGGCAAAGAAATCTTTCATGGACTGATCAAGGTATTCAGCTGCATTATCTGATCTCATAGCTTTGATGGAAATTTTGAACTGTGTTTGGACAAGGGAAACAAATCGTTTGATCATGGATAATGTGTTTGTTTTAGAAGCCATGAGAAAAGTCCATGTACATTTGGTAAAATCATCCACCACAGTGAAAAAAATCTGAAACCATTGTGTGTGCTACAGTTATAGGGATCCCATGTATCAAAAAACACAAGATCAAATGGAGCCAATGACTTATGATCTCGTAATGGAAAAGACTGATTGTGCAACTTAGCCTGTGGACAAACTTGACAAATAATGGATGGAGAAGCATTCATAGAAGACTTAATGTGCTTAATTTGAGAGAAAGGCAAATGCCCCATTCGACAATGTAGTAACTCAGTTGTACAGTTTGCTGAAAAACCATTCTCTAGTGCAGAATGCACAGAAAACTTATTACAAGTAGGAAACTGTGTTTGTAAGATAAAAGATAGCTTGGGACAAAACTCCAACTCATAAGGTATGTGTGCAATGTATAGTCCTCGCTCCTCACTTCCAATTACCAGTGGTTTCTTCATCAAAGGGCCCTGAATGATGCACGAGGTAGGGGTAAATAGCACATTAGAGCAAAGGTAAATGGAAAGTTTTCGTATGGAAAGCAAATTAAAATGAAAATCAGGTACAAGCAGGACATCATTCAGAGAAATATGTGAAGATAAAATCACATTTCCAACAGAGGTAATGTCAGCTTTCTTATTGTTTGGCATGGTGATGGAGGATGGTTAGATAAAGGGGTCAAAGATTTGAACAAAATGTGGATTAGAAGACATATGATCTGTGGCTTTGAGATTTTTAGATGATCTATCAGCTTTCTTGCTTCAAGACAGAATTTTCTGTCTCCAAGGCCTTGACTTTAATGTCAAGGGCTGACCGAGAGGCTTTGAGATTTTTCATTTCCAGCGACAAATTACTCATGCGTTTCTCCTGTTCCAATAGCTTCTCTTTCAAGGTGTTAGTTACCAAAATATAATCCTCTTCATTTATAATCATGTTTTGCAAAAATTCAGACAACACAGCATTAGGACTAGAAATCAAATTTCTTACGATAGTTCCAAGATGCTTCTTTGGAGTTTCCTCATGATCTTCCATCAAGCAAAGATTTGCTGGATCATTTTCCAAGTCCGATTCACTGGAGGAATCTGAATCATTCTTCGGTGTTTGTTCTTCTTCTTTTGAGGACACTCATTTGCAAAGTGACCTGTTTCACCACATTCAAAGCAATTTAGAATCTTTGATTTCTTACGAGGGTTAGAAGACTTACCTCGATGCTTTGAAGATTCGGAATATTCTCGATTTGAGAATTTCTTCTTCATCTTGAGTATTTGTGCTAGCCCTCTTGTGATGAGTTCAAACGGATCCTCCTCATCTTCACTCTCGTCGTCGTCTGAGGATGCTTCTTCCTTCTTAGCTCGTAGGGCCAAGTTCTTTACAGTAGGGGCTACTTCTCCATCTTCTTCACCAAGAACCATCTCATGGGTAATCAACTTACCGAGGAGATCGTCCAATGGCAAAGTTGACAGATTGTGAGCTTCTTCTATTGCAGTTACTTTTGGCCCCCATTTCGCCTTTGGTAAGCTCTTCAAGATTTTCCTCACCTTTTCTTCATTGCTGAAGGTTTTGCCAAGAGAGTCCAAGTTGTTGACGATTTGGGTGAATCTGGTAAACACACTACAAAAAAAAAAAAAAAATTTGCTTCGGCAAAAAGCCGTGGCAAAAGGGCTTCAAGGGGTGGCAAAAGGCATCTAGCTTCGGCTAAGCTACGACAAATGGGGGGGGGGGGGGTGGCAAAATTTGGTAGCTTCGGCAAATAGCCGTAGCAAAAAAATTAGCGACGGCAAAGCAACGGCGAAGCGACCCCTATGAAATACACGACACATTTGCGACGACAAGCTGTCGTAGCTAAAGTGTGGGTGGAAATTTAAAAAAAAAACCCTGTTTTTTAGCCCGGATTCTTCAGATCCGAGCTAAAAGGTCCAATATTTTTTTAAAAAATAAAATAAAATAATACACATACACATATATATATAATAATAATAATAATAATAATAATAATAATATTTCATTAATTATACGGAGGACAAAATTTACATATATCATAGAATGTCAAAAAAAATACATAATTTATATACAATGGATACTAACAAAGGCAAGACAAAAAAAATAAAACAAGAAATATTGAAAACTCACAAGTATACTTTTTCCACTACCACTAAGCCCAACCTGATTAAAAAACTAGTGTCAGCACATGACTATAACTTGCATCTGTTAAACTATATTGTAGCAGTCCCCTAGCTGCTGAATGAGTCACCTGCAGTTTAGCTGGCTCAAGTTCATGCTCTAATTGAGCAAGCTTCAAGCGACTAGTTTCCAACTGCTGAATATAAGCCAATGGTTGATGGAAAACAAGATAAAGCTTGTAAATGCTAAATGCAAAGAAGTTTTTGAATGCTTGGTTTAAGCAGAAAAGCCTCCTTCTACCTTCTTTCTCAAACGACTTTTCCTTGCAGCTTCACGATTCTGTGTCAATCGCCTTTTTATCTGCAGAAAGTGCAATTATTACCATCATACGTTTTTAATTTAATAGTGGAAAATAGGATGATAATACTTTCATGATGATTTAAGTGATTGGACATCTACAATTTGAGATGCGGCTCATCTACAATTTGAGATGCGGCTCATCAAAGACCCCATTCCAGGGAGGAATCATCTTTTGAAAGAAAATTGAATTGTGTTTTGAGGTACAAGTCCTCATTCAAGAACAACTTGAGCTTATGACCACAATGTAAAAAACAAGCAGTAGAAACATGAACAAAATAGAGGTGATTCTAATATTTAAAACGAATACATAAATCATTAACCTTTCCAATAAAAACAGATTTCGCTTTCTTGAAGCATAAAGTGGGCTTCTCATATTCTGGAGGAAGCTTGTTACAATGTCCACACCTATTAAAAAAGAAACATGATTAACTTTAGTGCACCTTGTCATCATGAAAGTTGAAGAGAAATTATGAAAGCAGGTTTATATCAATGATATCATGGAGACTTGAAGAGATGGACATCTACAATTTGAGATGCGGCTCATCAAAGACCAAAAACTAAGGTTACGTTACAAAAACAAAACTAAAGTTACTTATCCGCAGGCTTAGAAATCTCTCTATTTGCCTCATCAGATTTAAACAAATACATACCTTATGCCATCCAAAAGTAGCATCTAGGTTATATGTTGCGAGATGGTTGAAAGGCGTCAAGGTGTTTGGATTCATTTCTCTGCATTAACCCAGAAACAAAAATATTATCGACAATCATTCCTAGAAGCTTAAATAAGCATTTCAAGAATAAAAGAGTACCTCTCTTTTACTCTCTCACCTCCTCTTCACTTCATGGAAGGTATCTGTAGTCTGTACATCATAATAAGACAGCGGGGGCGGAGAGGTGCTGAAGGAAGCAGCAGCCACCTATAGGAAGGTTTACATTACTGCCATTCTGAAGCACAAAGCTACATATATAAATGATGAACTGCATACGATTCTATGAGCTGAGTAAAATTAAAGTTCTAAAGCTAAAAGTGTAGCAGGAAAAAAAAAAGTTAAAATATGAGCATAGTTGTTAGAAGATGTTTAGATACCAAAAATATAAAAAAATATCATAAGCAAAATTCACTTCTAATTGGTGAAATTAAACTATCAGGGTACTAAACTATCTAGTCTTATAGGTTTTTAAACCAAATTTTCTATCACAGATTTTAAATTAATGAATACATTTGATTTTTCTTTTCTTAAGAAACATATTTGGTAATGTTTATTCCCATCCAAAAAAGCCTAACACCATTCCTCTCCCATCCAGATCAAAATCTTCATAAAATAAAGAAGTATTCATTTACCAAAAACACAATCACCGCTCTAAACTGACACAATAATCACCTACACAAAAGATACAAAAAAAAAGTTGAAAGGGAAATTAATATCACAGCACCTAAATGACTAACTTTTCTTGGAGAACCACCATAGTTTTCCAGTAGTGCACACAAATGCCATATTTTGAAAAGCAATCCAGTTTGAAAGGAAATGATCAAATTATCACTAATGTACGGACAACAAGTCACCAAGATTGTGACATTCAGAAGAGCATTGCTTGTTGGCAAAGAAAAAAGAACGGATAATAGGAAATATTAATTATTGAATGGTTCATAATTAATAGGAAAAATTGCAACTGTATGAATTCAATGTGCAAAGTAAACCCACCAGCATTTGCAAACCCCATGCTGCTGCTTTACTCGGTAACAAAACAATCAAACTATGAGTTCAGCAACATACCTGGAAAGTGAAAGTCAGGTGGGTTACCTACTTAACGTAAACACTGGATAATACAGCTTTATGAATTGACCACAACAAATTGCAATCATTTTTGTAAGCAGCAAAATCAGAATTTCTAGCTAGAATTTTTAAATGAAGCAAAAAAAAATTAACGAATACTCAAGAATCACAAACATCAAAAAGGTAAAAATTACAAAGTGTTAAAATAAAATTCACCCATTTTGTAGGCAGCGAAATCTGAATTCCAAAATTAAGGAATGCTCAACAACGGCGATACTTAATTAATCAACACTATTCAACAGGATAGGACGAAAACGAACAAGCGAATCACAAAGAATCGAATGAAACACGAACTGCGCCCAAAAATAAATAAATCATGTTCTTCCAGGCAGAATTGAAGAGCAGCAAGACGACGGACAGTGCTAGAAACTCACCTCGATAAGATCTGGAAAAAGCTAGGAACATAACAGGAGAGAGATAGTCGAACGGAGAAAAAACCCTAGAAGATGATTGATTGGGATTTTGGCTTGTTTGGTTGTTTGTTTGAATTGTTCTACATGTTGATGGAAGCTGGGAGAGTCAAATTGGATTTGAGCAGCGAGACAGCGAGAACAAGAGAGGAGCAAGAGCGGGCGGCCATGAGAGAGCTTGAGCTCGATTTTGACGGGGAAGAGGGAGGTGGGTTTGAGGAAGAAGAAGCGGGTAGATAGGTGGCGGAAGGTTGACAGCGGGAGGATGAGAGAGCTTGAGCTCGATTTTGACGGGGAAGAGGGAGGTGGGTTTGAGGAAGAAGAAGCGGGTAGATAGGTGGCGGAAGGTTGACAGCGGGAGGAGGAGAAGGAGAGAGGAAAGCGGCGAGGCAGTGGTGGTGAGTGAGGTTAGGGGTTTTCAGATCTGAAAGTAGAGGAGGAGATGAGATGAGAATCAGACCCCTTTACCCAAATTCGAGAACCCTAGAACCCCTTTCAGTAAAATCAAATTCAATTTTTCCCAAATTAAACCCAAAAACTGAGTTCGGCTTCAGCAAGCACGGGAGAAGATGGGAGAACAAGGGAGGGAGAAGCTGGGAGAAGGAAGGAGGGAGAGGGTTGGAGAATCCTCCGGCGAGGAGAGAAGATGGAGAGCTAGCGGGAAAAGGGAGAGGGAGGACTGAAATTGAATTGGGGATTTGGAAGCTTTTCATTTTTGGAGTTGTAAAAGTATGTCGTACGTTGAATTTTTTTAGTAGTAGCTAGCTACGGCAACTTCACCCGAAGCTACCATCCTAGGCTTTTTTTTCAGATGTCACGCCTCCCGTGGCTAATGCCGTGGCAAAAATGTACCAATTGCCACAGTACATGCCTGCCGAAGCTAGTAAGGGTAGCAAATTTTATTATTTTTTGTAGTGACATTTCTTTCACCGTTTCCATGGAGAGCATCTTGAATAGCTCATATTTGCGTAGGTAGATGTTGATCTTTGATTCCTTAACTTGGCTAGTACCTTCGTAGGTTACTACAAGTTTATCCCAAATCTCTTTAGCGCTTCTGCAAGATGAGACACGATTAAATTCGTCAGTATTCAAACCACAATATAGCATGTGCATGACCCGAAAATTCTTGGTCACATTCTCATGATCGGTTTGAGTGTATTCAGCTTCTGTTTTCTCCACTTGTCCTGTTCCTGTCGTGCCAAATAAATAGATGTTGATCTATAATTTTGTGAGCCAAATAAATATATTCCGAGAATAATAAATAAAATAAAACAACCACAAAATATAATTGATATTTGCATAAAATACTACCTTATTTGTCTTCCATCATACCTACAAAAATAATCACATATAATCATCAAGGTGGAGTCAACAATCTCGTCTCCCAATTTAGTGAATTGTTGCATCATTTGGTAGTTCAATCTCAAAATGAAGTTGTCTTTACCCTGACATTATTGTACAATATGAATTGGTTGGTACACTTATGACTTACCAGGATGATTGTATTTCCATTCGGAGGTTGAAAGCTTGGCAAATGGGTTTTTGGATATATATTCCTTAAATTCTGCAACTCAAATACAACTCTGCTCGTGTGGGATCAAGGTCCTCTGTTACTCTTGTGGGATCTAGGTCCCCTTCCGTGGCTCTCCAAGCATTATAAATAGGGCTCAAAAAGGTAGTTGCATCATCCCTGAGCCACCGACGACCAAACTTGAGACTATCAAGACATCCCTTGATCATGTGATACATGGAAACTTCCCGTTCATAGTAAGGCTTGAGGTTATATTTGGCTTTATCTATTGCAACTTGTATGTAGCCGACGTTTGGAACTAAGGTGTCCACAAGACTAGTAATCCCTATAAGAGGTGTTACAACTTCTAGTAGATCTTTCCCATCGGACCAAAACTCTTTGGTGGTAATGATTTCTGGAATAGCAAAGTCCAACCAAGACTTTTTGGACTCTTGAACAATATCTGATAGACGCATTTTGATTTTGTCTTCAAGATGCATGACTGATCCAAGGTGTGTAAATGACCTCGTTAACAAATCATATCCCCCCCCCCCCCCGAATTTTGGAAAAAAAAAACAGTATATATATTGTATATTTAATTGGTAAACAACACAAGTTCCGCTTAGTTCAGTTGGTAATTGGCAAGGGAAGGGCTTAAATCAGTTGGGTAATTGGCAAGGGAAGGGACGGAAGGGAGTCTGCAGGTTGCAGGTTCGAATACACCTCCAACGCTGCGATACCCTTAAAATTTTGGCTGCAGCTACAACAATTAGGGGTGGGCACAAATCCCGCAAATCTCGGGCCCGTCCCGGTCCCGTCCCGATCCCGGTGGGATTTAGAAAAAAAATAAGTAATCCCGTCCCGGTCCCGTCCCGCAAAAATTATGCGGGACGGGACGCGGGACGAGGATTTCTTATCCCGCAAATCCCGTCCCGTCCCGCATATATTGTATATATATATATACATATATATATATATATATTCATATTCATAAGAATATATAAAAAGAAAAAGAAAAACGATCTATATATATAAATATATATACATATCTAACACATACCTACTGTGAGTATATACTCACTGTATATGTATATATATACAGCACGTACACTAGCTAGTGAATACATATACACCAGTATATATACACATGTACTTGGTGTATATACTATCAGTTGCTCACTGTATATTTTAAATTAATTTATATTAGTGTGTAATTATATGTTCAATGTGTCAAATGTGTATATATAATAAAAATCGTAAAATGTAAACAATATTATAAATATATTTATGTTACGCATTTTAAAAACGTAAAATATATATATGAATTTTAGATTTTTTTATAATGTTTATTATTTGAGGGACAGGGCCCGTCCCGTCCCGGTCCCGTCCCGTCCCGTGAGGGACAAGGCCCGCGCGGGATTGAAAAAAAAATAGGGAATCCCGTCCCGCAAAAATTACGCGGGACGGGATGCGGGACGACCCCCATCCCGTCCCGCGCCCACCCCTAACAACAATAGTACAAGCCTACAACGAACACCTTTTAGAGTTCGTTTGGTTAACAATTGAAAAACCCAGGAAGTGAAAAAACCCAGGAAATAGAATAAATACATGTGTTTGGTTATAATTTTTTTCTTTCAAATTCTCAGGAACTTGAATTCTCAGGAATTCCAATTCCTATGAAATGGGGGAATTTAACTTACCTAGGGTGGACTAGGTAAGTTGAACTTCCACCATTTTGTGTACAAAATCACCACTTCCACCATTTGAAATTCCTATCATTTAAAAACTAACCAAACATCTTTTTTCAATTAACCGGGAGTACAATTGACGGGAATTAAATTCACGTGAATTAAATTCCTGGGAATTGCACTTCCCACGTTCAACCAAACGAGGCCTTATTTATTTTTTTAATTTAATTTTGGCTACGTACAGCTACAAGGGCCACCTTTTATTTATTTTTAATTCTTCTTTTTAAACACCACCTTTTAATTTTTTTGTGAAATTTTGATTAGGTTTGTGATTTTGAAAATCAATTTTGTAAATCTGTGAATTGAATTTAAAATTTGTGATTTGAGGATTATTATTTTTATTTATAAGGAATATATAATATGAATTAAAAAGGTTAGTGTTTTATACTTGTAATTTTATACTTTTTCCTACTATCGGATATTCCTTCAATTAGTTAGCTTCCTAATCCCTCTTGGAATGTTGAATCGGTTGGAAGTAACTTCCTAATCCATCTTGGAATGTTGAATCGGTTGGAAGTGGAGATGGTGATACTAGTATTCGTAGAGATAATGTAAGGAGTGAAAAAAAATCGATTGGACAATGGGTGATTATTAGTTATCTGAAACTATGAAAACCTATTCAGGAATATTATCGTTCCTTATATGACAAAATTCCTGGGTCCGCCACTATTGAACACGTATAGTTTTTCTGATTTTTGTATTAAGGTATGTACCCACCCTGTGTCCGTACAAATTCGCCTCCATAATAGCTGAACTTCTTGTCGGACACAACACAATAACACATGCCAAAGCTTATCCCTCCATAATCAACGGGATATTGTCTGGCAAATTCACACTTTGGATGACTGTGATGACCAATTTTGTTGAGCTATGTTCAGCTGCAAGTGACAGCCTTCAGCTGATCAACATCACAATCTGACGCAGCAAGACACACGAAAGGCAAAGCTAGCGCTAAGCCTCGTCAATGGAGGAGTTTGCAAACGACAAACTCAAAGAACAATTACTGGAATCCACCAGACATAAGAGAAAAACTCTTGAATATTGATTTTTAATAATGGATCCTTAATCCTTTCTCCTAGGGCCTCTTAAATAGGCAAACTCACATAAATATAGAAAATATAAAAATAGACGTTTAACCCTATAAAGAGTGAAATGTTCTAAATTAAAAGAAAAACATGGAAATAGCTTAATTAATAGAAAACGTGAAAATCATAATTTAGATAGAATCTTGACGTCCTCTCTGGAGCCCTGATTTCCTTCGCGCTTCGTCGATCTTCTCGGCCAATGCTCCTGCATCAGTCTCCCCCACCTCCAAGGAACTCGACCACGAGTTCGGTTCAGGGTAAAGCACCTCATCCTTATGATACGCATACATGTCCGCGACGTTGAAGGTATTGGAAATGTTTATGTCGTCGGGAAGAGCGACCACATAGGCGTTATCATTTATTCGTCGAGTGACCTGAAATGGACCATACTTGCGGGGCTGGAGTTTTCTATAAGTCCCCACAGGAAAACGCTCACGGCGTAGGAAAACCATCACTTGATCTCCTACAGCAAAGATCTTCTCTCGTCGATGTTTGTCTTCAGCGGCCTTGTTCCTCTAGCCCGTCGCCTCTAGCTGTATCTCAACTGCTTTCTTAATACTCTGGACGTCCTTGGCCATGTCCACCGCAGCTGTGCTGAGTCCCTGAGATTTCGGGAGGGTTACCAGGTCCACCACATGGCGGGGTATTGTGGTGTAGACGAGCGCAAATGGGGACTTGCCCGTGGCAGAATGGGTAGCGCTGTTGTAGGCAAACTCTACCTGCGGAAGGGCTAGATCCCACTGTTTTGGTTTGTTTCCACAAACACACCGGATAATATTCCCTAAAGAGCGATTAGTGACTTCCGTTTGACCATCTGTTTGCGGGTGTGCGGTGGAACTCTTGTTGAGGGTGGTGCCGAACATCCTCCACAAAGTAATCCAGAAGTGACTAAGGAACTTTGTGTCTCGGTCAGAGGTAATGGATTTTGGTATGCCATGTAAACGCACAACTTCCCGAAAGAAAAGCTTTGCGATGTTAGAAGCATCAGCGGTTTTCTTGCATGGAATGAAATGAGACATCTTTGAAAATCGGTCAACTACCACAAATACGGAATCCACCCCTCGTTGGGTACGTGGTAAACCCAATACGAAATCCATGGACAGATCGAGCCATATATCTTCGGGAACGGGCAAAGGCAGGTACAATCCCGTGTTCTGGGCTTGTCCCTTAGATGACTGACAAATATAGCAGCGCCGAACAATCGTACTCGCATCTCGTCGGAGATGGGGCCAGAAATAGCGCTCTTCTAGCCCTGCAATGGTCTTATCTCTCCCTAGATGGCCACTAAGTCCTCCGCCGTGCAGTTCACGAATCAACTGCTCACGCAAAGATGAGCAAGGGACACACAATCGATCCCCTTTGAAGAGGTAACCCTCTCGAATGTGGAAATCACTAACGGGGTGATTTTCCTTGCATTTGGTCCATACCTCCTTAAAATCAGCATCATTATTATAGAGGTCTTTTAGCACTTCAAAACCGACGACCTCATGGGATAGAGTTACCAACAAGGAGGCCCTTCTACTCAAAGCATCTGCAACCTTGTTCTGGGCGCCTGACTTATGTTGAATGATGAAAGGAAACTTTTGTAAAAAGCTTACCCATCGAGGGTGCATTTTATTAATGACCTTCTGGCTATGTATATATTTGAGGGCTTGGTGGTCCGTAAACAGAATGAACTCTCGTTGAATCAAATAATGTTCCCACTGTCTCAAAGCCCAGAAGACGGCATAAAATTCTTGGTCGTAAGTGCTCCAACGCTGCCGTGCATCGCTTAATTTCTCGCTGAAGAAAGCCACTGGTTGCTTTTCCTGAGATAAGACCGCACCAACGCCGACACCACTTGCATCACACTCAACTTGAAAGATCTTCTCAAAGTTAGGTAATGCCAACACGGGTGCCGTACAAAGCCTTTCTTTGATTAAGGCGAAGCTATGCTCTTGTGCAGAACCCCACAAGAACTTCCCTTTCTTCCAGCATTCAGTTATGGGGGCTGTGATAGAGCTGAAGTCACGGACAAATCGCCTATAGAATGTGGCTAAACCATGAAAGCTACGTACTTCAGTGACCGACTTGGGTGTTGGCCAATTTTTGATAGCACTAACTTTCTCCTCATCAACTTGGATTCCATCCTCTCCTACGACAAAACCCAAGAACAACAATTTGTTGGTGAGGAATGTGCACTTCTTGAGATTGATATACAACTGATTTTCCTTTAGGACCTGCAAGACCCGACGCACATGCTCGAAATGTTCTGCTTCGGTCTTGCTATGAATCAGGATGTCGTCGAAATAAACCACGACAAAGGAACCCGAAAATGGGCGAAGTACTTGGTTCATAAGCCTCATAAACGTACTAGGGGCATTGGATAACCCGAAAGGCATTACCAACCATTCACACAAACCATCCTTACTTTTGAATGCAGTCTTCCATTCATCCCCCGGTCGGATCCGAATTTGATGATAGCCACTTCGCAGGTCAATCTTCGTAAAGACTTTAGAACCTGCGAGTTCATCTAGCATGTCTTCTAATCTCAGTATGGGGAAGCGATACTTAATGGTGATCTTGTTTATAGCTCGGCTGTCAACCCACATTCTCCACTGTCCTCCCTTCTTTGGAACCAAGAGAACTGGTACAGCACAAGGGCTCATACTTTCTCGGATGAAACCTTTCTTCAGCAAGTCTTCAATTTGGTCCCTTAGAATCTCATTTTCCTTCGGGCTCATTCGATAATGCGGTAGATTGGGTAGACTCGAACCTGGAATGAGATCAATTTGATGTTGGATGTCTCTCATGGGAGGAAGATTGTTGGGCAGGTCTTCGGCAATCAATTCCTCAAAATCATTCAATATATTCAGGATTTCGACAGGTATGGACTCAACCCGCTCCGTAGTGTGTAGCATCCCCTTTACGGCTATTGGACAGAACCATTTAGCTTCCTTGATGGATTCATCCACCTCTTTCTCGTTGCGAGTAAGGACCAGAAAGTTGGTATCTTTACTTGGTGGTCCTTCAAACCGAAGAATGGGGGACATCGCGATCTTGTGAGACCTCCAAGTAAACATGGTAACATTGTCTCGACCCCTATATGTCACATCGTGGTCGTATTGCCATGGTCGACCCAAGAGGATATGGCAAACGTCCATGTCGAGCACGTCGCATTGTACCTCCTCCTTGTATCGTTTTCCAATGGATAGCGGAACCCGACACGTCGCGGTTACTCTAACTTGGGGCCCTTTGCTTACCCAACCTAGTGTATAAGGCTGAGAGTGGGGCTCTGTTGGTAACTCAAGATATGGGTTTAAGATATGGGTTGTTGTTTGGACGGGATTGCGGTGCTCGATTAGAAACTGTGGAATCAGGAGTTGTTGATGCGCTGGGATTTGCCAATGAGGCTCCTCCCTTTGAGTTCCTATCCGCTGCAGCGTCGGTGTTGTTTTGAGGCTGAAATCGGCGAGAAGGAGTAAAATTTCGGCCAGATTTCTCCATCATCTCAGCTTTCAACGCAAGACTAGCTAGCAGCTTCTGTCACTGACCAAACATTTTGGAGACCCATCTTCTCTTGCAGCGAGCCTCTCAACCCACTGATGTATCAGGCCACCTTTTGGTTCTCGGATTCGCCAAGGTCGTTCCTTTCTGAGTAGCGAAGGAATTCAGTAGTGTATTCTGTCACACTCCGTCGTCCTTGGGCACATTCGATGTACATCTTGTACAAGATCTGGTCATAATCTTCAGGTAAAAATCTTTCCAGCATTAGTTGCTTCATCTTTCTCCAAGTTCAGATTGGTCCTCTACGTTGGCGTTGTCGCCGGACAACCAGTTTGTCCCACCAAACAGCGGCAGTGCTCTTCAATCTGATGGCCACCATCTTAACTTGCTTGTTCTCCGGGACATCCATGACGTCAAAGAACCTATCGACTTCGATTTGCCAATCAAGAAAATCTTCTACACCCATAGTTCCATAGAATAAAGGTATATCGGCCTTTACTCTATAGTCGTGTTTTGATGCTTCTCCAGGATCCTCTATGGTGATCTCCTCCTCCTCCGAACTGGAGTCCGTCATCTGAGGACGCCCTCCCTGTGAACGGTGAATTTGTTCCTCCTGCCTCTCCCTCTTTGGGTGGCGAACAACTTCAAGGGTGTCCATCCACGTGGTAATCGCGGTGAGTTGATCGGTGATAGCCGCAAGGGCCGTGGTGAAAGCCATGCTAACCCCTTCGATATCTGCTCGGGTAACAGGTTGATCGGCCATGATGAATCGGTTGAAAAAAAAGGCAGGAGAAGGCCTGCTCTGATACCAACTGACGCAGCAAGACACACGAAAGACAAAGCTAGCGCTAAGCCTCGTCAATGGAAGAGTTTGCAAACGACAAACTCAAAGAACAATTACTGGAATCCACCAGACATAAGAGAAAAACTCTTGAATATTGATTTTTAATAATGGATCCTTAATCCTTTCTCCTAGGGCCTCTTAAATAGGCAAACTCACATAAATATAGAAAATATAAAAATAGACGTTTAACCCTATAAAGAGTGAAATGTTCTAAATTAAAAGAAAAACATGGAAATAGCTTAATTAATAGAAAACGTGAAAATCCTAATTTAGATAGAATCTTGACGTCCTCTCTGGAGCCCTGATGTCCTTCGCGCTTCGTCGATCTTCTCGGCCAATGCTCCTGCATCACAACCAGAGCATCATCAAGTGCAGCCGCATGAGAAAACAATAGGATGAGTTGTATAGGATCAAATCCCGTGTAACTAACAAAGTTGTTGGTTGTTTGTCTATAAATAGATGCTCCATCATCTGTAACAACTCTCAATTCAATGAAACAAAAACCAATTGCAATCTCTCTCATTTTCCCGCGCTTCCAACTATCTCCTCTTCCTTTGATGAACATTGTAAGCTGTTGAATCAATTGATCGTCGATTGACATGGTATCAGAGCATCCGAATCTTCGCTTCGCTCTATATGAGGATCATGAAACTTTTTCTCCTGTTGTCAAAATGATAACCATTAGGACTGTCATTGCAATTGCTGCTGCCAACCAGTGGTCTCTTCACCAAATGGATTTTAATAATGCCTTCCTACATGGTGATCTATATGAGGAAGTTTATATGAAGCCGCCTGAAGGGTATCCCACTGCTGGCAATCTTGTTTGCAAGCTCCAGAAATCACTGTATGGCCTTAAGCAAGCAAGTCGTCAGTGGTTTCACAAACTCACATTTGCATTGTTGGCACTGCAATTTGTCGAGTCAAAGCTTGATTACTCTTTGTTCACTAAGAGAGCCAATGGCCACATCACCATTATTGTTGTGTATAGGGATGACCTCTTAGTCACTGGTTCAGATCCTCTCCAGATTTCTAGCCTCAAAGCATACCTTGATCACCAGTTCAGCATCAAGGACTTGGGCATCTTACATTACTTTCTGGGTCTTGAGGTATCTTACAACTCAAGTGGTATTCATTTGTCTCAACACAAGTTCAGCAAAGAGGTCCTTAGTGAATCAAGGCTTACAAACATCCATCCTGTCTGCACCCCACTACCTCTCAAATTGGACACTCTCCAAGGTGATCTCTTGCCAGATGCTTCATATTACATAAGGATGGTTGGTAAGCTGAACTTCCTCACCCACACTCGACCAGATCTATGCTTTGCCACCCAGTCCTTGAGTCAGTTCCTTTAGTCCCCTCGTACATCTCACTTGGGGGCTCTTCATCACACCATTAGATATATACCTTGTAGGGACTCTACATCATGGAATTGTTCTCAATGGTTTTGACAAGCCCAGAATTGCAGCTTACACAGATTCTGACTGGGCTTCATGTGGCTATACAAAAAGATCCGTCACTGGCTTTGTCATCCTCTTAGGCTCTTCTCCAATTAGTTGGAAATCCAAAAGGCAGGGTGTGGTATCTCGAAGCTCCACAGAGGCTGAGTACAGAGCCATGGCTCAGACTGCAGCTGAGGTCACATGGTTAGTCCGTCTTCTTGAAGAATTAGCAGTTGCTCCAATCAAACCAATCACTCTCTACGGTGATAATCAATCAGCTCTCCATCTTGCTCGCAACCCTGTTTACCACGAGCGAATGAAACATATTGAGATTGACTGCCATTTTACTAGAGAAAAGGTTGTCGAAGGGCTGCTTGACTTATGTCATGTCCCAACCTCTTCGCAAATTACCGATGTCCTTCTCACTAGCAAAATGAATTGCTTTGCAAACTTGGGCTTTCTTCACCCGAAGTTTGAGGGGGGGGGGGGTGTTGAGCTATGTTCAGCTGCAAGTGACAGCCTTCAGCTGATCGACATCACAGCCAGAGCATCATCAAGTGCAGCCGCATGAGAAAACAATAGGATGAGTTGTATAGGATCAAATCCCGTGTAACTAACAAAGCTGTTGGCTGTTTGTCTATAAATAGATGCTCCATCATCTGTAACAACTCTCAATTCAATGAAACATAAACCAATTGCAATCTCTCTCTCATTTTCCCGCGCTTCCAACTATCTCCTCTTCCTCTGATGAACATTGTAAGCTGTTGAATTAATTGATCGTCGATTGACAAATTTCCTTTGTTATATCCTCTATGGGCAAGCTTAGTATATGGTTCTTGAAGCCGATACCATTGAATAAATCTAATTGTCGTCCATCAACAAATATGAATCCTTTCGGGCAATAAAAATCATAAACTACAGTGCTTGTGTCTGCGAAAGTCTTTCCTCTCTCATCATTCAGGTTGTAGCAAATCAAAGTGCAGCCAATAGTCTTCCATGACTCCTTAGCCATTAGCATATATTCATTGACCTCATGCCCAAAAGGCCACACTGACTTTTGAATCCCAACAAAATCATCCCAGAGTAAGCAAGATGGAACACCATGTTGAGCTACTCTCGTTAACAAGGTCTTAAGATGCGAGTCTTTGCCAGCCTCAACCGGAACATTTCTACTCATCAAGAACCTCACAAGCACGTCAGCAGTGTACTCTTGTTCACTACCCTTGTTGGCGGTTTTGGTGCTGAAATCGCCATTGGAGGAGGACGAGACTTGTAAGACAGTTGCCATGTCTAACTACTAGATAGTCTAAGCTATTGTTTGCTGAGGCAGATACCACCTCAGACCTATTGGAAGCAGTGATACCATCACTACCCTCTCCCAAGGATGAGTTTCGTCCTCTCCCAAGGTTGTCTTTAATTTGATGCTTTCTCTCGAACGTGTGAAGGCACTGCTTCACAGGATCCAATATCATTTCCCTCACTAGACAAGTGATTTCTGATCCTAGATGCTGCCCCTGAAAACTCCTCTTTGCAATGTTTGCACCTCCATTTACCTTCGGGTAATTTGTCGACATTATCCCAGCAAAATTGGTGTGGAGGTCGACCCATATAGAACAGATGTAGCCACCTAAATAACAGAACTCAATCTATACACCCTGCATATTTTCCCCAATAGTGAAATTGAAGTTATTATTTCTTTGCCATCTTCTACTCCAACTGATCAATAAGCACAGATCGGAACTCATATAAGCAATATGGATAAGGCAAATAAAAAGGAGATCGATACAGAAATTAAGAAAAAGGAGAGTAAGTACCCGCATCCTACAGAAATTGCAAAGCAAATAAATGAGAGGAGCTTCAGAGTTTGAGATGAAACGAGTCTGCAGAAAGTGAACTGCAAGCAAGAACTTTTTGGATTAATTTTATTCTAAATTTGCTTGATCAACGAGATGAGTTTTTGTGAGATGCAACTGTGACTGCAGATTCGTATTGGTCGTGCACACGTGGACGACAGGATCTTACATTACGTGCGCTTGGCCGGGTTCTACTGCGTACATCGCTTGGGTTCGACGTTTGAGATGGATATGCATCTCATCACTTCCCTCGTGGAGAGATGGAGACCCGAGATACACACATTTCACCTCACAGTTGGGGAGGCCACCATCACACTCCAAGATGTGGCAGTTATAATGGGCCTGCGGGTGGATGGAGCGGCAGTTACGGGAACCGCCAGCCACAACTGGCGCCTAGTTTGCAGAGATCTTCTGGGAGTCCAGCCACCACTGGCGGACTTACGAGGCTCGTCGGTCAAAGTTCATTGGTTAAGGAATACGTTTGGCCACCTGCCCGAGGACGCTGACGATGCATTGGTTCAATGTCATGCCAGGGCGTACATATTGCAGTTGATGGCATGTGCCATGTTCTCTGACGCTAGTGGGGGAGAAGTTCAGCTGCTGTACCTGCCACTCTTGGCTAATCTGGAGCTGGCAGGGCAATATAGCTGGGGATCAGCGACTCTGGCGTACTTGTACCGCCAGCTATGCAGGGCCGCACGCAAGGAGAAGATGGAGATCTCTGGGCCAGTTATATTGCTTCAGGTAATCTTTAAACTTACTCATCAAATACTTTCAGTTGTCAAGTATTTTTGAATTATACTTGTGACATAATATCGACGATGAAAATATTCTGATTCAGATCTGGGCATGGGAACACATCCCAATCGGCGGGCCAGTTTGCATCCCGGTTTCGCACATGACACAACAGCAGGCTAGGAGAGCTAGGAGAATGCAACAAAGGAATCCAGCGGTACAGGGGAGCCAACCACCCCCCCTTGGCCATCACTTTCAAGTGGGGCAAGACGCGTTGGCGGTTAGGTAATGTTTTCTAGCCATTTTATTGTCGATAGTTCATGACATCGCAAACAAACTCATGGGTGAATACGCAGGTGGATGCACTGCACGTACGACTGGGGCCACGAACGGTTGGAGTTGCCGCAATTCCGTGATGCCCTCGATAGACAGCAAGAGACTCAGGTTCATTTAAAGCGCAAGTGCCTTGTGATTTTCGAAATATTTTTCTTCTATTTTCTGCTTTGACGTGTTGTACGTTGAATGCAGTTCGTATGGGAGCCATACACTGAGGTGATCCTGAGCCAGCTCGGGGAAATCTGTCGAGAAGGTGCCCATATCTGGCTGGCGCAAGTCCCGCTGATATGCTTTGACGTGGTTGAGGCGCATCGACCTGAGCGTGTGCTGCGCCAGTTTGGCCACGCTCAGTTCCCCCCAGCCCATGCAGAGTATGATGTGCAGCTACACGCGGTTGATCGTCGGGGCAAGCATACTACGAACTGGGCAACAACGTTTGGGGAGCATATCAATGCTTGGAACAACCGTGAGGAGTCGACAGTGCAGCCTGTCCAGGGGTTCCCTCCCTCCTATGCGCATGATGAGTACATGCGTTGGTATAGAGCGCGCACTCGCTTGTTTATCGGCCGACAAGCTGTTGCTCCGCCCGCACGATACCAGCCGGCCGCCCCAGACATTTACTCTCTGGTGCGTGATTGGTTTATATCAATTATTTCAATACGATGAGCTAGGGTCACCTTTACTCACTTATACTCGCATCTATGTTCAGGGCCACTACGCAGCTGACGTTGGCGTTCGAGGTCACCAAGTAGGCCAGATTTCGCAGCAAGCATCCCAGCTGCACAACTACTCTTGTCTGGCAGGTATCGTGGCATCCTTTGGAGAGTACGTCTCCTCACAAAGCTCAGAGGTATTAGGTCGAGTTTCTTTTGACCAGTCTTACTTCGGAGGTGGTTCCCGCGGAACAGCCCCATCTTTTTCGCAATCTACCCCTCGCCAGACCCATCGCTCGGGAGATGGAACCCATTCTGGGTATGCTGTTCCTTCAGGATTCGATTCTGCCCCGGGATATGCTGAGTGCTCCGGGTATGGTCCTGCGACGAGATCTGCTGGCCATGTGCACCCATCTGTATATGCTCAGCCTTCGAGTGCTGGGTTCGATTCGTCGTTCAGGTGCACACCTCCACCAGCTTCTGAGTACATTCCTTCTTCACTCTCCCAGTGGGCAGAACAGACATTTTCTGCATCCTACTGGGGTGCACCGTCGCATATCCCTACAGATGTCGGCCCTTCATATGATGTGAGTTCCTCGTTTACAGCGATGCTCTCCATGCCGTTGCAGTCTATGGGTCCACTTCCGCCCTCTACTTCAATGGGCAATCAGAATATGCAAGAATCTCCCGCCTACCACGTACGACCCCGACAACCCGCCTACCCGCCTACATTAGCCGAGGATATGTAGTGGGAGGAGAACAACCAGCAAGAGGGTAACCAGGAGGACCATACAGATGAGGAGGAGGAGGATCATCCAGCAAGTGGAGATGACGAGGAGGGGGATGACGATGACCAGGAGGACCATACAGATGAGGAGGAAGAGCATCTACAACGTAGTCGTCGTAGGCGATATGATTTTTTAGTATTATGGTTTGGATATTATTAGTTTCACTAACCTTTGGTTTGACTCTTCTATTACTTAGACATCTTTTAGACATCTGGTTCCAATCAAACAATACTACCAACTTTCCCATATTTTTTATATTTACTAAATCTATTATAGCATAAACAATATGAATAAGGCACTTATTCGTAAACGGTAAAACTTTTCTAAAAATCTATAAAAATCTGTCGATTTTCATAACGTCGGGTTTAAATTATCCCGTACTATCTCAGTTCACCTATACATATATTTGTCGTAAACATACGTACAAAACAATTTATTTTTTTTTGGTGGAAACATACGTACAAAACATGTGGTTGTGTCCAGTGAGGAGAAGGGTGAGTCGCTGTTAAGAACAGCGACTCACCAGGGAATATATTCCCTCCAGATACAGACAGAGCAAGCAGGCCAAGGCGAGGCCAGAGAATCTCGTTGACTAACCCTAGAGTCGTTGTTATAAACAGCGACTCTGGGTTTTTTTTTTTTTTTGGTTTCGGTTTTAAAATCCATAAAACTTTAAAAAAAAATAAAAAAAGGGAGAGTTAAAATGTTTTTTTTTAAGTTTCTGGTAAAATTTAATAATAAAAATTAAAAAAATTAGGAAATACGGGTAAGTCGCTGTTATAAACAACGACTTACATTTTTTAATATTTTTTTTAAAACCCAGAGAACAGCGACTTTAACCCGTTTTGGCTAAATCGCTAATTTCTTTCGGATTTTGGCTACTTCCCTAATATTTTCTTCGATTTTGGCTATTTCCAAAAAAAAATCTCGTTTTTCAACCACATGTTGTGTTAGTGTTATCCAAACTACAAGTCCAAAGATTGATCGAACAAATGCTATACTTGGTAGCTGATGAATTTTGGCCAACTCAGTGGAGTCTTAACTCTCTCCCTCTCAGCACTGTCCTTTCTTTGTGGGTAGGTAATGAATAAATGCTTGATCATTATCGAGTCGGATTATTTTGGATTCTTATTCTCGGGTTGCATTGGTCGTTGTTGAATTACCTTTCCACCCATACATCATCTTTAGATTAGTTGGAAATTAAACTTGTTTTGATTGTTTTTGTCTTGAAAAGCTGAACAAATGTAGGCAACTCTAATTTATAAATTAGATGTCAAACACGATCATAAACTCAAAGGGGCCAAGCTTATATTATGTTAACGTTCTTCTGTTTTTCAAGTTTATACACATTTTCATCTTGAAAAAGTAGTGCAATACTGATTTATTTCATTCCAGGAATATCATCTATTGAAAAAGTAGAGTGAACGAGAATAACAATTGTTTTAACAATTTATGTGAATGAAATCTACTAGCTAGAAGCTCAGCAACCAGCCTATTCCGTTCTTCTGCGCGCGCACACACAGACACTATATATACTAAATTACTAATCAATAATCTGAATTGATGGCATTTCCCCATTACGCCGTTCTTCTGCAAGCCTCGAGTATGTGTTGAGAAGTTCCTCTATCAAACTACGGTGAGATGAATAGATGAATTTATGTTCCAACCCTAGCTACTCAACTCATCAAAGGTACTACATCTTCTCATCTAACCATTCATCCAACTCTTACGTATTAGTCTCTTATATTTCATATATATATATGTTAGATGATTTTTAGTTAGGTTCAAGCTAGTCTTGCTTTGCTTGATACCTAATCGGGTGCTCTGCTCTACAGGAATCGATGCTCATTTGAAGCCTTTCATCAACCTCAAGGTGGATGATTTCTTCAAGTCTCGTACGTTAACCATTGAATTTTGACCCATTATATTTATATTAATGAAGTTGGGTGAATTGGACGCTGCAGGGTTACATGGTGGTAAAACGCTGTTACAGATGAAGTATTTGACGGAAATGCTTTGGTCCCATTTGCTCACGGGATGGGCTTGATCTCTGATTCCCTTTACCTAGTACGTACATCTGTGTGTGTATATATATATATATATATATATATATATATATATATATATATATATATATATATATATATATATATATATATTCATCTATTCGATTCAGATTCAGATTCAGAATCAGATTCAGATGAAGTATTATGCCTTTCTTCTGCAAGCCACGAGTATATGTAGAGACGTTCCTCCATAAAATCATACAAATCTTCAGTGCTTTGAACATCACGGTGAGAGAACCACATGGGATGAATAGGTGGCAAAGGTGCCTCCTTTGTCAAACGTAGCTGCAAGTTAAACAATAGAGAGGCATTATTGTAGTTTGAAAATGTTGAATCTAAAAACAAAATTTAATTTACCGCTAAAATAACTAACATTCACTTACCGGGGTAAAATGGCAGGATTCTGGTATGTGGCATATGACAATTTCAGGCAAACAATTAAAAGGAGAAGCTGGGTGCTTAAGATATAGAGGAAGGCATGTGCACTTTACAGCATGCCCCAAGACAACAAAGATAGTTTGGAAAGTGGTTGCAACTAACAACCCCATATTTGTAACCTCCAACCAAGTCTCCGGTGGAGCATTTCCTGATCCATAGTAGCTTAGTGCATTTGAAATTGTGGTAATAGTCGCATCATCAACGAAGGTGGGTTGATATACATTCGGTTTAGAATTCAATTCCTCATGTAATTTTTTTCTGACCTCACGCCAGTTGTCCTGCCCAAGCCCAAGCGTTTTTGCAATAGCGCGATATCCACAATTACCGTCAGCCATCACATTGGTAGACTTGGAGATAAATTCGTACATCCACACTTGTATTTGACCGATGTGCGGACCATTTAGCATTTTCTTTGCATGTCAAAACTCAAAAGAGTTAACTTTCATTAGGATTAAGTTTGTTAACAAACTGAAATATATTAACCGTTGTACATTAATAATCTATACTAAAAACATTAATGAAAAGCTCGTTCTTTTAAATACGGGATTATTACTGAACAAACAATCTAAAGGATATTGAATTCTTTATATTATCCATGTGAGACGTATATCGTTACACGTCTTCCACAAATCATCTTTTGACAAAGTAGTAAGAATGAGAATAATAATTGTTTTAACAAATTCTGTGAAAGAAATCTACTAGCTAGAAACAAACATCACACATGGAAAATGGAGTATCAGAATATTGGATATTTGATTTTTGACAAATTTTTTAAAAATGATAAAATCGATCTCTATAAAATATCAATTATTTTATTATTTTTAAAAAATAATTCCAATACGTACTCCATACTATTATCTATGAAATTATTTTAAAAAATATTTAAAAAATTGATATTTAATACTCAGTTTTTAGGTCTTTTAAAAATGTGTCCATCCAACATCAAATATTTTAATATGGAAGTTCCTCTATAAAATCAGCAAAACCTTCCGTGCTTTGTACCTCATCATGTGGATCTTCTGCGCCCTTCAATGTGCAGTATGACTTAAGACGTTTCTTTGTCAAATTAGCAAAACGTTTAGTTCTTTCAATATCATATCGAGAGTGCCACATGCGATAAACAGGTGGCAAAGGTGCATTCTTCATTAAAGAAAGCTGCAAAACAATGGAGAGGCATTGTAAATATCGACTCTAAACCAAAATTGAAGTTACACCTAAAAAAATTAACATTCATGTACTTACTGAGGTAAAGTGTGAGCATTCTGGTATGTGACATATGACGATTTCAGGTACATACAAAAATGAATACGCTTCTTGGTCATTAAGATCTATAGGAAGGTACGTGTGACTTATAGTAGGACCCAAGACAACAAAGATAGCTTGAAAAGTGGTGGCAACTAAAACCCCCATATTTGTACCCTCATTTGTAATATCCAGTCGATTCTCGGGTGGAGCATTTCCTGATCCATTGTAGTTTAGTGCCTTTGAAATACTGGCAATAGTCTCAAGTATGAAGACACTTCTATACATCGAATTCATCACTTCAGAATTTAATTCATTATGTAATTTTTGTCTGACCTCGTGCCACTTGTCCTGCCCAAGTCCAAGTGATTCTGCAATAGCGCGATATCCACAATTACCGTCGGCGATCACATCCGTCGACTTGGAGATAAATTCATTCATGAACACGGGTATATGTCCGATGTGTGGACCATCTACCATTTTCTTGGGAGATATCTAATTGGGTATGCCTGCAGGCACATCATCCTTGCATGTCAAAAGATTTAACTTTCATTAGTATAACGCTGGTCAAAAAGGTAATTAATCACTCTAACATCAGATTACTATAATATATTAACAATACTTAAATAACATCCAACACCTCTAATTCTAGGAAGTCCCGCACTTCAAACGGCATTTCCAAAGGATTGTTAATCACACCACCCAATGTAGTGAATTGTTGCATCATGTGGTAGTTCAATCTCAAAATGAAGTTGTCTTCTCCCTGAAATTGCTTTATCTGCTTCTTTACTTGATTACACATGCAACTTCCAGGTTGGCTCAGGACCTTAATGGCCAACTTCCTTAACAAGGGAAATTCACCGCCATATTTGTTCCACAATTTAACTATACCAAATATCATTTCAAAATCAATTAATCAGGATTATACATTAATCGTACAATGAAAGAGTAACTAATTAAATGAATAAATTAATTAAATTAGAGTATATCCAGCAGCTCCTAAAATCAAAAAATTATTTATCTTCAATAAATTTTGTTGTTATCTCCACTTACCGGCATGAGTGGTGTGTTGTTCAAGTCTTGTAACGTTTGCAAATGGGTTGTTGTCTCTGTAACCCTTCCTTTCAGCATCAAATTTATCTTTTTCATCTTCAAAATCTTTGTAAAATTCATCAACAAGATAACCAATTTTTCTATCAAGTTTCACTTTTTGATCTTCTTTTGCTCGCCAATCATAAACAGGGCTCAAATAGGTGCACATTGCAACTTGCATCGCATATTCCAACTCAGCTAATAAAGAAAGAGACTGCCAAATCAGTTGATACCTGGAAGCCTCCCGTTCATAGTAAGGCTTCAGCCTCCGTTTGGCTTTATCTATTGCAACTTGTAAGTAGCTGATATTTGGAACTAAGCTGTCCACGACATCAATAATGTTCAGAAGAGGGGTTAGAGCTTCTAGTAGCTCTTTCCCATCACACCAAAACTCATTGTTGTTAATAATTTCTTCAACACCATGTTCCACACGGGATATTCTATTCTCAAAATCATTCGATGGCCATGCTTTGATTCCATCTTCGAGCTGCATAATTGATCTAAGGCGCGTAAACGAGCTCATGGGGGTAGCATCTGCATCTTTTTCAACCATTAACTTCCTCCATCCCTTGCACTGATTCAACCATGGTGATTGGAGCATGTAGCGGTACAAATTTTCTGATTTTTGGATTAAGTTATGAACCCACCCTGTTTCCCTACAAATTCTCATCCATACCTCTTCAACTTTTTCTCGAATACATGATATCGGTTGAAGACCATAACAAGTTGTTGCTTGTTGGGAAAATTCACACCCTGAACCGAAATGCTCGATTTTATGTGTAACATCTGCTATGGAAATGTTCAATACATGGTTCTTGAAAGCATGCTCAAAACCTTGGGAAAAATCCAAATGTCGTCCTTCAAAAAAGATGAATCCTTTCAGGCAATAAAAACCATAAACTATATTGTCAGTTCCAACATCTGAAGGACTTCCTCTTCCCTCGTGTAGGTTGTAGGGAATCAAAGTGCAAACAGTTGTCTTCCAAGACCCCTTAACCATTGACATATATTCACTGACCTCATGTTCCAAATTCCATATTGACTTCCGAATCCCAATGGAATCATCCCTGTCTAAGCACGATGGCATACCATGTTGAGCAACCCTCCTTAATAACTTCCTAAAATGCGGGTTTTTAAAAACAGTAACCGGTAGATTTTGACTCATCAAAAACTTCACAATGACATCGGTAGTGTACTCTTCTTCACTACCTTTGTTGTTGTGGGTGCTTAAATCTCCATTAAAGGATGAAACTCCTAAAGTGGGTGTCAACTCTAAGCCATCGTTTGCGAAAGCAGTATCCACCTCATGCCTATTAGCACCACTGATACCATCACCCTCTCTCAGGGATGGTTTTCGCCGCCTTTTCTTGGAGGCCCTGTTCAAGGCTTCCTCTTGAATGTGTGAAGGCACCTTTTCACATGATCCGATATCAGTTCCTTCACCAGACAAGTGAATTCTGATCCGGGATGCTGCCCCTGAAAACTCCTTCGTGCAATGTTTACATCTCCATTTACCCTTGGGTAATTTGTAAACATTATCCCAACAAAATTGGTCTGCAGGCCTACCCATCTCTAATAACCGATCTAGTCGACTAAACAACCCTTTTATCTATTTAAATATACCTGCATATTTTCCCAAATAATGAAATTGAAATTATTCTTTTTTTACTATCTTCGATCTACTCCAACCACCCAACTAATTAAATACAATATCAAACGAGCACATCTATCTATAATAATAATAATAATAATAATAATAATAATAATAATAATAATAATAGAGCAATCGAAAGGGATAGATAGAGAATAATAACAATAAAGTTGATTAGTTGAATCAAACTAAACTATATCTTAATCCTGCATATTTTCCCCAGAAATAAAAGAGCAATCAAGAAAGGGATAGATAGAGAAATATTAAAGGAAGAAAATTGGGGGTACGTACCTGCAGCCTGAAATTGCAAAGCAAAATAAATGAAAGGATCGAGCTTCTGAATGGGAGATGATACCGGAACTGGAGAGAGAACCTCTACACAGACACACAGTGAATCGCGATTGGATCGTAAGATAGATCTGTGCTGTGCTTAATGATCGATTGTTGGAGTTTGGTGTTGGAAGTTTCGTAGAAAGTAGAGAAACGCGGTTTATCAAAATGAGATCTTCTACCACCCTTCTTATCACCTTCTCTACTCCACTAAATTTTTTAACATTTATTTAATTTTAAAAAAATTATAAAAAATATATTTATATTCCTAACATCTATTTTAATATATTTATAAAATTTTATTTTGAAAAATCATATTTTAAAATTTTTAATAATTGTATTTTGTAAAATATTGTCTTTTTAATTTTAAAAAATTGTAAAACGTGATTTTTCAAAATAAAATTTTATAAATATATTAAAATAGAGGTTAGGAATCTAAATATAATTTTAATAAATTTTTTTAAGATTAAATAAATGTTAAATATTTTTGTGAAGTAGGGAAAGGAGTAGAGAATGTGTGGTAGAAATCTTCACTCGGTTTATCTTATCCTTTCAAGTTTCAAGTTCATTTAGTCAAATATTGAGGGGCCGCTGCATTGTACTCCCTCTCACTTTGGTGTTTTGTTCAAGTATTTTACATTTTATTTTATCTTAAAAAAATTATGTTTATAATCCAAATATCTATTTTGATGTTTATAAAATTTTATTTTAAAAAAACATGTTTTCAAATTTTTTTAAATTATATTTTTGTAAAATATTAGAGAGTATCTTTTTAATTTTTTAAAATTTTTGATACATGATTTCCGAGATAAAAAGTTTATAAACATATTTTTATAGCTGGTTGCAATATGAAGGTAATTTTTATAATTTTTTAAGATAAAATAAAGGCTATAATTATGGTGATGTATGTAAGTATGTTGGGATATTGAAGGGCATTTTGGTAATTTCAAGTAAGGTTGTTAGAACCTTACTTGAATACAGCTTTGGCGCCAAGTTCTGTTACAGAACTTTATTTTTCCCTTTTTCCAAACCTGTAAAAACTCTCTCTTGCTTGCTTTGGTAATGGATTTTCGATTGATGATTTTCACTTGTGTTTGAGATTGAATTCACAAGTTCAAAATAATAACTTAGTGAATTATAGTGTTGTAAGAATTCTCCATTGGGTGTAACACTTAATGCATAACTTAATTATTTATTGATCATTAGTTTCAATTCAATATTATTTGGTGATAAAGACCGGATTTGTAGGTGGATTAAAAAAAGATTAAATTGAATATTATTTGGTATAAAGGATTTAGAGGTGGATTAGTTTTTTTTTATGATTTGTTATTTTTTATTAAATTGAATATTATTTTTTTAGGATTGGGCCATGCGTATATGATATAGTTTATAGTCAATATTAAGTCATTTTTATATGTTTTGCATTCCTTTTATATAGTTTTTGGTTTTATTTTTACAATAGATGTCTGTACTTGTGCTTTATGTGTTTTTAGGTAATTTAGAGCTTATTGAATACCATTTTTAATCACAATGGAATTAGATTCATTGAAGCCAAGTTCGAGATGTTCATTGACACGGGAAGAGCCTTGTATAGCGGTGTGAAGTGCTAAGAAGAGCTTATTGTCGAGTCGACATTTTCCGAATAGTTCCTATTTGGAGACGTCTCGGTAAAATGAATCGTTTGAACTGCACAAATTCAGATCGAGTCGTTCTATAGCTTGTTGCAAAGTTGGTTCAAAGATATGCAACTTTCATGTTGATCACTTTTGCAAATTCGATCTGCAACATAGCGAGATCGAGCCAATAAGTTGATATCGACTCAAAGTTCCGACCTAATATCCATAATGCTCCTGATCGAAATCCTTGCATTCCGAGTCGAAATGACGGAAAAACACAAGCTTATGAAGTTTTGGGTTGATATCTTATCAAATTATAATTTATCAAATTTAACCTATATATTTAGAAGTAATATATTTAGGGGTGGTTGATTGATGAAAAAGATCATTTAAATGGTGTTTTTTTTTGAGGAAATTTGTTGAAAAAGCCCTTTAAGCATAGTTGGTTAGCTAGATAGGCCCATTAATTGTTTTTTTAACATGCTTAGCCTATTAATTGTTTTTTTAGCTTGCTTAGCCCTCGGTCAATGGTCAACCCATTTTGATGCCAACTTTTTTTTTTTTTTTAGTGATGCGATATTTTACCGTTTTGATGCCAAAATTTTATGGTGACAATTTTATATAATTGATGGCATAAGAGCTTAAAACGTGGAATTAAAATATTGTCACCTTATTGTCAATTTTCTAATGAAATGATTGGATGACTTTTTTTTAATGCCACTTTTTTAAAACATTGATGACATTTTTTGTGATGTCATATTTTACCGTTTTGATGCCAAAATTTTATTACATTTTATTTTCACTCTGATGCCACTTTTCTAATTAAATTATTGGATGACACTTTTTTTAAACTTTGATGACATTTTTTGTTTACTCTAATGTCACGTTGACCATTGATGCCATTTTGAAAATTTTGTATCACATTAAAGAAAAAAATGTCATCAAAAATACTACTTTGAAAAAATATCATCAAAAATATGGCATCACGGTAAAAAAAATATTATCAAAAAATTGACATAAAAAAGTGGCATCAAAGTGAAAATAAAATATAGTAAAATTTTGGCATCAAAACGGTAAAAATATGGCATCACTAAAAAAAAAAAAGTTGGCATCAAAAAAAAAAAAAAAAAAGAAGCTGGCATCAAAATGGGTTGGTCAACGTTGACCGGTCAACGGTTGACCGTTGACCGGTCAATGGTCAAACGGTTGACCATTGACCAACCTACCCTATTGGGAAGGGGGCTAGGGCAAAACTAATTAAATTGATTTAGGGGCTAAGTGACTAATTGAATATTCAAAAAAGGCCCATTACCAAAATCACCCTTTTTTTTTTTAGAAATATCGGTTTATGGTAAATGAGTTTATTTAAATGATTGTTTTATGCAATTTGGCCTTCCCAAACTGTACACCTCTTATTCCCCTCCCCCTTGTCATTATTCATTTTTAGGCTTCTGTCACTTGGGAACAATAAGATGACAAATCTTAGTTATGGAGCCCAATATTTATGGGCTTAAAATATTTAGTGATGAAGTAATGAACAACTAATGCATGAAGCCAAAGTACATTTACTATTTGATGAATTAGCAATACCCCATGATTAATGTTGGAGTTTCTAATAAGTGATGATCGACACACATTGATACTTTTAAATTTAGAAAGTGTTTAAAAAAAAGAAATACATTTACTTTATTTTTGAATACATTAGTGTTTATACACCCAACTATAAAATTTCTTTCATTTTCAAGTGTCTAAATGTGTGCATCATAGGCATATGTTAAAATAACTCTTTATTTTTTAAATTATGAAAAACCCTGGTGAGGTTATATGAAACGATATATCGGGTATTTATTTTATTTTTAGGTTTTAACGTCAAAATTCACCATTTTAACATAAATGTTTAAGACATTATGCTTGGCGTTCACCATTTCTTATATTTTTTATATTTGATTTACTCTGAATTTCTTTATAGTTTGTTCATCCTCTCTTATAGTTTGGTATTTGATTATCCTTAATATCTTTATAGTTTGCCCAAGGACATATCAATATCTCATTCTCTTATAGAATGCTCAAAGACAAGGTTTAGCATCCCAATATCTTAATAGCTAACCCAAATTCAAATCTGAACCAAGCTAATTCTAATACTCCCATATTAAATTCAATGAATCTCCGGTTTATTTAATTTTTAGTACGAGGTCATAATTTATCATTTTAACACAAACTTAAAGCTTAAATAAATGTAATATTTTTATCATTCCTTATATTTTAGTATTTCATTTGCTTGCAAACCAATATTGGAAATCACAAACCCTACACGTCGGAATTGACGTGCAGAGTTAAAGCGAGTTAATTAATTTTTAAAAAGTGTTAATTAGTGACGATGACTTACACGGTCAAAAGTAACGTGTATTTTTAAATGTGGATTTGCTATGTATTTAAAAACACCCTCGTGTTAAATACACTGACCCACAAACATTAATGGGGTAACAAATGAGCCGTATGTCTTGGGAGTCGTTTCTGACATTTCAGCCTCTCGTAGATGGGTGAACTGCACCAACCTATTCCAGATGCTTGATTTTTGTTGATCAATTATATTCCCAATGAGCTTAGAAAATACGGGAGTATGCTCTTGTTCCATGCCTCTAAGAGCATCTTAACCTTGGTACTCATGTTGAGTATCATAACATACTTTTTGTCATTTCTCTCACATCCACCTCATTTTAACATTTGGTAATCCACAATCATGGTACTTGACATGAGTATCTTAATTCACTTTTTTCATCAAAATTGCTTTTTTTGTAATTTTTTTTAGAAGTAAAAATCAAATGAGATCCATTATTAATTTTTGATTGGGTAATATTTTATGATATTGTGTAAGAATGAGTATCATACACATGATACTTAAACTCACTTTTCTTTATAAGTATCATACACATGATACTTGAACTCAACTTCCTTGCACAACTTCCATGCCAAAGGAACTTTTGCACAAGCTATTCAGCTTATCAAATATTACAACTTTCGGCATGAACAGAATCTGTCCCCAAAATGCGAAAACACCACACAGAACTACATTTACAACTTGCATACTATTACAACATATATGTATTATATTATATGTAGGAAACTATGTGTAAAATATGTATAGATCAGAAAAGTTACTCCGAAGAACCATTCCGGAATGGCTCACTGGAAAGGACTTGTGGATAATAGTCATAGGTCCCCGGTTCGAACCCCGGAATGACCGCTCTTTATTTACCAATTCAAGAAAAGTTACTCCGTAATTTAGTATTTGTAACCTAGGTGGTTAGAGACTAACTGTAGAATGATAGAATTGATGTAAAGTCCTCCTTAGAGTTTCCATTCATTGATATAACATATATATAGGTTACAAAGGTATTGGGCCTTAATGGACTTTTAGCCCACTATACAATATTAAGACCTATGTAATCTATCAAACCCCCGCAGTCGAAACTGGAGGGGGTCGTACAGTGAGACTGGAGCGAAAATCAATGAACAACTGTCTAGGTAAACCCTTGGTGAAAATATCAGCGTACTGATATGAGGACGGGACATGGAGAACGCGAACATGTCCTATGGCAACCTTGTCCCTGACGAAGTGGAGATCAAGCTCAATGTGCTTCGTGCGTTGATGTTGGACCGGGTTGCTAGCCAGATAGACTGCCGAAATGTTATCAGTGTAGACCAGAGTGGCCTTCATAAGAGGGCAACGGAGCTCAAGCAGGAGATTGCGGAGCCAAGAGCACTCAGAGACAACGTTGGCAACGCCCCTGTATTCGGCTTCAGCGCTGGAGCGAGACACGACGGACTGACGCTTGGCCGACCACGACACAAGGGTGTCATTGAGGAAGACACAGTAACCAGACGTGAAGCGACGCGTGTCAGGACAACCACCCCAATTCGCATCAGTGTATGCAACAAGGTCAAGCTTAGAGGAAGGAGTGATCGTGGTGCCGAGCTCGAGTGTGCCGCTGATGTACCGAATGATCCGCTTTAAGGCATGAAAGTGGGGTTCCCTGGGTGCATGCATAAACAAGCAGATCTGCTGAACGGCGTAACTGATATCAGGTCTGGTGAAGGTGAGATACTGAAGAGCACCAGCAAGGCTCCTGTATAATGTCGGATCATCAACCAAAGGACCAGAGTGAGCGCTGAGCTTGTTGGATGTATCGACAGGGGTGGCGACCGGATTGCAGTTACTCATGTTAGCCCGAGCAACAATTTCAGCAGCATACTTACTCTGTGAGAGGAAAAGCCCAGACGCATGCCGCTGAACAGCAACCCCCAAGAAGTAAGACAACTGGCCCAAATCTGACATAGCGAATTCAGCACTTAGCCGTGAAATAATCGACGTCCGAAGAGCATCAGAAGAGGCGGTGAGAATGATGTCGTCAACATATAGTAGCAGAAATGCCATGTCGGAGCCTCTGCGATAGATGAAGAGGGACGAATCCGAGCGGCTGCCAATGAAACCCAAGCGGAGCAAATGAGAAGCAAAGCGATGGAACCAAGCTCGTGGAGCCTGTTTCAGACCATACAGAGAGCGCTTCAGGAGACAGACGTGCTTAGGACGATCGGCATCAGTAAATCCCGGCGGCTGAAACATGTAGACTGTCTCATTCAGGTGACCATGCAAAAAAGCGTTCTTGACATCCAACTGATGAATGGTCCATTTGCGCGACAGAGCTAAACTCAATACCACCCGGATAGTGGCAGGCTTGACCACGGGGCTGAAGGTCTCATCACAATCAATACCGACCTGCTGGGATCGACCGTTGACGACAAGACGTGCTTTATAGCGCTCCAACGTCCCATCAGAGCGGAACTTGTGACGGAAGAGCCACATACAGAGAACGACGTTCGCCGCTGGAGGGCGCGGGACAAGAACCCAAGTACCATTCTTTGTAAGGGCCCTGTATTCGTCGAGCATAGCCGCCTGCCAATTCGGATCGAGGAGGGCTGTTTTGTGGGAGGTGGGGATGGGGGAGAGGGAGGTCTGGGAGCCGGGAAGGACGGGGGCGGCGGGTGCAGGTGCGGCGGGCGCCGCCAGGGGGGGTACGAAGCGGCGGGTGCAGCAAAGTGGGTTGCGGCGGGCTCCGCAGGGTGTGCGGCGGGCGCCGCCAGGGAGGGTAAACATGCGGCGGGTGTCGCATTTGGGGTTGCGGCGGGCGCCGCACGTAGGGGAGACGAGGGTGTTTGGCGATGTGATGGACGGTGGATAGCGGGGTGATGGGCGGTGGTCATGGAGACGATCTGACGGGGTCGGAAGACTCCGGAGACGCTGCGGGTGTGTGGTCTTGTGGTGGGGGGTGGCGAGGGAGGTGGGGGAGGGGGAGACGCAGGAGCACCGGGAGAGCTCTGGGGAAGAATGAAGTGAGGGAATGGTGAATCAGACTCTGTCGACGACACAGGGGGTGTGGGAGATGCGAAGGGAAATCGCGACTCATCAAAGGTGACATGACGTGAGAGAATGATCTTGTGGGTCTTGATATCGAGGCAAATGTAACCGCGATGATCAGACGGATAGCCTAGGAAGACACATGGAGTGGAGCGCGGGTGAAGCTTGTGCGGGGCTATGGATGACTGGTTTGGGAAACACAAGCACCCGAAGGTGCGAAGGTGATCATACCTAGGCTCGGCGTAATAAAGTGTCTGAGCTGGCGAGCGATTGTGTAGGGTAGTGGAAGGGAGAATGTTTAGGAGATAACATGTGGTGGATAAGGCGTGAGGCCAATAGGGAAGGGGAATAGATGCGTGGAAGAGGAGAGAGCGCATCATGTTGGTAATGGTTCTGATGATTCTTTCTGCCTTGCCATTCTGCTGAGAAGTATAGGGGCAAGACAAGCGATACGAGATCCCATTTGCGGCAAAGAAGGAGTGAAAGTCTTTTTTGTCAAATTCACGACCATTGTCACATTGGAAACATTTGATGGACATGTGGAATTGTGTTTTGATGTAGGTATGGAATCTGGCAAAAATAGGAAACACTTGGGACTTGAAATGCAACGGGAAGACCCATAAGTAATGAGTGTAATCATCCAGAAACAAGAGGTAGTACTTGTGACCCTCCTTGCTAGGCACGGGAGAGGTCCAAATGTCGCTGTGAATGATATCAAAGGGAGCAAGGGTAGAGGTCAAAGATCGTTGGAACGGCAGTCTGGCATGTTTGCCTAGTTGGCAGGAAGAGCATAAACCAGAACGTGGGTCTTTAGTACAGGTGACAAGGTTCTGGGAACGGAGGACATCTAGAACGGCAGCGCTGGGATGGCCCAAGCGTGCATGCCACAGGCTGGACGATGATGCCGAGAGGGCGACCGAACACGACTGACTGGACGCAGGAGGTGGTGTGACAGGGTAGAGCTCCCCGGTGCTGTTACATCTCATGCGAGTAACCCCCGTAGTAAGATCGTTCACAGAGAAACCATAGGGATCAAACGTAAGGGAAACGTTGTTGTCAGTAGTGAACCGACGGACAGAGATAAGGTTTTTGACAATCTTTGGGGCAATAAGGACATTGTTGAGGTGTAGTGGGTGGGTTGGGGTTTGTAATTTGGCGTGGCCAATTCCCGAAGTAGCAAGACGACCACCATTTCCGACGATAATAGAGTGGGCAGGACCCTTAAAGAAAATAGATGAGAGGTTACCTGAGGAGTTCGTCATGTGGGAGGTGGCACAAGTGTCCATGTACCAAGAAGAGTCTGGAGATGTCGGAGGTGTAGAGGAGAAGGCGTGATGCAGCGCTGACGGAACATAGCCTGGGTCAGGCGATGTCAGAGAGGCCTGAGGACCGGCATGTCGAGGGGTAGGATATCTAGAGTATCCAGAGAAAGAGTGATGTTGGTGATCGTAGAGAGCCATGGAGACAAGTGATGTGAGCGAGGGAGCGAGAGAGAGACAGTGGAAGAGGATGATCGGCGACGGTGAGCCGGACAGAGGAGGCGGGAGGATCAATTTAGGGTTCCGTTAGGAAGAAAAGGCTGTGATACCATGTAGAATGATAGAAATGATGTAAAGTCCTCCTTAGAGTTTCCATTCATTGATATAACATATATATAGGTTACAAAGGTATTGGGCCTTAATGGGCTTTTAGCCCACTATACAATATTAAGACCTATATAATCTATCACTAACAACTATCTAAACCATACAGGGTCGGACCTGAGATTTTTAATACCTGAGGCGAACTTTTAAAATGGGTCCTCTACTACTTTCAAGAATAACAAAGCGAATATATACCAAACTAAAAAAACATATAATTAGTTACATATATCGATATATGATAATACAATGATATATAAAGTATTTATAAATAATATTAAACAAATTTCAATAGACTATATACACTGCACAAAGATAATAATTTGCTAAAAGAAAGGTTGGAATTTAGAAAAGTTGAAATACAATTTGTGTGTTTACTGTATTTTTTAGGGGTGGGCACAAATCCCGTAAATCCCGGGCCCGTCCCGGACCCGTCCCGATCCCGGTGGGATTTGGAAAAAAAATAGTGAATCCCGTCCCGGTCCCGTCCCGCAAAAATTACGCGGGACGGGACGCGGGACGAGGATTCCTTATCCCGCAAATCCCGTCCCGTCCCGCATATATAATAATAATAATAATAATAATAATAATAATAATAATAATAATAATAATAATAATAATATACAGTGTATATATATACTCAATTTGTATATACTTTACATTGTATGTATACCAGTATTACGTACAGTACGTGTACAGTGTATACATACAAGTGTATATGGGCATATATATATAAGAAAAACATTATATATACTGTGTATATATACACTTTAGTTTTACAGTGTGTGTATATGATATACATTGTACAGTGTATACATGATATAAGTGTATCAATATGTGTGTGTATATATATATAAGAAAAACATTATATATATATATGTGTGTTATATCTTTGAAAATTGCAATATATATATGAAATTTAGAATTTTTTTATAATGATTTTTATTTGAGGGACAAGGCCCGTCCCGTCCCGGTCCCGTCCCGTCCCGTGAGGGACAAGGCCCGCGCGGGATTGAAAAAAAAATAGTGAATCCCGTCCCGCAAAAATTACGCGGGACGGGACGCGGGACGACCCCCATCCCCTCCCGTCCCGTCCCACGCCCACCCCTAGTATTTTTCATAAAAGTACTGTAAAAGAAAATAATTTTGTCTTCTACAACAAGGCTTGGGGTTGAAAGTAAATTTGGCCTCACACACACAACAACCCAAATACAGAACCATACTAGCCATAATCCATTCCTTGGTTCAGATTTTTTATATCATATCCATATATAAATAATGCCCCTAGTTGGAGTGGACCTGAAACCATAACTGATCCATCATATAACAACTTGTTTCGGATACAATCAATACAGAAATAATGTTCTTCCTCTTCTCGTTTCTTGTTCTTCTACACGCAACATTCGATCATGGTATTTGAACATCCTGTTGAAGCGTCGTCCAATAATTGTTGAAATGATCCTTTAGTTCTTTCGAATTTGGATAACCCGAGAGCGTAGTTGATCCCTACTGCACTCATTATTCTTGAAGATCATTTCTTTTTCCTCGCACAATTAGAACTACTATGATCCTAGCTTTTGACATGAACATTATGTGAAAAACTAAAGATTACATGGCAATTTATCTTTAAAATTTTTATTTTATGTGATAATTCAAACTAAAATGTACTCTCAAACTATCATAAACTGCTATGTAATCAACCAAAACCCTGCAGCCCATGAAATTCTCCAATTCCAAATTCTAAATCCTAACCTCCCACATTCTGATATTAACCAGTAAATGAACCCTCCCTAACAATACATACAATTCAAACTACTCACTGTCCTTCACAGTTCCCCTCCAGGCACCGTTTCAACTAAAAAGGCGATCACCTTTATCACTCATCATATAGGCTCCGATGCAACAGAATGACAAGGGGATCGAGTCAATGCAACCGCTTGAACTCCTCGAGATTATAAGTTTGAGTAGCACATATATGTGAAATTGACAATTTCAGGCAATAAACTACGGACCCCTTGTGCAGAAAAATCAATCCCTCAAAGCTCAAATTACAGAACAAACTAGCATTCCATCAATCCGTGTCAATTCTAGCTTACAATTAATTTCATATTGAGCAATCCATATCCATGCCAATATAGTGTCCCGTGATAAGAAGGGAGGGCTGGCCGTCGACATTGACATCGATCGCCACTGTCAACGATCAGTCACCACGTACCACCAGTTCCACCGCTATCCTCGGTCAAATCTTCATCATATGTATACAAGTCGTCTTCAACTGAAAATAAAGGAATCAAAAGTTGAGATATATAAGAAATAATGTCCAACACAAACCTTTCTAACAAAATGTACTTAAATCTTTTTGCGAACATTTATTTCAACTTATAAACATATGTGTACAGTCAGTACATATATATATACCTTCAAAAAAGCTGTCACCAACCGGCTTGTAAATCTCGTCTCCCAATTTAGTGAATTGTTGCATCATTTGGTAGTTCAATCTCAAAATGAAGTTGTCTTTTCCGTGACATTGCAACATTTGCTGCTTAACTTGCTTACACATGCAACTTCCAGGTTGACTTAAGAGCTTAATGGCACACTTCTTTAGCAGGGGAAATTCACCGCCATGTTTGTTCCATAGTGTAACTGTAACATCCACAAGAGCATAATCACCCAATGAAATCAAACATGCACATGCTTCTTAAATGTACTTGATCAAACATTTTATTATACAATTTGAATTGGTTGGTACACTTACCAGGATGATCGTATTGCCATTCGGAGGTTGAAAGACTTGCAAATGGGTTTTTGGATATATATTCCTTAAATTCTGCGACAACTTCTTCTTCTTCTTCTTGTCGAACATTGCATCTCAAATAAAACTCTAATTTTGATCTCCTGGGATCAAGAAGGTCCCATTCTACGGCTCTCCAAGCACTATAAATAGGGCTCAAAAAGGTAGTTACATCATCGGGATGCCAACCAAACATGAGGCTATTAAGACATTCCTTGATCATGTGATACTTGGAAACATCCCGTTCACAGTAAAGCTTGAGGTTATGTTGGACTTTATCGATTGCAACTTGTATGTAGCCGACGTTTGGAACCAAGGTGTCCACAAGATCAATAATTTCTATAAGAGGAGTTACAACTTCCAGTAGATCTTTCCCGTCCGACCAAAACTCTTTGTTGGTAATGATATCTCGAATAGCAAAGTCCACCCATATAGGCCCTTTAACCATAGCTCTTTTGATTTTGTCTTCAAGATGCATGATTGATCCAAGGTGTGTAAACGACCTCGTTAGTAAATCATATTCATCTTTTTCAACCATTTCCTTCCTCCAATCCTCGTAGAAGCAAGAGTTGAGTATGAACTTGTATAGTTTTTCTGATTTTTGTATTAAGGTCTGTACCCACCCTGTTTCCGAACAAATTTTCCTCCATAATAGTTGAACTACTTGTCGGAAGCAATTATACATGTCTATGTCTCCAAAATTATCAGGATATTGTCCGGCAAATTCACACCTTGGATGATCGTTATGGTAGAGAAAACTTGTTATATCATCTGTGGGCAAGCTTAGTACATGGTTCTTGAAGCCATGCTCAACACCATTGGAGAAATCTAATTGTCTTCCTTCAACAAATATGAATCCCTTCGGGCAATAAAAACCATAAACAACAGTGTTAGTTTCTAAAGCGGAAGTCTTTCCTCTCATATCGTGCAGGTTGTAGGGAATCAAAGTGCAGCCAGTAGTCTTCCAAGACTCCTTAACCATCAGCATATATTCATTGACCTCGTGCTCAATATGCCCCACTGACTTTTGAAGCCCAACCAAATCATCCTGAAGTAAGCAAGATGGAACACCATGTTTAGCTATTCTCATCAACAAGGTCCTAAGATGCGAGTCTTTGACAGCATCAATCGGAACATTTCTACTCATCAAGAACCTCACAAGCACGTCGATAGTGTACTCTTGTTCACTACCCTTGGTGGTGTTGGTGCTGAAATTGCCATTGGAGGTCGACGGGGCTTGTAAGACAGTTGCCATATCTAAACTATTGTTTGCTGAGGCATATACCCCCTCACTACCCTCTCCCAAGGATGAGTTTCGTCCTCTTTTCTTCGAGGCTTTCCTTGATGCTTTCTCTCGAACGTGTGAAGGCACCGCTTCACAGGATCCAATATCATTTCCCTCACCAGACAAGTGATTTCTGATTCGGGATGCTGCCCCTGAAAATTCCCCCTTGCAATGTTTACATCTCCATTTGCCTTCGGGTAATTTTTCGACGTTGTCCCAACAAAATTGGTGTGGAGGCCTACCCATCTCTAATAACTGATCGATCTAGTCGACTAAACAACCATTGTATCTATTTAAATATACCTGCATATTTTCCCAAATAATGAAATTGAAATTATTCTTTTTTTGACTATCTTCTACTCCAACCGTCCAACTAATAAAATACAATATCAAATGAGCACATCTATCTATTATAATAATAATAATAATAATAATAATAATAATAATAATAATAATAATAATAATAATAAAGTTGAATCAAACTAAACTATATCTTAATCCTGCATAATTTCCCCAGAAATAAAAGAGCAATCAAGAAAGGGATAGATTGAAGGAAGAAAATTGGGGGTACAATTACATACCTGCCTGAAATTGCAAAGCAAAATAAATGAAATGATCGAGCTTCTGAATGGGAGATGATACCGGAACTGGAGAGAACCTCTACACAGACACACAGTGAATCGCGATTGGATCGTAAGATAGATCTGTGCTGTGCTTAATGATCGATTGTTGGAGTTTGGTGTTGGAAGTTTCGTAGAAAAGTAGCGAAACGCGGTTTATCCCTTTTAAGTTCATTTAGTCAAATAGTGGATCCGGATCCTCTCCATTAGGAGAGTTCCTTATATTTACCTAATAAAACAATCTAAGTCATTGGATTAAATCAATGGTTCAGATTAAATCTCTAATATTAATTAATTAGTAATAAAATTAATTTACCCTAGTTACAATTAATCCCTCATCTCCCTCAACTCCTTCAATTCAACCGATTGATTATTTTGACGTATTGAGAATCTGGTCTACCGGTTTACCAATATTAAGGATTTAGTCACAATCTCTTCTTTCATCTTCAATTTTTTTCATAAGCAATCTTTCTAAGAATCATGGCTGAAATTATCTTCTTTTGTAATTCCATGGATTCAATACATCTTAATTAATTTAGGGTTTAACTTGGTAAAATAATTTAAATTTTGATTCGATTAATGTTATAGTACAGTATAGAGAGATGGAATCACGGATCCGAACAAAACTAGTTGCGAGTGGCGATCGAGGATTTGCAAGAAGGGATGGTACTACAAAACAAACATTTTGTGCAGAATTTTAATTCTCATTTGATTCCTCTTCACTTTGTGCAAGTGTACATGATCCTATATATATAGGCACTATGTGCAATGCTTTGTTCAATCACTAGGTGCCACATGGCAGAGGAAGGTTCTAGGTTGTTATGTGAAGATGAATATACACAAATATATATAGAATGCTAATTTGTATCACATCTCTCAGCATCTCTCAGCATCCCCCCTCGCTCCGAGCTCGTGCAAGCAGAGTTTGGAGCGCATTGTAATGAATGATGGTGATGAGAGGGGCTTCGTAAGAATGTCTGCTGCCTGGTCCTTTGATGATATGAAGGCGACGGTAAGGGTCTTGGAACGGACACGTTCCCTTACAAAATGATAGTCGAGAGATAGATGTTTTATGCGGTGATGAAGGACCGGATTGCTAGCCAAATACGTGGCTCCAATGTTATCGCACCAGAGAGTGGGGGCACTCGGTAGGAAGATGTGGAGTTCAGCGAGCAACTGTTGAAGCCAGAGGAGTTCACAAGAAGCCTCAGCCAGCGCACGGTACTCCGCTTCGGTGGAAGATCTCGATACAGTCTGTTGCTTTTTGGAAGACCAAGATACTAGATTGGCGCCATGGAAAACACAGTAGGCACTGATGGAACGTCGATCTCCTTTGTCACCGCCCCAATCAGCATCCGAGAAGGCAGTTAGCGTATGAGCTGAAGAAGCTGCAAGAAGAAACTTCAAGGAGGAGGTGCCTTTGAGATAACGAAGTATTCGTTTAACCGCTTGCCAGTGTAACTCCTTCGGATCATGCATATGTTGGCATGCTTTGTTGACAGCAAAGGACACATCCGGTCTGGTGAAGGCCAAGTACTGCAGTGAGCCAACAATACTCCGATAAAGGTGCGGATCGGGAAATGATGGAGAGTCGGCTGTTGAGTCGAAGTGAGGAGACATTGGAGTCAAAACCGGCTTGGAGCTGCTCATGCCTGCACGATGTATAAGGTCAGAGATGTGCTTGCTCTGACTGAGATGGAAACCATTCTGATCTCGATCAATCTCGATGCCGAGGAAGTAATGGACAGGACCAAGGTCCTTAACCGGGAAAAGAGTGGCCAGGTGAGCAATGAACTTGGTGCACAACCCTGTCTCAGAGGAGAAAACCAACAAGTCATCCACGTAAATTAAGACAAAAACACAGTGCTGACCCATGCGATGGAAGAACAGAGACGAGTCCGCAATCGATGGCGAGAAACCCATGTCGACGAGGGCGTCGCTGAGTTTTGAGAACCAGACTCGTGGAGCTTGTTTCAAACCTTATAGAGATTTGTTTAATTTGCAAATGAAGTGAGGAAATTGGGGATTAGAGAAACCTGGAGGTTGAGAGACGAAAACATCCTCGTCGAGTGAGCCGTGGAGAAAGGCATTTTGTATGTCAAGCTGACGAACGACCCAATGGTTGGTGGCAGCAATGGATAGAAGGAGGCGGATGGTAGACGGCTTAGCAACCGGACTGAAAGTCTCCGTATAATCTAATCCATGGAGCTGATTATATCCCTTGGCAACCAAGCGTGCTTTGCGTCTTTCGATCGATCCATCGGACCGACGCTTCGTCTTGAAAACCCATTTGACACCCAGGGTGTTGGTGGACTGAGACGGTGGAACAAGTGTCCAGGTGTTGGTGGACAAGAGAGCCTGAAACTCTGCCGCCATAGCAGCCCTCCATTCGGGATGCTTCGAGGCCTCTGTATAGGATGACGGCTCTTCAGGAATAATACTGGTGGAGGAGCAATGGGGAGCAGTCGGCCAAGGGATGGTGCCGTCAGTCCGAAGAAGCGGCTTGGTGATGCTGCTCTTGGATCTTGTGTTCATAGGGTGAGAGGGTAATGGGGGTTGGGTTTGAAGGGCGGCAACAGAGGTGGGGCTCTCTGGAGAGGTGACAATGGGTGTGGTTAGGTTTGTGGGAAGGCCAGAATGTGAAGGGGAGGGCAATGGGCCTGGTGATTGAGTTGGTGGGCTTGTAGTTGTTGGGCTAGGAGTTGAATTAAATAAAATGGGAAGGTTACAAAAATTGGATGGGTTAGGAGAACGTAGGTAGGCTGAATTTGTATAGGGAAAAGTATCTTCATGAAAGGCAACATCACGGGAGATGTAGTACTTTTGATCCACCCAATTGTAACAAATATAGCCTTTGTGGTTAGATGAGTACCCGAGAAAGAGACATGGGGATGATCGGAAGGCGAGTTTGTGGGTGGTGTAGGGTCGAAGATTGGGGAAACATAGACACCCGAAAACTTTAAGGAATTTATAGTCCGGACTGTTGTGGAAAAGCATCTCATAAGGTGATCGGTTTTGGAGAAGAGGGGTGGGTAGGCGATTTTGAATGAAGGTTGCGGCTTCAAAGGCAAAGTTCCAAAAGGGCAATGGAAGCGATGCTTGTTTTAAAAGTGTTAGACCCATATCGGCTATTCGACGATGACGACTTTCCACACTTCCATTTTGTTGATGGGAATGGGGGCAAGTGAGACGATGAGTAATTCCCATATCGATAAGAAATGGGGTGAGAGGCTTGAATTCGGTGCCATTGTCGGTTTGAATGGATACAATTTTTGTGGATAGAAAATTGGTGATGAGTTTGAAGAAATTGATGATGATTTGAGGCACATCTGATTTAGAAACACAAGGAAAGAGCCATATGAATTTGCTGAAATCATCTATGATAGATATATAATAACGATGACCAAAAGTGGACAAGTCATGGGTCGGGCCCCAAGTATCCAAAAACAAAAGCTCTAATGGTCTGGATGACCTTGTTGGGCTGGGTGGATGGGGAAGACTGTGAGTCTTGGCCCAACTACAAGCCTGGCAAGGAGAAGCCTTAGGGTTAGCAAGATCCAAGAGACGTAGAACAGTGCTCACAACCGGTGACGATGGATGCCCCAGCCGTCGGTGCCACAAATCGGAGGTGGAAGGTGAAGTTGCAGCGGTGTAGTTGATGATCGGAGGAGAGGGAGTGGTTGCCGGCAGGACATACATGCCATTCTCAACGGGGCCCGAGAGAAGTGTTTCCCGACTCTGCAAATCCTTCACATTAAAAGACCAAGGAAGAAATTCGAAGAAGACAGAGTTATCAACACAAAATTTATGAACGGAAAGAAGATTTCGAGTAAGAGAAGGGGCGTGAAGAAGATCTTGTAAAAGGAAAGAACGATTTGAGGAGTGAAGAGAGGTAGAACCATGATTGCGAATCGGGACTGTCGATCCATCGCCTAGGGAGATCTGGTCAGTTCCTGAATACGGGAGACTGTCGAGACGAAGATTCGAAAGGTCCGGCGTGTAATGATGAGTAGCGGCAGTGTTTGGAAACCAGTTTGTGGTGGTGCTATTTGCCTGAAAGGATCGAGGGGGAGGGGCCTGAACGGCCTGATCAAATCTTGACCAGCATCGGAGGGCGGTATGACCCTTCTTGTTGCAGATTTGGCAGGGAGGACGGTTGTCCTGTTCACCGGTAAATGTAGAACCACCACGGCCACGCCCATAAGACCCACGACCGCCGTTTGAGGATTCTCGGCCAGAGCCGGAGTAGCCGCGTCCACCATAGGAGCCTCGGGAGGACCGATTGGTGGGAGCACCCCTTGTGGTGGTGGCATTGACTTCAGGAGTGGTGGTATTGTTGACGGTGATGGGTGGAGCGCCAAGGATGGAGGCCGGAGCGGTGTGCCGCGAGAGGCGCTCTTCGTGGTTCATGAGGTGCAGAAGGACCTGCTCCGGGTTGGGAAGGATGGTCTGAGTGGAGAGAGAAGTGATGACAGAGTCATAATCACTGCCAAGACCTGCAAACACAAAAACAATGAGTTCGTCATCGGAGATGGCCTGGCCGGCAGCGCTGATGACGTGGGAGAGCGATCGAGCTCGGTTGAAGTAGTCGGAGACGGATTCTGAGCCTCCCTTTTTGAGGGAAGCTAGCTGCAGGCGAGTCTGGACGATCTTCGCATTGGACTGAGCAGCGAATAGGGAATGGAGGCGTTCCCAGATTTCATGTGAAGTGGAACACTCAATAACTTGAACCATGATGGGTTCGGTAAGAGAGGAGGTGAGTATGGCTGAGACAAGGTTGTCTTTGGCCTGCCATTCAAGGTGATCTGGAGAAGCAGGATCAACGGGGCATGGCTTGGAGCCTTCAGCATAGGGGAAGAGGCGATTGGCCTTGAGGTAAGTGGTAAGTTGCTTCTTCCAAACTGGAAAATTGGAGGTTGTGAGCTTGATAGTGTTGAGAGAGGCAAAGTTTGGGAGAGGAATGGAAGGCGGCGCAACATTGGGATTAGGGTTATCCAGAGCCATTTTGTGAAAGAAAAGTTGAGGGAGAAAGAAACAAGCTATAGAACAGAGGAGAAAAAAAAAAGGTGGGAGACAACTGCTACCTTCGGTGGTGGGAAATCAGAGGAGGAGCGTTTGCTTTTGGCTCAGATACCATACTACAAAACAAACATTTTGTGCAGAATTTTAATTCTCATTTGATTCCTCCTCACTTTGTGCAAGTGTACATGATCCTATATATATAGGCACTATGTGCAATGCTTTGTTCAATCACTAGGTGCCACATGGCAGAGGAAGGTTCTAGGTTGTTATGTGAAGATGAATATACACAAATATATATAGAATGCTAATTTGTATCACATCTCTCAGCATCTCTCAGCAGATGGATAGTTGCGAGTGGCGATTATATTGAACAACCCAGACGGAGGAACAAAGGGATGGATAGTTGCGAGTGGCGATTGAATTGGTCAATGCACCGTTGATCCTTAATTAATCAATTTAGGGTATATATTTACTTAATTTAATGAAGAATAGTTTCAATTGCAGAAGATCATTCAAGGCTATATCCAATTAAACAAGGCTATGTTCGCAGACGACATAATAATATTCTCAAAAGGAAGTAATTCAGCATGTATAAAAGTTAAAGAGATAATTGAGGACTACTGTAAATTCTCAGGGCAAAAAGTAAACTACCACAAATCGTCCTTTCAAACTACCCCAGGGATTCCTAGATCAAGAGCCCGAGACTTAGAAGGAATACTGAACATCCCCCTAGAACGAAATCTGGAGAAATACCTTGGTTGTCCCATCATAAATGGACGGGTTACCAAGGAAACTTTTGGCGAACTAATATGTAAATCAAAAGATCAATTGAGCAAATGGCGTGTGAATGCACTATCACAACAAGGTAGAGCAACCCTAATAGTGTCTAATCTATCATCAACCCCTATACTCGATGCAAAGCTTTATGCTTCCGGTAGCGGTCCATAAACAATTAGATCAAATCAACATAATCTTTTTCTGGAACAAAGACGCTCAGCATAGCCCATTAATTAGCTGGGACAAAATATGTAAGTCAAAAGCGGGTGGAGGATTGGGAATTAGAAAAAGCAAACACATGAATGAAGCTCTCCAAAAGCTTCTTTGGAAAATTCTGGCTGAACCAGAGAATAACTGGGTCAAAATCATACAATACAAGTATCTAAAAGAAAGTTACATCGTTACCTACTCTTGAAAAGGCAATGCCTCCTGGCAATGGTTGAAACTGAGTGCTCTAATCCCGAAATTTAAAACGGGACTTATCTGGCAGGTGGGGGATGGGAAATCAATTAAATTTTGGGAAGACAATTGGGCTGCTACGACACCTCTAAAAGACAAAATAGATTCCCAACACAACATTAACCCACATGATTCCGTGAGCGACTTCATTATAGGAGGACAATGGTGGAAGGAGAAACTTGAGTCGGTGCTTTCTGAGCCTATAATAGAGGATATTATGAAAATACCCCTGCCAATCACCCCCTTTAGAGACAGACTATATTGGTGGCCAGCCAGAAAGGACTGGTTCACAACAACGAGTGCTTACAACCTAATCTCATCCACACCACAAAGACCATCAGATGAATTCTCATGGATCTGGAAACTTGACGCCCCTCCAAAAGTTAAGAACTTCATATGGAAAGTAAAACAAAAAGGCCTTGTCACGGCAACCCGCCTAGTACAAAAAGGGGTATCGGTACCGTGCACGTGTACCCTGTGCAATCAGTCCGCAGAAGATGATATCCACCTATTCATAGAGTGTCCTATCAACAATTTCCAACAACAATTCCCAGGACAAATATCTCAAAGTATTAACATCCTTATTTCAGAAAACAGAAATATGGACCAAATTCTACAAATTTTAGGTTCCACCCTCCCTATGGAGAAGAAACAACATATGGCAATCAGATGGTGGACCATTTGGTTTATAAGAAATCAAGCAATCTTTAGAAATGAAAGAATCCCCTCTGCTGAGGGTATTAAGAAAATGATCAAGGACAATATTGAAAACTGGAGAAAAGCAAGTAGATGGAATTGAGATGGAGAATGACGGCCTACAGAAACAAAATCAGGGGAAAAGTCTCACTAAGAACAATAGGAAAACCTACCGCTGGAGGAAACCCCTGACTGGAAAATACAAATTAAACTTTGACGGATCATTTAAATCAACCTCAAACAGTTCCATTGGGTACATCATCCGAAATTGGTATGGCGACCTTATCAACATTAGTGGTAAAACTATCGGAGCACAACCACCTCTCATGGCGGAAGCTCTTGCCCTACGTCTTGGGATAGAAAAAGCTAGAGAATTAAAGATAACCGATCTCATAATAGAAGGAGACTCAAAGATTATCACGGACTACCTACAAACTCAAGTTGGGTGCCCTTGGGAAATAGAAATGGTTATGTCAGATATCCAAGCCATTCTCCAAAAAATAAATAATGTAGAGGTATCTCATATTCCCCGCATTGGTAACCGGGTAGCGGATAAGGTTGCACACATTTGCTACTCTACCAGGGGGCCAAAGCTATACCTAGATACAGGTCTTCTCGACCTCATCCGCCAGGATGCTTTCGGATAGGGTTTCTCCCATCTGAATTTTTACCTAATCAAAAAAAAAAAAAATTAAACAAGGCTACGGGAAGAAAATGACGATTGCTACTAACCCAGTAGTCAATTGCTCCCTCTAGCAATTGTCGCCTGGCGTCGGGGATGATTGCTACCAAACTATCGGCTAGAAGCAAAGGAACGATGACACTCATGAATTCGAGAGAAAGTGCAGACAACCATTAGAAAAGCTATAATTGAGATTTCATAGAGATATCCATAGAGACTCGAGAGAGCAAGAGGATAATGAGGGGCAAGAGCAAGAGACTGGAATTTAGGGTTAATTAAAAAGATGCAATCTTAGCCACTCATTTTATTAAATGGTTGAGATTGTTTTATTAGGTAAATATTAGGAGCTTCTCATTAGGAGAGGATCCATTTTTGCTCACTCTCACTAAACGCGGTTTCATTCACCTATGAAAAATCGACTGTTGATACAAATGGATCTCTCACACTTTAGGTTTTACTTGGTTTTTTGCTCAATTATTTTATACTTTATTTTATCTTAAAAAATTATGTTTATAATCCAAATATCTATTTTAATGTTTATAAAATTTTACTTTGAAAAACCATGTTTTAAAATTTTTACAATTATATTTTTGTAAAATATTACAGAGTATCTTTTTAATTTTTAAAATATTTGACATTTTTTTTATGACGAGTAACCCACCTTTGGTGGTAAACCCCGAGCAAGTGACACAGCCGGTAAGAGCCACGTGTCATGTAAATCGGTTTGCGCCGACCGACTCGACCCATTGGTATGGAGCAAGGCAAACCTTGAAATTTTGGTAGGATAAACTTTTTATAGTGACGGGCATCATCGCTTCGCGACACCATACTCCAGAAATCCCTGTGGGGTTTTTTGAGGAGGCTCAGTACCACTTTCACAATTTTACATATTTTATAGCTAGATGGTTGCAATATGAAGGTAATTTTTATAATTTTTTAAGATAAAATTAAATAAAGCTAAAATAACTTAGTGAAGTATAGAGTGCATTGCTTGAAATCTCCATTGGGTGTAAATTCAATTCTTTTTGGTGAAAAAAGCCGGATTTGCAGGTGGATTAAAGATTAAATTGAATATTATTTGGTATAAAGGATTTAGAGGTCGATTAGGCTTTCTTCACTTGGGAACTATAAGATGACAAATCTTAGTTATCGAGCCCAATATTTATGGGCTTAAAATGTTTATAGTCCCAATTACTTTGGATCGGTGACTAACTTTATAGGCCCATGGCACAATAGATCAAATACCATTTCAAATTTTCAAGTATTAATGATGAAGTAATGAACAACTAATGCATGAAGCCAAAGTACATTTAGGGTGTGTTTGGATTTCAAATGCATTATGTTTATAATGCAAAATGATAAGGCGGCATTTGGTTGACCCAATTTTTAAGGTGTTTAAATTATGATTTTTTGGATTCCACAATGTATTAATTATAATGCAATTATTTTATCTCAATTTATATGATCATCTAGTTGAATTACGGTTTTACCTTGATTTTTACGATATTTTTATTTTTTAAACTAATCGGGCACATAAAACAAGGAATAAGAATTACATTATAATTAAAATGGGATGGAATCCAAACACACCCTTACTATTTGATGAATTAGCAATACTCCATGATTAATATTGGAGTTTTCTAATAAGTGATGATCGACATACATTGATACTTTTAAATTTAGAAAGTGTTTAAAAAAATACATTTATATTATTTTTTAATACATTAGTGTTTATACACAACTATAAAATTTCTTTCGTTAGTGTCTAAATGTGTGCATCATGATAGCCACATGTTAAAATAACTCTTAATTTGTTAAATTATGAGAACCCCTGGTGAGGTCATAAGAAGCGATATATTTTTATTTTTAGGTTTTAAGGTCAAAATTCACTCTTCTAACATAAATGTTTAAGTCATTATGCTTGGCGTTCACCATTTCTTATATTTTGGTATTTGACGTACTCTGAATTTCTTTATAGTTTGTCCATCCTATCTTATTTTGGTATTTGATTATCTTCAATCTCTTTATAGTTTGCTAAAAAACGTGGTGTTGAGAAACATGTATATTTGTCTAAGTTGTATAATGTCTTTATTATATGTTTTGTGCAATGTAAACAATACCTATAGGTTATATGTGTAATAAGGTTTAAAGTGTGAATGAGCTAGGATTAAGCTAAGTGTTGTGGACTGGATCGAATTGGGCCCTTTGGGCTTGATTTCCTAACCACAACACGAGCCCAAGTTCAGACCCACACTCGGAAACCATTGCACATGGCCCATGGGAGACTAGCTGATCACTTGAGTTGTAGCTTCCACCAAAGCGCTGCGTTTTCAACTAGGGTTTGAGCTCTATATAAAGGCTTGAGCTCGGGTTGCCCACAACACGCTTGCTCACTGTTCACTCCAATTTCTGAAAGGAAAGAGAGAGAAGAGAGAGTTCTAGGGTTAGGGTTTCGCTCTTCGATTCCCTTTCCTCCGTCAGCCGCTGAAGGTATTCTTCCTCAAAGCTCCAAGGGTGGTGCTAGGTTGCAGGCTCCTCCGGTAATCAGTGTCGTCTCCCCTGAGGGTTTACCTTCTCGATCTGGGTCTGTATCTCCATATTTGAGAACTTCGAAGGGACTTCTTTCTTCCTTTGTTTGTGTGGTTGTTATTTTCGTTTCTTGTTTTAGACTTGCATATTCTGTATTTGGCTTTGTCTAACCTCTTTGTATTCTTCGATTATCATAGTGGATTAGGGCCGACTCTTGAGGCCCCGGGGATGTAGGATCGCGGATCCGAACCTCGTAAAACTCGTGTGTCTTGACTCTATTTTTGTCTTCTATGTTCGTCGATCGTATACTCACTTGTCTTGCTTGAATCGAATCTTCTATCACCCTCTTCAAAGTGGTATCAGAGCATGGTTCCCTTATCATGAACCTGTTGTTCTGATTTCTTGGTTTTCTGTGACCATTTGTTAGGGGTGTGCATGATTCGGCCCAAACCGAATTTTTGGGCCGAACCAACACAAACCGAACTTAACCGAACCGAACCTAAGTTTTTCGGTTCGAGAATTTCTATTTTTCGGTTTCGGTTCGGTTTGTGTTCGGTTTCGGTTCGGTTTGTGTTAAACCGAATTTTTTTTATACATTACATAAATACAATGTATATATATTTGTATACTTTATATATACACATACTTACTTTGTATACACATATATAATTATGTATTACATGTATACACATACACTGTATTTGCATTAAGTAGTGTATATATATATATATATATATATTTGTAATTTTTTATACTTTATAAAGTATAAATATAGTTATTACAGTGTATATGAACTTGCATGTATATGTTTATATATATTTGGTATACTTTATATTGAAATATGTATTTATATGTGTATATATACACATAAATACAGTGTATATATATTTATATTTGTATACTTTAAATTTTTTTTTTTTATGGAAATTCGGTTCAATTAGGTTAAAACCGAACCGAACACAAACCGAACCGGCAAATAACCGAACCGAACCTAATACTTTCGGTTCGGCTTTCGGTTTGAAAATTTGAGATTTTCGGTTTCGGTTCGGCCCGGTCCGGTTCGGTTTTAGACCGATGCACAACCCTACCATTTGTTGCTTCCGCTGTATCTGTGCCTTGATTCTTGAACATTTGGATTATTTCTGTTTCTTAGAAAATGTCTGATTCTGTTCGTTTGAAGCCTTTACTGATTTTGCTATGTGGCAAGTGAAAATGCGAGTTGTGCTTAATTATGAAAGAAAAGTGTTGGGTCGCAGTCACAAACAAGTTCCCTGAGAGCACTTCTAAGGAAAAAATTCAGGAACTGGAAGAGCAAGCCCATATTGAAATCTTGCTACGTCTCTCAGATGAGGTAGCAAGGCAAGTAATAGATCATACCACAGCTGAAAAGTTGTGGGATGCTCTTGAAGATCTTTATCTTACAAAATCTTTGCCTTCTCGTGTTAATTTGTTCAATAAATTGTTTAGTTTTAAAATGAACTCTGCATGCACTCTTTCTGAGAATCTTGATAGATTTTTACAAATTACTCAAGATATTACTCGTTGTGGTGACAAACTTGATGAGACTCAGTTGTGTGTGCTTCTGTTAAACTCTTTTTGCCTAGTCAATTTGACACTTATAAGGATGTTGTCCAATATGGAAATACTAAACTGATTAAGAAGGATATCATTGAATCTTTAATCCAGAAAAATGAATCTCTTAAAGTGTTTAAAACTGCTAATGGCAGAATATTTGAACCTAAGGCTGAGACTAAAGAGGAAGTTCTTATGGCTAAGCCTAAAGGTAAAGGTAATTGAAAGAGGAATAACAAGAAGAAGGAAAATAACAATAAAGATAGTCAACAGTCTAAGCTTGAAAATGGATCTGATAAGAACTTTGACAAATCAAATGTGAAGTGTCATTATTGTTTTAAAACTGGTCATTTTGAAAAAGAGTGTTATAAGAAGAAAAGAGATGAAAAAGAAGCTTCTAAGAAAGTTGTTGTCAATACAGTATCTAAAACCCACGCCTACTATACTCATGAAGTGCTTGTTGTTACTTCCTTGCTTGTTGAAACTGCTTCTGATTGCTGGATTCTTGATTCTGGATGCACCATTCATGTCACTCATCATAAATCTTGGTTGCATAACTAGAAATTATTTGATGGTGGAGATGTGATGCTTGGTGACCATTCTATCTTGAAAATTAAAGGCATGGGATCAGTTGCTTTAAAAATGCATGATGGTGTGGTGAGGGTCATAAATGACGTTAGATGGGTTCCAAATCTTAGAAGAAATCTCTTATCTGAAAGTGCCTTATAAGTTTTAGGCTGTGAAGTTAAAAGCAAGGATGGTATTAGGACTTTATCTAGAAATAATAAGGTTCTTATTCATGCTGAAAAGAAAAGAGGATTGTATGTTATTCATGCTTCTCCTGAACTTAATTTTGCTACCATACTTGCTGTTTCTGGTGATGATATGTCCTTAAATGAGTCTATTAAAGGGCATATAGGAAATAAAGGTTTACTTTATCTATACAAGCATGGCATCCTTAAATCTAAACCTATTGATATTGATGTGTGTGATAACTGTTTGATGGGAAAACAAACTAAGAAAGGTTTTCCCAAATCTTCTTATGTTGCTTCCAACCCTCTTGAGTATGTTCACTCAGACTTGTGGGGGCCAGCGTACAGGTTAACACTCTAGGGGGCAGAAGGTATTTCTTATCCCTTGTAGATCATTACAGCAGAAAGGTTTGGGTTTATTTACTTAAGACTAAAGATGAGGCTTTTGAAATGTTTAAACTGTGGCATAAGTCTGTTACTACTGAAACTGGCCTCCTTTTAAAATGTCTAAAAACAGATAATGGATTAGAGTTTTGTAACTCTAGATATAACTCTTATTGCAATGAGCATGGTATCAAAAGACACCTTTCCATACCTGGCACCCCTCAGCAGAATGGGACTGCTGAGAGGATGAACAGGACTCTCCTTGAGAGGGCAAGGTGTATGTTAGGGACATGAGTAAAGGTAAGTTGTGGCTTGATCAAGCTGACTATGTGCTTAAGGTTTTGGATATATTCCATATTAAAAATGTGACACCTAATGCTATTCCTCTTGGTTCACATCTTGACCTTAGTAAAAATCATACTGCTTTGTCTGTTGCTGAGGCTTATAAGATGAAAAAGGTTCCATTTGATGTTGTTGTAGGCTCTGTTATGTAATGTATGATTTGCACTCGTCCTGATCTTGCTTTCTACATCAGTGCTCTAAGTAGATATATGTCAAATCCATGTAAGAAACATTGGAATGCTATGAAATATCTTTTGAAATACCTGTTTGGCACTACTAAGCTGAGATTATGCTATGCTAAGCACAGTTCTGTAATCGGGTTGCCCATGCCACAAGACGCTTGCTCACTGTTCACTCCAACTTCTGAAAGGAAAGAGAGAGAAGAGAGAGTTCTAGGGTTAGGATTTCGCTCTTCGATTCCCTTTCATCCGTCAGCCGCTGAAGGTCTTCTTCCTCGGCGCTCCAAGGGTGGTGCTAGGTTGCAGCCTCCTCCGGTGATCAGTGTCGTCTCCCCTGAGGGTTTACCTTCTCGATCTGGATCTGTATCTCCAGATCTGAGAACTCCGAATGGAGTTCTTTCTTCCTTTCTTTGTGTGGTTGTTGTTTTCGTTTCTTGTTTTAGACTTGCATGTTCTGTATTTGGGTTTGTCCAACCCATTTGTATTCTTCAATTATCATAGTGGATAAGGGCCGACTCTTGAGGCCCCGAGGATGTAGGATCGCGGATCCGAACCTCGTAAAACTCGTGTGTCTTGACTCTATTTTTGTCTTCTATGTTCGTCGATCGTATACTCGCTTGTCTTGCTTGAATCGAATCTCCTATCACCCTCTTCACGTGTCACTCATCTCATTCTCTTATAGATTACTCAAAGACAAGGTTTAACATCTCAATATCTTAATAGCTAACCCAAATTCAAATCTGAACCAAGCTACTCAAAGACGAGGTCATAATTCATCATTTTAACACAAAAACTTACCCCCTCTGTTTCAAAATAAATGACACACTACTATTCCGCATGTATTTTAATGAGGTAAAAACTCCATAAAATATTATTTTTTTAATCAAATTTTTTTAATAATTTTATACTTTTTAGTAACAAGTATGAAATTTTGAAAAAAAATTGATAAAAAAAAATAATATTTTATAGAGTTTTTACCTCCTTAAAATGCGTGCACTAAAGTCCAAACGACTTTTATTTTGAAACAGATGGAGTATATGATATCCTTATTTAAACGCTCTCTCCTCTCTCTAAATTTCTAAACATAGGGGGAGTTCCAATCCCGGCTTCGACCGGTCTACTTCGGCTTCGGCTGCCCTACCCCGGCTCCGGCCGGCCCAACCCGGCCTAGGACGCCTCTGCGCCACTACGGCTTCACCACTTTGTTGATCCAGTGTGGCTCTTGTTGGGGTTGTTTTTGGATTCAACCCTAAGCCCTCTTTCAATCCTCGACGGAGTCTAGATTTGAATTGGGGATTTGTTTTCTCTTGACTCCTTTCTCCGTTTCTTTAATCTTCCTGATTAATATTGTGATATTTGTTCTCAATCGGCGCCCCCAAATCCTCATCTTTCTGCTTTGGGTTGATGGCGAATCCCGTTTCTTTCTCTTTCATCTCTACTCTGTGTTTATCCTGCTCTTGTCAATGGTGTTGACTGCCCCTACGGTGGCGTTTGTGCCCATGGGGGTGGGAGCCTAACCATCTTCTCCCCGTCTTTGGTGCCTCCGGGGCCGCCACCCATCTCTTTTGGCGAGTCCTAAAACCCCCAAATTGGTATCTCCTTTCTCAGTCCCGATTCCGCTCCCTCATTCTTTTGGTATGGGCGCTCCCCTGGTGGATCCCACCTTGATCGCCGGAGTTTGGGTCGGGGTGGCTTGGTGCTTCGGTCGTTCGCCGAATTCGGCCGACACCCTCCACCTAGGTTTCATCGCTAGTTTTCATGGAGGCCTGTCGTCGCCGCCCTCATGCTCGGCTTTTGCCTTACGTTCACTCCTAATTTCTTTTTTCCAAATCTATGTTGTTATTGGTCGTGGGCGGGGGTGCTCCTTCCGTCCCTTCTACTCCTCCGATCTGGCTAGGTTATGCGTTTCCATTTCGGGTTTGTGCTTTGCCTTGGGCTCGGGGCTGCTCGAAATGAAGCCCATAATTAAATTAATAAAAAAAAACCCATAAATAAATTAATAAACAAATTAATAAACTAATTAAAATTTTGTCGGTTCATATATATATTTTTTTATATATGAATGGGCATGTAATAAATCTCATCAGAGTTGACCAAATCCCGATAGGGTTTCAGGGTGCTATTTACTCAAGCGGTGTGCGGCTCTGCGGTGGCATGACTTGACGTTCTTTCCCGTGGATTTGGTTCTAGCTGTCGAAGTCGGGATAGGTTGGAGTCTTGGTAGTGTGTATCGTGGCATCTTCATTACTGGGGTTGACTTCTTCCCATGAGTTTCGTCCTCACTGCCCATATAATGATCAAGTCCTAATGTATCACTGGCATACGGTTCTGCTTTCGGTCCGGTCCAAGACCGATAGACCGGAATTTTAAAAAACATGGACCGCGGATCGGACCGGGACCGAAACATATGGTCCCGGGTTTTCCGTTCTGCGGACCGTTAAGACCCTTTTGACCGCCCCATTTGCATTTAAAGTAAAATTTCAAGCATGAAAATTTTCCCAACTTCCCTTCCTAGAGATGAATCCCTAGCGTAGAACAGATCACCGCTGCCGAATATAGCCAAATCAGATTCGACTTCCAACCCAAAATAGGAAAACAAACCAAATCGAAATCGAAACAAAAAAAATACGAATTTTGACTTTAGACCAATAGGCACTTTGGCATGATGTGGATATGGGAACATGGTTTCATCAAATATGACATGGCGAGCAATGTAGACTCGATTTGTAGGAACATGAAGACATATGTAACCTTTGTGGCGAGAACTGTACCCAATGAATATGCATGGGAATGAACGGAATTCTAGTTTGTTGGAGTTATATGGGCGGAGGAAGGGGTAACATAAGCAGCCAAAGGTCTTGAGAAATTTATAATCTGGGATCTTGCCATATGGAGCCTCAAAGGGAGATTTGTGATGCAAGGTAGGGGTGAGGGTGCGGTTATGTAGGTATACGGAGGTATGAAATGCATGTTCCCAGAACTGGGGAGGGAGGTTGGCATGGGAGAGGATGGCAAGACCCTTTTCAACGATGGTGCGATGACGGCGTTCAGCGGCACCGTTTTGGGATTGTGTATGAGGACAAGAGACACGATGATTGATGCCATGGGATTGAAGAAAGGTAGACACATTTCTATACTCACCACCCCAATCTGATTGAAATTGTTTGATTTTGGCAGAAAATTGTGTCTCAATCATCTTATGAAATTGTTGAACGCAGGCAAAAACTTGAGACTTTTGTGTGAGGAAATAGATCCAGACAAACTTGGTACAATCATCAACAAAAATCAAGAAGTATGCATTGCCATTAAATGAGGGAACAGGGGCAGGACCCCAAACATCTGAATAAACTAAATCAAACGGAAACTGACTAGACTCATGTGAGTTGTTGAGAGAGAGGCGATGACTCTTCCCAAGCTGACATGACTCACAAACACTTTTAAGATTATTTTTGGACACTGGTAATTGAAATCTAGAAACAAGACGCCTGAAAACTGACTCATGGGGATGACCGAAGCGCTCATGCCATATTTGAAGAGTGGTCTTTTCTCCAAGGTAAACACGAGGTGGTTGAATGGTGGACGATGAAGGCTATAGGTGGTAGAGGCCGTTCTCAACGATTCCTTTGAGGAGGGTGCGTCCCTGCTTGTCCTTGACAAAACAACAAGTGGGAAAGAAAAGCATGTAAGCATCATTATCTCGAGTTATTTGAGAGACACTAATAAGGTCTTTCTTTATATTAGGAACAAACAAAACATTATGTAATTGAACCGGTCGGGGGTAGGCAGGCAATGATGATGATCCCAAATGCGTAATAGGAAGAGACATACCATTGCCTACTTGCAAACCTTCATTGCCGGTGTAATCAGAGTGAACGGATAAGTTGCCAAAGTCAGAGGTGACATGATTGGTCGCGCCGGAGTCAAAATACCAATTAGGATCAACCAAAGTGGAGGGAGGATGACCTATTTGATATGCCTGACGCTGCGGCGGAGCCATCTGCTGCTGCTGTGAGTACTGCTGCGGTACTGCTGCGAGAAGCCGCGACCGCGGCCTTCACCCCTGCCGGAGCCAGTGCGGCCACCCCTTCTGCCGGAACCAGTGTTGGTGGGTGGGAATTCGCTGGTGTTGAGGCGATTCCAACAGTTAACAGCTTCATGGCCTTGCCGATTACAGATCTGACAAACAGGACGAGGACGGGATGAATCTAAAGACGTGGTATCTGAGCGAGAGGGCTGCGATGATGATGACGACTTGGATCCTCGACTGGCGACATTGGTAGAGAGGGAAGCGTCGGTGGCAGGAGCAAGAGAGGCGGTGATGCGCTCCTCCTCTCGCATAAGAAGTCCGAGAAGCTGGTCGGATGTGATCGGCTCCGTCTGCATATTGTAAGCAGTGAGAAAAGCCGCATAGGAGTTGTCCAGGCCGTTGAGGACGCATTCAACGAAATCGGAGTCAGGCACGATGTCGGAGCATTCAGCCAATGCATCCGAGAAACCCCGTTTCTTCTCGACATAATCAAGAATACTTAAAGTTCCTTTCTTGAGATTCTGCATTTGCTGCTTGAGATGCATCAGGCGGGCTCTTGTTTGAGCAAAGAACATCCGTTCAAGGATGCCCCATGCTTCATGAGTCATCTGAGCACGAGCGACATGAGCCATAAGAGAGGCTGTGAGGGTGGTGCGCACCCATAGAAGGATTAATCGATCCTTTTTCTTCCATTCAGCAAGGGCTGGGTTCGGCGGGGGAGGGTCGTTGGATCCAGATGGCGCCGATAGGGTTGCTGAAGGCTGGGAACTAGCGGCCAGAAAGTCCTCGATGCCAAAGGCTTCGAGAGCCGACTTGATTGTGTGCCGCCAGAGGGTGTAATTAGTTCGATCAAGACGGACGTTGAGGTTTGGGAACTGCAGAGCGGGCATGGGGCCAGATCCTGCAGCCGCAAAGAGGAGGTTGCCGGTGTTTTTGGTGCTGGAGTGATCGACGGGAGGTGTGTCGACAGGAGGTGTGTCGACAGAAGTACCGTGAACGGGATCGGTCGACATCGCAGAGCGGAAGAGAGATGTGGATTAAGAGGGTCGAAATTAGGCTGATACCATGTAAATCTTTAAATGATATGATGAATGTATTTCTTGCTTTTTCCATTGATTGAATGATATACTTATACACATGATTGCCTTGCTATCTAAGGATTGAGATAGGCAAAGATAGACTTTTTACAAAGATATGGTGAGATAACCTCGGCTTCGTCCACGCCAGACATAGGTATGTCTTCCCCTTCTCCTTCTCCACAGCCTATCATTTCCTCATATTTTCGTCCAGCTGATGATTCACGTCATCCTATGACCACTCGAGCTCGGACAAATGATCTCAAACCCAAGGCCTTGACCACCACAAAACATTCCTTGCCCTCCACAAATGACCTTTATGATGAACCCAAAACATATCTTCAGGCATCCAAATCACCCGAGTGGCAACATGCCATGCAGGTTGAATATGATGCCCTTTTGCGTAATGGGACTTGGACATTAGTACCTTGTCCTCATCTAGCTAACATTGTTGGTTGTAAGTGGGTTTACAGGATAAAGCGCAGGGCTGACGGCTCCATTGAACGCTACAAGGCTCGCCTTGTGGCCAAGGGATTTCATCAAGAAGAGGGTGTTGACTACTTTGACACCTTCAGTCCGGTGGTCAAACCTGCCACCATCAAGATTGTTCTTTCCCTTTCTCTCACCAATGGTTGGTCTCTTCGTCAGGTCGACATCAACAACGCATTTTTGAATGGTGACCTCTCAAAACAGGTCTTCATGGCTCAACCACCAGGTTTTGTTGATGCTTCTCGCCCATCAGATGTCTGTCTCTTGCGCAAGGCTCTGTATGGCCTAAAACAAGCCCCCCGCGCTTGGTTCACCAAACTCCGTCACTTTCTTCTTCAGAATGGTTTTTGTGCCTGCAAGTCCGACACTTCTCTGTTTGTCCGCCGACGGGGTCCCTCTGTTCTCTATATTCTGGTATATGTTGATGATCTCATTATCACCGGCTCCGTATCTGCTGAGATTGATCAATTTGTGCTCCTCCTCAATCGCGCATTCTCTCTCCGTGACCTTGGTGATCTTCACTACTTCCTTGGCATTGAGATGACACGCACTAAGGACACCATACTCCTGTCTCAGCAGAAGTATATTCGGGATCTTCTTCTGCGCAGCAAGATGCAAGATGCCCATCCCATCTCTTCTCCGGCAGAACCGGCCTCTCGTCTCACCAAGGACGGTGATCCGTTCCCTGATCCGTTCTTATACAGAAGCATTGTGGGAGCTCTCCAGTATGTCACCATCACTCGCCCGGAGATCTCTTATGCCGTCAATAGAGTTTGTCAGTTCATGCAGTCACCCACGGACACTCATTGGTCGGCTGTCAAGCGGATTCTCCGCTATCTAAAGGGCTCTCTGTCGTCCGGCTTGACTCTCGGTCCTGCTCTGGATTATCGACTTGTCGCCTTCTGTGACGCCGGTTGGGCTTCTGATGGCGATGATTGTCGCTCACAGCATGGCTTCGCTGTCTATTATGGTGGTAACCTTGTCAGCTGGGCCTCCAAGAAGCAGAACGTCGTTGCCAAATCTAGCTCCGAGGCCGAGTATCGCGCCATTGCATTCACCGCCACCGAGTTGATATGGCTTCAGCAGCTGTTGCTCGAGCTTCGTGTTCCTCTCATTCGGCCTCCCATCCTCCTTTGTGACAACCTCAGTGCTACTTACATGTCTGCTAACCCTGTCTTCCACCAACGTTCCAAGCACATCAAGATAGATTATTATTTTGTTCGTGAGCAAGTTGAAGATGGTTCTCTCATTGTTAGACATGTTCGTTCTCAAGATCAGATTGCGGACATCTTCACCAAAGCAGTGGGCACTGCCAGGTTTCAGACACTTCGTTCCAAGCTTCATGTTCGGAACCCTCCATGAGCTTGCGGGGGGGTATTAGGATAGAATATCTTTCCTTATTTTATCTCACCATATCTTTGTAAAAAGTCTATCTTTGCCTATCTCAATCCTTGGAGAGCAAGGCAATCATGTGTATAAGTATATCATTCAATCAATGGAAAAAGAAAGAAATACATTCATCATATCATTTAAAGATTTACACATAACAGCAGGTATAATCCTCTATTCTTCGAATACAAACACAAATCAAAGCCAAGGAGGAAAGGATATCCGGAGATACGAAGAAGGCAGAGCAAGACGAGGAGAAAAGAGAAAGAAATCAAGAGGAGAAGCAGAAATTAGTCAAATTACAGGAAGAGGACTCAATAAAAACCTCCATTTCGATATGAATTTATACCGTAAAGAGAGTGAAGAAAGAGAGTTGCGATTGGATCTGGCGGCGACGAGCGAGGTGCGAGCGTGAGACGAGAGTGTGAGGTGCAAACGTGAGACAAGTGTGCGAGGTGCGAGCATCGGCCGTCGAGCAAGGTAGCGAGTAGGGATGGAAATAACCAGCGGGTACCCGCTCCACCCGCTTTATCCGCATTAATTTTGCGGGTGAAAACCCGCAAAAAAGTGGGTGACGGGGGGAGCGGGTGCGGGTGAAGCGGTGATGGATGGATTATGGGTGAAGATTTTTCACCCATAACCCGCCCCATTAACCCACCCATTAACCCGCCCCGCACACCCGCCCCGCAAACCCGCATAATGTGTGCGATTTTACTATATCTAAAATTTATATATATAATGTGTGCGATTTTACTATTATATAATGTGTGCGATTTTACTATTTTACCCTTTTCAAGTTTAACTTCTACAAAACCCTAATCCTTGATCGGTGTTTTGCCCACCAAATTTCAATTATAATAGATATGGTCTCAGCTTTCTCTTCCTTGTTATAACAAGGATATACTGGATTAGTATAGAGATATATACCCTTCTCCTTTCAAATTTCAATTAGCTCGTGATTTTAGTGCTTTGCCGATAAAAAATATAAATATATAAACCCACCCCCTTTGTAATTTTGAGCTAGAATCAGACTTCTTGTGTTGATTTGGTTTTTCTTTTGTTTCACCCATTGGGTACCCGCTCCACCCGCACGGGTCGGATGCGGGTGAAAAAGTTTGCGGGTGATAGATGAAGCGGGTGAAATTTTTTACCCGTGGGGCGGGTGATGGAGTGGTTTCATGCACTCATAACCCGCCCCATTTCCACCCTAGTAGTGAGGGTGCGAGGTTGAAGATGAATTGAAGAGAGAGTGAACAGAGAGGTGAGCGTGAAGGTTGAAAGTGAAAGGTCTGAAATGAAAGACGGCTGAGGCTAACGGAGTAGGATCAGTAGGGCTGTGTATGGTTGCCCAATTCAACCGGCTGAAATTAGTAACTTGTAGTTGTGTAAAAAATTAAACCGGTTTAATTGGGTATGGGAGCCAAAAGAAGTCAAAAACCGGTTAAAAATTTTGGTTTAAATTTAAGCCGGACAATGCAGCTTATTTGGGGTTTATTTTGTTTATTTGGTTTGAAAGTACCACAATACCCCTAATAACAACCAAATAAACTCAACTTTTTACAAATAAACTGTTTTTCGTCCCATACGGAGTTTATATTTTTTCATAAATTTTTAACTACTTTTATCAACAGTTTATAAATCTTTACCATGTTTATAATTTTAGTCAGTTTATTAACCTCGTCCCATACGAACCCTAGGTTAGAAATGCCATTTAATATTATTATTTTTTAAAAAGAAAAGCCCAAATCCGGTCCGACCCGGAAATTCCGGTCTGGTCCCGGGTTTGGACCGGAACCCGGAATCTAGAATTTTATGGACCGTGGACCAGACCGTAATAACTCCGGTCCGATCTAAGACCGTAATTTTCGGTCTGGTCCCGGTCTGATTCCGGTCCGATCCAATTTTTGCTCTGTCCTAACATCGAGTTTGGTTTAGGACTTTTTGGTTTCGTTTTTTTTAGAATGCGTTTGTCTGAATTTGCATCATTATATATTATCATTTGTTATGGTTTTTAAACGGTTCTTACATCTGCCGACTTGACCGACTTTTGAATTTCAAATATGTCTGAAATCAAATTACATAAATCAAAATATTTTAATCTAGAATAACATATCGATCTAATTCAAACCATACCCGATACCCGAAAAGATCCCATTCAACCCGATGGATGTTGGATCAATAACGGGTCAAGGGGAAAACAACTGAACACCCGCAGTTTCTGACATGGCATATAGTAATTGGTCAACGGTCCAATTTAGGACGAACAAAAAAAAAATTATTTTCCAGTCATCACCACGAATTAAACGGCCAAACTGAAACAAATTCTTGTCGGGTCCCACTTTTTTAATCTTTACCACCGCCACCTCCCCATATTTTTCAAAGTAGCCGTTACACCCTCCCTTCCCTACATTTAAATATTTCCTTATCACTCCCAACAAAACCACAAATAAAATAAAATACCCCAAAAGTAATTTTAATTATTTTTCCACTTTAGAATAAAAGCAATTCCTCATCCAGCAAGCAAAGCATACGCCTTTATGCCTTCATTCAATCCCACTCCGCTCCTCCTCTCTGTATATCTATTCAATTTGCTCTGTTCCGATCTCTGATCTCATTGAGGCATTTCATCGAACACTTGGCGTGCACGATGAACTCCGCCGACCCAAACACCTCACCCACAACCCCACTCCTCCCCCCGACCACACCGAGCAGCGAATCAGATGATTCCAGCCCTAGAAGCTCCAATCGATTCACCCAAATCGACACCATTCATCGATTCCACAAACCCCCAATTTCAAACCCTAGCTCCTACAAGCTCCTCGATGTGATCTCCGGCCACGTGGGCTCCGTCTCCTCCCTCGCCTTGTCCGGTGAGTTCGTCCTCAGCGCCTCCCAGGGGAAGGACATCATCGTCTGGCAACAGCCCGATTTGAAGCGATTCGCCAAGTTCGGCCATGGCGATGGGTCCGTAAAAGCGCTGGTCACGATCGGAAACCGCGTCTTCACCGCCCACCAGGACAGCCGGATTCGGGTGTGGCGGATCTCGAGGAGCTCCGAGAACATCTTCAAGCTCGTTACCACTCTCCCCACCACAATCGACTACCTCGGCAAGTTCATGAAACAGAGCAATTACGTCGAAACGCGGCGCCACCACAAGAAGCTCTGGATCGAGCACGCCGACAGCATCTCTTGCTTGGCCGTTTCCGGCGGCTTGATCTACTCCGGCTCCTGGGATAAGACCCTCAAGGTCTGGCGGCTCTCGGATTTGCGCTGCTTGGAGTCGATCAAGGCCCACGACGACGCCATTAACGGATTAGCTGCAACCAAATCAGGGGAGGTTTACTCCGCCTCGGCTGATGGGAAGATCAAATTATGGAGTAAAGAGGCCAATTCGAATTCACATCGATTGAAGGCAATCTTGGAAGGCCATAGCGACGTTTCGATGAATTGCCTCGCGGTATTGGAGGAAGATGGATTGGTGTACGGAGGAGGGTCAGATGGGTATCTGATGGGGTGGATGGGGAAGGCGGATGGCGTTCAATGGAAGGCGGTTTGCGAAGCAAAAGCACACCAAATGGCGGTTTTGTGTATGTGTGTGAAGGGGAGTTATGTGTGCAGTGGCTCAGCGGATAAGAGCATTGGGGTATGGAGGAAGGAGAGGGATGGAGGGCTAACAAGAGTTTGGGCTATAAGCGGCCATGGCGGTCCGGTGAAGTGTCTTCAAGCTTCGTCGGGTTTGGTTGGGGGCGGGTTCTTGGTTTACAGTGGGAGCCTTGATAGGAGCATTAGGGTTTGGTGGGTGCCTGAAGAAACATCCAAAGAGTGTTTGGATTAGGTTTCGGAGTACGAATGACGCTCCTTGTGACGCTATTATGTTACATGGAGCGTAATTGTGTAACAGGAGATCTGAACTCGTTGAATAACACGACATTAGAGGGAGAGGTTAAAGGACTAATGTTGGGAAGATCAGCAATTGTTTTGAAGTAAGCTGGTCCATAGTGTTGTTGTGTGATTTTGATATAACATAGGAGTGAAGGCAAAGCTATAGGGTGTGGTTTTCTTCTTTTTCTTTTGCATTTTTGTGTGTTTTTACTTATTTTGGTTGTTGGTGATTTTTTTATTAATGAGGTTTTATTTCTTAGATTTTGAGGTTTTGAAAGAGAGGGGGCGGTGTTGTATTCTTTTGTGTATTGTGAGATATGAGGATGAAAAGAAGTGTACAAACATACATATGTAAGTGATTGGAATTAATAAGAAATTTGGAGTTTAATTATGTTATAAATATAGGTGTATATATATAGTAATTTTTTTTTTGATATATGGACTAATTTTTCTAACATATTTATTTTGAAAAAATACCTAAATTATAATTTTTTTAAATGGAAAGAAATTCGACACTGGACAAATAGTTATGAATATGGGAAAAAAAACATAGGACAAACCATAATTAACAAATAAGACAACATAAAAAAAAGAGTGATTAAAAAAGACACTAATAAAGACGGATAATGATGAAACTAGAACAATGTGAGCATTCTCTTATAGTTGATAGAGACAACGCAAACGATATTTGAGGAACAAAGGTGAAGACCTCATATTTAGACTCGATCATAACGAGCCATCAGATTTCGAAGACTCAAATAATAAACCCTATAAAATAAATTTTAAAAATAAAAATTAGGAGGTTTGCACAATTGCACTTGTCTTACCAAATCCCTTTGAAATAACAAGTTTTGTTTGATTAAGAACAAGACAACGGTCATATCCTCTTTATGTGTAAGATGAAACATAACGTAATCATAGTTGAATTCGCCTTCCAAAATGATATAATTATCCGAGAACATCATACCATCAAGTTTTAGATAGTGAGAGTATTTGGGGACATTTTCAATTCATATTCCATAATAAGACAAAACAAACTTCTAAATACAAACATAACATGATTCGAACCAAGAACCAATTAAGTCTCATATGACATCGAAGATTTATTTCATTTATGTTGTATTTATTCGGTGATTAAAGCCATAACTCAACATAAATACAACCTAGATACAATCAAATCAGCCCTAATTAAATCTAAAAATACATAAATTTGTGGAATCATTTTTTTTTTAAATAGAAAGTGGAATCAAATAATTTAGGTGTAAGGACCAGTTTGATTTCTCCCCAGCTAATCTACCCCCACCTTTTAATATTAAATGTTTACTTTCTAGCAGAATTAATTGATCGATGTATTGTATACAAATGAGTTGGTAAAAAGCTCTTTACTTTATACTGGTTTATTCAGGTTTTGTGTTTGAATTTTGTAGGTAAAGTGACAAATTATAAGAGAGTATTTTCTAGGCAAGGTCAAAATATGTACCTATGAACAAATTAAAGACAAGATTTAGAAGGGTACTTAGGAAACACTTGAAATAATGACAATATAAGTTTAGGTTTTTTTTTTTTTTTTTTTTTTTTAAGTTGAGGTTCCGAGCTAGGTTGTCGACTCTCTATAGGATATACATATCGATGTGACTTTATATATATTATTACGCATCTTATAATAATTTTCTTAATTACTACGTAGTTTCTTGAATCGATAAGCTTTTCTATGTGTTTTCAAACGTGTTATGATGAATCCTTCATCCTTATAATGTGCCAAAAGAGATATCAAGATTAAGAGAATCCGAATTATGAAACATCATACATGCACTTCCAACTCATTCAATATGTATCTTCGAAAGATCAACCTTGTCACATTATCTATTTAATATATATCTCTACGCAAACCACTCAAAAGTTTACCTGAGTATGAAGATTCAGCAATCGAAAGCTGAATCTTCACAGTGATCAATTGAGTCACAAATCACCAATTTCCCACCATGGGAATGAGAGAGTTTTATGGGAGTTTTGTGTTTTCTGTATTATGTATTAACCATGAAAGCTATCAAAATGTTACATATATACACACATTTCAACCTTACTTTCTAACTATGGTCAAGCTGCTATACACTAAAGTTAACCAAGGTTGTAACAACCTCTAACCGACAATTAATCCACCAGCTGAACATCTAAATATCTCCCTCAATATCCCCCCCTCAAGGTGGGCGTGTGTGATGAAAAACAAGTCCCAGCTTGCAACACAAAACAAAGTGCTGGTGGGATCCTAAGGCCTTTGTGAAAATATCAGCTAACTGCTGGTGGGTGGGCACAAAGATGGTAGAAATGAGCCCTTCCACAATTAAATCTCGGATGAAATGGCAATCCACCCTAAGGTGTTTCGTTCGCTCGTGGAAAACTGGATTGATAGCTAACTGGAGCGCCGATTTATTGTCACACATCAAGGGGACCGGGAGAGACAAAGGCACCCTTAAATCTTGTAGAATACCAGTGATCCAAACCACTTCACCCCCGGTCTGTGACATACTCCTGTATTCACTTTCTGTTGACGATTTGGAGACAATTTTCTGCTTTTTCGTCTTCCAGGAGACCAGGCAATCACCCAGGAACAAGCAATAACCTGTGAGAGATCTGCTGGAGTCACGACATGAACCCCAATCAGCATCAGAGTATGCCCTGAAATTCAATGAGCTTTTGCTCGGATAAAACAGAGATGTATGAACTGTTCCCTTTAGATATCTGAGCAAAAATAGAGCTGCCTGTAGGTGAGGAGCTCTGGGTGTTGACATAAACTGTGTAGTTTCTGTACTGTATAGGCAATGTCCGGGCGCGTCATGGTTAGGAATAACAGTTTCCCAACCAAGCGTATGTAGCACTCAGGATCAGCTAGCAACTCACCTTCATGGATGCTCAAGTGAAGATTGCGTTGCATAGGAAATTTAGTTGGTTTGCAGTTCAACATTGAGGCATTGGATAATAGATCAGTAACATATTTTCTCTGATTTAGCAAGATGCCATCCGGAGACCTTGAGATCTCCATTCCCAAAAAATATCGAGCCATCCCCAAATCTTTGATGGTAAAGGCGCCATTTAGTGACTGCTTAACATGATCAATGAATGACCCATCATTCCCAGTCAATAGCATATCATCGACGTAAACTAAGGCAATGGTGAATGAGTTATGCCTAGAACAAGTAAACAAGGAATAATCATGTCTTGATTGACTGAATCCTAGAGCCACCAAGTGCTTAGTGAGCTCTACATTCCATTGCCTACTGGCCTGTTTGAGGCCATAGATCGACCTGTTCAGTCGACACACCTGGTTGCCTTCAGCCTTAGCATACCCTGGAGGTGGTGACATAAACACTTCTCCCATCCAAATAGCCATGGAGGAAGGCGTTATTTACATCCAGTTGATGCAAATCCCACTGCTTGACTGATGCAATGGCTAAAAGAATCCGGACTGTTGCAAACTTGGCAACAGGAGAGAAAGTCTCTTTGTAGTCCCTATCCTTCACTTGATTGAATCCCTTAGCCACCAACCTCGCCTTATACCTCTCAACCTGTCCATCTGGACGAAACTTTATCTTAAACACCCATTTGCACCCAATAGCTTTCTTACCAAATGGAAGAGAGGTGACAGTCCAAGTGTTGTTCTTCTCCAAAGCATCCAACTCCTGACTCATAGCCACTCTCCACTCATGTATCTTTTGTGCTTGAGCATAAGAATTGGGCTCAACCACTGTCAAAATGTTGAACAAGGAGCTAACATAGTTTGGAGAGTATATAGACAAATCTTGTGGATGTATGACAGAAAAGACACTGGACAGTGAATCACTGGCAGTCACAACCCGAGTAGGAAGATTGTGACACACAAAATCTTGTAATCTAGGTGGTCTTGTTATCTTCCTAGCAGCCCTGGGTAAAGCACCCTGAGCACCTTGAACTGGTGACTGATGCCTGACACCCAACTCAGGTGAAGAAACCTCTAACTGCTGGACATCTTGAATAGGAAGCCCAATCCTGGAACCACTTGAACTGGTGTCAGCCACCTCAATTCCAACCAAGGAATCATCATGATCAGTAGGAGGAATGGCCACCGACCTGGAAGCAGATGAACCATCATCTTCACCAAACAATACCCTGGGCAATTCAGAAGCAGGAGATACTGTTGAACTTGATTGATCTGCTTTGAAAGGAAAGATCTCTTCCCTGAAAACTACATCCCTACTCACAAAGGTCTTATGGGTTTCTAAATCATATAACTTATATGCCTTCATCCCAGGAGGATACCCAATGAACAAGCAACGTTTTCCTGAAGCCTCAAACTTAGTTCTATGAATCTTAGGCACATGGGCAAAACAAAGACAACCAATTACCCTTAGTGATGCATAATCTGGTTGCTTGTTGAACAATAACTCATATGGAGATTTCCAATTCTTTACTGAGGAAGGAAGTAGATTAATCAAGTAAGTTGCTCCAAGAACACACTCTCCCCAAAACTTCATGGGTAACCCTGCATATATGCGAATTGCCCTGGCAGTTTCAATAACATGCCGATGCTTTCTCTCCACTCGCCCATTTTGTTCCGGAACATAAGGAACAGATCTTTGATGACAAATCCCAAATTCACCCAACAGATCACCTACTGAGCTGTTGATGAATTCTGATCCATTGTCGGATCTGATGTTCTTAACCATGAGTCCAAACTGAGTTTGGACAAACATGAAAAACCTTCTGATAATACCCCCTACCTGTCCTTTGTCTCTCATGAGAAAAGTCCAAGTTGAACGGGTATGATCGTCCACAATGGTGAGAAAAAATCGAGCACCACACATCCAGATGTATCAAATCAAAAGGTTGAACAGCAATGGATTCGCTCCTTTGGAAAGGTAGTTTGTGAAATTTAGCTAAGTGACAAGTCTCACAATCGAACAAACTGAAATCAGCTCCATGAGCATCAACCAAGTGTTTCATCTTAGAAATTGAAATGTGTCCTAGACGAGCATGTAGCAGCTTTATTGAATTACCATTATTCAGAGATGCAGCAAACCTCCCTAGAGACAAACCATCATTAGTGATCCTCTTGATGCTTGAAGCCTGCACTGGACAGCAACTGAAACCAGTGAACTTGTAGATTCCTCCTTCTCTGATCCCAATTGCTATCTTCTCATTAGTTGAAATGTCCTGAAGCCAGCAGTCCCATTTCGAAAACAAAAACAAGCAGTTCTTATCATCAAGCAATTTAGAAACTGACATCAGATTATACTTGAAATTTGGCATGAACAATACGTTTTGCAATGAAATACGATTGTTCACTCTGACATTTCCAGAAAACTGAACCGATTGAGTCAGACCATCAGGAAATCCGATCAGTATAGGCTTGGCAAGAAGATGTAGATCATCAAACATCTCCCTGTCACACACTATATGGTCCGAGGCCCCTGAATCCACAATCCACACCACAGACTTCTGATCAATCGATTCTTTCAAAGACGGATTAGAAACCATACCTGCGAAATTCACAGATCCTGCTCCATGAGTGTCTGAATCCATCACTCCTTTTCCTTTGATCGCTCTCATGACTTCAGCTAGAACAGCATTCACTATGCACATTTCACTTCCATCAATGCGAGGTGCGCTAGTTGATTCCCCATCCATTAAAGGACTGACTTCAGCAGCTATTTCCTGAACATTTGCCACCATTTTGTCCTCTTGAGGACGTTTAGGACCATTGTACCAATCTGGAAAGCCTACCAGCTTGAAGCATGTGTCCTTGATGTGTCCCCTCTCCTTACAGTAATTGCAAACTAACTCCATCTTTGCCTTTTTGAAATCCTTTTTCTGATCTGCACCTTTCCATCCATTATTTCCAGATCCAGAAGCCTGTCCAGTGCTCCAATTTCCTTTGCTATTGCCAGAGTTTCCAGGATTTCCCTTCTGATCAGATCCTTTCCAAGCGTTGTTGCCAGATCCTGAATTCCCAAAGTTCCTTGCAGCTAGCACCTCATGACCTTGCGAGCTGACATTAGTGATGCCTTTCTGTCGCTCAATTTGCGTCACCATGTGAAACGCACGATTGACCGACGGCAGAGGCTCCATAGCTAAGATGTTGCTTCGAATCCCTTCATATGTGTCTGAAAGCCCCATGAGGAACTGCATCAGCTTAGTAGTCGCCTCACGCTCCAACAATTTCTTCAAAATCGCGCATGAACACATCTTCAGGCCTCCACATCTGCAGGTTGGAAACGGCTCAATCTCCTGCAATTCGTCCCACGCTTTCTTCCTTTTTCCAAAGTATTCGGAAACTGAAAGATTCTCCTGCCTAATCTTGCTTATCTCCTTCTTCAATTGATAGATCAGTGGTGCATTGGCTTCCGCGAACCTCTCATAGATCTCCTCCCAAAGTTCCTTCGCCAAGTTGACATAAACGAAGTCTTCAGCCAGATCTGGCCTGATAGAGTTGATTATCCAACTTGTGACCATAAAATCACATCGCATCCAGCGATCATAATCCTCATCCACCTCACTCGGTTTCTCCACTTTGCCGTTAATGAAGCCAAGCTTCATTTTGGCTCCGAGCGCCATGCGTACTACTCGAGTCCAGCTATGGAAGTTCCTGCCATTGAACTGCACAGCTACGAGCACCATGCCAGGGTGATTGGAGTTTGAGAGGAAAAGCGGATCCGCTTGATTCGCTCCAAAATTCCGAGCGCCATGAGCTGCCGTCGAAGATTCGGGAGTTCCATCATTGTTGATCTCGTTTTCTACCATTTCCAATTCAAATCAGATTCCAATCGATCTCAGAAATTTGCGAGGGCTCTGATACCATATGAAGATTTAGCAATCGAAAGCTGAATCTTCACAGTGATCAATTGAGTCACAAATCACCAATTTCCTGCCATGGGAATGAGAGAGTTTTGTGGGAGTTTTCTGTATTCTGTATTAACCATGAAAGCTATCAAAATGTTACATATACACACACATTTCAACCTTACTTTCTAACTATGGTCAAGCTGCTATACACTAAAGTTAACCAAGGTTGTAACAACCTCTAACCGACAATTAATCCACCAGCTGAACATCTAAACATCTCCCTCAATACTGAGTGACGGTCGTAGGATTTTCTAGAGGGGGCGAAATTTTTAATTAGAATTTTTTTTCTCGATATATATAACGAATAATTTTTTTCTAAATATTGAAAGAAAATTATAAATTGTGATATAAATATAATATTTTATTACAAAAATTCATACAATAAAATTCAATAATTGTTTTTCATATATATGTGTAGTATATGATGAATACTTTTTTGAAAAATATTGAAAGAAAATTATAATTTTTTTTAAAAATATGTCATTTGTAAATGGGAAAAAATTGATAGAATTGAAAAGTGTGACAAAAAACTCATAAATTGTGGTTTAAATGTTTTTTGGACAAAAACTTTCACCGCACACAAACATAAACATTACGGATGTGTTTGAATTCTCAATGCATTATGGTGTTAATGTAACATATGAATCATCCTTATGACAAATTCATGAACAAATTAACAAAATGAAACCATATATTCGGTGAAATATAACAATCAATTGTACAAAAATTGAAGCAGAAATAAAACAATATGTAGCTACAATTTATGTTCAAAGTCAGAGACGAACCAAAGGCCGAATCCAAACAGAAGTTGAAGCTGAATCCAGAGATGACGAAAACAAACAAGCTAGAGCCGACAGGAGCAAGGCGTTACAAGACTGATACGGGTATGATACAAATCTGAATAGGGCGGATGTTCGGGTCAACTTTGGAGAGGAGACGGAGCTCGCATAGGGCGGTGATATGGGTATGATATATACCAATTTGAATTGAGCCGAGAAACCGACGTTTTGGCTGTCTGGCGCTTCCCTCCATTTTTCGATAGGAGGAGGAAGGAGGAGAGGATGAATTTGCGGCCATGCAACGACGCCAGATTCGTCGTTGCCACGCTCTTCGTCTGGCGGAATCGGAGCGAGACGACGTAGGTGGAGAGAGACGGCATAGGCAAAATCGGAAGCATAGGAGGCAGAATCGGAGCGCATGACGACAAGGGATCGAGCTCTTCGTCTTCCTCCACAGCGGTGGATCTAGATCTAAGGAAAAGGGAAATTCGTGGACACCGGTGGCGGAGATCAGAGATAATCGAGATCTGAGGGATTGAGAGGCACCAGCGCCGGAGATTTGAGGGAGGATGAGAGAGATAATCGAGAGAAAGTATGAGAGTGAGATAGATATAAGGGAGGGGTTTTAGGGTTTGCTGAGATGGACTTTTTACCAATCAAACAAATTCGTGGAAAGTTTTTCAATTTGGACTGAAAAAATAGCATGTGACGCAAATTTATTCTTGATAAAATTGGAATGATATAGAAAAGATTAGCATGACTCTTGCTAAATAGCTCGATCTCCAACATGGGGTACTGGAAGGGGATAATCTTGCCCTCATCAATGTTGTCAATCACACCTGACAATGTCCCTGGGAGATTGAAATGTTCGTCTCTGAAATCCTGATGTTGGCTCATGCCTTTCAGACGACGTTCCTTGAAGTCCACTCTGTTGTGGTCCTGTGGACTGTATTGTCCGTCTACATCACGTTGATACTTTCAGCTCCCTGTCTCTTCATCCAGAACTCTAAACTCTCGTCCGATCCTTAGGGACGCTATTGGTTGATATTTCCACGTGTTTGATGCTTACCAAATCCTTGCTTGGAAAAAAAAATTCCTTGTATACCGCGAGACTAAAATATCTATTTCTAAGCCCGATCGTTTTACTTGAGATCTTTATATATCCCCTGATTATTTATATTTCTAAAGGAAATTTTATTGCGGGTTTGGTCCCAACAAACACCTCAAAAGTGCAAAAAAAAAGAGGGCATTCTTTAATTGGACCCCAAAAAAGAAAGCATTTTCTGAAATTAATTAAACTCAAGGAAAGAAGATACAAAGTGGAGCCTACTCGTACTTGACTCCTCTCCTCCTCATTTCTTCATCTTTCCATGCAATATTGCTTCAGCATTTTCACCATTTTCTTCTTCTTTTCCCTTGATATTGTTGAACAATATATAGTTGTCATCGGACCCCGAAAAAAAATTATGTTATGTGTTTGATTGATACTTCTAATAGAGGTGCAGATCGTATACAAGATAAGGTTCTCCAAGGTTTCACTGTCATCGTCTCTCTCACATGTGCATTCAAAGAAGAGAAGTTTAAAGAGGAACATGCACTTGGAATGAAAAAATGGTAAGAGAAAATCGGAGAGAGAAAGAGGCGAAAGTATTTTCGATGATCTAAATTATAGCCTGAAACCTCCCATATATATAGCAGTGAGATTGAGTCTGCTTAACCCGCAATCACAAGAAAGAAATCTTCTCGAAGATCTACTGCTATCTTCGAAAGATCGTAGCTTATCAAAATGAAAAGATAAGAAGATTTCGTCTAAAAAATTAAAAAATAAACTCCAACTCTAATATGGAGTATGAATAAGACGGCGGTGACGGGCATGCCTTTGGGTGCCAATTTCTTCTTCTACTCAATGTAGATACCTAGATGAAAATACTCATTAAAAACATTTTTTTTAAGATACATTGGATTTTCAATGTAAGGATATATATGAAGTCTATAAAGTTCACCCACAATCAGCTAAAACTCAAGCACACACAGGTGCAAAATGATGACAGATGAATCAATTAAGAATCAGTAAATCTGGAATCAATGGAATAGTAAATGAGAGTGACATTCAAGCAAGAAATCCATTTTGGGATTGATGGAAAAGGTGCCGTCAGAGGCCCTTCCTTTCATTGATCAAAACCCTACAAAACTCAGGTTTTGGAAAGCAGCAATATATAGTCTAGAGCATGTGAACATCACGTGACACAGCTCTTGTCCAGCTAGCATTATTACAATAAGACAAAATGCATAAAAGGGGAGTTAGTTATGAATGAAATTCAGATGAAATGGAAATGAAGATGACATAGAGATGTAGCTGGCAATGCTGAAGATGCAGCTAGTGGAGCATCACCAATACTGCATAATCTCTATACCCCCCCCCCCCCCCCCCCCCCCCCCCCCCCCTTCAAGTTGGACTTGGGTGAAAACCAACAAGTCCCAACTTGGAAGATAGGAAGGTATGTTGCCTTTCTCCCAAAGGCTTTGTGAAAATATCAGCAAGTTGGACTCCAGTTCTCGCATATTGTGGAAATACAAAGCCTTCTTGCAGCTGCTCTGGGACAAAATGACAGTCAATTCTGAGATGTTTGGTCCTTTCATGGAAAACAGGATTTTCAGCAATGTAAATTGCAGCTTTGTTATCACAGTATAGTGGAATGGGTAAGGAAGCATTGATCATGAGGGCTTGCAACACTTCATGGACCCAAATTAGCTCACTAGTTGTCATTGACATGCTCCTATACTCAGCTTCTGCTGAAGATCTTGAAACAGTGGTTTGTTTCTTAGTTTTCCATGAGATTAAGGCATTGCCCAAAAATACACAGTATCCAGTAAGATATCTTGCACTGAACTGGCAAGATCCCCAGTCAGCATCACAGTAAGACTCTATCATTAGAGAGGATTCCCTTGGATAAAATAAACCAACAGAAACAGTCCCTTTAAGATACCTCACAACATGCAGAGCTGCTTCAAAATGAGGCTGTCTTGGAGCAGTCATGAATTGACTGAGATGTTGAATTGCATAAGAGACATCAGGCCTTGTGAGATTCAGAAATAGCAGTCTCCCTATCAACCTCCTGTATCTTTCTGGATCTGTCAACAATTCCCCAATATCAGTGGATAATTTCAGTCCCCTTGGAAGTGGAAAAGGAGCAGCTTTGCATTCAGACAAGTTGCAATCCTGTAGTATGTCTAACACATACTTCCTTTGATGTAGATAAATGCCAGAATCAGTCTTGGCTATTTCCAAGCCCAAGAAATACCTAGCCAAACCAAGATCCTTAATGGTAAAGGCCTAATGTAGAGCTGTCTTGGTAGCCTGAATTTCCTCCTCATCATCACCAGTTAGGAGCAGATCATCAACATAGACTAATGCAGTTACAATCCCATTGGGAACAGCTTTAACAAAAAAGGAATAGTCCTTCATAGATTGTTTATAGCCAAGACTAACAAGAAATCTGCACAATTCCACATTCCACTGTCTTGAGGCTTGTTTGAGCCCATAGATAGATTTTTTCAACCTACAAACCATTCCAGGTTTAGGAAATTTATAACCATCTGGTGGCTGCATATATACACTTCCTCATCAAGATGCCCATGTAAAAAGGTATTGTTCACATCAAGCTGGTGTAAAGGCCAGTCCTTAGCTGTTGCCAAAGCCAGTAAAATTCTTACTGTGGGAAACTTGGCAACAGGTGAAAATTTGTGTTTGTAGTCCTTCCCCTTTATCTGGTTGTATCCTTTGGCTACTAATCTAGCCTTAAATCTCTCAACTGTGCCATCTGGCTTGTATTTGATCTTATAGATCCATTTGCTCCCAATAGCTTTCTTGCCTTGAGGCAATTCTGTCAACTCCCATGTTTCATTTTCTTCAAGAGCTTTCACTTCCTGCTCCATAGCATGAGTCCAGTGAGGACTCTGAACAGCTTGAGAATACAAATAAGGTTCATGAATACTTGCCATATTGGCAAAGGATTCAATGAAGGTGGTGCTGAGAGGAAATTTGGATTCTAGACAAGTGGCTAGAAAGAAATTAGAAAGAGATTGACTTCTGTTAGTGCTGGGACCAACATAGTCATGGAGTCTCTTGGGTAAGGCTGTCTGTCTTGTGGATCTTCTAAGGGGAGGAAATTCATTGAGGTCTTGTAATATCTGTGGAGATATCTGTGTTTGAGAACCTGAAGTTGGTGGAGAAAAAGAATCTTGCACATTCATTTGAGAAATACTTTGGGAATTCTGTGGTGAGATGGAATCATTTGGTTCTTGAAGATTCATTGAGGGTAAGGAAGGTTGTGTTTGTGGTTGGGCATTGCTTACAGATTCAGGAAAATCTGAAGCTGGATTCACCAGTGGTAAGGAGGGAATCTGTATCTCAATCTCTGTCTTCTTTTCATCAGCTTTATCCTTAAAAGGAAAAACATCCTCTCTGAAAATTACATCTCTACTTATAACCATGCAATTATCTGTGAGATCCCATACCTTGTAGGCCTTTTGGCCATGAGGATACCCAAGTAATACACACCTTCTACCTCCAGCACTGAGCTTGTCTCTTCTGTTGTGTGCTACAGGTATGTAACATAAGCATCCCATCACTCTGAGCTCCTCAAGGCTGGGAAGCCTTTTGAAAAGTTTCTCATAAGGAGATTTCCAGTCTAACACTTCAGTTGGCAGTTTGTTGATGATGTGTGTAGCAGCAAGCACACATTCTCCCCAAAATTTAATAGGAAGATTGCCATGAATCCTCATAGATCTAGCTGTTTCTATGAGGTGCCTATGTTTTCTCTCCACTCTCCCATTTTGTTGTGGAGTATAAGGCACTGATTTCTGATGCAGAATTCCCTTTGCAGACAAGAACTCATTCAACTTGGACTGTGTAAACTCTGATTCATTATCTGTCCTTATGCACTTCACTGTACCATCAAACTGATTTTGAACATAGGAAATGAAGTTGCACACTGCCTGAAATACCATGAGTTTGATCTTTAGCAAGAATGTCCAAGTCACCCGTGTGTGGTCATCTACCACAGTAAGAAAATATTGACATCCATTGTAAGTTGGTGCCTTGTATGGCTTCACAAATCCATATGAACAAGATCAAAAGCATTTGCAGCAATATTAAAACTTCTTTCAAAAGGAAGTCTATGTAATTTAGATAGAGAGCAAGTTTCACAATGGAAGTCATTCAAGGAAGTTCTATCAAACATATGCATATGTTTCAGCTTAGAAATAGATGTATGTCCAAGCCTAGCATGAGCTAAGTCAATGCCAGTAACAACTTTATTACAACTGCTAGGAAATAAAGCTCCATCTTCTTGATGCTTGCCATTCTTGTGCTGTCCACCATCTCCTGATGAAATGATTTTGTATAAGCCATGCTTTCTCTGTCCACTCAGCACAATCTTCCTAGTTCCAGGGTCCTGTATGAAGCAATGAGTTCTAGTGAAGAGAGCATTCAAATCATTATCATCTAATAACTTTCCCACAGATAACAGGCTATGTTTAAACTCTGGAACTATCAAAACATCATCAAGAGCCACATTTTCTGTCAATTGCATTCTCCCCATCTCTGTAACAGCCTTAATGGAGCCATCAGGAAGTCCAATGAGGACAGGTTTGCTTAACTTCACCTTATCCATAAGGTGATTGGAATCAGCTATCATATGATCACTAGCTCCAGTATCAATTATCCACTCAGTCATGTGATCATTAGTAATAACAGCATTGACATTAGAGGTAAGTATTTTACCTGCAAAATTGGCAAAAGCATTCTCTGAACTGCCTCTTGCTCTCATCTTCCTCATTACTTCCTAAAATACTGCATTCACCATGGCACTGTCCATCTGACCCTCTCCTGTGTCTCTGAATTGTGCATTATCATCCAAGGGACTCTCCTGCATCCCTCCATTCATGGAACCAGCAGCATTAGCAGATCCTCTCATTGGCAAGGAGCCTGACCTCTCTTTTTCCTTCAATTCTTTGAACCAATCTGGTATTCCATGCAGTTTAAAGCATTCATCAGCTGTATGACCATTTCTGCCACAGTGATTGCATTTCTTTTCAGCTTTCAGCTTCTTCCAGTCTTTCTTCACAAAGGAATTTCCATAGCTCCCTCCTGCAGAGCCATTTCCTCTAGAGTTCCCACCTGCAGAGCTATTTCCTCCCACTGAAGATCTTGGCTTGAAATTCTGGCCTCCCTTGTTGATTGAGAAAGCACCACTAGTAGAAAATCAGGATTTTACCCCATGATCTATCACCCCGGATCTCGTAATTGTGGGGTATAATGGTCTAACTAGCAAGTTTTCTTTCATTTTTTAATACTAAAATAAATATACCCCGGATTATATAAAAAAAAATATGGGGTATAAGAGGTGGGGTATTATTTAAATCATATCTTATACCCCGGGCGTTTTTTTTTAACCAATATCCGGGGTATATACTTATTTACTCCATAAAAAAACGAATTATATACCCCGGGCGTTTTTTTTTTAAATATCCGGGGTATAAAAGGTAAAGCTTCCTTGTTTGTTTATTTTTTATTATTTTTTTATTAAATGAAATATTGTGTACGTAAAAGAAGGAAGGCATGGGCGAATCAGGCTTCTTCGCTTCGCTTGCCCCTTCTCGCCTCCACCACCATCGCAGGCATTGACGGCCACCACCACCACCACCACCATGGAGGCGCTTCAGGGAACCACCACCACCGCCAGCAATGTTGGAAACGTCAACAATGCCGCTTTATCTCTCGACGACTTCAATTTCCCCGTCGACGTTCTCACGGCGCAGGACCACAAGGACGAAGCTCTTCGAGGTTTTCTCTTCCTCTCTCCCCGTTAACCTCTCGCTGTTTCTCCCCTTTCAATTGGATTTTTGTGTTCTTACTTTGGACGAAGCCTGAAACTCTAGCTCTTCGAAGTCGATGGCTAATTCGGGATGGATTTTGCTTCGCAGCCTGAAACCCTAGATCCTCAGCCACCGACGGCACTCCTCTTCGACGCCCTCCTCTCAGCCGCCAGCTCCATACCCTGGTAAACAAAGCCCATAATTTTTAGATTTCTCAGAACCCTAATTTTCATCTGCCCTCTTCTAATTGAAACCCTATTTTTGTAGCTTTCAACTTCAGTGTAACAATTAGCAGGCCAATTTGCTCATACTCTTACTCGATTTCCATCCAGGTAGGCTGAATATGCAACTTTATCAACTTTTTTGTACATCTTGCTTAGACTCTTACTCGATTCCTATTTTGCAGCTTTCAACTTCTAATTGAAATTGTTTTTTAAGATATTAGAAACTAAAATTTTCAATATGCTACTAGAAACTTGGATTGTATTCATTACATTGTCAACATGTCTCTTTGGTTGTATATGGTCTGGACTCTTCAAAAGTAATGAGGCAAGTGGTAAAGAATGAGATGGACAAGGCATATGGGGTGTGTTTAGACATTGTTTGACAAAAAAAGGCACCTGTAAACTATAGCATTAAATTTAATTTATATTCGGAACAGAATATTGCAATTTGGTCAGACTTTTGCTCTAATCTAGCTACTATAATTTTTTGGCTGGTTAAAAATGTTTGGATGAAAGATATATAAGTGTGTGTCTTTGTTTAATGTTGTTAGATGCATTTTGATCTTTAGACTTCCCTGTCTTTGTTTAAGTGTATGTCTTTGTTTAATGTTGTTAGGTTTCTGTTTTCTCATTCCCCTACAGATTTGGATGTAGACCATCTTGTTAGCCTGAGGTAATTTCAGCTTTCATATCGTCTTTCAGACGAGGTATTCCCTTGTAACGCTTCTTTCTTTCTTACCCTCCTCCCCTGTGTCTTTTTTTATATGAATATTATTTACACGTGCAGATTTTACGCATATGTTTTCTTATTTATTTTTCTAATCCATTTCTTGCAGCAGGTTGCTCATATTTTCAGGGTGGATATGAGAAAGCTTGTCCAAGAGAACATTTCTACAGCTATTTATATACTCAACTCTCATACCGGAGCAGTTTATGGTTGACAATTTGACAAGCTAAATTATTAACTTTCATGTTTACATATGTGCATGTTTCTCTAGTTTTTGGGATGGTTAGCATTCCTTCTCAATCGGATTTGGTTTATTCGCTGATTTGCGCTTTCAATTGATTGCCTAAATTTTGCATATTGCTTTATAATTGAGTATTAACGTAGGTTCATCAAGAGAACAGGTGCCAATATGTTCTAAAATTTTGAATGGGCTACAGTCTGTTAGTGTGGTCCTTCATTTTCTGATGATATGTTCTGGCCTGGTTTACCATACTTTTATAGTTAGCTAATCTTCCTCCAATGTCTTAATTTGTAGTAGTTGTTGAGTATGCTATAGCCCTTTAGTGATGTCAATCATTGACCAGTCCCAATTCAAATTGCTTACCCATTTAGCTAGTGAGTAGGTATTAGATACTGTTTTGCTGTCATTTGGTAATTTAGGCAAGGCAAAAAAAGAAGGAAATAGTATTCTAATGGATGTATTATAATTGTCTCATTGTTTAGCCACATTAACCTAAAGTATAATTTTGGATATTCATTATCCACTTTGATTCCCATGTGGGAGATATTACTGTGGTATATGCATTTTTTGGGTTCTTTATAAGATTTGAGGACGATAGTGTGGAATCGGCAAAAACTGTCTAGCAATGGAATGTTAAGATTATTTTAGTAAGCACTGAATTATTTCTTGTGGCGATATTTCTTTAAATGGCAACCTTGCAATATTTCCTGGTTTGTAAACACTTTTTAGTTTGATTTGGTTCTAATATCTTTTTATAACTTGGTTATGTAGATCAGCAAAAACAACAGGTATCAAGATAGGGCTGCAGTCCTTGATGTCTGAGATATGTTATAGGAATTTATGTAGGTCCGATCACATTCTTGAAGTATGACAGGGTGGCGACATTTTTTGTAAGTTTCCTCCAGTGATCTTTGTGCCCTAGCCTTTAAGCGAAAACAATGAACAAATTTATATCTGTTTGACCGATCAACTTTGGAGGCTTGTAGCGTATTGACTGACTAACTTCCTTGAGTTGTCGCATTGGCATTTGAAGTGTTATTTAATGAATGTGTCCTTTAGCATACGAGTTTCAGCAAACTAAAAACTTTGATGTTTCTAAATGTGATGAGGATGAATTATTTCTTGATGTTTCCAGATGTAGTCAAGGTCTCAGTTGATTAGGAGTTGGTTTTATATTTGATAATTGCTTTGAGTAAATAGTTGCCTATTTACTTATAACTCTATGTTTAGGTTTAAAATGAAATGAGGCACAGATGATGTATCATGTATGTGCAATGTCTTTATTTTTACCTGTATACATATCTATCTTTATATGTGTTTAGGAAAATTCTCAAATGTTTCTGTAAAACGCTGAAAGATATCAAATGGTGTTACTATTCTATTTAGCTTATTCTGAAATGTATGTTCAATTCTGAATATTTTAGGCACAGGCTAATCAAGGTCTCTCGGGGTTGGAAAAGTTTCTAGCCGTTCACTTTGAAACTAAAACAAGATTGCAGACTGATCGAGCTTCGTATCAAACTCATCTTTTTCGGCATATCATACGAGGGTATGGGTCTTGTACAATTGTGAAATCTTGTGACTTGTAAGAAATTGTTTCAAGTATTGCTTTTACACCTTTGTCCTTTGAGACCTTGTAAGAACTTGAAACCTTGCAAATATTCAATATAATTAATTGGATTGTTTCATGTGCTGGGCTGTTCATTTGTGGTTGTGATTTGATTTAAAGTTATCAAGGTATTGTTTTAATATAGGACAAATTATAGGTTTATAGGTGTATTCTCAATATATATGTGAAATTAAAAAAAAACATTATATAGCCCGGGCCTATTTGATCCGGTATATAAAAGATTTGAATGTGTGATCATTGGAGGAATATACCCCGGAATAAACGTATTTTATACCCCGGATTGACAATAATTATAGCCCGGATTGAATGTGCATATATACCACGGATATTGGTATCATATACCCCGGATATTGGAGGCATATACCCCGGGCGCATTTTCCACCTCATTTTATTGGGATTTTTTGTAGGACTATATACCCCGGATTATTTATGTGAATATCCGGGGTATAAAGTCAGACCATGTATTAACCCCATCCTAGTTCTACCCCGGAGCACTATATTGTCAGATCCGGGGTATATTTAAAAAACGCCCGGGGTATATTACTGATTTTCTACTAGTGCACTAGCATCAACACTGTTGGACTGAGTATTAACAGATGCATCATTTCCTTTCTCCACTTGCTGGAGTATGTAATATGCTCTATTTATGTTGGGTAAAGGATCCATAGCTAGGATCTGATTTCTGGCAACTTCATACCCATCATTGAGACTCATCAGTAACTGCATAACCCTGTTGTTACTCTGAATATCATTTAACTTTCTCTTCATGTCACAAGTGCATTGTGCCATGATTCCACAAGTGCACTCAGGCATCCCTTCCAGCACCTGCAACTCATCCTAGTACCTCTTCAAGGTGTTTATACAAATCAGCCAGAGACATCCCTCCTTGACTCACATTACTTAACTTTTTCCTGATTTGAAAAACCAAAGGTGCATTACTCTGACCAAACCTTTCAACTATGTCATCCCATAATTGCTTGCTAGAATCCATGAACATATAGCCTTCAGCTATGTTTTTGTTCATAGAGTTTACTAGCCAACATCTTACCATATAATCTGCTCTTATCCACCTTTGTAGATCTGCAGATTGAGCACCAGGCTTCACACAGTCTCCATTTATGAATCCCAATTTGCTCTTAGCTCCCAGGGCCATTGTGACTCCACGACTCCATGTCATGAAGTTAGATCCATCAAACGGAATCCCAACAAGCTGGGCTCCCGGATGATCTGAATTAGAAAGATATAGAGGATCTCCAAGATTACCTTGGTTGTTGCCACCTCCATCTGGCACTCTCACATTCTGGTTTCCATTGCCTTGATCATCACCATCTCCGTCCTGCACTCTTGCATTCTGATTCACATTAAACATCTTCTTCCCAGATCAGTAACCTGCAAGCTCTGATACCATATAAAGTTCACCCACAATCAGCTAAAACTCAAGCACACACAGGTGCAAAATGATGACAGATGAATCAATTCAGAATCAGTAAATCTGGAATCACTACAACAGAAAAGCCTTTTAGCGACTAAAATTTTAGCGACGAATTGTTTTTCCTCGACAAATGTGGGCTTTGGCGACGAACATATCCGCTCCTCACAAAATGACATATGAACATTAGCAAGAAACCTATATTCCTCGTTAAAAGTGGTATTCAACGACAATTTTTTTTATTCGTCGCTAATTGATAGTATAATGTGGTCGCGTAAATCGTAAGGAAAATAGTGACGAATTCTGAGCTTTTATTGAGTAATGTTTTCATCGCTAAAAATACATCCATCGAGAAATTTTTAATTTTGTCGTTATTTATTTGGTGGGAATTATGTAAAACCCGTCAAATTTATTAGCGACAAAAATTTTAACGACTCGCTAAAAGTACATGTTTCTCAAGGAAAAAAATTTGTCGCTAAACATATTAATCAACGAGAAAACTTTATTTTCGACGTTATTGTCTATGCACTCCTATTTGCTAAAAAAGATATAAATTCTTACAATATTACATTTTTATAAATTAAACTTATTAGAAAAATAAAAAAAAATGATGTTATAAAATAATCAATCTTTTAATTATTCATAATTTTTAAACATAATAAAATTTTATAAATATGTTAATATAAGCCTATAGAGTATAAAAATAATTTTTATATTTTTTTGATTTGAATTTATTCCCGAAAAGATCCTGTTGAAAACCTAATCTCTAGCCCTCTACTTACATATCTCAGTTCCTCTCTCTCGCCTCGTGTTTCTGTAGCCTCCTTCCCCGCCTCCCCGGCACCTCTTCTCGTCCCTTCTCCGTCGGAACGCTAACTGACCTCTTCTCCCCTGTCGGAAATCGCTGCAATGGGGAACCCAGATATGTCGCTCATCCCGTCTCGCGCTCTCTCTGAATCGACATCACCCACCGCCTAATCGCCATCGTCACACCTCTGCTGTAGGCCTCATTCGACACCTCGTCGCGGGCCTTCTCTTTCCCAATCTGACCACACAGCCACTGCACCGTCTCTGTTCGTCTCACCTGAGAGGTAGGTCTTCGCTGCCCCTGATTGGCTTCAATTTGCCTTCATCCAAGCGACTCCGAATTTTCCCTACTTCGATTTCGATCCAATAAGTTCACCTTGTTTGCTTAATATTCGATCCTCTGATTTAATGGAAGAGGGTCAGTGTTGAATTAGATTTTATAAAATTGTTCATATTTTATTTTTGATTTTGTTGTTTGTTGCTGCATATCTGTCATCAGATTTGGATGTTGAATCATCTTTTCTCTGCTGAGATTGAGTAGAATATGCTATTAAAATGTCGATTGGGTGAGTATTTGCTTGAATTTGTTTTGAGAATGTGGTGATTGTGCTAGGGCTGAACTTGATTGGTGATATTGATTTGATTGTGATCTTACCATTCTTACTAGCCTTCACTATTGAATTAAATTTAGAAGTGGAACTTAACTGATTCAATCAAAAGAGAAAGAAATTTAGAAACCCCACGTACACTAAACCTCAAATTTGTTTCTCTCAAGCATTCAATGTCTCATTTTCTTTATGTATTTTTGTTGCCTTTTATCTCTTTTTAGGTAAAGGTGAAGCCTTTTCTTTGTGGCAGGACTTGCTTGGAGGTACTGTTCTCTCATCTAGCCTCTTATTTGTTTAATTAGGTAGTTTCACCGGCTTAGTTTATTCATGAAAACAGAAGGTAATAAAAATGTCACCTTTTTTTTCTGTAAAAACTGTCCAACTATTGTGAATTGTGAATGGAGATTGGGATATAGAAGGGAAGATTCTTACCCATTCATACAATTGTGTAAGTTTGTTCACTTAACCTTACCCATTCATACAATTGTGAAAGTTTGTTTCCCTTCCTTGATAAATTTAGGTTTATTCTGGTTTATATTTATCATTTCGATGGTTCAGCTTCATCCTTTGCTCATCTTTGGTTTGACACTGCCTATTTTTTCCCTGTGTCCGACTGTCCGATGTATGCTTGTTGATTGCTCTGTATCAGTTAAAATTGTATCCCTTTCTTTGCAAAGAGTTTTGAGTTATAGGTATCTAACCTCATGGGTCGTGAAAGTTCTATTCTTAAACCAAATCATGCATTAGTTTTACCATATATTTTTGCTTAAGAATGTCGAAATGCTTGACAGTGATCACGCTGTTGCTGGAGGAGATGCATCTGGAGAGAAGAAGAAGAATAAGAAGAAGAAAAAGAAGGGGAGGGAGGAGGGATCAGCAGGTCAGAAGGGAGAATCTGATACTGCTATGACAGTTGAGAATGGGTCTGCTACAGACGGTGGGTCGAAGAAATCTAAAGCAAAACCTGGAAATGTAAGAAACTTTGCTAATGGATTAGTCATCGAGGAGTTGCAAATGGGAAAACCGGATGGAAAAAGAGCATCTCTTGGAAAAAGGGTATGTACTTATTTTATAGTTTCCATGTTTGAGCTTGGTACAGGATGTTGAACCATAATGCTGTCATCTGTCAAGAGAAATTTCGCTTTGTCTATGCGTGTTTGTAAAAACCTTGTCCATATATTTCAGGTCAATGTTCGTTATATTGGGAAGTTACAGAAGAATGGCAAAATCTTCGACTCTAATATAGGCAAAGCACCTTTCAAGTTCATCCTAGGTGAATAAAAATGATTTTCAAGCACTTTTGTGGTGGTGGTTGGGGGGGGGGGTGATTTTGTTACCTGGCCTATGGATATAAAAATGATTTTCTAATAATCTTTGCAGGTGTTGGACAAGTAATCAAGGGCTGGGATGTCGGAGTTGAAGGTAAATTTTCTTAATGGCCAGACCACTTTTTTTCCAAGTGGTGTATCATTTTTTTTTCCTAGTTTTATCTGACAAACTCATTTGGCCTGGACAGGTATGCGAGTTGAGGATAAAAGAAAGCTTACAATTCCACCATCTTTGGCGTAAGTTCTATCTACCCTTCGTTACTTTTTTTGTTTGATTGTTTTTGAGTTATATGCAGTTTGATTCATCTTTGAAGGTTTTGAGCGTTGGATCTTTCATTAGTATCTAATTCGCGGATGTTGGACCGCGTTTTCTATTTTTATTTCTATCTCAACTCGAGTGTTGGATCTTTAATCAGTATATAGATACTGAGGTTGAACCCATGTTTACAGTGTGTTTTCTGCCATTCATGATTCCAGCGAATTTGTGGTTTTGCAGATATGGGTCTAAGGGCGTCGGGGCTATCCCTGCCAACTCTTGGTTGGAATTCAATGCAGGTACACTAATTTCTTCTCTCTTTAGCTTTGACAGAGCAGTACTATAATTAGAGCAAGTATTTAAGCAACATTGTTATTATAATTATGATGCACTGGGGTAGCGTCACATTACCTACCAAAGATGTATAAAATTGGGTAGTTGACAGCTCTGTTGTTTGCTTTGGCACGTTATGGGAGGACCTGCTTTACTCATTCGAAGGTGGTCAAATAATATTAAGCTTTTGTTTGTACTAGGTCTTGTATGATTTAGGAGTACTTTAATTATAATGTGTCTAGGTGATTGTGACTGAATTGTGTATTTGATCATTAAAACTTATGGTTGATTGGAGGGTTCTCATCGTACCATGTGTTATGATTATTATTGCCATTATGGGTGAATATGTGTTTTACCTTTTTATGTATGCTCTTTTCAGATATTACAGTTAGCACTTTGAGAGTTCAACTCTCATAGAGTAGGTTGGAAGTCCTAAGTGTTTTTAGTCAAAGTACTTGACATGATCTTAACATAGACTGGTTTACATTAATATTCGTCTTATATTTACATATGCCCTTGGCAGATATGGCTACTAGATTATGGTGTTCTAGATGTTGATGTTGCTGATGTCAGTAGGCAACCTCGATCTTATGGATAACTTGGCAGCAGGTTTCAACTATTTATTTTGACTTGTTTTTATTTCAACTCTATTCTCTATAGAATTCAGTAATTGGTTAATTATAGGATGATGATGTCTTATTCCTTTACAATTAGTTGCATGCTTAGACTCCTTTTTTTAAAGCCTTGTATATATTCGTAATGGTTGCAAAACTGAAGTTATGGTATGTTTGTTCAAGAGGGAGTGAATGGGATATGTTTTTAGCTCTAATGTGTTTCTAAATAGAAAGAATGCAAATCATAAGGCGGGGAGAGATAATATTATTTTATTTAAGCCTAGTAGCTCAAATGGTAGAGCGATGTGCTTAAGCACAAAGATGCAGGTTCAAATCCTGCATAGGCTATTATAATAATTAGAAAAAAAAATCTATTTTTGCGACAAAAACTATGTCTTCTTGCGATGAAAATTTTAGTCGACAATAATCATTAACGACGAAAAAAATGTTAGCGATGAAATTGCATTTGACGCCAAACACATTCAATGAGTAATTTTGAATCCTTCCACTTCATTGGTGACAAAAAAATTGACTTTTTACGATGAAAATATTAGTCACTAATAGTTACTGCGAGAAAAAAATTGTTTCATCGCTAATACTTTTAGCGACGAAATATTTTTTCCGCAATTAACCTTTCCTTGACGAGCTTTCTGCGAGAAACTGGCGACGAAATGTATTTCCTCGCCAAATCTCTTCAGCGACAAAAACTCAATTTTCAGTGACGAAAAATTTCCCCGCTAATAGGCATTTCTGTTGTAGTGAATCAATGGAATAGTAAATGAGAGTGACATTCAAGCAAGAAATCCATTTTGGGATTGATGGAAAAGGTGCCGTCAGAGGCCCTTCCTTTCATTGATCAAAACCCTACAAAACTCAGGTTTTGGAAAGCAGCAATATATAGTCTAGAGCATGTGAACATCACGTGACACAGCTCTTGTCCAGCTAGCATTATTACAATAAGACAAAATGCATAAAAGGGGAGTTAGTTATGAATGAAATTCAGATGAAATGGAAATGAAGATGACATAGAGATGTAGCTGGCAATGCTGAAGATGCAGCTAGTGGAGCATCACCAATACTGCATAATCTCTATAAAGTCCAAGAATTTCTCTAAAAACTCACTTCTTCGTGACATTTTTCCAACAGATATGAAAGTACGTTGTTTGACTGGTTAGGAACTTAGGATAATCATTCGATTCAATGGGAAAATTGAAAAGATCGAAAAAAATTGATAATTGAATAGTAATTAACGCAGAGAGTATAATGTAGTTTTTATTATCATAAATGAGTTCATTTATATAGTAAAAAAAAAATTGGAGTAATTAAGTAAGAATTGAAATAGTCGGGGAGTCGTCGGTGATGTCAAAGATTGTTACGCAGCAATAACTTTGCATGTAAGATATATCATACCGTAGCTTTCAATATACTGTAGGACTTATCAAAGCATATTAATTGGAAACGTAGCTAATTTTCTATATTTGGTCGGCTCTCCACCAAATGTCTTTTTTTTTTTTTTTTGAGAAAAATTGCCCCCATCTCATTCCATATCTTTGTCCAAACACAAAATAACATCTAAAGGCAAGAAACTACGTGAAAAAAACAAAGAAGAAGAAGAAGGTCTACTGGTAGCCAGACAATGGGCTGCCATGTTGCCCTCTCTACGAATATGTGACCAAGAAACATAATTAAAACATGTAGCTAAGTTCTTGATGGAAGAGATGAGGTGACCAAGAGTGCCCCTGCCCAGGTAATCACTCTTCAATTTCGTAACCAAAGCCAGGCAATCTGACTCAAATATGACGTTCTGCAATCCTCTCTCCCGGCCAAACTCCACTGCCCATTGGACAGCCAGCGCCTCTGCAATTTCTATCTCCGTTGTATGCTCGATCTCCCTCTGCCCAGCGTATAAGAACTCGCCCTCTGCCCCTCTACCAATGAAGCTAACGCTGGTCCCCCGGGTTGCCGACACTGCTGCATCGCAATTAAACTTGATCATTCCCTCCTCCGGCCTTTCCCATTTCCCTTCCCCCGGGACTCCTTCGGCTCGACTCACGGGCAACACATGATCGACATAGCTCTTGAACGCCGCCAGTTGCTCCTTCGCATCCCTGAAGACCTCTTTCGGATCACATAATACTCCCTCGAAGATTCTTCTATTCCTGGCCTTCCAAATATGCCACACCAACATTGCCCACAATTGCCTCTCCTTCACTGTTCCGTCGAGGGATACCGCCATGAATACCGACTTCACATCATCCGCACCATACCAAAACCTCGCCACAGCAGGGGCCTTACTCCAGATCCTCTTCGCAGCTTTGCACTCGAACAAAGCGTGGTAGCCCGACTCTCTTCTTCCGCATAAATCACACAGCTCATCCTCCGTAATCTTACGTCGGCACAGGCTTGTCTTGCACGGCAATATCTCCCGGGCTGCCCGCCAAACCAGCGAAGTAACTCTCGGGATCATTCTCAGCTTCCATAGCGCCTTCCAAGCCCTCGATTGAGTCGACGAGTCCGCCTGTCCAGCCCCCTCTTCCTCCGTCAGTCGCCTCTCATGAATCATATGATATGCTGAGCGCACAATGAACAACCCGTTCTTACTATAGTACCACACCAGATGATCATCGCACCTATGATCCACTAGCCTCATGTTGGCCACAATCTCCCTGTCACATGGAAGGAGCACCTCATTAACCTTATTACTATCCCACCTGCCGCTACTCCAATCTATGAGGTCTATGACTCGCATCTCAGGATCCCCACCCATGGAGTTTCCAGCAACCATAAAGTTGTTGGGTCTTGGGATCCATCTATCATTCCACACACTAATGTCAACTCCATTCCCGACACACCATAGCAGCCCTTCTCGCAGCACCTCTTTACCCCTCATGACACTTCGCCATGTATAGCTCGGTTGATATCCCATTGTCGCCTGCAAGAGTTGGGTTCTAGGATGGTATCTCGCTTTCAGTAGCCTCCCAAGCAAAGAGTCGGGCTCTTGAATCAGTCTCCATGCCTGGCGAGAAAGCAGTGCGAGGTTAAAACATTCAAGGTCCCTAAACCCCATTCCCCCTTTATCCTTAGCCCTACACATTCGGCTCCAACTCATCCAGTGGGTCTTTCTTTTGCCCTCACTTTCTCCCCACCAAAAATCACATAAGAGCATTTCAATCTCCCGTAGTAGACCCCTCGGCAATAAAAAACAGCCCATAGTATAAGTCGGTATGGCTTGGGCAATCGACTTGATCAAAATCTCCTTCCCCGCCCTCGATAATGATTTCTCCTTCCAGCCTCTTAGCTTCTTCCAAATGCGCTCCTTTAACTGCTCAAAGATCACTTTTTTGGATCTACCAACCATCGTCGGTAAGCCCAAATAGCGCTCGTGCTTTTCCACCTCCCGAATCCCGAGTTGCGCCTGAATAGCATCCCTCCTCTCCTCATCCACATTCCGGCTGAACGACAATTCCGACTTTGAGAAATTCACCTGTTGTCCCGACGCTTCTCCATAAGTATGGAGGATATCCTTAACTTCTGCACTTTGTTGACAGGTTGCTCTCAAAAAAAGAACGCAATCATCCGCGAAGAATAGATGAGAAACCGACGGAGCCGTGGGGGCAATTCTGATTCCTTGGAGCCGACCTTGTGTCTCACTGATCCTGAGCATACCGGACAGCCCCTCGGCGCACAAAAGAAATAGGTAAGGCGACATCGGATCTCCTTGTCTCAGCCCCCTCGCCGGGATGAAAGAAGGAGATGGGACTCCTCCTATCAGCACCGAAAACGAGACCGAAGCAACGCATCCCATAACCAGCCTCACCCATTTGTCCTCGAACCCAAACCTTCTCATACAGTGCTCCAGGAAACTCCACTCAACTCGATCATAAGCTTTAGCCATATCCAGTTTCAATGCCATATAGCCTCTTTTCCCCCCTGTTCGAGTCTTCATATAGTGGAACAGTTCAAAAGCGGCTAACACATTATCGGTGATCAATCTGCCGGGGACAAACGCACTCTGGGTAGGTGCAATCAGCTTCCCAAGCACCTTCTTCAGCCTATTTGTGATTACCTTCGAAACAATCTTATATACCACATTACATAGACTGATAGGACGTAAATCTGTCATTTTGCATGGGTCCGACACCTTAGGGATCAAAGTAATAAATGTATGATTCAACCCCTGAGGCATCGGCTTTCCATTCAAAATGTCCAAAGCGCATGTAGTGACATCCTTCCCAACCACATTCTAGCTTTTTTGGTAAAAAAGAGCTGGCATGCCGTCGGGACCCGGTGCTTTTGTGGGGTGCATAGAAAAAAGGGCAGATTTTACCTCTCCCGGAGTTAAGGGACGTAGGAGCTCCTGATTGTCCTCTGCCGATACAATAGGCTCGATCCCTTGAGTAGCCGCGGAAGGATTTGTGCTAGCATTCGACTCAAAAAGTTTCCGTCATCCCCTCCCTTGATCTCTTCTCAACCCCATCATCATCCACCAGCCGACAAAGCTTGTTCCTCCGTCTCCTCCCCGACGCCTTCTTATGAAAAAAATTGGTATTCCGATCCCCGCATTTGAACTCATTTGCTCGAGCTCGTTGAAACCACATGACTTCCTCCTTTTCCATGAGCTTGCGCTCCTGTCTTTCCAGCTCCATCCTCTCCCGCACTAGACTCCCATCCATCCCATTCCTCGACATCTCGCCCAACCTTGCTCTAATCTTGGCTAGTCTCGACCTTACATTGCCAAACACATGCCTATCCCAATCTCGTAGATCCGTTGCGCACCTCTCAATCTTCCCTAGGATACTCCCATCCACATGTGTTGAGCCAGGGTTAGACCATCCATTATTAATTATCTCCATACAATCCTCGTTCCCTAACCACATAGCCTCAAATCGAAACGGTCTCCCTTCAACCCTGCGATCCTCATCATGATCCATCCCCGTCAAACACACTTTGATCGGCAAGTGGTCCGATTTGCACCTGATCAGATGACGCACCACTATTGACGTGAACACCTCCAGTAGCTTGTGATTTGCACCTGATCAAACACACTTTGATCGGGGCCTCCCTTCTCACCATTTCGGCAAGTTTTGTAACTGCACGGGCCTTCCCCAATCCCCGGCAGTTGTAACTTATGCAATTCATTGGTCTCGGTGGGGGACTCCGTCCCCGGCCGATATAAGTAGACTGTCTTGCTCACTCTTGTCCATCTTCCTTCTCTTCTCCATCACCTCCCCTCCCTTATGTGACCCAGACCCATCCCCCATTATAATATCCTCTTCCCCTCCCACATACTCCCCTTCCTTTCTTTTGACCCCACTTATATTGGCCACTGTACTAATACCGTGACCCATTCCATTGAAATTCCCCTTCCTAGCTGCCTTCTTCCAACCCACTTTAACCAATTTTTCCTTATTCACCTCCCCCTCTCCCATCTCCCTATTGTTGTCTCCCTCATCCTCCTGGCCCATGTCTTGTATTCCCATGATTGAGACATTCTTCACTCCTCCTAGCACCTCAATAGCCTCCTCGCTCATATCCTTTTCAACAACCTCTCTGTTAGCCTCTTCCTCCTCCTTCTCCTCAAGAATTTCAATTAACGTTTTCCTTCATCCCGTTTTATTTCCCCCATTCTCGCTACCTGTATCTTCCTTCTTTCCTCTGATCTTGTCTAAGACTTTCCTCTCACTCTCCCTATCAGCACTACTTCTTTCCCTTGACGTTCTAATGGGTGACGCCCGCAACCAATCCCCATACTCTTCCTTAAACAGCTCATCTTCTCCCCCCCTATCGCACTCCGACTCAACATGCCCCAGTATTCCACAAGCATAACAAAAGTTAGGGAGACGTTCATACCTTATTTCCACCCACATTTTTTTGCCCCCCAAAGTGACCATTATTCCTCTCCGAAGTGGCTTTGTCAGATCCAATATCACCCTCATCCTTATAAAACTGTTGCACGTCAACAACTCGTCCTCGTCCATTTCCAGTATTCCCCCGAAGACGTTGCCCAACTTCTCTACCATCGGCCTTGTGTACGCTGCAATAGGAAGGTCATACAACCTAATCCAAAAAGCAGCCTGATTGAAATTCATCTTGGACACTTGCTCTAACCCTGGCTCCTTCAGAACTAGAAGCGCTCTATCAAAAGACCACGGACCCCCCTTAAGAACCCTCTCTTTATCTTCTTCATCACTGAATTGAAAACTAAACAAGTTTTCCTTGATCTCCCGGAACAGGAAGGCACTTCTCGTCTTCCAGGCCCCCTTCATCGTGGCTTTTAGGGCCCGTCCATTTGGAGCCCTAGCCGACATCACCCTCCCTATCAACGACAGTTTGCTTTGCACTGACCTATCATCCCTAACAGCATCATCCCCATCAAGGAAAACCTCCTCTTCTTCCGTCAGATGTATTCCCTTACCTTTACTCCCCATCCGATTGCAATGACCTATCTCTGTTTGAACCAATGCCAGCACGCAGCCTACCAACGGTGAATCTCGCACGTAATCGGCGAGAGAAAACCAAGCTCCCACAGCCCTAGACTGGGGAAGAAGGAAGCGATCGGAGACAACCAGAAAATTGCCGCCGGAAATCGCCTGCTTTGCCCTAGTTTTTTCGTAACCGCCGCATGTTCTACCAAATGTCTTTTGAATGTTTACTTTTCCACTAAATTTTTATAGTACGTACACTAATTAATTATTAATTATTGGAACATTAAACCATAAGTAAATTGGTCCTAATTATAATATATACTAGTGTAGGCCCCGTCCCGTGTACGGATAATGCGTTAATCTAAATATAAATTATTTTTTATTTCAAAAAATAATATAAATAAAATTAGTTCGGCAGGTTATATATAATCTTAATATCTTTTAATTAGATTCTCTCAAAATATAAATAAAATTCACATTTATAAGGTAGTACGTAAAAGTTTTTTTTTTCTAATCTATGGTTAATTAAATCTCATGTAATTTAATTAAATAGTTGATTTTAAAAAATATTTCAATATTAATTTTTATTAAATATTTAGTATTTATTTATTACATTAGTTTACTAAAATATCTATATACGGATGGATTGTGACTACATATATGGCTATATAATATTTTAATTATTTATTTTGGCCTCAAAAAATAATATAGATAGATATAAAATAACAATTATTAAATGACTGATTTTGATATAAATAATTCTTTCCACAAAAAATAATATAAATATAAATATAGCACCTATCAAATATTAAATATTTATCTATTAATATTTTTGGTAAGTATGACTATAAAAATTAGTTTTATTAATTATTTTTATTACTACTACTACTACGTTTAATTATATTGATATAGTTTTTTCCTTATATAATATTTACTCTTTTATAAGATATTCCATCTATCAAATTATATGTGTTAATGGTAAAATAAAATAATTATTTTTATTAGATTTCCTTTTTGAAGGGAGAAAGCTTTGCGAGACGTAGGGGTGGGCACAAATCCCGCAAATCCCGATCCCGTCCCGATCCCGGTGGGATTTAGGACAAAATAGCGAATTCCGTCCCGATCCCGTCCCGTAAAAATTATGCGGGACGAAACGCGGGACGATCCCGGTGGGATCCCGCAAATCCCGTCCCGTCCCGCATATAATAATAATAATAATAATAATAATTTTTATAATAATAATAATATAATATTATAGAATAATAATAATATATTATTAGTATTATTATTTTGAGCAAATATTATAATTATAATTATAATCATAATCTTCCATTTATAATAATATTTGTTTATAATAATATTATTATTATTATTTGAGCAAATATTATTTATAACTATAATAATAATTTTCAATTTATAATAATAATAATATTATTATTATATAATATTATAATATAATTTAATAATAATATTAATTTATAATAAAATTATTATTATTATATTATTATTATTATATCATATTATATTTTTTTCTTGTAAAGTATAATTATTTTCTAATAATAACAATAAAAATAAGTAATATTATTTTATTTTATTTTTAATTATAACGTGGGATTATTATTATTATTATTATTATTATTATTTTTTATTATTATTATTATTATAAACTCCAAATAGTATAGAAATCAAACAACCGAATGTTTACAGGAAGTTAGCGGGCAGCCGAGAACAAGCTGCGCGCCAACCCCCCTTAGCAATGGAAAAACAAACTCTGGTAAAAATATGAGCAGCTAGACGAGAACTAGAATCTAAGGCTAAAGAGAAGGAACGGATCCGTCCCAGAAGCGCAATCGCATCCCCGTCCAGCTCACCGAAGGAAGAGAAAGAAAAAGGCAAAACCCCATAACCAGCAGCAGAGCACACATCCCGATACTTGGTGCACTTACGCCGCGCTGCGTCGAGAACGCACCGTCCAGGAGCGAAGGAAGCTAAGTAAGTCTGAGTGAGGGGGGGGGGGGGATCCCGTGATATCGACACACACATCCCGACCCCGATCCCAAGAGTAAAGAAGAATGTCAGCGGGCCTAAGGGGTCTGCCAAGACTGTCAACAACACCGATGTCCACTTCCTTCCCAGAAGATATCCCAGCACGAAAGCAAATGTCGAAGAGGGTATCACGGACAAGATTATGCCGATGTTTGAGCCCAATGGAACTCGGACACGACACAGCATGATCCCCAAAAGTGTCATCCTCAAAGACTCGACCACATGCAGAGCAAGGAAGACCAGCACGAAAAAGAGGGATACCCAAACGATAGCAGAGGACAGACCTGTAAGTCCTACCATTCATGGTCTGACCGAGCCCAGAAATAGGAACTGCTCTGACCCAATCAGATGAATGGGACCCATGCTGAGACCTCCATAACACCACCTGTCGCGGGGTCAATGAGAAAACCGACTCCGAAGAAACCACAATCCGGGCGAAGTACACATCTGCCAATTTCTTCATAAGTTTGGGGGCAGCGAACTCGCAAGAATCACGACTGAAGTCAGAACCGATAAGACCATTGAAGTCACTCAGCGCAGCATCGAAAGAGGGTCCCTCACCCACGGGCAACCCAGCAAAGCGGAGAAGCGAAGACTGCAACCCAGAAGACTGCAGGCGAGAGGCTAGAAAAGAATAATGCATGACGTCACCAACAGCATAAACACCAAGCCCACCGTACTGAAACGGAAGAGTAGCCAATCTCCACTGCCAATCACCAAACCCGGGTCCAGAAGCAGCCACAATACGCTCTAAACAGACACGGAGGGCACTGTCAAAGGTAGACTGAGCTGGGACAACGACATCCGGCGGACAAGTACGCAGGGTGAAGTAGAGCCTAGAGATACCGGAACAAGCCCGAATCAAAAGCAGCTCACTCTGGGGATCCTCAAGTTTGGCAACAAGACCCATAAGCTCAACAGTCTTGGCCACACGAGTCGCAACGATCTCGGCGCTGTAAACAGGGCAAGTACTGACAGGACCCCCCAAAACCGTAACGCCAGAAACAGGCCGAGCAATAAGGGCAGGGAAAACACCAGGCACCAAGCCCCTAGGATCCACAACCGGCCAGAAGACCTCAGTTTTATCCACGTTAAGGTGCAACCTAAGCGCCGGGCCATCAGACATAATCATATCAAGAACCTGGCCAACCACAAGAGTGTCTCCTACAATAGTACCATCATCCAAATACCAAGCCTGCAAGCATAAATCAAACGAATCCCGAATCTTGCATAGCAGAGGATGCAAGACCAAAGCAAAGAGCAGCGGACCAAGGGGATCACCCTACTGAACCCCTTGGCAAGACCAAAGACAGTGCTCCCCATTTTAGAGCCGAGCAGGGCTAGAGTAACAGAACTCCCCATATTATTATTATTATTATTATTATTATTATTATTATTATTATTATTATTATTATTATTATTATTATTATTATTATACCCATTTAGAGTTACAAGAGGCAAATAGCTAATTAAATACGGTATTTTTCCCAATTATCAATCGATAATGAGACAATATTGGTGAATCTCGTCTCAATTCCTTTCCGTCTTGATCTAGTAAGATAATGTAGCCAAATATGTTGAACATTATAATTAATTATACAATCATTGTATGAATTAATAATAGTATTATAATATTAATAATAATAATAATAATAATAATATTATTATTATTATTATTATTATTATTATTATTATTATTATTGAATAATATAGTTGAGAATAATACCGTATTCAACATATTATACTAAATAATAAATTATGAAAGCATTTTTCACTTTGCAAATTTATATAATATTTTATTATTTTTATATGCGGGACAAGGCCCGTCCCGTCCCGTCCAGACACCATCCCGTCCCGAAAAAAAAATGTCAATCCCGTCCCGAAAAAATTTCGCGGGACGAGTCCCGTCCCGGCCCAATCCCGTCCCGTCCCATCCCGTGCCCACCCCTAGCGAGACGCACTCACGCACCGCCACGTAGGCAAATTCACTCACGCGCCGCCATGCAGGCTTCAATGCATCGGTTTTAGTATATGTATATAGATATAGATTTTTGGAGACTGAGTGGAAAAAGGAACAAAACCATTCCGGAATGGCTCACCGGAAAGGATTTATGGGTAGTACTTATAGGTTTCCGGTTTGAACCCCGGAATGACTGCTATTTATTTACCAATTCAAGGGAAGAGGGGACAAATTATTCACCGACTTCAAAAGAATTGAACAAGTTGCCGTATGAAGTGAAAATCCCATTTTCGGTTGTACTTGTATCGTAGAATGGTATTAAGAGGTGAAACCATCTCTGATTTAGATATTTTCATGAATATTGAATACTACAGTCTGAGTTGCAAACTGCTTTCTTGCTTATGGAAGCCATAGAATTTGGTAATAGGACTGTAGGAGGGGGTTGAGCTGGTGATATTTTATGGTATCTACAAGGAGACCAAGCAAATGAAGCAACCAAGGTGCTCGGGCAAGGGGGTTTGAAAGCGGGCGTGTGCTCCTGAGTAGGGCTAGGGGATACTTTTTCATCTTAAAATTGATTGTTGTACTTACATTTGTAGTAGGTCAGCTCAAACCCTGGCTTGGGCTAGACATGGGTCGCATCTGACATGTATTTCTAATTCTTGGATACAAACTGAAAATAGGTTTGGACTTCTGTAAATTTACCAAATTCATTTGGCCTTATTTCAGGGGATGAGTCTTAGTGGTATCTTTTCAATTCACTTGTTGAATTTTACCTATCCATTAAATACAGTGGCGAATCCATGGGGATCGGGTGGCTGAAGCCCCTATGCTAAAAAAAAAAGTCTGTATATTTTTACATTTCTAGAATTTTTGTAATAAGTAAAATATAATGTTAAACAGTAAATTCGTGTAGCTCAGTTGGTCTGGGGAAGGGAACAGACAGAAGTGAGGAACAAAAACGGTAGGTTTTAACAGTAAATTCGCAGCTCCTTTTTTATTTTTATAAACTTTTAACAGCTACCCATTTACAATTTTACACAGTACACGGTTGCCTTTCTTTTCAGATTTCTACTTGCGAAATCCGGGATTGAAAAACCGCGACTCGCACCCGCAACTCTCTCAGGCTGCACTCCCCTGCGGTCGCGCCAGTCCCCACCGTGTCGGCTCCGCCCTCCCACTGGCTGTCGGCTCCGGCCTGCTGCAGTGCACTGTGCACACCATTGGCACCAAAGGTGAAAGGCCGAAACAGGTGAAACTCCATCCACTCTCCATTGTTGTTAATTCTCCCTTAAATCCCAAATCCGAATGGAAAAGATTATTATTTCATACTTTATAGTTTAAACTTTGTTAATTTGTGCTATAACTTTTGATTGTTGAGATTGAATTTATAGGTAGGATATGAGAATCCGTTTAGGGTTTTGATTTTGGAAATCAATTGGTGAAATTAGGGTTTGGTTTTGAGAATCAATTTTGTGAAATTTTGATTAGGGTTTGTAATTTTGGGAATCAATTTTGTCAATTAATTATTGTGTATATGTGATTTTGAGAATGGAGTTTACGAATTTGTGAATTGAATTTGGGGTTTGTGAATTGAATTTGTGATTTGGGGAAGTCTTTTGTGGAATATTTGATGAGAATCAATTTTGTCAATTAATTATTGTGTATATGCTGAATCTGACACCACAAGTTGGTTAATTATTTTCCATGTTATTTGTAAGGATTGTTCAGCTTTTATTCGTGAAAATGTACTTTGCGAATTTGTTGCTTTCTATTGCACTTAATTGAAGGTATTTGAAGCATTTTGATCAAAGGAAGAAACAACTTGACAGGGTACTGCATTTTTGGGTCCTTAGCCAAACATTGTGAAATGACTAAGAAAAGTTTGTTAATTACAGGTTAATGGGTGTTTGTCTTATGATAACAAGATTTTAGATGGTTTCTATAACATAGTAGGTATGAATCCTTATATCCAGGTGATGTGCAATGAACTTAGGGATGGTAGACGGATCACAAGATGAACTTTATTATCGTTCTGTATAATTTTCAGCCCCCCTAGCAACAATCCTGGATCCACCACTGATTAAAAAGCATGGTTTTCGCCTTTACTAGTTCCTTCACATGTTTCCGGCAAAACAACGTTTCAGTATCAAATGTAATTTCCCACCAAAAAAAAAGTATCAAATGTAATTCATTGCTATATTTTGTTTTTGTTACATGTTTAGAGAAGGCAGCTAGCTTAAGCTCCTTCAGCACGCATGGCTTCCGCTACTGATAACAGTGATGATACCAATCAGTCATCAATGTAAAGTTCTCTTCTTCATCCCCCTACACATCCTTCTGCTATTGATTTATGCTATTGTATCACTTGTATGTATCTGAAATTTTTGTTTCATATTATATACAAGATCAGGGTGAAGAGTGTATATAAGGATCCTGATGATGGGCGACAGCGTTTTTTGCTTGAACTGGAGTTCATTCAATGCCTTGCTAACCCAACCTACATCCACTGTATGTTCCATTTCACTTTTGGTTTGAAATAAGAGCTTGAACACATACATTAGAAATGATAGTAGTGCTACTTAAAATTACAAGGCAGTGAACTAATGTTCTTTGATGATCATGTGGGATTTGTTGACAAAGAGTTTAATGTGTTAAGACTGAATAGTTGCATTACCATCAAAGATTTTGGTTGAGCTATTCCGTATGTTAATCTTCGTCTTTATGCAAAGTTTTGTTATTTATGTAGTTGAATAGGTTGAAGTTAGGTCCACTTGAGCACAGTGATAAAAAATGCGTGAAGCGGGAAAAAGCGAAAGGGTGTCTATCGCTTAAGCGTGAAGCGAGCGACATGAAGCGCCCGCTTCATGGACGAAGCGCCCAATACTATAAAATGTGTTTTTAGAATATACACTCATGCTATAACATAAACTAGTAATGATTTATAATACAAAATTTATACATATCATCGTATTATATGAAAAACTTATATATATGTTGAGCTGATGTCCTCCCCCTCATTGTGCAGAGCACTATCACCACTATTAACTTGCAACTTCATATCAATTCCCTCAACAACCTCTTCTTTATTTAGTCAAAATACAAATCAGGACCGTCAACACATATCCTTATTTGAAAAATTACTCTAAATAATATCAAACAATGCTAAAAATACGCTTTTGTCCACAAAGCGCTCGCTTCATCGCTTTGTCGCTTCAGCGATTAAGCGGGTGAAGCGGGCGCTTCATGGACACTGCTCGCTTCAGGCATGTTGAAGCGACTTGAGTAGCGCTTCAACGTTTAAGCGTGAAGCGCTCGCTTAAGCGACGCTTTTTTATTCACTGCTTGAGCATATAGATATTCATCAAAGTTTAAAATGATCAGCATGATTCATCTTCTAAATGAATTCGGCATAGAATTTTATGAATGTTACATGGTATGGGGCCATCAAGAACCTTGTCTTAATATATGATTTTTCTTTTATTTTCTGCTGAAATGGATGAAAATTAATGGGAGGTTTTGATCATTGAGCTGCCTTCTGAATTGCTGAGCTGAATTTAGTATCTATAAATTAGCCTTAGCCTAAGGGGATGCGCAAAGTATAATATTACATATTCATGATTGTTGCCCAAAGTGTTTTGTTTGCCTTGTAATATTTTCGTCGTTTGCTTTATGTTGGTGGCTTTTGATTCAGATTTAGCTCAGAACCGATACTTTGAAGATGAAGCTTTTATTGGTTATTTGAAGTATTTGCAATACTGGCAGCGTCCTGAGTATGTAAAATTTATCATGTGAGTTCATTCATCGAGGAATTCTTCTTAATTCATTTATATTGACAGATCTTAATTTTATATCATGGAACTGCTGATTGATTCAGGCCTTGAATTACATGTCCACGTACTTCCATATTTGCAGGTATCCGCATTGTCTGTTTTTTCTTGAACTTCTTCAAAATGCCAACTTCAGGAGCGCCTTGGCACATCCTGGAAACAAGGTACATATTTTTATCTACAAATCACTGTATGCACCCTTTCTCATTGCATTGTCTAGGATTTTTTATTTGAGTGATTATGTATTGTCTTATATATTCTTATGTATTTCTTAAAAACATTTTCGGGTCATACGGAAACACCCTTTCAACTTTTTTGGGGAAAGGGTGCGTATTACTAAACCCCCCCAAACCCTGCTAGGTGCGAGATATATTGGGATGATTGTTGTTGTTGTGTTTAGAGTTGCAATTTATCCATATTCGCCTAGAGTCCTATGCCCTTTTGTTCCTGAAAGGCAGAAAATGAGAGGGCTCTTACTTTTGTTGTATGACCTAGTGCTAGCTTTCTTCTTATTGTGAATAAGTAAATAGTATTAGGCAATTGATAAACTATTTTTTTTTTTTACAAAAATGAACGAGCATAGTTTCCGGAGACTTGAGTTTTGAGGACTATATTTCTGTTCGGGTTGTTGCCTTGTTTTGCTAAACTTGGTCAAAATATAGGGTGAATCTCCAACTAAGATAGGGATTTCTGTTAATTGAACCTAAACTGGGATGCAGTGTTTGTTTCAATGTTCCTATTCTTTGTTTGCACAAAAGACAGAAGGATGTATCATGTTACAAGGTTTCTGGTGGTGTCGCCTTTTTAGGTGTTGAAAGTCCATTTTGGAGGATGGGTTCAGTGTGAGGGATGTGTGTGAACCGTAATGGACTATGTGAGCTGTTTTACTTGTGCTTTTTATCGTGTCACTTTTCTTTTACTCAGTTACCCCTTTAGAGGTCTTCTTCTGTTGACCATTATTCTTCATTAGGCTAAGCTTGGGGTCTTTGTGCAATGGAGGCAGCATCTTTGCAATCTGAACAATTGTCTTGCTAGTTACTTGCTACCCTAACAAGGCCAGCAGTAAGGAGTAGTTAGGGTTACCATTTTATAAACATAAAGAGTTCTTATTAATTCTTTACCATTTTCCTTGATCCTCTTTAGTCTTTAGTCAGTAAAAATACAGCTTTTGGAGAAAGGGCTTCCACAGTGTATTATCTCTTTCTCCATAAAAAATATGCTGATTGTGAATGCTGATGTAACTTGTTTTCAATACACCGATACCCCATCAGTGTTGGAAGTTGGAAAATTTGAACTGTTCTCCTGAGTTTAATTCTTGACTTTGGTGAGCTTCATCTGATCACTAATGATGCAACGGCACCTTGGCAAATCGTGAACCTTCAATAATCAAACAGTTACTGATGCTGTGCAATCTGCACACATTCATGCAATTCATTAACTACAATTCAGATCTGCCAACTACAATCTCTTGAACATTTAGTTCTGAGTTGATAGGTTTTCACTTTTTGAGTCACTTGCTGTTTGGACCTTTACTCCTGCCCTATCCTGTTGCATTCCATGTCAATAGCATGTACTTATATGTGTTTACCATTGCAGACTTTATCTGTAATAATGGGGCTGATTCATGTGAAACCTTACATAGTTTCACATTTTTTAAATAGTTGTTACATCCAAGAGAGAGAATTGCATCTGTGGAACTGTGGGCTATGAATGGATTTATGTCATCTCAATCGTTCATGCAATTATTGAAAGATGTGCAAAAGTATATGATCTGTCATTCTCATTTTCACATAGATTCAAAAGGAGTCCCATATGCTGTGCTTAAAACTCTCTTGATGAAACTGCAAATTATGGACTATTGCTAGACAATACTGGTTTGTAAGTTCCTGTTGCTCTGTTGTGCAAAGGATGCTTCATGAATTTTCCTTTTCTCAGGAATTGGCACATAGACAACAATTCTATTTCTGGAAGAACTACAGGAACAACAGGCTTAAACACATTTTGCCGAGAACCCTTCCAGAAGCTACTGCTCCACCTCCAACAACATCAGCACCTGCTCCGCCTCTTCCACCTGCAACCGTTGCCCCAGCTGCTGCACCTTCACCAGCCTTGTCTCCCATGCAATACTCAATGCCTACTGTACCTGGTGGTCCGAAGGGCGAAATGAGGAACCCTGCAATGGACCGGAGAAAGAGGAAGTAAGCTGACTCAGCCATCTTCAGTGTCTTAATTTGGTGTTTGATATCTCAAGGCATTTGCCTAGTACCACTGTAAGGGATGCTTTTATGTGTAAGAAAACCAATATTCCGCATCTTTGTGGCACAGTGCGTTGGGTTAATGTGGGATAGATAGGGGATGGACAGTTTTCAGAGAATTAGACTGCATGAGTTGCTCAATACTGAGCTTCACACACTCTCGTGGTAACTCAAATTAGACTGGTAGATCGATCAATCAAATTTCAACGAGAAAGGGGGATCGTAACTTGCCAAGCAGCTGGAGAACTGTGTTCTTTGCCGATGGGAAATAGGTCTCGCCGAGTAGTCGTCATTGTTTGTTATAGAGGGCTTGATGTGCGCAAAGTCTCTACTTGTCTCCTCTTCTATGGAGGAGCCGCGCTCACGGCACGATCAGCGGTAGATGCTGCGGAAGGAGCCAGAGCCGCGGCCAGTAGCGCGGTTCTCATAGAACCAATCCGGAAAGCAATGGAGCTTGAAGCACATAGAAATATCGTGGCCGGATTGATTGCAATGAGGGCATTGAAGAAGTTTCTTTTGTTCCTTCGTAAGAGGAATTGATGAACTGGGTGAAGCGGGTGAAGGTTTGGAGAATCGAGCAGCGGAAGCAAGGTTGTCGGTGGGGGACTCATGATCCTTGATAATAGAGTGTTTGGCGTTCTTCCTGAGTCACAACAGAGTATATTAGGCAAAGGAACTTACGCCATAAAAGTTGATCGAACCGTGCCGAAGGTGCGATCATCAAGACCCATGAGGAATTGTTGAATACGTTCCTCCTCACGAGCGATGCGCAACTTGTCGTGGATACCACAGGTACAATTGTGGCATGTACAAACCGGTAATAAAACGTAGGTGGCAAGTTCATCCCCATAGTTTCTTCAAGATGCCAAGATAAGAGAAAACAGAGTTCCCTCTTTGACGACAGGTTGCAATATCAGACCGGAGTTGAAGTACGCGAGGACCATTTCCAACACTAAAGCATTGTTGGAGATCGTCCCAGAGTTTCTTAGCAGTGGTCTGACGAATGGAGATAATAAGGTGAATTGAACTTGGGATTGGCCTGAGCTGCAGCCTGAGCGGCGACTAAGGCCTGAAGGGCTTGCTTAGCGGCATCGTTGGTGTTAGCTAGAGCTGGTAATTCGGGTTATCCGGTCGGGTTCGGGTCGATCGCATTCGGGTCGGGTCACTGATGAGTCGGGTCAACTCGGTCAAATTTTTTGTGTCGGACTTGGTCGGGTCGGATTCGGTCAAAATGAAATTCAGATTGGTCGGGTTTCAGTCAGAATCGGGTTGGACCCATTCGGGTTTTCGGTCAGAATCGGGTCGGTCTCGTTCGGGTTCCGGGTCGGTACTCGGGTCGGTCCGCGGTATATCGGTCGATATATCGGAGATATTTAGAATCTGTTACCAATTTACCATATAGTCATATATCATACCGTATTATGTATATCAGATTAAAATTTAAACTTTTTATTTTATCAAGTTTATGGGTAATTTCACAATTTAAATATTAATTTTTCATGTTTATTTTTAAATTTTAAAGTATAAATATAATACGACTCCGATAAGCGATATTTAGAAGTTATAACATTGCTTTTGGGTAATCAATTTTATTAAATTGAATATGTAATTCATGTTATTTATGGATTTCAAAAAGCATTTTAGTAAAACTAAATATGATTCAATAAATAATCTACTCATTGGCTCGTAAACTCAATGTTGTTAAACTCTCGATTCGATCCTACAATATCTAAAAATGGAAAAATCATCCCGGTCCTTTATTGCGATTATAACGATCCTATAAAATGTCTATTATAAGAAATTTCTAATATTTACCCTTTATCTATATTATATTTAGTTTATTTTTAAAATTTTACATCTTTATGGGTATTTTTTTATGATTTAACATAATATTTATCTAATATTAAACATACTAACTTCATTTAAAAAAAAACTTCATCCATAAGGTGGGATCTTACGATCCTACGATTCGATTATACGATCCGATCCTTACACCTTTTTACCGATCCAATTTAGAATCCCAATTTTAATAACATTGGTAAGCTTATTCTATTTATCATTAATTTTATTGAAATTTGGCAATATATTGTTATCAAAATAATACTTGATTCCCTATCTAAAATTGGGTCGGGTTGGGACTCAGGTCAGTTGGGAGTCGGGTCGGGTTGGGCGTCGGGTCGGGTTGGAATTCGGGTCGGTTTGGAATTCGGATCGGGTCTTATTTGAGTCGGATCCGGGTTGAGTCGGGTTTGTCTGTATTCGGGTCACTTCGGGTTTCGGGTCAAAGTCGGTCGGACTCGGTTTCGGGTTCGGGTTATGCATAACGCTAAATTTTCGGGTTCGGTCGGGTCGTCGGTCGGGTTTCTCGGGTCGGGTCAGATTTTGCCAGCTCTAGTGTTAGCCATGGGAGTAGATAGATCATGACAAAAGGGTAGGTAGAAAAAAAAATTAGGTTTAGGAAAAAAAAAAAGTTTAGGGTTTTGATTTGGATCGTTGCTCCGATACCATGATAAGAATATGTGTTTTGGAGATAATGATCTGCCTTTCTCAATAACTTAAATGGTATATATAGTTACATCTTGTCTGGGACTCAAGCTAATATATAATGACATAAATAACCCTAGGATAAGGTCTAATTGAACAACTCTAATAAACATCTCACCAGAAAGAGTTAGACAAACGAGACCATTCTCCGATCTCTCACTCCAAAATGGGGTATCAAAATGGCATCTCACCAAATCAACAAAACACACACATTTTTTTCTTCAAAAACTCTGAATTCAAATATCTGATTTTCCATGACAAAGTTTCATTCATTTTATAACCATAAACCAACAACAATTAAAATGATGAATTAAAGATGAAAAATACAAAGTCTCTCGGGAATTCGTGGAGAAGGTAGCTAGCCACATCCACATGGGGAAACCTCTTCTATGCATCTTCATCTATTCCTACTTCATTCAATTCATTAGGGGTGGGCGTGGGACGGAACGGGACGGGACGGGGGTCGTCCCGCGTCCCGTCCTGCGTAATTTTTGCGGGACGGAATTCACTAATTTTTTTCAATCCCGTGCAAGCCTTGTCCCTCTCACGGGACGGGACGGGACCGGAACGGGACGGGCCTTGTCCCTCAAATAATAAACATTATAAAAAAAATTCTAAAATTCCTATATAATTTGCAGTTTTCAAAGACATAACATATATATAATGTTTATATATATATATATTGATAAACTTATGTATGTACAATGTATTATGTATACCATACATATACACACACTGTAAAAGTGTGTATATATATAGATGTACAGTATATACAAGTGTATATATACAATGTATACACTGTAATTGGTAAGTGTATATATATACACTGTGTATATTTATATTATTATTATTATTATTATTATCTATATCTATATAAACTCTTAATTGAGTAGACTTTCTGCCTACGTGTCAGTCTCTCCTTAATTTTCTCTCTTCCACCAATCAAGTTTTTTTCACCCTTCTTTAATTATTTATTTTCTCTAATTTTTTATTTCTCCATTTATCTCTTTAAATCAATTACATTTTTTTCCTTTTCTTTTTTAATATATTTACTAACTATTGAGCTTAATTTAAAATATTCAATTCAATCTAATATAACTATTTTGCTTAATTCAAAAGATTGAATCTATATAATTTAATGCTTACGATTAATTAATATCATTTTAGATTATGATTATGTCACATCGCATTTAAACAAAGTCACAATGATATTATTATGGTTTTTATTGTGTGATTTAAAATATCTATATTTATGTATGCTATTTTAAATGAGATTTAAAAAAAATCTAAAATACTTATAAGATACATATATGGTAAAGATTTTTATGATTTTTATCTTAACTTTTATTTATACATTATAAAATAATTTTTATTATTTTTATAAAATTTAGAAAAAAATCGTGCCATGACGCGGGAATTGTACTAGTTATTATTATTATTATTATTATTATTATTATTATTATTATTATTATTATTATTATTATTATTAACCAATTACTATTTACAAGAAATTAGTGGGTAGCCGAGATACTATCTGGGCACCCACTCCCTTAGCGATAAAAAAACTGAGTCTAGTGAAGGGATTATTATTATTATTATTATTATTATTATATATGCGGGATTATTATTATTATTATTATTATTATTATTATTATTATTACTATTATTATTATTATTATTATTATATATGAGGGACGAGACGGGGTTTGCGGGATAAGGAATCCTCGTCCTGCGTCCCGTCCCGCATAATTTTTGCGGGACGGTACCGGGACGGATCCGGGATTTGCGGGACTTGTGGCCACCCCTACCATCATGTCCTGTTCAGATTTTTGACCGTTGAATGATTGCCAATTTTAGATATGTTTTTGGATGATTTCAACAATTTAATCTTCATTTCAAAAATTAAATTTGAAAACAATTATTATAATTTTATAATAATTTAATATTAAATCCGTATAAAACACGGAGAATGAACTAGTTGAATATAAAAGACTAAAAATGGTGATCAATTATAAGAATGGGTGTAGATCTACACAATAGCTTAAATTTTTGTGTTAGATGATAGGTCTCGAACTTATAACTATATTAAAAAAAATCAATGTAATCTGATACGCGTATGTTTACCTCGTTAATGACTCATTAGATATACTCCGTATTAAACAAGACAGTCGGAGGGGGAGATTAAACAGCAAATTTAATACCCATTTGCATATTTGGTAGTTGCATTAAAAAAAAAGGTCTTGGACTCGTTGAGGTTCAAGTCGACCACCAATTAAATGAGATTCTACCTCAAAAGAAACCAAAAAGAAAGCAACCAGGAAAAAAGCAAAATGGGAGAAACCTAACAGAGCCATCTACAAAATTAATGTGGATGGCTCGGTGAAGTCCATAGACTTTTGTCATGTGGGGGGTGTCGTTAGAGACTCCAAGGAACACGTAATTGGTATTTTTTAATAGGAAACTTGTAAAGGTACGGTTCTCCAAACATAAGCAACTGCTATATATAATCCTGAGCAAAGTCGTTATCAAAGATGACAACTAGATAGTCATCAAGGAAATCAATAAACCAAGCAACATCAATTGGGAAATTCAGCACCATATAATAGATTTCAAGCATTGTTTCAGGGAAGTCAATAAAATAGCCGACTACGTAGCTTGAAATGGTATTATTTGTAATAGATCTACATACTCTTGTAATAGGGAATTGTACTCCATCAGGAAGGACTACACTACGTGTAATCTCCTCAGTTGTTTGCCTACTAAAAAAAAAAATCAAACCCATTGACTCCGGCAGTCCGGCAGGCCCTATATAACTTCTAGGCAATTTCCAGTGACTTTTTGGGTGCAAAAGACTTCCTCAAATAAATGAAAAATCAAACCCAATGACTCCGGCAGGCCCTATATAGCTTCTAGACAATTTCCAGGGACTTTTTGGGTGGAAAGTAAAAGTAGCGGTTATTTGAACCGAAAGAGCCGAGTATTATTTGTTTATATTTAGCTCATTTAATAATGAACCGAACTCGAATCCAGTCTAAATTTATAGTTGAGTTTAAAAATGTGACTATACTCGGCTCATTTAGGAACAAACGAGTTTAAACCGAACTTTTTTCGAGCATTAAGCAACCCTATTTGTTAAAAACATAGTAACTTAAAGGAAATTTTAGATATTTCAAAATTCGACCTATTTGAGCTTAAATTGAGCAAGCCGGGTCGAGTTTAAAAATGTGCTCATAAGTCATACTCGACTTGTTTAGAAATTGAACGAGCTCGAGTCAAACTTTTATCGCGTTGAGCCAGATAAAATTCATAAAACCACCTATGTAGTTGATTGAGCATATTTAGTGTTGCATTATAGAGTGCATTTAGCATAGTTTAGTTGTGAATATTGCATATATTTAGCCACATTTACATAATCACTTGTTGAGTTGGAAGAGGCGGAATCTACATGATTTTATGGTTTATTTCAGGTATAGTAGATTCAAGGTGAAATGAATTGGAGGAGAGAAAAAAAGAAGCTAAGGAAGAAGCTTAGAAGCTGCTGAAGTCACGAGAGAAAGAAGTTCGGAAGAATCGCCGGCCGCCAGCCTAGCCGCCCCGCGGTTCGAAGGCAGAACCGAAGGTTTTCGCTGATCGCCAGCCGCCCCGCGGCCTGGCCTGGATGCCCCGCGGCCCTTGCAGAAACGCACTGTTCAGTGCCGGACTTTAATTAGGGTTTTAGTTTATTTTTTTCGCCGACTTGTTAGAGGCTTTAAAAGACTTTTCTAGTTTACTTTTCCATTCACCTTATGCACTGTGGAGAGCGATGTTGAGCATGAGCAACTAAACTCTCAAGGTTTCGCCTACAGTTTGGATCTTTGATTGTTGAATTGTGAGTTTGTTAATCTAGTTCTTATTCCTATTCCAATGTTTTGACTTCTTTGCGCTTAATTGCTTGAATGTGTTTTATTCTCTCTGGCCTGATAAACTAGTTAGAGTAGATTCATTCAATTGCTAGGGTTTTGTAGATTCCTCGTAGCGAACCTTAACCCATGTGACAGTCATATCCCTTTAGGACTCGTAGGACTAATTGGATGTGTAGGAAGTTGAATATATGTTAAATATCGACTCGTAGCTTGATATTACATGTGTTGGAAGAGAGGAGTGTTTTCCCAATTCTCCTCAATTCAATTGATCGGATAAACTGGATTACAATTTATAGACAACCTAATCTAACCTAACCGTACAAACTTGTAGTTACCACTAATTGAACCACTAATCAAATAACTAATTCACCCTAAAAATACTCAAACTGCAATATCCCTTACGTCACACAAATTCTAACTTAATTGATTTCCTAATTTTAAATCACTGATCTAACAACATGTACCTTGGTTAATTCATATTTTTAATGCTATATCTAGGTTAAATCTTAACCGTGTTAGAGTTATTTAGAGATAAGGGTTGCTAGGACTAGTAATCTACCTAAGATCTGGACAAGAACATTGATAGGAAAAGACAAGAACTAGAGGCTGGAACAATGATCGAATTCATCAATCGAAGTGATAAATTGTAGGTGAACCTAATTCTCTCCATTGCATTCTACCATCAATTTACTTTGTTTGCTTGCTTTCGCTTTGATAAAAGGCAGATCTTTTCCTCACCAAAAACCCCCTATTCTCTCTTAGCGATTAGACTTGCACTTGAATTGAGTAGATTTCCCTGTGGATCGACCTCTTGCTTACACACTATACTAGTTGTGAGTTTGAGTATTCTTTGGCAGGAACAACGACAGATTTTCCTCTTGTCAGTAGTGCACAACTAGAAGTCATAAAACCTCATTAATAAAATTGGCCCATTGAGCACAATTAAGCAAATGCCAATTAGACTATCCTATATTGTTAGCATGACTTGTTGACTTGCTAAATGGGAGTGGAAGACGAAGAAAAATGATCCATTATAAATTTGGGATTTCAAAGCCTAAAATGACAGGCATTAGTTATATACTAATAAATAAGAAAATATCCAACTACATAAGGAAGCCATCTATATATATACGCCTTGACAAAACATGGTTCTTGCACTAAACCTTGTCTAAGTTCCTCCTGAAATCCCTCAAAACATGGTGAGATTACACATCGTTTTGTTTACTCTCATAGTATGCACGAGCAGTGCAAGTATGGGATTCGGCATCACTTGCAAGAAAGCCGAAGCAAACGCCTTGCTCCGGTTCAAACATAGCATTATTTACAAGTTAAACAGTACTCTTGGCTCATGGGACGCTGGGAAAGATTGTTGTAGCTGGAGACGTGTTGGCTGCGACAACGTTACTGGCAACGTCGTCAAGCTTGATTTAACCATGGTTTCTGTCACAACCCAGTTGACAGTTAGAGAGGTAAACCCTTCTCTACTTGATCTGAAATATCTAAGATACTTGAGCTTGGATTCCACTGACTTCAGTGGGTATAGATTTCCAAACTTCATTGGGTCAATGAAGCAACTCCAGTACCTATCCCTCCGTAACACATATTTTGTTGGAAAACTGCCTCAAAATCTAGGCAATCTTACACAACTAGTTGCCCTTGATCTCTATGATTCTTGTTCGTCCGGTGAGATGGAGAGAAATAATAGCCTGGAATGGGCAACCAAGCTTCGAAAGTTGGAATTTCTCGACATGAGTAACATCGACCTGAGCCAAGCACTCGATAGTCTAAACATACTTCACAACCTTCCATCATTGATAGAGTTGAATTTGGATTATTGTGGACTAGGAAACTCTCATGTAGTCTTGACAAACTCTACTGTTTCTTCTACCACCAACATTCTACAACTAAGCCTTACCGGAAACCTTTTCAGTGGCCCGATTCCTCGTTTCATACAAAATTTGAGCTCAGTTAGACATCTTGATCTTTCCCAAAACTACTTCAATTCCTCAATTCCATCATGGTTGGACAACAAAGTAGACCTCAAGTACCTAAGTCTTGGTTTGAATTCCTTCAGTGGCTCATTTCCCCATTTCATACAAAATTTGAGTTTCCTAACATACCTTGACCTTTCTTATAACCAGTTTAGTTCTCAGATTCCATCTTGGTTGGCTGATAAAAGGTACCTTGAAGATCTTTCCCTTAACGACAATCATTTTAGCCGCGTGGAAGAGGGGATCATGGGCTTCATAGGCCGCCTTTGTAGATTAACAAGTTTGGATTTGTCAAATAATCAGCTTGTAGAAGAGGTGTTAGGAGTACATGTTAATTTGTCTAGATGTAATAGACATGATTTGAAGTACCTATCCATGAACAACAATAGCATTAGGGGTTACTTGCCAATAGTTGGGAGGAGCATGATATCACTCAAGACATTAGATCTATCGCATAATAACTTTGATACCATCCATGCGTCCTTAGGAGATCTATCGTCCTTGGAGTCACTAGATTTGTCGTACAATAACTCGAGTGTTGTGCAACAAGTACACTTTGATAGGCTCTCTAATTTAAGGTACCTTGATATAAGTTCAAATTCTCTAGTTGTTGATATCCCTCCTGAATGGCTGCCTCCGTTTCACCTCGAGTCCTTGAGTATGGTACCTTGCAAACTGAACAGTCCGTTTCCGGAATGGATTCTCAGTCAGCAAAACATCTTAGAGCTAGACTTGTCTGGTACAGGCATCTTTGGACCTCTTCCAAATAACATTGGCATTGCAATGCCATCTTTGTGGACTTTACGGCTTGCTGACAATCACATTAATGGTTCAATTCCAAGATCATTATGCGAGTTAGCGACCTTAAACTTGCTTGATCTAAAAAAGAATAGGTTGTCAGGGATGATTCCTGACTGTTGGGGTATCTCTTATTTAGAAACCATAGAGTTATCTTCAAATAGACTATCTGGCCCCATACCTAAGTCTCTGGAAAAGGTCTCCATGTTAGAGGTGTTGAGCTTGAATGACAATTCACTCGAAGGAGAGCTTCCTTTATCATTGTCTAATTCTACAGAATTGATGGTTTTGGATGTGGGCAAGAATAATCTTCATGGGGAAATCCCCTCTTGGAAAAGATCGGACATTCCTTCTTTACAGATCCTCATCCTCCGTGAAAATAAGTTCAAGGGCTTGATTCCGCCAGAGCTATGCTCGGTCCAATCCCTACAAATTATTGATCTCGCGGGCAATAATTTGGTGGGAAATATTCCTCAATGTTTTGGTCACTTCAAAGGCATGGGTTCCATTCCAATTAATGCAAGTGTTTCTTCACTTGTTAATACAAGTGGATGGAGTGCAGTGGAAGTTCTAAAAGGGGTCGCAAGAGAGTACACTACAACACTATACCTGCTAGTGAACATGGACCTTTCATGTAACCACTTAGTCGGTGTAATCCCTGCAGAGATCGCGAGCTTATCGCTCCTTTTGGGCCTAAACCTATCACATAATCATTTGAAAGGAGGGATTCCTAAAGAGATAGGGAAGATGAGATCTTTGGAGTCTCTTGATTTATCATTCAACAATCTCTCAGGATCAATCCCGGAAAGCATCTCTTCTTTGGATTCTTTGTCCAATATGGATTTGTCGTTCAACAACCTTCAAGGGCGAATCCCAACTAGTCGGCACCTCCAAACTCTTGAAGACCCATCCATGTACATGGGAAACCCAGGCTTATGTGGTGATCCATTGCCAAAGAAGTGCTTTGGGGATGATATTTATCATCCCCCAACTAGCATGATCGTTGAAGATGAAGGAGAGTATAAACACGAGAAGATGTGGTTCTACATGGTCATTGTTATAGGGTTTGCTACCGGCTTTTGGGGAGTCATCGGAATCTTAGTTTCTCACCAGAGATGGAGGCATGCCTATTTTCGAATTGCTGAAGGGCTTGTAGATTGGATATATGTAAGAATCACGGTGAAGACTGCTCGAGCAAACAGAGGAAGGTGAAGATTGCACCAAACAATATGCAATAATTGTCCACATAAGGTATCGGATTAGAAAAAATTTATGTATTATTAATGTCACACTTTATATTAACAAATTTTAATTTTGTTTCTTCCATGTCTTGAAACAGGGGAAGATCAAGACAACCTCCTGGCAGCAACGCGCTATAATGTGGAAGGGCTCATTTATTCCTTTTCATCAATATAAGGAAATCAAAGAAAAAAAAATTGAAAAATGACAAAAATCCAAAAAAATAAAAAATAAAAAAAATCAGGCATTGCATAAAGTACGTTATTATCTAAATAACCATCTAGTCTAGTTGGTCCTCAAATTTTCTTTTAAAACATAACCATATAAGTTCCATGACTTGCTTGGATTGTTTGGCCTTTTCCTATACTTTTGGTTTTTATGTGAAGCATGGTTAGGCGAATGTAATTGAGCATGTATGATCTATATTCCTAGGCATGACTAAATTCCAACAAAGCTTTGTCCTAGTAAGATTCTTTGGCCATATGGGGATATTCACATATATTCCTCGTGCTTTTTGATGTGTGATTTACTCTTCTTATGCAATTATCTCTGAGTATTGACATGATTATCTATTTTGAGGTCGGTTTATACATGTTCATTGCTATGAGTTTCAAGTGACAGAGGCAACTATATATTTTTTAGCCATATTTTTATCCATATCCACCCTATGTAATATCTTTTGCTTGAAGCCAATTTTTGAGCCTTAACCTTTTCTTGAAGCTCCACATAAATAATATATCCCTAGCCGATGATAAGTCTGATCCATCCGAGAATTAGGATTAGAGTTGGTAATTGTTTTATCAATTTGAGTGGAAAGGAGAATGCAATAGGTTAGTGCATATTGTTGAAAGCTTTAAGAGAAGAGATGTTATTGTAATGTTCTTATTCCTCACATTGTTGTGTATATATGACTCTAAGAAAAGGGAAAAAAAAAAGAAAAGAAAAGAAAAGAAAAATATACATAGTTATAGATTTCAAGAGGCATATCCAAAATAAGGTAATCCTACTTTACCAATAAAGAGTCTTAGCTAGTTATCATGCATTCTTATGCGAGAGTTAGATGAAATGTAATGGTTGAGAATTTTTGTGCTGAATTGCTTGAGAGCTTGATGTAATTTTTGTGATTTTGGATCATGATGTTTTGAAGTTTAGGAATCTTAGTTCCTAGATTTAAGCACCACATGACCAAATAAACTCCATACTTGAAGACTTCACCTTGATTGTAAGATCTTGAGACCTAATGTGCAGGTGATCTAAAGGATGATGAAAGACAAAAAGTTGGGTTTCAAGGTCTTGAAACCCAGACTAAAATGTTTGGAATATCACTTATGCATTTCTCTATTGACTTGTTCTCTCACAGGAAAGAATCCGACTCCAACCTTGTTGGGCCTATATTATAATGGGCTTTATTATTGGGCTATGACATATGATTCGGCCTTAATCAAATTATATACATATATTTTTCATCTAACCCATTTTGTGTGCAAGATACATTATGTATGCTCTTTTAGGATCTCATTTGTCATACAAGGAAAGAACCGATCCAATTGTTCATACGTGATCATGAAGAAGATTGATGGAACAATCTTGGAAAGCACACAAACGGAAGGATCATTTTCGGAAAGAATTCAAATGTCTTGGAAAGTATTTGAAATTCAAACGGTCTCCCTCCAAGAAGCTCTACAAGTTTTCCGACTATATAAAGACGAAGGCCAAGAAGGATGATGATTACCTAAGCAAGCACTCAAGCAATCATAGCATCCTAAAGCATTTGTAATCTCGAGTTTCTCTTACATTCTCAAAAAGTGTAAGTGTTGTTCATCGTTTAAGAGTTGAGAGAAACACTAGCACTTATTGTACAAGTCATTCATTTTACACTTAGAGTATTTCATACTCGATCAAAACACACTTGGTGTGTGGTGTGAGCTTTTATTTCACTTGTAAGGTTGAGAGCTAGAATAGAAGCGGTGAGGCTTTGTATAGAGAAAGGGTAGTTTCTCTAGGAAGTTCTAGGCTCAAGTGAAGTGAAATAAGAAGTGTTTGAATCCTACGGGTTGGATAACCCTAGGCGGGGATGTAGGCCAAGTTGGTGCCGAACCTCGTTAACAATTCGTGTGTTCATCTTTTATATTCCGCATTTACATTATCATATTCGATTTTACTTCGTCAAGTCCTGATAGCCTGTATCAAGGTCTTGACAAGTTGCACTAAATTTCTATTGTTGCGAAAATCGTCCATACTCTATTCATCCCCCCCTTCTAGAGTATTATTCATCGCCTTATAGACTCTTCAATTGGTATTAGAGCTTGACTCACTGTTTTGATTTAACAATCTTGTGAGTTTTCAGCATGTCAACCATAGGTGATGGAGGTTTTGCTCAAGGAAGGTCAACCAATAGACCTCCACTTTTCTGTGGCAATAACTTTGTACACTGGAGATCACTGGTGCAAATGTTCATCATTGATCAAGACCTTGAGCTATGGGGCATGGTCAAGAATGGACCACACGTTCCAAAAAAGACTGTCGATGGAAAGCAAGTTGATAAAACTGAATCTGATTACGATCAGACTGAACTTGAAAACACTGCTAAGAACTACAAAGCTATGAATCTACTGTACTGCGCTCTCGATGCTAATGAGTTTAACCGTGTCTCAGCTTGCAAAAGTGTCAAGGAAATTTGGGACAAGCTTATAGTTACTTATGAGGGCACCAGTCAAGTCAAAGAGAGTAAGATTAATATCTTTCTCGGGCAATACGAGCTATTCAAGATGAATCTTGATGAGACAGTAAAGGAGATGTTTACGAGATTCACTCAAATTGTAATCAACCTCGACTCACTTGGAAAAACCTTCTCCAACTCGGAGAAAGTTCGGAAAGTTCTTAGGAGCCTCCCAAAAAACAAGTGGGGTCCCAAGGTTACTGCAATTGAGGAAGCTCAAGATCTCTCTACACTACCATTAGATGATCTTCTCGGAAAACTTATTACTCATGAGATGATACTAAACGAGGAAGATGGAGAAGTACCCTCAACAACAAAGAACCTTGCTCTCAAAGCTAAGAAAGATCACTCACAATCTGAGAGTGATGAATCTGACGATGAGGATGATCCCTTTGCTCTCATCACACGGGGATTAGCTCGAATTCTGAAGATGAAAAAACAATTTTCCAACCGTGAAAATGTTGATTCATCTAGATTCAAAAGAAAGTCTCCCAACATATCAAAGAAGCCAAAAGTGCTAACATGTTTTGAGTGTGGCGAGACAGATCATCTCGTAAAGGAGTGTCCTATAAAGAAAAGAAATAAGTTCAAGAAATATGAACAAAAGAAAAAGGCTATGCTTGTAACCTGGAGTGACTCAGATTCATCAAGTGACTCAGGCACTGAAAAAGAGCAGGCAAATCTCTGTCTTATGGCTGAACATGAAGGATCACAGACTCAAGACCTTGAACAACTGGTAAGAAACCTAATGTCTAGCCCCCCCCCCCCCCCCCCCCTCCCCCGATGTTCTTTCTGAAGTCATAAGAAATATGATTTCTAATGAAGATGCTTACAACAATGAAATCAACACCTTGAAGGAAAAGTTGATAGATCAACAGAAATGTATTAGTGATATGTCGCTGGAAGTGAAAAATCTTGAAACCTCTTGGTCGGCCCTTGACATTAAAGTCAAGATCTTGAGCTCAGAAAATTCTGATCTCAAGCAAAGCATCTCTTCTCTAAAGAATCGTAATGAGGATTTAGAGAAAGAGAAGGCAAAGCTAACCGATAAGTGTCAAGACCAGCAGACTTCACTCATTCAGTTCACCAGATCTAAAGCCAATTTTGATAAGATGTTGGGTGAACAACAACCCTCTATTAATAGGAGTGGTATTGGATACAACAAAAACTTTCCAAAGAAACCTAGTACCACTTTTGTTAAAGCTAAAGGCTATTGGCGTTCACCTACTTGCTTCCACTGCTGTAAGAAAGGGCATGTTAAAGAAACTTGTCCATATAGGCGAAAAGATCCTTACATCATTAGAAATACATTTCCAGTTCGACTTAATGAGCAGATAAAAGAAGTTTGGGTTCCTAAGGGGACAAGACTACCCAATATGGTCTATCCTCATTATGAATCTAAAACTATGTATTGGTCTAGCCGGAAAGGTTGATGTTTGTATTGCAGGATATCATCAAGAACAAAGAGCCAAAATGGATAATGGACAGTGGGTGCTCACGACACATGAGTGGAAAGAAATCTCTATTCCAAGATCTTAAGGAGAAAACCACTGGTACAATTACTCTTGGTGATAAAGGGAAGTGTAACATTATTGGTATTGGTAATATTGGTAATTCAAAAAGTTGCATTAAGGATGTTTATCTTGTTGATGGATTAAAGTATAACCTCTTGAGTGCCTCTCAGTTGTGTGACAAAGGAAACAAAGTTGGCTTTGATAGACACAAGTGTGAAGTCAGGAATGAAGAGACTGATGATCTGATCCTCACTGCTCACATGCACAACAACACTTATGCCGTAAATGCTAACCATATTACAGGTACAAAACTCAAGTATCTCAAGGTCTTGACAGAAGACCCCAGCCTTTGGCATAGAAGACTAGGTCATGTAAGCATGCACACCCTCAATAAACTTAAAACAAGAGATCTTGTTCGAGGATTACCTGATTTGAACTTCAAGAAAGAAGATCTATGTAATGCATGCACAAGAGGTAAACAGACACGCAGTTCCTTCAAACCTAAAAAGGTTGTAAGTTCCTCTCGCCCTCTTGATTTGTTACATATGGACTTGTGTGGACCTATGCATGTCAAATCTCCAAAGGGCAAACAATACATCCTGGTTATTATTGATGATTTCTCTCGTTTTACATGGATCTCCTTATTAAGAGAAAAATCAGAGGCTTTGCTCGAGTTTTCTAAACTTTGTAAGGAGTTGCAGACCTTGAAAAACATACCTATTGTCTCCTTAGGAGTGATCACGGTAGAGAATTTGATCAACTTAAATTTGATTTATTTTGTGCTAAATATGGAATTTCACACAACTTTTCAGCACCTAGAACTCCTCAACAAAACGGAGTTGTGGAACGAAAGAACCGCACTTTAGAGGACATGTCTAGGACAATGCTTTTGGAAAATGGTTCGCCAAAATTCTACTGGGCTGAGGCTGTTAATACGGCTAACTACATCTTGAATCGATGCTTAATTCGGCCCATTTTAAAAAAGACTCCTTATGAACTTTTCAAAGGAAGAAAGCCTAGCATTTCCTACTTCAAACCTTTTGGATGTACTTGCTTTGTTCATAACAATGGCAAAGATAACCTTGGGAAACTTGACGCACGTAGTGATGAAGGTATCTTCCTTGGTTATTCTACTATTAGCAAAGCTTATAGAGTTTATAACAAGCGCACCAAAATTGTTGAGGAGAGTATCCATGTGGTATTCGACGAAAGCAATAATGGTGTGTTAAGTGAAGGTTTTGCAGATCTCAATCTAAATCATCATGATTCGGATGGAGAAGAAGAGGACAAGGCTGAAAATAAGCAGGACCAAGAAAGAAACATGCAAGAACAAATCCAAGATACCAACGAGCTATCTCAAGACCTTGAGAAGGAACTACAGAATCGGGATTCAGTCATTGAAGAATCCAACTCTCAAATTGTCACTCAAGACCTTGAAAAAAGGCCTGCTACTATCCCAAGCGATCAGGGTCCAAAGCAACGAAAGTTCAAACATGCCTCTTCACACTCAGCTCAAGACATCATATCAGATCCATCATCTGGGGTACAAACTCGATCTAGATTAAAAAATCTTTGTGCCTTCTATGCTTTTGTTTCTCTTGTAGAACCAAAAACCCCAGCTGAAGCACTCAAGGACTCGGACTGGATCACTGCCATGCAAAATGAGCTAAATGAGTTTGAAAGGAACAAGGTATGGACTTCTCAACCCAGACCAAAGCACCAATCAGTCATAGGAACTAGATGGTTGTTTCGGAATAAATTGGATGAAGCAAGCAAGATCATTCGAAACAAAGCAAGGCTTGTTGCTCAAGGATACAATCAAGAAGAAGGTATAGACTACGAGGAGACATTTGCTCCCGTAGCAAGGTTAGAAGCCATACGTATATTACTTGCTTTTGCATCTTTCATGGGCATCAAGCTATTTCAAACAGATGTCAAATGTGCATTTTTAAATGGGTTCTTGGAAGAAGAGGTTTATGTTGCTCAACCATCAGGATTTGAAAGTGAAGAATTTCCTAATCATGTGTATAAATTGGACAAAGCTCTCTATGGTCTCAAACAAGCCCCAAGAGCTTGGTATGAAAGATTGTCCAAATACCTTCTTGAAAATGGTTTTCAAAGAGGATTGATTGATAAAACTCTCTTCATCAAGACTCGTGGAAATGATCTTTTGATTGTTCAAATATATGTTGATGATATATTATTTGGTGCTACTAACAATTCACTCTGCAATGTGCAGAGAATTTGAAATGAGTCTCATGGGAGAATTAAACTTCTTCCTCGGTTTACAAGTTCTTCAAACAAGTAAGGGAATCTTTCTAAATCAAGGGAAATACATCAGGGATCTGCTTAAGAAGTACAAAATGGAACAATCAAAGGTAGCAAAGACCCCTATGAGCTCCACTCTCTCCCTTGATCAAGATAAGAATGGTAAGAATGTGAACCAAAAAGAGTACAGAGGTATGATTGGTTCACTCCTATACCTTACTGCTAGTAGACCTGATATAATGTTCAGTGTCTGCATGTGTGCTCGATTCCAAAGTGACCCCAAAGAGTCTCACCTTATTGCTGTAAAAAGAATCTTCAGATACCTAAATGGATCTCAAGACCTTGGGCTCTGGTATCCCAAACAGAGTAACTTTCATTTAACAGGCTACTAAGATGCAGATTTTGCAGGCTACAAGGTTGATAGAAAAAGCACTTCTGGTTGCTGTCAACTCCTAGGATCTTCCTTGATAAGTTGGCACTCTAAGAAACAAAATTCAGTGGCCTTATCAAATGCAGAAGCCGAGTACATTGCTGCTGGTGCATGTTGCTCTCAGATCCTTTGGATAGCACAACAGCTCAGAGACCTTGGAATTGATCTCAAAGATATCCCTATATTGTGTGATAATACTAGTGCTATTTCCATCACTAAAAATCCGGTGCAGCACTCGAGAACCAAGCACGTTGATGTGAGACATCATTTCATAAGAGATCATGTGGAGAAAGGTGATGTATCAATATCCTTCATATCTACTGACTTTCAGTTAGCTGATATTTTTACTAAACCACTCCCTGAAGATCGTTTTAACTTTATTAGATTGGAGTTGGGTATGCTTAATAGGGAAACACTTTTTTAGGGGGAGTAATCACTCCCTATATGAAAGTTCAGAATTCAAATAACATCTCAAGGCCTTGACTTCATAAGGTTCCGAGATGCTCATTCGAATAAAATAATATTGGATCAATTTCTGTTGGTATCTTATGGATATTCAACAAGAGGTTCTTTGATTTTCTTTGTGTATCTCTTTCAAATGTATGTTACCACATATCTTATTTTCCATGTTTAAAATTATTCTAATCTCTTTAATTCTTGCAAGTGGATTTGACTCCTTGGGTTTCGAAAAATCTGATAATCATTACTTACTATTCATGTGAGTTATTGAATCTGTACTTGCCGATTTGAAAAAGAGAGAAACGATTCAGTTTCCAGTTTTTTAGCTTTTTAATCCTCCCTTCCTCTCGGTCTAATCCACTCCATTTTCTCTCTCTCTCTCTCTCTCTCTCTCTCTCTCTCTCTCTCTCTCTCTCACTGGTTTCCAAAACCCCTCCCTGTTTCTAAAACAAAAATGGTGGGATCCAAGCGCTCTTCAGCCTCCCCGTCTCCTGCTCCATCTGCTAAGAGGTACAAGATGCCGGCCAACAAGGGCAAGCAGATTATGGAAGAATCTGAAGATCATTTCGAGGACATCAGCGAGAACTCACCATCGCCACCACCTCTGCTTAGGAAATCCAAAGGCAAAGCTCTAGCCACATCTGCTCCTGCTCGTCCTCCCCAGGTATCCTCTAGCATTTCCCCCAACTGGTTTTTCTCTAAAGAGGTTGCAGAGTCCTGGAAACAGGACTTTTGCAACCGAAGTTATGCTTCTGTGATGCTGTCGATTTCTCCCTTCTCCAATCCATGCCCCTGCCTTGCATTTCCCTCCTCAAATCTACCTGTTTCTGGACTGTCCTCAACCCTGGAAATTTTGCCTATCCCCAGCTTACTCGACTTTTCTATGATAATCTCACTGTTCATCGGGTAAATGGAACCCCAACCCTCGTATCCAAGGTCAAGAACACCCGAATCCGCCTCTCTCCTGAAAGCCTTGCCTTGATCTTCCAACTGAAATCCCCACAAAAGAATTCCCAAGCCGATTTGAGTGTCTCTCATGAGCACGAGATGAATTCTTCCTAAAATATCAAGGCCCTGGATCTTCGTCGTCCCTCAAACCAACTCACACTGCCCTAAACCTTCAAGACAAGCTCATCTTCACTATTCTGGCTCGCTGTATCTTCCCACGCATCAATTCCAGAGAATTGGTGACCGAGAATCTTCTCGAGATCCTTTTCCTAATTATGAACGGATATGACCCTGATTTGCCCAAACTCATTCTCGATTATATGACTCATGTCTTTACCTCCTCTCGTCCTATGCCATTACCCTATGCAAACCTCTTGCCCAAAATCTTTGAAGCCTTTGATATCGACACATCAAGAGAAGAAAAGCAAACCTATAGCGGGATCATTGATGAAGGCTGTCTCGAGAGATTGAGTATTGTCAAAAACCTGAGGGGGCAGTGGTTTCTAAAGAAAGATTCGAAAGGGAAACTAGTTGCTGATAACAGTGTAAGCGAGGACAGATTGGCGGCTGTGGAGACTAAGATTCAAGACCGTTTGATCTGAGCAGAATGTGGTCGGATGTGGTGATTCGACAGGACCAGACTCATGAGCTACTCTCTATGGTCAACTGCAAGCTAGATCAGATGATGCTTCTCAATGCTTGAACCTACACTGCTACAGGCTCAATCATGCCACTGGAACAAGAAACTTTCGATCATGTGCGTGAGAAGACAGGGAATGTCATCCTTAATTGTGAAAATCAAGTGAAGCAACACCCAATTCTGCGCCCCACTCACCATGAACCCACCATCCTCACGGTCGAGCAATATGGTGTGGTCAAGAAGTACAGGGATGTAGAGCATCAGAGACAACTTGCAGAAATGGAAAAGGACAAGGTCACCAAAGACGCCATGGATAGATGGAGAAAGAGGTGCAGAGATGGGGTCAGGAGGAAGTACCTTCCACCCAACAAGCAGTACCCAACTTTTGGAGAATGGGTTGAAGAAGGCGCTGGCATCGCCCCTCCTGAAGATCCTGCCGCTTCTGACGCCCCTGGCACATCCTCTGCTGTTGAGCCCTCCTCTGCTAAGAAAGGCAAGAAGGCTCTAAGGAGCAAGAAGAAGAAGGTTGCAGATGGGGAATCTGACTCAAGGCCTTGATCTCCCACCCTCTTTACTCTACTTTCTAAAAACTCTTATTTTGCCCGTCTTTTAAAAACTCCTGGCTTTTGGTTGTTATTTTCAGACATTTTCACCTCTCTACCCTTTTGTTGGAAGACAAAAATGGGGAGAATGTTTTGGTTGCTGCGTTTTGGCACTGGTTGGTTAGTGCTTGATGTTTTAAAACTTAGATGATCCAAACATTTTATGCTCATATTATATAATATGCTTGTATCCTTATAATGATTGCTGGAACTATATTATGAATACTGAAACAGGTTTTGTCTTCCATCAAGGGGGGAGATTGAAGACTCCACCTTGATTGTAAGATCTTGAGACCTAACGTGCAGGTGATCTAAAGGATGATGAAAGACAAAAAGTTGGGTTTCAAGGTCTTGAAACCCAGACTAAAATGTTTGGAATATCACTTATGCATTTCTCTATTGACTTGTTCTCTCACAGGAAAGAATCTGAGGCCAACCTTGTTGGGCCTATATTATAATGGGCTTTATTATTGGGCTATGAGATATGATTCTGCCTTAATCAAAGTATATACATATATTTCTCATCTAACCCATTTTGTGTGCAAGATACATTATGTATGCTCTTTTAGAATCTCATTTGCCATACAAGGAAAGAACCGATCCAATTGATCATACGTGATCATGAAGAAGATTGATGGAACAATCTTGGAAAGCACACAAACGGAAGGATCATTTTCGGAAAGAATTCAAATGTCTTGGAAAGTATTTGAAATTCAAACGGTCTCCCTCCAAGAAGCTCTACAAGTTTTCTGACTATATAAAGACGAAGGCCAAGAAGGATGATGATTACCTAAGCAAGCACTCAAGCAATCATAGCATCCTAAAGCATTCGTAATCTCGAGTTTCTCTTACATTCTCAAAAAGCGTAAGTGTTGTTCATCGTTTAAGAGTTGAGAGAAACACTAGCACTTATTGTACAAGTCATTCATTTTACACTTAGAGTATTTCATACTCGATCAAAACACACTTGGTGTGTGGTGTGAGCTTTTATTTCACTTGTAAGGTTGAGAGCTAGAATAGAAGCGGTGAGGCTTTGTATAGAGAAAGGGTAGTTTCTCTAGGAAGTTCTAGGCTCAATTGAAGTGAAATAAGAAGTGTTTGAATCCTACGGGTTGGATAACCCTAGGCGGGGACGTAGGCCAAGTTGGTGCCGAACCTCGTTAACAATTCGTGTGTTCATCTTTTATATTCCGCATTTACATTATCATATTCGATTTTACTTCGTCAAGTCCTGATAGCCTGTATCAAGGTCTTGACAAGTTGCACTAAATTTCTATTGTTGCGAAAATCGTCCATACTCTATTCATCCCCCCCTTCTAGAGTATTATTCATCGCCTTATAGACTCTTCAATACCCTTATTTTCATACCAAACCCCATCACAACCAAATAAAAAGACCTCTTGATGATTCTTATTTGATTTGACATTTCCGGTGGAGATTTTGTGATATAAATATTAATATTTACGTAGATTTTTGTATATAGAATTGAGTTGAGAGTTGTACTTTAAAGCCTAAACAAGCGAGAGCAAGAGAAACACATATTCCCTGTGAGGTTGGATGAATGTCTGCTTATAACTTGGTCGTTCAAATACATGCTAGGGAGTTTGTTTACCTTACTTATGTTTGAACTCACTTATCATTTTGCTTTTGAAGAGGTGACTGCATGAAGGATAATGTTTGTGGGATGAATGATTCATTGAAATATCCTGTTTTGCTCGAGGACTAGCAAAGGTTAAGTGTGAGAGAGTTTGATAATGCATGTATTTATAGTTAAGTCGCATCTTTATCATTTTATATTCAAAATTTGAAATCTACACTTTTTATGGTTAATTATGCAGATTTACAAATCCGGGCTCGAGAGATAGTGCAAGAGAGTGATGCTAGAGCCCTAAGGATGCTAAAGACCTAGGATGGCTTAGAGATGAAGAGAAGAAGTGAAGAAGAAGAAGCAAGGATAATAGTCGTCGATCGAAGATAAGAGAAGAAGAATGGTACCCACCGATGACCTAGTGGCGCCTGCTAATGCAGATAATTATGGAGCATCTTCCAATTCTTATCCGTCGAAGATTTGATCCTATCCAAGATTTCTAGGGTTTTTCAGCCGGTTTGAGGCCTATGAATACCCATCTAGTCTAGGGTTTTCAATCATCCAAGATCATTCCACCAGACAATTCACAATTCCATAGTTTGCATCTTTTCTTATTCTTTCAAGGCAAACCATGCTCGACTAATCTCGTAGTAGTTTTGCTTACATTTCAAGACATGATTAAGGATATGTGAGAGTTGTTTTCCTATTTTAAGGTTTATGCATTATGATTATTTCAATTCTCTTTGTTTCGATATTGCTTATATGTTGTTAATTTGTCTTAATTGGCCACTAGGATATATTTTTTATCATGCTAAGGGTACGTTATAGCTTCATTCAACTATTGCGGACTTTAATCCATTATACTCCCTCCGTCCCACAATGGTTGTCTTTAACTATTCATGCACGTTTTCTTAAGAAGCTAAAAACTATATAAAATATCAATATTTTATTAAATATTTTTAAATAATATCATACATATTACTAATAAGTATATAATTATTTTTAAAAATTAATTAAAAAATAAATATTTTATATAGTTTTTAGCTCCTTAAAAAGCGTGCATGAATAGTCCAAAGACAACCTTTGTGGGATGGAGGGAGTAGTAGCCAGCATATCTTGCAGGAAATGTCCAGGGAATCTTGGTTATGTAGGAGAATTGACAGGTAAAAGTTATCTTCTTTAGTGCAAGCGATGTCTTGGTTAACAACCAGATGCGATGTCGACGAGACGGGAAAGATGATATTTATTTGCTAGGTGTTAGGGACTTCATGTTACTCGCCCCCATGCTAGAGTTTAGGAAGTTGGATGGTGATCGAAGACTTCGGCCTATATAATTCCGTGCTTAAACCAACCCTTAAGTAGTCTGCATAACCAATTTGCATTATAAATTGCATCCCAATGTTCATGGAATTACCATTGTTGTGAATGTGAGTGAAACTATATTCATTATTATTATTCTCTACAAATTAACCAACCAATGCTACTTTAGTTTCTTATTGCTTTCTATCAAACTGCTTTATTACTTTTTATTACTTTGTTCCTTTGCATGCAATTATATTTAGAAAGTAGCACGCACTCTCCGTGGAATCGACCTCTACTCACCTCTAATACTATAGTTGTTTGATTTTGAAATATTCGTATTTGGCGATTGAACCAGGGCATTGACTGTCCACCACGTGTAAAGTAGAGAGTGCCTTGTGAGATACTTCTATCAGATTAATCCAATTAGATGATATTGTAGTTTCGAGTAGAGATTATAGAGGGAATTTTGACGAAGTTTGTTGTACCATGATTTGACAACTTGATAGTACTTATCTGTATCTAAATATGCTAGTTGGATTCCCGGGCTGCAATCTACACTGCCCCCATTCCTAGTACATTCCTCATCATCCTTCATAAACATTATTTTAGATGTCTCATGTCAACTTATAATTTCCTGGAGAAATAATGGAAGTATAAAAGCGAAGAATCTATAGTATAAGAGAGAGAAATTGCACCAAATAACATGCACTTCAGGTATTACTCTTGAAAACAACATAAACTTTATGAGCACTAGTTAACAACAACATGTGATGACTTTGTTAAGCAAAAAATTCAAAAAGTAAGTGTTATTTGGTTGTATTAGCATGTTGAATCCAATTTCGAATCGATGCTTTAGATGAATAATTTTGATAAAAAAAAAAATAGATGTTTTAGACTTCAGAATCATTATTTGTTTTACCTATAAGCTAACCATTGAAGTTTATCAAGCTTGCCATACTAGTTTCTATGCATTTATGCCACAAAAGCAAAAATAAGAACAATATAAATATATTTTTTTACCAACAATTTCTTCCTAGAATTTCCTTTCTTGTAAAGTCTATCAATTCAAGGAAGCTGTCAGATGCAAGAATCTGCAAGAGCAAACAATGGCATGTCATTCAGCATGATACAAACAACCAATGTAAGCAGTGGCAGAGCCAGGATTCCGACTAGGGGTGCTAAAAAAAATTTCATGAAATATTTTTTGGTGTATACTTGATAAGAAGATTTTATAAAAAAAATATTGAAAAAACACTAAAATTGTTATTTTTAATGATTTTTTTTGTATTTAAATAGTTGAGAGTAATCAAAAAAATAGAAAGAGAAACAAAAAAATATAGATAAAAATGATGAAGAATTAATTTTAAACCAATATTGAAAGAAAGGGTTTAATATATAATTTAAACATAAATATGACATTTTTTAATGAAATGGTTGATATAAACAAAAAATATAAAGAGAAATTAAGAAGAATTAATGATAAAGTAAAACAAATAAAAAGTTAAAGAGGTGGGATTTGAACCTAACACTTTTTGATTCTCATTACTTTCTCCCTTCCTTCTCTTACCACTTGAGCTAGATAGCACTTTTGTTTCAAATATCATTTAAAGTTATTATATTAGCTTAAAAATACTAAATATATGCAAAAAAAATTTATTTATTTTTTTGTATTTTTTTTCCGAGCCAGGGGGTGCTCGGCAGCTCCGCCACTGAATGTAAGTGCAATTTATCAATCTCCATCTTATAATAGGATTATCTGGAAGCCGAGGATCCGTAATCACAAAATTCTTTTCAATGCGCACCAAAGTTATTGCCAAGTCAAACCCCTGACGAATATATCTCTCTCTATCGTGGTCCCAACTATCAGCGCGTTTTACCTCTTTTGTCACCAACATTTCCACCTCAGAACTTTGCTCAATGTGATTCATCCACATAGAGCCAGAAGTTTTTACCTGCCTGCGGTAATTGAAAATGGCTTGTTAATTATATACCAAAACATTAACAAAGGTACCAATATATAAATTGGGAAAAAAGTTACAGAAGATGAAGTAAGAGTGAAAAGAGGTTACCTGGATGAAGAAAATTGTGTTTTATGTGTTGAAAATCAAGAAATCGCATATGCACAACAAGAAGTAGATAATTCCACTTGGAGAATCTTCCATTCGGTCTTAGACACTTCAATTGCTTTCCCATGATCATGCACATTTACAAGTGTAAGATATAGTTCAAATTTTCTTAATGCAAACTCAAATTATTCATAAGCCTTAGCAGTTAGTAGAGTCAATCTCAAATGAAAGAACCCTAATTCCGAAAAACCCTAATTTTTTTAATCCTAAATTAAAGAATCCTAATTCTAGAAAAGCCCTAAATGCCAACAATATACAATCCCAAATGGAAGAACCCCAATGCTGAGGATAAGTCCGAATACACGTCGAATCTTCAGAAGTTTATTCGAGAAGATTAAGTAGAAAAAAACAATTATAAACATATTGACACAAGCATCTACATAACTACATTGCCTAAACACTCATATCTATAGACCGAACCACACAAATTAAGTCAATGAATCTTTTGATCTCATCTGACCATTTTTTTTAGAGGGTGCAACACTCCAGCTAATATGAATATGTCCATAAGCAATAAATGTATCCTATTCCTAGCCCTTAACATCTACAAGAGTCCCATGACTGTGATTAATACAAAATCAACATGCATTGTAAATGGTTAAGGAGAGATGAATACATTTCCCTGATCTTTATTCCAGGAAGAAGATTTTCACAAGTCAATTGGGTCCTCTATCCTTACATACCATATTTTAAATACATTAGAAAGTGGTTAGATATGAGGAGTTAAATATTTACAAAGCTATAGAAAAAACTTGATGATAAGGACAAAGGAGGAAACTCACCGTACCCACCTTAATACAATAAATTGATTTGCAATAAGGTAAAAGTGTGCCTTAACAGATTCGAAAACTTGGAGGACAATCATCACCCTAATTCAGAAAACTTTGTGGCAACAATCAAGACCTTATAAGTACAATAGCCAAACAAATTCAAGAACAAGAGAGGACAAGTGTTAATGTGCAGAGAGAGGGCAAGGGCGACTAGAGATGCAAGGATAATGTGTAGAGCGAGGTCGAGGACAATCAAGTCCAACTAATAGCAGATGCAATTGCTAATATCAAATTGGAAAGAGCATCGAAAAGAGGGCGACCAGTGAGAGACTTACCGAGGTGGCAAGGTGAGGCAATGAATCGGGGCAACTAGAAGAGGGCGACATGCCGAAGGGTAAAAGGGCGGCGAGCCAAAGGGTGAGGGCTAAAATAAACAACAGTTTTTCAATGCTAGCCATATTAAATGGAAGATATAAGCAACTGCTGCTTAATAACTTGAATTCTCAAATGTTCAACCTTCAATGTTTATAGCAGAAATATTCCATGTTGTAGGGATTTGAACTAAATTTTCATAGGATTACATGTCATGTCATGATGAACATATAAAGCATGGTCTGCACAACATATAAGTAATAACTGACTTAAAATTGCACATTCCAGTAGATTCATAGACTAGCACTAGAAATAAGCAAAGATTATAACAATTCAAATGGGAAAACAAGGAAGTTGTGACAGTTTAGAGGATGAATTTGAGCAAGTGTAGATGGCCGGATGTTGATGGAGTTAAAAAATCTCAGCTTTGGCAAGGTCATAAGGTTTACACGTACTGTCTGATTGGAGCCTCTAGCTAGAATGCAGGGATTCGAGTACATCAAAGTTAGTAAGAGCACCGACGTTGTACTTCTGGATCTTCAATAAAATTCCACAAATTCAATGACAGAAGATGAATTCTATATCAGTAGCGAACGAAAATAGGTGGAGGAGGAAGCAAACACGGCTCCGATTGGCGGCGAAAACTCCGAAATCTGAGATGAGATCCTCTACAACCTTAAGTGTGCCTGTGCAACACTTAATTATATATGCTATAAATTTATAATAAAATTTTTTTAAAAAAATTATATTTATACTTTAAACAATTGTTAGTATATGTTTATAAAAAAATATGTTTTACATTTTTTTATATAAATGAAAGATTGATTATTTAGCAATATGAATTTTATAAAAATTATTAAATATGTATTTTCATCAAATTTTTTAATAAACATATACTAACATTGTTTTAATAAACATATACTAACAATTGTTTAAAGTATAAATATAATTTTTATTATAAATTTATAGCATATATAATTAAGTGTTGCACACAAGGCACACTTAAGGTTTTACACTTAAGGTTGCACAGATAAGCAGGCAGTGTAGATCTTCTACACCACCTCCTACGTACTCCCCTCGCTACATCACAAAAATATTTTAACATTTATTTATCTTTAAAAAATTATAAAAATTATATATATATATTACCAACATCTATTTTTATATGTTTATAAACTTTTATTTAGAAAAATCATGTTTTACCATGTTTAAAAATTAAAAAAGCAATATTTAACAAAATACAATTATTAAAAATTTTAAAACATGAATTTTTAAAATAGGAATTAGGAGAGATGAAAATGCTAGACGGTGCTACGACAACAACGACAATGGTTGCTGGCGGACTAGACCTGAGCATGGGCCGGGTCGGGCGGGCTTGGGACGGGCCTCTGGCATTTTTGCAGCCCAGTGTACCGAGCCGGGCTTGGGTCAGGCCCGATTTTTGGGCCTATTGCCTTGTCCAAACCCGCCCTGGTTGGCGAGCCGGGCCGCCCACCGGGCCTAGCGGGCTTTTTTTCTAAAGAAGGATTCGAGATGGAAACCCTACCCGATAGCATTTGGTTATATAACGCAATATCAATTCTTTTTTAATCAGAAAATAATTCAACAGACTACACAATTAATATCCATACACACTATATATACATACACACTCTAATATATACTGCAGGGGCGGAGCCAGAAAAAATCCGAGGGGGGGCTCAAATAAATTTTTGGGATTTTTTTTTTGAAGATATATATAAGATACAATTTTTGTTATAAGAAATATAGTATAAAACACACTAAATGTATGATTTAAACATCTATTTTGAGGAAAAAAAATCCCTAAAATGAAGCTACGAGGATTCGAACACAAGACCTTATCATTCTATTCCTCAACCCATACCAACTAACCTAAGCAAACTTATTGATTCAATACTCTTTTTAACTATTTTTAACCCTTAAATTATCAAAAATTACAAAAAAATACATAATTTTTTTTTTTTTACATTTTCCCCCGACTCAGGGGGGCTCGAGCCACCTCATGCCCCCCCTCCCTCCGCCCTTGATATACTGTATATATTAATATACACTGTAGTGTATACTTGTATTGCACATATATAGACACTGTACGTGTAATATATACAACAACAACAACAACCCAGTATATCCCGCAACGAAGCGGGGTCTGGGGGGTCGGGATGTACGCACTCTTTCCCCGAACTAGTCGAGAGAGTGTTTCCGACAGACCCAAAACCATAGAGCAAAGGAAACCCAACGTCCCAGGGCATCTAGTAGGAGATAGGTAATAGCCAACAAAAAGATAGAGAACAGATATGTACGTGTAATATATAAATAAATATATATAGTAAGTATTAGGATAAAAAATATCATTATATATATATATATATGTGTATAATATTATAATATTAATATATACCGGGCCGGGCCTGACGGCCCGCTTGGGCCTCATACTCTGCCCAAGCCCAGCCCGGTGGGCCTACCGGGTCGGGCCCGATTGCTTTACCCAAGCTCGCCTTTTTTCCTGAGCGGGTTGGCCGGACCGGGCGAATTAGCCCAGGTCTGCTCAGGTCTACTAGCGGTGCTTGCTCACCCCCAAGTGTTTTTCGCAGGAAGGAGGGGACAGCGGGAGAGGTTATGGCCTGGTTTTGTTTTTTTTTCCCCTTGGTTTTAATTTTAATTCTTTTAAATTTTAAATTTTTATTATTTAATACGGAGTACAAAAAATAAAGGGGAATTAATAACAAATACTACATCCGTTTTTGAAAATATAAGTTTATTGACTTTTTGATATTTTGTTAATGAGTTAAAAACTATATTCCGTATAAAATAATATTTTTTTTTTTTTACATAGTCTTATATACTCTCTTCGTTTCATATTAAATGTCATTTTGCCTTTCGACATGCTTTTTAATAATTGAAAAAATCTATAAAATATTTTTTTTAATTAATTTTTTTTATATAACTTGATACTCAATAGTAATAAGTATCAAATTATATAAATAATATTAATTAAAAAATAATATTTATAGAGTTTTTCGCTCCTTAAAAAGCGTGCCGAAAAGCAAAAAGACATATATTGTGAAACGGATGGAGTATATTACTAATAAGTATATAATTATGTAAAAAATTTAATAAAAAATACCCCATCCTTTAATTAAAACTTGTCGCTTTAAGAACCTTGTTAAGAAAAACTTGTCATTTTAGGTATTTTGTCATCTACTTTACGAAATTGCTTGTTAGTTGTAGTTTTCGAGAAAATAAAAAGTAGAGTTTATTTTTGCTTGTTTTCTTAAGAATCGTGTACATTTTTAAAATGAAAAGTTTTAATTAACGGAGAGAGTATATTATTTTATACTCACTCCGATCCAAAAAAGATGTCCTTTGACTTTTTAACACGTATTTTAAGGAGCTAAAAACTATATAATATATTAACGGAGAGAGTATACTTTTTAACACGTATTTTTTACATAATACAATGAGACATTTTAGGTATATTATTTTATACTCAACTGATTGTGTGATTCTCCCATTTAGAAAAGTTAAATTGTGTGATTTAGGTTAAATGGTCAATCTAGCTAGACCATTTAAGCTAGACCATTTATAGTTGATGAATGATTTTTATATTCCTGTTTAATGAAGAAATTGAGAGGTCTGCGTCATTTTATTTGAATTGTTGATCAGTTATGTGGTGGATATAGCTTATTAGCTCAAATGGAAAGAGCAGTGTGCATAAGCACAAAGATGTGGGTTCAAATCCCACGTAAGCTACTCATAATCTATAGGTTGTTTATGCTCCTTTAGGCATGAAAAAATAGAGAATTTATTTGATGTCTTTCCTCTAGAACTCGCTATGTCATGCATTTAATTTGAACCTTTCTGGTGGATGCCTACTTGGGAAAATACAGGATAATTGACATTTTCTTGATCATATATATGTGTTTGTAAGTTTCTTATGAAAACATTACTGTGTTTGTAAGCTTCGTGCATGCTGATTTTTGCTTGTGTTTATGATTTTTATCTTGTAGAAGGTAACATTTTCATCTTATTTCATCTCCCTTTTATTTTGCTCTGATTTTTCCCTACTTATTATCAAAGTCCGACTCGGACCGATAACTGGGGGTCGTGTGCACGGGCGCACATGCGCTAGTAGCCTAGCACACAAGCCGAGTGGGGTTCCATTCTAAAACCAATTGGCAATAGAAGGAGTAGCCCACCGACTCATATACTAGGGCTTGATATGTTCAACTTTCCGATGTGGGACACTTTGGTCTCATTCACATCTCTAACACGCCCCCGCAAGTCCAACTAGGAATGATCATCTAGTTGAGACTTGGACAACTGGGTAACCCAGACCAGGATCGACACGGGCCGTTAGGCTAACCGCTCTGATACCATATCAAAGTCCGACTCGGACCGATAACTGGGGGTCCTGTGCACGGGCGCACATGCGCTAGTAGCCTAGCACACAAGCCGAGTGGGGTTCCATTCTAAAACCAATTGGCAATAGAAGGAGTAGCCCACCGACTCATATACTAGGGCTTGATATGTTCAACTTTCCGATGTGGGACACTTTGGTCTCATTCACATCTCTAACACTTATTGCTAAGTGTCATTTAACATCTTTGAAGTATTATTATACATGATTGAGATTTTTCAAGCAAGATGACACTCAAAATCTAGATAGCCTATGTAGGATTCGAACCCACATACTTGTGTCTTATCACATTGCTCTACCCGTTGAGCTAATAGGCCAAAATGTTCAAGATAGCAAAATTAACACCAAAAACCAACACGCCATTTCATAGGAAGTCGAAATCTCCCCCAAACACCACCACACAATCAAGATAACCGAAATAAACACAAATGAAGTTCATTGAGCTCACTACTAATCTGCACACCACCACACAATCAAGATAACCGAAATAAACACAAATGAAGTTCATTCAGCTCACTTAATCTGCTATTAAGTGAAGTTATCAGTTCAGTCTCATTGTATTATGTAAAAAATGAAGTCCAGTCTGCGATGTTTTGCTATGAACATCCTTTTATTATTTCAACTTTCAACTCAATCTGAAAAAATTAACATAAGCTACCCAGATCATCATGAACATAAGCTACTCAGATCATCATTTTACTTTTCAATTCGATTTTGTCATTCATGAGCATAAGCTACCCAGATCATCATTAACATAAGCTACTCAGATCATCATTAACATAAGCTATCAATGGATTTTCAATTTTTATTAGCCCCACGTGCTTTTTTCTTCCATAAACTTGTTAGAAGATTAACATGTTAAGCATTAATATACTAATCTTTCTAGCTAAACTATACCATTGCAATCAGCGTCAATTTGCTGTCATAGGCTCAAATTGCCTCTTTTCCCCCGATTCAGTCCCATTAACCACAAAATGCAAACCAAATTCAGCAATTCATCACCAAACTTAAACTCAAACTTCAAATTCGAAACCCAAATTCCGGAGAAATTGAGTAGAAAACAAAACCAAAACCTTAATTTTCAAAAAATTTCAAAGAAGACATACCTTCTCTGCCCCTGTCACCGGAATTCAATCCGCCTACCGGACCCCATCTCTAGACTCTAGTCGACACTGGTGCTGGCGTCGGATGAGGTCCTCCTCTCTAGTCACCCACCCTCTCAAGCGTCGTCCTCACCGTGTCGCCTTCTCTGAGTCGCCATCCCTCTCCATCTTCGCTCCACTGAATAGATCGAGAGCCTTCGTCGATTTGAGTCATTTGACAACCATACACCGCCGCTCCGAGCCGTCCCCTAGTCCCTTCGCCCAAGCTCGCCAATCGCGATCCTTCCCCTATCTTTCCAGCGCAGCCCAAAGGAAAAACCGAAGAAGGTAAGTTCTCCTTTCTATTAATTGATTTCCTTTTTATTTAATAAAAGTTAACGGTGAAGTTTAAACAAACAAACGGAGGGGTACGACACGGAATTTTTACAAACCTCAGGGTTATCCTGCGAAATAGGTCAAAGTGTTGTACATCTCGCGAAATACCCCATACCTCGGGGGTACCTCGCAAAATTTCCGTTTTTTTTATAATCTAATACTTATTACCAACAAATATTAAGTTACGTTGTTAAAAATAATTTTTAAAAATTTGAGATTTTATATAGTTTTACCTTTTTAAAATACGTGTTAAAAAGTCAAACAATATCCTTTTTGAACCGAAGGTAGTATAGTTTTTAACTCCTTAAAAATTATGTCAAAAAGTCATGTACTTATATTTTCAAACGAAGGTAGTACTATATTTAGTGATTTTTTTTGGATCTAGAATATATGTAGTGATATTTAGTTATTTACACCTACATTTTTTACAGTATACACCACATATTCTATTTTGTATTTTTTTTTAAAAAAAAAAATCCTACCCTTCTAGAAAAGGGTATAGTGTATTAGTGTATATAGTAAAAATAGAAGGTGAAAATAGCAACACCGTTTCATAATGAAGTTGCAAAATGTGAATTGATTCATCAACATTATCTTACATGGAAAATATATATATATATTAAAAAGGAAAAACAACGCGAAAAATCTTGACATCGTCTCCGCCTTGCATCGCCTTCCTCCCTACGAAAGCAAAATTTTCTCTTCTTCGTCGGTTTCTCCAAGACATTCGTCGCTACCGTCCGCCCTCGCGGCCACCGGCGATCAGAGACCTCTAGAAGATCATAAAGGTGTATAAGGTTAGACTGAGGGTTGGTGCTAATTTTAGTGCACCATACCTATTTTTCTTTTCAAACTTAAGTTTAGGGTTCTTGAAATTCAACGCAATTGCCGCAAATTAGGTTATGGATTTTGAATCTGTGGTGGTGAACTGTTAATCCATTATGTTAGATTTCGTGATGGATGGTGAATTTTTGATTGCTCACGGATAAGCTAGAAAAACGTAGAGAAAGACTATGTAAGTCAAAATTGGATTGAAGGTTAGCTGCTTCTGTTCATCTTATCTCCAACACCCGTGAATTTGGAGGGTGATTATTGATTGGAATCCTCGCCAACATTTTTGCTGTTTTTGTGAAGTCATTTAAGAATCTGAATTGAAGTTGCTAAATTTGTAAACTGTACTTATCCATGTTATCACTTTAGGTATAAGCTAAAGTTCCATGCGCAGGCGCTTCTTCTTCTCTTGTTTGAGTGACATCTTCTCATCTGACCAATGCACTTCTTCTCTCTTTCTCTTCGTCTACATGTTCTTCTTTCTTCTCCGCCTTTCAGATTTAGGATTTGTTATCTTTGAGGTTTTGTGTTATTTGATTCAAATCTCGGTTTCCCTTCTTTGTTTTGATTTCTTCTCCTTTTTCCAAATTTGTTGATCTCTCCTGTGATTTTCGATTTTTCTCGTGTAACCGTTACTTGATCTGGACTTTGATTTGTGCTCGTGTAATTTTCGATCTAGTTGCTTATGTGGTGTGGTATCCGGAGTTTGTCGTTTTGATTTGTTCTCATTATAATGGGATGCTTCCGGATTCTAATTTGTGCTCTTGAGCCTCCTGTAATTTTGATCTAGTTGCTTCTGATTTGTGCTCCAGGCATGCTTGTGTTGTGGAGTGAGTTTGACGTTCTTTGATTTCCATTCCTCAAATATCGTATTATGTGTGAGGTGGTCATATGGTTGGAATAAGATAGTGATATCTGATATCTTGAAATATAGCAAACATAGATATAGATATCAATTTGATACCCTTATCTTGATACCCATATTAGATACCCAAATTTGATATCCATTAACCTTTCCAAACAGGCCCTTAGATTTTTATTTCATCGAGTGTTGGTCATGTTCTTTATGCCTTTGTTGGACAGGCAGTAATGCAGAGCCAGCTTGCCTGCAGTGGTTGTAGGAATATTCTTCTTTATCCTAGAGGCGCTTCAAATGTCCGTTGTGCAGTTTGTAGCACAGTTACTCCTGTCCAAGCAGTTGGCAATGGTAAGATATTGGTTTTAGTTGAGTTCTTTCTTTATTTTGTCAATAATTTTTATGTATGTATATAAAATATCTGCGTGTATTTATGGATATGCATAGTTATACTATGTGTGAAAAATATGTATATGCATCCATGTAAACCACCATTGTTTTTTTACTATTACTCGGTGGTGATACTTTCTTTGTTTTTTCCCTTTCTTTTTATGTCTGTTTAAATGAAAAATATTCTCCTTATTAGCAACATATTCGATGTTACTGTCAACTATATGTGGAGGAAAAAAACCTTGTTGCTTTTTCTTCAAGAGTGATAGAGACAGAGTTGCCTTTTTTGTTTTGTTTTGTTTTGTTTTGTTTATGATAGGAGGAAATTGATGGAAATAAATTCATTCAGATGGTTGTTTCATTTTGAAAATGTTGGAAAAGCAAGAGAATTAAGCTAAATGAATCTGAATCGGGTTGAATTGAGTATTTGATGAATCAGGGAGTTGAATTGATTTGGTGCAAAGGTTGATTAGATTTGAGTTCTGCAGGATTTGTGTTAGACAAATAAACAGTACTGCAGCTATCAATTAGTACTATTTGATGGATGAGGGAGTTCTGCGGGATTTGGTACTGAAGTGATCGTTGGTGCAAAATTTGATTAGATTTAAGTTCTGCAGGATTGGTGTTACCTTGTTAGTCAGCAAAGCAATTGTCAATTAGTAGATTGATGAGTGGTGATGGCTACCTCAGCCTGGTGTTCCATGTAAAATGTTTGATTATAGGAGAGAAAACGTTTTTTCTGGTGTTCTAGTTAAGACACAGGTTCGTCTTTGGGAGTGACGGATCCAGATTTTTTTTTTTGTTTTGTGGGGAGGGGGGGGGGGCAGCGAAGATTTTTTCCAGATTTTTTTTTGCATGTATGTATTAAAAGCTTGTGGCTTTGTCAGCTTTTATCTTAAATGGTTAGGCATAGTTCTATAGTGAGGCTTTTATCTTAAATGGCTTCCTTTTACGCAGAGAACTTTGTGGTAGTATCTCTAAGTTTTTCTCTGATCTTGTTTTTACTCTCATTATCTAGCTATCTTAGGGAGTGATGGCGTCTCTTAAAAATTTGCAATACTGTTGGGGTAGTTTTGATCCTCTTGATTTTGCTTTGTCATTTGGTTGCAAGATTTATCAAGAAACATTTGAATGATTTTTTCATCCGTCAAAAATAGGAAAATGGGATGATATTGAGATATTAGGATATTTTCAGGGAGGGCACAAGTGGAGGATTTTGTCTCTTGCAGAATTTGAAAATATACTTTATTCTCTACTTTTCTAAAACTGTCGTGTTCTCTCTGTCCAACAGTTATGGGGTTATGTGCTGACATTCATTATTCTTGTTTACAATTCAATTGCTTTTCCATTTCTTTCTGTGTCTCTGTAATATTATTCACTTTGTTATGTGATTAACATATGTTATGTTCTTGCACTATGCTGGATAGCTGGTCTCCCTATGTTGATCAATTTCAAGTTAGTTCATGGTGCATGATTGATTCCTTTCTGTTTTTAATTCTATTATCAAATTGGACATGATTTTTTCCCCATTTTGGACATGCTTATGGCAGTCGTAGTATTTTGTCCTTTTCAGAGTTATTTACCCTCTCTCAATTCTTCAAAGATATCATATTTGTTGTGTAGGCTGTAGAAAGCATTTTGATTATGTTTTTATCTTGATTCGTTGAGGAGGTTCTCTACTCAAACAATACTATCCTTTGCAGGGGCGGAAATGGATCACATCATTTGTGGGGTTTGTCGGACCCTATTAATGTATACCCGTGGTGCTACTAGTGTGAGGTGCATGTGTTGTCATACAGTGAATCTTACTCCCTTGAGTTTCACACCAGGACCAGGTATGCTGTTGTGCTGCTTAGTTTCATCGTTGATTCTGTATTTCGATGGAACTTGGAAACCAGTCTAATGTTTTCCCCAACTCTATTTTTGGTTATTATTGTTTTGATCCTTGTGCAGTAGGGAAGGCAAATTTTTTCTCGAATTATTGACATCCGATAACTCAAATTATTCATAGTAATTTTCTTACAAGAGAGAGAAACAAGTGCACTAAACGAACTCATGAAAAGTGATTGAGCTGAAAATTAGATCTAGCATGTAAACTATACTAATCCCCTTGACTTTCAAATGTGACAAATAACCCAAATTCAGTGTCTTGTCCATAGACAAAGATAGAAATGACCTTGATAGCGAGGAAGCATGATTCTCAAATAGGATAGACATGTAGGGAGCATTAATGATTTTAGCAAAACATGACCTTGTGCTATTTCTTATGAGGCTACATAACCTGAGATTCTCAACACATCACTCTCAATAATTCATTTCCAGAGTTACTTATTTTGGACCGTGTGAATAGCTGCTATCAATGAAAAATTCATATTTGTATAAGACTTGTTTTGGTAACCTGCTGCATCCCCTAAGATTTCGTCGTTGGTTTTCAATGAAGGCAAAGACCCAAGATTGGAGTTGCTAATCCCAAGAGCATGTTGTATTTGTTGAATATTAATTGGGTATAATTATCATCAAATCAAGGAAGATCAATTGAAGTGACTATCTTGAAACTTAAAATACCTTCATATCGAGTTCAGGTTTTGTTTTTCGAGAAATGAGTTCTGTTTTTTAGCACTAGAGTTGGTAGCAGGTTCTTAAGCTCTAAATGTCCTAACGCTGATTGAATAAGTGAACCTAATGTTTTCTAGAAAGATCACTATATAAGCCTGAATTTTACGTCTGTAATCCTTTTGTTATTGGGAACTTATCTCAAGTTGAATACATCAGAGAAAGAGGGGTTCAGGATTTAATTATGAAAGGCCAAAAATATGTCTTGAACAAGCAGTTTACTGTCGGAGGCAACATATCCCAATGTTTTGTATTGTTGGTTAGTAGTGTCGGTCGTTCCATTAGCAATTATCCTTTATGATCTCAGCTCTTTTGATTGATGTTACTCATAAATTCATACTGTAGCACTTGAAGAGAATATCCACCCTGACAAGTCAGGGGGTACTTGTTAGGTACTTTGGTTTTCTGCTGCTTTGTCTCGGTTGCTTTGTTCAATGATTTGTGATGTAAACATGTCTGTTTTCTTATTTGGCCAGCTACTAATAACCAGGTTGCAACCATAAACTGTGGCAATTGTCGCATCACACTAATGTATCCAGTTGGAGCACCCTCAGTCAAGTGTGCAGTTTGTCAGTACATCACACATACTGGTGTAAGTAAAAAGAACTCCTAAACTCCCAACATTTATATGCACTTGGCACTTCGTTTTGTGTTTGATTCCTCGAACACAGTTAAGGCGAATGACTAACTTCTTAAAGTTCTATTGTAAAAAGTTCCACCTTTTTCCTTTTTTTTTTAATAAAATAAAACTCCCTGAACCTTGTATCAAATGAATTTGGCTTTTATTTGCTTTTCTGCAGGCTTCGAACACTAGGCTCCCTGTTCAGGGGCCATACGGCTCAACTGACACTACACCCATGCCCTCAGCTTCCAATGTGAGTTTGAATGATCTTGCTTGCATCAACTTAAACTATTTGTTCTTATCAAATGGGCAGATTAAATATGTACATTGATGAAAATTTCCATCTCTTGCAGGCCCCATCCAATGTCCCAACTCAAACTGTTGTCGTAGAGAACCCAATGTCTAGGGACGAGAGTGGCAAACTCGTAAGTTCCACGCCCTCGTATGAACGAACCCATATCACCTTAAAAATTCTATTTTCAATTCTGACTGGGCCTTTGTTTTAACTGCTCATATAACAGGTCAGCAACGTTGTCGTTGGGGTAACTGCTGGGAGGAAGTAGATTCTTTTATGCCGGAGATATTGCATTTCTGATACCTCTGATGTATTCAATCTGGATGATATATACGGGTTCGCTCAGTTCGGCTGTTGTCACCTGAATATGTACAAACATTGATGGTCTTTTTTGTTCTTTGTTACATGTATATTGTTCACTCTGTTTACCCATCAAGGGATCTGTTCATCTTCATCAGCTTTGTTGATCATTTGTGTATTCTCCTGAAAGCCTATGTACTCACAAGTGAATAAACTATGGGTCATAAATGCATCTTTGTAAGATAGTTTGTATTGAGAGGAAAAGGGGTGTGCTTTTCGAGTCCCTACCAAATAATTGGACATTTTTTTAATGCTTATATTAGGGCTTGTTTGGCGGTTTTTGGTTTATTCATTATAAGTTTCTTATCAACACGTTATCTATATAAATAAGCCTTTTGAGCTTCTTATAATTGCATATTTGAGATATCTAATAATGCATATTGGTAGCTTCATGGGTAAAATGTTCTTGTTCACCCATTCACATTCTTTCATATGCTGAGTGCCTGGTAGGTGTTTGACGAAATGCCTGAACCGATTTTGTGAAATACATTATAATAAATACACCATCTGTTTGTTCTGGATTTTGATTTAATCGATGGATCTAATCTGGTGTGTGTAGAAATTGGTTATATAAAGACAACTGCTAGCTATGATCATACTTGATAGGTGAGTTCTTTGTAAGAAATATTGGAGCCCTATAAATTTACCTGTAGAAATCATGAATGTTAACTGCATTAAGCCCCTTTTCCTAACTTTGGTTTTTATGTTTGTGCACCTTATACTGATTTGGTTTTCATAACCATGAAAAAAATTGTTAATTTTCATGCTCATCTGTTGTTAAAATCAGTTGTCGATTCTCGTGTTTGGTTATTTGAGCATTTTAAGCTAGCAAAAAGGATGTTTTTTTTTCCCGGATAAAAGATGAGGATTTGGGAATAGTCAACCGCAGTTGACCCATTGCCCAAGAGCATCCAGACGGACGACGTCAACAATCGCAGTAGGAACTCACTTAGCGACAAACGACAAAAAAACCGATATGCGCCAGCCTATCAACAACCTATTTCCCTAGCGGAGGGTATGCGAACAAGGTGACCATGTCGAAAGTACGTCAGAAGTTGAGGGCATCCGAGACCAACATCTCAATCTTCCAAGGACACCACCAGATCCCATCATGACGTTGATCAGCTAGCAATGGGTTCTTGTTTAAAGATTTCTACTTTTCAATCTCATGCGAGGGAGAAGGTCCGTGCAAGAATATTTTTTGTCCTGGTCTCGTAATGCAAAAATTATGCGAAATGGGACATAGAATGACCCCAATCCCGTCCCATCCTATCCCACACGCTACTCGTCTAAGATCTCCATTATAGCAAAAGGACATCAGAACTTCAATGCGTAGCATTTGGGTCGGTTTTTTTAGCCCAATTTTTCAGGGCCAGTCAAATTTTAAATTCAAAGTGGGACCAGCTCACAGTCCTCCTATTATTATACTAGAGGTGGCAATCGGCAGTTATGGTCGGGTTCGGGTATATCCATTAGGGTTCGGTCATATGTCGGTCGGATCATATGTCGGGTATAGTGTATATTCATTCGGATTTGGTCGAGTAAGTTTTCGGGTCGGGTAAGCTCGGGTTAAACGGATTTCGGATTGGGTCAAGTCAGGTCACATTTAGTTTTATTATAAAATTATGATTTTCTTTTATTTATCTTAATTATTGACTATTAATCATCATTTATTTAGTTATATTATGTCTCATTATATGTAATTCACAAGATTTGAATGTTTAAAAGTAAGATAATTGAAGTAATTATAAGGATGAGTTTGGTCTTATTCGGGTCAGGTAAATGGCGGGTCGGGTATGGATCAGGTTGAGGTCGAGTTCGAGTTCAGTTGGGTATCGGGGCAAAAGGGGTCTAGCTCGGGTTTGGGTTCGGGTTGTGCATGATACTAGATTTTCAGATTTCGATCAGGTTTGAGTTATGGTGAGTCGGCTTGGATTCTCGGGTCGGATTCTCAAATCAGGATATTCAATCAAGAAGTCTTTATTCAAAGTCTTTGTACCTTGCCATTAGTTTCTTGATTGGAAAGAAAAGACCACCCTCCCCTCCCACATAAATCCAACAAATAACGCGCAAGGATATATTAACTGCGTACATACATTGTGAGACACTCCAAGCCTGAAAAGTGTCAATCAAGTCACTTATATATCACCGTCATTATCATTAGACATTAGTCGTCTTCCTCTCTAATCTAACTAAATAACTTGAAGAAATTTAAATATAAATATTCAAATAACATTTTTTGAATCCGATTTGTAAATTTCATTGAATAACTTTAAGAAATATTATAGAATTTACACTATTTTATTATAAGATCGAGTGTGAATAGATCGATTCTCACACACACTCTACTTTGAAAATAGAGGTCTTTTAATGAATGAAACTATGAGTGTAGTTTCACAATCCATATACGTGTTGATGGATTGTGAAACTACACTCATAATTTCATTCATTTATAGTATAATCAAATTTACTATAATAAATTTGTTGATTACCAATACTATAAATGCTTGGGTACGAGGTAATTTACTAAACAAGTCTAACTTCAATAAAAATATATATCGGAGAGATGTCTTTGTAGGAGCTCTTTCGTGGATCTGGAAATGGAGGAACGAGAGGGTATTTAACAAGGAAGTGTGAAAGGGGTGCAAGAAGACGTTCATAACCAACCTAACGGAAAAGCATAATAGTAGCTAGAGCAAGATTTCAAGAACCAAGTGCGAAGGGCCTCGAAGAGAGGCGTGTGTAGCTTGAGAGAAGTCGAGAGATGGGTGGGTTAAAGTTAACACGGACGGAGCGGTTCGAGGAGATGGTTATGCCACGGCAGCGGGGATCATTAGAAATAATATTGGCAAGTTGGATCGTGGCGTTGTCATGAGCATAGGCAACTGTATAGTCCAGAAAGCGGAACTTTGGGGAGTGCTACATGGGCTTAGTATTGCCTAGGATAGGGGCTACAAACATGTGATTCTGGAAACAGACTCACAAATTGTAGTTAATAGCCTAAGCAAAGATATACCACGATGCCACCCGCTGGCTTGCCTGGTTAGTAAGTGTCAAGGCTTCTTAAGTAGAAACTAGACTGTCCAGTTTCGACATGTGTTCCCTAAAGCTACCGTGTAGCAGATCACTTGGCTTGTTTAGCTTTTGATTATAACATTGGCGTTACTGTATTGCTTGACCCGCTTGAGGTTACTTTACATTTGCTGCATGACGATGTAAGAGGTCGGGCTATCTCGTATGTTGACTACTTAGCCTTTTTATTATTAATAAAAGCGCGGCTAGATGCGCGAAGAGCACCGACTCCCCTTTCGACAAAAAAAAAAGAAGCTTTGTGGTTTCGTAAGAAGAGAAAACATGATTAGTTATGTTCTATTCATATGAATGATTACCGTTTTGAAATGTTAAAAATTAAAATACTCTTTGACATTGTTTAATGACATTACCACTCATAGTTCATATATGGATGATTTCTAATGAATTTATTATAGGAGTTCTTTTTTTCAGTAGAAGAAAAAGGTTTTTGATTTTTCTTTTCCTCATGTCATTTTTCCTAGACTTATGATTATTATTATTATTATATTTATTTGGGTTTTTTCTTTCAACTTGTATGAAGCTTCCTCTTAGACTCGTTATTTTTTTGATTAGGACCTCTTACACTCATTATCATCATTATCAATTTTATTGTTATTTGATGATTTTCTTTCAAACTCTCCATTTTGCAGCAATTTACAATTTAGATGTAAAAAGAGAAAAAAAAAAGAAAAAAAAAGAAGCTAGGTGACAATTGACAATTTGCATTAAAGCCTCATCTACAACCAATAACCTATGCTACAAAAAATAATATCTTGAATTGTGATTTGTGAAGGTAGTGCTCCTGCCTGCGCAATGAGTGCTCCTGCCCCAAGTCCTGATCAGCAATTCGCGGATATAATCTACCCTAGCTTTCCCGGTTATTCTTACGGTGGCGGCATTCCCACAGCAGCCAAAGTTATCGGTACACTGATCTTGTTAGTGATATTCATAATCGGATTAATAGTGACCTATGCTAAAATTCTTGCCGAGCTCGCTGACCAGGACGGGGCCGACGATGGGACCATCGACCGGTTTCTGAAGAAGATGGCCAAGGAGAACCCCCGCCGCTACACCTCCGAGGAGCTGGAGTCGTGCACCCGCAACTACTTCCACAAGCTTGGCTCCGGAGGGTTCGGGGTCGTCTACAGAGGGCTGCTCCCCGAAGGAATCCCCGTCGCCGTCAAGGTGCTCAACAACAACATCACCAAGCAGGTGGAGGAGCAGTTCATGGCGGAGGTCACCTCCATCGGCCGCACTTACCACCGCAACCTCGTCAAGCTCTACGGCTACTGCTTCGAGGCCGAGCTCAAGGCCCTCGTCTACGAGTTCTTGCCCAACGGCTCCCTCGACCGCCTCCTCTTCTTCGGGGAGGCTCAGGCTCAAACCCTCGACTGGGGAAGTCTGCATCGGATAGCCGTTGGGACCGCAAAGGGGATCGCCTACTTGCACGAGGAGTGCGAGCAGAAGATAATCCACCACGACATCAAGCCCGGGAACGTGCTTTTGGACTCGAGCATGAACCCGAAGGTGGCGGATTTCGGGTTGGCTCGGCTAAGCAACAGGGACAGCACCCATGTGGTGATGTCGGGGTTTAAGGGCACGCCAGGGTACGCTGCGCCGGAGGTGTGGATGTCATACGTGACGCACAAGTGCGACGTGTACAGCTACGGGATGATGTTGTTCGAGATGGTGGGGAGGAGGAAGAACCATGTGGGGGAGCTAAGCGGCACGAGCAAGGAGTGGCTCCCGAGGTGGACTTACGAAAAGGTCAAGGACGGTCAACTGGCTGAGCTACTGGCAGAGTGTAGGGTGGTGGAGGAGGATGATCGGGAGAAGGCTGAGAGGGCGGTGAAGGTAGCACTGTGGTGCGTGCAGTACTCCCCCGGTGCGAGGCCGGAGATGAGTGTCGTGGTCAAGATGTTGGAGGGTGGCATGGAGGTGCCTCCGCCTCCTAACCCGTTTGCTTACTTGGAGCAGACCTATGAATTCGGGGTCGATGGCAGTAATGGCACGACTGCTTGGTCGTCATCTGAACAAGCCGGTGAGATTGATAAGTGTGAAACTTACCCTCGGATTGAAGAAAGGAGGATTGACATCCAGTTTCAGAGTTGTTGACCTATTTGTTCTTTCCAACCTCGATTGTAGAAGGCGAAGCCCAATCAAATCAGAACAAGCCTTAGTATATAAGCTAATGGGTTACTCCTCCGTCTATTATCAATTGTGTCAATGGGCTAATGGTGTAGGATTTGAACCTTTTGAGATCTTTTTATACAATTCCTACTTGTTAAAGGTTTTTTTTTATACTAACTATATATATTTTTTATGTAAAAAAAAAAATTAAATTTCTGTCCAAGGGGCGACGACCCCATGCATCTAGCCTTCAAGAGTACCCGTAGTTGACCCAACCTGATTGATAGAAAGTTAGAAAATTAAGCACAAATAAATTACTTAGTGTCCTATTAGAGTCTGACTCATATTCATGATCAGGGGTTGTGTGCAAGGTGCACAAGCGCTAGTAGCCTAGCATATAAGTCAACTAAGATTCTATTTTAAAACCGATTGGCAATATGCAGAGTTATTCCTTGCTTATATACTTACGACTTGTTTAGTTCATACTTTCGATCTCTTTGATTTTACATCTTTCAACATGTCTTGCTACAAAAAGGGTTTGGGGAGTCAAATTTTACACAAGCTTCTTATGATGTCTGACAAATTTAACAAGATACTTAGACCCTTTATACGTACGACATCATGCATCTTGCTAATATAGTGTGTACCTTTAGCTAGTAAAGACCCCACTTCTCGCCCCCCACCCCACCACGCTCTCCTCCCAAAGGCGACTTCCAGCAAGACTTTCTCTCCCTCTTCGGCTTGCTCCGGCAAGGAAGCTCCTCACGAGCTCCTTTGTTCCCTCTCAAATTGGCAGATTAAATATGTACATTGATGAAAATTTCCATCTCTTGCAGGCCCCATCCAATGTCCCAACTCAAACTGTTGTTGTAGAGAACCCAATGTCTAGGGATGAGAGTGGCAAACTCGTAAGTTCCACGCCCTCGTATGAATGAACCCATATCACCTTAAAAATCCTATTTTCAATTCTGACCGGGCCTTTTGTTTTAACTGCTCATATAACAGGTCAGCAATGTCGTTGTTGGGGTAACTGCTGGGAGGAAGTAGATTCTTTTATGCCGGAGATATTGCATTTCTGATACCTCTGATGTATTCAATCCGGATGATATATACGGGTTCGCTCAGTTCGGCTTATGTCACCTGAATATGTACAAACATTGGTGGTCTTTTTTGTTCCTTGTTACATGTATATTGTTCACTCTGTTTACCCATTAATTAAGGGATCTGTTCATCTTCATCAGCTTTGTTGATCATTTGTGTATTCTCCTGAAAGCCTATGTACTCACAAGTCACAAGTGAATAAACTATGGGTCATAAATGCATCTTTGTAAGATAGTTTGTATTAAGAGGAAAAGAGGTGTGCTTTTCGAGTCGCTTATATTAGGGCTTGTTTGGCGGTGTTTGGTTTATTCATTATAAGTTTCTTATCAACATGTCATCTATATAAATAAGCCCTTTAAGCTTCTTATAATTGCATATTTTATATCTAGTAATGCATATTGGTAGCTTCATGTGCTGAGTGCTTGGTAGGTGTTTGACAAAATGCCTGAACCGATTTTGTGAAATACATTATAATAAAAATACATCATCTGTTTGTTCTGGATTTTGATTGAATCGATGGATCTAATCTGGTGTGTGTAGAAATTGGTTATATAAAGACAACTGCTAGCTATGATCATACTTGATAGGTGAGTTCTTTGTAAAAAATATTGGAGCCCTATAAATTTATCTCAAGAAATCATGAATGTTAACTGCATTAAGCCCCTTTAACTAACTTTAGTTTTTAAGTTTGTGCACCTTATACTGATTTGGTTTCCATCACCATGAAAAAAATTGTTAATTTTCGTGCTCATCTGTTAAAATCAGTTGTCGATCCTAGTGTTTGGTTATTTGAGCATTTTAAGCTAGCAATGGATCCTTGTTTAAGGATTTCTACTTTTCAGTCTCATCCCACGAGAAAGGCCTATACAAGATTAACAAAAAAAAACGTCCCGATCCTATCCTGCAAAATTTATGCGAGACGGGATACAAGATGATCCCAATCCCGTTCTCATCCTGTCTTGTGCCCACCCCTACTTTTCACGCTACTTGTCTAAGATCTCCATTAGAGCAAAATGACATCAGCACTTCAATGCGTAGCACTTGGATCGGGTTTTGTAGTCCGATTTTTCGGGTCGGGTCAAATTTTAAATTCAAAGTGGAACCAGCTTGCCGTCCTTCCATTATTGTACGTATATAGAGGTGGCAATCGGGCGATTCGGGTCGGCTTAGGGTATATCCATTCGGGTTCGGTCATATGTCGGTCGGATCATATGTCGGGTATATTGTATATTCATTCAGATCTCGTCGGGTAAGTTTTTGGGTCGGGTAAGTTCGGGTCAAATGGATTTCGGATTGGGTCAAGTCAGGTCACATTTAGTTTTATTATAAAATATGATTTTCTTTTGTTTATCTTAATTATTGACTATTAAAAATCATTTATTTAGGTATATTATGTCTCATTATACGTAATTCACAATATTTGAATGTTTAAAAATAAGATAATTAAAGTAATTATAAGGATGAATCGGGTCTTATTCGGGTCAGGGAAAGGGATCGAGGGTCAAGTATGGGTCAGGTCGAGTTCGTGTTCATTTGGATATCGAGTCAAAATGGGCCTGACTCGGGTTGGGGTTGTGCATGATACTAGATTTTCAGGTTTCGATCGGGTCTAAGTTCAGATGAGTCAGCTCGGGTTCTCGGGTCGGATCAAATTTTGCCAAACTCTAGTTATATTGAATCCAAGAAGTCTTTATTCAAAGTCAACTATATTCAACCAAATAAGTCTTTATTCAAAGTCTTCGTACCTTGCCATTAGTTTCTTGATTGGAAAGAACTCCGATCCCCTCCCACATAAATCCAACAAACAACGCGCAAGGATTAACCGTCATTATCCTTAGACATTAGTCTTCCTCTCTACTTTTCAATTCCAATCATCTTATGCTAATCAACTCTACTTTGAAAATAGAGGCCGGAGTTTCACAATCCATATATATTCATTTATGATATAATCAAATTTACTGTACAGTTCCGTTCGGATCTTTGGAGAGTGGTACAGGGGCTTAGTGTTGCCTGAGATAGGGGCTACAAATATGTGATTATGAAAACAGACTCACAACTTGTAGTTAATAGTCTATGCAAAGATATGCAATGATGTCACCCGCTGGCTAGCCTGATTAGTAAGTGCCACGAGCTCACGATTTTTAAGTAGAAACGGGATTGTCTAGTTTCGATATGTGTTGAATGGGATAAGGGCTACAAACATGTGATTCTGGAAACATACTCACAACTTGTAGTTAATAGTCTAGGCAAAGATATGCAACGATGCCACCCGCTGGGTAGCAAGTGCAAAAGCTTCTTAAGTAGAAACTTGACTGTCCTTTAATTTGTAAATAAAGAGCGGTCATTTGGGGTTCGAACCGAGAACCTTTGGGTACTACTCACAAGTCATTTCTAGTTGAATCATTTCGGAATGGGTACCTGGACTGTAGTTTCAACATGTGTTAGGTGAAGCTATACGTGTAGCAGATCACTTGGCTAATTTAGCTTTTGATTATAACATTGATAATACTGTATTGCTTGACCCGCCTGAGGGTACTTTACAAGTGTTGCATGACGATGTAAGGGGTCGGACTATATATCCCCTGTATGTTGACTACTTATCCTTTTTATTATTAATAAAAGTGCGGCTAGATGAGCGCAGAGCACTGACTCTCCTTTCCACTTAAAAAAAATGCTTTGTGGTTTCGGAAGAACTACATCAGTTATGCTCTATTCATATGAATGATGACCGTTTTGGAATGTTAAAAATTAAAATACTCTTTGACATTGTTTAATGACATTATCACTCATAGTCATATATGAATGATTTCTAATGAATTTATTATAAGAAGAAAAAGGTTTTTTATTTTTCTTTTCCTCATGTCATTTGTTTGGTCATCTATATATATATCTATAATATAATACATGAAAAGTTGTGTTCAGGGCCAATTTAATGTTCATTTATTTAGTTATTCATATTTTATATTTTTTGTTTTAATTTCACAAAAGAACACAAATATCTTCATAGCTCAATGGTTAATAGAGTTATTTGGAAGGAATAAGGTCTTGAGTTCGAATCTTATTAGTTACACTTTGATCATACTTTGCAATTTTTTATACATAAAAAGTTTGTGGTATTAATTGTCTAAATCTATCTATAATATAAGTTGTGTGCAAGACTCATAAATGCGTACCTAATTATTTCTCCAACTATATAAATATAAATATAAATTTATAATTTATTGAATTCAAAAAATTAATCACTCTCTTTTTATCTTCCAATTTATGTATATTTATTAATTTTATTAATTTATAAACTAATAGCATATATGTGCCCAATCAATTACCGTTTAAAAAAAAAATATTCCCAATGTTCTAACTTCTAAACCTTTAAATGTAGTAGTCTAAGAGGTGTAGTAGTCTAAGGGGTGTGACTTTTAAAAGAATAATGCACTAAATTAATTTACCATTTTCTTAAGGATGATAAATTAAATTAAATTAAGGTAGTCTAAGAGGTGGAGGGGTTTTTTTTTCAAAGATATGTTTTCCCTATAAATAGTCAAGTCCTAAAACTCAATTGCCCTATGAACAAATGGGAGAGATGAATCATATATTGTTAGGTGGAGCTTCTCTTCATTTTTTTAACTTTTCTTGCCTATTTTAATTTTTGTTTCTTTATTACTTTATTTTTAATTGTATTTTATTATTTCTATTAGTGAATCATATTATTTTTCCAATAATTATGCTATTATTTTATATCCTATATATATTTAATTTATTTGAATTTGTTTATTTGTTACTTTGTTTTTAATTGTATTTTATTATTTCTATTAGTGGATCATATTATTTTTCCAATTTTTATGCTATTATTTTATATCCTATATATATTTAATTTCTTTCTTCTTTTTTGTTAAAAATAATACTCCGTATATAATTTTTTTTTGTCAAAATTGGTGTTTTTGTAGGTTTGATCTCAGGTATTGATAATCCAAACAAGTCTATGATGAGGACCTTCTAAAAAAAAGGTATATGTTTTCAGATTTTACATTCCCCTGCTCTCCATTTTAGTTTAGATCATGGTGGAACAATTCAGGAGAAAGACTCATTGGATTCAAGAAGTCCCAACACAAACAAGCACAAATCTATAATCAGTTGGATTTTTATACAAAAAAACCCATGATTCGAATAGCAATTGGGTGCGAACCATGTTTCCAACTTTAGTTCCAATACATTGTTTATATATTTTGTTAGTACTTTTGTATTTTTTAATAACATATATAATATGTATATTTAACTGTACTTTTGCAACCTTATTTTTGTTAAAATAAAGTATATCATTTTTCTTCTAATTCATATTCTAATTTTATATATTAACTCACATAATTACTATAATTGTCAAACAATGCTTTAAATTTAGTAGTCAAAGGGGTGGGAGTTTAAAAAGAATAATGCACTAAATTAATCTACATTTTTAAGATGAATATGAAATTAAATTAGAGTAGTCTAAGAGGTGAGAGGTTTTTTTCAAGGATATGTTTTATCTATAAATGGTCAATCTTCTAACACTCAATTGTTATACAAACAAATGGGAGATGAAGCATATATTGTTACGTGAAGTTTCTATTAACTCACATAATTACAATAATTCTTATTTTATGCCTTTATACTGTTAAATTACATCATATATATTTTTTTGTTAAAATATTTTTTTTCTAATTTGTATTCTTTTTTTTTCCAAAGGATGAAGACTCTACAACCTTAATCATTGCAAGAAGAACCAATATTTCACTATCGATGGAGTCTTAATGAGAAAGAAATATTTTAGTCTGTGGAAATGTTATACGAAACTTTTATTCATCTTTTGTTTCTCTCTCTTTATTTGTTATTGTATTCTTAATAATATATTTTTCACTTGCTTTTAATTGTAAACATTGTAGATTGTGAATTTTTGTTATCATACAAATATGAAAACAAGTTTACAAGAATGTAAATTGCAAATAAACAAAAATAATGTAATATCTCAAGTCATTATAACTTTATCAAATAAAACAAGTTAATTTACAAGAATATTGTGTATAATGTAGCAGTTGAGTTTCGTTGACAAAAAAATAATTTAGATATCTATAAATGTGTAAATATGAGTGATTAATTATATGAATTTTATTTAAGTTTGGTGTTACATAGTCTCAATTGGGTTGTTGCAATATTGTCATAAATTCCTAATTAACTTGGTCATTATTTAGATACATATTACTAATTCCAAACTATTATTCAATGTCGGAGAACAATAATATATGGAGATTTGTCCATCTTCTATCTTTTATTATATATTTTTTTATCACCATATTTCAAAATTATGATAAAATATAAATAAAAAATAAACATATCATCTACTACTTAAACAAAGAGATCAATTCGAGAATGAAAAAGATTTGAACCAAAAAAAAAAGAATGAAAAAGACAAATCATTTCCCATATGCAAAAATCTAAACAGGATAATATTTTTTGAAATTAGATTATAAGAGTCATTTCAATAGATATATTAATAAAGATTTCTTTATACATAATTATATAATATCACACTACATGTACTGTGCGTAGCACGAAAGAACATAAACACGATATTTAATAATTAGTGTTATTGTACGTAGAAATGCACTATTGATGAAAATATGAGAATGGGTAGAAGAGTAGAAGTTGATAGAGAAAGACCATTAATTTCAATCGAATTTGTTAATGTTTTACATTAATATATATATATATACAAAATCTTATTTTCTTTTTCTTTTTAATTTTTTTTTTTGGAAAGATAATGCTCTTTTATTATGTTTGTTAATGTTATTATAGATAAGCAAAATTGGTGGGTTTCTCTTGATCTTTGATGGAAGACAGAAAGATACACGGGAAAATGGATCGAGTATTAATTTTTGTTTTCCCAATTTATTTGTATATCATTGCTCTAATGTCATGATATTTTGATTTTTATCATTAGCTAAATTTTTTTTGTTTATATTCAATATTTTTTTTTATCAGATTATATTCAATAATTTTAAGTGTATTAGAAAGTCAAATTAAAACATGTTTTCAGTTTATAAAATAATTCTTCTACTTATTCTCCATCGATTCCAGATTATATCAATAAGTAACCATTAAATTGATTATGATAGGAGTTACATATATTTTACAAATTAAAAAAAAACATCTATGCAGTATTCATTTACATCAGTTGAAATTATATCATATTTAATTTAATCTAATGGACATTTATTGATATATTATGTTTTTTAGCAATATATATAATATGCTATTTATTTTCCTTATAAATGGAGAAAATTCTTTACATTATTTGATTAATTTTTGTTCACATAGTGCATGTATCTAACTATTCCAAAAAATAATGTTCAATTTATAAAATAGTTCTTCTACTTATTCTCCATTTATTTCGGTTAATATCAATGAATAACCATTAAATTGATTATGATAGGAGTTACATATTTTTTTAAAAAAAAACTCCCATGTAGTACTGTATTCATTTACATTAATTGAAATCATATCATATTTAATTTATTTTAATGGTCATTTATTGATATTTTTCACAACAATCAAGAATTTTAGACTCAATTGTCCAAGTATAAATGAGAAAGAAAAACATTATAATATATAAAAATCACATTTAGAATCTCCCTTTCTTTATGGTTTCATAACTTTAAATAATTTGAATTTTACTGGTCTTAAATTATTTACCAAGCCGGATCATCCTCACATATTTGTTAATTTAAAAAAAAAAGCATATGTTCCCGGGCGTAGCACGGGTCTGCCTTCCTAGTATAACATAAAAAGTTGTGTTCATGCACCATTTATTGCTCATTTACCTCCATGTTTTAACCAACTCAATTTAGTCATTTTCATCCCATTTTATAACAAATTAGATGCTTTAGCTCAATGGTTAAGATATAGGAAGTATTGCATGAGGTATCAAGTTCAAATCTCATTTATAACATTTTTTTATTTGTATTTTTTAAGAGGCTTCTCTCTTGAATTATATGGCAGATTATTATATGACAATTAATGGCGTCAATTATATGCCTAATTTGATAATTTGTTACACCATATCCATAATATTTTTTGTTATTATTTATATTCAACTAATTAAAAAATTATTTTTATCTTAATTATTTTAATTAAAATTTTGTTTATATTCCCTTAATTTCATTTTATGCTTTGTGATATTTTCTAACTAATTTTTATGAACTAAATAATTACATACAACTTTTTAAACTGATTATTATAGTATGATCATTTGTTTTTAATCACACTTTTCATGTTGTAACGATCATGCATTAATACTCATACTAATTTGAATAATCAAAATTAAACCCTCTATGGCTTTTGGTATTTCGTAACATGCACAATTCATATTTCAAATAATTAATTAATTTAAATGACATTATTCCTTCGGGCCGTTACAACATTGTTAATTCTCTTATAAATAGAACTGGATGATCCTTACATTTTATTTTACAAGGAACCTTCTCTCTGAAGCCTCTAAGATTGGTGGCTGGTGATCAGTTAGTCTCATTGTGTAGTTAAATTATTATTCTAATAAGGTATTTTCCCCTCCTAAATTAAGGATTGCAGTTGCAGTCCATTTTATTTTATTTTTACAACGTTTTATTATTTATTTATTATAAGTTATCTTCCCCTATCATGGCACATCATTTGTGGAAATTCATATTGTATTGGTTAAAATTTTTATATTTCTATTTATAATATGATCACATTTATATTTATATAAATTACAATTTTTTTTAAAAAGTTATTATATTTATGAAATAGGTAGAGAGATTTATAATAATCCATATATATATTGTTTTTTGGCAAAGCAAATTATATAAACAACAGATCATTTTTAATGCAATTGATTATTTTTATTGAGAATGAGATGATAACTTGGCTTCAACTTACATGTAATTTTTTTAAGCAAATTCAACTCACAAGTTATGCATGTAATTGATGAGAATGTGCATGAAAGAAGGTATCAAATGAAAAAAAAAAAATCTTGCTATATATATATATATATATATATATATATATATATATATATATATATATATATATATATATATATATATATATATATATATATTAAAGTTCTTACATTTAGGTACGCTTCACCCTTTATCAAATCAAATTGTAGATTTTTTAATTAAAAAACCAGCAAATGTCTTTATTTTAATGGTTGCTATATTAATATCATTATGCTCATTTATTTAATTATTCATATTTTATATTTTTTTATGATTTCATAGCTCAATGATAATAGAAGTGTTTGGTAGGAATAAGGTTTTGAATTCGAATCCTATTAGTTACACATTAACCATATTTGTTTTTTTTTTTATTTCTTAATCATACAAAATCAATCAAATAACTTTAGAGTAATAGAGGTATAAATACATTATATCGTATATCATAGCACGAAATTAAATATGAATGATTTTTTATTTTGCAATTTGATAGGGTAATCAACAAATTAATTAAGTTTGTTAAAGATAATGCACCGTACATTTATAATCTAGAATTTGAAAGGGTGATCATAAAATTAATTGAGATAATTTGAAAGGGTGAGATAACTAATGAATTGAATTTGAACCGTATTTTATATTATTTTTTGCAAGAAAGTCATTTTTAATTTTGTGCAATCTTAAATACAAAGTGATCTATGATTGTATGAATCAATACTAGCATAGATCAATATGAATAATATGCATGCATCTTTATCTTCTTTTTATATTGTTTTTTTCCACAATTTTTAATTATATTATGACTATTTTTATTTGTTATTCTAATTTATATTCCATTTATTTAATTTACAGATTTAAAAAAGTTTACAATCGAAAATTTTAATTGGTCACCACATGCAAAAAAAAATCTAATGAAAAAAGTGTGTATAATTTGATTTGGTTAGTATAATTTTTTTTATTGATTCTTTTCATGTTATAAAAAATTATAACATTATCAAATACGTGAATTTTTTTTCCATCTTTAAATTTCTCTCAAATTTGATCTTTTCACTCATAGGTCTAGATTAATTTTTTTTTTTGTTATATATGTAGTAGTAGATATTGTTTTATTTTTGTTGTTTGAATAATAATGTTTTAATTTAATTTTTGTTTGGAAAAACTACACTATGTGCTATTATTCTATTTTTTAAAAAAATATCTATAACGTCCACGTTAGTTTTTTCTTTATTTACCAAGTCTGATCTCACTATAATTTTTGAAATAAAATCATAGGTCCCGGGCGTAGCACGGTTCTGCCTACCTAGTTGTTGTAAAAAACTTATGAAACTTCCAAGACTTATTATTATTATTATTATTTGGTTTTTTTTTTCTTTCAAATTGTATGAAGCTTCCTCTTAGACCTTTTTTCTTAAATTAGGACCTCTTAGACTCATTATTATCATTATCAATTTTATTATTATTTGAGGATTTTCTTTCAAGCTTTCCGTTTTGTAGGCCGGTTAAATTACTCTAATGGGGCAATATACAATTTATATGTAAAAAGAAAAAAAAAGCTAGGTGACAATTGACAATTTGCATTAAAACCTCATCTACAACCAATAACCTAAGCTACAAAAAATAATATCTTGAATTGTGAAGGTAGTGCTCCTGCGCAATGAGTGCTCCTGCCCCAAGTCCTGATCAGCTATGGGTGGATATAATCTACCCCAACCTTGGGCCGATTAGCTTTGCCGGTGAAGCTTCCGGTGGCGGCGGTTCCTCAGCGGGCATAGTTATCGGTACAATCTTGTTTATACTGATATTCATAATCGGATTAACAGTAAGCTATTTCAAGATGGTTAGCGGGTGCCAGCGCTTGAGTGCCGAAATGCAAGCCCAGTTCGCTGACCAGGAGATGGCCGACGATGGGACCATCGACCGGTTTCTGAAGAACATGGCCAAGGAGAACCCCGCCGCTACACCTCCCAGGAGCTGGTCTCGTGCACCCGCAACTACTTCCACAAGCTCGGCTCCGGAGGGTTCGGGGTCGTCTATGTAGATGGTCATTTGACAATCAAAATTTGATCCATCTTTATATTACCTTATTAGAGTTTGGTTTTGCACAATCAAAATTTGATCCATCTTTATTTCTTTCACATAAAAATGGTCATTTGACAATAGCTGCTGTCTATGTAGATGAGATTATCCTCACAGGTTCTGATGTCAGTCAAGTTAAAGCTCTAAAGAGTCATCTCCATGATCTTTTCAAGATCAAAGATCTAGGAAGACTCAACTACTTTCTGGGCATACAGGTTACACACAGTAATGAGTGCATTGTGTTAAGCCAAAGGAAATGCTGTTCAGAGATCATCAAAGAGGCAAATCTAGAGGACAACAAGACCTGTGTTACACCACTGCCTATAAATTTCAAATTACATTCCTCTGATCATAATTGTTTGATATCTGACCCCACTAGTTATAGAAGTTTAGTTGGGAACTTGAGTTACTTAACCAATACACGCCCAGATATCTCATTTTCTATACAGGTTCTAAGCCAATTCTTACAAGCTCCGGACAAAACTCACCTGGATGCTCTCCATCATCTCATCAGATATGTCAAAGGCACAATCAACTATGGGATCAAGTTACAAAAAGGGTCTTCAATCAAGCTCCAAGCCTTCTCAGACAGTGACTGGGCTTCATGTCCTATTTCAAGAAGGTCTGTCACTGGTTATGTGGTGCTATATGGCAGCAATCCCATCTCATGGAAGTCAAAGAAACAACCAACAGTCTCAAGGAGTTCCTCTGAAGCTGAGTACAGGGCTATGAGCCAAGCTGCAGCTGAAGTAACTTGGTTGGTTAACTTGTTACATGAATTGGGGGAATCTAAACTGAGGCCAGTCACTCTCCATTGTGACAACAAATCAGCTCTTCAGATTGCAAGAAATCCTATATTTCACGAAAGGACGAAGCACATTGAGATAGACTGCCAATTCACTCGAGAAAAGGTTTTGGAAGGCTTGCTCCAACTCAGTTATCTGCCCACTGAGAATCAGTTAGCTGATGTCCTCACCAAAATCATTCCTGTTGTACATCACAAAGAACTGCTCTCCAAACTGGGCATGGACCTTGAAGACCATCCTCCAGTTTGAGGGGGGATGTTGAGACTAGAAGAACATACTCACCTGCACAGCTCACTCGGTCGAGTGATCTTTTATTCTCAATCGAGTAACATGGCCGAGTGCCTTATGTGTTCTGTTAGATTGAGCAACACATGCCTGTCACGTGACTAGTTAGTTTATAAACCCAAATCTGTTGTAACAGAAATTCACTTCTTCCTTTCCTCTTCAATTCGATTTTCAGAGCTTTCTCGGTTGTGGTTTTAATGGCGTTTTCTCTCTTCCTCTAAACACTGTTATTCGATTCTCAATTTGTGAAAACATTGATGGTCTTTTTTGTTCTTTGTTACATGTATACTGTTCACTCTGTTTACCCATCAAGGGATCTGTTCATCTTCATCAGCTTTGTTGATCATTTGGGTATTCTCCTGAAAGCCTATGTACTCTGTTGGAGGATAAATTTTCGTGAATTGTTGGAATTCACGATTTCATAAAAAAAATATTTGTCACATTTATGATATGCTAAAAAAAATGTGATTAATTTCCCAAATTAAAGGGTATAGCTTGCAATCTCAAGTTGGATCAGGAAAATTCCAAGGCAAGCCCAATATTCAGATGATAAAGAAGAAGAAGCCCAATACACACACATAAGCAGTTGCTGGAAGTTACAGAATATAAAAAAACGTGGGAGGCAGATGCAGTTACACAAAGGAAAAAAAAACTAACTATTTACCCCCACTCTATATTAACTGCTATAAAAGACCACTATTGTATTTTTTGGGAGTTTTCCTCTCCCCGCTGGCTGCTTCTTCCCTGGAGGCTGTTCAACTGCAAACCAAAGAAAACAGTTGTACTCTTCTTCCTGATTTCCCTGCCCGTTCCTGCTGGCCCTAAAGCACCTGCAAACACACAAAGAGAGGAGCATCAGCAAACACAAACACATCTGTGAGCCTGCAAATACCCTCACAACACAAACAAAATTCAGCAGCAGCAGGAGAAACATCAAACAAGGTAGATTTCATGGCTCTTGAAACCCCCCCTTGCAAAGCATTGAGCTTTAGTAAGGGTTTGGGTTTCGGAATCATAAATTTGCTTAGAAGAGCCCGATCGCTGCAGAAAGTCGATCCTCGGAATCCCCTCTTATAAAGCATTGGGCTTTAAGTAAGAGTTTGGATTTCGGGATCATCAAATCGCCCTAAAAGAGGGCGAAATGCTGCCCAAATTCATCCTAAATCAAGGCGAAACTCTGGCAAAATTTCATCAAACAAGCAAATGGAACTCTAGCTTTTATTAGGTTCAACAAGGGGGCCTTAAACATAAACTAGAGATCACCAAAGAAAAAAATAAAAAAAATCAGCAGCAATGACAATCGGAAGAAGGCACAGACCTGCCTAAAACAAAGTCCTATGCTGTCTCTAGTTGCTACCAAATTGCAACTAGCCTAAGGACTCATAGCCCTAATTTATCATCACCACTATCACCCATTTCATGATTCAGTTTCTGTAAACATAAAATTGGCAAATTGGCAGTGGTAAAGGGATAATTCTCAATCCTAAAACCAAGTACAGAACCAGCCAAAATTGGTGATTAAAGAAAAAGATGATTAAAATTAAGGCTGATTAAAATTGGGCGTTATGAAAATAAACTCAAAGATTGGAACTCAAATTTCCCATCTTAAAACTATCATCCTCGATCAGAAGGCTCAACAAATCAGTCTCAGATTGAATTGAGCAAACAGGTTTCACAAGAATGAAAAGAGAGGAGCCAAGCATACCTGTGTAGAGGGAGGAGTTGCTAGCAGCCCTCGACTCCACCGGCCCGGTCTTCAGGACCCTCCTTAAATTTTCCGCGCCTCTGTTCTCTCCAATGCTCAAAGGCGAAGTTCCTCTGGTAGCTCCTCAAATTAACCAAACTCGGAATTCCAACTATCCAAAACCTGGAGCCCTAAAATTGCAAATTGCAAGGAATGCCCAATTTGGATCAAGCACAAAGCAAAACCAAATTGGGTATCAAGAGGAATATGAGCACGTGCAGATGGGAGCAAGAAGAATAAAAATTGGAACGAGGTCTACAAAATTGAGTTGATAAAGAGAAATTAACCTAAACTCAAACATACCGGAAATTTATAGGTCTTCGGTCTATCCTTGGTTTCTCCAAACAGAGTTGCCCTCGAGGAGCACCCGATCACTTCCGGCCGTCATGTCCCACGACGCTGGTGAATCGAAACTCAATTCTCCCTTCGATCATCACATTTTAAAAGCCTGGAGGGATGCTACTTTCTGTCCGGTTCCGAGGCCTTTCAATTTCTGATTTTAATGGCTTCGCTCCTCGCTCCGAACGATGCTTGATCTTCCGCTCCCGGAGTCGCAGTGGCTCCGATTCATCCACCACTGCAAGAGGTCTCCGTTTCTGCGACTCTTCGAGCTTCGCCTCGACGCCTCTGACTGTAGTCGCCGCTTTCCATGTCAAATTAAACCTAGTGGCGTATACTGGCAAGGGTTAATTGAAAGCAGAAAATATTTAGGAGTTAAGGTGGAATGGGATGCAATAAACAAATTGGGCCGGGTTATGTCTTTTAATTGGCTGGACTTGTTACTTTGATTGGAGGCTCGAATGGTTGCCTTACAAAACAATTCAGGTTAGCAGGCAACGAGCATGTTTTGAAATTGTTTAAATTACAAAACCCACCCACTAAATTATATGAATTATGATTGGCACAAGTTAAGAATTCGAGTTTGATAAAAAAATATAAAATTAAACTCGTTAAAAATTCTTTGCCGAGCAATTCGAGTGGGTCAATTTCAAGTCAGCTCCTAAACAAAAACGGAGTCAAAAGCTTAAACCGAATTTTCCTAAATTAAAATCGGTTCCATGCAGAACTACGCCTGATTTGATTCCGAGTTATCGGATACGTAGGCCACCGGACATAAAGCTAAAGCTCGTCTGGTTCAATCGTCAGACCAAAAAAATTCAAATGGTTCTCAAAAGAACTACGTAAAGACTTGATACTCTTTTACGAGTTACGTAGGAAATTCGATATTAAAATTCAATATATATCGGATTCAGTCGTCTACCTCTAAATTCTCTTTAAATGAATATGAGGTCAAAAACAAATCAAATCAAATTTGTTCTTCTTTAAGAACTACGTAAAGACTTGACGCCGTAAAAACGGCTACGTAGGTAACCCGATATTAAATCTCAAAATATGTCGGGTACAGTCGCTAATCCCTAAATTCACTTTTAAAATGAAAATGGGGTTAAAATTAAATCTAAATTAAACAAACATGATTTTCCGTGTAAGTGATAGCCGTTAAGTTGAGAAACCCTTCCAAGAAGGTGTGCTCGATTTATTCAGATGATACACGAGAAAATCTCATGCATATGATAGTGTGATTTATGTTAGGGCTACCCTTCCGAGAAGGTGGGTCCCAATACGATCCAATGATGCATGAAAACCTTTAAGGGGGTAAAACACACAAACTCAAACACTCTGAACTACGTAAGGCTTGATTCTCTTCCAAGAGATACGTAGGCAACCCGCTAAAATTCGGGTGCAGCCCAAATCACCAAAAACACCAAAATCTTGGTATCGATACGACTTCGAATCAAGAGGATAACCAAAAGGGGTCGAACTCAAATATTAAAAAATCAAATAAAATGTGTTGTTCAATTATTTGCGCATTTTTGTTCAACATATTTTTGGCACGCCCAGTGGGACCCTTTTTGCCTTTTCATCTCTTAGTTGTATTTATACTAATACATGGTTATATCTTTTTGAAAGGTACAAATGGCACCAAAAGCAATTGTTACCTTCAACGAGCTCCCAGCAACCTTCATCATCAAAGGAGGCCGCTGGATCAAGAAAAGATCATATGAAGCTCACTGTGACATCACCCGGGACTCGACGTCTTCAACGATCCCGGTCAACAACATCTTTGGGGCTCTTCAAGCTCTAGAGAACAAGACTGTCATCAAGTGGGTGTCGAAGTCTCCTGCAACGCTCTCAAGGGATGGGGGCATGAAGCCTACAACCCTTCCAAGCCATGGGGGCAGAAAGCTCAAGATCACCCGACTCGGTGACAACAAGCTTCATAACCAACCCATCTGCAACAAGCTCAAAATGCAGGAGGGTAGTTACAACGACACAAAGCCAACTATTGAGGTCGCTCAAAAACCCATCATTTATGTTACCAAAAAGAATGAGGGGTGGATCTCAACGCGGCAAGCAAAGACCTCTGCTTGGGCTAGCTCGTTCATCAACTTTAGAGCAAGCACGTGCAACCCTTGCAAAAGATCTTCTTAGATCGCAGGGGGCAGAAGAAATTCCTCAAGTGGCTTCTCCAAGAGTGATCCTCGTCGGGTCTTTGCCTATCTTTCCGAAAGAGGTTGTACAAGTCAATATGACCTCGTATTCAGAGGAGACAGAACCCAATGCCACAAAGGTTAAGCCTTCGAGATCCAAGAAGGACAAGGAGGTTCAACAAATATGTCAAGTCTCCAAAGAGGATGCAAGAGATGAAGACCGGTTGAAGTTAACAAGTTCAGATGCTTCAATGGTTAAATCTCAAGCAAACATCTCACAAGTGGGACCAGATGTGATGCAAGTATTGACTACCAGCACATCAAGTGTCGAGGAGCAGCTTCAAGAGTTACAAAGAAAGCTCAATGAAAAAGATGCTCAAATTGCATCACTCCTCGCTCAAATCAATATTCAAGCTCAAGCAAATAGACAAGAGCAATCAAGGCCAAATGGTGAAGGTTCAAGCGGTAGCACATCAATCACTCCACAAGAAATCAAAGAGATGATCGCTCAAGGGATAAAAGAAGCTTATGCATCACAAAATCTAAAAGTGCTTGGATACAGAAAGCCATATCCAGCACATTATGATTCGATGCCATTTCCCCCGGGCTACCAAAGACCGAGCTTTGAAAAGTTTGATGGCCTTCATGGTTCACCCCACGAGCATCTAGCTCATTTTTATTCTTCTTGTGGTGAAACCGCCTTAAATGACGCCTTGTTGATTAGGCAATTCGTCCAATCTTTAAAAGGATCGGCATTCACTTGGTACACTCAACTTCAACCAGGGTCGATTCAAACATGGGACGATCTACAAAAAGAGTTCCTAGCTCAATTTGTGAGCTTGAAAGCAAGAGTTTCCATTATGGATCTTGCAAACACCTATCAAAGGTCTAATGAGCTCGCCAATGACTTCATCGCCAGGTGGAGGAGCATGAGAATCCAATGCCATGAAAAGTTAAGTGAACATGCATGTGTTCAAATGTGCACAAACAACTTAATACCGGAATTAGCGGTACATGTTGGAAGTGCCGAGCCTCGTTCATTTGATGATTTGGTATCTAAAGCGTGTAATGTTGAAAAACAATTAGCACGGGGATCCAAATGGCCTCAAGATAGTGAGGCTAACACAAATGATGGCAATGAGGTACAAGATGAAGATGAGTCTATGGCGACTTTTGTCAAACATGATCGAGAGTTCGTTAAAAAGGAGCCAGCCAAGAGACTCACTCTTCATGAAAGAAAGAAAAAGAAATATCCCTTTGGCGATGATGATGTACAAGGGATATTTGACGAATTAATGAGTGCTAAGCTTTTAACACTCCCGGAGCCAAAAAGGCCAAAACAAGTTGGTATGACGAGTGATCCAAAATATTGCTCCTACCACCAGCTTGTTAGTCATCCAATCAAGGATTGTTACGTCTTCAAAGACATCATAGAGGAGATGATTAACAAAGGAGAAATTGAAATCGAGGGGGTAACATCCTCAACTCAAACAACTTCATCAAATACCATTTCAACGGTAGATGTGGCAGAGTGCACTCCCTCGCTCCAAGTGTCTTCTCAAACAGAAAAGACATCTGCTATGGCTATTGAGGCTGGGGGCAGCCCCATGGTCTCATTGCCTTTTAAAGCAAAAGAAGAGTCATTGAATGGAAAAGACATCGCTCAATGTTGTATGGTCTCCTGGACCAATGAGATGGACCAAAATGAAGCAGGAGTTAAAACGATTACTCTTCACTCCAAGAAGCAAATTCTCTCCTCAAAATCAGGAGAGAAATCAAAGGGAAAGAAGTCAAGCCCCGCAAAAGCTTCAAAAACGCACAAGAAGCATAAAGTTCAAGTGCAAAAGCTAAAACCTTCTCTCAAGGGTAAATCTCCACAAAAACCTTCTCTCAAGGGTAAATCTCTCAATTTTTTTTATATTTTTAATATAATATAAATACTTATTAATAATAAGTGTCATATTATTAAAAAAAATTGTTTAGAAAGTTAATATTTTATACTCACTCCGTTCGGCAAAACATGTCGTTTACTATTCACGCACGCTTCTTTAGAATGATAAAAACTATACAAAATATTCAATTTTTTAAAACAAGTTTGTACTTATTATTAATAATAACTATGAAATTGTTAAAAAATTATTAAAAAAAGATATTTTATATAGTTTTTATCTCCTAAAAAAGCGTGCATTAATAGTAATTGACGTGTTTTGCCGAACGGAAGGAGTATATAGTTTTTAGCTCATTAAAAAACGTGTCAATTCAAAAAAACAAACATCTATTTATGAATGGATGTAGTATTATAGAATCTACACTATTTTATTATAAGATCGGGTGTGAATAAATATATGAAGATCGATTCTCACACACACTCTACTTTGAAAATAGAGGTCTTTTAATGAATGGAACTATGAGTGTAGTTTCACATTTTAATTCATATATGTGTTGATGGATTAGGAAACTGTTGAGAATATAAAAAAGTTGAAGTTGTGGGATCTCCCACATTGATTAAAAATGGAATCCAAGCCTTGCATATAAGCCGGTGGGCTACCCCACCTAACACCAATTGGTTTTAGGATGGAACCCCACTCGGTTTGTATGCTCGGCTTGGTTTGTGCGCGTATTGCGTTGGGCGTGCGTGGCCCCCCCACGTCGTATATTACCCACCGTAATTTAACATGGTATCAGAGCCGAGGTTTGACTAAGTGCGGTGTGGTTTGGATTCCTGGTCTTAATTGGCTGGCCGGCCTTAAGGCTTAAGTCGTCAAGTGCAACTGGCAATAATGCGTGGCCAGACAGTTGCACTTGAGGGGGGTGTGTTGAGAATATAAAAAAGTTGAAGTTGTGGGATCTCCCACATTGATTAAAAATGGAATCCAAGCCTTGCATATAAGCCGGTGGGCTACCCCACCTAACACCAATTGGTTTTAGGATGAAACCCCACTCGATTTGTATGCTCGGATTGGTTGGTGCGCGTATTGCGCTTGGGCGTGCGTGGCCCCCCCACGTCGTATATTACTCACCGTAATTTAACAGAAACTACAATAAATTTATTGATTAGCAATACTATAAATGCTTGGGTACGAGGTAATTTACTAAACAAATCTAGCTTCAATAAAAATATATATATTGGAGAGATGTCTTTGCAGGAGCTCTTTGGTGGATCTGGAAATGGAGGAACGAGAGGGTATTTAACAAGGAAGTGGGGAAGGGGTGCAAGAAGACGTTCATAATCAACCTAACATAAGAGTACAATAATATAGTTGGAGTAAGATTTAAAGAACAAGTGCGAAAGGCCTCAAAGACAGGCGCGTTTAGCTTGGAAGAAGCCGAGAAATGGGTGGGTTAAAGTTCACACAGACGGAGCGGTTCGAGGAGATTGACTTGCCACGAAAGCGGGGGTCATTTAGAAATAATACCGGCGAGTGAGATTGTGGCTTTGTCATGATTCATGAACATAGGCAATTGTACAGTCCCGAAAGCGGAACTTTGAGGAGAGGTATAGGGGTTTAGTATTGCCTGGGAGAGGAGCTACAAACATGTGGTTATGGAAATAGACTCACAACTTGTAGTTAATAACCTAGGCAAAGATATGCCGCGATGCCACCTGCTGGCTAGCCTGGTTAGCAAGTGTCAAGGCTTCTTAAGTAGAAAATGGATTGTCCATGCCAGTTTCGACATGTGTTGCGTGAAGCTAATCGTGTAGTGGATCCAGGGGCGGAGTCGGTGGGGTCATGCGGTGGCTCGAGCCCCCCCTGGAGAAAAGCAAATCAGTATATATAGTAAAAAAGGTGTATTGATACAAGGAAACCTTGTAGCCTAGTTGGTTCAAGGCATTGGTTGCGTGTGAGTAGATGCAAGTTTGATTCCCTATCCCCCATTCTTCTTTCATTTTTTCCCCTTCTTTCAGTCCAAGGCCCCCCGGACTTATTTCTCCCTCCACCTCTGAGTGGATCACTTGGCTAATTTAGCTTATTATAACATTGGTGTTACTGTATCGCCTGAGGGTACTTTACATTTGTTGCATGACGATGTTAGGGGTCGGACGTACTATCCCCCGTATGCTGACTACTTCGCCTATTTATTATTAATAAAAGCACGGCTAGATAGACGGAGAGCACCGTCTCTCATTTCGATTAAAAAAATAAGCTTTGTGCTTTCAGAAGAAGAGAGGACATGATCAGTTATGTTCTATTCATATGAATGATGACCGTTTTGGAATGTTAAAAATTAAAATACTCTTTGACATTGTTTAATGACATTATCACTCATAGTTCATATATAATGAATTTATTATAAGAGGTCTTTTTTTAGTAGAAGAAAAAGGTTTTTGAATTTTCTTTTCCTCGTGTCATTTGTCTGGTCATTTTTTTTAAGATGAAAGAATTTGACAAATTACAGAGCAATCTAGTCAAGGGCATCCTTACGGATGTTATTACAATAAACAACATCAGAAGGGAAGGAAGATCCAGAGAAATCGATCCTAAGGTGAGATAGATGGTCAACCGCTCGATTGTCATGCATCCCTATAGATGTGGGAGATCTCGAATTCAGAAAACTGGCCCAAAGCAAAAAGAGAGTAAAAAATGAGCATCTCGATCTCGTTTGAGCAAGAAACACCCGATTTAAGGCTATTTATAATGTTAAGATTGTCGCTTTCAATGCAAATGTGCTTAATGTTGTAACACCCCCTTTTATAACACGAGGGAATGCCACAGCGCCAGTGATTACTCGGACTTTAATGTCTTCGTAACCACCTTAGGCTTATAGGGACATGCAACCATGCTCCCATAAACAAGATGATAACAATTAAATACATAAATGAAATACAATTAAATATAAGGCTTGAAATATAAAAATAACTCTTTATTAATATGTCCTCGAAAATTGAGGATTTAATTACAAATTGAGAACAATACAGCGGAAGACTTTTAAATAAAATAAAACAATAAAACTCTTATACAACATATCTAGGACTTTTACCATTTAAATACAATGTTAAAAGTAACTTAAATATCTTCTCAACTTCTCTTCTCTTCTGAGACTCGACCTAAACCTGCGAAAACTGGTCTGGCATCCGGAATGAAGGACACCAGCCATCCAAATATAGGACGGTTAGTTCGCAAGAACTAGCAAATGACGGCTCGAAAACTGGGACAACTTTGGATTCAAGTGACCATGAAACGGTAAGAATTAAATCCAAATGAGATTATTAAGAATATTTTATGTGAAGGCTTAGCATTTTAAGACACGACTCATGTGACATGGATAATCCAGTAGGATTGAGTAACAAAAGATACGAGCGACAAGCACTCTTAGGAACCATACTCCGATTACAGATGGAATATGATATAGCTTGAATTAATTGTGATCACTGTAAAGCTTTGTTCTTACTATGTTAAGAAGATGTGTATATATATATATCACACTTCGCTCACTTTCCTCACGTTGAGTAGCTTAAAACAGATTGATATAACACACTTCACTCACTTCCTCACATTGAGTAGCTTAAACACATGTTTATATGCTATACACGTTTACCACGTTTACCACTCTTAATATGAATTGAATGTTTCACAACACACACTATTTATTATAATATGATACCGGCCCCGCTCTCACTAGCAGATAGCGGCCTACTACCGGAGGTAGTGTAACATTTCTCTACGGAAATGTGTTAGTTTCATGAAACCTTTAGACCGGGGAGTAACGGCCCCGACCTGACTCTACAACACCACTTTCACTTGACTTCACACATTACGGTTCACATTTGGTTTAAGTTGATTGATACGTTTTACTTTGATTGATCTTGATTCAATTGTTACTATTTTATTTAGATATCCTAGGTGATCACACAACACAAAATAACCCATATTATTTATAGGTAATATGGATGCCAAATGAAATGAAAGCAATTAAAATAAAGGATAGAAACATCAAAGAAATAACATGTTCCATTCCTAACCAATTAGCATGAAAGGACAAAAATAAATCATGCTTTAAATGACCGGTGGGTAATGATATTATTATTATCTTATTAAGGTCACCCAATTAAACTTGCCAAGTTCAAACTGAACGGTAAATAAATCATACAAGCAGGTGAATTGTAATTTATTTTATTTAACTTGGCAAGCAATCAAAGACAGGAAAACAAAGACACGAAGGCACCAATTGAGCAGAAAGGCTCGGAATATCACTTGCCTTGATTTGAAGTCGCAAGGTTTGACTTAAATGGTTGGGTTGACTCGAATTCCCTCGTACACGTCTAGGGATTGACGGAGCACTGCGGAATTAAAGAGATTGAAAACGTTTAAATCAACCCTGAAAAGTATGGGATTTTTCCTGAAATTAATTATGCTGAAACAGGGGCATATTTTATAAAAACGGAAATTACGGGAGGTTTTCTGTAATTACCCTTCTTCAACCTCACACCCGACAGCAACACCCAGCGATTTTCCGGCGAGCTTCCGGCGATACTTCGGCGAGTCGTAGCGGTTTCGTTAGTACTCGGAATGACACGCGATCGGTGACTACGGATTCGTGGTAAAGAGGCGCTCCTCCCTGATGGTCCTGGCGGCGTCGGCAGCGGTTGGAAGCGGCGGAAGAGGGCGGCTCCGGCGAGGTAAGTTTCGAAATTGGGGTTTTCCGATTCGGGATGTTTTTGAGAAAAATCCGTGAAGGAAAACGTTCCTAGAAGTGTTTAGAACGTAATGAAATAAGTTTAGAGCTCGAGTAGATGCTTCAATGGTGGTGTGAGCTTGAGAACCGAAAACCTCTTGTATTTATAGGGGGTGATTCGGAACGAATTGGATGAAATTGATCCCGTAAATAGCTCGGATAAGATCATTAGAAGCTATATCCTTTTGTTCAATTCGTTCAGATAAGGCCGTTACATGGCCGGATTTCAAGAAATCTCGATTTGGGGAGAAATCCGTTTGGGTTGGTTTGAGCTTGTTTCTATCCGAAATCACAAATCGGTTGTAGATATTCAGATAAGAACACGTGGGGGACATTCTAGAAGCAAAAACGTTCAGATTCGGACGAGATTTGAGGGAGGTAAAAATCACAAATTTCAACAGTTGAAAACGGTGGAGCTGGAGGTAGGGGAAGACGGGTTCGGTTCATCGTTTTATTTTATTTTATTGGTTGGTTTGGTTCAAGTGAACCCAAAGAGAACCGGTTCAGTCCTTAAATACATTTTACCTATTTATAAATATATATATACATATGCATATCCGAAATTTTATTTATTAAAATTATTCAAAACACTTAATGAAATACATTTAATTTTGCATAACACGATTTTCTAAAACGTTATATTAAATACTTTTCGCAAATTAAAATAAATTATAATTACAAATCCTTCTTTATTTTTGAAGAAAATATATCCCTTTGTCTCAAAATAATATAACTTAAAAACTTATTTATTTACTATATATGCACATAAGATGAAATATCTTTAAACTATTATACACTTTATATATATATTCATATTGAAAGAAATAAAATATTTCTAAGTTCAAAATAAAATAACTTTTATTACCAAAATTATATTTACTTAAAAAGAAATACCCAAAGATAATTTGGGGTATTTCAAATGTTGAGTTCAAATAACTTAAGAACACCCTTCCATAATCCAAAACATTCGGATCCAATAACAGAAGGAAAAGGAGAGGTGTGCCAGATTCAGCAAATAGAACACCGCCCTTCTCATCACAGGTAAGAAAACCGTAGGATCTAGATCGGTTGTTAGTGGAAAGAGCTCCATCAAAATTTAGTTTGTACCACTGAGCCCTGAGCTTGGACTACTTGGTTAGTCGTTGTTGGGTCTTTTTTTGCACTATAGTTTTCTTATGTATGTCTTGTTCCATGCTTATGTCATCATGTTTTGCCTTTTCCAATTAGGTATTTGATCTCTATTAAAGGATACTATTGTGTTAGGGTTAGGGTTGACATTATCAAATTGAGCTTTGTTCCTAAAGAACTATATGCACCACCATGCAGTTGCGAGGGTGGAAAATTCAAGATTACCGAGAGAGGCTTGTAGGGAGTACGTTCCGAGATCAATATGACTTACTATTCGGTTGGAGTGAGGTTGAGTTGGGTTGCTCGCCCAGATCATGATTTTGATTCTAAAAATTGACTAGGATTGCATACAAAAAAAGGGGGGATTCTAAAGAAATTATTGGGGTGGGCGTAATAAAGATTATTGGGAAAAGTTGGTGTATTGTTAGTTTTGTAGTGTGGCATTCGAAGAGGAAATGATCAATATCCTCGAAATGCGTTCCACAAAGGGGGCAGTCAGTGGGAACACTAGACCCACAACAAGCTAGTTTGACAGAGGTGAGGAGGCCATTTTTAGAGACCATCCACAAGAAATCTTTGATTTTTGGAGCATAGTCTAACTTCCATATCCATTGGAAGTCCGAATTTGTGTGGTTTTTGGATTTATGTATTAGTTCAATAGCAGAGGCAGTTGAAAACCATCCATTTTAGCTATATGACTAGTATATTCTATCTTGTTGAATATGCTTAGGTATTGGGATTTTGGTAATAGAGTTGAGAATTTCTCGACTTAGGCGGTTGGTTATGTTATCAAGCTTGTTGACATCCCATTTTTTAGCTTGTATGATGAAGCTGCTCACCATGAGATCATCTTTAATGAGATTCAAATTTGCTGTTTGGGTCCAAAGGGGAGAATCTCCAGCCCATGAGTCATGCCAGAAATTAATTGAACCCTCGTTTGCAATTCCCCAACGTAAGCCAGGTTTAAAGAGGGGAATGAGGGAGGTCAGTTTGACCATTTCCAGGAATCATTTTTTTTTTTTTTTTTGCGTATTGGAGAATAGTCTTGTCCTAATTTAAGTATTTCTGTGAAACTAGTTTAGCCCAAGGTTACTTGGTTTCTCTAATAACTTCCAGAGTAGTTTTAGTTGTAGTGCTTTATTCATATCTTTGGAGGGGCGAAGTCCCAAGCTCCCTTTAGAATGAGATTTGCACACCTCCAACCAGCTAATAAGAGGTCTATGTTTGGGGCCTTTGTTCCAAAGAAAATTTATGTTGATTTTATCTAGTTCTTTATGGATGTGTGATGGAAGTAGAAAACACTGCATTATGTGAAGCGGTTTAGCAGCTAGGTTGGATCTTATTAGAGTGCATCTTCTTGCTTGCAATAGGTTGTTCGCTGTCCATTTCAAAAGTTGTGTTTTGCTGGAGGATTTAATTTCGTTAAATGTGGAATTCGTGACTTTACTATAGATGACTGAGCATCCTATGTATTTTCTAAGATTAGTTGCTCATTGTTGTAAAAAAACTTATGAAACTTCCTAGACTTATGATTATTATTATAATTTGGGTTTTTTTCTTTCAACTTGTATGAAGCTTCCTCTTAGACTCGTTATTTTATTGATTAGGACCTCTTAGACTCATTATTATGATTATCAATTTTATTATTATTTGAGGGTTTTCTTTCGAACCGTACTTTCCATTTTGTAGGTTTAAATACTCTAGGTCTCTAATGGGGCAATTTACCATTTATATGTAAAAAGCAAAAAAGAAAAAAAGAATGAAAACGAAAATATTCCGTATAAATTTGGGCGAAAGCCCATTAATAACAGCTATTAAATACTTACAAATAAATTTAATATATATTTAATACTATTAGCTTAAGAAATGAAAAGGTTGTTGTAGCTTATTGATTATAGTTATAGTTTCAATCCATCATGTCAAGAGATCAAATCTCTATAACTACAACATTTTTTAAAGTTTATAGTATGTTGTTTTTTTATTTTTTTTAAAGCCAAAACACAACATTTCTAAAGCAATTATCATTTTTTTGCTTATATAGTTGAACTACACGTAGAAGTGACTAAAAAGATAAATAGAGTCAAGTTACATATAATATGAAGTGGAACTACAATATTTATCACTGATTACCTAAACAGGCTAAATCTATACCAAAATTAAAATGCCTCTATTTTCAATGTATATCCTGTATGCACGATCAGAATCGATTTCCATATATTTCTTCACACCCGATCTTATAATGTGAATTATAATATATTTTCATGATATTCGATTAAATTTGTAGCTCTATTGAAGATCCAACACCGATACAAGAAATGTTATTTGAGCATCTACATTCATTGTAAATACAGGTTTATACTATATTGTTTTTATTATATGTTTCAAACCTAAACACATGCATTTCTAAAACAATTATCATTTCTTTTTGCTTATAGTTGAATTGCGTGTAGAAGTGAGTAAGAAGATAAATACAGCCAAGTTAATATACTCCCTTCGATCCACAAAAATTAACGTTTTAGTATTGATAATTTGATCCAAATTATATGACGTTTTTGTAAGAGAGTTAAATGTCTTGCTTTAACTCATCCCTATCTCATTTAATTGGAAGGCTTTTGGCATTCCATTACCAATTAAATTTTGCTGCAATTCCCTCCTTAATTTGATCAAAACAATTAATGTTTGATGAGTAATTAATTCTTATTTCAAGTATGAACATGTATGTAAATTTGATTTTGTAGCCCAACATTAATTTGATGAGTAATTAGTCATCGTACGACAATACTCCCTCTTTCATGGGATGAATTACACACCAATCATTTCTTAATTCTTGTACTTTTGGTTAAAACGTCAAAGATAATGGACCGGAGGGAGTATTTATCAAATTTCAAAAAAAATTAAATATATTAAAACTTTTAGAGATAAAATTATCAATAATAATATATCGATTAAAAAATTAATTAAAATAAGTCCCTTGCACGAGCCTGGTCACTGGTTTGCATTTCTTGAAATTTGTAAATAAAGAGCGGCCATAACCAGGGTTTGAACTGGGGACCTTTGGGTACTACCTACATGTCATTTTCAGTGAGCCATTCCGAAAAAGTTACTAGTTTGCATTCCATCTACAAGACTACAACCACTAATTCCTTAAATTTTGAAGGTACTAATAAATACGGAGTATATATTAGGATAATTTTTTATGTTTTAACGAGGTTAATTAATCGGGCTCAAACAAGTGTTTGTACGTTAGATTAGATATTTGGGCATTGGAATAGAGGATAAAGAATCAATGAGTGCTCTTGCGCCAAGTGCTGATCAACATTTGTTGGATGCTCTCGGTGGCTGTGGTCGTGGCGGTGGCGGTTCCTCAGCCGGCTTGATTATAGGTACGCTTGCTTCCACTGCTGTACATCTCTCTTTCTTACTGTCTGATCGAGGTCTCGTCATTCGATCTAAACCAATTAAATTAACTATCAAACGCCTCTAAACTCTACAGGTATAATCTTGTTTATGGTGGTATTCGTAGTCGGAATAAAAGTATGCTATTTCAGGACGGATAGCGAGTCCCGGCGCTTGAACGACCAGAAGATGGCCGACGACAGGACCATCGATCGGTTTCTGAAGAACATGGCCAAGGAGAACCCCTGCCGCTACACCTCCCAGGAGCTGGTCTCGTGCACCCGCAACTACTTCCATAAGCTCGGCTCAGGAGGGTTCGGGGTCGTCTACAGGGGCTTGCTCCCCGAAGGCATCCCCGTTGCCGTCAAGGTGCTCAACAACGTACAACATCACCAAGCAGGTGGAGGAGCAGTTCATGGCGGAGGTCACCTCCATCGGCCGCACCTACCACCTCAACCTCGCCAAGCTCTACGGCTATTGCTTCGAGGCCAAGCTCAAGGCCCTCGTTTACGAGTTCATGCCCAACGACTCCCTCGACCGCCTCCTCTTCTTCGGGGAGGGTCAGGCTCAGCCCCTCGAATGGGGAAGTCTGCATCGGATAGCCGTTGGGACCGCAAAGGGGATCGCCTACTTGCACGAGGAGTGCGAGCAGAAGATCATCCACCACGACATCAAGCCCGGGAACGTGCTTCTGGACTCGGGCCTGAACCCGAAGGTGGCGGATTTCGGGCTGGCCCGCCTAAGCAACAGGGACAGCACCCACGTGGTGATGTCGGGGTTTAAGGGCACGCCAGGGTACGCTGCACCGGAAGTGTGGACATCGTACGTGACGCACAAGTGCGACGTGTACAGCTACGGGATGATGCTGTTCGAGATGGTGGGGAGGAGGAAGAACCATGTGGGGGAGCTGAGCGGCACGAGCAAGGAGTGGCTCCCGAGGTGGACTTACGAAAGGGTTAGGGACGGTCAGCTGGCGGAGCTACTGGCGGAGTGTAGGGTGGTGGAGAAGGTTGATCGGGAGAAGGCTGAGAGGGCGGTGAAGGTGGCGCTGTGGTGCGTGCAGTACTCCCCTGGGGCGAGGCCGGAGATGAGCGTTGTGGTGAAGATGTTGGAGGGTGGAATGGAGGTGGCTCCGCCTCCTAACCCGTTTGCTTACTTGGAGCAGACCTATGAATTCGGGGTCGATGGCAGTAATGGCACGACTGCTTGGTCGTCGTCTGAACAATCCGGTGAGATTGAAAAGTGTGAAACCTACCCTCGGATTGAAAAAAGAAGGATTGACATCCAGTTTCAGAGCTGTTGACCTATCTATTCTTTTTGGCATCGATTGTAGAAGGCGAAGCCCAATCAAATCAGTGGCGGATACAAGATTTTAAATTTGATTTTTTTAACAAATTATATCTATTCAATATTTATATTTTAATCTATTATATGTACTATAATAAAGGAGAAGTCGGCTCATAAGTTCCTTTTTTTTCGTTTTTTTTAATAAGGCTCATAAGTTCCTTGAACGGGTATTTATATCAAATTTATTTAAATTGTAAAATACCGCACACGGTGCGGGCATTGAACTAGTTTTATGTAAAATAAAAAAGAAATTTATGCCCAGGTGGGATGGCCCCATGCATCTGTTGGGGCTAGAAACCACTTTCCAGCCGCACCCAAAAGCGAATTCGGGTAATAAGAGAATCGACAACAATCAACCAGCAAACCACGACCAACCGATAATATCCAATCCGGAAACCAAACAACCAAGCAACCACAAACACAGATAAAAGCACAAATATTGACACAAGATTTACGTGGGAAAAACCCTCTCTAACCAGAGGATCAAAAAAACCCACCTTCCGCCCACCAGAGCAACCAATCCACTGATCAATAGGTCAATACAAGTGTTTAACAATCCAGTCTCAACTCGAGATAAATAAACATGGAGATCTCAAACACCAATCTAAATACAACGCGATCTAGGAAGGATTCCTCTCCAAAAACCTAGCTAAACACTTGTAATCAGATTAGATTTCCAGGAGGAGAAAATACCTATCAACGAACACCCGTTGTTGACTTGCCGAAGGAAGAAGACGGATCACCGAGTCAAGAGATGAAACACCCGCTCAAATCTCCTACCTTTCCTCTCCAAACTCCCTCCTCTCTTTTTTCTTTCTATCTCCTCTTTCCTAGTTGCCGACGACACTCATTCCTTGGAGCTTCCACTCTCTCGTGCTCACTAAGACAAAGGCAAGCAAAATGCCTTTTATATTAGTCAAAGGTAGCTTTAATTGGGCTGGACTCTTCGTGGGCCACTTGACCCAACAATCTCCCCCTCCAGCCCAAGAGGAAGACGTTTCTGCTCGTCCTGGCCTCACCCGCATCCAAGTCCCGTCTTACCCCCGAGATGCGAAACTGATGCTCGCCAGATGTCACCATCACCCACTAGATCCCCCTCCTCCGTAGCTCTCTGGTACTCCGAGGTAGAACTCCCGGTGAATGCATGCCCTCCTCTCTCTGACCCTCTGGTAATTTCTTCTATCCGTGCTGGCTCGACGTGCTCAGATCTGCCATCAGTCATAGCACCTGATGAACTCCCCTCTGACACGGCTATCCCATCAGCACAATCCTCTGAAGCAAACTCCACACTTGTGCCACCCTCTTCTGACGTCTCAGAAGTTCCGCTAAATCTAGTCTACAATCCAGACAAATCACAAGTGCTCAAGGTCTCCTTATTAGCAAAAGAAACGAGATACTTTCTCTTCTGATTCTGCAGCCCCTTTCCACTCAAGCATCATGTAAGCCCTTGCACCAAATCAAGCAAAGCGTCACCATGAACCTCTGTTACAGCTTCCCTGATTTCTTCCATCCGAGTCCTGTACAATGTGCCGCTCAAAACACCTCTAGCGATCACCATTGACCCTTTGCTGAGTTTCCACTTCCTACTTCCAAAGAAGTTATCATAGCCCTTTTTATCCAAGAGTTGAAGAGAGATCAGATTCTTCTGCAAATCCGGTATGTGTCGCACATCTGTCAATGTCATCCTGCAACCTGTGTTTGTCAGCACACAAACATCTCCCATACCAACAGTATCAGAAAAGCTTCTGTTACCCATCTTTGCTTTGCAAAAGCGTCCCACTCGATACGAAGTAAACGCTTTCCTCCTTGATGTAGCATGGAAGGATGCAGCTCCATCAGCAATCCACTCTACACAAGAATCAGGCTCCTCCAAGCATGTGAGAACAACCTGCTCATCGTCACTGTCCTGCAGAACTGATGTTGTACCCTTCTGATTTTCCTCTTCATCCCTTCTCTTCTTCCACACATTGCAATTCCTCTTCATGTGCCCTTCCTTGCCACAATAATAGCAAACAAAGCTCCCCCTAGTCTGAGATCTCCCTCTAGACCTGCTCCCTGAAACTGTCATGACAGCATGTGACGAATCCGTTCCCATATCCTTCCTCCTAGTCTCCTCGTTGTAGAGACTATCCTTCATTGCAGATAAGGACACAACCCTGCCCACGGCAGAGTTGTTAATCGACACCACTAGAGTCTCCCAACTATCAGGCAAAAAGCTTAAGAGAAACAACGTTTGCAACTCATCATCAAGGACTAACTTCATGGTGTTCAACTGATTCACCAATTCCCGAAACTCACTCAGATGCTCTGCAATAGGCTTTTCATCTCTGTACTTGAGATTCACTGGCTTTCTTATCACAAAAGCTTTACTCTGGGCTGACTTCCTTTCATACATCTCCTTTAATTTTTTCCACAATACTTGTGCATCTGTCTCGTTGCTTATGTGGTGATAAACACTATTATACACCCCACATTCTGATGGTTCTAACTGCCTTCCTGTGCAGTTTCTTCCAATCATTATCAGACGTCTCAGCTGGCTTCCTCGATCCTAACTCAACCGGATCAAACAGGTCTTTGCAATACAAAACATCCTCCATCTTTGTCTTCCAGATAGAGAAATTCGAAGCCATTAGCTTTATCATTGTACTCGCAAATTCCTCGGTCTTTGTCGTCATCTCTACTCCTATTACCCAAAAACAACACAGCCAAAGATCAACCAAAGGCTCTGATACCACTTGTTGGGGCTAGAAACCACTTTCCAGCCGCACCCGGGAGCAAATTCGGGTAGTAAGAGAATTGACAACAATCAACCAGCAAACCACGACCAACCGATAATATCCAATCCGGAAACCAAACAACCAAGCAACCACAAACACGGATAAAAGCACAAATATTGACACAAGATTTACGTGGGAAAAACCCTCTCTAACCAAAGGATAAAAAAAACCCACCTTCTGCCCACCAGAGCAACCAATCCACTGATCAATAGGTCAATAAAAGTGTTTAACAATCCAGTCTCAACCCGAGACAAATAAACATGGAGATCTCAAACGCCAATCTAAATACAACCCGATCTAGAAAGGATTCCTCTCCAAAAACCTAGCTAAACACTTGTAATCATATTAGATTTCCAGGAGGAGAAAATACCTATCAACGAACACCCGTTGTTGACTTGTCAAAGGAAGAAGACGGATCACCGGATCAAGAGACGAAACACCCGCTCAAATCTCTTACCTTTCCTCTCCAAACTCCCTCCTCTCTCTTTTCTTTCTCTCTCTCCTCTTTCCTAGTTGCAGGCGACACTCTTTCCTTGGAGCTTCCCCTCTCTCGTGCTCACTAAGACAAAGACAAACAAAATGCCTTTTATATTAGCCAAAGGTGACTTTAATTGGGCTGGACTCTTCATGGGCCACTTGGCCCAACAACATCTAGCCTCCAAGAGCATCCGCAGTTGACCCATCCTAATTGAATGGGAGTTAGAAAATTGAGCACAAATAAATTACTCTAAATCCGTCTTATTGTCCAAAATCACTAAACATAAAATCACTTGGAGAAGTTGAGAATATTTGATTTCACATCTCTCAACATGTCTCACCAGTCACTACAAACAGAAGATGGGGAGTCTAATTGTACGCAAGCTGACAAATTTAACAAGATCCTTAGACCCTTTATACGTAGGACACCATCTTACCAATGCAATTTGCACCTTTTAGTAAAATTCAACATCTAGCTCCTTTTAGACTCGTAAAGTTATATTGGGAACTTATCCTAATGCTGATTGAATAAGTGAACCTAATATTTTCTGGATAGATCACTATAAAAGCCTGAAGTTTACGTCTGTAAGCCTTTTATTATTGGGAACTTATCTCAAGTTGAACATACATTAGAGAAATGGGAGTTCAGGATTTAATTAAAAAGGCCAAGAATATCTGTCGTGAAAAAGTAGTTTACTGTCCATTGGAGGCAACATATCCCAATGTTTTGCATTGTTGGTTGTTCCAGTAGCAGCCATCCTTTATGATCTCAGCCCTTCTGATTGATTTTACTCATAAATTAATCATGTACCACTTCAAGAGAATATGCACACCGACAAGTCAGGGGTACTTGTTTGGTAGTACTTTGGTTTTCTGCTGCTTTGTTTCAGTTGTTTTGTTCAATGATTTGTGATGTAAACGTGTCTGTTTTCTTATTTGGCCAACTACTAATAACCAGGTTGCAACCATAAACTGTGGCAATTGTCACATCACACTAATGTATCCAGTTGGAGCACCCTCAGTCAAGTGTGCAGTTTGTCAATACATCACACATACTGGAGTAAGACCATTTGCAACGGAGCTTCATGCGGATCAAAACCGATGGCTAGCTCATCAAAATTGGCAAAGAGGGAGGAGAGAAAGTATATGATTCAGGGGAGGTGAATCAATTGAAAGGGGTGGTTCATCCGATTAAATTTTTTTTTGTTTTTGTTTTTGCTAGCCAAAGGGAACTCGCCACATGGCGGTGGTTTTAATTAAATTAACGGAAATTTCGCGAGGTACCCATGGGTATTGTAATTTTCACGAGGTATACAAGTCTTTTGCATATTTCGAATGGTGCCCCTGAGGTTTTCAACCTTTTCGCCTCGCACTCTTCCAAGTTAAATCTAACAGATTTGGTGGATCATCGTTAGTTTTCAATTTTGAAAAAAAAAAAAAAGAACGAACGGACAGGGAGAGAAGCCAAGAGAAAGAGCACAGATCCTAGTGAGGATGACGGGGAGGGAGAGGAAGGTGAGCCGGGAAAGGGACGGTTGTTTGCCCATTGCAAGGCTCCTCATGTGATCGGGCAAACCCTCCCAGAAATCAAGGGATTCCAAGTCATCGTGATGTTCAATGGCGAGTTTGAAATTAGGGTTTGGGAGGTTTTGGTGGATGGAGGTGATGTAAGAGCAAGCTTCGGAGCTGTAGCCGCCGCCGGAGAGGAAAGGGGCAATCCAGAGGAGGCAAAAGGGGGAGGCGGGGTTCCAGGTGCGGATTAGGGTTTGGGATTGAGGCGAATTCGGGTTTGGGGATGAGAGGAGGTTCGAGGTGAGGGTGGGGAAAAAGGGGGAATCTGAATTCGCCCATGGGAGATCGAAGGCGTTGCCTGAAGAAGGAGATGTCGAGGGGGTTGCAGAGGAGGGTGTAATCTGTGGAGGGAGGAGGCGGAGGAAGAGTGAAGGGAGGAGAGCAGGGTTGCTCCAGCGCCGATCGGTGGAGGGAGGAGACGGAGGAAGAGCGGAGGGAGGAGAGCAGGGTTGCATAGGCGCCGATCGGTGGAGGGAGGAGACGGAGGAAGAGCGGAGGGAGCGGGAGCCCTAATCTCTCCTGGCGTGGGCGAGGACGGCTCTTCGCTTCTATCTTTCTTTCTCTCCCTTCCTTTTCTGTCCGGTTCCTTCTTCCTTTTTTTTTTTTAAATTCAAAACTAGCGGAATCGTTAGATTTAACTTGGAAGGGCACGAGGCGAAAATGTTGAAACCCGAGGGGCACCACGCGAAATATGCAAATGAGTTGTATACCTCGCGAAAATTGCAATACCCCAGGGGTACCTCGCGAAATTTCCGTTAAATTAAAACCAAATCAAAACCTCTATTTATTCCTTAAATAATTTTTGTTTTTTTTTAAAAAAAAAATTTGAATAAGATTTATTTTTGTCTATCCAATGACACCCATTTTGTATATGTTTGAGATTTTTTTTTTGCTAAGTGTACCATATGTTAAAGATTTATAGTCACATAAACAACATTTTTTATTGAAGCAAGATAAGAATTCGGTTCTCTAGACAAGCGTAGAGAAATCGAGAAACCGGACAAGCCGATAGATGGACTAACCATCATGTACAACCGGAAGCAAATTACAGAAGCAAATAATTAAAACAAATGACATAAATGAAATTACAGAAGCAAATAACATAAAAGACAAGATCGTACAAGTCATCCTACATTGTAAAACACAAGCCAAAATAGAAACGACACGATCGCCAAAGGGACAACGCACTCAGAGAACTCTGGGGAACTAGCGGACACCTCAAATTGTGGACTCAAATGAGCCATCAGGTGTCGATCGCACAACTACGACGTCATCGAACATGACAAATCATCAACCGCCCACAAGAAGCCTGCAATACAACAAGAATAACACATCACACCAACCCACAAAATCAAACCCAAACCACATCATTGCCTAATCAAACTCCCACACACTCATCTCAACCCTAAAGGACGATAACTAGATCAAGAGCGGACTACCACAAGGATAACCCTAAATAGAGGCGATAAAAAACGACACAAGGAAACAAAAAAAGAGCAATAATGAACAGGAAAACGATTGAAAGTGCAGGCGAAAAAACAACCCATTTTGATAAGCTTGTGGGCACGAAAAGAAGGATGGCGACGACCAAGAAGAGGGCGAAAACCCAGATGAAGGCCGTGGGCGGAGCCGCGGGTGCCCGGATGAGGCCGGAGCCGAGGACAGTCGGAGGAGGTCGGCCAGATATTAAGGCGGCGACGGAGGTCGGAGCGGGGCGGTGGTGAACCAAAGGAGATGGAGGGTAGCCGGGGTCGCAAGGTGAACCATGGTGGCGGGAGGCTAGGCTCTGTTCAGGAGGAGAACCGCAAGGGCGGGAGCTAACACCGGAGGGGGGATGGAGGTCGGGCGACGGAAAAATGCTGCGGGGCAAATTGTGAAGGAAGGTTGGAGAGGACGGCGGTCCAAAAAACTCGCTCTCTTTGAGACTATACGCACCTTATATTTGCGTCACATAAACAATATTAACTTAAATAAATATAAAGTTACACCATAAAAATATATAAATTTGAACATTAAATAACAATACCCACTACACATGGAACATGAAAACACACACACATATAATAAAACATAAAAATATACTACCAATTACACTTTGTCGTACAATTTGAACGGGTGAAATTTTAAAATTTCAATTTCAACTTTCAAATTTGAAATTTGAACAAAAATCGGATAGCTGAAATATTCACCTATAAATACACATCGTATTTCATGACAGAACTCACCCTTTCTTCCATCTTTTACTTCTACAAAAGACTTTGTTCACTCTTCACTTCCAAATACTCTCCTCACTCAAATGGCCGGTAATTTGAAAAGATATTATAATGAGTCATGGTTCGATGCAGCGGACAAGTATCAACTCAAGCGACTACACAAAGAGGAGTTGGAAGAGATTTTATACGATGGAAGCCGCGAAGCCATGGACATTCTTCGTCGTAGGATCTCAACTTTGCGTGATAAGAAACACCGACTACAGAAGGATACTTTAGAACTCAGGTATAAAATTGTTGATAAGGACGACCATGTTAAGGAGCTTACGGAAAAAATCTCGGAGCTAGCAATGGAGAACCACAATCCGATTTAACATAATAATTATCTAATATTAAACATATTAACTTCATATAAAAAAAAATTCATCCATGCGGTGGGATCTTACGATCCTACGATCCGATCCTTACACCTTTTTACCGATCCGATTTAGAATCTCGATCTTAATAACATTGGTAAGTTCGTTCTATTCATCATTAATTTCATTGAAATTTGGCAATATATTGTTATCAAAATCATACTTGATTCCCTATCTAAAAGATAATTCACGTTATTTGCGTGATTGTTATTTGTGTATTTCAAAACGTATTTTTCAAATCAAATTTGACTATGCATATGATTCAAGTTATAATATTCTCATTGTACTCTATTATGACCCGAAGGTCAATTAGACGGAAGCTTGGGCTTCCATGGAGGATTTGAGAAAGAAATAGAGAAAAAGATAGATGAGAAGAGGGGGTAAGAGGAAGAAGAAGAAGATAGAACGAGAGAGGGAATAGAGATGAGGAGAGATAGGTAAAGTTTGGATTATTACTTTGATACCCTTCAATTACAATGCTATGGGTATTTATACCCTATCCCCTAATATTCAATATCTACTAAGGACACATAGGGTCATAACGATACTTGCCTCCTATGAAAGATTTGTCCCAAAGCTTACATGAAAAAAGGAAAATTACTAAAATTCAACACCAAGTGTAAAAACTTATACAATGTAATAAAACACCAACTAAACTAAAATGTAAGTATATATGACAGTACAACTACCACCACATAGACCAACAACTCTTCATTTGCAATAGTCACACTACTGTTGCAACATCTAAGGTTCACTCCTGCAATATCAATAAGAACTCAAGCAGCTCACATAAGTCCTCTTTCATTCGATATGTGTACATGACATACTCGTTGATTTGCTGTCTACACCAGCAAAATATGAATCTTGGAGCTTTACTTGCATCCACATCAGCAAGCCCACCTAAACCTGCAAATAATGTACTAGATCAGCCCATAAGAACAACCCCAAACTGCCCCCAAGATAGCCTGCAGCTCACAATTGCCTCCAAGACCAAGGACAAGTAGCAAGTCACTAGCTATTATAATTGCAAATAGTACATGAAAGCTCCCATCCTCTGCATCAGCAGTAGTGGCAGATCCATCTATTAGCACTCCTTGCAAGCTTATGACAACACCATCAATTAACTAAGCCCCATCAAGTCTTTACTTCTATATTTAATGGTTGCAAGCTGAATTGGAACACAATAATGATCCTATGACAGCAGCGATCAGTGCACCCCCTGATTCGCTTGTATTCCCTTGTATTAAGACCTATATCTTCAAATTCAGGTAGTAAACCCAGCTGTAATTCAGAGTGATAGCCATGTAGGACAGCACCCAAAATCTTCTTATGACAGCTTGAGAAAGCCATACAAGAATCAAGTTCACCACCCGGATCAAAAACCAAAATCTTCCTGCAATAATCTGTACCCATAGATGAAACGTAACCCAACTGATCAGAAGAAATCCCAATGTTAACGACTCGGAATCCACATAGAGCATGATCTAGCCCATCAAAAACACCACCTGGATCAAATATAATTCTCAAGCCACTAACTTCCAAACTTGCACTAGGCACACAATGGATGGAATCATCGAAAACTCTTCCTCTATCAAATGGTAACAAGCTAACATGATTTTGGTGCTCACAAAATGAATCAAGATAGCAACAGTCACCACCCCAGTCAAAGTTTCGATCTAAACTTGATTTCCCAACACCCAATTTGGATTCAAACAACACATATTTTTCTCCTGTCATTTTAGCAAACACCTTGCGGGCACTAAGGTTGCTCACACTATCAATTGAATTCATTCTAAAATTTGCCAGCCTAATTTCCCACAGTTCAATCAAGAGATTCACCAAATCACTCAATTCACTGATTGCACTCTCACCGACGATAAACTCAGATGGATCGAGATTTACCTTGAGATCAGTTTGTTGGGTGAGAACCTATTCTACGTCGTCATCATTCTTTGGCTTCGTCAAGTCGACCGTCCTTGGAGACTTGGACAATTCGGTGTCTTGGTTCGTGTCTACACTCGCGGCTTGATCAGTTTGGTTGACCTTTGCAACCAAGACTTCACCCTCTTCCTGGTAGTCTTGAAATTCATCGACCGTTCCTTGAAATGGTTGGGTTTCTTGGCTCAGTTCTTTGCCCGAACATGTAATCTTTTCGGCTATGAGATCTTCTGTCGAAGATCGCTCTTCTGAATTCGAGTTGCCCTCAATCTAAATGGAATCTATAGTCTGCAACGTGGAGATCAACCGGTCAGCACTGACCATCATCTCTTGATAAGCCTCGTTCAGTGATTTATAGGAATCTTGCGGCGCCTCGTATGATGAACCCTCGGTGGGCTTTGAAGCTTCTGAAGATTCTAATTCTTGTTCGCTTTCTCATTCTGCAATTTCTTGCTTCACGCATTGTCGCCGTTCATCACACACAAGAGGCATTCGGCTTTCGTTTCTTCGGAGGTTGTCCTCCATCAAACTGGCCTCAAGAAACAGCTCCAATTGACAACACACATCGTAGACGTTCCTACGATTGATGCACTCCAATGCTTCGATGGCGGATTCCCGTCTCCTGAAGCGGATCTTCGAATGAAACTCCTCTCTGTGGAAAAATACTTCTATGTATTAGAGCACCTTAAATGGAGCAAATACTTGTTCCAGCACTTCCCAGGAGATCGAGTAGAACTCCAGGTGAATCTTGACGAGAATAGTTCGATCAGCAACCATAGCTACCAACGGCGTCGAACAATTTCGAGGTTCAAAATCAAATTTGCGGAATTAAGAACCGAAAGGATCTGATACCATTGTTATGACCCGAAGGTCAATTAAACGGAAGCTTGGGCTTCCATGGAGGATTTGAGAAAGAAATAGAGAAGAAGATAGACCAGAAGAGGGGGTAAGAGGAAGAAGAAAAGATAGAACGAGAGAGAGAATAGAGATGAGGAGAGATAGGTAAAGTGTGGATTATTACTTTGATACCCTTCAATTACAATGCTATGGGTATTTATACCCTAACCCCTAATATTCAATATCTACCAAGGACATAGGGTCATAACATACTCATCTTTTATTAGTGAGAAATGAGAATTTGGAATTCAAGTCGATCATTCATAATTCATTAAATGATTATACGAGTAATGATTTACATCAATCTATATGAATATACTATGAGTTGATGACTTTTGGAGTTTTGAGTAATCTAGTGAACTGACTCCTTTGTGAGTTAATCTTAAATACTGATAAAGTAAACAAATTATTACCTATATGAAAATAACTAAAAAAGATTACCTTAATCCTCATATATAAATTCATCTACGATTATTCGATGGATTCGATGCATTAAAGTATTCCTTTCATCCTAAAACCATATTCAATAATTTATGTTTGATTATTAAGTATTTAAGTAGATGATATAAAACTCGTTATAGACAAATTATTATCTTTCATTTCTAATTAAATAAAGTTATGATTTTATATTTTATTTATTTCAAGTGATTTGATCGATCATTTTATTTTTGGTAATTTTACTTATGTGAGATAATATAAAATTCTAAATACAAGTATTAAAATTAAGAATACAACGTATAAAACTATCATAAATTCACATTCCGTAATCTTGTTTTTTTAAACTATAATCAATTATTTATGTTAGATTATTAAGTAGATGATATAAAGAAAATTTGATAAACTAGGAGGAAATGAAAGGAAGAGGGAATGAAATTTTATTGGGAGGAAATGAAATTTGAGGAGGGAAGAAAGAAAGATATAGGAGGGAAATGTAAAAGTAAAAAAATAGTAAAATAGTAAAATGGTAAAAAAAAAACGTAAAATAGTGAAATTTGAGGAGCGAAGATATTCGGGTCGGGTTGGGAGTGTCGGGTTGGGAGTCAGGTCAGTTGGGAGTCGGGTCAGGTTGGGAATCAGGTTGGGTTGAAATTTGGGTCGGGTCTGATTTGAGTCAGATACGGGTTGAGTAGGGTTTGTCTATATTTAGATCACTTCGGGTTTCGGGTCAACATCGATCGGGCTCGGTTTCGAATTCGAGTTATGCATACCGCTAAATTTTCGAGTTTTGTCGGGTTTCGGTTCGGGTGAGTCGGTCGGGTTTCTCGGGTCGGGTCAGATCTTGGCAGCTCTATGCGCGCCACACACACACACATCATGATAAGCATAACTTGCATGATTTAAATTCCGTCTTGCATTAGAATCATCTTTATTAGGTATAGCGTGTATGTGTGCCTATTGTGGGATCTAGTTATGCATTGGGCCTCAGTCTGATTCCACGCCCATCATTATTAATTTTAGATATTTCTGCAAATCCTTGATCGCTCGATATCTCTATGACGGGGTTACCTCTTGGCGTTTGATCGTTTTGAGAGACTGACTTCACCAAACTTATAAACTGAATGATTTCAACTCGTAATTTACATCGTATTTTTGTTTTGACCTGACTTTACCGTGGCAAGTTGTACACAGATTTCCTTTTTATCGTGTTTTGAATTGCAAATGTTTTGAGCGACTTAGTCAACTAGGACAGGTTTTGGGTACCCAACAGTCCTCCGTGTATTTTGGTGTCCGAAATCCCCTCTTTAAAAAACTAACTCTTTAGGTTTGAAACCTCGACCCGTACTTGGATTGCAAGATCCGAACGAAGGTATCCAACCTTCAAAACGTAATCTGAATATTTATATTTGCGCCGTTACAGAGATAAGTGGATGAAACCACCTTCACCATCGTCACTCACTCATTACTTTGCTTACCGCTGCATTCATACAAATTAATCACTTGCCTTGTTACTTTGCTGCTCTACTTTGCTATTTCTCTCTTTATTCTGCATAATTGATAGAAAATCATACCAGACATACTCTCTGTGGGATCGATACATGTACTTATTCTCTATACTAGTGATTGAGTATTAGGTATTTATTTTGGAAAGAATCAACGACCAGTTAACCACTCGTCAATATGATAGTCTTGGTATTTGTCATAAATTGATTTTAAATTAGCAAATTGAAGGTTTCATGTTATATAAACAGAATTGATGGTGACACGACCAATTTATCACCATTGACACGGTGACAGTTACGGTTTCTTAAATCGTGAATGGGTATCCACGGTTTCTCAAACTGTCAAAATCATAAAATTAGGCAGTCACGGTTTATGAAAGTGTGAGAATCTATGGCGAAGGTTTTGAAAACCATTGTCATATTTCCCCATTTGCATCTCTTATGACATGCTTATTTCTCAAACTGTCAAAATCATAAAATTGGACGGCCACAGTTTCAAAAACCCAGAGAATTTTGATGACGACGGTTTTGAAAATTGTCACCATTTGCATCTATTAGGGCAAGCTATTTTCTTGGGAAGGATCAACACCTCCCGCGGTTTTAGAAACTGTGATCGCCCGAGGCTATTTTCTCACGGTTTTGAAAACCAGGATCGATACCGTGTAAATTGTGTTCCAAATTCCACACTTATATAAATGTTCTAGATTTTGCATTGAACCTCAAAACTAGTATTACCAACTCCCAAGTCCCCATATAACACTATTTAGGAGTAAAATCATCGATAGTTCGACATCAATTTTCACCACTAACCGTACAAGGCAAAAACTTCAATGATTTAGTGACAAATCCTGGAAAGCAAAGAAAGCACAATACAACATGACAGATAACAACAGCGCAGTGATTTGAACCAAAATTCTGCATCAAAAGAAAAACCTACTGAAAATCTCAAACGAATTGAAAGCGAGAAGTTCAATTTCCATAAAACAAGATAAGCGGAAATCCTTAGACCATATAGCCAACACAAAACTCAAGAAACTAAGAAGGGGACGAGGGGGAGAAGGAGAACGTTGTAATCAATGTCTTGGAAAAACGAGAAACGAGAAAGACGAACATCTGGTAGTGTGTGTGGCAGAGCATGCATCAATGTCTTGGAATCAATCTGCGAGAACTAAGAAGGGGATGAGGGGGAGAAGGAGAACGTTGTAATCACTTTGAACCAAAATTGACACATACCTATGAATAATTCTTCAATATTCGCCGGATAGGTCCGACTCATTGACATAAATTACAAAAAATTGAAGCCAAAAGCTTAAGATGTAATTGTGTTGTTTATGCATGAGTAATAATGGGAACCAAGTCTAAAGCAATACATCAGCACACGTGCAGTAGCATCAAAATATATGAGATTGAAAAAATGGAGGTTCTAATTTAGTCTCCCAGAAAGACATGGAATTACAAGACATTCAAGAACAAATTTCCAGATCACATATGTTCTCATAAACCGAAAGCAATATCAGGCCTCAAAATCATATATCAAATCAGGTTAGCTACCATTTTCTCTGTTAACGACACCCATAAAAAACAGAGGTCCCGGATTCAATAGGAAAGGTGTGAAAACAAAGATCAAAATAAGAGCACAGCAGCTCACAGAATCAGTGATCACAGCACTGTTTTATCAAGCCATATCACAAGCTTTCCAAAGAGAGAAAAACGGCAGCTTTGCCTTCATTCATATCGTGATTTGCAGATCCCAAAAACCCTACCTCTAAGAGGTTATTACAAGCTTATATAGTCACATGTTCTCACATGTGATTGGTGGATCACAAGCTGACAAAACCATGTGCAGCTGTCAAAATACAGCAACCAAAAATGCAAGGAAAATGTAGCAGAAAAGCATAAGGAAATGCATAAGGAAATAGAGAGAGTGAGGACCACAAGAGACCACACTCTTGTGTGTGAAATGCATATGAAAACCATATAAAATCACACATTATTCTTCATATCCCCTCCTCAAGTTGGGGCTTGGTTGAAACCAGTGAGACCCAACTTGGAAGAGAGATGGAGATGCTGTCTTTCACCCAAGGGTTTTGTTAAAACATCAGCAAGTTGAGCCCCAATCCTGACATGTTGTGGATGCAGAAATCCTTCAGTCAACTTCTCTCTAACAAAGTGACAATCTATCTTCAAGTGCTTAGTCCGTTCATGGAACGCAGGGTTTTCAGCAATGTGTAAGGCAGCCTGATTGTCACAATACAGAGGAATAGGTAGAGGTACTGCCACTTTCATAGTGTTCAACACTCCTTCTATCCACACAAGCTCACTAGAAGTCATTGACATGCTTCTATACTCAGCCTCAGCTGATGATTTTGACACTGTGTTTTGCTTCTTTGTTTTCCAAGAGATTAAGCAATTCCCAAGGAAAACACAATATCCAGTTAATGATCTTGCACTAAACTGACAAGCACCCCAATCAGCATCACAAAAAGCCATCACATTTGTATTAGAATTGGATGAATAATGCAAACCAACTGAAACTGTACCCTTCAAATATCTAACCACATGTAAGGCTGCATCAAAATGAGGCAGCCTAGGCTCACTCATGAACTGACTTAGATGCTGAACAACATATGATATGTCTGGCCTGGTCAAATTTAGAAATAAAAGCCTCCCAACCAACCTCCTATAAACTTCTGGATCTGTCATGAGCAGGCCTTCATCAGTTGACAACTTCAAACCTCTGGGTAAGGGAAAAACTGCAGGTTTACATTCCATCATGCCACAATCCTGAAGGATATCTGCTATGTATTTCCTTTGATGTAATAAAGTGCCTGATCCATTTCTCATGATCTCAAGCCCTAAGAAATACCTTGCTAAACCAAGGTCTTTGATAGTAAATGCCTTGTTCAAGGCAATTTTAGTTGAACTGATCTCAGCTTCATCATCACCTGTAAGCAAAAGATCATCAACGTAAACTACTGCAATGACTATCCCTTTAGCAACCTTTTTAGTGAACAAGGAATAATCTTCCATGGATTGAACAAATCCAAGCTTCACTAGGAACCTGCACAGTTCTGTATTCCACTGTCTTGAGGCCTGCTTCAGCCCATAGATAGACTTCTTGAGCTTGCAAACTTGACCAGGCTTACCTAAAGTATACCCTTCAGGAGGTTTCATATAGACTTCTTCATCCAAATTGCCATGAAGGAAGACATTGTTTACATCCAACTGATGTAAAGGCCAACCTTTGATAGTAGCAACAGATAATATGATTCTTACAATGGCAAACTTTGCCACAGGGGAAAAGGTGTGCTTGTAATCCTTTCCCTTAATTTGGTTGTAGCCTTTAGCTACCAACCTTGCCTTATATCTTTCAACTGACCCATTAGGTCTGTACTTGATCTTGTACACCCACTTGCTGCCTATAGCTTTCTTGCCATCAGGCAAATCAGACATAACCCATGTATGATTATCTTCAAGAGCCTTGATCTCTAAATTCATTGCATTCACCCACATTGGATCCTTCACTGCATGTGAGAAATGATAAGGCTCTGCTATGGCTGCCATTTGAGCAAATGACATAGTAAAATCCTCATCAAGGATCTGAACTGGCCCCAGGCAAAATGCTAAGAAGGACTGAGAAACAGAATCAGACCTTCTATTTCTTTGACACACAAAGTCCTGTAACCTTCTAGGAGCCAGAACTTCTCTGGTTGACCTCCTAAGAGGAGGAAAAATTTCATGATTACTGAGAATTTCCTCTGACATTTGTGGTACAACTTCATTAGATGACTGTGAGGGAGATAGACTATGAGATGAAGTTACAGAATTTGGAGCTATTTGAGGAGATGACTGAGTTGAAGAAATCTGAGAATAGGGACCCATTTGAGCTCTAGGTTGGTCAATCTCATAATCATTAGCTGGATTCACAAGTGGCAATATATGCAGCAAGTCATTAGATTTAATGACAGTATCTGATTCATCACTCTCTTGAGCTTTATATGGGAATTTGGACTCATGAAAGATGACATCTCTGCAAATTAACATCTTTCTGTCCTCTAGATCCCACACCTTATATGCCTTCTGTCCATGTGGGTACCCCATGAACACACATTTCTTAGCTTTAGGACCCATCTTGTCCTTAAACATGTGAGGAACTGATGCATAACACAGACTTCCCATAACTCTCAGCTCATCATAGCTAGCAGGCTTCCTGAGCAGCTTTTCATAAGGTGATTTCCATTTCAAGGTTTCTGTAGGCAGCTTATTAATTATGTGTGTGGCAGCTAAGACACACTCTCCCCAAAATCTGACTGGCAAACCAACATGTAATCTCATTGCTCTAGCTGTTTCAATCAAATGTATGTGCTTCCTTTCCACTCTCCCATTCTGTTGAGGTGTATAAGGCACACTTCTTTTATGCATAATACCTTCAGAAGCCAGAAATTCCATGCATTTTCTTTGAACAAACTCAGTCCCATTGTCTGTTCTCAAGCACTTTATAGAAGCACCATATTGATTCTTCACATAAAAGGTGAAGTCACAAATGCATTTAAAAACCTGCAACTTATCTTTGAGCAAGAAGGTCCAAGTAACTCTAGTGCAATCATCAAGCACAGTAAGAAAATAATGGAAACCATTATAAGTAGCTACTTTATAAGGACCCCAAAGGTCCATATGGACTAAATCAAATGGCTTAGAAGCCAAATTCATACTCCTGTCAAAAGGCAATCTATGATGTTTAGACAAAGAGCAAGTCTCACAGTGAAAATCATTCAATTCAACTAAACTACACAACTGCAATTGTCTTAGTTTAGAAACTGAAGTAAGCCCAAGTCTGGCATGCAAAATGTCTAGATCAAAGCTAGCTTTATTACAACTTCTACTGAGAATTTCAGTTCTGGTCTTCATGCATGTTCCTCCTGAAAGCACCTTGTAAAGGCCTTGACTTCTTTGACTAGACAGCACCACCTCCTTAGTTCCAAGGTCCTGGAAATAACAATGAGTACTTGTGAACACAGCTATCATGTTGTTATCATCAAGAAGCTTGCCAACTGAAAGCAGTCTATGTTTAAAATCTGGAACTAGCAAAACATCATTAAGATTCAGGCTATCTGTTAGCTGCAAACCTCTCATATCATTAACTGTTTTGATGGATCCATCAGGAAGTCCTATATGAATAGGAATTTGCATTTTAGCTCTTCCTAATAAGAATTGAGAATCAGACATCATGTGATCACTAGCTCCAGTATCAATGATCCATTCAAGAGATGGATCTTTCTTCACAACATTATTTGCATTATAGGAGGATAATTTACCTGCAAAGTTTGCAAAAGAGGACCCACTTCCAGCTTTTCCCTTCATCTTCTTTAGGATCTCCTGGTAGACTGCATTCACTATAGCTGAGTCAAACTGTCCATCTCCTCCATTTCTCTCTGAATGCTCCTCATCAAAGGGACTGTTCTGCATAGATCCACCAACTGAACCAGCAGTGTTGGCTTAACCTCTTAACCCCGGATTGGTTCTCTCTTTTTCCTTCAGTTCTCTAAACTAATCAGGCACTCCATGTATCTTGAAGCACTGATCAACTGTATGTCCTTTCATGTTGCAATGAGTACAGGTGGAGAGTTGCTTCAATCTCTTAAGCTCTCTCCAATCCTTCTTGTACTGCTGACCATTAGTGCTATTAGTATAGCCTGTCCCTGAGCTGTAGCTGCTTGGTCCATTGCTTCCTTGCACATTGCTCTTAGACTGATAAGTAAACCTGCTTCTGTTGGCTGCTAAGGCACTTGAGTCCAAGTTGGAGGACTGTGAAGAATTTCCTGATGCTTCATTCCCACTTTCAACTTGTTGAAGAATGTAATAGGCTCTGTTAATACTAGGCAAGGGATCAGTTGCTAGGATCTGATTTCTGGCTCCCTCATAGTGATCATTAAGACTCATCAATAACTGAATCACTTTGTTCCTTGAATCAATATCATTGATCTTCTTCTTTACCTCACAAGTGAATCTCCCAAGAGCACCACAACTGCATTCAGGAATACCTTCTAGCACTTGGAGCTCATCCCAGTGTTTCTTGAAGGTATTATACAAATCTGCTAAAGACATATTTCCTTGAGAAATATTAGCCAGTTTCTTCCTTACCTGATAGATCAGAGGAGCATTAGTTTGCCCAAATCTCTCAATTACCTCATCCCACAGTTGTTTGCTCGAATCAGTAAACATCAGCCCCTCTGCTATGTTCTTATTCATAGAGTTTAATAGCCAGAAACGCACCATGAAGTCAGCTCTTATCCACTTCTGCAAATCTGCATGATCTACTGCAGGTCTGGCACAGGCCCCTGTAATAAAGCCCAGTTTATACTTGGCTCCAAGAGCCATAGTAACTCCTCTACTCCAAGTCATATGGTTAGTGCCATCAAACAAAATAGCAACTAACTGAGCACCAGGGTGATCAGAATTAGACAAATACATAGGATCACTAGTGTTAACTTGTGTGTTGCCCTCTTCATTCTCTCTGTTGTTGTTGCTCATATTTCCAGATGTATTGAACATAAACGAGATACAAAACTTAGCAAGAGTAGATATAAAATAGATGAACAAAGGATCTGACCTTCACATCTCTGATACCATGTGAAAACAAAGATCAAAATAAGAGCACAGCAGCTCACAGAATCAGTGATCACAGCACTGTTTTATCAAGCCATATCACAAGCTTTCCAAAGAGAGAAAAACGGCAGCTTTGCCTTCATTCATATCGTGATTTGCAGATCCCAAAAACCCTACCTCTAAGAGGTTATTACAAGCTTATATAGTCACATGTTCTCACCTGTGATTGGTGGATCACAAGCTGATAAAACCATGTGCAGCTGTCAAAATACAGCAACCGAAAATGCAAGGAAAATGTAGCAGAAAAGCATAAGGAAATGCATAAGGAAATAGAGAGAGTGAGGACCACACTCTTGTGTGTGAAATGCATATGAAAACCATATAAAATCACACATTATTCTTCATAAAAGGCATCGATGTCTTCATTAACCAATCGATCTTCAATGGGGTTTCACAAGTAAAGTAGAGGAAGAAGAAAAGATGTCACCAGCCACCCCAAGCACTACACAGAAGCGGCGAACAGACCCAACGGCGGAAGAAGCCATCCCGACAACCACCACCAACAACCTCGTAGGGGACAACCTCGGCCTGCCAAGACCCGATGCCGCCCGAAACACACTGCAACAACTATATCTACTTCGGATTTGGGATCTTTCATCCATGATTTGGAAGGGAAAGACTGAGATTTTGGTCCCCAAACTTCCCAAACCGACTCGACTGTGCACTCCAAATAGCAGCTGGATTTAATTGCTTTTGAGACTTGCAATCACTACAAGAAAAATCGTTTTTTGTGACAAAACTTTTCGTCGCCCAAAGTCATAATTTCGTCGCCCATAGTCAAATGTGACAAAATAAGTTTCGTCACCAATTCGTCGCCTTAGGCCCGTCGCCCAAAGATATGGCGACGAAATAATATTTTGTCGCCCCAACTACCCTTTCGTGACAAAAACACTATTTTGTTGCCCCAGGCTTTCCGTGACAAATTTGTGCTTTGTCACCCTAAAACTTTTGTGACGAAAATTCAGTTTGTCACCCTAGGCCTTCAGTGACAAGCTTATGTTTTGTCACCCTAAGCCTTCCATGACAAAACATGAGTTTTGTCGCCCAAAGCCTTCAATGACGTTATATTTGCCTATTTGGACACCACCACTAAAACCACACCCTTATTTCTAGCACTCTTATTTCTAGCACCCTTTATCAACTAATGCTACTAATGGTGGGGCATTCCGAGAATCGAACTCGGACCTCTCGCACCCAATGCGAGAATCATACCATTAGACCAAATGCCCTCTTCATAATTGAAAAAAAGAAACTCAAAATTATCAAAATTATCGAATCCATGATGAATACTACACAAGGATTATAGACAAATTAGAAGTGGAGAGAGTTTTTATTAAAAGAATGCTAAATACAGCCTCAAATATATGAAAAGAGAGCTAAAAGAAATCAAACTTTCATCTACCAGCCACGAAAGGGTATTTAACTCAATCAAGTGAAAAACCCACCACCTTGTGAATTAAGACAATAGAAACTTCACCAGTAACTGCACTTTATTGAAACTCCATCATTGGGTGTCAGCGAGAAAAAATCATAATAAGCTACAGCTACATGAGGCATAACATACGCCAAGTAATTTTCTCTTATTCTTTTTATATACAGAGACAAAGATTAGAATGAAAAAGCAGCGCCAAGAAAAACTAAAATATATTTTTAAAACACAAAAGAATAAGAATAGCATTCTCTTTACCAATTATAACGCAGAGATTTCACTAGTTTGGAATTGTTAAGTGTAGGAGCGCCATAAAGGAATTACAAAGACATAAGAGATGCAGTCATATGTCCTAAACTTTCCAAAGAAAGTTCAAGCATAGTAACATGAACGAAAAAGGATATAACAACAAAGAAGTTTGAAAAAGAATGGGAAGAATATAAAGCTTACTGCTATACAATTACAATATACCTCAAAGCTCCAGTCGTTGGTTTTTTGCCTTCTCCAGCTCATATTTACGCTTCCACTCAACTGCTTCGGCTTGAGCAGAAGCCTTTGCTTCTGTCACCCATCTTGAGTGTCTTTGCAACAGCTGCAATGCATTAAAAAGATAAGTAAGCTAAATACTATACCAACCAAAGAGTGAAAGGTGATCATAGCACTCAAAAGGTGTGTAATATGCCACTATGCCCCCAACACATATGCATAAACGCAATTCACGGAACAATGACACAAAAGGCACTAATCCACAATTACTTAATAAGATGTATAAAATATATAATTGCATTGCAAATAATTTCACATGCAAAGTAACAAAAATCGAAGAGCAATTTCAACACTAAACAACCAAAGTAACAAAAAGGGAGAGACTGAGAGAGGACGAAAGAACGAAAGATCCAAAAAATTAAAGTAACAAACTGAAACTGATGAACTATTCCAGTATTGAACGAAAGCAATTAACAACAAATTGAGAGAGGACCTGCTGCGGAAGGGAGATCCGAAGATGAACGGAGAGGTGGCATCCAGTTAACACATCACCTTGTACTGTATATTCACAACACCTCCTAATTCAAGTGGCTCTGAATTTCTAATCTCTCAAACACAAAGCTTTTAGGAATAAGGCCAATTAACACATCTAAATGAAATGATTAAGGCGTGTAAACTGGCTTCATAAATCTGCAAGGGTCTGTCAACTGCAAGGAATAAAGCCAGTTAATAAAATATGCAGAGTAATTCATCCTCTTTCAGCACACAGTACGAAGAATCATATAGTGTCATGAAGAGTAGAGGCATAATAAGAACAAAGACGGACTTTGCAAAAACTTCAGACCATATCATGTCATGCACATAAAGTGAGAAGGATTGCTAAAAACAACTTCTAAATTGCTATATTTCAGATATCTGTGTGAAGGACCCAAAACTGAGAAGGTTCATGCTAAAGGTATCCCCTACTATAAAAGATGAGAAAAGAGCAAGTAGTATCATCTTACTCTGGAAATGATTTCATAACTCTCTTTTAAGTTAAAATCAAGACAATAATATTTACCTGCATCACTATCCTTCTTGTAGTTGCATTGCTGATTACTCCAATCACTGCAATCTTCAAGACACAATATGATAAATTCTATGTACCTGCATCACTATTCTTCCGATGACTAGAGAAAACAAAGTACTGATGTTGATCCCTTCTTGAAATAACCTACAACAAATAGAGACTAAGAGAGTGAGGTGATGACTAACTTGTGAATGAGTCATGGTGTAGATATCAACCCACAGAGTTTACCTCTTGCACCAAATAGAGACCTGAGAGTAAGGTGATCTCTAATTTGTTATTTCATCCATTAGTAATACTTTGTTGGACCAACAATCATCTCCCCTGTGTAATTGAACTTGTTTCGTCAAAAAATAGAACTGAATACATATATAACTGGCTAGAATGTGTATTACTCATACAACCTGTTGTTAATCTCTTCTTTTAACCACCAGAAATACCTCTTCTCATAGCATCACCGACAGTAGTGTCAGAATGAACATCAAGACCTAGAATCTGCAGGTGTACGTATGACTGAGCAAAAAAAAAGCGTTGATACAGAAAAAGATCACCAGAAGTGGAATCCGAGGATGAAATCGCTGATACAAACCTCAATACAAAACCCTAATGCAGTTGAATCCGAGGATGAAATCGTTGTAATGAAAGAGAATACGGAGATAAAGAGAAGTGGAGTACCAGGCGGCGACGAGGACGGAGACGCCGATGGAGAGTGCAATCCCGATGGCGGCGAAGGTGTAAGGGGAGATCTGGACAAGCACTCTTGACCATGAACTCACTCCGCCAACCATCGTCCCTTCGATCTGCTCGATTAGTCGCTCCTTGAGATTGATTTGCTCGATCTGATCTGCGATTTTTTCTTTGCAGAGATTCGCCACCTTTATCTGCGATTTCTTACGTTTTGAGTGCAGACGAACTGAGATCTAGGGTTCAGAGAGAGTGAGCGCCAATGGAGGGAGTAAAGAGGCGAACTGAGATCTAGGGTTCAGAGAGAGTAAGCGCTAGGAGAGGGAGTAATGAGGCGGTGAGGAGTGTATAATTTATTTTTAACTTTAATTTTATCTCCGAAAATGGTATAAAAGGGAGACCAAAGTCCCTTTTTTTGTAGCCCAAGTTCTTTTTGGCGACAATTTTGAATTTTCGTCACGGAAAACCTATTTTGGGCGACAAAGTGTGTTTTTGTCACTGAAAGGTATGTTTGGGCGATGACAAGTTTTTTGTCACCTTTGTTTTATATTTTGTCGCCCAAAAACAATTTTCTTGTAGTGAATTGATTGGATTTCTGCAATATGAAATCTCAAGTATTTGGCTGCCCATTTTTGGTTTTGGGGCTTGATTTCGATCGATTTAGAGGTGATGGTGGTGTAGGGTCAGTGCCAGACCTGAGATTTATAATGCCCGATGCGAATTATAAATGTTAGGCCCTCTACTATAGTTAAAAAAATTTTTGTTGTTCGATCAAAGATGTCATCTAATACCAACGTACTAATGTACTATATTGTATAAGAAACTAAATTATCACAGTTTCAAATTTCAAACACACAAGTTACTAGACATAGATTCAGGATTATAATTTTGGGTTGCCTGGATTTGCATTTATTTTTTATTCTCTATAGGTCACTGTATCTATTTAGCACGTTCAAAAGCATGAATCAATTTTTTTTATCTATATTTAAATTATCAATAATATAATTAATTACCTATGAAAGATAATAATTTTTCCTTTAAACTTTTAGGGATTAACCAATTGTTTTTATTTTGTAAATAGAATATATATAAAGAAACGAATCAATAAACAAAAAAAAATTGACAATAAAAATAAATAAAAGAATGAGAAAGAAATTATAAATACACTTTACCAATTGAGCAAAGTCCACAATGTGTTTATCATTATACCTTTATTTTATATATTATATTTTAATAATGACTTGGGTCCCCTATGCATATTGGGCCCGAAGAGAGCGCCTGTTAGGTCTCGCTTCAGGTCCGACCCTGTGTAGGGTTTGTGGGGATCGACGAGCTCAGACCAGGGGCTGTGCATAGGATTTGGGGGTTAATTATTTGTTTGGCCCACGGTCTTTATTTAAGAAATTAGGGGGGATGGGGATCAGTCCGCCCTCCCTCTCATCTCAATTAATGATCAATACTCTATATATAAACAATATTAAAATTTGATTGCAGTTGAATTTCTTTGTCAAGAACCACGTAAACTTGCCCATAGATTAGAGGATGTGTATCAAAAGGAGTTAAGGAATTGTTTATACTTTGTCAAGAACCACGTACTAAACTTGCCCATAGAGGATGTGTATCATGGAGTTGACTTGTTTATACACTAATAGTTAATGAATCTTTGATGGAAACCGTGTTAGTCTTCTCCTCTTCCTCTAATGTCGTCGGATAATTAAAGGAGAGCTTGTTTTTGGACTCTATGAAACTTCTCCAACTGTTCTCCCTGGTTTCATCTCAAATTCAAAAGCTCCTCCCATTAGTATTTGCTTTCCAATTTCAGGCAGGTTCGCGCAATTTTAATTTCTTCCTTCAATATATATTTATGTATGTATGTATGTATGAGTTGAAGACGGTCTAAATCTAAACGAATTTTAACTATGTATTTGAAAAATATGCAGGATATATCATCGATCTATAGATAGACGGTTATAATTGATCAAGCAAATTCAGAATAAAAGTAAAATAAAAGATTTTGCGTGCAATTCACTTTGTGCACACTGCGGGTATGTACACGTACTGCTTTTCCTTGTATCGATCTCCTTTTTTCCCCCTTAGCTCTAATTGTATTTATCATAATAATTTGACCTCAGTATAGGCGATGTAGTGCTGGTTCATGACCTGACCTTTACCTCTTTTTGCCTTTTGTGTTTGGTCAGAGGATGATGAACGTATGCATCGTTGTAAACACCTTCTAATCTATCTATCTAGTTATATGCATATACTAAAACTAATACATAGCGTCTTACGTGACGCGTTGTGGTTGATCATAGGGAAAAAAAATTTATGTGGCGCGTTGTGGTTGATCCTATGTAGAAAAATTAATAAAATAATATATTGTCATAGTTTACAGAAAGTTATATAAGTCACAATCTTTTTTTTATAAGGTAAGAATTCGAGGGTCAAACATGCTTGACACCTCGATAGGTTGATAAAGTCGGCAGACGACGAACCGTCAAAACATACAATGAAAAAACAAAAGGTGCAAACAAAGCAGTAACAAGCAAACAATTCTGGGCGACCTAGCAAACCTAATCTAATAACGTTGAAGACAACATAGACTACAAATCGAAGCCAAGCGCCACCAAACAGCAACACCGCTGGCCAGCGGTACATCAGGAGTCCCTGTGGGCAGTGAAGACGAACCTCCAAGAGAATTTCCGAATTACGGAGACACCTCGATATACACCGCCTCGACCACATCCAGACCCGACTCCGAGACGTCAAAGTCTCAACTAAGAAAAGGACCACCGAGGCCAACCAAAAAAGCTGCTGAAAACCACCCAATTATAAGCACTTGAAAACCGTTACGGGATTTTATAGGAGCCATTTTCGAGATTTAATCAAACCTGAGTTGGAAGTAGGCAAAGAGGAGGAAGTATTAGGTTAGTGGATAATTAGTAATTGATTTGAGGTAGTAAATTGGGCATTCCGGCCACATTTCCTAAAAAAAAGAAACAACTTAGCAATGTGTTCTTTGGTTCTTTTACATATCATTCATCATCTATAATAACATAACAATATCATCAGTATATTTGGGTTTGTACAAGAGGAGAAATTTAAGAGTTTCTCTCCTAGCAATCTTCCTCTTCCACCCATGGATCGATTTGTGAACCACGATCCTTAACCCCCTTCCAAATCAACCCATTTTAGGCCAAATAAAATCTATTGTTTTCGGACCCTTAATCCGTGAATCATCTTTCGTCGGTGTATTTGGTGGTCGGCTTAACTCCGTTTCCTCCTTGCTCACTCTGCCGACAGTTTCCGCCCTTATCGAAAGCACTCCAGGGCCGTGCTTGTCGTGGCTCCGATGGCGTCGCCCCTGGCTCGCATAACCTTTATCGAAAGCAAACTTCCCCATTTTCTATCCGAAGTCGATGGTAAATCTGTTTCTCCGATAACTCTTATCCAGTCAATTCCAATATGTGTCATGTCGTTTTACTTTGGGTGTCCAGTTAAAACTAACTGCTTACACGTCAACCTGCAAATAAACCCCCGCCCAATTGCTTTTTTTCCGATGGTTTTTATCTGAAATTTAAGATTTAATTCAAATTATATTAATATCTCCTCACTGTCACTCTTCCATCTCTATGTCCTATCCTCACTATTTTCTCTCCTCTGCAACTTTACTTTACTTTTTTCACTCATCTCTCTCATCTGCCAACTTTCTCTCTCCTCTGCAAACTTTCTCTTGCTTTCCCCTCTCTCTCTCTCACTTTGTCCAGTTGTCGAGCAGTGGAACCCCAAACCCCCTCACTTACCTGCTATCGGGGAACCCTTTACCCCATATATATCCGATTTTACCCAATTTTAAACCGGATTGGGCTAACCTTGCAAAGAAAGCGGATAATTGGGTTAGTTACTATAATGCCCTCCTCTTTAAGGTTCCATACGTTTTCAAATTTCAAGTATAATTATTACTTTTCATCTTTTTAAAATATATAATTAATAATTTATAATAAAGATGAGTTTAGGATATTGACAAAAATACAAACCAGATTCGGAGTATTACGAAAATTTCATTGGTTTAATAGCTATGACTTATAATTAATAATTCATCTTTTGGATCTGAAGATGTATCTTATTCTTAAAAAATTTCATTTGATATTATTAGTAAAATTATGTTGGGTCATCAATAGCTATAACGAATAGCATGTAATTCCTATGGGGCAGATCCGTTCGAATTTGATTATGTGTCGTTTTCTGGTGCAATCTGACGATTTTTTGACCCGTCAATTAATGATAATCCAATAAATTTTAGTCATGTCATACAACGAACTAATCTATTTATCTACATTTCATTCTATGTATATAAAACATAAATCTATTTTTTTAAATGTATTTCTTCTAATTTATTCATGATATCAAATCTAAGAAAACCCTATGTTGGATGAATATTAAGATAAATAATTGTACGGGTAGAAGGATATTGATGAAAATCCACCTTGATTTTTTTTTTGAAGATTTAGGTGTAATTTTTGTATATTTATACACACACACAATAGATGAGTATTTATGAGTTTTAAGATAGACTATTCCAATTAGTCTTTTTTTTAATATCATGGTGAAGTTGTTGGTGTTACTTTATCTTGATTAAAATGTTATATTAAATTTTAATATAAATATGAAATCTCATAGCTTAAATTGTTAGAAAACCTATTATCGATAGTATATTTTACCTTAAGTTATTTTGTATAATCTTTTTATACTACGTTGTATTAAAAGATCTAAAGATTTCAACCAAACTATTATAATTAACCTTCAAATTTCAGAAAGAAAATATAAATTAAACATCATTTTGTTTATTAAGAAACCGCACAACAGGCAGGTAAAACATAACTAGTATAATACTAAAACAGAGACGTTAAAATCCTATATGGCGGATTTTGGTCGAATTTGCTTACATGTCGTACTTTGGTGCAATTTGCCCGAGTTTTTTTAACACGTCTATTAATGAATATCCAATAAATTTAAGTCATGACACACAAAGACTTAATCTATTTATCTACGTGTCAGGTGTTCATCTTAATTGATGACTAATTAATTTTTATCATTTGAGTTATTTAACTTATCTTTTGACTATAAATACTAACGTCAATTTTAATGAATTAATTAATTTTTAATATAAATATTTAACTTCATATCTTAATTAGTTGCAAAACTTATCATTTAATTAATAATATTTTACCTTGAGTTAAGTTGCAAAACTTAGAAAAATAATCATAATAATATAATAATATCAACATGTGGATTGAATTTTACATAAAGAATATAGAAAAAATTTGCAAAATAGGCACTTTATTTGGACGTATTTGCAAAATGGTCGCGTTTTTGGACAATTTAGCAAAATGACCACTATATAACCCTAATATCTCTATCCTGCTCCTCCCCTCTCTTTCCAGATTTCTCGCCTCCTCTCCTCTCTTTCCAGATTTTTCGAGACCGTCATCGTCCGAATTCGAGTTCCTTCTTCGACAGATCTGAGATTGCGCCGGATTGGAGGTCTCGATCTATGGCGGCGAAGCTAGACAGTGCGGCGTCTCTCTTCCTCATCCGACGAGATTCGGCGAGATCCGGTGCGAATTTGACAGATCCGGCGAGATCCGGCGAGATTCCGGATCGTTCCTCCGCTGTCTCTTCAACTCCGATCGTTCCTCCATTCGAGAATTGCGGTGTGTTGGTCTTCCTCCGATCGTCTTCCTCCAGATCTGAAGTGGCTCAAGCGAGCGAGTCTAGATCTGAAGTCGGATTCCGCCGTCACTCCTCCTCCGATTCAGATATGTAATGGCGCGTACGAGCGAGGTCGAGCGAGGCGGCGGCGCGAGCGAGCGAGGCGGCGGTCCGAGCGAGGTCAAGGGAGGCGGTGGTGCGAGCGAGCGAGGCGGTGACCGGAGCTAGATCTCCTCCGAAGTCCGAACGCTGTGTTCTCGATTTCACAAGATAGAAGATGTAGTTTTTGTTAAATTACAAAACTGACCCTATAAATATGGAAATTATAAAATCGAGAGTTGTGAAATCACAAGATAGAAGATGTAGTTTTCACAAGATAGAAGATGTAGTTTTTGCTCAACAATTCTTTATTTTTGCACAACAATCGAGACTTGTGAAATAGGTGTCTCCTCATAATCTTATTTTTTGTAAATATAATTTTATACTTTTTTAATAAATTATTGCACAACACGGTCTTATTTTTGCTCATCAATAGAGTAAAACTGCACAACATGGGGGATTGGTGGAAATGTGCTCAACATTATCTTTAAGAGTTGCACGACTCTATTTTAAGAGTTGCACGACTCTATTTTAAGAGTTGCACAACTTTGTTGTAAGAATTGCTCATCAATAGACAATAATTGCACTACATGGGGGATTGGTGAAATTTTGCTCAACATCATCTTATTTTTACTCAACTATATGTTATTTTTGCACAACAATCGAGACTTGTAAATTTATACTCACCATGATCTTATTTTATCTCAATATATTTTCATACTTTCTCAATAAATTATTGCTCAACATGCTCTTATTTTTGCACAACATGGTCTCGTCTCTCTTGCTCTCGATTCGAGATCGAGAGCAAGAGAGACGAGACCGGTTAAATTGGGGGCCGATGTTTAGGGACCTGAACGCCGATTGCGACCGGTGGTGCAGGCTCGCAGAGATCGAGAGGAGAGGAGTCGAGAAATCTGGCGCAATCTCAGATCGAGACCTCCCGATCGATTTGGTTCCGGCGCAATCTCAGCTCCCGATTTGATCTCGAGAATTCTGGAAATAGAGGAGACGAGAAATCTGGAAAGAGAGGGGAAAAACGTAGGAGGAGCGTAGAAAGGGTTTATATAGCGGCTAATTTACAAAATTGTCCCAAAACGTGGATATTTCGCAAAATAAGCTCATTTTCGTGGCTATTTTGCAAAATCCCCCAAGAACATACAATAAAAATCTTATCAATATAATAAAAATCTTATCCAATATCTACGTTGATATTTTGGGATTTAATTAAAAAATAATACCAAGAGATCAAATATAATATATTAAGAAAAAAACCGTTAAAAAATAACACAGTTGAAAATATAGAAATCTATTCACCAAAGGAAACATGGGTGAAGAGTTTATATTTTGCTTATTAATTTATTTAAATAAATAAAAATTATTTTATATGAATAAAATTTATTAAAAAAACCGAGTACGATGCAGGTAATAAGACTAGTTAATTACAGTAATATATATGGGTGTGTAATTATTGAACGAGGCAATAAGACTAGTTAATTACAGTAATATATATGGGTGTGTAATTATTGAACCTTTATATTTTATTAGTTGAAGACCGTCTAATTTAAAAAAAAAAATCTATTCATTTCATGGAAAATATGCACGATATAGTTTAGTTTCATTCAGTTGATTATTATTATTATATAGATAGATGTGCTGATCTTGTATTTAATTATTAGTTGGAGAAGATCAAAAAAAGAATATTTTCAATTTCATTATTGGGAAAATATGCAGGTATATATAAATAGATAAAGGGTTGTTTAGTCGACTAGATCGATTTTTAGAGATGGGTAGGCGTGCAAACCAATTTTGCTGGAATAATGTCGACAAATTACATGAGGATAAATGGAGATGTAAACATTGCATGAAGGAGTTTTCAGGGGGAGCAACCCGGATCAGAAATCACTTGTCAGGTGAAGGGACTGATATCGGATCATGTGAATCAGTGCTTTCACACGTTCGGGAGGAAGCCTTGAAGAGACCCTCCAAGAAAAGGCAGCGAAACTCATCCACGAGAGAAGGTAATGATGGTATTAGTGTTTCTAATAGGAATGATGGAAAGAAGGGTAGTGACCAAGACACTATTGATGAGCTTGTGGAGTTTTTTGTTAGTAGAAATATTCCAATTGATACTGTCAAGGACCAGCGTTTTACGACCATATTAAAGAGGGTAGCTCAACATGGATTTCCATCTTGCTTACTTCGGAATGATAGTGTTAGGATTCAGAAGTCAATGTGGAATTTGGAACACAAGGTCAATGAATATATGGTAATGGTTAAGGAGTCTTGGAAGACGACTGGTTGCACTTTGATTACCTACAACCTGAATAACAAGGGGAGAGGAAGTCCTTTAGATGTTGGAACTGAAAATATTGTTTATGGTTTTTATTGTCCGAAAGGATTCATCTTTGTTGAAGGACACCAGTTGGGTTTTGAGAATGCTTTGAAGAACAATGTTCTAAACTTGCCCATAAAGGAAGTTACACATGAAATCTATCATTCCCATGATCTAAGGTGTGCATTTGCCCAACGACCACATATTATTAGGTTTGATGGATTCCATATACCCTGTGTTCAACAAATAGTTGAACGGTTATGGATGAGAATTTGTATGGACGTAGGGTGGGTTCGTAACTTAATTCAAAAATCAGAAAAGGTGTACCAGTACTACTGCATTAGCCCCTCAGATGAGTCATATAAGGGCAAGTTAATGGTTGAAAAAGATGCATATGCGACCCCTATGAGCTCGTTTACACGCCTCAGATCAGTTATGCAAATCGAAGGCGAAATTAATCTTTGGCTATCGAGATTTAGTGGGGAGGAGTATTGTGAGGACGAAGTCGGTATAGAAGAAATTATTGTCGACAATGAGTTTTGGAGTGATGGTAAAGAGCTGCTAAAAGCTCTATCTTCTCTTATGTGGATTATTGATGATGTGGCTGATAGCTTAGTTCCAACTGCTGGCTACTTACCACTTGCAATAAATAAAGTCATACAAACCCTCAAGCCTTACTATGAACGGGAGGCTTCTAAGTATCAACTGATCTGGCAATCTCTTTATTGCTTAACTTTAGACTTGGAAGATTGGCGACAAGGTGCAATGTGCGCCTATTTGAGCCCTGTTTATGATTGGAGAGCAAATGAAAGGGGGTTATCAAGCCTTCTTCGAAATAACCTAATTAATGTGGTTGTTACACGGTGCATGAATAGAGAAGATCAAAAAGAAAAACTTGGTGCCGAAATGGAGGGTTATAGAGACAACAACCCATTTGCAAACCTTTCAAGCTCTGAACGCGAATATACTCATCCTGGTAAGTGGGCATAGCATCAAAATTTATTAAAGATAATGTTGGTGTTCAGGACATGCTAGCTTCCCTACAAATTGCTTTACTCATTTAATTAGTACGGTTAATGTGCGCTCCTAATCAAGTGTTTTTGAAATGATGTTAATTACAGTTGAATTATGGAACAAACATGGCGATGGATTTCCCTTGTTAAAGAAGTATGCCATTAAGGCCCTGAGCCAACCTACAAGCTGCATGTGCAATCAAGTAAAAAAGATTGTAAAGCATTTTGAGGGAGAAGAAAACTTCATATTGAGATTGAACTACCACATGATGCAACACTTCTCTAAATTGGGTGACCGTATTTATGAGACGCCTTTGTCTACAAATTATGGGTTTTCAGTAAGAACCATGCACATATTTAAAAGATCGATCGTTTTATTATCTGATTTGACATATGCAAGGATGATGCGCTTGTAATGGCCCCGTTAATATATACTTTCTCTCAGTTAATCAAAATATCCATACATTTTTTTTTAAAAAAAATGATAAAAACTGTATAAAATATCAATTTTTTTAATATAAATTTGATTGTTATAAATTCATACTATTTACTATTAATTACGAAATTATTTCAAAAAATTATTTAAAAATTTAATATTTTATATAGTTTTTAATACCTAAGAAACGTGTATTAATAGTAAGACGTCAAGTTTTTATTAATAGATTAAGTATGACCTTACTTGAATAGGATTAAGTATATTTCAGTTCAATTTAATGTTTGAGTGATTGGTTGTTTTTTTATACTTGTATAATAATAATTAAGACATTTATGCTAATTAATGAAAGTTAACTCTTTTGACATGTAAGGATGAGGTGTCTGCAACTCCTACAAGTACTCCTAATCAGATCTGTAATGTAGATGGTCCACACATCGGCCAGATACCAGCGCGGATGAATGAATTTATCTCTAAGTCGACCAATGTGATTGCCGATAGTAATGGTGGATATCGTGCTATTGCAGAATCACTTGGGTTTGGACAGGACAAGTGGCGTCTGGTCATAAAAAAATTACACCAGGAATTGAATTCCAAATCGGAGTTGTATGAACCTATCATAAAAAACTACAATGAATTGAGTTCTCTGTCGACCGATGATTCGACTGTTGACACTATTTCAAAGGCACTAAACTACAATGGATCAGGAAATGCTCCACTAGAGACTTGGTTAGAGGTTACAAATATGGGGTTGTTAGTTGCCACCACTTTTCAAGCTATCTTTGTTGTCTTCGGTTCTACTATAAGTCACACATACCTTCCTCTATATCTTGAACTAGAAGAGTATCCATTTTTGTATGTAGCTGAAATCGCCATATGTCACATACCATCATTCTCACACTTTACCTCAGTAAGTACGTGAATGTTAATTATTTTAGGTGTAACTTCAATTTTGGTTTAGACAATTTTGGTTTAGAGTCGATATTCACCATGCATGCCTCTCCAATTATTTTGCAGCTATCTTTGATGAAGAATGCACCTTTACCACCTGTTTATAATGTGTGGCACTCTCACCGTGAAGAAAGCACTGAAGGTTTTGCTGATTTTATAAAGGAACGTCTCAACTTATACTGCACATTGAAGGACGCAGAAGATCCACATGATGGGGTAGAAAGCACTGAAGGTTTTGCTGATTTTATAGAGGAACTTTCATATTAAAATATTTTATGTTGGATTTATGCACACATTTTTAATTGAACTAAAAACTCTATTAAATATCAACTCATACTGCACATTAAAATATTTGATGTTGAATATATATGGACACATAATGTGGTAGAACGCTCACACGTTGCTCTCTCAACTCATACTCTCTGTACATGAAGGCGCGCATATCTCATCATACCTCCAATTGAGATTATTGGTAATGGAATTCTGTTATGTCTCTATATAGATATTAGGGTGTTGGAAATGAAGGGTATAAATACTCTATTGATTGTAATGGAGAGGCATCCAATGAATAATCAAACACTTTACCTAGTTCTCTCCTAATCTCTATCCTATCTCCCTCTGCACTTCATCTTCTTCCTCTAATTCCCTTTCTAATCTCTATCTTTCCCTCAATATCGCAAAGATCCCACTTAGAACATAACAAATGGTATTAGAGCTCTTTCCATGGGACTGTAAAACACTTGTGCCATAGCGAATGGAACACACGTAGAGACGACGGATGACAACTAAACGTCATGGATAAATGCAACCTCAAGGAATTGCAGAGATGATGAACACAGTTGAGTCTTCATCCTCTCATGTTTGGCAGATTGAATGGAAAGAAACCATTGCAGATTCTATCAAGCCCTCAACGGATTCAAAATTCAACAGGGTGTGCCGCCAATCAATCACCCTTCCTCATTACAAATCGAGAATCAAGAAAACGATCGATCAGTTTTCGTGAAAATTTGGGTTGAAAAGTATGCAATCTCAGTGGAAGTTCTAGAGCAAAGTGATATTTGGATTCGGTCTTTTAGAGAGCATAGAGAAGTTTGGTCCTTCAAAAGGGTTCCACTTGCAAGTCCATTTTCAGAACAAGAAATTGGCAATCAAAGCATTCAATTCTCTCAATGGTCGGGACATCTATGACAATTGCTGTCAATTAGAGTTGTTCTTGGTAGAAGAAACTATAACGGAGCCGTCATATCCCACCGAGGACGAACCAGCCCAAGAAACGGAACTCAGAGCTCCAACCCAATGAACCAAATTCAAAGTTCTTTCAGAGTCTTTCATGTACGTCAACATCGAATCTGGTCGTTCCTGATGATTCAAAAACTAAGGGCTTGTTTGGGATGGATATATAGATATAGGCTATGGGTATAGAAGGCCCAAAATCTATATATCCTGTTTGGGATATTTATCCAAATTGGTATTGGATATCAATCATGTATCTCTATATACTAATTTTAGGGCTTTTTTCACTTTTAGATATCTGGAAAAATTGGGGGCTATAGGAATTAGGAAGGGACGTACGAGCAACTAAGCCAAGGTACTCCTCCTCCTCCTCCTCCTCCTCCTTCTTCTCTATAGCATCTGTTCGCCATTGTAATCGATTTTTGTTCGACATCTCTTTTTTTGTTCGAAAATTTCTATTCGAAAATTTGCATATGTTCGAAAATTTCTTCTGTTCGATTGCATCTCTTCTCCTGTTTGCCATTGCATTCGATTTCTGTTCGAAATAGGGTTGTTGTTTAAAAAATTTCTGGACGAATTAGGGTCCAAGTTGTTCAAATTTTGCTTCTGCTCGAAACGCCCTGTTTGAAAATTTCTAGATGAATTAGGGCTCCAAGTGGTTTGGTATTCTACTGGCTGATTTTTTTTTAATTCTGATATTTATATACTCTGTTAGAATTCTCCTTCGGTCCCACAATGGAGGAAGTTCACCGGCTAGAAGTAAAGGGCATTGGCATTAGCGAGGACGACGATCCCCGCAGGGAGATAATACAACGAGCTCTTACCTCTGCAAATCATGAAGAAGACGAGCTCACCACCGAGGAGAAGTAGATGCATGATTATTTGCTGACGGAGATAAGCACTGAAGAGGTCGAAATCGAGTCACTCGACGTCGAGTCATCTGACTCGATGTCGACTCCCCTTGCTGAGCTCCAGACATGCCAATGAACCAAGCATGGGGTCCCTTCACTCGATATCGAGTGACCCCAGACCCAAAGATCGTTGTTTCGGGCCTGAAAAGGTAAGCATATAGCTACAATTTCTGCCTCTCATCCATCCATATTTAATAATAATTCTAGGGCCCAAGCCCCGTGGCGCGCTAACCTACACATGATATAGGGTCTAGAAGAAGAAGAAGAAGAAGAAGAAGAAGAAGAAGAAGAAGAAGAAGAAGAAGAAGAAGAAGAAGAAAGAGGTTAAAGAGCCATGTGAAGAGAACAACCTATTGGCAGAGCTGGGCTACTAAGATCAAGACCTAAGGATACAACGAGGTATCTTTTCTTTATGTGCTAACAAGTCGCAGGTTGCAAAGCATAAGGATACAACGAGGAAGAAACAGAGTCCTTGAAGAAGCAGTCGAGATCGACTTGGCCAGTCGACATCGATTGAAATAGGGTCGAGCCAACACTTGTGATCGACATAGACCACTCTGAAGCACCGGAATGCAGTTGACATCGAGTAGGCTACTCCACGTCGACCACCTAGGAGGCCCTCAACTTCATCTATCTCCTCGACAACAAGAGTTGCAGTCGACGTCGACTGAAACCAGTCAATGTCGACTGCTGGCAACTGATCGACAACACCTTATTTGACTCTTCTGCGCATTACTCGGTGAGTTCTTTCCTTTACCCGTGTTTTGTTTGATTTATACAGTGGGGACATTGTATGATTTAAGTATGGGGTGGGAGAAAAGCTCGCTTAGAGCATCCCCAAATTTTCTTCAAAATGGAGAATGAAAATGGATAGCATGCATTCATATAGGTGTTATAAGACTTATTTAGTATAGTTTAGGTGTAAATAATGTCCTTATTCATATTAATTTGTGAATTTGATTATTGTGGTTATGGAGGCGGAATCTACACATATTTGTGGTTAATTTCAGGTATGAGAAACTTGGATGGGAGAGGCATGAAGTGTAAAAGTGGGATCACAAGAGTCGACCAAAGAGCTAAGGAGAAGATTGGAAGAATGCTGTGAACAAGTGAGCCGCGCCCGCGGTCTAGAAGCCGCGTCCACGGCCTATGCCAGCGCCGAAGCCCTATTTTGCCGAATTACTTATTTTAATTAGGTTATTTTGTAACTCTTTTGGGACGTCTATTAAAGGGGTTTTTAGGAGACTTATTATTCACCGTTTAGAAATTGGAGAAACCCTAGAGGAGAGCTTTTGTGCTATGACGAACTAAACTCCTCTTTCGTTTGATTGATTAGTTTGAAGCTTTCAATTTGATATTCCGTGAGATATTCTATACTCTATTTACTTTTGAGTAATCTTTATCTTCCATTGTCATTGCTTATGATTGAGTTTGTGTTCTATTGGATTGGCCACCTAATATTACTTGAATTCAATCTATCGCTAGATCTATAGGGACGCTAGTTGAAGAACTTAGATCGTAGTAGCAACTTGTGATCATCTAGGGCTAGTTGACTTGGTTGATTGCATGAAGATAAAGATACAATTGGTTTATTGCTAGTTGATTTATTTCAATTGTTCCTATTGAGTTTCCTTGGCGTGCATTTCTATTGTTGAATTGAATCTGGATAGTTTCTAGGTTATTCATCAATAAGGGTGTTTAGAGTCTAGTTGACATATTCACTAATTGCAAGAAAGGAATTGAAAGTTATTGTCAAGGTACAATTGATTTTCACAATAGGTTGCTCAAGAATAATAGGTTTAGGGAATTTCAAGGAGAATAATAGGTTTAGGGAATTTCAAGGATCGGAATCCAAATTGAAAGTGGATACTAATTAATTAAGCGTGTTTCTCACATATTTTTATCAATCACCATCATTGCATCATTTGCTTACTTTTGTGTTTCTCTACATATTTCCAAAACCCCCTTTTCATATCTTCTCACTTTAGGATACAAATTGAGCATACGAATTGCACAAGTCTCTTTGGGTTCGACCTGTACTTGCCAAGCTATACTAGTTAGGTTAGTTCAGAACTATTTGATAGGATTTAACAACTGCGAAAATATCTCTATCAAAAATCCATCTTCCTTAAAAAATTTTTTAACCCAATTCCAATAATTTCTCCATTTAGGAGAATTGTAATTTAATTTTTTCATTGTAAATTAAATTTTAATTGAAATTTTAATTGTAATTTAATTTTTTAATTCGAACAATTCTGACTTCTCGTTACAAGCAATAGAGCTTGTGAGTTTTGAAGTATAGAAAAATGGTGATACACAAACAGATCATTTGGGAGGCACTATTTTCTGCCAAGGAGAGAAAACATCCTGTGTCTGAAGATAGCACAATGATCAAGCAGCCATGGAGAGAGACTACCTCATTCAGCTCTTGACTGGGCAGCTCGTGAAGAGAGGATGATGCCAACAATCAACCCATACAGAGCAAGAGCTTTAGCAAAAATGAGAATGAGGATCTTTCTTGATTTCAGCTGCCAATTTCTTCTCCTGCAATTAGAAATTAAGACAAACATTCTAGAATTTGTGATCACTAGAAAAATTCACATTGACATAGGGTTAAGAACAAACCTCCAACTGCAGTGATGCAATCTCACGTTCAATACCTGAAAAGAAAGCAAAAGAAATGGATCAAAATGAGATAGGAATGCAGGAACTTGTACAAAGCAAGCGCTCGAGAACTATAAATTCAGATCTGGACTCTTACACACACTCTCCCAGACAACTCCACTTCTTCATCTTCCTCGATCCCCCGGATAGGTGAAGAATTCTCTTATCTTCAGTTCCCGCCACCCATCCATTCTCGACTTTGAGACTTGATCAGCCATTGCCTCTAGTCGTGGCTTCAACCTTCTCCCCATGATCCCATGCGTGCTCGAAAGTGCGCGTATTCGTCTCCAATATATACGATCCGTGTTATTTCACCTCTAGCAGTCGACACTATAGCCTTGGAAGCACTTTCTAAACCATAGGCATCCTCTCCTGTGTTGAATATCAAATATGCAGCATATTGTGTGACAGGGGACAATATGGAGTTCAGAATCCTTCTGTGCACATCAAGCCAGGCAACGTTGAGGAGTTCAACTACTTCTGGAAACCTATTCACCAAAACAAAAATGAGCATTGATCACAATTTCAAAATCATATCAGCTTTATTGAATATTAAATGATGAGGAATTAAGAAGGGTTGTTGGGAGGCCTACCTTGATTCGGGTAAAGAAGTCCTTTTCTAGTACGCTGGTGTGTCAACCCATGTGATAGATAGACTCTTTACAACAACCCTCCAACATTTCTTTCCACTCGATTTCACCAACCAAAAGCTCTGCTCAATATTCGGTTAGCAAGCTTAAGACAATTTTACAAACAAATGGTGTGCACTACAAACAAGAAGGAGCATTTGCAACGGATCAAGTTCATCATTCAGTCTGCAATGCTTCATTATTCTTTCTCCTTTCACATCAAGTAAACCATACAAAGCAATCCGAATCTAATGACTGCTTTATAGAGTAACCGGTGAAAATTGTTTGTTCGCACGAGTTGTCAAATTCAGGATTCGGATGAACAATTCTACTTGTGCAAATCTTAGAAAAATATCCCAATTGAATACCTTGATTGCGACTAATTGAATTGACAACACAATAAATCTCGATTAAACATTTGGCCTAACTGAAAACATACTCGGTTCTAACCCAAATCGAGGACAATTACTTCATTCAAGCCATACCTCTGCCATTATCAAACAATCCATTCACTAATCAAAGTCGGAATTTGGAGGATCGTACCTTGGAAGCTTGCGATACGCCGTTCCATGCTTCCGAACAAATAAGCAGGCATGAGAAATTCATGGAATCTTAATTGGGATGTCAGATATTGAAAATCTACTTGACCAAATGCTTGAATGCTTGTTGTCGATGGAGAAACGGTGGAGGAAGAGAGTGTGGTAGAGTCGGCACGGTTGTGGAAGCCACAACGATCAACAATACTAGGAGTAAAGTAGTCGGCAAAAATTTTGGCGATTGCTACAAAGATAGGGAAGAGACCCTATTTTTCATCCTCCATATCTATTTTGGAGAATGGTTTGAAGAAGCTGTTGGGTTGAAAATGAGCACAATATTCTCCAAAAACTCAAAATTCTCCAAAATGGATAAACTGTTGGGCATGCTCTTATAGTACTCTTGATTTTGCTCATTCATGGTATACTTTGGTTAAATTTTTTTGTTTTGCGCTTAATGGCTTAACCTAAAGCTTTTGTCAGACATCACCCAAGCTTGCAAGATGTTCAAAGATTAGTGTCATGGAAACTAGGACAATGCTCGACGATGCAAGAGTGGATTCATTAGAGATATTGCACAAATTTGCCTAGTAAAGGAAAGTCTCAATAAAGTGAATGTTTTTTGAGAAAACCACAAAAGTGAAGTAAATTAAATGTTGCTTTTGACATATGCACAATAAGAGGATGGAGGACTTTATATTTTCCATATGAGCTTTCTATATATCCTAACCTTACCTATGCTTATTTGCATCACAAAAGTCATATTATGAGCCTTACATATCATTACTTCATTTTATCTCCACATATACTACATATTGCCCATTCTTAACCTTATTTCCTATCCGGGGATTTTGTTGAGAATGGAAGTCACCTTTGGAGATGTTAGATGGTTATTTTTTCTGAAACTGGATGTCAATCCTCCTTTCTTCCATCTGAGGGTAAGTTTCACACTTTTCAATCTCACCGGTTTGTTCAGACGACGACCAACCAGCCGTGCCATTACTTCCATCGACCCCAAATTCATAGGTTTGCTTCAAGTAAGCGAACGAGTCAAGAGGCATAGACACCTCCATACCACCCTCCAACATCTTGACCACAACGCTCATCTCCGGCCTCGCCCTTGGGGAGTACTGCACGCATCACAACGCCACATTCACCGCCCTCTCAGCCTTCTCCCGATCAACCTCCTCCACCACCCTACACTCTATCAGTAGCTTCTCCAGCTGATCGTCCTTGACCTTCTCGTCAGTCCACCTCGGGAGCCACTCCTTGCTCGTGCCACTCAGCTCCCTCACATGGTTCTTCCTTCTCCCCGCCATCTCGAACCGCATCATCCCATAGCTATACACGTTGCACTTGTGCGTCACACACGACGTCCACACCTCCGGCGCAGCATACCCTGGCGTGCCCTTAAACCCTGACATCACCAAGTGGGTGCTGTCCCTATTGGTCAGCCGAAGGTGGCAAGAGGATAAAGAAGCAATGAGTTCTTATGTGCCAAGCCTTGGGCCGATTAGCTTTGCCGGAGATGCTTCTGGTGGCGGAGGTTCCGTTGGCGACGGTTCCTCAGCAGGTATAATTATCGGTACACTTGCTTCCACGCGCGTACTGCTGTACATCTCTCTTTCTTACTGTCTGGGGTCTCATTCGATCTAAACCAATTAAATTAAATATCCAACGCCTCTACAGGTATAATCTTGTTTATGGTGGTATTCGTAGTCGGATAAAAGTATACTATTTCAGGACGGTTGAGTCCCGGCGCTTGAGTGACCAGGATATGGCCGACGATGGGACCATCGACCGGTTTCTGAATAACAAGGCCAAGGAGAACACCCACCGCTACACCTCCCAAGAACTGTTGAAATGTAATTTGATTTGTCTTGGAGCTGAGTTAGTTAGCTAACTTACAGCTTAGGTTATGTTTTATGTTATGAAAACAGTTAGTGTTATGTATACAGTTAAGCTGCAGTTTAGAATCATGTTAGTGGGGTGTGTAGTGGGTACGTAGTTTTCAAGTTCAGTTGTGTGAGTTTAAGGGTATAATTTGTAGACAGTTTCAATCAATTGAAGTGTGTGGAAATTGCAGTTTTTCGAAGCTTGAGTTATGTTCTGTATTGACAGAAGAACCAAGTAAGTTTTGTGGTGAGTTTGGCTGATCAAAGCCTTAGTTTTGTGAGGCTGATTCCAGAAATTGTTCAACATTTGGTATCAGAGAAAACACACATCTGTGTTGCTGGGTTTGATTCGGGTTTGAGTGATTGTGAGAACCAAACACAAGGGAAACACATAGAGATTGAAGTTCTGAGAAAAAATGTAGAACAACAACAATGGAAGTTCAGGCAAACCTCAGTTGCCAATCTTTAAAAGAATCAACTACCATTTCTGGAGCCTGAAGATGTCCACCCTCTTCAAGTCACAAGAAGTCTGGAATCTTGTAGATCAAGGCTTTGAAGACAATGTGGAAGGAGAGCCTGATCAACCACTGAGAGAGAAAATAAAGAAGGATTCAAAGGCTTTGTTCATGATTCAAAGTGCTTTGGATGATGAGATTTTTCCAAGAATCTTAGCGGCTACAACATCTCATGAAGCCTGGGAAGTGTTAAGACAGAAGTACATGGGATATAAGAAAGTGATCACAGTCAAATTGCAATCATTGAGAAGAGAGTTTGAAACTCTGATGATGCAAGAGAAGGAATCAGTTCAAGTGTTCCTCTCAAGGGTCTCGAGCATAGTCAACCATATGAAGTCATATGGAGAGAGTGTGAGTGCTGAGACTGTGGTGAGTAAGGTGTTAAGGAGTCTCACCAAGAAGTATGATCACGTTGTTGCTGCCATTGAAGAGTCAAAGGACTTGTCAACATACAAGTTTGAAGAGTTAACAAGCTCACTGCAGGCCCATGAGGAATGGCTTAGCAAATCCACTGAAGTGAAGGAAGAAAAAGTTTTTCAGGTTAAAGATGATTCCTCCAAGACCAAGTCAGAGGGTTCTTCAAGTAGGGGTGGCTATAGAGGAGGTCACAGAGGTAGAGGTGGCTCAAGAGGGAGCTACAGAGGCCGAGGAAGAGGCCATGGAAGAAACCAATCTGGTGGGAGAGGAAATGGAGATGATCAGTGGAAAGAGTCCAACAGAAGTCAAGGCACTGATTCTAGGCAGCAAAGGAGTGGAATTAAGTGCTATTATTGTAAGAAAATTGGGCATAAGGAAGCCTATTGTTGGGAGAAGCAAGAGAATGAGCAGAAAAGAGCCAACTATTCAGAAAAAGTTGACAAAGATGATAGGTTGTTTATGGCATTGTCATCTGTAGCAGAGGGAGAAAGTGAGTTGTGGTTCTTAGATAATGGTTTCTCTAACCACATGTCTAGTTCAAGAAGCATATTTAAGGAACTAGATGAATCTAAGAAAGGAAATGTGAGACTTGGTGATAACAAGGTGCTGAAAGTGGAAGGGAGAGGCAGTGTGGCAATCAAGTGTGTACAAGGTGATGTGAGATTGCTTGATGATGTTCAGTGGGTGCCTGAATTAGCTCATAACTTGCTCAGTGTTGGTCAGTTGCAAGGGACAGGTTACTCTTTTCTATTTGAAGATGATAAAAAAGATCAGGTTGTGTGGTTGTGAGTGCTCCTATGAGTAAGAATAAGAAGTTTCCACTCAATTTAGCAACAGATATAGGAAAGGCTATGGCAGTAAAAGATGATGAAGAAACCATGCTATGGCATATGAGATATGGTCATCTCAATGCTCAAAGCTTGAAGCTTCTGAGTACAAAGGAAATGGTTGCTAGTGTGCCCAAGATAGGTGAATTGGAGCTGTGTGAGGGTTGTATTTATGGAAAGCAGATAAGAGGTTCTTTTTCAAATGATGAACCATGAAGAGCAAGTAAGTGTTTAGAGCTCCTACATGCTGATTTGTGTGGCCCTATGTAAACTGAGTCACTAGGTGGTAGCAAGTATTTCTTCTTGATCACAGATGACTGCAGTAGATTCAGTTGGGTCTATTTTCTTAGATTCAAGTCTGAAGCATTTGAAAGCTTTGAGAGATTTAAAGCTCTTGTTGAAAAGCAATCAGGGAAGATGATCAAGGCATTGAGAACTGATAGAGGAGGAGAGTTTATGTCTTATGAGTTTATGAACTTCTGTGAAGAAAATGGAATAAGGAGAGAATTGACAGCTCCCTACACACCTGAGCAAAATGGTGTGGCTGAGAGGAAGAACAGAACTGTCATAGAGATGGCTAGGAGTATGCTCAAAGCCAGGAAGGTTCCAAATGAGTTTTGGTGTGAAGTTGTGGCTACAGCAGTGTATGTACTCAACATCTCTCCAACAAGGGCAGTGACTAACAAGACTCCATTTGAAGTATGGAGAGGAAAGAAACCTTCAGTGAGTCATCTCAAGGTTTTTGGATGTGTGGCTTATGCTCTAGTAAATTTGAGAAAGAAACTAGAGGACAAGGCAGAGAATTGTGTGTTTATAGGGTATGCAGCATAATCAAAGGCCTATAAGCTTTACAATCCAGTGAGCAAGAGAACAATAGTGAGCAGAAGTGTGGTGTTCAATGAAGGAGTAGAGTGGGATTGGGAGAATAAGCATGCTCAGTCCATGGAGGATGAGGTGATCCCTGTAATTCCCATCAGCAGTTCAACAGAAGAGGAGGATAGTGATGATGATGATCATGGGGATACTCCTCCTACAAGACCAGTACAGCAGCAAAGCTCAGGCTCTTCAAGCAGTAACAGTGCATCATCATCAAGGTCATCAAGTGAGTCACCACCAAGGAAATTCAGATCCTTGTATGATATATATGCAAGTTGTGAGATGGCTTTAGTAGCATCAGATCCTGAGTACTTTGAAGATGCTGAGAGCAATGAGAATTGGCAAAAGGCTATGAAAGAAGAATTGAAGTCCATACAGAAAAATGAGACATGGGACTTGGTGAAGCTGCCACAAGATAAAAATGTCATTGGTTTGAAATGGGTTTTCAGAACCAAATTCAATACTGATGGCAGTGTTCAGAAGCACAAGGCCAGGCTAGTGGCAAAGGGGTATGCACAGCAAGAGGGTATAGATTTTGAAGAAACTTTTTCTCCTGTGGAAAGGATGGAAACAGTGAGAGTTGTGTTGGCCTTGGCAGCTCAGTGGCAGTTGCAAGTCTATCAATTAGATGTGAAATCAGCCTTCTTAAATGGAGAATTGCAAGAGGAAGTGTATGTTGAGCAGCCACAAGGTTTTGTGAAGAAAAATGAAGAGCACAAAGTGTACAAGCTACACAAGGCTTTATATGGCTTGAAGCAAGCCCCAAGGGCCTGGTATAGTAAGATTGATTCATTCTTTCTAAAGAATGGATTTGAAAGAAGTGAAAATGAACCTACACTGTATGTGAAGAGGAAGAAGAGTGAAGAGTTCATTGTGGTGTGCTTATATGTAGATGACATAATCTACTTCAGTTCTTCACCAGAGTTGCTCAAGAATTTCAAACATGCTATGATGAGCAAGTTTGAGATGACAGATTTGAATCTGTTGCAGTACTTTCTCGGATTGGAAGTGAAGCAAAGCAAAGAAGGTATTTTTGTGTGCCAAGTGAAGTATGCTAGAGATATGTTGAAGAAATTTGGAATGGAAAACTGTGATGTTGCTCAGACGCCATTGAATATGAATGAGAAACTGAGAAGAGAGGATACTAGGCCTGACATTGCCTATAGTGTGAGTGTAGTTTCAAGGTACTTGCACAGTCCTACAAAGCAACACTTGGGAGCAGCTAAAAGAATTCTAAGGTACATTGCTGGCACAATTGAGTATGGCATGTGGTATGAACATGTTGAAGACTTCAAGTTGAGAGGATACACAGACAGTGATTGGACAGGTTGCATTGATGATAGAAGGAGTACTTCTGGGTCTGTGTTTGGGCTTGGGTCAGTAGCAATCACATGGAGTGCAAGGAAGCAAGATACAGTAGCTCTGTCTTCATCAGAGGCAGAATATGTTGTAGCTAGAGCAGCTGCCAAGCAAGCTCTATGGTTGAAAAAGCTTATGCTTGATCTGAGTTGTGATAATAAGGAGGCAATTGAGTTGTGGTGTGACAACAAATCAGCAATTGCAATGACCAAGAACCCAGCCTTTCATGCCAGAACAAAACACATAGATGTTCAACATCATTTTATTCGAAGGCTGGTGGCAGAAGGCAAGATCACTCTCAAGTTTTGTGGAACCAACAGCCAAGATGCAGACATTTGTACAAAGGCTCTCAGTAGTGCAAAGCACTTCTACTTCATGGAGAAAATGGGCATGAAAGAATTCAAATTAAGGGGTGGTGTTGAAATGTAATTTGAATTGTCTTAGAGCTGAGTTAGTTAGCTAACTTACAACTTAGGTTATGTTTTATGTTATGAAAACAGTTAGTGTTATGTATGCAGTTAAGCTGCAGTTTAGAGTCATGTTAGTGGGGTGTGTAGTGGGTAGCTTTCAAGTTCAGTTGTGTGATTTTAAGGGTGTAATTTGTAGACAGTTTCAATCAATTGAAGTGTGTGGAAATTGCAGTTTTTCGAAGCTTGAGTTATGTTCTGTATTGACAGAAGAACCAAGTAAGTTTTGTGGTGAGTTTGGCTGATCAAAGCCTTAGTTTTGTGAGGTTGATTCCAGAAATTGTTCAACAAGAACTAGCCTCGTGTACCCGCAACTACTTCCACAAGCTCAGCTTCGGAGGGTTCGGGGTCATCTATAGGGGGCTGGTCCCCGAAGGAATCCCTGTCGTCGTCAAGGTGCTCAACAACAACATCACCAAACAAGTGGAGAAGCAGTTCATGGCGGAGGTCAACTCCATTGGTGTTGTAGGAGGAAATCGAGTATGCAAATAAAATATAAATAAAATAAGTTAAACCACATTCCGTCCCTTGCAAATAATTACAAGACCTCCTCCTGATGTAGCAGCGGGAAGTCAGGATCGATCCACGAGGAAGCGTGTCAGCGGATCCTAGGTAGCGGAGAAATCTCACAGATAGAAGTCGACCACAGATGTTCTCGATCTCGACTAGGGTTAGTCGACAGAAGATCGGACAAGTCGAACAGCGCAGCAGCAGTCACAGGTTCTAGTCGATATCGACTAGGCTTTACTCGAGATCGAGTAGAGTTATCGACGTCGAGAAGTTTCCTGGTCGAGCACCTGCACACAGAAGCTACAGCGATCTGGGATCGAGAATCAGTAACTCGAGATCGACCAGTTTGGTCGAGATCGAGTAAAGCAGAAAGTGAAAACGAAATAAAATAAAGACAAAAGCTTTTGGGATTCGAAAATAAACTGTATATGAAAGACTTCCAAGATCGGGGTTTGCAACAACGATAACCAAGCATGCATAAGACAAGAATAAAACAGATAATCATGTAAATCGCATCAAAGGATCAAACTTTCGCCTTTTCCAACAATTAGACAACTCTTTCAAGAAACCCTAATTGTCTCTACCAATTTTATGTTTACAATCCAAGTTGTTAGCATGGACCTCCATTAGATGGGTAATAAACACATAACAAGTAGTAGATGCTCAAAACATGATAAAAGTCGGATCTTTTACCTCAAACACGCAGGGCTATCGTTGGGCTCACCCCAACCCTAGAAGTGGGTGGACTACTCGCGCTTCATCGCAATTGAAGACATTGATTGAAAGGAAATAACTTGCATTAAACTAAATTCAAAGCTTTTACAATCCCGGCACTCCAACTTTCGTTGAACGCCAAAACCCTAAAACCTTCGAACTCCTAAACCTCTTTGTGAACTACTTCTCTAGCTTCTGAATTGAATTGAATTGTTCCTAAAACCAACCCCATGGGCTTTATTTATAGCCTTCTAATCCTTGCTATTCAAGGATAGAAATCTCTATCTATATCTAAATCTCTATATCTAAAAGCTTAAAGATAAATAAATGGAATAACATAAATAAATCCAAAAAGGAAATTATATCTAAAAGGCTAAAATGTCTTCAAGTGGATAAATCTTCTCTTCATTGGATGGATCTTGAAAGACTCGGACAACTTCGGCCTCATGGAATCCAAAACCGCGTCGGACAGCTCAAACCGCGTAACGCGCTCTCGGACATCTTTCCTCGATCTCGAGTAAACTTACTCGATCTCGAGTAACATGGACGTCGACTTCTGCTTGGCTCCGTGTCTCGGGTAGCTGGTGCTCGATCTGCTCAGACAAAGGCTCTCAGGTGTTGTCGATATCGAATATCTTACTCGATATCGAGGAGGGTGGCTTCATCGACTTGCTGGTCCGTCCTCATCGAGCAGCTTCTCTTCGACATGACTCGGGTGGTGACTTTGGTTTTGTCGATATCGAGGTAATAACTCGATATCGAGTAGTGTATTGCTCAGCTTCAGGTTGTCTAGTCAAGTCGAGCAACGTTCCTGGGCTTCTCGATCAGGCTTTCTTCCTCGACTCTGGGTTGGCCTTCACTTCTTGTCGATCTCGAGTAACTTACTCGATCTCGAGTAAAGCTTCGGAGTCGGGTTGCTTCGTTTCTCAGCTTCTCGACATGGTGCTCCTCGTTCATGCTATGCCCGGACAATTTTAGTTGATATCGACAAAGACTCATCGATCTCGAAGAACTCTCAGTCTCCGTCTTCACTTCTTGGTTTTCTCCCGAAATGGCTCCATATTCTGCAATATTAAACAGAAACTTATGTAGATCTCCATTTCTGGCAAATAAGCACATACTACATAAATTCGACATATTCCCAACCCGAAATATGCAAAGTGTATAGAATATGGAACTAAAATGTGCATAAAAACATGGCTACTTTAGTGACATCAATTGGCTGCACCTACCACCACAACCTCGTCAAGCTCTACCGCTACTGCTTCGAGGCCAAGATCAAGGCCCTCGTCTATGAGTTCATTCCGAATGGCTTTCTCGACCGCCTCCTCTTCTTCGGGGAGGCTCAACCTCTCGAATAGGGAAGTCTGCATCGAATAGTCGTTGGGATCGCAAAGGGGATCGCCTACCTGCACGAGGAGTGCGAGCATAAGATCATCCACCACGACATCAAGCTCGGGAATGTGCTTTTAGACTCCGACCTGAACCCGAAGGTGGCGGATTTTGGGCTGGCCCAGCTGACCAACAGGGACAGCACCCACGTTGTGATGTCAGGGTTTAAGGGCATGTCAGGGTATGTTGCGGCAAAGGTGTGGATGTCGTATGTGACGCACAAGTGCGATGTGTACAACTACGGGATGATGATGTTCGAGATGGTGGGGAGGAGGAAGAACCATGTGGGGGAGCTAAGCGGCACGAGCAAGGAGTGGCTCCCGAGGTGAACTTACAAGAAGGTTAGGGACGGTCAGCTGGCGGAGTGTAAGGTGATGGAGGAGGTTGATCGAGAGAAGGCTGAGAGGGCAGTGAAGGTAGCACTGTGGTGCGTGCAGTACTCCCCTGGGGCGAGGTCGGAGATGAGTGTCGTACGTGGTGAAGATTTTATAGCAGACCTGTGAATTCGGGGTCGATGGCAGTAATGGCACGACTACTTGGTCAGCGTCTGAACAATCCGGTGAGATTGAAAAGTGTGAAACTTACCCTCGGATTGAAGAAAGGATGATTGACATCCAATTTCAGAGTTGTTGACTTATCTGCTCTTTCTAACATCGATTGTAGAAGGCAAAGCCCAATCAAATCAGTGGCGGATACAAGATTTAAACTTGAAATTTTTTTAAAAAAAATTATATCCATTCAATTTTCTATTTTAATCTATTATATATAATAAAGTAGAAGTCGGTTGATAAGTTCTCTAAACAGGTATTTATATAAAATTTATTGAAATTGTAAAATACCGCACAGAGTGTGGGTATTAAACTAGTTTTATGTAAAATAAAAAAGAAATTTTTGCCTATGTGACAACAGCCCCATGCATCTAGAATTTTTTTTCAAAATATTCACTAAAAAAAATATTTATAATAATATTCACACTTTTAAAATATTTACAAAAATATTCATTTTTTGAAGGGTTGACAGAGAAACGCGGGTTAAAACCGCGTTCCATTCGTATTTTATAAAATCTCAAATTGAAGAAAAAAGGGGGAAAATAACGAATAAAACGCGATTTCAACCCGCGTTTTACTATTTTATTTTTTTAAATGACAAATAAATAAATAAAAAGGGTGAAATGCGGGTTGAACCCGCGTTTCTCCTTCCTCCTCAATTTCCAGAGCAGCCGGCAGCCGGCAACTGCTAAATCTAAGCCAAAGGGAGGGAGAAACGCATGGAGGAGGACGGGGGCGTGGCGCCGACGACGTTGTGGGGTCGGTGGTGGAGGCCGGCTCCATTGGCAACCTCTGTCTCCGCTCAATTTACAGCGTCTTCTCCTGCGAGGAAGGGAGGCAGCAGGAGAGGGAGGCAGGGAGGCAGCAAGGGAGGAAGGTGATGACGCCGGGGGGTCGGTGGTGGAGATCGACTCCATTGGCGGGCTTTGTCTCCCCTTTGAAGCATATTCTCCGAGCGCTAGATCTAAGGTCGGGCAAGGGAGAGAGGGAGCAGGGGTGGAAGGTGAGGGGGAGTTGGATACCGATAGACAAGGATGGGTTTGTCAACCTCCAGACCGGAGGGAGGCGCGGAGACGGGGACAGGCAGGAGCTTGGAGAAGGAGGTCATGGAATTCCAGGAGGAAGGAGAGCCAAGGCTGAGCTGACCCTGGAAATGGAGGAGGAAGGAGAAATGCGGATTTAACCCGCGCTTCACCCCTTTTCTTATTTTTATTTGTCATTTAAAAAAATAAAAGAGTAAAACGAGGGTTGAACCCGCGTTTTATTGAGGGAAATGCACAAAGTAACCCAAAAAATCGGAAGTATTGCAAGGTTAACCCAACCCGATTTTTAATTGAGTGAAACCGGATAATTGGGCAACCCTTGGAGCCGGTAGCAGGTAAGGGAGGGGGGGTGCAACCTTCCAATGTGTGACACCTCAGAGGAGAGAAGCAGAGAGGGCGAGAAAAATAAGGGGGGAGAGAGAGAGAGAGAGAGAGAGGGGAAAGCAAGTACCATCTGCAGAGGAGAGAGGCAGAGAGAGACAGAAAAAAGCAATTGAGAGAGAGAGAGAGAGGAGTGAAAAAATAAAAGTAAAGTTGCAAAGGAGAGAGAGATTAGTGAGGATAGGACAGAGAGAGATGAAAGAGTCCTCTCTCCTCGGCAATTTTATTGTTATTGTTTCACTTCGAAGAAGAAGCAATTGGGCGGGGATTTATTTGCAGGTTGACGTATAAGTAGTTAGTTTTAACTGGACACATGGTTTTTAGGATCGAGATCCTAATGTAGGATCGATGCAAGGGCCTAGGATCGGATCGTAGGATCGTAAGATCCTAGCAAAAAGTGAAAACCAACTAAAAAATCAAATATAAATAAGTCATACCAAACAAATACCTTAATTTTTAAACAAAACTAGTCATTTCCTCCTTTAAATAAACTAAGTAACTAACATATGCCAATAATAACTCCTTACCATTCATAATTGGTCAAGGATAATATGTCAAAAGGTATAATATGATAATTAAAATATTTAAATAAGTCACTTAACATCCATAAACCAAACTAAAAAGGGTCTAAGAAACAAGATTAACAAAAAAAAAAAAACCCACATCCCACATCACATGATTGTTCTGGAATGTCATATGTGATAGGTGCTAACACTCGTAGACATTACAAATTCCTCCTCCCATCTCTAGTTCGTAATGTTATCATAAACAATTTCAACATCTCTCTCAACGAAATCATCAACATCATCACCATTTCACCATCATTTATCTCGATAGCTTCATCTTCACTACAAGTTATTATAGATTCACCACTACCACCGCCAATACCACTTCCATGGGTTGATTCACATGCAAAGATTACTAGGATCGGTTTAATTTCCCCCAAAAAACGACATTGGGGATTTTAGGGTTTAATTTCCCCCAAAAATTAAAACACAATTAAAAAAAATATAGAAATTGGCCTAATTTCATAAAAAAAACGATATGGGATTTATACAAATGGGCCTAATTTCATAAACATCTGAATTTACTAGGATCGTTAGGATTGGTAAGATCCTAAAGATCCTAACCGATCCTATCGATCCCACTCCCGATTCTAGTATAAACGAGTATTTACCATCGATCCGGATCAGAATTCTCCCTAGGATCGTAGGATCGTACGATCCTACCGATCCAGATCGAGATTCTGCTAACCATGACTGGACACCTAAAGCTAAACGACATGACACATATTGGAATCGACTGTACAAGATTTATCGGAGAAACAGATTCTCCATCGACTTCGGATATAAAATGAGCAAGTTTGCTTTCGATAAAGGTTATGCGAGAGGTGTCTCCCTCAAATGTGAAGCAAATTTACCCATTTTCTATCTGAAGTCGATGGTGAATCTGTTTCTCAAATAACTCATGTGCAGTCGATTCCAATATGTGTATGTCGTTTTGTTTTGGGTGTCCAGTTAAAACTAATTGCTTACATGTCAACCTGCAAATAAACCCTCACCCAATTGCTTCTCTTCGAAGTAAAACAGCAACAGTAAAGTTGCAGAGGAGAGAGAACTCTTCCATTTCTCTGTCCTGTCCTCACTGATTTCTCTCTCTTTCTCTCTCCTCTGCAACTTTACTTTTCTTTTTTCACACACACACACACTCTCTCTCTCTCTCTTCTCTGCGGATTTTCTTTCTCCGCTGCAGACTTTCTTTTACTTTTCTCTCTCTCTCTATCATATCCTCACTAATCTCTCCTCTCTCTCTCTCTCCTCTGCAACTTTACTTTTCTTTTTCACTCCCCCCCCCCCCCCTTCTCTCTCTCTCCCCTGTCATCTCTCTCCTCTGCAGACTTTCTCTTGCTCTCTCTCTCTCTCTCTGATTTTTTTTTTGAAAGCAAACTTACCCATTTTCTATCCGAAGTCGATGGTGAATCTGTTTCTCCGATAACTCTTGTCCAGTCGGTTCCAATAGATGGCATGTCGTTTTGCTTTTGGTGTCCAGTTGAAACTAACTACTTACACATCAAAGTGCAAATAAACCCCAACTCATTTGCTTCTCTTTCGATGATTTTTCTCTTAAACTTAAGATTTAATTCAAATTATATTAATGGATCAATGGTTTTTTCTCTGAAACTTAAGATTTAATTCAAATTATATTAATTCCCCCTTACCGTCACTCTTCCCCCCTCTATCTTTGTCTCTGTCTTATCCCCTCTGTCCTCTCTCTTTTTACCGCCTGGGCTTAGGGGGGAAGGCGACACTAGAACCAGGGAAACATTGAACAACACGCAAATATATTACCTACAACAAATTAGTAACAATAATGAGATTGTGTTGATTACAATTAAAATTACATACCAAACGTTTCCGCATTCAGAGCAAACTTTGTAAGCTTTTATAAGGTTCAACCGAATATACGTCGAGGTAGTTTCGAATTTCAGATGACAGGTTGAGTTATAAACATGACATCTGACTACTACAAACATGACAGAAATCAAAGTGTCGGCAAATCCATTAAATGTTCAAAGGTATCGCAAGATTAAACATATCTAAGTCGCCCTACTCCTCGTATTTCGTATTCCACATAGTCGTTCCCCAATTTCCCTAATTCCCCCAAAATCCCCAATTCCTCCAATTTCGCCAATCCCCCATTCCCCCAATTTCCCCATCTAACTACAACCAATATATCCATTTTCAGGGTGTGTGGCCTGTTTGATGTCCGCTTCTTCTTCTCCTCTGCAGACTTGCTCTTGTTCTTCTTCGAACTCCTTCCTCTTCTTCCTTCCGTTTTCAATTTTCAGAGAGAGATATAGAAACTCTCGACCTCCCCCTTCCCCTTTGTAAACCCTCTCTCTAATCGACAGTTGAGTTGACAGGTTTTTTAAAAACATGTCAATTCTCCTCCCCCCCCCCCCCCCCCCACCACCACACGTCTCACTCTCTCTCCTCCATAACTGCAGTCGGTCTCTCCCTCAATTGTAACAGGCTGGGATGCAATTTTTAAAGGATTAGGGTTAACCTTTTGCAATTAATATGGATAGGGGATAGGGGGTGCAACCCAACCGGTTTTTTGGGTTAGTTTTGCAAATGGCCCCGTTTTATTTGTTATTTTTTTTTTCCATCTTTCTTCAATTTGAGATTTTATAAAATACGAATGAAATGCGATTTTAACCCGCGTTTCTCTGTCAACCCTGTAAAAAATGAATATTTTTTTAAATATTTTAAAAGTGTGAATATTATTGTAAATATTTATTTTATAGTGAATATTTTTTAAAAAAAATCATGCATCTAGCCTCCAAGAGCCATCCACAATTGATTGAATGGGAGTTAGAAAATTAAGCACAAATAAATTACTCTAAATCCGGCCTATTGTCCAAAATCACTAAACATAAAATCACTTAGTTTCCTATTAGAATCTGACTTGGACTTGTACACTAGTAGCCTAGTATATAAGTTGGATTGGGTGAGGTTATTTTAAAACTAATTGACAATAGGAGGAGTTGAGAATATTTGATTTCACCATCTTCCCAATGTAATGTGCATATTTTAGTAAAATTCAACATCTAGCTCCTTTTAGACTCGTAAAGTATCATAGAAGAATTTTAATATTTCCCTAGCTACTCATAAAGAGAGAATATATGAACAGAAGCAAGACTAAGCTATGCAATGAAATGAATGAATACCTGCACATTGTTGACCAAAAAAAAAAAATGAATACCTGCACATTTGTTCAACCGGAGAACAATGTGTAACCTTTCGATTGAAGCTAATTCCTCTCCAAACCCCAAAACTTCAATCCTGACATTACCAAGTCCGCTTTCTTCCTTCTCAAGTGATCAATAAGTCATTCATAATGAAAATTGAATTTATGGGAAGTGACCTCCTAGGAACTAGGAAGTGCATGTACTTCCTATGTTCAATCAAACAAGCCCTCTGGTTCAGTATAAACGAGTTTTTTTTGCACGTCAATTAATGAGTACCCAATAAGTTTAAGTCATGTTATACAACGACCTAATCTATTTATATACGTTTCATCCTACGTGTACAATAAAATTTCATCATATCAATTTCACAAACTCAAATCCACAACAACAAACTAGAAGATCGATAAGATTTTATTATTAATTAAATATCTATTAAACAATAAAATCTCATCATATCAATTTCACAAACTCAAATCTACAACAACAATAAACATAATTTATTAATAAAAACTATTGGATAAAATTTTATCTTATAGCCTTTAACCCTAACCTTAATTTGATAATTAATTCCATGTGAAGTGGAGAAAGAGAAAGTATGTATTTCATAATATTTTAGCAATTAAAGCTAGTCGTTTCAAACAAAAATTATCACCAATAATAAATTGAAAATAAGTCGAAAATTACAACAAAATTAAAAACAAATATTTTCTCTATTTCCTATCATTTGTTATTATCTTAAAAAATCATGAAGTTGTATAAATAAAACCGTGAAGAACGCAGGTAATAAAACTAATTCGGTATAAATCCCACTCTTGAGAAAGACCGAAAAGCTATATGAAATCAGCCGAAACGAATTCAATACCCCTCTTTACAGGGTCTAAGAGCATGCCCAACAAATTCTCTACAACAATCTCCAAAATACAAAATTATAAGTAAGATATTCTAAGTATTTTTTGACCTCATTCCAACAGCTTTTCCAGTATAGAGTTTACTTCAAAATATATAGGGTTTTCTCCAAATTTAAGAAATGATCTCCATATTTTTTCTTAATTCTTTATTTTGGAGAATGTAATGAAGAACCACGTCAATGTTTTCGAAAAAACCAAGATGGGAAATCTTTGGCACGCTCTAAGTCTTCTACTATACAAGCAATGAAGTTGGTGCTGTTGCCCACCGTTTTGTTGTTGCCTAATTGCCACCAATGGCCTCATGGCTTGCCTTAGTAACGAAGTTACGTGGTTTGCCTTATTATATACTTCATCCGTTAATTAAAACTTGATGTTTTACTATTCACGTACAAATTTTTAAGTGTTAAAAACTATATAAAATATTAACATTTTTAATAAATTTTTAAAACAATATCATACTTATTATTATTAAGTATGAATTTATAAAAACAAATGTTAAAAAAAACTAATATTTTATATAGTTTTTATTATTCTAAAAAAACGTGCATAAATAGTAAACGACAAGTTTAATTAACAGAGGGAGTACTATTTTTGATGGAATTAAAAAAAAATTTTAATTAGTCCTATTTTTAGAGTATGGTCAATTAGATAGCACATTTTTAGAGTATCGTCAATTAAATAGAAAGTGGAAGAGTTTATATTGTGAAATTTGATAGAGATTATAATTTTTTTGATTGGTTAATAAGTTAACAATTAAGGAGATTTCAACATGTCCTAAATAACTTTTTATTTCTTTATTACAGTATATATAGGTACCAGTTGAGATCCCCTATTCCAAATCTCCCTATCCTCTCCTATCTTTTCCGTAATATTTATCTAATAATAACATTTCATGATATCGATAAAACGATGTCGAAGAGCTCAACAACTCTGAAATTGGATGTCAATCCTCCTTTCTTCAATCCGTGGGTAAGTTTCACACTTTTCAATCTCACCGGTTGGTTCAGACGACGACCAAACCGCCGTGCCATTACTGCCACAGTCATCGACCCCGAATTCATAGGTCTGCTTCAAGTAAGCGAACGGGTCAGGAGGCATAGACACCTCCATACCACCCTCCAACATCTTCACCACAACGCTCATCTCCGGCCTCGCCCCAGGGGAGTACTGCACGCACCACAGCGCCACCTTCACCGCCCTCTCAGCCTTCTCCCGATCAACCTCCTCCACCACCCTACACTCCGCCAGTAGCTCCGCCAGCTGACCGTCCCTGACCTTGTCATAAGTCCACCTCGGGAGCCACTCCTTGCTCGTGCCACTCAGCTCCCCCACATGGTTCTTCCTCCTCCCCACCATCTCGAACAGCATCATCCCGTAGCTGTACACGTCGCACTTGTGCGTCACGTACGACGTCCACACCTCCGGCGCAGCGTACCCTGGCGTGCCCTTAAACCCCGACATCACCACGTGGGTGCTATCCCTATTGGTCAGCCGGGCCAGCCCGAAATCCGCCACCTTCGGGTTGAGCCCGGAGTCCAGAAGCACGTTCCCGGGCTTGATGTCGTGGTGGATGATCTTCTGCTCGCACTCCTCGTGCAAGTAGGCGATCCCCTTTGCGGTCCCAACGGCTATCCGATGCAGGCTTCCCCATTCAAGAGGTTGCGCCTCTCCAAAGAAGAGGAGGCGGTCGAGGGAGCCGTTGGGCATGAACTCGTAGACGAGGGCCTTGAGCTCGGCCTCGAAGCAGTAGCCGTAGAGCTTGACGAGGTTGAGGTGGTAGGTGCGGCCGATGGAGTTGACCTCCGCCATGAACTGCTCCTCCACCTGCTTGGTGATGTTGTTGTTGAGCACCTTGACGGCGACGGGGATTCCTTCGGGGAGCAGGCCCCTGTAGACGACCCCGAACCCTCCGGAGCCGAGCTTGTGGAAGTAGTTGCGGGTGCACGAGACCAGCTCCTGGGAGGTGTAGCGGTGGGGGTTCTCCTTGGCCATCTTCTCCAGAAACCGGTCGATGGTCCGATCGTCGGCGGTGTTGGCGTCAGCGAACTGGGCTTGCACTTTCAAAGCCAATCCCTGGCAACCCCTAATCATCTTGAAATAGCCGATTGTTATTCCAACTATGATAGCCAAAATGCCGAAAATTATACCTGCAGATCGATCGCCGGCCTCGTCGATCAGAATTAGGATTCCAGACAGACAGTAAGAAAGAAAGAGAGAGATATAGTAAAGCCATGGCGGCGTACCGATAACTTGGGCAGGTGAGGAACCGCCGCTACCGGAAGAATCATTGGCAGAGATAGGCGGCGTGAAATTGGTGAAGGTAGAAGCCATGATCGATAACTCAGTGATAAAAACTGTGCGGGCAGGCCTTTATATTTGAAGTTTAAACTAATTTTGATTCAATTTGTACAATATTTTTGAATGCAACGGTAGGTGTTATATGTGATGTTGATGTTCGTATAAAACAATCTATCTGTTATTTATCTTCTACCCTCTCCGTTCAGCAAAACATGTTATTTTAAGGTGATATTTTTGTTAAAAAAAACTTGTTATTGTAGGTATTTTGCACTTCACTTTAGAGCATATTTAATGGTGGTACTCCAAGTACCGTAACAATAAAAAAAAATGTAAGAAAAAGTCATATTTTTAAAAGCGAGCTCAATTAGTATCATACATATGATATTCAATATGACACAATATCATAAAATATTAACCAATCAAACATTAATAGTGGGTCCTATTTTATTTTTACTTACCAAAAAAAGAACTATAAAAAAAAATTTGATGCAAAAAGTGAAATAAGATACTCATTCCAAGTACCATGGTTATGGAGTACCAAATATTAAAATAAGATGGATGAGAGAGAAATGACAAAAAGTAAATTATGATACTCAATATGAGTATATGGTTAAAGATGCTCTTACGAAAATACATTTGACGTGATTGATTGTTTTTTTTTTTTTTTTTAGTTGTAGTTTTCGGTAAAGTAAAAAAGAAGGGTAATAATTGAGGGTAAATTAGTACATTTGTTAATTGCCTTAAAATTTATGAAAGAAACTAAAATGACATGTTTTGCCGAACAGATGGAGTATTATTTATAATAAAGGAGAAGTCGGTTGGGAGATATACGTAACCTATCTAATTTATTTTTAGATATAATACATTGTAATATAATAGATTGTAAAACATGCAAATCTAAAATTTGTTTCATCTAAGTGCATAGTATAGCCTTGGTACATACAGAAACCACCGGTTTAAACTGTCGTATGATCCAAAGGACATTTGACAACGATAGGTAAAACCTATGTAGCACGGAAACGTCTATATAGGGCACAGTGTCGTGTCGGAAACACGGACACGACACGAAACACCTCGAAAACGCCTGGACACGGTCAAGAAACGGTCAAACTTCGGACACATATGGAAACGCGACGGAAACGCCTTGGACACGGTTCACAAATAATGGACACGGTTTGGAATTTAAAAAACCCGGTTCATAATTAAAATAAAAAAGAAAAAAGCAAACCCGGCTATCAACCTTTACCCTTTTCTTCTTGAGCGCGCGTCATTTTGCACTAGCCACCGCCGAGCGTTGTTCTACACTAGCCACCGCCGAGCGTTGTTCTACACTAGCCACCTCCGTTCTTCGATCTGCACCAGCCACCATCGATCGCCGATCTTTCTGAACACAAACGAGTGTCGTTCCTGTCAATCTTCCTTCAACTTTGATCTCTCCCTATCTTACTCCATCTCTATACCTTGATTTATTTTCAGATTTAGGGTTACTTTGATTGAGTGATGTTTGATTTCAATTTGTATGAGATTTAGGTTTAGGATCTAGGAATTGATGATGATTCAGTCTCATAAACTAATGAAGGTAGCAGAGGGGATGTTTCTTTGAAACAAAACGTGGAGGTGGAGTGAACCACTTTGGGATTATGTTGATAACTTGATATAGTTGGCAGAACAGCGGAAGAGGGTAACAAGACATGATGGTGGACCACCTTCTCTCTATACTTTGATTTATTTTTAGACTTAGCAATGTTTATTTGTATATATTTTGATTTGAAATGTTATATAATTATTTATTTATATCTCACTGATCGGCTCTTATTAGTATAAATGTATTCATCTTTGCAAGACCTTTAAAATGATATATGTATCATATATTTTTGCCGTGTCTGTGTCCTATGTTTTTTGAAATTATCGTTTCCCCGTGTCCTATGTCCGTTTCCATTTACGTGCTACATAGCCTAAAAACCAATGAATAGGCAGGCATCCGTTGACTTTTCAGCCGTACGTAATATCAGTTCTACTCGTAGAATGAGTCCACGGTCTTGTATAAAAGGTTTCGGATTTAATCTCTTTTTTTTCGGTCAAAAAATCAAGAAAAAATTTGCTCTTTTGAACATCTACGAGCTTTTCATTAGGTCATTAACTACTTTAAATATTTTTTTAGCCGTTCTAACCATTCTTAAAAATCTTATACCCCCATTAGACCCTCCTTCCTTCTCCCTCACGCGATTCCTCTGGCTGGGCGATTCATCCTTCCTTTTCCGGCAGCGGCTCCATCACCGTCTCCTCACCCGATCGCCTCCATCCCCGGGCCCTCCTCCTTTGCTGATTCCTCTTCCATCTCCTCTCTTCACCACCATCCCCTTCGCAATTGGTCATCCTCGTCATCTCCTCACTTCGGGGCCATCGTCTTCGCCTCCATTCGTCGCCGCCGTCCACTTCGCCGACATCCTCTCCTCAGCCATCCTCCCCTCCACCATCATCTTCCTAAACATAACCCTTACATTGTAGATCTGTGAAAACCCTAAATCGAAGGCCGATTCCGACGCTTTGGCATAGACAAATTGAAGAGGAATCCGACTCCTTGAGACTCTCTCCCCCAAACGTCGTTCATCTCTTCTCCAATGGTCATTCGTGCTGCTGCTGCCATCGACTCTCCGCTCCGCCGTTGTCATTAGATTGTATGTTGCTGCTCCTCCCTTCGATTTCTTAAACGCTATAGAGGATTTCTAAAACCCTAATCTGCTCGTCCCTTGCTTAGCTTAAACAATTTTGGTTGATTATTAGCTGAGTAAGAGGTGGCCTGACCAATATGGGTTGATTATTAGCTGATTGATTTCTTGCTTAGCCCGAACAATTTTGGTTTTTTATTTATTGATTACTAGCTGAGTATTTTGATTCGATTATGCTTATTCGTGCTTCTGCTGATGTTGCTTAATGATTCTCATCCGCTCAGTTTTATAGTTCTTGGCATCAACAGAGGTTGCCCCATCGAGGAAGTGAAAGATGCATACGAGAAGCTCTCCTCGAATTGGTACTGATGTCCTTCATCTCTCATTTATTTTTGCTCTTCTTTTTGGCTCCATTCATGTGCTGTATCTGCATTTCCAGTAAGATTTCGTAGATTGATCAATGGAACTCTAAGCGATTGCATGAATTGGACTTTTAAACTGTCGTTGGTGGTCCTGTCATCGAATTTGATCAAATTTCACATTGCATCTAAAACTGACATATATATAGCATCTATGGTTATATGATCTAGTCAATTTTGATCCGTTTGGAGTAGCTTCCTCCTTGAATTTACCCTTTTAGCCCTGAATGGAGTAGCTTTAGAGGCTATTGTTTTCAGCTTGGAGACGAGTATTTGTGTGTTTTCAGCTTGGAGACGAGTATTTGTGTGTTTTCAGCTTGGAGACGAGTATTTGTGTGTTTTCAGCTTGGAGACGAGTATTTGGAGACGAGCATCTAAAACTATGAATGAGATCAACTTTAGAGCTACTAATCAAGCAGGAGAAGAATCTTAATTGATTGGCTTGTGGAGGTTAGTGTTTCGATATACATGTATAAATACTTTGTTTATTTTGACAGGTCACAGGTTCATACCAAATTAATGAAGTATTGATGGGAATGTATGCACTTTGATGAATCAAGTGCAGTAGCATCTTTTGTTCTTAATTTATTGAATATTAAGTGTCCTGTAGTGATAAAAAAAAACATTCTATTAGGTTTTTGTGATGGAGATAGATTAAAGACACTTGCTATGGAGATATGAATAGAACTCAGGGGTATAAATAAGGGATTATCCCTAAGATGTAGAAGATTATATAGTAAAGGGCCTATAGCAATGGCCTTGTCATACCTTTGTCTCTTGGATTTTTGTTCGCTAGCTTTTTGTGTGAGTTTGTGCTTTGTGTGTTTCCTTCTCTTGGCTAAAAGTTGTTTGTGGCTCTTTTGGTGCCAATCCAAAAACTTGCTTCACTATGACATTGAAACAAAGTTTTTGATTTTTGTATTCCTTAAACAGGTATTGATGATTCCTTCTCTTGGCTAAAAGTTGTTTGTGGTGCTTCTTCATTATCTGCTGCTCTAGATCTCCCTTTGTAGCATCTCTTGTCAGTGATTTAATTGTTCGTCAATTCCTCTTAGCTACCTTTGTTTGATTTAATTAGGAGTTTCTGTGCTTGATTCCCATCAATGTCTAAAATGCTCAAAAGCATCTTAGACAAACATATATTGCTCATTTATTTGTAGATGATGACAGCTAAATATCTATCTATCTAATACATATATCTCTTTGCCTTGTGAGATGATGAGATGGGAATAACTTGTGCTCTTTTATTTAGTGACAATTGCAGGGGATTTGAGATGTTTTTGATTTTTGTATTCCTTAAACAGGTATTGATGATTCCAATTGTTGCAAGTTCATCCTCATTGGCATACCTAAAAGGAGTTGGAGTCCGGATCCTGGGCCGATTGATTCCACAAAACCTGTCAGGTTGTGTTTTCTACAGATTGTTGCTTTGATGCTGAAATTTTGTTTTAGACTGTTTATAGGATGATATATGAATTGAATTGAATTTGAAACTGTCTGATTTGGTTGTAGTAGGAAATCACCTGCGATTTAATGCAGGTTTGTATTCTATGTTTTAGATATTTTAGTATTCTTGATCTTGTTCAGTCAGAATATCCTGTTATTGAATGAAAAATATGATTTTTACAAAAACAAGATTGATAGTTTAAAGATTAAATTTCAAGAGCTTTTGTCATCACTGTTTCTATACAAAGCTTACTACAGTATTTGTTAAAGGAGTGTTATAATTCCCACTTTATACTTGCTTATACTTTCAGTTAAGCCTGAAAACTTTATGCAGGTTATAATTCCCTCCTTATACGCAGCTGCATTATGCAGATTTTTATGCATTATAATGATGTATAGTACCATTTGATGTGATTTCGGGAGGGTAAATTTTGTTTAACATCTCTCAATCCAGTGTATAATTTATAGCTTCAGAAAATTGAACCTAATCTCCTCATTTCTTTTTGCCTTTAAAAACAGGAACAACAAAGGGGCCTTCCACTTTGTGGCGGATCCCCTCTACAGTCACCAGACATTTCAAAGTTCCAGCCATGTATCTCAGCTATCATTGATTCACAGTCGTCGTTTTGTGGTATGAAAAAAGAGTTGCTTGAATATAGGTGTAATATTCACTTCTTCATCGTGATTATACTGTCTGAACTGACTCTAAAGTTTGAGTCCTGTTTAATATCTATAAAATTGTTCAGCTGGCACCCCAACAAGTAGAGTTGTAATCTGTATTTTTTTTTGTGTAAATAAAAATTGAAATGCAATAGGTATGGTATTGTACTAGGACTGTCATGAACTATAAGCTGTTGGGGACTAACTACTGTCATCAACTTGTAAATAGATGTGTATATTTATGGGAAAGGGATTAAGATTTTGAATGCAGCTACAGATGACATTCATTTAAAGTTCAAATTGAGTGTGAATTGCTTTGTTTATTTAAATAAGGTGGATTTGTTTCCAACTTATCCTCCAGCAAGAAGGCTACCTTTAATGCAAATGCATTGCCAATTGTCTTTGGATTACAATTTAAAAACTCCATTTAATGTCCCAATTTTGATAGGACATCGCTTTTAAGAAGTCAAAACCGATCCTTAGTTTCGCCTTATTTTTTGATTCCACATTTTATACTTTTAATGTTGTATCATCAACAAAAAGTTCACCAATGAAGTGTAATAAAATTTTATGCTCATACGCTATCAATTGTATAAAAATATTATCAATAAAAATGTCATCAACTAACAATGTCATCACAAATGATTAAGATTAATAAAGTGTAATCACAAATGTCATCAATGAATAAAAATGTAATAAACATGTCACCACAAGTTATTGCATCAATGAAATGTAATCACAAACGTGTCATCGGTGAATAAAAGTAGAATCGATGAAAATACATCGATATACAATTGGTTAAATTAAAAAAATGACATCAAACGATTTGACTAAAAAAGTGGCATCAAATAATTACATTAAAAAAACGGCATCAAAACACTACTTTCAAAAAGTGGCATCCCATTAAAGAAAAAAATGTCATCAAAACACTACTTTGAAAAGATATGGCATCACGGGAAAAAAATCATCAAAAAATTGACATAAAAAGTGTCATCAATAGTCATTCGTAAAAAAAAATGGCATTAATGGTAAACCTGGCATCATAGTAAACAAAAAAATGTCATCAAGGTTTGAAAAAGTGGCTTTCAAAAAGTGTCATCAAATCATTTCATTAGAAAAGTGGCATCAAAGTGAAAATAAAATGTCATAAAAAATGGCACCAAAACGATGGCATCACAAAAATGTCATCACTTAAAAAAAAGAAAAAAAAGAAAAAAAAAATCCACATGAGTGGTCAACGTTGACCACGTTGACCGGTCAATGGTCAAACAGTTGACCATTGACCAATTAATACCCCATTTGGGGAATGGACTACCTAATCTAATTTAACAAGTTTTTTATCTAGTTAGCTAATTGAACTTTCTAAATAGCCTACTTACCTAAATCACCCAAAAATCAAAGTTTATTTTATTTTATTTTATTTTATTGTAATACATGATTTTTGTCTGTACTCTAAGTTTAGCACCAAAATGGTTGAGGTTTGTTATACAAAAATAGAGAGAGTGAAGATTTGGTGTTAAATAAACTTAATTTAGGTCAAACCTATTGATAAAATTTTTTTTAAAAAAATTATAATAAAGATTTATTTGATAAAATATTTTGACATATCATGAAAATGTTTTTCTACCAAAAGTATAATTTTCCAAAAAAAAATTGTATATGAATAGTCAACTACAGCATTGTTATAATTTTTTTTTAAATAATTTTATTAATAATTTTGACTAAAAATAAATTTTTGTAAGACCAAATGCTAAAAAAAAATAATACTCCCTCCGATCGGAAATATTTGATGTTTTTTAGATATGGATAGGATTAAGAAATGTCACTTCTACCTTTAAATACCTCATCAAATAAATTTACTTTATCATCACATTTATTATGCATCAATATATGTAATTGCTTAAATAAAAAAAATACAAATTATATTAGTATTAGTGCAAAATAAAAAAAAATATATAATTATTACTTTTAAAATATCAAATATTGTTGATCAAATAATCAATCAATATATAATACTAAAACAGAGGCGTGGAAATCCTATGTGGCGGGTTCTGGTGCGATTCGCTTACGTGTCATATTCTGGTGCGATCTGGCTCGGGTCTTTGACACGTCAATTAATGACGATCCAATATATTTAAGCCACGTCAATTAATGAAATCCTATCTTTTAGCCACATCATTTAATATGGTTAATCTTTATTAACAATGAAAAATAATTTAAATAATAAAATATTATCGTATCTTAGTTGGTTAGATGTTGATAAGATTTTAAAAAAAATATCATTATGAAGATTTTTTATTATTATCCATAAAAAAGATCATTATCATTTTATCTACATCTTAATTTAAAAGATTTGGTTTACTAAAAACGCATCTTTGCTAAATCGTAAAAATATGATATTGATAATGATAACCTAGAATGCTCTAAATCACACGTTTGGTAAAATAAAGTAGAAATCAAACACTACTTTTTTTTACACTAAACAATGTACACCATCATTGCTAAAATATTTAAAATATAATAATAAGTTAAAGTCTTTTTAATAATACGAACACCTTACAAAAGTTTTTTTTTAATTAGAGAATATTTTATATGATTTTGATTTATTTTATGACTAACTTAAAGTCTTACTAAAATATTTTAAGCATAAAATTTCGTAGAAATATTTCAAACAAATTAATATAATAAAATATCATTTATGAACAAGGCGCGTAAGAGCGCGGGTACCAAATACTAGTCTCCTAAAATATCAAGATCGAATGGAGAGAGACGAGAGTATGTGATTTTCACTCTAAAAAACCAAATAAATAACCATCAAAAGCGTTATCCGAAAAGCTATTCAACCCAAATTTGAAATAGTCAAAATCCGAATCAACCCGAACATGTAAACAACTGACCTCCAATATTAAAAATATATATATATATATATATATATATATATATATATATATATATATATATATATATATATATATATATATATATATATATAGTTTTTTGCACTAATTTGGCTTTAAAATTTTAACTTTAAACTCAATCGTTAATCAGACAATGACCTAAAAATAAATTATCTTAGTTTTATTATAAGATCAACAGATTTCTCATTTTAAAGATTTTTAGGTTGTTAGAGAATTTTAAATTTATATGTATATATAGAAAATAATAATTTTATTTAAATATATATAGGGGATAATTTTAAATTTATATTTAACTAGGTATTTGTAATAGAAAAAAAAAAGAGATATAAAAATTATGAAAATAAGAAGCTTGAACTCAAGGTAATCGAAACCGTCCATTTCCAAGTAAGCTAAGCTATCATTATAATTCATTTATTGTAAACTAGGTAAGAAAAGAGAGGAAAATATGTGATTGTATTCGATTGATATCTCTTGGTGTTACACCGGTACAATATATAGAGATAACTCCTTAGCCTCCAAGCAATAGTAAATCTATCTATAGACAAAACTCTATCTAAGTAAAGTGTATATTTTGTACATCCACATAATAATAATAATATTATAACACTCCCCCTTGGATGTACATTCATTGTTCCTCCAACTGCCTCGTTAAAAACCTAGCTGGGAAAAACCCAATGGGACAAAATCATAGCTTAGGGAAAAAGAGTGCAGCCTTCCACGTACGCTCTTGTTGTACTGCCTCGTTAAAAACCTTGTCAGGAAAACCCAGTGGGACAAAACCTGATCGAAGGAAAAAAGAGTGCAGTGCGTGTATGCTCCCCCTGAATTCAACATCCTTCTCGAAATCTTCTCATTCTCCTTAATGCCGTCGTCTTCATGAGATTATGGTCGAATATCAACATTGTCTTTGATGTGTATAAGCTGGAATGCCTCCGTGATTGACTTTGACGCGCCTGACTTCCATGGATTGGTGTTGAGCTGCTTTGGATGCACAAGCAGAAGGTACTTCAGGACCTAGTGTGCTTTTCATTGTTAATCTGGGAGATCTGATGCATTAAATGGTGCTTAAGTTGCCTCGTTAAAAACCTTACATTGGAAAAACCCAGTGGGATAAAAACCAAGATTAAGGAAAAGAGTACAACTTTGTATGGTACTTCGGGACCTAATAAAATGTCACCACTTTCACAATTATAGGCAATTCAGCTACTTTAATAAGAATCTTTAACCAACTGCATCTGACAGTACTTTGATAATAATGCTTCAGGCATTTTCAATCGATTCTTCCCATTTATATGGGTATGCACCTACAATGTCCGTCATTTACATTTGGAGCCAAATTATATTCACTCCTGGTGAATACATTCTCATGTAAGCTTTAATAGGCTTTTGTGCAATCAATTTGACTTTATGTTTTCCTTTATACAAACACCCACTTAAAACCAATTAATATCGCACTTTTCAATGTTGGAGCTACAGGTCCAAAAACTTCATGCTTAAATAACCCATTGGAGCTACAGGTCCAAAAACTTCATCCTTAAATAATTCATTTTTACATGAATTATTTCTTTTTAGAATTTGTGATCTACAATGTATCCTTATGAGGGGAGTTGTCTTGTTAAAAACCTTGCTTTGGAAAAACCCAAATGGGACAAAACCCAAAGTTAAGGAAAAGAGTACAACTTTTCTCCCCCTCAATTTAGCATATAAATCACCAATTTTCTAAAGACATGGTACTTCTGGACTTAATATCATTTCACAATCTAATCAAAGATGAAAAGATCATTTGTCTTCACATTGCAATATATCTCTCTTTGTATACTCGAACCACATGTTGAGATATTTTTAGAGCTTTTAACTAATTTCCAACTAATCATCTGCTTATTGGATATCTTATGAATTGTTCAATAAACCAATCGCATTACGCTCTTAGCGTTTTGTAAGCTCTAATTATTCTTATCAAACACTTCAAGTGCAAACTTAGATATGTGCCATCAACGATAATCAAGGATCTGATTATTTCAAGACAACTCATAATCAATTCTAACATTGTCAACGTTCATGAAATCTCTTCAGGAGTATACTTGTGGACACATCACCATTGTTCGAAGTTAATACTAGAATCTCGATCTAAATCATGCTAGTGCATTGGTTTACATGCTAGTGCATTGGTTTACTTCTCTTCCATGCAATATATTGCTTCTTGATCTCCTTTTCCTCTCCCCCTAAATACCGAGTATTTTATCATCCGTGATAAACTCTAGGTATTTGATCATCTATAGGGACCCAATCCTCCATATACATCATCTTTCTTGATTTATAACAACTAAGTGTAATCTGGGGAGATTTCGGTGCCTATACTGAACATGTAAATACCAAGCTCTCTTCTGGAGATAAATTACAAGAAGGAGAATTTACTCTATTGTTGACCGAAATCGAATCAAGCTCTTGATATTCATGCCTGCTTATTAACTATTATTGATGACTCTACTGGGTCATCCTATGCATTAGCATTATCCTAAACGATAATCTCATAAGTAATGATTTCATTTGGTCGATTTAATTGTCAGCTTCTCAATGCTCATTTATCCAACATATCAATTACATTGATAACATTTCCATATCACATCCATATTGCCAACATAGGTAATCTATTTATTATGTTGAATTCCTCTTTTGACATCCTCAACTTGGGGAAAACAACTGCTTCTGGCAATTATTAGTCATCCATTGACTTTTATGATCCCAATTTATCTATCATCACTCCTTCCCTTAGAGTGTTTTGACGCTCTTCTAGAGCCATTTTCTCATATGAGTTTATTGCTTGATTATATCAATAGGCCTTCGAGGACTAATTTTGATGCTCTTCTGGAGATATGTATAAGGTTTAATTATGCCAATAATAGACTTTATACAACACTCATTAGATATTTCATCATGAAAACTTCAGGTTTTCCATATCATCAGATACCAAGCTCTAAATCATTCTAACATTTTCATGCGATGATTCATTCACAGTTTGGGAGATTACAAATCCAAATTAGGCAAACCATCAACTTTGACTTGTTCTTCCACATTCTCCTTGATGTGGGAGTCGACTCATACATGATTATCTATAATCATTATCAAAATTATGACCAGTATCTAACAACAGTCGCGCGCAACGTATCCTCTTTATGTCCTCTGCTAGAGGTAACAATATATATTGCTTCTAGCAATAAAAGAGGTTGTTATGAACCATAGGTCATTTAGCTAGCTATTTATTTGAGTTCTACCATATCCAAGTAGATTAAGAACAAGATCCCAAAATAAAGAGTCTTCGGGCTCTCATGGACTAATTTTATCAATTTCACACAATTTAACGAGGATGTGCTTCAAACTTTTCTCCCAAATCATCATTTGTTGAATAAACTTGGCATTATTAATCCATAATTGTTTCTTCAAAAAAAATTCCCAATGCATATTCATATACATAAAATGCAAATCAAATCAAACAAATAAATAAAATAAAGATTCCATGTACATAATCAAAGGTGTTGGATCATATAGGCTCTTCATTCAATAGATCACGTTTATTAATACTAATGACATAAATAATCCTTGTCAATATAAAATCACATATGTTTATGGCATAAAAACTCTTAACAAGCTGTTTCTTCTGGAAACAATTTGAGTTTTGAATTTATATTGCAAAAAGTAAATTGAGATATATGCACCTCGCAAGTAAGCAACAAAAGTAATCCCAATAAATAAAAATATACTAAACATAATTAAAATTTATTTGGCCACTTCAGGTGGATATCAAATCAGATATTTATCATTTGTTTCAATAAATAATATCATCCACAAATAGTATATGTTCAATAACTATCTCAAGTTTCAATTTCATGCAATTGAAGTTATATACAAATCAGCTTCATGACACATAAATAATGTCAACTTCTGGTGACAAGGAATCAAACAAGTTTAACCACTTCAGGAGTTTATATTTCATCTTCTATGAAATAAATCATATATGAAACAAATAGTTACAAGTACAGGATGAAATCAACAATATCATCTTAGCTCATCACTACAAAGATGAGGCTAATATTTTAATCGATGCATGATGACGTTATTTATTTATCAACTTATCAATATATCAATTCATTTAGATATCATTTTATCATACATGTATCCGTTCAATATATGGTCAACACCCAATCGTACATGATTTATCAGTGCTCTAAATTTTTATATATCAAAATATATTAGCACTATGACATGATTTATGATATAAAATCTATATGTGCAATCAATAACGTCATATTGCAATTAGCAACTAAATGGAAATCCATATTTAATGTAAGAGATCAACTCATAACACACATATATATATAATCACTTATGATCAAGAGGCACAAAAATCATAACTCAAATATATGATGCTTAGGCTTACCTGACCGCAAGCTCGATCGCATATACCAGTATTAAGAAATCGGTCCAACTCCATCACGAGCCTAATTAACATAGATAGGCTCAAGTAGAGTTCAATCTTCAAAGGTTCACCTCTTTTACCATGATATCCTAGTGTGGATCCGTGGACAAACCACTCGCATGACACCACCCATCACCAAAATCAAAATATTAATAAATTACAATCATGGTTTATTTAAAACACATCATATAACATAATTCTATCCATCCTTATGTATAAGGTCTTAAACCTTTTGAAATTTTAATTAATCGAGCAATGAAAGTCAACGTACCTCTTATGTGAGCAACACGTAGAAAATCACACTCCGAAACAGATTTATAATATTATCAAAATGTCTTATTTTGATTAACTTTTCAATTGACGATACTCTATTTTATTCACTATCTTCTTCGAAAGATACGGCTTTTCATCTACTTCAGGAGATGATGATAAAAATATAATACAAAATAAAATAATAATCATTACTCATTGTTCCATGGATGATACTTATTGTTTCATCACTACAGGGATGAAATTTATCAATCACATCACGTGGTTCATAATATCAATTTCTTGTACTTTCATCCACTTCGAGGGATTGAGATTAGTTTATCCGTTTCAGGGGATATTACAAATTTGATTGATTCAATCACTTTAGGGATTGAGATTAATTTATCCACTTCAGGGGATATGACAAATTCGATTGATTTAACCATTTCAAGGATTATCGTCATCTATTTCGGGCTCGTTCGATCATCTACTTCGAGCGATGGCCTCATTTGATTATCAACTTCAGGGGATGACCTCCGACATTTAGCCATAATAACCGAAAAAAAAGATCAGAGGATATGTTAATTAAGTAGACGTAGATATATACACAATCTCTGTTAAGATTTGGATGCCATTCAAGATAGTAAATCCATAAGAAGAAATAAAATAAAAGCATGTAAAGAACCAATCTTTCAATTCCAACAACTTAATATGCAACCTTATCGATCGGCATGTGCAACTAATAATAAACACTAATTAATCAAATCCAAATTAATGAAATTGCCCCACAATCTCACCGATCGATATATGTATATGTATAAGTGTAAACAATCTCACAGATCCAAATCATGAAAAACAAAGACCAACATCAATCGGCATGTGTATATATACTTTCTTCATAATTGATTTTGAATGAATTCACGATCTTATCTAAATTAATATTGATTCATCATAATTAATTAACCTAGCCCTTTTGAATGTGCACAAGGAGAAGAAAGACGTACCTCGGCGAGAACATCGACATCAATTTTCGTTGCATATGTTGATCCATGAATCATAGAATAATTAATATACCGTAAAAGTCAAGTCTTTATAGATGCACAATATCCGATTCTATTTACGGTGGGTATAACAAAAAAATATATAGATCCTGGTAGGTCCATAACCAAGCATATACGCACCTGTTCCAATTCCATTTCGAACGAAGAAGTTGGGTATACATACCAAGGCATAGATGTTGTAGGGGTGGTGCTGGTATTCTCCAAACATCGGATGTTGGCCGATCGAACGCCGATTGCAAAGGATTGGAGTACTGTGGCGGTACGCGGATTTTACTGATTAAAAGCGGAATCTTCAACGTACTGGTGTAATTATCCCAAATCGAACTTGCATCGGCAATGGAGGAATTAAAGACGGAAACCACCAATCTTGATCGGAGGAGCCTACAATCGCCTGTGGGAACAAAGGATCGAACTTGGCGTGTTGAAGATGGATTAGGGTTTTAGCCTTTTGAGCAACTATCGTGCTGATAACGTATTGTAAACTAGGTAAGAAAAGAGAGGAGAATATGTGATTGTATTCAATTGATATCTCTTGGTGTTACACCGCTACAATATATAGAGATAAACTCCTTAGCCTCCAAGCAATAGTAAATCTATCTATAGACAAAACTCTATCTAAGTAAAGTGTATATTTTGTACATCCACATAATAATAATAATATTATAACATCATTACATATTTTACATTATTTTATCCTTAAAATTAGTAAAAATTACCAAAAAAAATTCATAAAAAATGATTTTTTTTTTGAAAATTTCGCGAGGTACCCTCATGGTATTGTAATTTTCGCTGGGTATACAAATATTTGACAAATTTTGTATAGTATCCCTGAGATTTGAGGATATTTCGCCTCCGTTACATTTAACAGAGTCATGTTTCTCCGTTACATTTAAATTTAAAAAAAAAAAACAAAGAAAGAAGCTAAAGGAAGGAACCTCGCGAAGACAGAAAGGAGATTTCACCGGTCAATTGAGAAACGAACGATGAAGCGAACGACCTTCCTCCGGAGCGAATTGGAGTGCAGTCCGCCGATGGGGAGAAGGACCGACCTGGAGTCCGGTGTCTGAGCACGGCGGCGCGGTGCCTAGGTCGCGACTTGTGGAGGTACTTCTTCCTCCTTATCTTCTTCGAAAATTAGGGTTTGAAATTGGGGCTTATCAGTGTAGGGCTTCGAAATGGGGCTTCAAAAATTAGGGTTTACACGAGTGTAGGGCGTTGCAAGTATGACCTTTTCTTTCACTTCAGAAATATGAAATTTGTGTTAAAGTGTCAAAGTAAAGTTCTGAAATCTACAAGTTCAGAAATCGAAAATTTATGGTTCTGCTGTGTAAAAGTTCAGTTCAGCAGAAATCAGGTTAGTTTCAGCAATTAATGGTTAAGTTGTTACACTTGTGCATCTGTGTAAAAGCAATGGTTCTGGATTTCATCTGTGCAGCTGTGAAACACTTGTGCACCAGCGCATCTATGACCCTTTCACTTCTGTCTGTCTACATGAACATCACAAATCTGAATTTGAGAGAACGTATTCAAGGTTTAGTTTTCTGAAATCAGGTCTTGTTATACTAGCATTATTTTTCAGAAGTTGTCGTCAGCCTCCTATGGTCAAGTGTTTGTAACGATTCCGTCATTTGATCATCACAGGCATATGGACATAATTTCAAGACGTGCAAAGTGGACCAACTGCAAAAGAGGCGAGAGCGGAACAAGGCATCCGAGTAGAACGACGATCACGGACAGCGAAGACCAAGGAGACAAGCAAGAGTGAACAACCACAGTCACCGGGCGATCTTCGGCCTCCTGATAGCGGGGACTCAGTAGAAGAATGATTGTGCATATATTTTGAAAATTTCATTGTAGAATGTTGCGCTTATATTTTGAAACTTTCATTGTAGAATGTGTGACAATGTTTGCTAGCGTTGGGTGTTAATTCCCATTTTGTTATGCAATTTGATGATTGTCTAGTAACTTTTACAGCAGTCCAGATGCTGGAACAAGTTGTATCCCCACTTTTGTAGTAGGGTGTTAATCCCCATTTTGCTATGCAACTTTAAGCTTTCTAGAACACTCATTTCTTGAATTATAGCAGCAACAACAATTGTATCAGCAACAAATTACAGTAAACAGCAGCAGCTATATTTCAGCAGCAAAATTCCAACAGTCATATCAGCAGACTAAAATTATAGCATCAAATTCAAAGTGCATAGCAAAAAAAAAAAAAAAAAAATCAGATTGGCTGATTTTGGATAGCAAACTGTCAGCTTTGAAACTCCTTACATTATCCATGCAGATTCAACAATTACAACAGCAGACTAAAAATGTCAACCTACAAACTCTTTACATAATACAACTACAAATCTCAGGGGTACCACACGAAATTTGTGAAACATTTATACACCCGGCGAAAATTGCAATACCACGAGGGTACCTCGCGAAATTTCCGAAAAAGTAAAAAAAAAGGCAAGTTTTAATAAAAAGCTTGTAATCAATTCTAATTGTTTAGCCAAAGACTAAAACAATATTTAAAGTTGATTAAATTTTCTAAAGTCTATCGGAGCACACGTAATAATAGTATATTATTTTAATTTACATGGTTTTCGCCAAGTCCATTTATACTACTTTCATTATTTTTTATTTTAATAATAATTAAAAAAAAATCTTATAGATTTTGTTAGAATAACAAAAAAAAACTAGGTTTAGACTTTAATTACTATACTATATACATTAATGTTGATAATGTAATATTGCTTCTTGGCACGTACTTCCCATTCATCCACAAGACGGTGTAAATAAAGAACGGGTTGTCACTTGGACGCTCACAGAGCCGCGACCCTTCTCTCTCTCCATTCGTCGTCTTGTTCCGAAAAGAAATTTCCTATACACCCCCCCCCCCCCCCCCCCCCCCCCCCCCTGTTTTACTGTAATTGATCGTGTTTTTGAATCATATCCTTTTTGGAGACTTCAAATCCGATCCGGATCGGAGCATCAGAGCATGTATGTGGATTCCGGTTTAGGAATTTGAAATGGCGAAGGAAGAAGAAGGCAAGGAGCAGTTGCTGTCCTACTCGTACGGGAACGGGGGCACAACAAGCGCTAAAAGGGGGTGTGTATCTACCTGGTTTGCGGGGTTGTGCAATGACTTCCATGAATTGTTTGGTGACCTCTACGCCATGGGACGTTCCGATCCCAGAAAATTAGTCTTCGCTATAAAGGTTGGGTTCTCCTTGGCACTCGTCGCCGTTCTCATCTTCTGGGGGCCTTTCGAGAGCGATAACAAGTACTCTATTTGGGCCATTCTCACTGTCGTCGTCGTCTTCGAATTCAGCGTTGGTGCGCACTCATCTTTGATCTCCCTATTGCCTTTGCTAATTAGATCATTCAATTCGGTTATGTATTGTAATTGCATTTTTTATGTTGGGTTGATGCAGGACAGACACTGAGCAAAGGCTTCAACCGTGGCATCGGTACTTTATCTGCGGGAGGATTGGCTTTAGGTATAGCTGAGATCGCTGTTCGATCCGGAGGCTTTGAAGAAGCTCTTATTGTTGCCAGCATCTTTTGGGCAGGTCAGCTTTTATTCTCTATACTGGGTCGTTTGGTATCGATATCTAGATATCATAGGTATCGGTATCAAGATATCGATATCGATATCAAGTGATACCTCCCAAAAAATCAATATATTAAAATATGCCAAATTTGATATCTAGATATCAACTGATATCGATACCTGGGTTTTACCAAACACAGATATCAGATATCAAGTGATATACTAGGGATACCTAACACTAGATATCGATATCAGTTTAAATGATATCGATATCTAGCCATACCAAACACTAGATATCATATATCGATACCAAACTACCCCTATATGTGCAATTTGTATTTCCAAATGTGAAAATTAAATTAAGATCTGGAATATATGTGTGGGTGATATGATGTGAGTTTTGGATACTTTCAGCGTCTTTGGTTAGAGAGAAATCGTCGGATAGATTTTAATGAGTAGGAAATAGAAAGAATCAATTTCCTTGTTTGGATAAATAAATTAGGAAGATTTGATTAGAAACCATTATAAAATAGACATAAAATTGGTGGGAAATAAAAGGAAAATCAATTCCACCAAATTGGTGGAATTTGATTGTCATGTGGATTTCGGGTATTCCTGTTGTCTGTTGACAATCTTCATTAGTTCATTTGAATGAAAATAATTTTCCTGTCATTTCCACTTCCCATTTTTTTCATCATTTTCAATCTTTTCTCGTCCTTTCTTTTCTATTCATTACTAATTTGTCAAATACACCGTTTTGTGTACGTGGATGTTCAGGTTTATTCGCGAGCTATGTAAAACTATGCCCATCACTTAAACCGTATGAATATGGATTTCGGGTATTCCTGTTGACATTTTGCTTGGTGTTGATCACTGGCAACACAAGTTCAAATTTCTACACCACAGCGTTTGCTCGGTTATTACAGATAGTAATAGGTGCTACAACTGCCTTTACCGTTAACATATTCGTATTCCCCATCTGGGCTGGTGAGGACCTTCACAAGCTCGTCGTCAAGAATTTCCGTGGCATTGCTACTTCTTTGGAAGGTTAACCTTAACTTGTTAGAAATCCATCTTGTTTAATTTAAGTTGCAGCTGGATCGGATTCGGTCCTTAACAAGCCCTTCATTTTACTATATATAGGCTGTGTTGAAAGGTACCTGTTAGGCATGCCATATCCGATCATCCCGTCCACAATTCTGAGGTTTCAGGCTCATGATGATCCTTTGTATGTTGGCTACAGAGCAGTTGTCCAGTCTTATAGCAAGGAAGAGTCTTTGGTACGCTACTCTTGGATTTATCCATCACATCTATCTATCTATCTGTCTGTCTATCTGTTTGCATAGCCTGTTTCAATCTTGATGGTTTGAATTCGGTTGGTTTTCAGTTAGAATGTGCAAAGTGGGAGCCCCCTCACGGTCGTTATAGGATGTTCAAGTACCCTTGGCAAAACTACGTCAAGATGTCGGGTGCTTTAAGGCATTGTGCATTCATGGTCATGGCAATGCATGGGTGCATTCTTGCTGAAATACAAGTACTTAGCTAGATATCCTAATTTCTCCAGTTAGTAGAACAGAAATCACAGTGCAACGGTGGAACGAATGAATATGAATATTATGTTGTGTGAATATGAATATGATGTAAATATGAGATATAAATATGATATTATTTATATTTATATAATATAAAATGAATAACATGCACTATATTCATATTGATACACCATAATATTCACATAGCTCAATATTCATATTAACAATTACACAATATTTATTCGTTTCACTGTTACAGGCACCACTATATAAGAGAGAGGTGTTTGCGAGGGAGTTTGAGAGAGTGTGCGCAGCAGGAGCGAGACTATTAAGGGAACTCGGCAACAAGATAGAAAAGATGGAGAAACTCAACCCCATTGATCTACTGAAAGAGGTGCATGAGGCAGCGGAGGAGCTGCAAATGAGGATAGATCAAAAGTCATATCTCCTTGTGAATGTTAACCGATGGGAAGAAGGAATGCGCCCCAAGGGCTATGAGGATCACCAACATTGTTCCCATCACAACGACATGGAAAAGGAAAACTATGCCATGTTAATAAACTCTGTGAGTGAATTGGGTGCTGTGCCAGAAGAAGCAGCATGGAATGAGCCGCGGCCTTCCATGGCATCCATTGGTCCGTCAACAGAGCCTGGGATGGGTTCGCTGTTTCAGATTCCTTCGACAACTGCAATTACTGGGATGAAATGGCCTTCGCTTCATTCAATTGTGGTAACTGAACAAGAGGCACAAACAGCTGAAAGTGCCAGCTCCCTGTCACTCGCAACATTCGCATCCCTTTTGATTGAGTTCGTCGCAAGGCTTGATAATGTTGTTGGTTCCTTCAACGAGCTCAGCGATTTGGCCAAATTCAAAGATGAGGGAGACCTTATCGCTGCGAGCAAGGCAAGCTGTTGGGAAAAGCTTTGGTCATGCTTCCAGTTCAAGAAATGAGACACTGCCTGCCTACCTACCTACGTACCTGCCTAACTCCGTGCAAGATTCATAACCGTTTGTGTAAACATCCAAGGGGAAAAAATTGGGGAATGTTTTTTTGAGTGATTTATACTTTGTAAATATAACCACTTTAAATACTCCCAAGTAATTGTCAGACAAGATTAGCGATGTAGAAAAAAAATGGAATTGTGACTTGTGATCACTTATGTTGCATTGTATGTACCACCATTAAACGGCTAAATCTCTATGTATATAATGTATGGGTTGTTCCCTTGATTTGGATGGATTTGTCCTTTTTCTACTGCTATCTTCATTTGCTTTTGAATTGCTATTGTTTTATGGCTCTGACTTTGCGGATGGATTTGTCAGTGAGAACAATGATGACGACCATGAATTGCTATCTTAATTTTCTCAGTGAGAACAATGACGACGACGGCGAAGTTCTCCTTGCCATGGCTGAGGAATTGGGAGTTTTTATACCATTTGTGGGAGGGCTGGAGTATGCTCATGTTTTGTTACCATCCCACCATTGGAGTCGCTATGTACAGTTGAGGAAACCTGTGTGAGGGACAAAGCTGTTGAGTCACTGTGTAGAATTGGATCTCAGATGAGACAGAATGAATTGGTTGACCATTTTATTTCTCTGATCAAGGTGAGTTTGTCCTTAATTTAGTTGATAACAACAGCACCTATTGTTATAAATAAATTTAAAAGGCACCTGTATATCATTATATACATTTTCTGCTAGTTTGTTGAAAATGAAGATGTATGTTGGTCCAACTGCAAAAGAGGCGAGAGCGGAACAAGGCATCCGAGTAGAACGACGATCACGGACAACGAAGACTAAGGAGACAAGCAAGGGTGAACAACCAGTCACCGGGCGATCTTCGGCCTCCTGATAGTGGGGTCTCAGTAGAAGAATGATTGTGCATATATTTTGAAAATTTCATTGTAGAATGTGTGACAATGTTTGCTAGCGTTGGGTGTTAATTCCCATTTTGTTATGCAATTTGATGATTGTCTAGTAACTCTTACAGCAGTCCAGATGCTGGAACAAGTTGTATCCCCACTTTTGAAGTATGGTGTTAATCCCCATTTTGCTATGCAACTTTAAGCTTTCTAGAACACTCATTTCTTGAATTATAGCAGCAACAACAATTGTATCAGCAACAAATTACAGTAAACAGCAGCAGCTATATTTCAGCAGCAAAAAAAAAAAAAATTCCAGCAGCAGCAAAATTCCAACAGAAAAAATTACAGCAAGCAAAAAAAAATTCCAACATCAAAATTCCAGCAGCAAGAAAATTCAACCAGCAGCAGAGTGCATAACAATTTCCACATTAGCAACAACAAGGTCATATCAGCACACTAAAATTATAGCATCAAATTCAAAGTGCATAGCCAAAAAAAATAAAAAAAATTATCAGCAGACTAGTACCATTTTGCTATTAATGCTCCAACTTCTCATACTCTTCTTTTTTTTCATTGGTCTATTTTTTTCACGTTATTTATTTGCTAAATTTTTTTTTTTTTGATTAGGTAAAAATTCGAAGGTCAGACAAGCCTGACTCATCGAGAGGCCGACAAAGTCGGCAGACGGCGAACCGTCTAACATACAACCTGAAAATACAGAAAACCAAATACATAAAACCAGACAATAAGCGAAATGAAACAAACAGCAAAGAACTCTACAACAAGACGATATTTGCTAAAATTTTAACTATTCTTCTTTCTATTCTTAGTTTTTTTTTTAAAGTGTAAAATTGATCAAAAGGTCAATTATTTTATTACGGACAGAGTATACCTTTAGAGAGACAAGGAGTATTTTTTGGGGTGCAAAGGATATTCATGAAGTGAATCATGATTGCCGGAAAATCTGCCTTAATTTACTTTATTAGACAGGCCAGGTCAACTCTGACTCTTCTGGTCAATTCTTGGTGAAGTTAGATCCAATCCCATTCCTATTACAGTATGTGCTAACAGCCTAACATCACCTCTCAGATGTATCTAACATATTACTTACAGAGTTGAGTCTTAAAGTATACCAAGTATTTGTGTAACAAGTTAAAGAAAAAATGAGCGAAATTGCACCCAGTTTCAATGACTTTTCAATTGCCATCCCGCCGATTAGCCCTATCGATGCCGCTTCCACGGGTACTGGTAAGATTGCTTACTCCTTGTTACCATTTTTCATTTCTATTTTTAACTCATAAAAAGTGGTCGATAAGTAATGCGGTGATGGGTGAAATGAGTGTTGGGTGATATTATGAAACTCTTCACGTATTCTTACGAGTCATGAAGAATATTGCGAATTTCTCAGATTATCCCATTTCAAGCCCTAGTTCCATAAATTATACAGAGTCATTTTGGAAGACTTTACGGTTTTAAAAGCAATATATGACAATTTTTTTTTTCAAAGAAAAAAATTTGGAGGTTCATCTTCACTGTCCACGGGTATGTCCTGATATATCGCTGATCAAGGATGCTATTTGACAGTGACGTTTGACTTTGTTCTCAGTCTACGTCCCTAACTTGCTAGTTTTAGGTTACTTAGATTCATCATGTAGTTGAGTGCATGAAGCCTATTCATACATCATTTGTTGCATGTTTGACGGGTTACCGTCTGTTGACTTGTCGAAAAGATCATTCCAACCCATTTAGTAATCAACTACCTCTGCAGGTACAATCTTGCTTATCGTGGTATTCATAATCGCAATAACACTAGGATATTGCAAGACCATTAGTTGTCTCCGGAGCGTGTGTTTGCAAATGCAATCCCAATTCCCTGACCCGGACACAGTCGTTGAAGACGGGACCATCGACCGCTTTCTAAACGACATGGCGAAGGACAACCCTCGTCGGTACACCTCCAAACAGCTGACCTCGTGCACCCGAAACTACTGCCACAAGCTCGGCTCCGGAGGGTTCGGGGTCGTCTACAGGGGCCTGCTCCCCGAAGGAATCCCCGTCGCCGTCAAGGTGCTCAACAACAGCATCACCAAGCAGGTGGAGGAGCAGTTCATGGCCGAGGTCACCTCCATCGGCCGCACCTACCACCTCAACCTCGTCAAGCTCTACGGCTACTGCTTCGAGCCCAAGCTCAAGGCCCTCATCTACGAGTTCATGTCGAATGGCTCCCTTGACCGCCTCCTCTTCTTCGGGGAGGCTCAGCCCCTCGACTGGGGTCGGCTGCATAGCATAGCGGTTGGCACTGCAAAGGGGATAGCCTACCTGCACGAGTGCTGTGAGCAAAAGATAATCCACCACGACATCAAGCCCGGGAATGTGTTGTTAGACTCGCGACTGAACCCAAAGGTGGCGGATTTCGGGCTGGCTCGGCTAAGCAACAGGGATAGCACCCACGTGGTAATGTCGGGGTTCAAGGGCACACCGGGGTATGCTGCACCGGAGGTGTGGACGTCGTACGTGACGCACAAGTGCGATGTGTACAGCTATGGGATGATGTTATTCGAAATGGTGGGGAGGAGGAAGAACCATGTGAGGGAGCTAAGCGGCACGAGCAAGGAGTGGCTGCCAAGGTGGACTTACCAAAAGGTAAGGGACGGCCAGCTGGGAGAGCTGTTGGCGGAGTGCAGGGTGGTGGTGGTGGAGGTTGATCGGGAGAAGGCTGAGAGGGCAGTGAAGGTCGCGTTGTGGTGCGTGCAGTACTCCCCAAGAGCGAGGCCGGAGATGAGCACTGTTGTCAAGATGTTGGAGGGTGGCATGGAGGTGCCTCCGCCTCCTAACCCATTTGCTTACTTGGAGGAGTCCTTCGAATTTGGTGTCGATAGCAGTAATGCTGTCACTCCCAGCACAACCTGGTCGTCATCCGAACAAGAAGCCGAGATTCAAAAGTGTGTGTAGGGTTGGTGTGGGGCTCCTAATTCCGCAGGTTGTTGCTTATGTCCTCGTTGGATCTCTACGTTCATCTCTCACTTTCCTTACAGTTACAGTTTCATAGATTCTATTTGAATACTTGAATATTGACATGAGTTCTATGGTGTGTAACTTACCCAGTTACCCTCGGCTTGAACGAGAATTGAAGTCCAGCTTAAGAGCTGTTGAGCTATCATTCTTTCCGACATCGAGTGCAGAAGCTGCGCACAATGCAAAGCTTACCAAACTACCACTTGATTGTCAACAGTTTCTATAGAGCTCACAAAAGCTTACTAGAAAGAATCAAATGATTCTGTTGATACATTTGAATAACTAAACATTAACAATCAGTAAATTGTATTTTGTGTCATACCCCCTTTTTTTTATTTGACAATAATAGGGACCTGTTCAAATCTAAATCCTGATCATGTACAAGTGCATAAATATATTCCTGAAAGATAAGTGGATATAAAAAGTATTGCCAGGATCTATTTAGTTCTAAATAGCCTTGGAATTCCTCCATTTAAAATGAGACCGAAAACAAAAAGAAAGGTAGAAGTGATGCTAGTGTCAACAAATGAAGGCATTGAACGTCTTTTGGATTTGAAGAGCTGAATCTTGATAAATGAACTATTGAGAATAAAATAGTAGACAATAAGTATACAACCACAGAGTAATTGATTACCGGATCTTCGAAGGACAGTTGGTGCCTCTGCTCGTTGATAGTGCCAGTAGAGCGAAATTTGTTGCTGAAAAACTCCAGTTCTTGCATTCTTCACTCATTCAACAACTGGGCGATCTTATCTATTGAAGTGCTGCTGCTCATGTCAGTAGTCTCTATGATGAACTAGAACAAGCCTTGCAACTTTCCGAAAGTAGGAAATTTTCAACTGCAGAGGTGAGTTAAATCAATAAATCATGAGATACATTTGAAACTCAGCGAATTCCTTGCATATTTAGAGAGGCCCATAAATTGCTCCTAACCTTCTTCGACTGTCCAACATCAGTAAAACGGAAATCACTAAACTAGGATGGAAAGGTAACACTTACTCATTTGAGACCATCAACTGGCTGAACTTTTACTCGGATCCAATTCCTTGACCGCTACCTTCACTTCATCATAATCCGCCCGACTTCCACAGAGGCCAACTTCCAGCAAAGCGAGCTCCATCAGATGTCCTTCTGACAAATTTAACAAGGTCCTTGTATCCTTTATAGAACACCATCTTCCCAAGGTAATTCGCACCTTTTAGTAAGTCAAGTTCTCCTCTTCAGTGTTTCTATATTTCTTTTCCCAAACTCTTGGGTGCAGTAACCTGTCATACGTCATTTGGTAATAATAAGGGTAGCTAGAAAAGGAAAAGGATGCGACAAAAGCTATGTAAGGCGGCAGTGAAGTAGTGATTTTCTTCTTCATTTTTCGGGGGCCTGATCTTTTACAGTATGTATCAACCAGGATAATGAGTACTGAGTAACAACATATGATGCAGTCCAAAAGCCACAATGCTTACAACATTAAAGGGGAAAAAAGCAGCGAAAAAGGTTTCAGTGCAAGGCCTTACAGTGAACCCCATGACCCGATTTTGCAGCAGAACTACTCAATCACAGCGTAAAGTGTTATGATAGAGTACAACCCTTAATTGCCACTTAATCACTTTAATTCAATTCTGAAGTGCAATTGTAAACCAAATAAAGGACTTATCATTTCTCCTTTTTCAAGGAAAATAACAACCAGGAAATTGGATAAGCTGTAATGTAGTCCAAGAAACACTATGTTCACAAGAAAAAGAAAAAAGGCAGAATTCTACTTTATACACGTATCGCGCTTAATTATAAGGCCTTGGAATTTTAGTTAACTTCTACAACCTAATAAGTGTTTAGAAGCATAACCGTCCAATCTAAAAGAGAACTCTCATTTAGTGCAATAACTCTTGGGAAGATTCCACAGCCCAGATTTTTTAACATGAAACGACTTTGTTAATCTTTGCGCTATATTGTCTGCCTCTTTATATAGTATAATTTCTGTTATATCACCAACTGGAACATTGCTCCTTTCAACTAAAGAAAACTGCCATATTGGCATAATACAAAAACTCAAAGCGATTGCAGCGAAGCTGTCAAATACTCAAAATGGAAGACTTGTAGTAGTTCAAATATGAAGTACCTGATATCTTTTCTGATAAGATAAGAATTTAGTAAATAAATAACAAAATGGAAAACAGGAACAAACATAGCACTAAATAAAGTTTGGCAACAAAAAAAAAACTAGTTAAATTATATTATACTCATACAGTAAGAGAGGATGAACACTGAACGGATTCAAGCAAGACTAAGCTATGCAATGAATACCTGCACTTTTGTTCAACCTGACAGCAATGTGCAACCTTTCGATTGCAGCTTCCTCTCCAAACCGAAAAACTTCAATCCTGACATTACCAAGTCCGCCGTCTTCCTTCTCAAGTGATCAATAAGTCGCTCATCGTATACAATCACATCAGCTTCAGTGAGCCACTTCTGATCCTCCATATAACGGAAAACTTTCCTTGCCTCTTCTACAGTCCCATGCTGGCACATGCCAGAAATAACAGAACAACATACAATATCATCAGGCAGACAGCCCTGTTGTACCATATCATCAATTACTTCAACAACTTTAACAGAATTGTTGGACTTGCATGCATGAAGAATGGTAAGAGAGCACATGAACTCCATCGGTCCACTGCTAACATTCGCTAAGCAATCACGGACTATCAAAAGGGCTGCATCGATCTCCCCAATTTTGCAAAGACCTTTGGCCAGAGAACAATATGCTGTCACTGAAGGGCAAGAAGACATCTCCTTGATTTTAGTATAATAAGAGCATGCCTCTTCGATATCTTCAAGTTCAACAAGACATGATACTACATGGCTGTAAGTTGACGAATCAGGCTCAAGGTTGGAACCCTTCAATTCATTAAACATCGATAATGCCTTCCTTGCCTCCCCGTTTTTGTAAAGAACACCAATAAGGATATTAGAGATTGAAATGCAGCAATATCCTCTCGCCTTCAAGTCATCAAACAACTTTAGAGCAAGGGTCAAATTCTCCTCAACCAAGAACAGAAAAAGTTTGGAGAGATCATCCATGATACAGAATCCCAAATTCTGCATTTGTACAAGCACGTTGCAAAATTCATCCATTTTCCCCGAGTCTGCGAAAGAGACCAATATAGGCTTCACAGTTGTAAAATCCGGTTGAAGAGACTCCTGAACAGTAACCTTGAATAGATTATAGGCTTTCTCAATCTGTTTTACTCGGCATAAACCTTCTATCAATGAATTGTATATTGCCAAATCAGCTCGGTAGCCAGAATCCATCAAATCCTTTAACAAATCACAAGCTCGACCAACCTTCCCATCAACAACAAATGCCTCCACCAATGAACCGTATATGGCTCTATCTATTAACAATCCTCTCTTCTTCATTTCATTGAATAAAACATAAGCTTTCTCAGCCCGTCTGCCATTACACAAAGCCATGATCACAGTTTTATAAGCCATAGCATCCGGTTCAACATGATCCCTCCTCATCTCATCCCAAACCTTTAAGCAGCCATCCAAATTCCCTTCTGTAACCAACACCCTTATCATAGCAGTGTATGCAAAAACATCCGGCTTGCACAAATTAGACCTCATTCGATCCAAAACCTCAAACATTTCACCCATCCTCCCCTCCTTACACAAACCCTTGGCTAGAATCATATAAGTTATACTCTCCTCCACCAACCCGTCTCCCTTAAAATCATCATATACCGACATTGCCAAATTCAAATGACCCGTCTTAACCAATGCATCCATGATCCTATTATACAAGAAAACGCGTGGCTTCACCCCAAATTTCTTCATCTTCTCATATATAAAATAAACCCTAAGCCCTCTATTGTTATCAGCATGAGTTCTAATCAAAATCTCAAACTGCTTTTCACTGGGCGGGCGCCCCTGCATATGCATTAGCTCCGGCAGCTGATCAGCCGCCCGGAACCTATTCAACCGATTCAAACAATAAGCAAAGGCATTATAGGAAATGTAAGTGTGCTTGAAACCCTTCTGCTTACCAGCCCAGTGGAAGAACCTCGAAGCAGTCACCGGATCCGATTCAACCTTTAGCACCTCCGCCACCATATCCGGTGTGACCCGCCGGAGTTTATTGAGATCGGAGATAACGGGCGGGCCCCAGCGTCCATTTTTTCTAAAGGAATCGCATATATAGCGTCCAATTGGGGACAATTTCTGGGCAATGTGGAAGAAATTACGAGATGGAGTGGGGTTTTTGGTGGGATTGGGGTTGTGGGTGTTGTTGATTGAATCTGAATCCCAGCGTTTGAGGTTGAAAGGTGCCGAATTGGATGACGGAGGGTTTGATTTTCGAACTTTGAGGTCACGAGGGTTTAAGGAGTGAGAAGGGTTTAGAGGGTCTAGGGTTTGGCGGTTGGAGAAGAGGCCGCCGTGGACGGTGGGTCTGTTCTGAGAGGGTTTCCGGTGGCCGTAAAAGAAGTAGGGATTGTTGGGCTTGAGAGATGGGGATTGGGGAGGCATGATTCCAGGCGATTTCCAAGTCTGTTGCTCGGAATCGCTCGTTCGTTGGCTGAATTGAGCGCTGGGTTTAGAAGCTGGATTTTTTGGGGGACTCCTTGATCCGAATTTCTCGTTGCTCTTGAGTCTTGAGTTGGAAGCTGGTAATTGATTGATGGATTTGGTTTATTTCATCTTCTCAGATTCTCATGTGCTTTGAGTTCTGGACTTCTGGGTTGCACTGGTTTTCGATTCATCACATTACTTACAGTTATCGGGTGAATTTTGTCGAGCTCATGTGTACAAAACTATTTTGGGGTAAATTATACAAAATCGCCCTTATTTTAATTTTTGCAAAACCACCATTTAGTTAGAAGATGTTTTTTTTCAAAAAAGAGCATGGACTTTCTTTCTTTTAAATAAACAACCATATCTCTTAGCTGGTTAAAGAAATGTTAAAGGTGTGAACTTATTTTACGTTCACACCTTAAGATAGTTACATAAGTTCATGCATTTTTCTTCTAAAAATTAGTTAGAAAATTAAGTTCAATATATTTCTTAAATTTCACCTTATTATAAAATATATTTTAAAATTAAGTTCGTGTATTTTTGTTAAAAAATAAGGTAAATAACCAGCCATATCTCTAAAGATGGTTCAAGAAATGTGTGAACTTATTTCCCTTTCTTTTAACGTCTTCTTAACCTTTTTAACACATGAAAGAGTTATGGGAAATTCCTTTAAAATTGTGTAATTTATTAAAAAAATTATCAAATATTTTAACATTTTTTGTCATTGCGCTTTCTTACCAACCCCTTCGCACAATGTTTTAAGAAATAATGAAATATAGTGAACTCTATGAAATTAAAATGGATCTCTTTACAATAACAAATACATTATATCCCGCTTAGATCATGGTCTAGAAGATCTCGTTGTACGCTCTTTTACACAACATTTTATTAGCAAATAAAATATGTAAATGTCCACAAACGAAATGCAAACATCTAAACCCTATAAAACAATTTTACTTTTTTTTTTCCATTTGGAAAATCCAAATCAACATTTGTTTCACAAACTAAATGTAGATAGCTTCACATTTTATTTATGGAAAAAATGTCACATTAGAGGGCGTGCAAGGCATTTGATTTGACACGATTTAAATTTAAAGAGTTATGCAAACAAAGTAACAAACATGCACATAAATTCAATATTGTACAATTTGTACAGATAACATCTACCTATGTAAACCATATTTTAAACACTTAGACAGTTAGACTAACATTTTGCCATCAATCTTTCCTTCTCAAACGAACATATGCCACAATTCGAGCCATTTTGCTATCATTCCTTGACTATCTTGAAATAATACACTAGACTTACATTAAGAGTGTTTTAATCATATTTTAAACACTTTGTTATGGCTTTCTCAAATGGTATCATATTTTATTGCTTTCTCAAATGGTACAAGGAAACCTCTCATTCCTTGCTATCTTTCAAAGACTAAAGAGCTGTTTGAGACAATTTTGTGGCAAAGCTTTTCGCGATTTAAAAAAAAAAAAGTTTTACAAAATACTATATAATTTGTCATGCCAAACAAGAATTGCCTCTTTGATTATATCCTTAAAGGCTAAAATTTTGATATATCTCTAAAATTTTATCTAGATTTTCATCTTAAACTAGATTAATCTTTGATATGCCAAAAGGCCCTAGCTAAGAAATACAATACAACATATATCATGCACGTATACGAAATTTATTAAATAAGTTCACATCACATGATAATTCAAAGTACAGACTAGATCAACAAGCAAACAACCGATAACTGAATACAGGATCTGGAAAAGCACACATTCATAAACACTACATATGAATCTTACCGTACCTTCAACTGGATCATCGAACTTGACCAAGCTCAGATGGATGATTGGCATCTGCAGCATCCCTGGCAGGATGGTTGGAGAGCGAGTCTCTATCAACGAACCCGGCGTGGAAAAGCAGCGCCCACAAGTGGCTAATGAACTCGCCTCCATCCGCAAGTTGTTCAACATGTGCCCACTCATTGTTATCATTAGGAGCCAAATACAAGATCATCTCTGCCCAAAAACCGGCGAGTACTTTCCATCTCGCCTTTGGGTCTTCAACTTGTTCGACGAGTACCTTTCCTAGAACCGCACCTTGCTTGAGAATGTTGGATGCACCTCTCTTGCTACTCGGATCGTCATCTTCAGCGACGATTTTCATGAGCTCGTCGTAGATGCTTGATGCTTCACATCTCATGAGGCAACTATATGCTTCATCGATTACCACGCTGCAAGTGTAATTGGAGTTGGCAACATTACCCGACAGCATATCTGGAACGAATGCAACCAAATATGCACAATACTTGGACACACTTGTGGCTACATTGAAATCACCACCATCTGGAGGTGACCCTTCCAGTTTGAGCTCACACAAAGACGTAGCTATGTGCCAGATTAAGATAGCCTGAGCCTTTGTATGGGCTTGGGTGCAAGCCCAAACAAGTCTTCTTTTAGTTTCCGGGGACCATTGATCGCTAGCCTTCAACGTGGCAAGTCCGTTGGTTAGTTGAGGGGCACGATCAAGCAATGTGTTAATCACCGCCTCCTTGATCTTACTGCTCAGGGATACACTTGCTTTTGTTTCTACCTGGTCTTACAAATCGATTCCCAATCATAACATTGAGGATGATGAGAGGACCAGGAAATCTCTACATATAGGAATAGGTGTCCATGAGTGAGTATTGCCCAAGTTGTCGCCAGAGTTTGAAATTAAGCTCACTCCCACGCTTTGGGCTGAAGACTTTTTCAGTTGCTTTCCTTATGCATCGATCCCACACATTTTGATTCTCCCATGATTTTCGGGCGAAGTAGGTGCAAACCAGCGACATCTTTTGCCAGCTTGAACTCAAAAATTCAATCAACTGTACAAGTTCCAAAACAATTGAAGCTATGACTACCATCCAAGTGAGTAAAACATCCACACCAACACAAGTTTTCCCCTTGGGCTGATACCATATAAGTGTCGAAACACCAGTCCAGATAATCAAAACAAGACGCATCAAATGTATTGCTAGAATCCATGATAAGCTGACGGTGTAAAGGAAAAAGCAGCTACTGTTGTAGATGTAATCATGCAACAACTCGAGCTCTACCTCTTGAAACGGTAAATATATAGATGAGGGATTACCCATGTACAAAAAGTATGAGGCCAAACCAAGAGCCTCATGTAAAATCATGTAAAATCGGGGAGACTAAACTATACCCAAAAGACCCCAATTTTCGCTACTACTGCCTCTAGCTCTCGTCACTCGCCTCTACGCTTGCATAAAAAACAAGCTCAATGCCTCCTGTTATCCCCTATTCGATCTCGATTTCCGAGTCCACAACGTGTCAAACTGGGACCAACAATACTTAACAATAATTTCTGTATATACAGATGCACTAAAACTCTCATTACAAAAGATGGCTTTGTTTCTAGCAAGCCATGTGTAGTAAATAAGTGCTTGGAAAACCGTAAGCTTCATCTGGTATGTCTTTGTCTTCCTTCTAGCCGCTCGTTCTCTAGCAAACCATCCCATTCACTCCTCCATCGTTCCATATCTGCTCGAAATCCCAATCCAGTTGAAGACGTTTTTTTAACTTCCTGCACTCCCGAGCACAAGAATCAGAGGTGCTCCTCTGTTTCAACATCATTATGGCAGAGGACACAGGTGGCCGCTTCGTCCCCCTTCCAATGTCTCACCTTGTTCCTTGTCTGGAGATGCTTGTGTAAAGCCAGCCACGTGATGAAAGCCCATCACTTACACTGTCTTCTTCCCCATATTAGTTCTCCCTAATCGACTTCAGGGCCTCTGTATCTAATTTTTTCGTATATTTTGGCACAAGATAGAGCCCCATTCTCTTTCAAATAGCCCTGAATATCCAGCTGCGTTTGACCATCTCCAAGCGCAAGTGCCTTCAATTGATCCCTCACGTTTAGGATGCTTCTCCAAAGCCATGAATCGTCATGCTTTGGACCAATGTCCCACGCGCATTCAACTCTTAGGTGATTCTGGGAGCACCATCGGACCCATACTGATGGTCGCTGCAACAGCAAGTCCCCCAAAAGCTTAGAAAAAATGCTCGTGTTCCATGATTCCAACTCCTTAATTCCTAGTCCCCCTTCCTTATAAGGTCTTGTGACCTCTTTCCATGCCACCAAACATTTTTTTCCTTCCAGGTTCCCATTCCAAATGAACCTTCTCGGCATACTATCAAACTATGCGACAACACCTTTAGGAAGCAGTGTTGTCTGGCTCCCAAAGGAATGGATACCACCACATACAGATTTGATAAGTTGGAGCCTACCTGCGTATGAGAGTTTTCTCGTAGCCCAAGAGACCAGGACTGAATCAGATTGTCGATCCTATCATATAGTGCACCATATTCCACTACTTTGACCCTTCTCGAGTGTAGAGGCACGCCAAGGTACTTGATAGGGAAGCTTCCAATTCCAAATCCCAGTTGCTGCATAATTTCTCTTTGAACATCAGACGAGCAGCCCGCTAAATAAATAGAGCTTTTCTCCGGATTTAATTTCATTACAGACTGATCGAAGAACTTCTGTAGGCAATCCTTCAAGAGCTTGATAGATTTTACATCCCCATGGCAAAACAAAAGAAGGTCGCATGTGAAAGCCAGATGAACCAGATTCAGGGTTTTACACCGAGGGTGGTGTTTGAAGTCTCGACTCTCAGCAGCTTTGTGAATCATTCGGCTCAACATTTCCATACATAGAACAAATATATAGGGCGATAAGGTAAAGAACAAAATATTGGTTTTGAATTCTAACCTTAATAATTTGCTTGTTGAATGGTGTGATGGAGAGAGATTCAAGGTCAAGAGAGCTTATAAGGAATTTCGAGACAAGGAGGCTAAAGTCCATTGGTATAAGGAGGTTTGGGCGAAAGGAAACACCCCAAAGCATAGCTTCATCCTTTGGCTCGCTACCTTGGGTAAGCTCCCTACCTTGGATAGGCTTTTCTTTCTTGATATTAACCACGGGTGTAGGTTTTGTGGAGAAGACATCTTGGAGACCCATGACCACCTCTTCTTCGAATGCCCTTATACTAAGGGTATTTGGAGGAGAACGAGAGAGCGATTCTTGATTCCGGAAGGAGTGAATAGCTTGGCCCGTAGTCTAAGGTGGCTCTGGAGTATGGAGATACAAACAGAGCCGATCCTTTCATTTTAAATGCCCGGGGCGAAAAAAATATAAAGGCCCTTTATGTATTGAAAACTTCCTTACTACTCCGTCCGATCCAAAATACATGTCGTTTGACTTTTTAACATGTATTTTAAGGAGGTAAAAACTATATAATATATTAACTTTTTTTTTTACAATTTAATACTTATTACTAACGAATATTAAGTTGTAAAAAAATAATTCAAAAAAACTTAATATTTTATATAGTTTTTACCTTTTAAAAATACGTGTTGAAAAGTCAAACGACATATATTTTGGATCGGAGGTAGTACTATTAATAATAAAAATATTACGTTCAATACAAAACAAGGCCTTCTACAGCAACCATTACAACTAAAACATACTGTAAAAGATTGTCAATATCCTCACAAATTTGATTTATATTACCCAAATTGCATGCCACAACCCACAAGAATTAAGAGGAAAGAGGAGTACAGTAGTAATTAAGAGGAAAGAGAAGAGAGGAGACTGTGAAAAGAGGAAAGACCACACATTCACGTCACATCTCCTTTTTTTCATTTATTTATTTATGGCTGGAGCAGATAGTAGGCAGTAGGTGGATTGGGCTTTTCCAATTGTGGGCCTTTTTATTTTCCAATTGCTGGAGCAAATACGGAGTTTATAATACATTTACATGTAAACCTGGTTGGGCCCACTTATTGGATTGGGCCCTGGGCGATCGCCCAGATTGTCCCTGCCCTTGGGCCAGGACTGGATACAAAAGAAAGAAAGGTTGTAAAGTTAGGGCCAAAATCTTTGTTTTTTCTGCTGCCATTTACTTCATTTGGCATGCGAGGAATGCAAAGGTTTATGACGACAATCATATACCCGAGGATGTGGTGGCTAGACTCATAGCGACCCATGTCTTTCGTCTCCTTCACGCTTCCTTTACTTTGGATGATGTCGAGAAGATCTAGCCTTGGTTCATTTTCTAAACTCTCTTGGTCTATGTTTGGTTGGAAAATTGAGATCTTTGAATGGTGTCCTAGGGCCTACGTGCCTCTAGTGCCTGTGTGCACTCGGGAACCATCTCCTCTTGTTTGGTTTTTGGCTTGTGTCCCTTTGGGTGCCTGCGTGGCCCAGAAGCAAGGTCTTTTCTTTTGGGTGTATTTTGGAGGTGTGTTGGGTTTGCATACCCTAACCGCTCCCATTTCTTGTTTTCTTGGCATTTTGTGTGTGCTCATTCAAGCTACGCCTTGTGTGGGACATACATCCGTTATTTTATTTTAGCTTTGAACCCTTGTTGAGGTAGGTTGCGTCCTAGCCCAAAAGGTGGCTCAAGCTCTTGATGTACGATCCTCTTGGATCCCCCCATTCTTTCATTAATATTTACATAAACCTCCCTTCACCCGGACTTAGTGCCGGGGGGTTGGCTTCAAAAAAAAAATATAGGGCAATAAGGGATCGCCCTGTCTGATTCCTCTCTTGTCCATAAAGAAACCCTCCGGCGCCCCATTAATGTTGACTGAGAAGCTGGTTGTCGAGATACATTCCATTATCAAGTTTACCAATCTATCCGGAAATTTAAGAGTTTCCAGAGTGTGGCGAATAAAGCCCCAACTGATGTAATCGTAAGCCTTCTGGAGGTCGATTTTGATCGTGCACCTTGGGGACACCCGTTGAGTTCCATACCCCCTGACAATTTCTGTAGCCACGTCACTATTGTGTGCTATCGATCTCCCCGGGATGAAGGCTCTCTGGTTATCACTGATTACAATTCCAAGCAGCCCCTTAATTCGGCCTGCAATAAGCTTCGTCACTGCTTTAAGAACTGTATTGCAACAGGATATCGGACGGAGATCCTTCATAGGTTGGATTCGGCACCTTTGGGATGAGAGATATGAATGTAGCGTTCAGCTGCTTGAGAACTCTCCCATTTCTGAAAATTTCCCTTACCACCTCACACGTATCAGTTCCAACAATTCCCCACGCATCTTTGAAGAACGGATTGCCAAATCCGTCCAGGCCCGGAGATTTATTAGCTCCGATTGACCACATGACTCTCCAAATCTCATCATAGCTGGGGATCCCAATCAATCTTTCATAGTTGTCCTCACCAATTTCTGGCCCCGGGATAACATGGTAATCAATCGTACTGCCCTTGTCAGTAGATAGCAATTCCTTGAAGAAATTGACAATATCTCGAGCTCTACCTCAATCACCTTAAAAGGGCATCTATTTCTGCGAATGGCGTCATCAAGTAGCACCTTCCGAACCAAGTTCCATGCCTCCTCTTGATCCGAGCTGCTCTGGTATGATCTAAGACCTGCGAACACAGGAACGAGCTTCCAAAAAAGCAGTAAGGAAAGGCAATAGGTCTTGAGCTCCCAAGAGCAGCTCCCTGATTCTTCAAACTCGCAGATTTCTTGGACGGTGACTTCCCTGTTGGCAATGCCAGCCTGGTAGACAGCATAGTTGCTATACGTTAACAATGCTCGGCAAACCAGAATTTGCACAGCCCTGAGCAAAGCGAATGCAGCAATTACATCAACCAGGTGTGGCAATCTCCCGGGGGGAATGAAATGCTTCAGATCTTCGGAAAATGCTCGGCCAAGACTAGTATACAAGATGACTGTAACGTAGTATGCATAGAGAAGGAGCTTCACATATGCCACCCCAATACTCATTGAATCGTTGAAATTCACAACATTGGGGACATTGACATACATATACATAAAAAATACAGCCCATATAGAAACTAAGTCGCTTTTGTGACCCAAATTGCGCATCAGACCCAATGTATAAGGGATCATTGAGAGTATGGCGGCATTCGCCGACCAGGCATACACCTTGAGCGCAGTGCTCTTGCGCCACCTCCTTAATATAGCAACTGGGAACAAGGACAACAAGAGAAGAAAGGTCAGAAACACAAACACTTCGATCCGAGCTAGCTCACTCTTCTGACCACTGTCCCTGCACTTCGGCAACTGCGACTCCATAGATGATCATGATGGTGTTTACTTGAGTAATTAGCTAAGCATATATCCATCAACGTACTTGATTGAGGGGTTTATAAGCAAAAAAGCCAGACCCACCTGCCCTAATGCTAACTTTACTTGAATAATCAATTAAGCATCCAAGATACCTCAACACACAACAAAAAAAGTATATCATATCGATCGTGTGGCTATGCGTGAAGCTTTTCTCAACAATTAGTTAATGCGTAAAGGCCCTAAGAAATACAATACATTAATACAACATTCATCAACACAACCAGTAGACCATGGCATAGTAGAAAAGTAACACCTTTTTTCCTCCATTATGTAAATGGCTGAATGAACATGATCCATAATCTTAACAAACAAAAGTCTTTATCAAATTAAAGACATGCTTGATACTACTATGACTAACCTTAGCCCTGGCATAGCCCAGGGCAAGAGCCCCAATGCACCCAAAGAAACTGGATCCGAGGACGACAAAAAAAAAAGAGGAGGATGAATCAGAGTTCGGCTTGAAAAACATAAATGGCTTTATCTGTCAAGGACGACGAGGTTTCAGCCATGGGTAGCTCAATCAAACTTCCAGAAGTTGGAGCCCAACCCTCTGCAGAATCAAAATTCTCTTCCTTCGTCCAAAACATATCAACTTGAACTAGCTAGAGGGAATGATACTTAAAAGACGGTTATGTGATCAAAATCTTAGAAATTTATCCCTTGACAGAGTTGACAGTGTTACTGCCTTCCATTGTTCCAGCGGCGAGATGTTTGATCAACATACTGTAACCTAGGGCCTTTATAACCTGGCACATTCTGACCAGGACCTTCTCTTTTACGACAAACTCCAGCCATATCCTCCCGCCCCTCAGCAAAGCTGCTGCTTGGCCTACCATATTGACCAAACTGATTCTGTCCCCAATCATTTTTCGAATCTTTTGAAGCTCCTCCATGAGTAACGTTAGCAGAATAATTATAACCAGTGTGGTAGCCAGGTCTGCTTATGCCAGGTTCGCGTTGATTGCGACCCCATGAACTTTCCCTAAAGTCCTGGCATCCGTTTCCACTTTTCCACTTATTGCCATTGTCATCTGCATTTTTACCTTTATTTGAGTAACTTGAGGGTTTCCAGTCACATGTTTTTGACCAAGCACCTCCCTGAGAGCCATTGTTAGCAGTAGCAGTTCCAGGTCTGTCATGGTATCCCTGAGAGCCATATTTAGCAGTAGCAATTCCAGGTCTCCCATTGTATCCCCAAGGATTGCCACTGTTGGACCGCTTCTCTAAGGCATTAACACGGTCGTGGCGTTGGTTCCAACCTGTAGCTTCATTCTTCAATAGCTGGCCAGTCTGACCATGACCCTGCTGCCAAGGGTCATTGTCATCCCATCTGTCACGATGCTGCCAAGGGTCATTGTCATCCCATCGGACACGACTCTCCCAGGAATTGCCATTATTGGTTGGTTTGTCTCCGGCATCAACAGGGTCCTCCCTTTGGTTCCAGCCTATAGCTTTATCCCTTGAAGCTTGGCTAGTCGAAGCATGACCACGCTCCCAGGGGTTATCTTTGACATCGTCATATTTGATAGTTGAACTATTATGTCTGTCATGGCACTCCCAACGGGTCACATTGTTGGTTGGCTCCTCTTGGGCATTGACAGGGTCATCCCATTGATTAAACCCCGTTGCCTTATCCTTCAATGCTCCACTACTCTGAGCATGCTCACAACCCCAGGGATCATCACTGTTACCAAGCCTCCCATCAGGGTCTTTTAAGCTGCCAAAAGAGGGAACATTCGTTTCGTATACAACATCTTCGCCTCTGCTCTCCTTGTCATCAGGTACAAAGAATGCCCGGTCCAAGTCTACCATCAAATCAGGATCAATATAAGGGTTCCAATCAATTTCCTCAATATACGCATCTGGACCTGGTATACGAGTCTCACATTTCCCACCATTAAGCTTTGCCAAATAACATTCTTTAGCATTATCAAATGCCTCTCTGCCGGCTGTATCATCCCATTCAAGAATATCGCTCTGGCAATGCATAAACTTCTTACTGCTCAGTACCTTCTCCCATGGAACTCCAGCCAAAAAGCAGAACTTCTTCTCCCACATAGGCACATTGTCTTGCCATTCACCTGATAATATTGAGCTACTAGTCAGATAACATCCCTGTCGACCCAAATTTATGAACATATAAAATTTAAACCAACTCAAAAAGATGCATCATTCAGAAATGATAGATACATACATATACTTGATACTAGATATACAAAGGTAACATATTTTGCCTTGGCAGTCAGCAGTGTTGATAAATTTCATCTCTACATACCAACTTCTATGACAGATTTTCTCAACAATAATTAGAAAACCTTATCTTCATGTGTTAAATGCAAACTCGCAAAGGACCCAACTATCATGCAATTTGATATGATTCTACAACAGTATCTCCCACAAGAGACTAAATCAACAGGAATTATATACATCAACAAGAAAGCACAATCACTTCATATGTGAGCACAATCTTTACTTTCAATATAATTGATCCCTTGTGAATTTGTCCAGCTTCTAGTCACATTCAATCAAATCAGAGCACTCTTGAACACCATTCAGTTTTTTTTGTTTTGTTTTCTTTAAAGAGGCATTGCAAACAAGGACACCCACTATCCTAGCAAATTAAAGACAGCTATACTCACTGGCTGCAACTAATAATATAACTATTCACCATTCACCTGAATCCTTACACTTCTAAATTGTACATGGGTTGAAGAATATATGCTCAAAAATAGACAAAATTATTTCAGCCAAGACCAATAGTGACAGGCAATATCCGATCATTGTTTACAAAATGCTATACTGCGGTCAAAAAGTCAGATGGACACTAGACTTCTCTTGGATGGTACAAAAAGATATGTCAGCATTTGCTACAGATAAAAAGTAACATAAAAGGAAAAGAATATACATCTTCACCAAGTGTTGAAGACTGAAATAAAATAAAAATGTCTAGAACTTCACAGTCTTCACAGTATCAAGATCAAAATTTCATCTGTTTCCTAGGTTCAAGCTATGGAATTTCAACAATCAAGCTACTAAAGAAAAGCATATAGGAAATCAAAGGGAGTAGAAACTAAAGAACAACCTAAGAAAACTTTGAAGAAAAAGATTTAAAAAACATGTCCAAACCAGAGGGAAGCCAGAGATTAGGGCTTAAAAATGCCAGAAAAATGCTGCATCTGCATCTAGGATGGAAACTTAAATAGGGAAAAGACAGCATTTTCTAATTTTCTATTCAAGTTAGAACTTCCTTCTCAAATTCACAGTCAACCTGAGTATAGAAAGGGCGACTGCCATTCTAAATGGAAAGAGGCATGGCAATACAAAGTTTGGCATCTCATGAGTAATGGAAATCTACCCAAATTTAGTATAAAAAGGAACTCAAAGCAAATTACAAGACCTTATGATCAACTCCAATGTTTTTTTCAACTAGCATTGACACCACCAATGTGCCTTACATGTAAGTTAGTTTCCATAATACAAGGATCTACTGATCTAGCCCTGTCAGGGCCAATTGCATCTCTTCTTATTTAAATAGCATACAAACTATCTTCAGAAATCATAACAGAAAAAAGCGGTAAGCATGAAAAACTAAAGATGTAAACCTAATTACATTATTACTATAAAACAGTAACCTCTACTCCTACCTCAGATGAATGACAGTGTTCAGGAAAAATTGAAATAAATTTCTGACCTAATCATCTCATCCAAAAATTGAAATCCAACAGAGAAATCACACCAAATTTGCAATCCAACAGAGAATTTGTCGAAATAAGAGGCCCTTCACCATCAATTTCAAACCAGATATTGCAGTAGGTAAAAAGGGAAGAAGAGAGAGTACCGAATTCGGGATCACGATAAGTTTCGCGGGGAGGAGACCAGTCATAGTCACGATACTTGTTGCGACGGTTTGAGCGGGGCGGATACCTTCGATTCCAGCGGCCCATTTCTCACCCACAGATAGGGCTTCTCGGCAGGAGCTTTTCAGAAACCGAAACCCTCGAAGAAAAGATCTCCTAGTTTATGGCAAAATCAACAACAGCAGCTATTTACAAGTGCGGTTCAAGAAAGGGAAGGGGAAAGGATGAGGATGCGGGCGAAGAAGTTGAAAAGGTTCGTCCTCGATTGGAGACAAAAGGCTAATTAAAGATGGAAGAAAAATCAACCGACATTGGAGAATGTCTTAGACTGATTTGAAGAATTACGAGAGTGCAATCGGTCGTTGGGGATATTCACTGATTTCTTGCAGATGGATTGATGGGTTTCAGAGATGGCAGGCGACGATTTGGATTTTAATGGAGTTCAAGTTCGGAGAAGATGAACTGAAAATCTGAAACAGAGTCTTTGTTTCGAATGACTCAGCGGAGTTACAAGGATGACCTATATATATGAGTCAAAACCTTCTCCAACTAATGACTGATGTGTATAAAATTCGGTTCGGTTTCGTTTATATCTTAAAACTAAACGAAGGAGTATAAAGCAAGATTTCAAATTCTTTTTACATATGTGAGCGGAACTTATATTTGTATCTTTACCTAAAGCGAGTTCAAAACTATTCCCTTCGTTCGGCAAAACTTGTCATTTTAGGATGTTATTTTTGTTCAAAAAAACTTGTCATTGTAGGTATTTTGCACTTCACTTTACAAAAATGTCATTCATATGATTGATGGTTTGTTAGTTGTAATTTTTGATAAAGTAAAAAGGAGGGTAATAATTGAGGGTAAATTAGTCTATTTGTTAATTTCCTTAAAACTTGTAAAAGAAGCTAAAATGACAAATTTTTCCGAACGGAGGGAGTAGTTTACAAATTACGTTAGTTTAGATTTAAACGAGTTTATATAAAACGAGCTTAAAACAAGCTTTAAAAACGATCTCTCAAGCTTTGTTATTGAGCAAAATTCTGAGCTCGAAACAAAAATTAGTCTCGACTCGAGGGGAAAATAAAAATAAAGAGCGACTCAAGTATACAAGTTGCAACATTTTAGAAAAAAAAAAAGAAAATTAGGGTATGTTTGGCAAAAGCAAGTAGCTTTTCGAAGCTTTTGGTTTTGATATGCTATAGTCTTAAATGAAATAAATATAAGATTTTAATTTAATTAGCTTTTGAAAGCTTTTGAAATCTAAGCTTTTCAACAGCTATTCACCCAAGCTTTTCGGAGCTTCTGGTTTTTTATTCACAAGTTTTCAACAGCTATCCTAACAGCTAGGTTTACCAAACACTATACTAGCTTATTAACATATATTTAACTCAAATAATCCAACAGCTTCAGCTCCTCCAACAGCTACCATTTTGCCAAACACACCCTTAGCCTACTAAACCTGCATAGGAAGTATTGAAAACAAGGCCATGAATCTTCACTCAAACTTGCTATACAAGCTTGAAAATGAAAAATGAAAAGGAAGAACGTAAATTATATTTGGAGAAACAACTTGAAGCCTAAGGAAAAAAGAAAAAAAAAATGGTTTAGGTTATACTTTCACCTTGCTGGTCCATCATATGTGAGAGGTGCAATATGTCTTCTCGTGCTTGCTTGTGCTTGGAAAAATGGTGGATGTACGATCGACACCTGAAGGTTCATGAGAGAGTTTAAATCTGACGTGTCCGCAGTTGTTCCCTAGGATTGTGTCCTGTGTTGTTTCTCCCATTGGTAACCACTACTGATATCCTTGCGTCTCCTCTCCAACTTCTCGATGGTCTTTTGTGGTGATTGCTTGCTTTCCCATGGTTGTATGGTCGTTTGGTTTGCCCATTTACCGGATTGTTCGGTGTCTCGGTAGATCAGATCTGGTTGTTTGGTGTATTGAATCTTTATCTTTATCGGAAAAAAGTATTCGACTTGTTCGACTCGAATAACACCCATATTGACTACACACTTGCCCTAATTTTTTATTCCGCTATTTACAAAAACAGTAAAATGTAAAGCTAATCCAATATCCCTCCTCAAGGTGGGGAGGTCATGCCCAAAATATAAGAACATTGAGGCGATGGAAGTATCTTGGTGAGTATATCTACAACCTGCTCCATGGTGGGAATGTGAATTAAGTTACAGAAGGCAGGCCATTGAGAACCTTTTTCGGGTAAAATGACAATCAATGTCTATATGTTTCGTTCGCTCATGGAAGACGGGGTTTTGGGCACTGTGGATGGCAGAGTTATTGTCACAAAAGAGCATAACATGTGTGAGATTGGAGACCCCTAATTCTATAAGCAAACGAACAACCCAAGCAATTAAGCTCGGCTGAAGCTTGGTATTCGGCTTCTGCCAAGCTTCTGGAGATGATGGGACGTTTCTTCGATTTGCAAGTCATCGGAGATCCGCCTTCAGAGACTAGATAACCAGTAACACAAGTAGCCTAAGAAGATGAACGTCACAAGGGCGAGACATGAATTAGCTTAAAAGTTGAACTATGCAACAAATCCAGTCGTGTGTTGGTAAGAAAATTCAACTTGCCAACCATACTTCTATAGAAGCTTTCAGGATCAGTAACAAGAGTGCCTTGATCGTGTATGAGGGAATAATAGGTTTTAGATTGGACAAAATCACAAAAGATAGAAGTAACAAGGCATTGAGCTTGGAGAACCATTGTTGGGAAGCATGTTTCAAGTCATAGAGGGATTTATTAAGTTTGCAAAGTTGATTGAGAGGATTACGAATGCTTGGAGGAACCTGCATATAGATCTCCTCATGTAAATCCCCATGGAGAAATGTGTTATTCACGTTAAGTTGAAACATAGGCCACAAAATGATAATTGTCCCTAAACAGAAATGGGGTAATAATACACAGAATTCAACAACACTAACAACGTTCAGTAGCATTCCTCGTACCAGTAGATTGACGCACATCTCACAACCAAATCTCCGTCTGAAATACGCTGCAAGCTCCTCCTCAATTTCGCAAATTCAAGCGAGCCTAGAAGGCCAAACAAGGCTCTCAGTGTAGTCAACTAAATCGGATTCGTGTAAGCACAGACCTGTTTCTCTACGGTACTTAATACCTTCTTGATCATACATAATAAGATCCCCGTCTAGATCTTCTGCAATGATCTTACCATTTCCGAAGATGCAGATAATCCTACTCAATTCCAGGCCCGGCAAAGGCTCTATAGTCGAGCATTCGATGTGAAACAAATCCCTGCCACCATCATCAGACTTGATCAGCCTCCTAATTGTCACCCTTTCAATGCAGGGTTCGCACCTATGATCCTTGTACTCGTCGTACATTATAACGGGATGATTTCCCGTAGCTTCGAAGCTCCAAGAGTGTAAAGCCACCCAATCAAATGAATAAGGTTTATCGTCAAGTGGTATGGGATGAAATGTGAGAGCCTCCGATGACGCATCAAATAACACAATGAGTTGTTGGAAATTGGATCTCTCGCTCCTACCGGTGGAGAACCAATAGAGATCACCTCCAGCTACAACACCGGACGAACTACCCCAAGTCATATTCTCGGGGAAACCAATAATCTCTGTCGTTCTCCAAATATTGGTCCCAGTGCTGTAGATTTCAATCCTCGCAGGGGCAACTTCTGCAGCGTATGAGTACACTATCCTGACGACCTTGTAGATATCTGTTTTGTGATCATATGCGAGCCCTGAAAGAACATTCTTGTCATTTCCTGGCAACAACCTTGGGTTTGGGATAAGAGAGTGCTTCCTTGTCGCTGGATTCCAGAACATAATGGATTCGTCCATGTCCTTCACGTAGACAGTCAAACAAACCAAGCCGTTTATAGAACCGATCAACGTGTTGCACTCAAATCCAAATGGTGGATCGTAATCTTTGCTGATGGGTTCATCACATGAGTCCTCAAGAAACAAAGTTTCCAACAGTTGTGTCCCATCGTCACAATAAAGGAAATAAAACAACGTGTTGTTCATCTTAGCAAAGGAACGGGCGATGCGACAATGGTGTTGGATGAAAACAGGGTGATTGAAGAGAAAGTACCAAGCTCGACAAACAGATTTGAAGCGGAGGATGGATTCAACCGGGAGCCTCGAAACTATTTGCATCAGTAAGTCACCAGGCAACTGGTTTGTTCCAGCAGCTCCCAGCAAGTCACCCCATTGTGTGTCAGATCCCTCCCCCTGGAATTCCATTTTAGCTACGCAGTCTCGAAATCTTAATCATTTGAAACAAACCAGCGAAACTATGAAGATTGAATCCGAAGTAGAACAACACAGGCTAAAAAATGAGAGTAAAGGAACAATCAATGTGCACCACTTTCTCAGACAAATTTGTAAAGTGGACACAGTGGCAGATCCAGGATTGTTGCTAAGGGGGGCTAAAAATTATACAGAACAATACTAAAATTCATCTTGGAATCTGTCTACCATCCTAAAGTTCATTGCACATCACCCACATATAAGGATTCTTACCTACTATGTTATAGAAATCATCTACTATCTTGTCATCATAAGACAAACACTGGTTAACATGTAATTTAACAAACTTTTATTAGTCATTACACAATGTCAATGTCTGGCTAAGGGCTCAAAAAATTGCAGTACCCTGTCAACTAGCTTGTTTCTTCATTTGATCAAAATGCTTCAAACTCCTTCAATTAAGTGCAATAGAAAGCAACAATTCGCAAAGTACATTTTCAGCATAAAAGCAGAACAATCCTTACAAATAGCATGGAAAATAATTAAGGTGCTTGGGTCACACCAACTAATTGCACCATCACATTCAGCATATTAGAAGCATTAGATATTAACAAGAAACATATCTCATCAAATATTCCACAAAAGATTTCTCTAAATCACAAATTCAATTCACAAACCCCAAACTCAATTCACAAATTCAAACTTCATTCTCAAAATCACGTCTACACAATAATTAAATGACAAAATTGAATCCTAAAATTATAACCCTAATCAAAATTTCACAAAATGGATTCTCACAATCAAACCCTAATTTCACCAATTGATTTCCAAAATCAAAACCCTAAACAAATTCTAATATATTACCTATAAATCTATAAATCGAATTTCAACAATCAAAAGTTATAGCACAAATTCACAAAGTATAAAAGTATGAAATACTCACCTTTTCAATTCGGATTTGGGATTTGGGGAAGAATTAACAACAATGGAGAGTGGAGACTGTGGAGTTTCGTCGGTTTCGGCCTTTCACCTTTCGTGCCAATGGTGTGCACAGCTCACTGAAGTAGGCAGCAGGGCGGAGAGCGGAGCCGACAGGCAGTGGTAGGGCGGAGCCGACACGGTGGTGACTGGCGCGACGGCGGGGGAGTGCCTCCTGCGGGGTGCGAGTTGCGGTTTCTCAATCCCGGATTTCACAAATAAAAGTCTGAAAAGAAAAGGCACCAGTGTAAGTGTTACCCGTGTATGTGTGTGTAAACGTGTAGCTGTGTAAAAAGTTCATAAAAAAAAAAACAACCAAAGGAGCTGTGAGCCTGTGACGATTCGATTCGAATGTTTTTTTTTTTTTATTAGGAAAAAATTTGGGTAGAGAAATTACCCAAGCGCATCTAAAAATTTAAGATCTTTGTAATTTGGTGAGTTGCCGCACAACGCTCCGGTTCATCAGTTATGCTAGTCTTCGTCTTTACTGCACTCTTGTAATTTGGTGGATCTGCCTTTTGTAGTTTTTATCTTTAGCTTATTTGACGGGTTATCCGTCGCCGAGTTCTTCGGCCTCTCGACTTCGGGCATGTCCGGACGTCGAATTCTTACTTAATCAAAAAAAAAAAAAGGATGAGATCCTGAAGATTTGGGTTAGATGTTAAATTTATACCCACGATTCGATTCGAATGTTGTACATTAGGACCTAGCGACATCGTTTATGTCTATTCCCTCCTCTTTTTTTTTTTGAAAGCAGATAAGGATTAGGAAACACGTCAACGACCCAACCTCTTTTCTAGCGCGTCCGAGCGGACGAGAACACGAAGTTCTGGATCATCAGTGAAGCTACCATCGGCAGGGACAGTGTAGGCCAAACGTGCAATCCTGTCAGCCACAGCATTTGAATCCCTGAAAATATGACGAATAGCAACGTCAGAGAAAAAATATAAATCAACAATCGCATCAGCCATCAGCAGCTCGATCTCCCGGGGGCTAGTCCAATCCCCCAGCAGAGCCTTTATGACGACCATGCAGTCTCATTCGATCAGAAGGTTATTAAATCCCATTGATTTGGCCTTGGAGACCCCATTCGAAGGCCCATAGCCTCGGCGAAAACAGCGGATCTATTATTACAGGGACCCGCCCCTACGGACATTATATCTCCCAAATGATCCCGAATAACAGAGCTGGAGGTTCTGACCCCCGACTAGCAGTAAGAGCCATCAAAATTCAGTTTGTAATAACCTAAAGGTGTTTTTTTTTCCAAATCTCGAGTCTGGAAGCCGGGTAGTTATTTGTATTAGATCCTGCATTTGTTGCCCTGGTATTTTTGTTAGGATGCTTGATATTCACCGTCCTAGAGTCATCAAGTGATTTTCATGTCTTTTTATGGTATCACGCTATCACGGGCGTCTTTATTAGCTCCTATATACAATAACAACAACAATTCTAGTTATCCCGCCTGAGCAGGGTCTGGGGGGCTAGTTGTACGCACTCTTTCCCCGACCAAGTCGAGAGAGTATTTCCTGGTGGCCCCAACACCTGCGTAAACCCATAGCACAACCAAAGGAAAAAAGGTATAACAAACAAATAAAGGAGACTAAGAACAAGCATGGTGTGAGAAACGGGTGAAAGAATACGATTTTTGTCACTTATCTGAGTCCCAGCTCAACCCTCTCTGACCCGGATGATGCTCCTCCACTGCGCCCTATCCATAATCATGCTCTCGTCAAGATTCAAAAAGGCAAAATCTTATCTGATCACCGTATTATTAGCTCCTATATATGGCGCATAATTTCATGGAATGTAGGTAGTGGTTATAATTTTAGAGAATAGTTAGTAATCTCTAATAGAGGCGATCCACAAAGGTACTCCGTATTGTGCAGCAATGTACGTAGGATCAGATCCCAAAGTCCCATTACGTACTCTTAATGGTTGGCTCCGCGATTTCATATGAGTGCAAGCATCTTAGGAATCGTTGCCTCTTAGGGTGGCAAAATAAGGCATTGTTGCCCTTATTACTATAGAATGCTTTAACAATTAGAGCTTGACCCCATCCATTTTTTGTGCTATACAAACATTTTCACAAAGAAATAGTCCAAGACCTATTTTTGTGGGGGTCTATTTACAATAATTTTGATGAAGATAATACCAATTCAATTGGAACGGATTCAAAATAATGCTATTTAATGGATTGGGTTTATAAATATTCTTATTTCCTCGACTAAATAATACTACATCCGTTCAAAAATATAAGTCCTTTTAGTCTTAGATTTTTGTTTGAAAATATAAGTCTTTTTAGGTTTTCTAGGTATTGGGATATGTGAAATGTTGCTTTTTGACTTTTTGCTCAAATTTTATTGGTTGAGAAGAGTTGTGGATAATTAATGAGGGGTATAAATGTAATAAGTTTATCATTTCCTTAATTGGTGTGCAAATGCCTAGAAGGACTTATATTTTTGAACGGAGGTAGTATGTCATTATCCGAAAAGTTTTTTTTTTAAATTCTCAAGCTGTAAATAGTTAGTTACCAAGATCTGGGTCTTAGTTATTGAATTTTAAAATGAATAAAAAATAAAAATTTGAAGCATTATTGAATTCCTAATTTTTATTATAGGCTCTGGTTCTTCATAAGATTCTAGACCATTGAATGAATCTATTTGAAAACAATTGGTTGATGACAAAATGAAAAAAGATTGGAATTCATTCCTTCTACTACGAACACTTTCATGATTTTGGATAAATGATTGTTGAAGCCTTCGAAACAAGTAACTAGAAAAAAATGTATAATTAACCACTTGGCTAGAGAGAAACACCCCTTCACTATAAGTGTTCAAATTCACACTAGCAATGGCAAAGATGAATTAGTTGATCAACTACCAATCGGACAATCTGTCGGAGATGCCGCAGTTGATCAAATTCCTATAAGAGCTGCTCCGGCCAAGCAGGGGATATAAGTAAAGGTGGATGGTGGTGACAGTGAAAAATGGTGAGAGAAACACAAATACAATCAGAGGATATATGTATTGTTTCATCATATCAAATGGTAAATGGCCTTATTGAAAGTGCCAAAGTAAAGTATTTGAAATGGCGGTCTTAACAGGGGATGAAAAATGTAAAGATTTCTGGAAAAAAAGTCAGTGGAATTGAAGTAAAGATTTCTGGAGCACAAATACAATCAGGGCTTAATGCAACAACTCCCAAGCTCCCAATGAGCTATTATAACTGATTGATACTTTTACTACTCAACCTTCAGTATGAATTGAAATTGAAATTGAAATTGAAATGTAAGAGCCTCCGATGATTTCCCGCTGCTTCGAAGCTTCAAGACTCTAAATACACCCAATCAAAGGGATAAGATTTACCGTCGAGTGGTATGGGATGAAATGTGAGAGCCTCCGATGATGCATCAAATGACACAATTAGTTGTTGTAAATTGGATCCCCTTACCAGGTAAATCTCCAAGAGGCACAAAAACGCAACTCCAAGTCTCCAAGAGGCAAAAAAGAAAGTCAAAACATGAAATTCATAATGTCCGTTCCCACTGAAATTGTAAATCTGATCTCCTTGCGTATGCATACGTTTTTGGTAGGTCCAGCCACCCACCGCCATTGAAACCCTCACCAGGTAAATTTCCACCGTTTCCATTCCCAATCCTCAGTCCTCATCCACCCAATTTCAAAATTTGACTAAATTTTAGTTTCCCTGTCTAAAATCCATCAAACCCCCTCCTCCTCTCCTTCGATGGAGACAATGACTGTTCACAGAAAGCTCCTCCTCAACTGCACGTCCTCCACACCCTGCATCGATCCATACACTTCCTACTGCTGCGTCTACGCCTCCTCCCCCTCCCCTTCCCCCTCCCCCGTAGCTGACCAATCAGATCCATCCCCTTACCACGGCCCCAACCACGCCATCCCCTACGTGGTCTCCGCCGCCTGCCTCCTTGGCGTCCTCTCTCTCATCCTTACCACCTGCACCGTCCTCCTCCGCCACCGCTTCTCTCGCTCCCGGTCGTCCTCTAGCCCCACTCGCGATGATCCCCACCACTCCTCGTCGGTCAGCCAAGACCGCTCCCCCGTTGACCACCCCATTTGGCACATCGTCACCGTCGGCCTCCCTCAATCGATCATCGATTCGATCGCCTCCGTCAAGTATAAGAGCTCCGAGGGGTTGATTGAGGAGTCGGATTGTTCTGTTTGCTTGACGGGCTTCGAAGACGGCGATGATCTCCGGATTCTGCCCAATTGCAGCCACGCGTTTCATCTCCCCTGTATCGATACTTGGCTTAGGTCTCATAAGAACTGCCCTCTTTGCAGGTCCTCTGTGGTCAGTGATTATCCTCCTCCTCCTCCTTCTGTGGATGTGAATCTCAGTGATTCGAGCCCCAATTCGACTAGTCCGATCCCCTCCGAAACCGCGCTCATCGACAACCCTGGCTCATTAGACGATCATGACATTGGCAGTTGGCATGTACAAGGTGCCGAGGTTTGGAAGAGTGATCCGGAGAAGGGGGTTTTGAGGGAAGATTTTGAAGCTGCAAGGGGGTCGATTTTGTTGGATAATGTTGTTGGTACACAGACTGGTGAAGGGAGTTCTCAGCAAGAGAAGGGGACTGATGCCGAGGAAGCTGATAAAGAAGGGCATGGCATTGGCATATCCAGATTGATCAAGAGCTCGTCTTCAATTGGACGTTCGAGTGCGAAGATACTCTCTTCATTTAGGGGGGGTAAAAGCCAGTCATCATCAACCCTCCCCCACTTGTGAAGTCATTTTCCATGCTTTTTGCCTCAGTTCTGATCAGTTGAATCAATTTTTGTGATTCAGTCCATCTAAGCTAATAATACCCCTTCACTATAAGCCCTCAAATTCACACTAGCAATGGCAATTGATCAAATTCCTATAAGAGCTGCTCGGGCCAAGTGTTGATCAACTAATTCACTAGGTGCTAGGGCTGTTATTCGAGTCAAACGAGTCGAGTATTGTTTGTTCACTTTCAGTTCATTTAGGATATAAACAAGCTCGAACCGAGCCTAAATTTTGACTCGAGCTTAAAAATGTGCACATACTCAACTCGTTTAGGAAATAAACGAGCTCGAACCGAGATTTTGTCAAATTTTAATCCGTTCTACTTGCTCATTATACGTACAGTAACTTGAAAAAAGTTTAGAAATTCCATAAAATTCGAGTTTAATTCGAACGAGCCGAGCTTTGGACCAAGCTTAAAAATTTGCTCATACTCGGCTCGTTTAGAAAATGAATGAACTCGAGTCGAGTTTTTATCGAGCGAATATAAGTCGAATTCGAGCTACTCGTGTTCACATAACACCCCTACTAAGTGCCAAGTGTTGTTAGTAGATAAAGCAAGAATTTCCCTCTTCATGGCATTAATACAATTGGGATCCTTGGAGGCTTGTTTGTATGTCTTGGGTTCAATATAAGTAAAGTTGAGTGGTGGTGGCAGTGAAAAATGGTGAGAGAGAAACACAAACACAAGTATTTGAAATGGCAGTTTTCACAGTGGATGAAAAATGTAAAGATTTCTAGAAAAAATCAGGGGAAGTAAAGATTTCTGGAACACAAATACAATCAGGGCTTAATGCAACAACTCCCAAGCTCTCAATGAGCTATTATAACTTATTGATACTTTTACTACTCAGCCTTCAGTATGAATTGAAATTGAAACTGAAATGATAATTGTCCCTAAATTGAAATGGGGTAATAATACACTAACATTCAACAACACAAACAAAGTTCAGTAGCATTCCTTGTACCGGTAGATCGACTTACATCTCACAACCAAGTCTCTGTCTGAAATAAGCTGCAAGCTCCTCCTCGAGTTCGCAAATTCAAGCGAGCCTAGAAGGCCAAACAAGGCTCTCAGTGTAGTCAAATAAATTGGATGCATGAAAGTCCCGATATAGTTCTCTATAGTCCTTAATATCACCTTGATCATATATAATAAGATTCTCGTTTAGATCTTCTGCAATGATCTTACCATTTCCGAAGATGTAGATAATCCTAATCAGTTCCAGCAAAGGCTCTACAGTCAAGTTTTCAATGTGAAACAACGCCCTGCCACCATCATCAGACTTGACCAGCTTACTAATTGTCACCCTTTCAATGCATTCTTCGTACCTATCATCCTTGAACTTGTTGTACATTAGAACAGGATGATTTCCCGTAGCTTCGAAGCTCCAAGAATCTAAATACACCCAATCAAAGGGATAAGGTTTACCGTCAAGTGGTATGGGATGAAATGTGAGAGCCTCCGATGATGCATCAAATGACACAATTAGTTGTTGTAAATTGGATCCCTCGCTCTCATTGGTGGACAACCAATAGAGATCACCTTCAGCAACAACACCGGACGAACTACCCCAAATCATATTCCCGGGGAAACCAATAATATCTGTCGTTCTCCAAATATTGGTTCCTGTGCTGTAGATTTCAACACTGGCAGGGGCCACTCCTTCAGCGTATAAGTACACTACTCTTACGACCTTGTAGATATCTGTTTTGCGATCATATGCGAGCCCTGAAAGAACATTCCCGCCATTTCCCGACAACGACCTTGGGTTTGGGATAAGAGAGTGTTTCCTTATCGCTGGATTCCAGAACATTATGGATTCACCCTTGCCCATCACGTTGACAATCAAACAGACCAAGCCGTTTATAGAACCGATCAACGCGAGGTGGTCAACTTCAACTAATAGATCGTAATCTTTGATGACGGGTTCATCACATGAGGCGTCAAGCAACAAAGTGAACAACGTTTGCCTCCCCTCCTCACGTTTGAAATAAAACAATGTGCTGTTCATCTTAGCAAAGGAACTGGCGATGCGACAATGGTATTGGATGAAAACAGGGTGATTGAAGAGAAAGTACCAAGCTCGACAAACAGATTTGAAGCGAAGGATGGATTTAACCGGGAGCCTCGAAACTATTTGCATCAGTAGGTCACCAGGCAATTGGTTTGTTCCAGCAGCTCCCAGCAAGTCGCCCAATTGTGTGTCAGATCCCTCCCCCTGGAATTCCATTCTAGCTACACAGTCTCGAAATGTTAATCAGCTGAAACAAACCAGCGAAACTAAGAAGATTGAAGCCGAAATAGAACAACACAGGCTAAAAGATGAGAGTAAAGGAACAATCAATGTGCACCACTTTCTAAATTCTCACTTTCTCGGACAAATTTGTAAAGTGGACTTGAGAATATCAAAATCTTAAACAGTAAGGCTAGCGATCATTTAATTCGTTGAAATTTGCATCACCTATGAGAATTAAGAACGGATATCTTAATTCAGTGAATTGAAGACAAAAACCTAACAAAAAACTCCATCACTCAAATATACAAATGCCCCAATCGAACTCAAATTAGGGTTAATTGAGATATAACAACAGACCGTAAAAATGGGGAAATATATCAGCGGGAAGGGAAAACTGAGAGAGCGTACCGAATCAAACCGGGCGATCGATGAAGCTTCGTTGATGCTGGCTTGGACTCCGAATCGCTGATATCAAAATTTTAGAACATTATATTTTAATTTAATTAGATTAATGATTTACTCAATGTCCTTTTTAATTTTTTTTGATTCAAAATATCCTTTTTAATTAAAACAGGTCTCTATCCTTTTTTCATTAGAGTTCTACTTCTACCTCAGATGAATGACAGTGTTCAGGAAAAATTGAAATCAATTTTTGACCTATGAATTGAAATCCAACAGAGAAATCACACCAAATTTGCAATCCAACAGAGAATTTGTCGAAATAAGAGGCCCTTCACCATCAATTTCAAACCAGATATTGCAGTTGGTAAAAGGCAAGAAGAGAGAGTACCGAATTCGGGATCACGATAAGTTTCGCGGGGAGGAGACCAGTCATAGTCACGATACTTGTTGCGACGGTTTGAGCGGGGCGGATACCTTCGATTCCAGCGGCCCATTTCTCACCCACAGATAGGGATTCGAAGAAAAGATCTCCTAGTTTATGGCAAAATCAACAACAGCAGTTATTTACAAGTGCGGTTCAAGAAAGGGAAAGGGAAAGGAAGAGGATGCGGGCGAAGAAGTTGAAAAGGTTCGTCCTCGATTGGAAACAAAAGGCTAATTAAGAATGGAAGAAAAATCAACCGACAATGGAGATTCGACTGATTGGAAGAATTACGAGAGCGCAATCGATCGTTGGGGACATTCACTGATTTCTTGTAGATGGATTGATGGGTTTCAGAGATGGCAGGCGACGATTTGGATTTTAATGGAGTTCAAGTTCGGAGAAGATGAACTGAAACAGAGTCTTTGTTTCTTCTCTCTTTCTCTTTGAATGACTAATGACTATAAGGAGTATAAAATTCGGTTCGGTTTCGTTTATATCTGAACACGAAGGAATATAAAGCAAGATTTCGAGTCCTGTTTACATGTGTGAGCCGAGTTTATATTTGTGTAACGGTTTAGATTTAAATGAGTATAAAGCGAACTCAAAACTAGTTTACAAATTGTGTTAGTTTAGATTTAAATGAGTTTATATAAAACGAGCTTACTCGAGCTCAAGCTTGGTTAATAAGCAAAATTCTAAGCTCCAAACAAAAATTAGTCTTGGCTCGATAAAAAATAAAAACGAGCGATTCAAGACTTCAAGTATATAAGTTGCAACTAAAAACGAAAGAAAAAAAGAAAATTGGCCTACTAAACCTTCACAGGAAGTATTGAAAACAAGGGCAAAGGATCTTCACTCAAACTTGCTATACAAGCTTGAAAATGAAAAATGAAAAGGAAGAACATAATTTGGAGAAACAACTTGAAGCCTAAGGAAAAAAAGAAAAAAATATGTAATTGGTATTTGGTTTTTAGGTTTTACTTTCACCTTGGTTTATCATATGTGAGGGGTGTATTGATGTTTTCTCATGCTTGCTTGTGCTTGGAAAACTGTGGATGTATGATCGACACCTGAAGACTCATGAGGAAATTCAAATTTGAGGCGTCCGCAGTTGTTTCTTAGGATTCTGTCCCGTGTTGTTTCTCCCATTGGTGACCGCTTTCGATATCCCTGTGTCTCCTCTTCAACTTCTCGATGGTCTTTTGTGGTGATTGCTTGCCTTCCTATAGTTGTAGGGTTGCTTGGTTTGCCAATTCACCGGGTTGTTCGGTCTCTCAGTAGATGGTTGTCTGGTATATTAAATCTTTATCATTATCGGAAAAAAAATATTCGATTCAAATAACACCCCTATTGATTACACACGTGTCCTAATTTTTTATTCCACTATTTACAAAAACAGTAAAATGTAAAGCTAATCCAATATCCCTCCTCAAGGTGGGGAGGTCATGCCCAAAAATATATATTGAGGCGATGGAAGTATCTTGGTGAGTATATCTACAACCAGAGGCAGAGGCAGGGATATATATATATAGGGTAAATTACGCCATTAGTCCCCAACGTTTCATACTTTTTTCTTGTTAGTCCCTAACCTTTCATTCATTCTATTCAAGTCCCTAACCTTTTATACCTATTTCATATTAGTCCTTAAACTTCTATTCATTCCATTCAAGTCCTTAACCTATTGAATTTGTTGCACTATTAGTCTAAATTATTTTAAAAATTTTAAAAAAATTATTTTAAAAATAATATATACTAAATTGTAATTTTTAGTTGAATATTTAAGATTGGTTAAGAAAAATATTAAATTTTAATTAAATAATACGGAGTATTTCATAAACTTCGAAATATAATAATAATAAATAAATAAAATAAGTTCACTTTATAGTGTGGTTAATTTTATTTAATAAAAATATATATATATATATATATAAATTAACTTTATAAATTTTTAGTGTTTGAAATCTACTTCATTTCCACTTTCTAAAATTAAAAACCTCATGTTTGTGCGATATTTTTTTGTGTGTGTGTAGGATTACTATTTCTAATTTAATAAATTAGAATAAATTGGAAATTTTTAGGGGAATGCCTAAGATTTGTAGATTTTAAATAATGAACATTTCTAATGTTAATTGATCTAAATTATTGTATTAAATAAATTGAACCACAATATTTTGGAAAAAATTGTGTTTCTTTTTGGACAAAGGGGTGTATTTTTACTAAAAATTATAAATTATAGGTATTAAAAATAAATTAACAATAAGATTATTTAATTAAAATTTTTCTATTTTTCTTAACCAATCTTAAAGATTCACCTAAGAATTACAATTTAGTCTAAATTATTTAAAATAAAATAAAATAAAATATCTGATTTTATTTTTCAATTTTAAAAATAATATAGACTTATAGTGCAACAAATTCAATAGGTTAGGGACTTGAATAGAATGAATAGAAGGTTAAGGGCCAATATGAAATAGGTATAAAAGGTTAGGGACTTGAATAGAATGAATGAAAGGTTAGGGACTAACAAGAAAAAAGTATGAAACGTTGGGGACTAGTGGCGTAATTTACCCTATATATATATAATATATATATAGGGGCTCATTGTTTCGAGCCAGCGACCGAACCTGGACTGGAGGAGCGAGCTGGCCACCGAACCTGGAGTTCGCGAGCCTTGTTGTCTCTCTCAGGTCTCGCCTTTACGCCTTAGAACGTTTTGATGTTTAGAATTCAGGGCGGAAGGGTGAATTCGAACCCTCATCTCTTTCCACCTTACTGGAGCCTCCAACCAATTGTGCAAGAATGTTCTTGTGTTTCATATGCACCTCATCTACTATATATACAATTTTTTTTTGTTTTTTTAAACTTTCGGGGGGGCTTGAGTCGTCGCATGCCCCCGCTCCCTTCGCCCCTGTTGACTACAATCTGCTCCATGGTGGGAATGTGAATTAGTTGCAGAAGGTCATTGAGAACCTTTTCTCGGGTAAAATGACAATCGATGTCTATATGTTTCATTCGCTCATGAAAGACGGGGTTTTTGGGGATGTGGATGGCAGAGTTATTGTCATAGAAGAGCATAAAACGGTGTGAGATTGGAAACCCCTAATTCTGTAAGCAAACGAACAACCCAAGTAATTAAGCTCGGATGAAGCTTGGTATTCGGCTTCTCCCAAGTTTCTGGAAATGATGGGTTGTTTCTTCGATTCGCAAGTCATCGGAGATCCATCCAGGGAGACTTGATAACCAGTAACACAAGTAGCCTAATCTGAATCGGAAAATGCAGTCAAGACTAGTTATTGATGCCCTTGTATAATAATCCCTTTACCGATTGTTCCATGAACTTATCGAAGAGGATGCTGGAGAGCAAGAAGATGACTGTCACAAGGGTGCGTCATGAATTGGCTTAAGAGTTGAACTATCTTGTAAGAGCTCTATAGTGAATTTCTTCTATTGCATATATTGCAACTACATTAGCAAGATACTCAATCTTAATACCCAAAAGTATCGCATGACTCCAAGGTCTTTAATGCTAAATAAGCTATGCAAATGTTGTTTGAGAGCATGAATGGATGACGAATAAGACCCAGTGACGATAATATCATCGACATATGCCAGTGGAACTGTATTTGATGAAGAGGGAATAATAGGTTTTAGATTGGACAAAAGATAGAAGTAACGAGGTATTGAGCTTGGAGAACCATTGTCGGGGAGCTTGTTTCAAGTCATAGAGGGATTTATTAAGTTTGCAAAGTTGATTGAGAGGATTAGGAATGCTTAGAGGAACCTACATAGAGATCTCCTCATGTAAATCCCCATGGAGAAATTTGTTATTCGCGTCAAGTTGAAGCATAGGCCACTGCTTAGAAATTATAACAGAGATAATGCAACAAATTGTAGTCTTCTTGACAATCGGAGAAATGGTTTCTTCACAGTACACTGTGTTGCCGAGTATACCCTTTAGCTACAACTACAAGGCTTGGTTTGAAACATTCCAAGGAGCCATTAGATTTCAGCTTTACTTTATATCCCCATTTGCAAGTAATGGGACGCTTCCTTAGAGGCAAATCCACTAAGTGCCAAATGTTGTTCGTAGATAAAGCAATAATTTCCTTATTCATGGCATTAATCCAATTGAGATCCTTGGAGGCTTGTTTGTATGTCTAGGGTTCAATATAAGTAAGTAAAGGCGGAGTGGTGATGACAGTGAAAAATGTTGAGACATAAACACAACATTGGTGCAACTTGTCAAGAGAACATGTGGTATTGCAAATGAAATCTATGAGATGTGATGGCGCAGAATGTAATCTAGAACTACATCTGCCTGGTGCAGTAGGCTAATATGAAATGGTGAGGGATGGTGGAAAATGGGATCCAAGAAGTGGATCAATGGGTGACTGGGATGAGTCAGCCCAATCACGGTTGTTTGATGTGGTGGTTGAGGAACAAAAGGGATGAGAAGTGTGGGATGATGATGATGATGATGATGATGATGTTGTTGTTGTTGTTGTTGTTGTTGTTGTTGGTAATGTGGAAGAATCAAAGCTGATAAAAATGTCATTTGGGATCAACTTTATGTTGAAACTTATCCCGGCCATGTTTGAAAGTGTTGACATGGCATAAGCATCCAAAACATTTCAGGTGGGTGTAAGACGGCACAATATGAAATAAGAGCTCAAATGGATGTTGGAGATAATGCCTAGAGATAGTGGTTTTAACTTTTAAGGTATCTCTTGAACTTTCCGTATCCCACATGGAAGTTCAAGGGTATCATAAAGATGTTTTTAAGAAGATTCTTCCACTATGTTGATTGAGAGGTAAAGAAGGAGATGGGGCCTCCACACGTGTACTGCCGTCGACCGTCATCGATGTTCGACTCAAAGTAAATTTTTTGCAGACGGATAGACTTGTTAGTATTTATCCGCGAATATCTATTTTTACTGATATTATCCTTTTAAAAAAACTTATCTTTTTCGGTTTTGGATAAGCTACGATCTTCTGAAGATAGACTGAAATCTTCCTTTGCTTGCGAATGAATGATGATTTCTGCGGCTATATTAGGGGTTTGAGGGCTGGGGTTTCAAACACAGCAAACACAATCACCTCTCTCCCTCTCCTGTTTTCTCCTATCCTTATCCTGTTTTGAGCACCTGTTCTAGTTCCAGCTTCTCTCCCTCGAGTGCACTGATGTGAGCCTAATTTGCCATGTTTTATACTACTTTTATATCGTTTTCTGCATACATTTCATACATTTGGGCTAGAATAGTTCAAAATCTATGTAGTTTATGTTTATTTGCCAAATTATGGAGTCTACACCAGTTTCTGTTTAATTTTGCAGAAATCGAGGCAATTTACAGCAGTTCAAAGAAAGGAGGAAAAGCTCAAAGTCAACTACAGAAAGTCCGAGGTCAAGGAGTAGCGGAACCAGGACAAATCGAGCTGGAAACGAGAAAATCGTGTCGACAAAGGCCTAAACGACGACTCGACGCCGGGGACAAATCTAGCATGCATGTGATAAATGAAACCAAAAATTTTCTTTCCTCTTGCTTTGAAATGAAAGACTTAGGTGAAGAAGATGTGATTCTAGGTGTTAAAGTAACTAGAACTAAAAATGGCTTTACTTTGTCTCAACTACGATGTTAAAGTAACTAGAACTAAAAATGGCTTTACTTTGTCTCAACTACAATGTGACGCCAGATAGGACCCCATATGATGCTACTATAGAGTTAGTGAATAACTCAGGTATATGTGTTTCCCAAGAGAAATACGCTAAGGTTATTGGGAGTCTAATGTTTTTAATGAACTACACTCGGCCTGATATAGCTTATGCAGTAAGTAGACTCAGTAGATATACACATAATCCTAGTAAAGAACATTGGAATGCACTTAAAAGATAAATGTGAGATACCTTAGAGGCACTCTTGATTGGAAATTACATTTTGAGGGGTTTCCCTGCGTTCTAGAAGAATATTGTACGTGATGAAAACTGGGTAAGTGAGACTGATGAAATTTGCTCCACTAGTGGATATGTTTTTACATTGTGTGGTGCAACCGTCTCATGGAAGTCTGCAAAGCAGGGTTGCATAGCCCAATCGATAACGGAGTCAGAGTTCAAAGCTCTAGATATGGTAGGGAAAAAGGTTGATTGGCTGAGAAGCCTATTGGCAGATATACCAATGTGGGGGCACTCGGCTTATGCTATTTCTCTACACTGAGACTCACAAGCTGTCATTGCAGTAGCAAATAACGTAGCGTATAACGGAAATTGTGTCTTGTTCTTCTTGGTTCCTCTTTTGAAGTTGATGATGCAGTACTTAATATTATCAGCATATATGATTCTTGGCGCCCCTATGATTTGTTGCCTACGACTGTTCACAACCTCAAAGAAAAAGACCTTTACTTCTCTCTTTCCATATCATATATATTCCCATGGCATAGCTCATCTGAAAATATGAAGCAGGAGAATATCAGACCCATCTTATATCCTTGATTTGCATCACCCTTTGATTATTTTTTTGGCAAACATTTATCATATACAACTTTTCAGAAGAAAAAAAATACAGATAATAAATATTACCAGACTTCTTATATTTCTTCTTGGAGATGGGAACTGAGAGGTACTTTGTCTCCCCACTTTGTTGCTTGGTTTGTGGGTTGATAAGAATGTAATATCCATCATCATCATGTGTGTTAAGTAGCACAACTAATCCTTTGTAGCATCTCGCGATGCAAAAAGGGAATTCTAAACTTACAATTGGATCGCCCAAGCGAATTCCATCCGAGCCATCTCATTCCAAACGGTATATTTTACCATCATTTTCATCCACGTACAACAACCCATGATTATGAGAAATGAACTACTTTTCAAATCGTTGTTCGGAAATGAGGGAGTTCTACTCCTTTGCAAAGAGTTTGAAGGACGTAACATCCTTGGGAGGGCATCGAAGGAGAATTTTTTCAACCAATTCTATTGGAATCTGAAAAACGAACAACAATTCAGTTTGACGAGTGCAGTGCAAGTTGTTGATTTGAAGGTAGGTCCAAGGATCGACAATGTGTTTAGAGTGATTTGGTAACCGGAAACCAGAAGATAATGTTGATTCAGTTGATCAAGTGAATAAGATGATACATAAAAAATCAGTTAACATAAAATCTTCACAACACATTTTATCACTTTGATATGAAGTGTTAAACTCTTGTAATGGGTTGGACTTGAATTAATTATAAATCACTCCGTACATCCTTATTATATCCGATGTGAGATAAGGTTATAATCTTCTCCACTCAAAGTATTGATGACCCCATCATTTCTAATGGAATATTGCCATTCAGATAGAACATACGACCCTTGATTCGTCCGCCAAATAGGGAACCCCATCTATCACTGCACCATCTCTCTGCACCAGTTTTTTCATCTCAAGAAATTGCGTCTTGTTCTTCTTGGTTCCTCTTTTGAAGTTGATGATGCAGTACTTGATATTATCAACATATATGATTCTTGGCGCCCCTATGATTTGTTGCCTACGACTGTTCACAACCTCAAAGAAAAAGACCTTTAATTCTCTCTCTTTCCATATCATGTATAATCACATGGCAGAGCTCATCTGAAAATATGAAGCAGGAGAATATCAGACCCATCTTATATCCTTGATTTGCATCACCCTTTGATCATTTTTTTGGCAAACATTTATCATATACAACTTTTCAGAAGAAAAAAAATACAGATAATAAATATTACCAGACTTCTTATATTTCTTCTTGGAGATGGGAACTGAGAGGTACTTTGTCTCCCCACTTTGTTGCTTGGTTTGTGGGTTGATAAGAATGTAATATCCATCATCATCATGTGTGTTAAGTAGCACAACTAATCCTTTGTAGCATCCCGCGATGCAAAAAGGGAATTCTAAACTTACAATTGGATCGCCCAAGCGAATTCCATCCGAGCCATCTCATTCCAAACGGTATATTTTACCATCATTTTCATCCACGTACAACAACCCATGATTATGAGAAATGAACTACTTTTCAAATCGTTGTTCGGAAATGAGGGAGTTCTACTCCTTTGCAAAGAGTTTGAAGGACGTAACATCCTTGGGAGGGCATCGAAGGAGAATTTTTTCAACCAATTCTATTGGAATCTGAAAAACGAACAACAATTCAGTTTGACGAGTGCAGTGCAAGTTGTTGATTTGAAGGTAGGTCCAAGGATCGACAATGTGTTTAGAGTGATTTGGTAACCGGAAACCAGAAGATAATGTTGATTCAGTTGATCAAGTGAAGAAGACGATACAGAAAAAATCAGTTAACATAAAATCTTCACAACACATTTTATCACTTTGATATGAAGTGTTAAAAATGTGGGAAAATTTTCAATGTAGGATGTAAGAGGAAAAAATATGAGGATATTTTTTTTTCTCAAACTTCATTTCCAATGTAGGAAATGTAGAAAACAAATGAAGTGGGAGAAATATGATATTGGGTTACATATATATAACTTCATAGCTTCTCATTCTAACCCCATATTTTCGATGTGGGATGTAGTATTTGTCCCACATTGGAAATGAGGGGATGGAAGGAAGACTTTCAAGTCTATAAAATGAGAAGAATGGGGTTCATTTGTTCCACATTGACATTGCATATTAGTTTATGTAATATTATGAATTATTCTAATAATAATTTATATAATTTACATAATAATTTACATAATAATTTACATAATAATTTAAAATTTAGTTATTTTAATTTACAAATGTTATATTTGTCACAATTATCTTTGATTTGGAATTACATGAAATAAAAAATAAAAATGGAACCTAGCTAGTTTCATAATTTGGACACATCTTTTATGTCTTTTATTTTAAAAAAAAAAATCATATAAACATTTTCACTAATCCATATCTCGCTATATGCCTTTTTAATTAAAAAAATTTCATGTAAGCACCCCCACGAGTCCACATTAGTGAGACAGGAGGTACGTGCCACCGACCGCAACTAAACCCAAAAGTTGGTGATTATTTTTGTATTTTTTTAAGTTCGTGCCACTGAGTACAACTATGCCTAAAGTTCGTGTTATTTTATGCAATTTGCCCTTTTATTAAAAATAAAATTTTCAATTTTTTTTGAAATGGTCACGGGTTGTCTTTTCCCCGACCCTAACCCTGACCCTCAACCCGAGCCAACCCTCGGACTCGTGGACCCTGACCCGATGGGTCACAGGTCGACTTGCCCGACCCGTGACTCGTGGCCATGTCTATATATATGGTCCTTTATATATCTTGATTAATCACAAAAAATCTCCTTACTTTTCTTCGATTATGTAAATATTGTCCTTTTATTTTAAGTTGTAATTGCCCTATCTCTATTAAATACTGAGAGCATGGACATTAGTGAGTCCCAACTCGGACATCTTTGGCTTACCAAAGCTAAATCTATCTTAATATTAAAATTTAGATGAAAATTTTGATGAAATTTTAAAGATATATCAAAATCTCTTACGTGTACTCTAATGTGACATTTTTTCCACAAATAAATTGTGAAGCTATCCACATTTTGTTTGTGGAACATATGTTAATTTGGATTTTCCAAATGAAAAAAAGGGTTGTTTTGTAGGGTTGACATGGCCATACGTATTTCGGTTGTGGACATTTACATATATATATTTTGTTTGCTAATAAAATATTGGGTAAAGAGATCCATTTTAATTTCATAGGGTGCACTATATTCATGACCGAACAGACGACTGGACTCTGCCGCCGGTGGGTTGGGCGAAGCTGAACATTGATGGGGTGTCGAAAGGAAATCCGGGTCTGGCCGGTGGTGGGGGTCTGATCCGGGACGACAAAGGAGTAGTCATCCGTGCTTTTACATTCAAGTGCGGCCACTGCAGAGCACAAACAGCCGAGGCATGGGCGGCGGTACATGGGCTTGAAGTGGCCAAGAGACTGGGTATACCTCGACTGATCGTAGAGACCGACTCATCAAATCTGAAGGCTTTGCTTACGGCGGTTACTATTCATCCGTCTTCGGAGTACCATCTAATCCATCGGTGCAGGTTGCTTGCGCATGATCCCAACTGGGAAGTGTCCTTCAGAAACATCCGGCGTCATCGGAACAAGGTGGCGGATGCATTAGCCAACTGGTCGCTAACTCTTACGGATGCCTTTGCTGAGCATTCTTCCATTCCCAGTAGCTTTTCTCTAAATTGCAATATTGTTACTGTGGCTGAAGCCTAATTATTTCCTCTATTATAATAAAGGGGATTTACCCCACATTTGCAGCAAAAAAAAAAAAAAAAAGAAATTGCAATGACAAAAAAAAAATGTTGGAATATTTGATAAATTTTGAATAAATTACACAATTTTACAGGAATTTCCCATAACCATTTTTCATGTGTTAAGAATGTTAAGAAAACCTTCAAAAAAAATAAGTTCATATATTTCTTTAACCATCTCAAGAGATATAACTGGGTTTTTTTTAACAAAAATGCACGAACTGTTTTTTTTTTTTTAAAAAAATATGTTTTATAATGGGTGAATTAGCTAACTAGACCTATATCTAATATCTAATATCTAATATAATAAAACAGATGTTAATGATGCCATTTGACAAACTCTCCTTAATTATAGACCTAAAAATCCCATGTGGCGAATTTTTATGCCTCTTGGACCCACCTTCTATAATTACTTAACTTAATTATTAATTACTCTAATATTGTAGTTTAAATAAAAATTTGTTATTCAAATATATGAGATTTTATATGGGTTCTCTACCCGATTTTAAAAAATTGTTATTCAACCGAGAATGGTTATGAATGTTTATCTAAATCCATTGAAGATGTTTTTTCTAATAGTTTATGGATATTCTTCAAAACTTGGTTACCAATGCGAATACAATATTTTGATCTTATATTTTAATTCAGTTTTTTAACTTTATTTACTTGAGTTTCATACTTAAATATATACTCCATTAGTATTTCAATCATTTCGTTCAATATAATTATTTATTTCATTTGATACTTCATGAAATAAATCAGGACCTAATGATTGTAGATGATAAAACTAATCATGGAATCATTGATTGCTAATTTTATTTAACATAATGTGTTGATTTCTAATAAGATGTTGATCGAAACCAAACTAAATACACGTACAACAAAACCAAATATTTTCACTATATCTTATTATAAGTTTATTCGAAATGAAATAACTGTTTTCCAGTAAAAAAAAATAATTTCTTTATTATTGCGTAAGTTTTTAAAATAATTTTTGTGTAACTTGCACTACATAAATGTAAATAGTATTTTATAAATACCTAAACTGGAAAAAAATCAGATTAAAAACTTAATTAAAAAACAATAATTATGCTTACACAGTTGAATTTGAACAAAGTTACATTTTCTGTTGAAACTTTTATTTTTTAGTCAATAACTTGATAATTATCTTTGTAACTTAAATATTTAATACTTTGTCGGTCTACTTTGAGAGGTTAACAATTTTGGCCCTTGATTTCGTAGAATATTATCAGGGTTTTTTTTAACATGGATTTTGTTAATAAATTTCCAACTTGACTATTTCCCTATTTCGCGTGAAATTTCCAATTTAGTATATTTATCATTTCGTTCAATATAATTATTTATTTCATTTGATACTTCATGAAATGAATCAGGACCTAATGATTGTAGATGATAATATAATGTGTTGATTTCTAATAAGATGTTGAAACCAAACTAAATACGCGTACAAAAAAACCAAATATTTTCACTATATCTGATTATAAGTTTATTCGAAATGAAATAACTGTTTTCCAGTTAAAAAAAAATAATTTCTTTATTATTGCGTAAGTTTTTAAAATAATTTTTGTGTAACTTGCACTACATAAATGTAAATATTATTTTTAAAATACCTAAACTGGAAAAAAAAATCAGATTAAAAACTTGCCAAGGCATTCAAAATCAACCATACGGAGTATGATTCTAGCCAAGGGTTTGTGTAAGGAGGGTAGGATGGGTGAAATGTTTTGAGGTTTCGGATCGAATGAGGTCTAATTTGTGCAAGCCGGATGTTTTTGCATACACTGCTATGATAAGGGTGTTGGTTGGTTACGGAAGGGAATTTGGATGGCTGCTTAAAGGTTAGGGATGAGATGAGGAGGGATCATGTTGAGCCGGATGCTATGGCTTATAAAATTGTGATCATGGCTTTTTGTAATGGCAGATGGGCTGAGAAAGCTTATCTTTTATTCAATGAAATGAAGAAGAGAGGATTGTTAATAGATAGAGCCATATATGGTTCACTGGTGGAGGCATTTATTGTTGATGGGAAGGTTGGTCGAGCTTGTGATTTGTTAAAGGATTTGATGGATTTCCGAGCTAATTTGGCAATGTACAATTCATTGATAGAAGGTTTATGTCGCGTAAAACAGATTGAGAAAGCTTATAATCTGTTCAAGGCTACTGTTCAGGAGTCTCTTCAACCGGATTTTACAACTATGAAGCCTATATTGGTCTCTTTCGCAGACTCGGGGAAAATGGATGAATTTTGCAACTCGCTTGTACAAATGCAGAATTTGGGATTTTGTATCATGGATGATCTCTCCAAACTTTTTCTGTTCTTGGTTGAGGAGAATGTGGCCCTTGCTCTAAAGTTGTTTGATGACTTGAAGGCGAGAGGATATTGCTGCATTTCCATCTGTAATATCCTTATTGATGTTCTTTACAAAAATGGGGCGGCAAGGATGTCATTATCGATGTTTAATGAATTGAAGGGTTCCAACCGTGAACCTGATTCGTCAACTTACAGCCGCCATGTAGTATCATGTCTTGTTGAACTTTAAGATATCGAAGAGGCATGCTCTTATTATAATGAAATCAAGGAGATGTCTTCTCGCCCTTCAGTGACAGCATATTGTTCTCTGGCCAAGGGCCTTTGCAAAATTGGGGAGATCGATGCAGCCCTTTTGATAGTTCGTGATTGCTTAGAGAATGTTAGCAGGGGACCGATGGAGTTCATGTGCTCTCCTACCATTCTTCATGCATGCAAGTCCAACGAACGATTCAGTTAAAGTTGCTGAAGTGATTGATGAGATGGTACAACAGGGATGTCTGCCTGATGATATTGTGTGCTGTTCTGTTATTTCTGGCATGAGCCGGCATGGGACTGTAGAAGAGGCAAGGAAAGTTTTCGGTTGTATGGAGGATCAGAAGTGGCTCACTGAAGCTGGCGTGATCGTATATGATGAGCGACTTATTGATCACTTGAGAAGGAAGGCGGCGGACTTGGTAATGTCAGGATTGAAGCTTTTCGGTTTGGAGAGGAAGCTGCAATCGAAAGGTTGCACATTGCTGTCAGGTTGAACAACAGTGCAGGTATTCGTTGCATTGCTTAGTCTTGCTTGAATCCGTTTGGTGTTCATCCTCTATTACTCTATGAGTCTAATATAATTTAACTAGTGTTCTTTTGTTGCTAAGCTTTCATTAGTGCTATGTTTGTTCCTGTTATCCTGGTTGATAAGTACTGTAAAAGATCAGGCCCCCAAAAATGAAGAAGAAAATCACGACTTCATTGCTGCCTTACATAGCTTTTTGTCACATGCCTTGCCCTTATTATGCTGATTTTTGTTCCTTAGCTCACACTCGAGACTGTTTGTGAAAAAGTTTATCAAACCTTCTATCTAGGTTTTGGTGGTTCATTGATGTCAATTTTGTGGAAATTTCACCTTGAAGGCAAAATTTTAATCTTGATGTTTTTGCCCTGGTGTGGACGTGAATCATGTACACAACATGGATGAGTGTTTTTCCTAAATCTTACTGTAATAAATTTCTCTTATAAAGTTGGAAAGGATTTGGTTTTGCATATTGGGAAGAAGGAGAAATGTAATTTTCCTTCTCCTGGTCAAATATTATAAATTGAAATTTGACCATTGAATTTTCAGTTCAAATCTAGAAACTACATATGGATTCCACATTTACTTTTCCTTTCCCCTTCAACCTTTTATGTTAAATGGAGATTTCTAAATGGAATTTCATCAATACACTTTTATGGAGTCCCTCGTCGGTGGATCAAAATTTGCAGTGTGTGGTATGAAGTTTGGTGACCTTTTGTAACTCATTCAGGCAGTCCGTATATAGAGGACTTGTTTTTTTTTATTAGAGTTTTTCCCTTTTCTGCTTTCAACCTTCCTTGTGCTGCCTTTGTAGTGGGATTCGGGATGCAACTGTCGTAGACCATGTACTGTAAGTCTTAACATCAGGATTTCGAAAAGCAATTAGCTAAAGAAGCATGTAGGTTAATACACTTGCTTACTCTTTGTCTACCCATGCGCCTCTGCAGTCTCCATATACACCTGTGCGTCATACAAGGATCATTTTGAAGTAAAGAAACATTAAAGATAGGAACCATATTTTCCATTAGCAGCAACAAAAAAATTGTCTTATAACATAACAATATAGTCCGATATAACAATGCACGCAGAGTATCAAGAAAGGAATTATCAAGGAGACCGTTGGAATGGAGATCAACGGCTTACTTGTGGATGAGAGATAGCAAAGCCATCTAAGATTTCCATCTCTCAATCTCGTTCTAAGAATGTCTTCGAGAATCTGCATTTGTGCCACAAAAAATGGTCATGGCCAAACCACTACCTTAACGCCATTTTACAAGCAACAAGCAGGGTCTGAGAACTTACGGGATCACCAACATCCGCAATTGGAGGAATTGAGACAAGAAGGTGAGTGAAACCTTTCCAGGAATCTAAAACACTCCATCTGAAATCAACACCAGCAGTACCAAAACAAGAACAGGATCATAAACAATTGTCAAAACATTGTTCATCTCGGAAATGTGGAAGATCATAATGATTACTTGCACCGAATTGATCATCCAAACAAAGCCAACCAACATCCTACAAACCGAACCCGAAAATAACAATTCCTAGGCATGTGAAACCACAGCAAGAATGAACATACTCAGGCTCAGAGGCATTGAAGAGGTGAACATCAAAACCCTCCTCTTCAAGTTCCTCCTTCTTTCTCAAGGTAGTGCAAGTTCCTGACACAGACCTATCAATCCATATCAACACATCAGCTTCATCAACTCTATCCGATTTAGTAGGATGATGAAACATGACTTTTTAGGCGCAAATCTTAATCTAATTTCGTCAATTCAGTTCAGGCTACCAAAAGCTAATTTTGTCACCTATTTTCTGAATCTGAGCTCAATTGCTAGGGTTTGGCGAAAAAGTGGGGGAAATAGCAAGGAAGAAAGAGACCTACCACCCTTCGTTCTTCAGTTGGTGGGCGAAGAACTGACCGACGTAGCCCATACCAAGCGCCAACATCCGATTCTCGGGACCCGACTTTGTTCTGGATAAGCCGGAACGGACAGTAAATCTGGGGATTGGAGTTAGGGTTTTGGGAATAAAGGTTCTCTGCCGGAATCGGAGACGGGTCGCCGGAAATTGACCCGAAAGACAGCCGCTTTCCATTTTCAGTCCAATTTGGAAAAGACAAAGCTTACACCTAGTGTAAACTAGTAAATTTTACAGTGTCAGTATAACTCATCCACGTGGATGAAGAAATTGAAAATTCCCAAATGGACGGGGAAGTTAAGGGGCTGTGTTGGTGGGCTGAAATGGAGTTGCTGAATTTGGGTGATTGTTCATAGCAGCCGCACAATTCAGAGGAAGAGGAACCGACGGGGGTGGCGTGAGACCCTCCTTCCACTGATTTTGCCGCTTTCTTCCCCTCCTCGTGTCGCCTTCCCTGCGGTCCTCATTGCCGTCATCCTACCGCCTCAGCTGCTACATGCCGCCTCTGCTCTTCTCCATTGACTCCTGTGTTTCTCCTCCAGCCCCTCTCTTATGCGACACCGGAGGTCAGTTCGATTTCGCGCATTGCGTTTCTTCCACTGATTGGGTTTTGTTTACTCCAAATTGTAGTTATTGTTTACCCTAAAGCCTTGAACCCTAATTTTTTATTTAGTTGCAGTTGTTTCCTGAATTGAATCTCGCTTTTATTTGGAATCCCATGTTCTTCATTGCATCATCCCCCCAAACAGTCTCTCTCAATTTGAAATTGGACAGCATGGTTGGGGCTTCATTCCGACCTCAGGAACTCCAATCTCCTACTCCCCCTCAAAGTGTGAATTACTTGCTTAAAATTTGGGGATTTTGCTCCTTATGGGGATTAAGCACCCGGCTGAACTTAACAATTGATTGTTGAATTCCATATATATGGACATCGATCTTGCCTCCATTGATCGATCTTCGTAGATGTCGACAACGGAAGAAAACAGAGAAATAGGAGAGCAGATCAGCTGCAAATCATGTAGTTCTAAAGACAGTAAATTGTTTCAACTAGATGCTTAGATTTGTATGAATGTTGTTAGACTTTAGATTATTGAGTTCTAATCTATCTGTCATAATTTTTCCTCACTTGGAATGGCTTGAATATAGCCTGTAACTATAGTAATTGTGGTATGGAATGTGTCGTAGGTGAACGATCTTTATTAGGGAATCTCTTACAAGCCTAGCTGATTTGATAAAATCGGTCTTTGAAGCAGGATACTTTCTCAGGTATGTATTTAATCTTTTAGGATTCATGTGCCCTTTAATTTGACATATACATGCTCCTTAATGATCAAGTGGGTTGCTCTTGTTCTTATTATTAGAATGAAGCACTTGTAGCTACTACCACTTTCCCTATTTTTGTTATTGTGAATTTGTGCTGGATAGGATTTCAAACAGCATAGAATTTGGTGGTTATTTAACATTGAAAAAACCAGTAATTAGCTCAACAGTATTCAGGCTTACATTTGCCAATTTTCATTCCTTTGGCTGAATGCTGGCTTTTATTCCATAGGTCTCAGCTGTACTTTATTTTTGTTGCTGGTAGATTTAATCGAGTTGCCTATACTTTTGGAGTCCAAATTCCAAAATAGATGCTGGTATACCTGATCTGCTTTGATTCAAATATTATTTCTGCATTCTGTTTTTGTAATGAATGGCCTCTATTTGGATATGTGTAGTAGATTACCTTGGATTTACAGTGATTAAACTTGCAAACGCGAAGTTGATTACAATGTATTATATGCTTTGTGCATAGATTAAACTTGCAATCTTTGTGCATATTGATGATGATTCAAGCATAAATTTGAGAGAGAGATTCATGATGAATCTGTTGAATGTGAATGAAGAGGAAAAACGAGAATGGAAGAGAGAATCTATGTTCACATTCAATTGATCAAAACTGAATTCTGTTATTGAGTACAAGGCTATGAGCTTTTATAGTGAGCAAAACTAACACACAAAGCTCACTTAAGGCTCTAACAGATTTCAACATAAGCTGACTTTCACACATATGATTTGTGGATATGATTTGTGCATAGATTAAACTTACTGAGATGTGAAGTAGATTACCATGGATTACAATGTAAACGAGCTCATGAGCTCGAGCTCGACTCGACTATAAGCCAGCTCACGAGCTCAAGCACCCTTCCCAGCTCGCAAGCCGAGCTCGAGTATCTGCTTGGGCTTGTTTCCATATGGAGCTCGAGCTCGTATATCACCCCAGGATATTGCGTAGCCGTTTGGAGGAGTGATTGACTTCTCTCTTTCATTTTGTTAATGGCGTCTTTTAGAACACCGGATGGCCGCTGCTTGGCTGTGACTATCTCCGCCGACAGGCCGATCAGGGAGGGTGCTGCGAGTTTCCCCTCTCCCCTCAATAAGCTCAGGTGCTCAGCTATCCTTTTCTATATGCTCAATTGCATCATTCCTGCTGTGAGTGTTTACAATTTCGTTCAATTTTGATATTGATGTTGACTGCACAATGGAAAGAAAATCAAGGTTCACCTAAACGATTGGAAAATCCTGATCTTGTAGGTATCTTTGTTCATCCCTTTTAAACCTAGTTTGTGTTTTTCCCGTTGGAAATTGCTGGTTCTGTTCTAAGGGAACTTGAATTGAATTGCAAGCAGGAGAAAAATGATTTTCCTGAGTTGGACTCGTCCATCTCCCAAGCAACAGAAAGCTTGCATTGACAAGTAAGCTTATGCTCTAAGCTTTGTTTCTTTCCCATATTGAATTTACTGTCATTCAAATTGGATTTCACATATGCTCTGATCCTCAGCTCTGGCACCTTCAATTACGAAATGAAGCACAGAGGCGCCACTGCAAGGTCTGCACATTCGCTCCGCGAAGACTATCAGCTTGAGCAGGAGGGCTTCTTGTTAAATCATGCTCGTGTGTTGCTCGGTTCTGGTTCAGACACATATGAGAAGGGGAAGAATGCTCTTCAATCTTGGAGGTGGATTTTGTTTTCCTATGCATTTCCCGACCAATTACTAGGTCCAATAAGCTTGAGTGTGTGATGTGTGCAGGCATTTCCAAATGCCATGGACGTTTGTCGATTCAACTACTCCTGTAAAGAGCGGAGTGAAGTTCTGTGTCTGTGTTAAGGAATTCCTTCCATGGCTGATGATGCCCCTTCAAGTTCTGTATGTTAATGAGAACAAAGGTGCAAAGAAGGAAGTAATCAAGGCCAGTTTCGGGTTTGGTAGTGCCACTTTGCACGGTCATTTGCTGGTTAGTATCTTATTGTTTGGTAGCTCTGAACACCTAAGTGGTGTTAGTTTCTGATATCTTCTTGAATTGGGTGAAAAACAGGCAGGTGAGGAGAGATTTTCATTGGAGCTGGATGAGAATGATCAAGTTTGGTATGAAATACTCTCTGTCTCAAAGCCTGCAAACTTGTTATCAGCTATAAGCTATCCCTATGTGAAGCTAAGACAGAAGCATTTTGCCAAGGAATCAGCCACTGCCCTGATGAGGCATGTGTCTGGTGAAGGAAACTGATCCTTCTAAGGTTTGTAAATTATATTTGGAGAAATAACTTGAAGCCTAAGGAAAAAAAGAAAAAAAAAATGGCGTTTAGGTTTAACTTTCACCTTGCTGGTTTATCATATGTGAGGGGTGTATTGACGTCTTCTCGTGCTTGCTTGTAATTGGAACATCGCGGATGTGCGATCGACACCTAAAGGCTAATAAGGGGTTTAAATATGAGGCGTCCGCAGTTGTTCCCTAGGATTATGTCCTATGTTGTTTCTCCCGTCAGTAACCACTTCCGATATCCTTGCATCTCCTCTCCAACTTCTCGATGGTCTTTTGTGGTGATTGCTTGCCTTCCCATAGTTGTACGGTCGCTTGGTTTGTCCATTTACCGGGTTGTTCAGTCTCTTAGTAGATCAGCCCGGGTTGTTTGGTGTATTGAATCTTTATCTTTATTGAAAAAAAAATATTCGACTCGAATAACACCCCTATTGACTACACACGTGTCCTAATTTCTTATTCCGCTATTTACAAAAACAGTAAAATGTAAAGCTAATCCAATAGCTCTCCTCAAAGTGAGGAGGTCATGCCCAAAATATAAGAATATTGAAGCGATGGAAGTATCTTGGTGAGTATATCTACAACAGTACAACCTGCTCCATGGTGGGAATGTGAATTAGTTGCAGAAGGCCATTGAGAACCTTTACTTGGCTAAAATGACAACAAATGTCTATATGTTGCGTTCGCTCATGGAAGACGGAGTTTTTGGCGATGTGGATGGAAGAGTTAGACTAACTCCAATGGTTAAGTGTGCAAATGTACATATTTGCACAAGGTGTTTAAAAATGCACATCACTTTTTGATGTTTTGCTCCATTGGATAAATGTGCATTTTATACACACCTATCTCTAAGTAAACATGATTAAATTAAAAAGGAAAATAAAAAACTTAAAAACAACCAATAGTAATGACTTTACTTTATTGAAAAGTGATGAAAAGTTTTTGCACATGGGGGAGGTGATGTGCTTATATTTGAACACTTTGTGTGCAAATGTGTACATTTTAAACACTCAAAAGTAACCATTGGAACACAATTTGTATCTAAATGTGCATATTTAAGCTTGGTATTCGGCTTCTGCCAAGCTTCTGGAGATGATGGACTGTTCTTCGATTTGCAAGTCATCGAGATCCACCTAGAGAGACTAGATAACCAGTAACTCAAGTAGCCTAATCCGAATCGGAAAATGCAGTCAAACTAGGTGCCACTGTCTTGTAAGAGTTCTATAGTGAATTTCTTCTGATGCATATATTGCAAGTACATTAGCAAGATACTCAATCTTAATACCCAAAAAGTATAGTATGACAGCAAGGTCTTTAATGCTAAATAACCTATGCAAATGCTGTTTGAGAGCATGAATGGATGACGAATCAAACTCAGTGACGATGATATCATCGACATACACTGGAAAATGACCATGCCAGTGGAACTGTTTTTGATGAAGAGGGAATAATAGGTTTTAGATCGGACAAAAGATAGAAGTAACGAGGCATTGAGCTTGGAGAACCATTGTCGGGAGGCTTGTTTCAAGTCATAGAGGGATTTATTAAGTTTGCAAAGTTGATTGAGAGGATTAGGAATGCTTGGAGGAACCTGCATATAGATCTCCTCATGTAAATCCCCATGGAGAAATATGCTATTCACGTTAAGTTGAAACATAGGCCACAAAATGATAATTATCCCTAAACGGAAATTGGGTAATAATACACAAAATTCAACAACACAAACAAAGTTCAGTAGCATTCTTCGTACCAGTAGATTGACGTACATTTCACAGCCAAGCCTCCGTCTGAAATACGCCGCAAGCTGCAAGCTCCTCCTCGATTTCGCAAGTTCAAGCGAGCCTAGAAGGCCAAACAAGGCCCTCAGCGTGGTCAACGAAATCGGATCCGTTTAAGCACAGACCTGCTCCTGTACAGTACTTAATGCCTTCTTGATCATACATAATAAGATTCCCGTCTACATCTTCTGCAATGATCTTACCATTTCCAAATATGTAGATAATCCTACTCAATTCCAGGTTCGAAAAAGGCTCTACAGTCAAGTTTTCGATCTGAAACAAATCTCTGATACCATCATCAGATTTGATCAGCTTCCTAACTGTCACCCTTTCAATACAACTTTCATACCTATAATCCTTGTACTTGATGTACATTAGAACAGGATGATTTCCCGTAGCTTCGAAGCTCCAAGACTTTAAATACACCCAATGAAAGGGATAAGGTCTACCGTCAGGTGGTATGGGATGAAATGTGAAAGCCTCTGATGACACATCAAATGACACAATGAGTTGTTGTAAATTGGGTCCCATGCTCCCACGGATGGAGAACCAATAGAGATCACCTCCGGCTACAACACCGGACCTACCCCAAATCATATTCCTGGGGAAACCAATAATCTCTCTCTCTCCAAATATTGGTCCCAGTGCTGTAGATTTCAACCCTGGCAGTGGCAGGAGCCACTCCTGCAGCGTATGAGTACACTACTCTGACGACCTTGTAGATATCTATTTTGCGATCATATGCGAGCCCTGAAAGAACATTCCCGCCATTTCCTGGCAACGACCTTGGGATTGGGATAAGAGAGTGTTTCCTTATCGCTGGATTCCATAACATAATGGATTCACTCTTGCCCATCATGTTGACAGTCAAACAAACCAAGCCGTTTATAGAACCGATCAACTCGAGGTAGTCACCTTCAACCGATAGATTGTAATTATGAAATAACGGTGGATCATCCGACGTGGGGGGGGGGCAACGCACGCCAAACGCAAACGCGCTAACCAAGCCGAGTGGGGTTCCATCCTAAAACCAATTGGTATTAGGTGGGGTAGCCCACCGGCTTATATGCAAGGCTTGGATACAATTTCTAACCAATGTGGGACACTCCCACAATTATATTCTCCACACACCCCCCTCAAGCGCAACTGCCTGACCACGCAATATTGCCAGTTGCGATTGACGAATCAATGCCTTAAGGCCGGCTAGCCAATTAGACCAGGAATCCAAACCGCACCGCACCATGCCGAACCTCGGCTCTGATACCATATTAAATAACGGTGGGTCATCCGACGTGGGGGGGCAACGCATGCCAAACGCAAACGCGCTAATCAAGCCGAGCACACAAGCCGAGTGGGGTTCCATCCTAAAACCAATTGGTATTAGGTGGGGTAGCCCACCGGCTTATATGCAAGGCTTGGATACAATTTCTAACCAATGTGGGACACTCCCACAATTATATTCTCCACAGTAATCTTTGATGAAGGGTTCATCACATGAGTCATCAAGCAACAAAGTGAACAACTGTTGCGTCCCCTCCTCACATAAATCAGTGCAAAAAAACAACGACTTGTTCATCTTAGCAAGGGAACTAGCGATGCGACCATGGTGTTGGATGAAAACAGGGTGATTGAAGAGAGAGTACCAAGCTCGACAAACAGATTTGAAACGGATGATGGATTTAACCGGGAGCCTCGAAACTATTTGCATCAGTAAGTCACCAGGAAATTGGTTTGTACCAGTAGTACCCAGCAAGTCGCTCCATTGTGCATCATATCCCTCCCCCAGGAATTCCATTTTAGCTACACAATCCCAAAATTTTAATCACCTGAAACAAACCAGCGAAACTAATAAGAAGACTGAATCCGAAATAGAACAGCACAGGGATAAAAGATGAGATTAAAGGAACAATCAATGTGCACCACTTTCTGAATTCTCACTTTCTCAGACAAATTTGTAAAGTGGACTTGAGAACATCAAAATCTTAAACAGCTAGCGATCAATTAATTCGTTGAAATTTGCATCACCTATGCGAATTAAGAACAGATATCCTAATTCAGCGAATTGAAGGCAAAAACCTAACAAAAACCTCAATCCCTCACCTCAAATATACAAAGGCCCCAATCGAACTCAAATTAGGTTAATTGAGATATAAGTATATAACAGCAGATTGTAAAAACGGAGAAATATATCAGCGGGAAAGGAAAACTGAGAGAGCGTACCGAATCAAAACGGGGCGATCGATGAAGCTTCGTTGATGCTGGCTTGGACTCCGAATCGCTGATAAGAGTGATGGAGGGAGGGGAGGGGCGAATGACTGAGAATCCCTTCAGTTCAACTATTTATTTTTCGACCAATAATTTTTTTTTTTAATATTTTCTAAATAAAAAAAAATGTACTATTAGATTTACAAAATTTAATCAATTTTTATTTTTTTAGGGTTTATCTATTTATTTTTAGAGATATTGTTTTATGTTTAACTTATGTCTAGATAAAATGTTATTTTATTTACTATGTAATAAATAATATAATACCCTGTTAAGTAAAAGATGTCATTTTAGAAGGTAAATCTTATTAAGAAAAAAATATCATTTTCGTTTTATTTTTACTCTTCTTTATTAAATCACAATTGTAGCGATTAATGAGCTATAGTTTTTCAAGTAGAGTAATAATTAGATAAATAAGTATATTTTGTTTATTTCCTTGAAATTAATGGTACAAAAATGTTAAATAAAATATTTTGCTTAATGGATGATTAACAAAAAAAAAACTTAATGGATGATTAAAGGTGAATGTAAAGTGCTTAATCATACCCCTCAAACTTATTATCAATATTTTGAAAAAATAAATGACTCTAAATCACACTAAAGAAATGTACATTTTAGAAATTATATATTCATATAGAAATTATGTATTTGACAAAATTTAATTTTATAATCTATCACGGTCTTAATTGTGCATATAGCATATCCATTGAGGCGCTTGAGATTCCACGAAGTTGTTAAAATAACTCTATGTAATTCTTTCAAATCTAAGGAGTTCAACTCCTCGGGAACCTTATTGCAGTTCTAAACAAGTGTTTTGTTATGTTTTCCAACATATGTTGTTAATATCCGTTTAGTTTTTCCTCCAAGTTAAATTCATTGCATAGGGAAGGAAAATCCGAAAATAGGCTTAAGCTCTTGAAATTGCAGATGACACACTCAATTGAGCCATATAATGATATAAAGCATAGAAATTGCAGATGATACCGCATTGCTCCGCTGCAACCTTGCAGCCCGGGCACCCTTGAGGACATTTCGCTCTGACTTGAGAGTCTTATGAGGTTTATTTACTTGAGCTCGTGTGCTTCCGATAGCCATGGCGGATGCTAGAAACAAACAGTCTTGACAGGGGAGAATAAAACAAAGAACGAGTGAACAACAAAGACCTAAGGGGTCGTTTGATATTTATATCTAGATATCAAGATATCAGATATCGATATCAGATTGTACAGGGCAAACACACAAAAATTTCATATGGTACAGGGCACACAAATCTCAACAAACAAACAGTAAGCCAAAAATCGAATAAAAGATGCACTTGCAATCGAATAACAAATGTAAAGAACAACAAGCTAAAAATCACAGCCAAGAGATGAAGCCAAAAATCGAATGACAGTTGCAAAGAACAATGCGATTTCGCACAAGCCAAAAATCGTAGCTAAGTAAAAAAACAAATCCAAAAATCGCAGCAAATAATGCGATTTTGCACAAGCCAAAAATAGCAGCCAAAAATCGCACAAACCCTAGATTTCGCACAAGCCATGGATGAAGCAAAGAAAGAGGAGAGAGCGAACAACCCTTAACCCCAGATTTAACACAACCCATATCGATTTCACACAAACATAGCCCTAGATTTCCATATTGGAATTGCCCTTTCATAGTCACAAATACAGATCTCACTAGCCACTAATACAGATCCATCCCTAGTTCCCTACAATCTGGGCGCTTCTTGGTTTCAATGATATGCCTTTTATAATCAATCACGTAGAGATACATATTCATTAATCATTCATATCATCTCTTTACCCTTATTTTTCAAAGCCACTGTATTAAACTAAGTGATCTACTGTCATTAAAGTTGAAGTTGGAGTCAACCTTCCACAAATTTGCAATACTCATATTATGCAATCTTCACAGCTTCATCTTATTGCAATACTCATATTATGCAATCTTCACAGCTTCATCTCATTGTCATGTTGAGCCACCATGGTTAGCATACTCTCAAGCACAACTAAGCCTTTATCTCTTACGATTCATAATATGCAATCTTCACAGCTTCATCTTATCACTACAACAAAAACAGTTTTTTGTGACAAAAAAAATTGTCGCCCAAAGTACTTATTTCGTCGCACAAAGTGATTTGTGACGAAAATAATTTCGTCCCCTGTTTGTCGCCTCAGCTGCGTCGCCCAAAGTTATGGCGACGGAAAAAAAATTTCGTCGCCTTAATATACCTTTAGCGACAAAGTTTATATTTTGTTGCCCGGTATGTTTTGTGATGAAAATTAGCCGGGGTATATAAAGACCCGGGCTATTTTATCCCTTTCATTTAAAAAAGGAAAAATAACCAAAAATAATCCCAACTATTAACTTTCGACCAAAAATAATCCAACCTTTCAAAATAACTAATTAGTAGCCCAATTATTACCCTATATACCAAAAACAATCCAACTCAATTTCAATCTTTAAATTTAATTCTAAAATATCCTAAACTTTTAAAAACCTACAAAAATACCTTCTCCTTCAAACCCCTTTCGGCCCTTCCTCTCCCACACTCCGAACTAACCTACAGAGAACAGCGTTGCAATCGGTCCTAAACAGAGAACAACGTTGAACTTCTTCCTCTTCGAGGGTGCGATTCAACCCGTCCTCGCCGTCGCCGTTCCTGTCAGCGGCCGCCGTCGTCCCTCCGACCATCTCCAAACTCTGAATTTCTTGATTTCTCCTATCAAAGCAATGGGATCGAAATTGTTCTACTTCGAGGCCGAGGAATCGTACGGCTACCACCGGGCAGAGGAGACGCATTTCCTGGACACCTGTTGCCGGTGCCGGAGGCCTCTCGCCGCCAACCGCGACATCTTCGTGTACAAAGGAATTAACGCCTTCTACAGCGACGAATGCAGGCAAAGTCAGATCAAAATCGACTCCCGCCCGCCATGGCAGCCCAAGAAGACCTGCTGGGACCTCTCCGCCTCCTTCCGCGCCCTCGACCGCCTGATTTCTTCCCTCGAAATCGAGTTAGGGTTTCGGCTTGTCCCGATCAGCAATTTCTGTATCTGAATTTTGCAAATTGAGGGGTCAAGTGATGAGAAAAAAACAAAGGACTTCTCGATCTTGTAGATGTCGTACGTATAGGTTTCTTACTTGTACTCTTCTCTTTCTTTGGGAAGTGGTTTAATCTGTAGATAAGCTTGTCAAGAAGTGGAATTTCTTGGATTGCAACATATCAATCGATGTAGCTGATGAATTGATTGCTCTTGAACAGCTTGTATGACTGATTGTGCAAATAAGTGTATATAAACATGTTTTTGCTTGGATTGCAGCATCTAGTTGTTCTAAATGGGATCAATTACTCTGAATTTGGTGCTGTTGATGCAATATGGGATCAATTACTCTGAATTTGGTGTTGTTGATGTGTATAAACTTCTCAAATTGCAGCTTCTGCCAAAAACTATGGTTTACAACATGACAGTAAATGTATAAACTTCTCAAAAAGTGATTTGGTCACATAAAGTTCCACTCGTTTAAATTTACGGGTATAATAGTTGGGGAAGAGAGGGTATTTTGTGGATTTTTGAAAGTTTAGAGTCTTTTAGAGTTAAAATTAAAGATTGATATTGAGTTGGATTGTTTTGGGTATATAGGGTAATAGGTGGGCTACTAATTGGTTATTTTGAAAGGTTGGATTATTTTTGGTTGAAGGTTGATAGATGGGATTATTTTTGGTTATTTTTCCTTTAAAAAAAAACGGATCTTTTAGCCCAGATCTCGAAATAGATTCGGGCTAAAATGTCTCTTTTTTAAAAACATAAGCCAATTTTCTTCTTTCCACCACCTGTGCTCAATGCTCTCAACAACCAATGAACAACAAATTTTCAAATACATAAATCGTCTTAAATTTCCAAATACATATCCATCAATTTATAAAACAAAACCTATGTGTCATTACAATAGATAATCTACATATTCTTTCACATGTCTATTACATATTCTACTTTCATCTCATCAAAATCAGCAATCTATCCATATTCCAAATTTAAGAATAGCTCACCCAAAGTCTTATTATTAGTAAGGAACTTAATATTCAAACGTGTGACTGTAGGGGGAGGGGCCACAATACCAGTCCATGTCAAAATAAGTGTACACTCTCAACTTGCTCCATCAAATCTCAATCACCATGACTTGTTTCTTCCATAATTTGCTTCAAAAATATGCCCTGAAAATAAAGAAGGAAAGATTAGCAATCTGTCAATAGAAAGAACATTTCCATGGCATCCCTCAAAAGAAAGAACATGAGACAAGTGAACATTTATCATAGTCACACCCAATTCAACAGAATGAACATTTCTTTTTGTTTTGATATCTGTACAGTCACAGCCAGCAAGGAAAAAAAAAAGATGAAGCTATTTCATTGGCACATTAAAGAGGACCTCTCGCACCCAAAGCGAGAATCATAATAACATTAGACCAAATGCCCCTGACATGTCCTCCCTCAAAAGAAACTTCGCCAACCTTTCCATACTCTCCATCTCTAAGAATCACAACCAACCCCAAGAATTAACACAGTTTTTAGAAGATGAAATAGAGATGTTGGAAGCCAGCTGCTTCTTGAGTTACTAAAAACTTTTAGTTGCAGCAACAAGGTTTTACGAGTTACCCAAGTACTGATAGAGCTTTAAAAGAGATCAGTTGGCATAAAGACGACTCACCAAATGTTAGATTACTGAAATCAAGAATATGAGAAGGCTTCCATGATACAATTTCTCCATTTCTGTTGTTTCCATCAACAAAACCAGCCTTTTCATGATCAAAAGCTGCAAAATACGTTTAAAGGCTCCATATAAACATTGTCATCCATTATATCAGAATGTGTCCATGAACAACGCTTGTTCTGCATGACAAAAATCAGAGAATGAATTTGCAAGCATGGATTCACCATATAGACCAATTAACTATAATGAGTTTAATCGAGGAAGTAGTTTAAATTTTCAGAGAAACTTGTATATATGAAGCAACTATTCAAAATTGTGAGGTAGGTATTCATTCACTTTGTCTATGATACTGGTGGGAATAGGATTTCCCCTGCAAGTAGAGTGCCCAGAACAAAAAGCATTAATACATCCTCAAATAGCATTTTGCTCTTAGAGGAGCCATTAGATTCGCATCCTAAAACCTTGATTTTCTTATGGTCAAATAGCATTTTGTTCCATAAACCAAAAGGAGATCCATAATATAAATCACTTTCTGCTATAGGAATGCAATTACTTACCACACATCAACTTAAGGGCTTGACGAAAAAGCTTTTTAACCCTATTCCCATCTTGGTCAAACACCAAATTCTGGAAGTATCTCACACTGAAGAGGTCTGTAGAGCTACAAAACAACAAAATATTGAGCATGTGAATCATTAAGAGGAATACAGGTTCTTGCAAAGCAGGTGCTAACAAAAGTTAATATCAAAGAGGAAGAACATAAGAAATATTTTGATGAAGATGGTTATTACAATATTACCTCGTTCTACTAAATCAAGCAAGCAGGTTCAGACATTCTTTTTTACAATCAAAGTTGAACACATATAAGAGAAGTCAATCTAAGGGGAAAGAATGAAGAGCATGCCTATAATTGTAACTTCTTGCTAAAAAAGACTCCGTATAATGTAACCGAAAGTTTAGAGAATGAATACAAAGTCAAATAGGACCTTTTACCTCTAGTTCTATACGAAGAGTTGTCATTTCACCATCTTTACCCTGCTTCTGTTTCGCATCCTTAAGAGCAACCTGTAAATTTTTTTTTAAAAAAAATGTATAGCCAAAGTATCGGGTATAATTGCATAAAAAAGAGTTTCAGACTTAAAGTGAACCAGTTAATGTAACATTATGGCAAATCAATGAGAAACATGGATGTGCCTTAAGGTGTGAGAGTGAAATTAATGAGAAACATCGAATGCAGAACTTACTGAGATGATTAGCACAGATCTTTAGGGTTTTGAACTAGCAGGTGACAAGCTGAAGCTTGCTAGTAAGAACATGCTTCAAAAGCTTAATTGAACAAGCACCCCTCTCCTTCCACTGATTCCCATGCCTATCGAATATGTAAAGCTTCGTTTTCCTATAAATAAGAGAAAAAAACTCCGAATTCAGAGAGTAAAAAAATAGGAACTATATTTTAATAGTAGCTGAGTCACAGGAGGAAATCAATTCATACACAGTTATCAGAGGCAAGCTATCAAATAAAAATTTTATGTCAAAAGAGTGTAAAATATATATATATATAGGGGCTGGTTCGGGTGAGAACACCTCTTAAGATGAGAACGTAGGAACAAATCTAGACCATAAACTCTAACCAAATCAATGGTTAAGATTAGAACTAATTTTAATTTTTTTTTTAAAAAAAAAATCAGTGGACCCCGCAACAAATAAGTCTCACGCGCAACAAATTAGTGGATCCAATTCCTTTGTAACCACCATTGTCCATCAGTTCATGTACGGTTTTTTTGTGTTTGGTTTTTGTTTCCCCTTTTTTTTGGTTTTTTAAATATATGTTTGCCAATATAATTATGTTAAAATTATAGTATTATTCTGTTACATTAGAAAGATTATTCGTTTAAATGTGATATATTCTTCGATTATTTGAGAGATTATTCGGATAAATTATAAATATTATTCGTATATAAGATGACGATAGTAATATTCGGTTAAAATTATATTATTCGGTTAAATTAGAACGATTATTCGGTTAAATGTGATATATTATTCGATTAAATTTGAGAGATTATTCTGTTAAATTATAAATATTATTCGTATATAAGATGACGTTTACTAGTAATACTATTCTGTTAAAATTATATTATTCGGTTAAATTATAAAGATTATTCGGTTAAATGTCATATATTATTCAGTTAAATTTGAGAGATTATTCGGTTAAATTATAAATATTATTCGTATAGAAGATGACGTTTACTAGTAATATTATTCGGTTAAAATTATATTATTCGGTTAAATTAGAAAGATTATTCGGTTAAATGTGATATTCAGTTAAATTTGAGAGATTATTCAGTTAAATTATCAATATTATTCATATGTAAGATGACGATTGTACTAGTAATATTATTCATTTAAATTAGAAAGATTATTCGGTTAAATGTATATATTAATCAGTTAAATTTGAGAGATTAATAAGTTAAATTATAAATATTATTCATATGTAAGATGATGATTTTGATAATTAATTCGTTGAATTTAGATGCAAGAAGATAGTGGGTTGTTTCCGGTAAAAAGGATATTCGAAAAAAAAATCAACAAAATTTCTACAATAACATACAGTACTAAGCAAATTTTTTAGAGATTATATTCATATTTAAGGAATAATTATTCAGTTAAATTATATAGATTATTCGTTATAAGAGGACAATTATTTACAAACTTATTAGTTTTTTTTTGTTTATGTTTTTGTATTTACATTATTCGATTAAATTAGAAAGATTATTTGTATTTGAATGATCATTATTTGGTTAAATTTTAGAGATTATTAGATTAATTTTGTGAGATTATTCATTTCAAATATAGATATTATTCGTATTTAAGAGGACGATCAATTATTTATAAATTTAGTATTTTGGAGATGTTAAAATAATAATCAACAAAATTGTATAACATCCGGTGAGAATAATTATTCAATGAATCGAATACATACGGATGAATAATCCTAGTTTAAGGACTGAATACATTCTTTACCTAATTTAGAATTTTCGTTTAACCTAATGTGGTGGAAAAGTATTTTAAAAAAACTAATGTAAATTGAATTTGGGCAGTGCATGACACGCAAGGTAGGGTGGGAGTAGTTAAATTTGACTGTGGATCCCATTGTGTTTTTTTTTAAAAAAAACATAAATTTCCAATTGATCTTCACCGTACATGTTACTTAATTGAAGGGTCCTGATGTGTTCTCACGTTCCCACCCTAAGGGGTGTTCTCATCTGATCCAAACTCTATATATATATATATATATATACACACACATATGAGCTTCCATTCATCAAGCAACATATGAATGAATCAATTTTATGCACAGTTTGATGTTTCACATATTTAGGTCTAATCACTACATGTAGTTCAATTCAATCAGCAACAACTATGCAAATGCAATAGATTACCTACTTAAATACCAATGTGAGCTGAACGTCAAGAAGCTGAACCAGGCGAGAATAACCAAATAGGTCAAATAAGCAATCTTTTTCTCATAGGCATTTGAGCGAACACCTTGAGTGCATCTTTAAATTATAATAGTCCTAAATGTGAAGATTTATTAGAAATCCCAAATCTAATAAAAAAAAATTAGAAAGAGGAACACATCAGCCACCCTGCAAAAGAAATTAGAAAGAGAAACACAAGATATCAAAGTTGTGATCAAACTAGTTTTATGAACAACACATTAAAGTGTCATATTACAAGCAATTGTGAAGCACCTAACAAACGGACAATGGAAGATATGACATTATGACCATATGCTATTTGTCAACACCAATTCCCTTTCCAATTCATTCAAATCTCACATAAAATACTCAACGATGTGAAATAGCTCACATAAATACTTGACAAACAAAAATGAAAATGATTTCTGCAATGAAATTTTTTACTTACTACATCAAGCGAGAGACGCATAAAAAAGGATTTTATAAAAGCCTAATCAGTGACTCTTCAATATTTCATCATCAAATGGGAACATGGTGGGAGAGGAAATACCTTCTAGGATTATATACCTTATAGATAAAAAAAATGATTTTATACCTTCTAGATATCGATACCAAACGGTGATTGAGTTAGGGTTCCATTTAGGGATGAATATGGGAGAATGAAGAAATAGGAGAGGCGTTGCGGATCGTGGTTGATGGAGGAAAAGTCCGAATTTCTCCAACACGTCATCCCGCACATGCACTCGATCCAGATCTGGATCCAGATTGCAGCCTCCAGAAGCAAAGGTTGCACTACGACCGCGAAGAAGGGGAAGAAGAGCGGGATGCTTAAGGACAGGATTCAACCGGAGAAGGCGAAGGGAAAAGCAGTTCTCCGATGGCGAAAGAAGAGAAAAAGCCAAAAAGGTGTGGATTAGGGTTGTGGACTGAGGAGACATCGAGATAAGGTTGAAATGGTCTGGAAGAAGAACTGTGTCGTATACATTGGGTTAGTTGTTCAGGCCCATCTTCTCTCCTTTGGGCTTTTCTTTTTTTTTTTCACTAAAAATCATAGAAATGGGCGACTAACGATACGTCTTTTGTAGCCCTAGGATAAGTTGGGCGACAATTTTGAAATTTCGTCACGGAAAACCTATTTTGGGCGACAAAGCATATTTTTGTCACCAAAAGACTAATTTGGGCGACTAAACAAATATTGTCACCTTAGTTTTCATACTTTTGTCGCCCAAACCCATTTTTCTTGTAGTGTATTGTCATGTTGAGCCACCATGGTTAGCATACTCTCAAGCACAACTAAGCCTTTATCTCTTACGATTCAGTGTTGAGAGACCGATCCCAGCTTTAATACCAATGTAACGGGTATACAAGCGGGATCCCGTGTCAGGATTGCACCTGACCAAGACTAATTTGGATTGAATCTGGTGAAGTGAAGATGAATGGGGATGAGGAATTAGAGTTTAGAAGAGATGAGAGATTGAGAGGATAGACAGAGTTATTAGAAGGAAGTAATTGCATTTGATATTCCATACCCCCTGAAGGGTTTACAAGGGCCTTTTATAGGCAATTAGATCTTCCAATTACACCCTTGCCTAATTCCCATCTAGCTCCCCTATTTTCATAGACATCCTAATATGTCCTCCTATGGACCTATACTATGGGTTACCTTATATTGCCTCCCCCTATGAAAGCCTTGTCTCAAGGCTTAAAATGAAACTTATTGACTCACCCTTACACAGTAAACATGCTACAAGGAAAAAATCAGCAGGAAATTGATTGATCTAGAGCTCCAAGGAAGTATGCCACACTCTTTTGACAGCAAAAATCAACCACCCCTGTATGCAAAGTATGACAGCAAAATTCAGCAAAATATCAACACATTGCTCGACTTGCCCCCTGAAAATTCAGCCTATATATGCAGCAAGTATGACAGCAAAACTACGGTTTAGGCACCCCTTTTTCCCTCACTTTTGTTCAGCTTGATCCTTGAAAAAATTTCAGCCCATTTTCCTCTTCAGTTAGCCCCTGCAGAACTACTTTTTTTCCTGCTTTCCTAAATGCCAATTGCACCTTCTCATAATCCAGCATCACTCTTTTGAAGGTTCTCAACCAGTCTCCTCCTAATATCAAATCAAAACCATCCATTTCGAGTAGTCGAATGTCAAATTGAAAGGTATTCCCTTGTATCGACCACTCGAACCCCCTGCAGATATGGGTGCTACGCATCTTGTGACGATTAACCCCATACACATACATCAATGGAATTTCTTTAATTTCAAATCCCGCTTCCAGAGCTATCTTGGCATTTAAGAAGCTATGGGTAGCGCCACTATCAATTAATGTGGTAATTACTTTACCTCGTACCTTTGCCTTGATTTGAATTGTGTTCACCGAACTACTGTTTGATAGAGCATGAATATACCCTTCCGACTCCTCCAAATCAAGCTCTTCCCCTTGTGGCACTACACCCTCTTGCTCCTGTGCCTCCGAGGATCCAGCGGATAAGCAAAGCAGAGAAGGTTGCCTACATTTGTGTCCCACGAAGTATCTCTCTCCGCATCTATAGCACAACCCGGAATTCTTCTTCCCTTCGGTATTCGCAGATGCTTGACTGATTCCTTTGCTATAGGTATTGGGTTGCTTGAAGCTTTCCTGGGATCTTGATTCTGGATGACTGACACTTGGAGAGGAATGTGTAAGATGAGGGCTAAACTGACTGTTTCTCCAAGGCGGTTTACTCAATTTCACAATGGCCTGAACAACATTGTGGTGCAACCGTGATTGCTCGAACGCCGTTGCCAAGCTGTTCGGTCGTCCGAGTTTAACCAGTGACTTGATCTCGTCCTTCAGACCGCTAATGTAACTCGAAACGAAGTAGGATTCAGGCAGCGTGGGGTTATCGGCGAGAATATACGCTCGAAGCTCCTCGAACTTCTCATTGTACTCTTCCAAATCGTCGCCTTGTGTGAGTTTGTTGAACTCCTCAATCACTTCTGTTCCTCGTTTCTCTCCGAAGCGAACACAGATCGCCTCTACCAATTCCTTCCATATTGCTGTAGGTTTCTGAATCAAGAATCCCTGAAGCCAGACATCCGCTCGATCTATCATATACATGGCAGCGATCTCTACTTTCTGGCTTTCCGAAATCGAAAACACGGCGAAGTACTTTTCACACTTTCGAGCCCAACTCCGGGGTCTCTTGCCGTCGAAGGTCAGAAAATCAAGTTTCGGAAATCTTCCTCCCACGAATCTAGCCTCTGCACCCCCAGTTCTTGCTTCGGAGTTCCAAGAACTCGAGCCGTCGCTCCCTTTTTCCGACTTGTGACTCAGATCTCCTGATTTCAGGCTCAGATCGCCCGTGGCATTCTCTTTCCTCGCCTTTATCTGCGATCCGTCGATGGGATGCGTTCGGATCTCTCGATCTTTGGTCCCCGCCCCCAAGACTCTTGTCGATGATTCGTTTCCGCCCGGGGCCTGGTTTTCGCTTGCCAGTGGTGAGATCGTATCCACTCTTGATCTCAATTCGCGCATTTGCTCCACGAATTCCGTCCACCTGTCTTCGTTCTTTTGATTCACTTTCAGTTGTTCTTCTCGCTGCTTCCCGAATTCGTTCAGAAGTTGCTGGAATTGAGCGGCTTGTGCATCCAACTGCTGATTAATCTGTCGGAAGGAATCTTCCATACTCCTCGTGCGCGTTCCGTCCGCCATTGATGTTGATCGTAAAAAAAATTCTGGAAATTTTGACTGAAATTGGTACTGCGGAAGTGAGTAACGATTGGCTCTGGATACCAATTTGTCAGGATTGCACCTGACCAAGACTAATTTGGATTGAATCTGGTGAAGTGAAGATGAATGGGGATGAGGAATTAGAGTTTAGAAGAGATGAGAGATTGAGAGGATAGACAGAGTTATTAGAAGGAAGTAATTGCATTTGATATTCCATACCCCCTGAAGGGTTTACAAGGGCCTTTTATAGGCAATTAGATCTTCCGATTACACCCTTGCCTAATTCCCATCTAGCTCCCCTATTTTCATAGACATCCTAATATGTCCTCCTATGGACCTATACTATGGGTTACCTTACATCCCGTTCCCACTCTTAAAAGTTATCCATTAGGTGTAGTGGGGCTCCCACTTATATACTCACACCGGGGTTCATGACTTTCCGATATGGGATATAAGTGTTCCATTCCACTAATATTCTTGTTGCCGTCGTTGTTGCTTTTTCTGTCGCAATCGTTAGTTTGTTACTTTCTTGATTTTGGAGTTGCTTTAGTATTTCCATCGAATTTGCCTGGACTGGGGAAGCGTACAAAATGGAGCAAAAACCCGTTCTTGTGGGGTGTCAGGTGACAGGCATCGGGATGTAAGAGGCAAAAAAAAAAGATCAATCTCTCTTTCGAAGCGGCCGATACCTCTTAAGAATGGTGTTCTATAATAGAAATATCAGGAAGTCAGAATTTTTTTTCAAAATAGCCAAAAATCGGAAAATTATTTGCGAAATAGCCAAGATCTGAAAGTTATTAGCGAAATAGCCAAAACAGGGTAAAGTCGCTGTTTGTAACAGGGTAAAGTTAAAAAAATTAATAAAATAGGTAAGTCGCTGTTTGTGCCTCTATTTAGTATTTTTTTTTAGTTTTATGTTAAAAAAATTAATTTTATCTAAAACTTAAAAAAAAATTAATATTGGGAGAGTCGCTGTTATAAACAGCGACTCTCCATTTTTTAATTTATTTTCCAAAACGTCGAACGTAGTACTGGTAACAGCGCCGACCTCTTCCAGTCTTCCTCCCTCTTTGTTCTTCTACCGGCTGAAGATCAACGTTCTCCCGTCTGTTGCTCCACAATCTCAGCCGATCGGCGTGCCCCCAACGGACTCCAATTTGTGACAGGAATTCCGTCTATCAGTCCTCAATCTGTGATTGAAAGAGCAGGGATAGATTCTCAGGTAGAAGATCGAAGATCGATCTCGAAACTGAGCTTATCAGTACCTAGGAATCAACTTCAAAATGAAGAAGAGCTGATCCGAAGGGAAACTGATGAAATGAGAGATTTAGAGAATTTGAGAGATTTGGGAATTTGTTTTGTAATTGGATACCTTCTACTGAATTTGGAGACCAGTACATATAGACCATGGGTTTGCTGGGAATTAAAACACTGACAAACCGGTTTACTTAGACCGGGACTCTTAACACACTAACAAGAACGAGCCTATTGCTCAGCAAACATAAAGGCCGAAGCGCACTTGACTGCAGGCCTGAACTCGACTCAAAACACAAACCATTATCCCTGTTACAATACTCCCTTCTTCAAGGGATCATTGTCCTCAATGATCAATAGCAATACCCCCTTCTTCAAGATGAGCACCCACCAGAAAACAACTCATTCACCAGCAAGTTGTGTGCCTTTTCCACCGGGATCGAAAACAAATGAAGCAACGTCTATAGCCCATATCCAAACAAAACCGACAGCAGCAAAGAAGCTTGAAAACCAGCAACATATGTGGTGAACTTCATCCATGAGCATGGGGCTTTGTCCACCAGGATTAAAAACAAAGCAAGTAGCTCCTGCAGCTCTTGTCCAAACGAAGTTGAAAGCTTGGAGACAGCAAATCCGGAAACATAGTGATGCTGCTGATGATGTTGCCATTGTAGTTGCTAAAGTGTATACATTAAGGAAACATGTGTGGTGAGTTAGAGACATGATCCTTATGTTAGACATCTCCCTGTCAACTCTTGGCAATTCAGTACATTGTTCATTTCCATCACGAATCAACCTAGGCTGAAGTTGGGGTTTCTTTAGCTTAGCAACCCCATCACAATACTCCCTCCTTGAAGGATCCTTGTCCTCAAGGATCAAAAGGAATGCATCTGCGGTTGAGACATGGAGAAGTAGTTCAACAGCACAAGAACCACCAACATAATAAGTCAATAACTCTTCACCTCCAGGATAAAAAATTATTAAATCGAAGCAAGGGAAAGAGCATTTATCAGGTCTCGTAAGCTGTCCTTTGACCTCACAAATCATCACTAGCTGAACTGGATTCCTGGATATCATATCGTAACCGGGATCATTGCGGACCCAGGATTCTAGCAGCTCTGCAGAGAGGTTCAACTGGACAAGTCGATGAACACAATAGAATTTCCCCAACCTATGTGGCTTGTTGTCTTGAATCCTTGGGCTAACTCCAATCCTGAGTAAGTTGACTGCCAAAGCAAGCTTACACATATAGGTATTAAAAATAGATCTGCTCTTGGTTGACATTAATATCTCATGATCACCCCTGCTGGACAAGTAAACTTTCTGATTGCCTATTATAACTCCATTTCCTCCAGGATCGAAGACTAATTTTCTACCTCCACACCTATCAATTTCATGACGAAGGCACTTGAAAACCGTCTCGGATTTAGATGATGCGCTCCAAACACAATCACATAATTCAGCTAAGGTTGCCACAATTCTCCTGAAAGAGAGGATCAGTTCACATGATTTCAGCAGATAACTTCCTAGGCTGTACATCACCACATCTCTTTCGAAACAACATCTAAACATAAATCTCCAGGGGATGATGGTGGAGGTAACTAAGTCGTTAGATACAGCATAAGTGCCCAAATAAAATTTCCCCATATGTGCTGCAAGTAAAGAGCTATCAAAATCGTGATTATGAAAACTTCTTCCCATCAAGGAGCTTGCCATATCAGCCATTACCAACTGTCTTCCTCCTTCATAATCAAACACCAAAACAATCTCAATGCCCTCACCTATCAAATCCGCTGGAGCACCTCTTCTTAGATTAAGAGATTTGCCATCACACACTATCCTTAGAATTTCCAGCCCTTCTAAGTAAGGCAAACTCTCCTCTTGGGGCTCAAATCCTAGATCAAACATTCGGCCACTTCTATCCAACACAAGATCGAAAATAGGTTTCGATTTAAACAAATCAATCAACTCATCATTTGCAACATTCGACTCACTTTTATGCTCAACCAAAAATACCTCACCGCCAGGATCAAAACACAGCAGTTCATCACCATCATTTGTCACAACATGGACACTTCCTAATTCACGAATAAGTAACAGATCGATTGAGGAGTTACCTACTGGAGGGCTTCGTAGTTGAGTGATCTCGTTGATTTCCTTTGGGGATTCATCTAAACACTCATCATTTTTATCAACCGTCCTCGTCGGCATTACCTCGAACACCTAGTGTGCGATCTGATTCTCGCCTAGCACTTGGAGAACAACCAGATTCGAAGGCTCCTTTTCGACGATTAGATCGTCATCCACCATCTTCGGCCTTTCCTCAAGCACCTGAAGAGGGAGATCTTCTTCTTCATCGTCCATCGACTCAGTTAGCCGGTCTGATTTGGGCAGATCTCGAGGATTCGGCGCAGGCACAGTCGATAAACTATCGACTACACATGGAGCATCGATCTCCTGAGGTTTGGTTGGGCTGTCCAGGAGTCCATTCGCCGCTAGCAGGGCAGTGAGCATCTCCTTCATTTCACTCATGCACCGTTTCATCTCCGCGTTCGTTGCTCTGATCTCCCTGATTTCGTCGGATTCGTCCTCAAACGATTCTTGCAACGTCTCGATCTCCGAAGGCTCGTTCCGCTCTGATACCATTGTGACAGGAATTCCGTCTATCAGTCCTCAATCTGTGATTGAAAGAGCAGGGATAGATTCTCAGGTAGAAGATCGAAGATCGATCTCGAAACTGAGCTTATCAGTACCTAGGAATCAACTTCAAAATGAAGAAGAGCTTATCCGAAGGGAAACTGATGAAATGAGAGATTTAGAGAATTTGAGAGATTTGGGAATTTGTTTTGTAATTGGATACCTTCTACTGAATTTGGAGACCAGTACATATAGACCATGGGTTTGCTGGGAATTAAAACACTGACAAACCGGTTTACTTAGACCGGGACTCTTAACACACTAACAAGAACGAGCCTATTGCTCAGCAAACATAAAGGCCGAAGCGCACTTGACTGCAGGCCTGAACTCGACTCAAAACACAAACCATTATCCCTGTTACAATACTCCCTTCTTCAAGGGATCATTGTCCTCAATGATCAATAGCAATACCCCCTTCTTCAAGATGAGCACCCACCAGAAAACAACTCTTTCACCAGCAAGTTGTGTGCCTTTTCCACCGGGATCGAAAACAAATGAAGCAACGTCTATAGCCCATATCCAAACAAAACCGACAGCAGCAAAGAAGCTTGAAAACCAGCAACATATGTGGTGAACTTCATCCATGAGCATGGGGCTTTGTCCACCAGGATTAAAAACAAAGCAAGTAGCTCCTGCAGCTCTTGTCCAAACGAAGTTGAAAGCTTGGAGACAGCAAATCCGGAAACATAGTGATGCTGCTGATGATGTTGCCATTGTAGTTGCTAAAGTGTATACATTAAGGAAACATGTGTGGTGAGTTAGAGACATGATCCTTATGTTAGACATCTCCCTGTCAACTCTTGGCAATTCAGTACATTGTTCATTTCCATCACGAATCAACCTAGGCTGAAGTTGGGGTTTCTTTAGCTTAGCAACCCCATCACAATACTCCCTCCTTGAAGGATCCTTGTCCTCAAGGATCAAAAGGAATGCATCTGCGGTTGAGACATGGAGAAGCAGTTCAACAGCACAAGAACCACCAACATAATAAGTCAATAACTCTTCACCTCCAGGATAAAAAATTATTAAATCGAAGCAAGGGAAAGAGCATTTATCAGGCCTCGTAAGCTGTCCTTTGACCTCACAAATCATCACTAGCTGAACTGGATTCCTGGATATCATATCGTAACCGGGATCATTGCGGACCCAGGATTCTAGCAGCTCTGCAGAGAGGTTCAACTGGACAAGTCGATGAACACAATAGAATTTCCCCAACCTATGTGGCTTGTTGTCTTGAATCCTTGGGCTAACTCCAATCCTGAGTAAGTTGACTGCCAGAGCAAGCTTACACATATAGGTATTAAAAATAGATCTGCTCTTGGTTGACATTAATATCTCATGATCACCCCTGCTGGACAAGTAAACTTTCTGATTGCCTATTATAACTCCATTTCCTCCAGGATCGAAGACTAATTTTCTACCTCCACACCTATCAATTTCATGACGAAGGCACTTGAAAACCGTCTCGGATTTAGATGATGCGCTCCAAACACAATCACATAATTCAGCTAAGGTTGCCACAATTCTCCTGAAAGAGAGGATCAGTTCACATGATTTCAGCAGATAACTTCCTAGGCTGTACATCACCACATCTCTTTCGAAACAACATCTAAACATAAATCTCCAGGGGATGATGGTGGGGGTAACTAAGTCGTTAGATACAGCATAAGTGCCCAAATAAAATTTCCCCATATGTGCTGCAAGTAAAGAGCTATCAAAATCGTGATTATGAAAACTTCTTCCCATCAAGGAGCTTGCCATATCAGCCATTACCAACTGTCTTCCTCCTTCATAATCAAACACCAAAACAAACTCAATGCCCTCACCTATCAAATCCGCTGGAGCACCTCTTCTTAGATTAAGAGATTTGCCATCACACACTATCCTTAGAATTTCCAGCCCTTCTAAGTAAGGCAAACTCTCCTCTTGGGGCTCAAATCCTAGATCAAACATTCGGTCACTTCTATCCAACACAAGATCGAAAATAGGTTTCGATTTAAACAAATCAATCAACTCATCATTTGCAACATTCGACTCACTTTTATGCTCAACCAAAAATACCTCACCGCCAGGATCAAAACACAGCAGTTCATCACCATCATTTGTCACAACATGGACACTTCCTAATTCACGAATAAGTAACAGATCGATTGAGGAGTTACCTACTGGAGGGCTTCTTAGTTGAGTGATCTCGTTGATTTCCTTTGGGGATTCATCTAAACACTCATAAAGGCCGAAGCGCACTTGACTGCAGGCCTGAACTCGACTCAAAACACAAACCATTATCCCTGTTACACAATTCTGCCACCAGCCACTGCAGCCTTCGGCGCCGCGAATTTGAGATCCGAAGTCCCCGGCGCCACAACACAGGTAGGCTGAGCAATCGGCGCAATCGGCGAACAATCGAACAACCATGGCCATCCGAATTCAATCGGCGCAATCGGCTGAGCAATCGAACAGCCATGGCCATCCGAATTCAATCATTGAAGGTCGACCGCAATCGGCTGAGCAATCGAACAATCGGCGCAACGGCTGCTCCTCTAGGGCTCCAGATCCGGCAGGGAGGGCGCACGGCGCTAGGAATCGCTGAAGTCGCTGGCGGCGCTGGGAGTCGCTGGTTTGCTCCGATCTCCGCCTCTTGTTCGACATCTCCATATCCGGATCTCCGCCCTGATCGACATCTTTGCCTCCTGTTCGACCTCTCCGTTCCTATTTCCGGCGAATCGCTCCGTTCCTATTTTCGGCGAAGGGAGTCGATGTTTGCTCCGATCCTAAATCGCTGCTTCAAGCCTTCCATCGTCAGTTTGCTGTTCCACCTATCTTTCCGGCCTCCCTTTTGCCGTTCTTTAAAAAAAAATTAAAAAAATGGAGACTCTCCCAATATTAATTTTTTTTTTAGGTTTTTAGATAAAATTAATTTTTTTAACCTAAAACTAAAAAAAATACAAAATAGAGGTAAGTCGTTGTTACAAACAACGACTTACCTATTTTATTAATTTTTTAAAAAAATTTGGGTAAAGTCGCTGTTACAAACAGCGACTTTACCCTGTTTTGGCTATTCCGCTAATAATTTTCAGATCTGGGCTATTTCGCAAATAATTTTTCGATTTTTGGCTATTTTGAAAAAAAATTCAAGAAGTCATGATGTTCCAATTTTTTGTATTACTAGTCTTATTACCCGCGATTGCGCGGCCTTTTAATAACTTATCTTTCATTATAATTTAAAATTAATTTTTAAAAATTTAAAAAATAAAGGAAAAAAAAAACAAAAGTACCTGTCTTTTCGACTTTCGCTCCTAAAAAATCACAAAATCACAATATTTTATCATTAAGGTATTTTATAAGTAATACCCCTTTGATTAAAAAAAATGTAAGACTTTTTAATTAATAAAATAAAGGAAAAAAAAAAACAAAAGTACGTGTCTTTTCGACTTTCGCTCCTAAAAAATCACAAAATCACAATATTTTATCATTAAGGTATTTTATAAGTAATACCCCTTTGATTAAAAAAAATGTAAGACTTTTTAATTAATAATATTTTTTTTTCTTTTTTTCTACCATATCTTCACTTTCGTTATATAAAACTGGTCAATATTTGTTTTTGGTTACAACCTATATAGTTACGTAGATAATTAAGGAGGAAGATAAAGGAGATAAGTGTTATCTTTAACACATGAATATATATTGGTGATAAGATTATATTATTTCATAGATAATTAATTACTAATAAAATATTATCTTTAGATATAATGAATTACCGTAACTGATTTTAATGACTAAAGATAAAATAACTCAAGGTAAAATGTTTATAAAATAATTCTAGGTAAAATGATAGATTTTGTAACCATTTAAGATATGCTGTTGGATATTTATATTAAAAATTTAATTTAATTATTGAAATTACACTTAGATAAATAGATTAGATAGTTGTATGACATGCATTAAATTGATTGGACCTTCATTAATTGACGTGTAAAAAAAACTCGGTCAGAATGCACAAGAAAATGACATGTAAGCAAATTGCACCAAAGCTCGCCACATAGGATTTTCACGCCTCTGTTTTAGTATTATATATTTATTTGATGTTTATAGGAAAAAAGTTGTTATAATAGACCGATGTTCCAATTTTTTCTCTCGTCCATTAAATTTGAGGCTCGAAGTTTTTTATTATGGTTACCTCGGAAAGGTTCTAAGAACAAGGTGTTAATACAAACATTTATCAAAACGGTCACGTAAATTTAGTAATTACCGAATTGGGATCCGCTAATGGCATGGAAGGAGGGGGGTGGAAGTTGTACCTTCAGTAAAAGAAGTTAGTACTTCTTTTAAAAAATCAATAAATACAAGTAAAAAAAAATAGGAAAAAGAGTACAATTGTCTAACTTAATTGATAAAGAAAGGGAATACAGATAATTAATGCAAGATGTCATTAGTTCAAATCTCATTGTTTATCTTTTTACAATATTTCTCATTTTTAATAAATTTTTTCAATTAAAAATGACATATTTAAATCACATTTTATATTTTATTTTACTATTTTTTCACAAAAGCATTTATTATGCTACACATATTTTTTTAAAAAAAATATATTAATTTTAATTCATTTTTTGTTGTTGTAAATGCCATATTTAAACAACCATTTATAATTTTTTACAATACTTTTCAATAATTAAATCCTAATAATTTTTTCCATTTTTAAATGAGACTAGTATTACTGCCCGCGATCTTCACGGTTTTTTCATAATCTTTATTTATATAAAATAACTTTTAATTACTTTAAATAATTTTGAAAATATATATTTCTCACACATGTTTATTTGTGCATATATATATATAAATATCATATACTCCCTCCGTTCGGCAAAACTTGTCGTTTTAGAGTTTTGTTTTTGTTCGGAAAAACTTGTCATTTTAGGTATTTTTGCTTTTACTTTACTAAAATGCCCTTGATTTGATTGATGTGTTGTGAGTTATAGTTTTTGATAAAGTAAAAAGTAGAGTAATAAATGAGGGTAAATTAGTAAAAAAGAAGTGTAATTATTAGCTTTATTAAAAGTTGTGTGGAGAGTTAAAATGACAAGTTTTGCCGAACCGAGGGAGTATATGACATTTTTATAATTAAGGTATTTCAATTAATTATCTTATAAGGCTATAAAATAAGATTAGGCTAAATTTATAATAGATAGATTGTAAAGCCTCCTTATTTTAATTAAATATTTAGTTGTATTCAATTGTCAACTGCTCCTATCGGAAATCGGATTGACTACGGATTCGAACCATAGCACATGGGTTCATAAAACCGTACGATTTTCCCGATCTAAATCAAGCGGGTTTTACATGAAGAAGATTTGGTTCAGCATGCTCTATTTCTCAAACACTCATACAGGTGAAAGAAAAGAAAATATTTTGTTTATATTCAAACAACACATAGTTACATAAAATGAATTATTAATATACAAAAATTGAAGCTATAATCATATTCATTGTCGAGAGTGTTATAAACGTTGGCTTTTATATTCATGCAATTTGCAATTAAATATACTTTATTATTATTTGTTTAAACCTTATTTAGAATTGTTACGTAACAATATCCTTATCTTTATTAATCTCTCTATTTACTATTTTCACCTCTTAAAGTTTGTTTACAATTTTAATCATGTTAATTTTTTTTTCTAGCAATTTATTACAAATTGGATTTTCATGTTATGGCTCAATTCAATTTGAGGATATAGATCAGACCGTGAATAATCAATTTACCACCACGCAAAGTGCAAACCCAATCATTGGAATTTGATTTCACACATTTTTTACTCTCTTCGGTCATTGGAATTTGATTTCGCAAAGTGCAAACACGTGAGAATCCTATGTGGCGGGTTCTAGTGCGATTCGCTCACTTGTCGTTCTGTGGAGCAATGTGACCGGTTTTTTGCCACGTCAATACAAATCTAAATAATCCGATCATACATACAAATATATGTACAAACATAAATACATCTTTTTTGTTTGCTATTTCAACGTATCCATGAATATTTTGATAAGATTTGATAGAGTTTAAATTCCTTTGTTCATATATATATAGTACGTTTGCTTATAAAAAAACAAACGTCATTTAACATGGATATAAATTTATTAATAAACATATTTAATTTAAATAATAAATTTTTATCATATATTGGTTAGTTACCTTTTAACATTTTATGATTTATTTGAATAAATATAATCTATTATATAAACTAAAAACTCTTACATATATATATAATACAATTAAAGATATGATAAATATACACACTATAAACTTCTTTTCAATGATAAAAACATTAATTTAAACCAATTGCTCGGAATTGCAATGCTAACCTATCATCAAAGTTGCGAACAAAAAAAAAATTAAGATAAAAAAAATTATGTAGATTTTTAAGATTATGTAGATTTTTTTAAACTAAAATATTTATAAAATAACTTAAGGTAAAATAATAGGTTTTGTAAACAAATAAGATATAAAAATTAATTGTAACAACTCATATTGATAAGTTTAATAATCTAAATGATAGAATTTATAACCACTTAAGATTTAAGAATTAATTATAATAATCAATTAATGTAGACAAATAGGATGACACGTGTATAGATAGATAATTTAGTTGTCTGACGTGGCTTAAATTTATTGGATACTCATTAATTAACGTGTCAAAAATCCCGGGTCAGACTGCAGCAGAAAATGACACGTAAGCGAATCGCACCAGAACCCGCCACATAGGATTTCCACGCCTCTGTTTTAATATTATACTAGAATCGTGACCCGCGGCTTTGCGCGGTTTTTTAAAAAATTATATTTTAATACTTCATTATTTTATTTTTAAACTATTAATTTTTATTTTATTATAAAGATTAACATTATTTCAATGAATCTTTATTCGGGAAGTTTTCAATTAATCATAAACTAAACTAACCTTCTTTTCATTTAAAATCAATATATGGTTAGCATGTATAAATAAATTACTTCGTAACAACTTAAAAAAAGAAAAGATAAATATTTATCATAATACCATGTATGATAAAGGGTAAAATGATAGATCTATGTAGTAAAAATAATTAAATATATAATTTATATTATATTTTAATCATATGCATGTATATTACAAAAAAAACATTAATTTTAAATTATATTTCCATCTTGTTCAATTTTTTTTTCTTTCAAAAGATATTTATTTCTATCTTAGAAGTTTCATAATTATCTTTTATTTCTAATAAGTAGCCACCATTCCACCAACATTTGCAAAATGACCTAAAAAAAATCTTCCGACGAACTTGATATATATACTCTATATATAAATATGTTTATCATTAGCTTGATATAAAAACGATTAATCTTCATTAGTAAAAATATTTTTATTTATCTTATCTTTGTGCTTATAATTGACCTTGAAAACGTATAAAACCTATCCACTAATTAATTAGAGACCATGCCTATAAATAAAACGTTTATTTAACATATTTATAAACATACATAAACTTATCCACTAAAATTGAATAACATTAGATAGATTTATCTAAAATGATAAGTTTTCTACCTAATTAAGATATAATGTTGAATATTTATAAAAAAACCTAATTAAGAAATAAGGTTATACTAATTTAATTCAGAATATGACACGTAAGCAAAAATAATTCCGTTTAATCCAGAAAATTCCATAGATGCGAGATCGCACCAGCACCCTCTGTTTTAGTATTTTGAATATAGATAGATATAGATAGTATCATATAGATATTGATATTGATTGGATATCTAAAATCGAGTTTTATTAATTTTAATTAGCAAAATCGATTCTTCCACTTTTCATCGATCAATTTGAATTGGTTTTAAATTGAAAATGATAACCTTTGTTAACCTTGAATTGATTTCAAATTGAAAATCGTAAATAGGATTGGGAGGGATCAAACATAAAATGACAACCGAAATAAACATATTAATATTCTAAGGAAAAAATCTTCCCAATTTTTTTTCGGTGTAAAATCTTCCCAATTTTTTTAATAACATAAATTAACACAAATTCTAAAAAAAATTGCTCAAATTTAAACAAAAAAGTCAAACACTAAGATTTATCCTGCATGATATTTTTTTTAAAAAAAAATCAAATCGTTGAAGATCTTCATCATAAAATTTATCTAATTAAGATATAAGGTTATATAGGATAAATTATTGATCTAAAAAGATAAGTTTTTTACCCAACTATATTGGTTTATTAATTGAAGTGGCTCAAAAATATAATACCACTTTAATCCAGAAAATGCCACGCAGGCGAAAATAATCCCGTTTAATCCAGAAAATTCCGTGGCAGCGAGGTCGCTCCATTGGTCTCTGTTTTAGTATTTTATATAGAATATAGATAGATATTGATATTGATATTGATATTGATGATTGAAAGGAAAAATTTTGAAAACAAAGATTTGCGTTAAATATAATACTATTACTTAAAAAACTATTAAAGATTTTAATAATTTATACAGTTTTTATTCTCTAAAAATACATGTTTGACTTGAAAAAGACGGGAGTGTCATCTTTCACAAAACGAAGTTTTGCCCGCTACGAACAAGATTTTTTTTTTTTGACGCAAGATAAAAATTAGGTCGGGTTGGCCGCAACAGAGGCCCTTCCTAGCGCGTCCTTGCGGACGAGAACAAGAAGTTCTGGATCATCCTCACAGGCTTCGTCGGCAGGGGATGCATGGGCACTACGAGCAAGGTAGTCAGCCACCGCATTGGATTTCCTGAAAATATGACGAATAGCAACATAAGAAAAGGACGAAATATCAGACATAATATCAGCTTGTAGCATCTCTATTGTCCAAGGGCACTCCCAATCCCCCAATAGAGCGTTTATCACTAGTAAGTTATCGCCTTCGATCAGAAGTGTAGATAGGTGTAACTCCTTAGCTCGTAGCAGACCCATACGCAGACCGAGGTTTTCGGCATAAATAACTGATGTGTTGGGGCACGCTGACCTACCAGCAGAGATAACCAAGCCCTCAAAGTCACGGATGATAAAACCATAGGAGGATTTACCACACGGGAGAACCGAGCCATCAAAGTTCAGCTTATAGCTATTCGTGGGGGGTTTGTCCCAACTCCCAGATCGATCCTTCCTTGTGGAAGACGATCCTCGACTCCCACGAATGATGGAAGTACTACCGCAGTGCCTATTATAGTTTGGTACTAATGGTCCGGTCGTCGTCGTCTAAAAGCTTAGTTTGATTCCAGCAATGTGTGGTAGTGCTGTGAAACAGCAAAATCTCGTTGATAGTTACTTTATTAGTATGATAAAAAACGAGTTGGTTTCTAAAGAACCATATGGCCCACCAAGCTGTAGCTAAAACCGTGAACTTATTGACCCCAATTGCAAGTTTAATCGTAGAAAGTGGAAACACCTGGCTTTTGCCGACCGAAACAGTTATATGAGTCGGGATGTGGATCTGAAGTACTCGAAGAAGTTGAGTAACCATAGGACAACGAACAAGGAGGTGGTCTGTCGACTCATTTGTGTTCCCACAAAAAGCGCACCCAGTCGGAACAGCCACGTGTGACTTAAGTAACCTGCATTTAGTCGGTAGACCATCGCGGGAGAGTTTCCATAGGAAGTGTCGCACTTTTGGTGGCACATCAAGGCACCAGATCCAACCACAGTCGTACTCTGACAGCCCAACGTTTTGTGTTAAGAAGGAGTTAGCAGAGGCGGTTGAGAACCAACCATTCTTACTGGGTCCCCAGTAAAGACGATCTGTGATAGGGTTAGTAGGCAAAGTAAGGCTCAGGATGTGATCAATATCATCTTGTTTCAGGGTGTCTACTAGAGAGTTATTTAATAAATTTTTGTTCCACTGCCGGTTGGTGATAAAGTGAGCAACCGAAACACCCTTGAGGGTATCCGGAATGGGTCTAAGTGTTTTGGCGCTCAATGGGTTCTGAAAAGCCAAGTTATGGGACCAAAAATCAATGGTTTCCCCATTTCCGACACGCCACTGAAGTGCGGGGAGGAACTGCGGCCTGATTGACATAAGGCGTGACCATTGCCAGGAGGTGTTACCTTTTTTGTTGTAGTTGTATAAGTCGTTGCCTTTAAGATACTTTAGAGAAATAACACGAACCCAGATGTTATCTGGTTCAGAAATGATTTTCCAGAGGAGCTTCATCTGTAGAGCTATGTTCATAGACTCTGCCTTATGAATCCCCAAACCACCTTTCAATGTGTCCGCACAGATTTTGTCCCAGCTAATCAGCGGTGGAGCTGCCGATGTTTTATTCCAAAAAAACTGTCTATACACCTTGTCAGCCCGCTACGAACAAGATACATCTTGACGTTTGTTACTATTTTTGTCTTTTACTTGAAACAAAGTTCTATTTTTCCTCTCAATTTTTCATCACTCCTTGCCCTGCAAGGAAAATGAATTTTCAAATAGGAGTATTGAATTTTCCACAGCTTTCTCTCTTTTCCTTTTTTTTTTCCCCTTTGTTAATATAATTGTGCAATTTCAAGGAGAGCTGAAGATACCAAATGGACAACGAAGAGAGAACAAAATGACTCCGTTTTGGTTTCATTATCCTCGTCTTTTTTGGATTATGCTCGTTTGTTCTTCTGGAGATTTTGTTTGTCGCATTTGTGATGCACCGTTTTATTTTATAATTGTATGTATGACGGTTCGCCATTCACCGACTCTGTCGACCTCTCGATTAAAAAAAATTGAATTATACCTTACAAAAAAAAATTGTTACTATTTTTGTCTTTTACTTGAAACAAAGTTCTATTTTGTACTTTGCTTTTATTTGGTTGTATCATGACGTTTAACCCGTCTGTCGATTTTTCGACCTCTCAATTTTCCAAACTTCGATTGTGGTATGAAATTTTAAATTATTTCCTTTTCAAAAAAAAAACAAAAGTTCTATTTGTCCTCTCATTTTTTCAACACTGCAAGGAAAATGAAATTTCAAATAGGAGTCTTGAATTTTCTACAGTTTTCTCTCTTTTATTTTCTTTTTTCCCTTTTTAATATAATTGTGCAATTTTCCCCAACGTCAGTACTTGACAAGGAGAGCTGAAGATACCAAATGGACAACGGAGACCGAACAAAATGGCTCCGTTCTGTCTTCGTTGTCAGGAAAGAAAAATGATTCCGTTCTGTCTTTGTTGTTCTCAGTTTTTTTTGGATTAGACTTGTTTGTTCTTCTGCAAACTGTTTGTTTGTCGCATTTGTAATGCACCATTTTATTTTATGATTATATGTTTGACGGTTTACCGTTAGATGAGTCAGATCTGTCTGACCTTCGAACTATACTTTATAAAAAAAAAATGAATTTTACCTTATAAACAAAAATTGTTACTATTTTTGTCTTTTACTTGAAGCAAAGTTCTATATTGTACTTTGCTTTTATTTGGTTGTATAATAACGGTTAACCCATCTGTCGATTTTTTACCTCTAGATTTCCCAGACTTCGGTTGTCGTCTGCGATTTCAAATTATTTCCTTTTAAAAAAAAAAAAAACCAAAGTTGTATTTGTCCTCTCATTTTTTCAACATTCCTCTACAAGGGGAGTGTTGAATTTTCCACAACTTTCTCTCTTCTTTTTTTCCCCCTTTTGTTAATATAATTGTGCAATTTTTTCCTAACATCTTATATTATGAACGGAGTTTACATTTTGACAAGGAGGGCTGAAAACCAAAGATACCAAATGGCCACTACACCCATTGTAAGACTCATCTCAGAGAGCTTCATCAAGCCAAAATATGAATTGGAAGATGCAATCAATCCAGTTTACTTAGCACCAGAAGACCTTGTTATTTTATCAAGCCATTACATCCAAGAAGGCCTTTTATTCTCTAAACCTTCACCTACCAACAACCACCAAGAATACCCCATAAAACACCTTCTCGACAATCTCAAGCACTCTCTGTCTCTGGCCCTTGTTCACTTCTACCCGCTAGCGGGCCGGCTCGAAACCCAAGTAGATGAAGACCAACACGCCAGTTTGGTCTTCATCGACTGCAACAAGGGTCCGGGAGCCGGATTCATCCATGCCATACTAGACATGACGGTGTCCGAAATCCTCTCCCCCGAACACGTCCCTCCCGTGGTCCATTCGTTGTTCGATCACCACAGGGCGGTCAACCACGATGGCCACACCAGGCCTTTGTTGTCGGTCCAGGTGACCGAGCTCATCGATGGCGTCTTCATCGGCTGCTCTATGAACCACTCCTCCGCCGACGGGATCTCCTATTGGAACTTCTTCAATACATGGTCCGAGATTTTCATGGCAAATAATGGAGAAAACTTATTGATCTCAAGGCCACCACCGATCCACAAGAGGTGGTTTGTCGATGGGGCTGGACCGATAATCAAGCTCCCTTACACGCACCCAGATGAGTTCGTAGCCAGATACGAGCCACCGGAGCTGCTGGAGAGGGTCTTCCATTTCTCAGCCGAGTCATTGTAAAGGTAAGTAATGAATGCTTTACATGAGAAATTAACACATGAAAGAACTGAGATCAGAATCTGTCAAGGAAGAGACAATTTCACATATTCACCTATTAAAAGCTACTGACTGAAGAAAACACAGTAGATTGATCAATGAGTGGTGGTATATATCTCAGTAACTATTAACTTTTATATACAGTTACTGCATCTGAGTTGATGAAGTTTCGGTTTCTGTTCTGATCAATGTTCGCAATGTTGATCTGGGTTCGTCGGCAACCTTCCCTTGTCCCTGATTTATCCGACACAATTCAATCAGAATCAAGAAAAGGAAAAAAGATTGGCATTCATTCCTTCTATTAAATACCGTAAGAACAATTTCATGATTTTGGGTAAATGATTGTTGAAGCCTTCATTTTGAGTAACTAGAAAAAAAATGGATAATTAACCACTTAACTAGAGAGAAACACCCCTTCACTATATATAAGTGTTCAAATTCACACTAGCAATGGCGAAGATGAATTAGTTGATCAACTACCAATCGGACAATCTGACGGAGATGCCGCAGTTGATCAAATCCAATCAGGGGAGTCTTAGCAATGGATGAAAAATGTAATGATTTCTGGAAATAATCAGGGGGAAGTAAAGATTTCTGGAACACAAATACAATCAGGGCTTAATGCAACAACTCCCAAGCTCTCAATGAGCTATTATAACTTATTGATACTTTTACTACTCAACCTTCAGTATGAATTGAAATTGAAATTGAAATGATAATTGTCCCTAAATGGAAACGGGCTAATAATACACTAACATTCAACAACACAAACAAAGTTCAGTAGCATTCCTCGTACCGGTAGATCAACGTACATCTCACATCCAAGTCTCTGTCTGAAATAAGCTGCAAGCTCCTAAGCGAGGCTAGAAGGCCAAACAAGGCTCTCAGTGTAGTCAAATAAGTCGGATCCGTGAAAGTCCCGATATAATTCCCTACAATCCTTAATATCTCCTTGATCATATATAATAAGATTGTCGTTTAGATCTTCTGCAATGATCTTACCATTTCCGAAGATGTAGATAATCCTACTCAATTCCAGCAAAGGCTCTACAGTCAAGTTTTCGATGTGAAACGAAGCTCTACCACCATCATCAGACTTGATCAGCTTCCTAATTGTCACCCTTTCCATGCATATTTCGTCCAAATCTTTCTTGTACTCACAGTGCATTATAACGGGATGATTTCCCATAGATTTCAAGCTCCAACCCAGTAAAGACACCCAATCAAGGGGATAAGGTTTACCGTCAAGTGGTATGGGATGAAATGTAAGAGCCTCTGATGACGCATCAAATGACGCAATGAGTTGTTGTAAATCGATTCTCTCACGCCCACGGGTGGAGAACCAATAGAGATCACCTCCAGCTACAACACCGGACCTGCCTCAAAGCATATTCCCGGGGAAACCAATAATCTCTGTCGTTCTCCAAATATTGGTCCCAGTGCTGTAGATTTCAACCCTGGCAGGGGCCACTCCCGCGGCATATGAGTACACTACTCTGACAACCTTGTAGATGTCTGTTTTGCGATCATATGCGAACCCTGAAAGAACATTCTGGCCCCTTACTGGCAACAACCTTGGGCTCGGGATAAGAGTGTGCTTCCTTGTCGCTGGATTCCAGAACATAATGGATGTGGCACTCGTGTTGAGAGTTAAACAAACCAAGCCGTTTATAGAACCCATCACTGCAAGGTACTCAGTTTCAAATGCTAGGTCAAGATCTATCAAGATGTTTCCATCACATGAGCGGCCAAGCAGCAAAGAGAACAAGTATCCCATCCCCTCACCACAATAAGTGCGAACGAGAAAAGACAACGAATTGTTCATCTTAGCAAAGGAACTGGTGACGCGACAATGCCGTTGGATGAAATTAGGGTGACTGAAGAGAATGTACCAAACTCGACAAACAGATTTGAAGCGGAGAATAGATTTAACCGGGAGCCTCGAAACTATTTGTATCAGTAAGTCACCAGGCAATTGGTTTGTTCCAGCAGCTCCCAGCAAGTCACCCCATTGTGCAACAGATCCCTCCCCCTGGAATTCCATTTTAACTACACAATCCCGAAATCTTAATCAGTTGAAGCCAACCAGCGAAACTAAGAAGACCGAATCCGCAATAGAACACCACATGCTAAAAACCATATAGTTCTGATGAGATTAAAGGAACAATCAATGTGCACCATTTTCTGAATTTGTCAAGTGAACTCAAAGAACACCAAAATCCTAAACAGAACTGCTAGCGACCAATTAATTCGTGGAAATTTGCATCACCTATTAGCATTAAGAACAGATATCTAAATCAGCGAACTGAAGATGAAAACCTAATAAAAACCTCCATCAATCAAGCTAATATACAAATGCCCCAATCGAACTCAAATTAGGGTTAATTGAGATATAACAGTAGATCGTAAAAATGGGGAAACATAACAGCGGGTAGGGAAAATTGAGAGAGCTTACCGAAACAAAACGGGGTGATTGATGAAGCTTCGTTGATGCTGGCTTGGACTACGAACCACTGATAGAGTGATGGAGAGTGGAGACCATTACCAGTGAAGGAGGGGCGAAGAGTCAAAGAGTTATTTAAATTTTTTTTTCAACTAAAAAAAAAAATATTTAATTTTTTTATATTTTCTAATTGGAAGAAAAAAAAAGTACTACTAGATTTACAAATTTAATCATTTTTTTTTGGGTTTATCTATTTGAGATATTCTTTTATGTTAAACTTATGTCTCATATCTATAATAAATAATATAATACTTGGTTAAGGAAAAGATGTCATTTTAGAAAGTAAAATCTTGTTAAGAAAAAAGATATCATTTTCGTTTTTTTACTAGGGATTCATGAGCTATAGCTTTCACTTTTCAATAGAAATAAGTATATTTTTTATTTTTTTTGGTAATAAATAATTATATTTTTGTTTATTTTCTTAAAATGTTACAAAAATGTTAAATAACATATTTTGCTTAATGGATGATTAAAAGCGAATTTTTTATATATTATTATTACAAGACAATGGTTTGGGTGGCGTCAACCATGGTTGTACCACCACCCAAGAGCATCCTTTCGGATGAGAGCCACAAGCTTAGATCAGAACACGGCGAAGAGGCATCAGAGCTAAGTCCAAAATGTGCTATTCGATCGGCAGCTCGGTTGCCTTCAGAGAAGAAAGTATGAGAGATAGACTACATCTCGAAAGAACGAAGAAGAAAAATAAATGACTCTAAATCAGAAGCTTAATCATACCCACTCAAACTTATTATCAATATTTTGGAAAAATAAATGACTCTAAATCACACTAAAGAAATGTACATTTTAGAAATTATATATTCATATAGCAACTCTACTCGTGTCAATAAAAAATAATACTACCTTCATTTGAAAATATAAGTCCATTGACCTTTGAAGACTTTTTCTAAGGAGTTAAAAACTATACTCCATAAAATAATATATTTTTTTATTAATTTTTTAACATAATTATATATTTATTAATAATATATACCAGTACTCCTTAAAAAACGTGTAAAAAAGTCAATGGACATTATGGACTTAAAAATTAGTATATGATTTAATGACAATCAACCAAAATTCGAACCAAAATTTTACATTTTCGAGTACTCTTTTACCAGTGCAAATCCTCTACCCCAAACCCCTACCCCAACTCCCTACCTAGACCTGTCAAACGGGTCATTCGGGTCGGGTCACTTCGGGTCTCGGGTAAAACGAGTCCCGGGTATTTCCGGGTTGACTACAACCCGGGTTTGACCGGGTTTCGGGTCGATTTCGGGTTTGTCAATTTTTTCCTTTTTAAATTAAAAAAATCATGATTTGATAATTTTGCAATAAATTTTAATTATATATATAAAAAATTATTTATATTTAATTAAAAATTAACCGGGTCAATCGGGTAAAATCGGGTCAAAATTACCGGGTCAATCGGGTCACCGGGTCGAAACCCAGATGACCCGGAAAATTTCCGGTTTTTCGGGTTCGGGTCGAAAAAAATTTCCGGGTCAAAATTTCCGGGTTCGGGTCGAAAATTTTCCGGGCGGTCGGGTCGGGTTGTGTTTTGACAGGTCTATCCCTACCCCATAAAATTATTTTACATCTAAATTAATAATAAAAAAATTAAAAAAATTATATTTAGCTTCTACATACTTATGATAACATATTTGGAAAAAAAAAATCTTAAAAAATCAACTTACAAAAATTATAATAATTCACAAGAGATAGAAAGATTTTTTTAAGTTTTAAAAAGATATGAGTTTACTATATATTTTTTTAAAAAAAATATAAGTTAATTTTTTAAGATTTTTTTTTTCAAATATGTTATCATAAGTATGTTGAAGCTAAATATAATTTTTTTAATATTAATTTAGATGTAAAATAATTTTATGGGGTAGGGAGTTGGGGTAGGGGTTTGGGGTAGAGGATTTGCACCGCTCTTTTACCACATCTGCATACATGACATTTATTTTGGGGTGTATTTGACAAAACTCTTTATAATCTATCACGATCTTACACGTGCATATATCATATCCATAGAGGGATTTTTTTTATACAAGACAAAAATTTGGGAATGGTCACCCGCAATTGATTCATCTTTTAAGAGCTTTATGAAGGACGATGTCAACGATCTCATCTGGTGCATGCTCAGCAGGCGAGAAGAGACCAATATGCGCCAACCTATCAATTACCTCGTTCCCCTCTCAAAAAGAGTGCGAGAAGATGATACTCTCGAAAGCGCGACAAAGACCGAGGACATCCGAAACCGTCATCTCTTAAAAGCACTGTCATATCCCCTTCATGACATTGATCAGCGTCAAACAGTCGCTTTCCACTTCAAGACGAGAGAAACCCCGCTTAGTAGCTTCCATGAGTCAAACTGAAGACCAAGACACTCCGCTTGAACTGCAGAAATCTTTCTGTAACCCTGAGCACCACAAGAGGGGACTGACTCCTGACTATCGCGAATAACAAAACCATAAATAACAAGACCCGAGCCAATCTTTACTCTATCAAAATTTAGTTTCACAAAACCCTCGACAGGTTTTCTCCATTTTACAATTTTATAATTTTTTGTCCTCTTTTGGTATAATTGATCTTAGTCTTCGTATCCATTGAGGGATTTAGTTCTAAACAACATATGTTGTTAATATTCGTTTAATTTTTCCTAAATTTATTACATAGGAAAGGAATATCTGAAAATAGGCATAAGCTCTTGAAATTTAGAAATCTGTCAAAATGGTTTAGATTCTAATTTCTCGAGCTTGAGATTAAAGAAAGGTTGCTCAATCAAACAAAAAGAATCCAAACAAAAAAGTAGAAAAAATCGATCCACCATTTCTAGATTAAATGCAAAACGCCTAAGATTATTTTTAATGATGGTACTATAAGTACGATAACTAATTAAAAAAATTAAATTAAATGTCAGATTTGTTTATTAAACCAGTGTAATTACGTGAGAGGAATATCACACATATGGTACTCATTTTATTGGTTCTCTTTAATTTTTGTATTTTTTTAATAGGTTATGATACTCAACTAGAGTATTACCATTAAAGATGTTCTAAATTATCTGATTCCTATAATTGAACAATAAAATATAAACAAATACTCCATCCGTTCAACAAAACTTGTCGTTTACTATTCACGCACGCTTTTTTAAAATGATAAAAACTATATAAATTATTCATTTTTTTTAAATTTTTTTTAAACAAGTTTGTACTTCTTAATAATAACTACGAAATTGTTAAAAAAAATTATTTAAAAAGTCGATATTTTATATAGTTTTTAGCACATAAAAAAGCGTGCATGAATAGTAAAACGTCAAGTTTTGTTGAACGGAGGGAGTATAATAATGATTTTTTTGGGTAAACGGTAAATATTATTAAAAGAAAAATCTGTCAGACAAGAATAAACTTTTTTTTTTGATTCAAGACAAGAATAAACTAATCTTGCAATTATGTCAATATGTTGAAAAGAACGCGCCCCACGCGCCCCCATCCCCTTTTGCCAAAAAACCAAACCCTAACCCTTCATCCCAGAGATGAAATTGACGAGATCCCGGCGTTTGTCGAAGCCGATTGGGGTCTGTTTCCCCTCAATTTGTCGGAGGTAGGCACCGAAGGGCACATGTTCATGGCGTTTCGTGTCCTGGTGAGCCAAAGCTCCTCAGATGGAGTGAAAGTGAAGGGGTCTCCTTCGATCTGCTGGCCAAGAAATCGATTCTGGAAGGTGGTGTGGGCTGAGCGGATGGCTGTCCTTCCAACTTTTAAGAACTTCAAAAGGCGAAAGAAAGCTTCTTGGATTTGGGGATGGGAACGTCGATCAGTTTCAGTGTGGAGGCGTCGCTCTTGGCGTCGGCCGGAATCCAGGTTTCTTCTTTTTCTCTTCTTTGAATTGATCTTGTCTTGTGCAAACAGTCTCTCCTGCCGGAAGAGATTTGAGCCAAACCCCCTTTTTTATGGAAGGGTTATGCTTCCCTTCGATCTTATCCTTTTGGGGGTTGGGTGTCTGGGTTGAGATTTCACCCCTCTCTTCCCTCCCTTCTCCAATCTCTTCTTTCCCTCATTCACAAAGTGTCTAACAATGGTGTTTACTTTTTGTCTGAGATTATCTCGGCTGATGAGAACAAAAGAAAGCAACCTCTGGGTTCAGCGTCATCTGCTGTCCCACTGAATACCCCCCGAAAGGGCCCAAAACCAGTATGTGAAGAACAACTCTCTTCAGAGGTGGATGAAAATAGATCTGACGACGATGCAATACCGAGCACAAACCCGGGAAAAGGACCAAGATTGTGGCATAGAGTTGTCCCTGATGCCTTTTCCTCGGTGAGATTTCAGTTGTACATGTTAAGGGAGGACGAGAAATCCAAGTCTGAATCCCGGGTTTGCGCGTACAGACCATGGCAAATCGATGCAATGTCGCCCCTGCTAAAAGGAGTCCTCTACAAACAATCCAGGTATGTTAACTGGTTGTGTATTATCATGTTTCATTGTGTGGCTGAGAATTGGAATGGAATGAATTTCCTTCTTTCAATTATGAATGTTGGAACTGATTGGGTGATAAGTTGCACAACAAACATACTTCTTTTCAAAAGTTGTACACCTCCCTCTAAGGGTTTGACAAACAAGTTTGGCTTACAGAAGGCCTTCTGGTGGTATTTGATATTGATGCCTAATGGCCTGGCTGAATGGTTATTGGATATTGATATTCAAGTGTATATGCTATTAATGGTCCACATCTTCATGCAAGTATTGGTTTATGAATCTTCTGGTCATGTATATGCATTATGTGCTTTCATAAGACATCTTCTGATGTTTAGATATGCAGATAAGATGAGCAAAGTTTCACAAACTCATTCAACATCCCCTTGTGTGGGTAAAATCCAGGTTTGTTTCATTAAATATGGTGAACAAAAGGTGCTCAATACCCTTTGGAAATCAAACTGCCAGACCACTCAAGTTCATGAATATTGCTTACACATTAAAATGAATAAAATTCTCCTAAATACAAATGGGGATATGCAGGTGGTTGGGTTCAAGCCCAACTCGTGTAAAATGATAACAAACTTCATTTGGGTAAATAAACTCATAAACGAAATAAGCAAAACAGCTACAATGCTTCACCTAGTATTAAGATTTACCTATGAATTTAGTTGGAGAATGGGGCTACACTGCTTGAGAAGGTACTGTTGCTTTTTTAGTGTGCTTAAATGCTACCGAATTGTGTTACCATCCCATAACCCCCGATGGAATTTCTCTTTAAATAATCACATATTATCACTAATCCCATTTTATAAATGGCTCAATTATAGCTTTGGTGTAATTCCTAAGTGGGTTTTGAAACATAATTTTTGTGGACCAAGTTTGGTTCATTCAATGGAGTTCTACCTTGTAGTGTGTCTTGGTTGGATTACTTTGGCTTCCATTCGTTACATCCCCTGGTGCAAGGCTAATTTATTTAATTGCAATATAATTCCCCTTAATAGATTCTTGAAGTTTAAAGCTTACCGGCTGATTTGGTTGAGTGCTATGTTTAGGACTCTTGATAAAGTGGATATTAGTTTACAAAATCCCTTAATGGATTGGATAAGAACTGTCTCGTGCTGCAGTCTAGTGGTAATAACTGTCCATTGCGATGTCTCTTTGGTTTTTTTTGGTCTACGGCTTAGTGGATCTTGCCTTAAACGGTTTCAATGGTTCCCATTCAGGTGCATGAGCTCAGCTTACTGCGCATTTGCTTCGCGGTTGAGTTGGTCCTCTATGTTCTTTATCTACACATACCCTCTGAATCAGGCCATAATAGCTCTGTGCAATGAACTTCGTTTGTTAAGTCATTCTAGTTTGAAGTATTTTCGGAGCCTTCTCTTGTACGCCTATAGTCTTTTTTACAAGCGTCCATGCACACTAATTTTCCAATCTTTTTTGCAAATCATCTTTGATAAAAACCAGCTCCCAGATATGAGGTTTGCTTACCCCCCATCCTCATATCAACTTATCGGTTTTTATGAGGATTAGTTATTGGAACTGTAGGGGTATTCGAAAGAAAACATTCTGGATCGGTATCAACTCGTGGTGCAAGAATGAACACACGCAAATTCTTGCCCTCGCAGAAACTAAAACGGAAAACATCCCTGACGAAAATCTCTGGAAAAATGCGGGATTTGACGAAGCAATTTGGTCCCCGAGTATCGGTAGGACTGGAGGCATTGGTATCTTATGGAAAAATCACCAATTGTCAAATGAAGCGCTATCTATTGAAATCCATCTTCCAAGAATCATCGGGTTACGATATGAGAACTTAAGTGACGGGTTTCATTCCCTCCTTCTGTTTGTATATGCACCACCAGACCCTCGGGAAAAAGACCCATTTTGGGAAACACTAACATCTATTGTAAACAACTCTCTCATCCCTTGTATTGTCATGGGGGACTTAAACGAAATTGCCGGTAGTATGGACAAACTGGGGGGGCGCCGACTCTCGCCTATCAAGATTCAATCGTCTCATCCATTTCAAAAATAACTGCGCCCTCACGGACATACCAACATTTGGGAACCCATTTACCTGGAGGCGTCTTATTGATGGCCAAGTTCGCATTCTTGAAAAGTTAGATCGCGTGTTAGTTCATCACCAAATTCTACAAAAATTCCCTAACCTAATTACAAAAAATGGGGCATTCTCCTCATTCGATCACTGCCCCATTTCCATAACACTCGAAAAAAACACAACCTTCAAGGCACCACCTTTTAAATTCGAGAATACTTGGCTCCAACGGAAGGACTTTCGGAACATAGTTAAACAATCTTGGCGCGCCAACTGTGCGGGCTCTGCCATGTTCCAACTACTATTTAAGCAAAAAATTCTCAAGCAAAAGGCCAAAGCATGGAATAAGGTTTCTTTTGGAAATATTTTTTGCCAACTTCTTGAGGTCGAAAACGAACTCATTGAGATTCAGTCCAAGGCTTATTCATCTGACATCCTCCTAATGAACAACAGGGAAAAGAACCTTGTCAATAAGAAGGACAAGTTGCTTCTCTTTCAGAAATCGTTTTGGAACCAACGTGCCAAGACAAAACACTTAAAATATTCAGATTCCAACACAACTTATTTCCACCGTGTGGCGACCGGTAGAAGATATAGAAAACAGATCAAAAATTTAACTTCGGCAGACGGAACCCTTATTATTGGAGAGGAAAACATAAGAAATCAAATCAAATCTGATTTTGAAAAGCGGTTTAGAAAAGAACCGATCAATGAGGCTCTCTTAAATGAATTGCTTAGTTTAATCCAGCCATCCATCTCTATGGAAGAAAATGACTTCTTGATAAAACATCCTACTAATGCCGAAATTAAGTCGGCTGTATTTAGCCTGGGAAAGAATAAATCCCCTGGCCCTGATGGGTTTACAGCAGAATTTTATAAGAAATATTGGGATATCGTTGGCGCTTCCGTTACCAAAGCTGTTAAAGGCTTTTTTCACTCCGGCCGAATGTTAAAACAAATCAATCACACTTTTATTACACTCCTTCCTAAGAAGGACAATCCAAGCTCTACTGGTCACTACAGACCCATTAGCCTATGCTCAACAATTTACAAAATTATCTCAAAGATTATCTCCGAGAGACTCAAACTGACAATACTTATCCACCCCCTCCAAGGTGCATTTGTCTCTGATAGGGCCATCCAAGATAACATTCTGATAGCACATGAGATCTTTCACTCCTTCAGGTCTCGGACCGGGAGTGAAGGATGGCTTGCGATAAAATTAGACATGGAAAAAGCCTATGATAGGGTGGACTGGACCTTTGTGAGAAGTGTCCTTGAAAAATTTGGTTTTCACCCTACGTTTGTTTCATGGATCATGGAATGTGTAACTACGGTTTCCTTCTCAGTCCTAGTCAACAATGGTCCTACAGATATCTTTACCCCAACGAGAGGACTACGCCAAGGGGACCCTCTATCTCCATATTTATTCATTCTGGGGTCCGAGCTCCTTGCACGTAAATTAAACGCGGAAGCTTCTCTAGAAAACAGCTCCATTGGTTTCAGATTTGGAAAGGAAGGACCTCGTGTTCCTTTCCTTTCTTTTGCAGATGACATAATCATTTTTGCTAAGGGTAGTATTGACAGCAGTCGAAAGGTAAAAGCAATCATTGAAACATATTGTAAAGTCTCAGGACAAAAAGTTAACTACCACAAATCCAGCTTCCAAGCAACTAGAGGAATCTCCACTTCTAGGATATCTGAACTCTCTACTTGTCTAAACATCGGAAATGAACATTCCCTGGAAAAATACCTTGGATGTCCCATTATCAACGGTAGAGTAAAGAAAGAAACATTTGAAGACTTAATTTGTAAATCCAAAGAACAACTGTCGAAATGGCGTGCTAATGCTCTCTCTCAACAAGGACGTGTTGTTCTCATTAGCACCAACCTTGTTGCCAAACCCCTTCACTTAATGCAGAACTTCTTACTTCCCACCTCTATTCATAAAGAGTTGGACCAAATTAATCGAACCTTTTTCTGGAATAAGGATCTCCAACACCGCCCCTTAATTAGCTGGGACAAAATATGTAGGCCGAAAAATCAAGGGGGCTTGGGGCTCAGAAAATCAAGGAAGATGAATGAAGCTCTCCAATTAAAACTATTATGGAAAATATCGGCCGAACCTTATAATGTTTGGGTGAGCATTGTCAGGTTCAAGTATCTTCGCTCAACGAATATTCTGGAATATAAAAAGCGTGGGGCATCGTCTTGGCAGTGGGCCAAGCTTTCATCTCTCCTTGATAAATTCAAAACTGGTCTTATCTGGTCTGTAGGAAACGGTAGGTCTATTAAATTTTGGACTGACAATTGGATCACAACTTCCTCCCTACAATCTAGAGAAGATTGCCCGACAATTGAAAATAGGGACGAACTAGTTAGTGATTACATTTTGGGCGGTAGATGGTGGGTCGATAAACTGAACGTGGCTTTACCTGACAACATAGTTAAAGAGATAATAAATATTCCCCTACCCATCTCAATGTTTGAAGACAGATTATATTGGTGGCCCGATAGAGCGGGTTGGTTTACTACTTCTAGCGCATATAAACTACTCACAAATCAATCTTCACTCAGCCCGGATCCCAATTCCTGGATCTGGAACTTGGATGTTCCACCTAAAGTTAAGAACTTCTTATGGAAAACAAATCAGGACGGTCTTCCTACTGCAGTAAGACTCGCTCTTCGCGGTGGCTCGGTCCCATCTACGTGTAGCCTTTGTAATAATGCCGATGAGGATGATACTCATCTTCTATTAGAATGCCAATATACGAAACCACTAATCCATCGTCCAAACCCAGTTATTAGCTCAATCTCTAATTTGACTAACAGGTCGAGAGACTTTAAACAAATTTTGACTCTCCTTGGCAATAGCCTGCCAAATAAAGAAAAAGTTGTACTTGCTATTTCTTGGTGGTCTATTTGGTTCATTAGGAATCAATTTATTTTTAGAAACATCCCAATCCCTAACAAAGATAGTGCAGCTCACCTCATTAAAAAGCATATAGAAAACTGGCGCAGTACGTCTCGCCTAGAAACTGACCTTGATGAAACCTTTCATCAGCTATCTAGTAGATCAACTCATCACAAGAAGAAGTCCAAACAAAGGGATGATTATTCGGGATTGGGTCGGCCGCCCAGTCCACATAGGTTACCAAAAGTTAGGAAAGAAAAGCCCCCTTATGGCGGAAGCATTAGCACTTAAACTAGGAGTACAACATGTAGTTCAACTACGCATAAATAAAATAATCATCGAAGGCGACTCGCTTACGATTATAAATTATTTTGATAAACAGGCCAAGTGCCCGTGGGAAATAGAACTGATTTTATCAGACATCAAACTCCTTCTATCGACTTTGAGAGAAGTTTCCTTCTCTCATGTACCTCGATTGGGCAATAGAGTGGCTGATAAGGTTGCACACCTTTGCCACTCTGCCTGAGGTGTCGATATCCAAAACAATACTGGTCTTCTTGACCTCATCCGTAAGGATGCTGCGGGCTGAACTCTCTCACCCGAATCATTTCCTAATAAAAAAAAAAAAAAAATGTCAATAAAGAATAAACGTTCCTACATATGGAACAAGTTACGACCCTGTTAATATGAAATGGATTGAACTGTTTTGGTCTATGTTAAGGCCTACATTTGGGCGCGCTTAAGATGGGTTGGGTTTGGTTGTTAGGCTAATGAAATGTTAGAGAGTTTTGAGTAGGGTCGTTTGGTATCAATACCTAGATATTAAGATATCGATATCGGGTGATATCTTGATATCAAGATATTGGTATCGGTATCAAGATATCGATATCAAGTGATGCCTCCAAAAAATCAGTATATCAAAATAGGCCAAATTTGATATCTAGATATCAACTGATATCGATATCTGGGTGTTACCAAACACATATATCAGATATCAAGTGATATACTAGGGATATCAAACACTAGATATCGATATCAGTTTAACTGATATCGATATCTAGACATACGAAACACTAGATATCAGATATCGGGGATATCAATACCAAACGACCCCTAAAGGGTAAACTGCAGAAAACCACCCTAAAATATGCTATATTGCTCAAAACCACCCTTTATATACCTAATTACTGTAAACCACCCTTTAAAGTAATTTTGGTTGCCAAAAGCCACCCCTAGCACTATTCGCTTACGGAACCGTGAAATCTGGACCCACATTCTATTTTTTAATCGTTTTCTTTATATTTGAAATTTGAAAAGATAAATTAAAAATAAGAAAATGAATTAAAACCCCCAAATCGTTTTATCCCGTCGGAATCCAAAGAAAGGAACAATCAACCCCAAATCACAATGAGCTTTTGTAGGTGTTGTTTTGAACAATCAACCAAATTTAATGGCATTAGAAACTGAAAGAGTTGATTTATGTCGCTTGTTCAAGGTTAGTTCATCTCCAAAGCGGAGAATGTCGATAGATGGAGAGGAATGAGAGAATGTCGACCATAGAATCCTCGGTGGTGACGACCAGGGGCGGATCCTGGACCGCCATTTCGGGGATACTTGAAGGTAAATTTTTCATCATTCCGAGAATGCTTAAAGGTAAAAAAAAATTTCTTTTGTAATTTTTTTCCCGAGTTGGGGATGCTTGACCGAAAAAATTAAGAAACTAACACTAAATTTTTTTTTTTTTTTTTTTGGGGATGCTTCACCAATACATAAGCATCCGCCACTGGTGACGACGGTGTGCAAGGCCTCTGTTAATTAGGGGGGATATTACCAAAGATCCAATTGACATAGAGAAAAATGTATATGGGGCTCGGTCTTTTGATTGACAGATTCAATTGGAAATTTAGAGAAGAAAGGGGTTGAGTCTTTTGTTAGGGTTTTAACTGGGGGTTCTTGAATTGGGGGTGTGTGGTGACCGGTGATGTGGATGATGGAGATTGGGAATGCATAAATTAGGGAGATGCATTTGATTGAAAATGGGAAAAAAGAGATGATTTTTTTTTTGTTTGTCATTGTAGATGAACCTCCATGGAAAAGCTTCTAAGGTTGCCTGGGTGAATGACAGATTTGGGAGGATTTTTTTCCAATGTTTATTGCAGAGCAACTTCTTGCTTTATTTCTCTTTTTAAATTGTACATACAAAGGGTATAAGAGTAATTTCAAGGATTTAACGGAAAATGGATGGAACTTTGGATGAAGGGTGGTCGATTGCTAACATAAGGGTTGTAAATGGTGGTTTTCGGTAATTAGATATATAAGGGGTGGTTTTTAGTAATATAGGATATTTTAAGGGTGGTTTCCTGCAATTTACCCTAATATAAATACATTTCATTAGATAATTTAGATCCTAGCCACTTATGACATCCTTCAATTTGTATGCCTCATTTGTGTTTCTTATACTCCCCAATAAAATCTCAATACATTATTTTCTGGTCTTTCTTAGTACTTAACACTTTTTTTAGGATAGGAACCATCACAAAACATGAGGTACTGCATGCGAGTTAAGTGTTTGATGAAATAAATGCCCAATACAAATGCCTAAGAAGCGAACCGGTGTCATTTCATATTCGTATTGTAGAACACTATCATGTTCATGTCTATGTAGATGTGTGTACTACTTGTTAAAGAAGAGCTCTACTTTCTACTAATAACAATATCATATGTATGATTTCAGTTTTAGGGCGTGTTTGGTAACATGATGGTGGTAGGTGGATGAGGATAGATTTTTGGGTGGAAGGAATGAAGATGGAATTTTAAGTAGCTGGAGAATCACTTCTAGGAGACATTGTAAAGGTAAATAATGAATGCTTTACATGAGAAATTAACACATGAAAGAACTGAGATCAGAATCTGTCAAGGAAGAGACAATTTCACATATTCACCTATTAAAGCTATTGACTGAAGAAAACATAGTATTATTATATCTCAGTAACTATCAACTTTTATATACAGGAGTTGGGATCTTCTACAACCATGGGTGTACCCTATGGTACACCACAAAATTATTTTTGTTATAAAACAATGTTAAAAAAGATTCTAAAAATTATATTTAACTTATATACACTCATATTTATATGTTTATAAAATTTTATCATAAAAAATCATGTTCTAGAAAAATAGAAAAATCATTTACTAAAATAACTCATATTTTCATTATCTATAATTTTTAAAACATGATTTTTTAGAATAAAATTTTATAAATATATAAATATGAGTGTATATAAGCTAATTATAATTTTTTGAAATTTTTTTAACATTGTTTTATCACAAAAATAATTTTGTGGTGTACCATAGGGTGCACCTATGGTTGTAGAAGATCCCAACTCGTTGATCTGGGTTCGTCGGCAACCTTGCTTAGTCCCTGATTTATCCGACACAATTCAATCAGAATCAAGAAAAGGTTACTGAAAATAATATTGACTGATATATGTTTCTTCTTCTTCTTAGTATTATTATTATTATACCGTTGTCTCCATCTCTCAATCAAGTTGGGCATATGGGAATTCGATGAACTTGGGATAAGAACGCTTGTACAAGTTCATGCATACTGTGTCGTTCTGTCCAAGGACACCGTTGAATATACATCCACAATCGTCCATAACATATATCGAGTTGTGCATCCAGGAAGAGGCATAGAAGATATAATTTTTGCAAGCGAAACAAAAACAAATAGAGTATCATACCATGTGTACCGACAGGCTCCTTCACACGACCGCGATGTCCACCTTTTGTAAACACCTCCACAGGCTGCGAGATTAATCCCACATAAACACACATATCGCGACATAGATAAGCGACCAACAAGAGGGATGCACATACCTTGAACCATTTCACATCCTCAGGGTTGTGGAACATATATCTAACTATTGATTTATCCTTGGAAACTCGTTGTGGGTATCTGCAACAAAGCATATTGAACAATCTGCTTAGCACAAAGACACTTTCTCAAGGACGGGAATATAAATCTACAGATCGATCAAAAGATCAAAAGATTACCCTGTCAAGACAATCTTCTTAAGAACGATCCTATCGGGGTCAACACTTCTCAATGTACCCAGAGCAGCAACAGCACAAGCACCTCCATCGGTATTCTTAATGGCGATCAAAGGAAGGGATAGAGATGACGAAAGTGGAGCATAAGCTGAAGCAATGGAGAATCGTCCAGCATGGAGAAATCTCTCCATTTTGCTCTTGTCTGAATTAAAACTGCCGGAGGAAAATATTGGCCTGTACCAGACACTCAAGAGTCAAGCGGAAGAAATGAACATCAAATCAAATGCAATGTAAGAATTCACCTTGCAATAAATTGTCGAAAACCAACATGAAACACTAATTCCTCTTTGCTTTTGATTGGCTCAGTGTAAGAATCGTGCTTCTTTATGCTGAAGTGAAGAATAGACTTCTTCGATTGCAACGGAGGTTGGTACTTCCCTGACATGGATTCTTGCATACGAACCAACAGATGCACATTCCTTGCTGTTTTGTTCGCGTTTCAACGCTTCAGCAAGTGCTTCCTTTTTATATATTGCAAAGTTAGGTTGTAATATCCTATCATATTCGGGAGGCAGGGAATCCTAAATAAAGAAGATTAAGCTTGTATCAATTTTCCTCTTCCAATATGTTTAACACAAATCAAATCATCAAACATAACTCACCTTAGGGTCCCAAGAAGAAGTTTCAAAAGACTTGAGACCTCTGTACTTGGCAAACCTCCTTCTAGCAGGAATGGCCACGGGTGTGTCTACCTCATCCGGGAAGTCTACAACAATAAAACCCAACCATTAATGAAAGAAATATACCTTCATTTTCAGCACACTTATGCCACAACAAAATCTCTATACAATATTTTCTGTTTTTTCTCACATATGCCACAACAAAGCCCCACATCAGACCACAACAACTCGCACTATAGTATTAGGGTAGAAACCATCACAGAACATGAGGTACTGTGAGTCAAACCTATACAGATCTTCACATTCTACCTCAGACAGAAAATATTTTAGGAATAATATACACAATCTGGTCCATTCTACATCTATAGATCGATGTTTATGAAAGAGTACACATAAATGGACAGGACAGTCTCACAGATAACGAAATCAGATTAAGATTATAAATCGTGTTCCGGCATCTTTAGCATGAGCTTCTTTCAGTTTGCGTATATCATCCTCTATTTGCTCCCTTGTCATGTTTTCTCCATCCTGAGAATAAATTAAGGTACATGGAACAAGGATGAAACGGATTGGCAGGAGAAGATTGGGCAACCAGAGAAGAACATTAAAAGAGTGAAACGAGACATGCCACAAGATAGGCCATTCGGGTCCGTAGATGAGTATATCATATAGAATTAACTATGACAGATGGTACTGATTTCAAAGCAAGTTGTTACAAACACCCGTCCAACCAGAAGTTATCACATTCAGCAGATCCATTTTCATTAGCACTTGGAGAGAATATAAATTATCAAAACGAGCATACCATCATCGTTGAGTCATGATCCGTCACTGCATTGTACTCCCTCATATCAAGAGAGCCTTGATCCTCAACCGACTGAAAACCCTTGACATCTTCACCAGGAATACTACTTTGTTCCATATCCAACATCATACCATCATCATCGTCATCACCACCACATTCTGATGCATCATCATCAGAAAAATCCACAATCCATGTAGCCTGAGCATTTATTATTTGACCAAAGTAAGGTGAAATGTGCACTGTCATGAAAAATAATCAAGAAACTTACCACATGACTTCTTACTGTAAAGGGTCGTTTAAGGAAATGTAATACAATTTAATATAAAAACTAGGTATCATGAAATACTCTTTCTATCCAATAATATTTTCCTTCATTAAATGTTTACAAATACAAAAGGAACCCGGCTATGTCAATAAATAATAACGTGAGTTGTCCGTGTTTGATCACGTCCCAGCTATACCTGTTCTCCTGAAAGAGAATCTGGAACATTTTCAACAGGCAAAGGTTCTTGTCTTGAACTTTCAGGTACTAAAGATTGAATCACCTGGCATTCAAGAAAAAAATTAGAAAATTAATCAAACAATAGACATAACATTTATGATTACGATTATGATACACAAGCAACAGCTATCATGAGGTAATGAAAATGCAAAGGAATCAACAACTAATCTTCACCTCCTTAACATGAACTTTTTGGTTCAAAACCTTAACAAGAACTTCTAATGACTTAATGAACTACTTTGACAAATTTGAACTTCTACTTAATACATTGAAATACATACATGTTTACTTCAAACAATTATATATATATTTGTATTGGATAGACACAATAACACTTGTTTTTACAGTGTTATTCACCTTTTTACTTAATGTGTAAAGTTTGTCAAATTAAAAAGTCTTTTTAAAGAAAAATCCAAAATTAGAGAGCATAAAAAGAATACATTTTTCAGGGAACAAAATACGACTACCTGCACATCATTTGCTTCTTCTGCATCCATCATATTTTGTCCTTTTCTTTTATTCAAGAGAAAGGGATCCTTCAATATTTCAATCTTGCAAAATTGAAAATCTCCAGCTCCTGAAATATGTACCTAGCAAAGGATGTCATACCCCTCCAAGTAAGCATACGCATCTCCGCTGGGTTATAAACAAGCAACTTTATGCTCATAACATGAGCAACAATGCACAACAACAGCCTAGATGAATACCAGTTGATTCACAGAGAGATTACGAGCACGGATGTAGCCACTAACAAGGAGGGTGCATTTCCCAGTATCAGATTCATCTTGGACCAAATCAACCTAAGAGCATAAAAAATTAATAGCCAAAAAAAGATGGGGAATAAGAAGGGTTAAATGCATTGAGCATTTGCAATATTACAAGGCAAGAAAGAACTGCAAAGCAGCTAAGCAAAGAGCTAGGCTAATAAAATCAGCAAAGTTCGACACAGCTGCATACAAATATAGTTTAATATATCCTAGATATACTACATTACCCCACTCCACCTTGTGTAAATAGGCAACTATTATTACACTAACTATGGGATAGGACTTGGGAGATCGAGCTCGAATGAGTTAAAATCACGTTTGTTTTATTCAACCCAAACCTAGAAAACTTTTAGAAGCCTAGAGGTGTAGGAAAAAGTTTCCCTTCAAAAAATGCTTTTGATTAAGAATTTAAAATATTCATCAAAATACAACCTTTAAGATAATGATGATATGAATGGCAGCCAAGCTAGCTACTATATTATATTCCCCAATAAAGTGTGAATTCAATCAAGTGATAGAAATACTAAACTGAAGAATAAAGAACCATTGTATATCAAAACAAAATGGTGGCTCATGCTTTCACAGAGAGAGAGAGAGAGAGAGAGAGAGAGAGAGATAGTAAGAAAGAAAGTTTAAACCTTTGAGGCAGCAATATAAGATCGTTGATTCCTCCAGTGAGGAATAACTGGTCTTTGATCTTTCATAACCGCACGAACTGCAATACATTTTACTAGTAGATTAGATCAGGAAAATTTATAGGACTTTCACAAAACTCCAACTATATCCTATTTGTTTATCATATTCTTAACTCATAATTTATGGAAGAAAAAAAATCTCATATTTAACAGATGTGCTACACAATTACCTTAAGGATATCATCCTTGGTATCTGCCAAATAGAACTTACAGTCATCAGGAAATTCCGAAGAGATATTGATATTACAGCCCTTCAGTTCTTGTCTGGTTTTGAGATCACTAGGTAAATCCTAAATGCAAAAAAAAAAAAAATCAATATAGCCAGAAGTTCATTCTCTAAACTTAGTAATTTGAAATATATGTGGAAAGCATCTATTACTTACACGTAGCAAGACAACAGTACTTGGTAAACCTATAGATCTGAAGACAGATAGGCAAAGATATCCAAAAGAATCAATATAATCAGAAGTTCGTTCTCCGTTTGCAGATGCCACAAAAGCAATCAAATCAGCAACCTAGATGCAATAAAAAGAAGCATGTGTGACACTACCGCTAAAAAACTCAATTGAATCGAGCTCAACCTAGGAGTGGGAATAAAGAGTTTGGTACCTTGGCCATTTCCATACATGCCTGAAGATCTCCATATGGAGCTTTCAATACCTAATAGAGATGCACGCGCATGTAAGTCTACTCTATGCGAAACAACTTGTAAGTACATACTATATTATGAAACCATATATAAAAACCAATGTATCCTAATCCACACAAGGACAAAGCAAGATGTGAAAGCTAACACTAATTAGAAGTCCATGATTTCAAAAGAAGATAGAGACATACGTTAAACCTCAATTTTTGTTCATAAGAAACCACGGTAGGAGACAGGTCTCCACCACTTGCACTTGCAGGAGATAGAGATAATGATGCCAGTAGATCATGCTCCAATGAGTTAACATTCACTGTTGCAGAAAGACCAAATAGAACCTGCCGACGCATATATGCTTATTAAGTTAAATCATCCAATCCAATCCAATTGATCTAAATATAATCGATCATCATCAAAAACATTAATACTCACAATTGTACGTGGAGGACTTAAAGTTCTCTTTTCATTCAAAAGGGTAGTCCTCTTCTGGTCTCTTAACTAAAAAGGTGAGAAAATTATTAGGAGATAAAATGCGCAAATGAAAATATCAAACAGTCAATTGAGCCATATAATGATATAAAGCATAGAAATTGCAGATGATACCGCCTTGCTTCGCTTCAACCTTGCAGCCCGGGCACCCTTGAGGACATTTCGCTCTGACTTTGAACCTTGAGGCTCATCTAAAATTCAGTGGTAAACCAAATACATATAATAATGTAATTTAAACTAAGAAAAATTGGAGATTGGTGATAAATTAGTTACCTTCTTCAGAGAGTTTGTTGACGACATTGCGGGTGGATTTTGAAGCGAGAGTTTTATGAGCTTTATTTAGTGTGCTTCCAATAGCCATGGCGGCTGCTAGAAACAAATAGGGTCTTGAGAGGGGAGGATAAAACAAAGAACGAGTGAAAAACAAGAGACCTAATATGGACTTACAGAGAAGAACGAGACAACTCTCTCGGCAGAGGGAGAAGATCGGGATTTGTTCGAAACCCTGAAATTACAATTTGGGGAAAATCAGTTATCAGTTATGTTAAAAAATTAATATTTTATATAGTTTTTACCTCTTTAAACAAACGTGCGTGAATAGTAAAGCCCATGTATTTTTGTACGGATGTAGTATTGTTTAATTATGAGTTAAAAGAACGAGTGAAAAGCAAAGTCAATTTAAATTATTATTTTTTTTAAGTGGGCAATCGGTTATGTTAAAAATATAGAAGTTATAATTGGCACAAGTTAGAGATTGGGTTGAAAAAAATCATAAAATTAAACTCGTAAAATTTCATCGTCAATTTGTTATAGTGGGTCGATGTCAAAACTGACTTCTAAGCAAAAACGGAATTGAAACCTCAAATCAAAATTATCTAAATTCAAATGGTTCTTCAAAAAGAACTACGAGTGATTTGATCCCATTCAAAATGTATGTAGGACACCCGACACAAAGCTCAAACTCGTCGGGTTCATTCACCAAACCCCAAAAACTCAAATCATCTCAAGTACTCTGAATTACGTAAGGCTTGATTTTCTTCAAAGAGATACGTAGTCAATCCGTTAAAATTTGAGTGTCGCCCAAATCACCAAAATCACTCTTAAGTATTGGTATCGATACGACTTCGAATAAAGAGAATAACTAAAAAGGGTCGAACTCAAATATTAAAATAAAATAAAATATATTTTACAATTATTTACTCATTTTGTTCAATCATGTATTCACAAACATGGGTTTTGGTTACTTGAAAGGTGATCCCTACCTTTGCATAATTGGTTCCCATAAAGCACAAAAGTTCCAAGCCCAAACACCCATAACTCTTGAAATGAACCATAACACAATAGAATAAGATGATACATTGATGCATCAAAAACAAGGGAGTGAACAAATACAAATTATAGCTATTGCTAAAACAAAACATGAGACCATTCTTGAGGAGAGGCCATGGAGAAATCCGGGGTTTGACAAAGCAATCTCGTCACCACCAACGGGATGGGCGGGGGATAACCATTCCGGAATGGCTCACCGGAAATGACTTGTGGGTAGTACCCATAGGTCCCCGGTTCGAACCCCGGAATGGCCGCTCTTTATTTATCTATTCAAGGATGAGCGGGGGATTTGGAGTTCTCTAGAAAAGCTACCAAAATCATTTATGAAATAGAAACGGTGAAAGGTTAAAGACTAATTTAGAAAAAATATAAAAAGTTAGGGACCAGTGGAGTAGTTTACTCTAATTTTCAATATTAAAATAACTGGATTGATTTAGAAATTAAAAAGTTATTAATTTATTTATAATTATATTTCATAGTTAATTTTAATAATTTAAAATCTTTTAACTAATATAAAATTATAAATATAATTTATAATGATATTTGATAATTAATTTTAATAATTTAAAATCTTTTAACTAAATTATTAATAAATTCAATAATTTAAATTTATCAATTAAATATGTTATATTATACTATGTGCTAATGATAATTATAACTAGTTAATAAAAATCATTATCATAAAGTAGTGAAAAAGAGAGGCAAACAAAAATTATTTATTGTAAATGTGTCATTTGTTTGGGTGTGGATAAAGGAGGTTTCCAATTGTGGCCTGTCAATCCACTCACAATCAAATTATCTTCAGTATCTCCGGTGGATCAGATCATCTTTCTGGTTGTTGAATCATCAATGGAAAACAAAGCTCAACGCTTGATCAGCCTTCTTCCGGAAGACCTAATGGTGGCCGGAATCCTACCAAGACTACACGCCAAAGCTCTCTTCAGATTCAAATGCGTCTCAAAACGATACGAATCCATCATCTCCGACCCAAAGCGGTGAACTGATACTCTCAATGGTTCAAAGTCCAACATTCACGCTCTACGTTTCGAACCCCCTCACGAAGCAATGCGTACTGCTTCCGAAAGTCACAGCGACGAGTTGTCTGAATGTGGTGTTTGGTTTGGCCACCAGATCATGTGATATCGTTACAAAGTTGCAATCTTTTACAGCAGCTTCGTGCTTCCGAAAGGTACCGTAGAGATCTTCTCTTCGGATACCGGGAGTTGGGTTGCTTGGGAAGTGAATTTGTCAAGATTGTTCTACCAGGACCATACTCAAGATACATGCTTTTCTTACAAGGGTATCTTGCATTGGTTGGATCATGTCGAGGGGACTGTAATGACCTACGATCCCTATGACAGTCCTGACCGATTTGGCCGTGTTAGATCATGAGATTGATTGTAATGTCCTCCTTGAGGGTTTCCATTCATTGATATAACATATATATAGGTTACAAAGGTATTGGGCCTTAACGGGCTTTTAGCCCACTATACAATATGAGACCTATGTAATCTATCAAACCCCCGCAGTCGAAACGGGAGGAGTCCGTACAGTGAGACTGGAACGAAAATCAATGAACAACTGTCTAGGTAAACCCTTGGTGAATATATCAGCGTACTGATAGGAGGACGGGACATGTAGAACGCGGACATGTCCAATGGCAACTTTGTCCCTGACGAAGTGGAGATCAAGCTCAATGTGCTTCGTGCGTTGATGCTGGACTGGGTTGCTAGCCAGGTAGACGGCGGAGACGTTGTCAGTGTAGACCAGAGTGGGGGCGAGGAGAGAGAGAGGTGGCGGCGAGGAGAGAGAAAGAGGAGGCGGCGAAGGCTAGGGTTAGAGAAAAAGAAATTTAGGGTCTTTGGATCTTAGGCTGTGATACCATGTTAGATCATGAGATTGATTGTAATGTCCTCCTTGAGGGTTTCCATTCATTGATATAACATATATATAGGTTACAAAGGTATTGGGCCTTAACGGGCTTTTAGCCCACTATACAATATGAGACCTATGTAATCTATCAGGCCGCATCATGTTGCCTGAGGGAAAATACTCGCTTTTGGATGAGATAGGCAACCCTAGTGAAATCGAGGTGCCCGAGGGAAAGTACTGTGCTAGTTCGGGGCATAAGAGGAATAAGAACAAGAGTCTGATATATTCGGGTGAACAAGTGTGATTGTGAAGGTGTTGATATGTTGATGGTGTGGCGATTAGTAGACTATGACAGCGGAAAATGGTGCTTGGAAGGCGAGTATTCGTTTCCCTCTTTGGATTATGCTTGCAAGAGACTCATGTTTGCTCCATATCCTTGGAACCGTGATGTGGTTTGCCATCCGTATCTGAGATCCAGGACAATCATGGTTATCAATCCTCGGGATGGGACGATGAAGTTGGTAGACGTGTTTTCCAAAAGTGAAGGAGCAGGCTTTTTGCGCCATAAACGGATTGGTTATAAGCACAAATTCCTTCCTGTAGAAATGTGCCCATGGTCTTCGCCATTTATGCTCAATGTTAGCCACAGCTCATGCTCAATGTTAGCCACAGCTCATGTTTGCTTGCGTCTACAAGAACCAATGATCATTGTAAGCCTTTTATGTGATCGATCAAGATCGGGAATATGTGCATCACTTTTTGTTTTATAGAGCTAGCGATCTTGTGATGGGAGAGTTCCCTATTGCGATGAATACTTGTCCGACGCTGATTTTGCCATACGTTTGTTTAACCTAAAGATTCTTTGTGATTTTTTTTATATTAAGGTAAGGATTCAATACACTAAACAACCATGTCTAATGTACTAAGGGACCAGATAATCTAGTAGATGGGCAAAGCATCCTAAGAAGCAATTGTACGATTATATGAAGGCAAGCAATCACCACAAAGTATCATCGAAAAGCTTGAAAAAGAACCATTCCAAAATCACACAACTTGACATTTGTTACTATTTTCGCCTTTTATTAGAAACAAGCGCGACACCTAAGTTGGAGGCGGTATGTACTAAGCTAAGCGAACAGCTGCAGCTATCGTCAATCAGGGGCTGAACACCTAGAGGGAGTTCTTCGGTGCACGAAGTACTGAGTAATGGGTACTTTACATGAGAAATTAACACAAGGAAGTACTGAGATCAGAATCTGGTAAGTAAGAGACAATTTCACATATTCACCTATTAAATTAAAGCTATTGACTGAAGAAAACACAGTAGATTGATCAATGAGTGGTATATATCTCAGTAACTATCAACTTCTATATACAGTTACTGCATTTGTGTTGATGAAGTTTCGGTTTCTGTTCTGATCAATGTTCGCAATGTTGATTTGGGTTCGTCGGCAACCTTCCTTTGCCCCTGATTTATACGACACAATTCAATCAGAATCAAGAAAAGGTTACTAAAAATGATATTTACTGATATATGTTTCTTACACTGTTCCTGGATAGATTCATGGAAGCAAGGAACTTGCTTAAGGCGACCCCTTTCGGGTTGGAGCTGAGGATCTCTATCTCTGTCGTGAAAAGCGCAGAAACAGGCCGATGATCCGAGAATTTACTCTCACCACATACGTAGTTTAGCTGCTGCATTCCTTTCCCATGCCACATTATCCTGTCACACCTGTAGACTCGTTCATTTACTAAATGAGCTGAAAATAACGTCAACAGTTTCCTTAACGGATTAGCGAGTAGATGTTGCATACCATGCTGGTGTCCTGTGTTTGTCTCCGGATCTCGTTGGCAGATTCCCCGAGTACTTGTTGCTGCCCGATAAGTAATACTTGTATGTAGGAGCGAATTCGATGTTTCCTTCCCGCCATCCTTGGAACACTCCACCCTCTTCTTGCTCCTTCTTTAGCTGATCAAACTTGTGTAGCTCTCGGAATTTCCTCCTCCTTATCAGCTCTCTGGCTAACGCGTCTTCCAGATTAAGCCGATAGTTGAGATCTCCAAACCAAAATATTCGGCTGTTCACATCATTTTTAACATTCATTTCAGTATTAGGTTTGAAACAGAAACAATGAGTTAATACCCTTATGAGGAAAAGTCTTATTGGGTCCGACCAGAAAGCTTAACATCGATCTAAGTCAAATTGGATTTCATCCTAAAACCAATTGACGAAAGGTGGAGTAACTCATTCTCTTGTATGTTAACAACCCTATTTCTTAATGTTTCGGTTTCACCTTAGTTTCTTTATGTTAGTTTTCAAGGATAATCGATAGGATGTTCGAGAGTTTCAACCCCTATATTGGACTCATTTTTATCTCTTCACATCTTAATATCTTCTAAAGTTTCAACCTTTCTAAAAAGTTGAAGAAAAGATGAAACTTCACTGTGATTATGTGTCAGTTTTCAAGGATGATAGGATGGTCGAGAGTTTCAACCCCCTATATAGGACTCCTTTTTGTCTCTTCACATCCTGACATGTCACCTATCATCTAAAGTTTCAACCTTTCTAAAAAGTTGAAGAAAAGATAAAATCTCATTGTGCTTATGTGTCTGTGTCAGCTGACTTCAATAACAGGATGAGATCGGAGGAAGGTCATGAGAACTTACTCGTGGCCGATGATGTTGAAAGGAAGAGGAGCACCACTCTCCTGCGAATGCCGAGGGAACGTAGTCCGCTTGAAAATCTCGACAACTTGCTGATTCCTCCGGCCTTCGTCACCCTTCTTCTCACCGGAGGCCAGGTGAGCCGTGATGAAGCAAAAACTCGTGCCTTCAATCGACATGCTAACCGCTACCGAGCCCTTGTTCCCTAAATAGCCCATTATCCCGCAGGCTACAGAGCACACCTTGACGTCGGAGACATTGTACTTCCTCAGCAGCTCCCTCCTCATCCAGATGGTTATGAAGACACCAACCATCTTCTTGCTGGCCATCAGCTTGAACGAGCTGTTGCCGCTCGACTCGCCATGGTGAGTCTTGGCCCTCTCCCGCATAGGAGTCGTGCTCCTGTCGATCTTCTTCCCTGGTTTCGGAGCCTTCACGTACTCGTACTCGTCGCTCGTTGTCGGATTGGAGGTCGGTGTCAGCCATACGCACCCGTCTTTGTTGTTGAGCGTCTTCCCGATGAGTAGGTTCCATTTTGCTGTCTCGCTGTGGTCCTCTAGGACTCCGATCACCGTTCTTGTGTTCAACGGCACCACCTCTTGAAACCTGCGATTTATCGAGTCATAGAGTTCGTTAAAACGACATGATTTTAGGCGTCATGGAGGGCTTCAATCTTACCAAGCAAACTACTTACCCAAGAACATAAATGTCAACTGCACTTTTCAGGTTCAACCACTCTTCGAAATCGCCGGCCAATGTACGAGTTGGTGACCGTCCTGCGACGTTCCACGTCCCCACGAAGATCCTGTAGAAGGAGTAGACCACCGACTTTATATGTTAGGCTCAAGTATACCCCACGGGAAAGCAGGGTCTGGAGGGTCGATCAGGATGTACGCACTCTTTCTCCGAACAAGTCGAGAGAGTGTTTCCGACAGACCCAGAACAATAGGATACTGAAACTAAATGTATTCCAACAACTAACAATACCTTAATTCATGGGTGAGGGTGTTGCTTTGTATCTTTGTAGGTCTAGAAGAAATGCTGGTGAAAGAATGATCCAAGTAGCTATAATCCTCGCCGTCATCTACAAAAACATGTATTCGGAACGATGATGATCACCTTCGAAGAGTACCTCAACCATTGACAGAGAGTGGAAAGAAGGAAGGAAGGAAGGAAAAGATGATTCCTAACCTGAAAAATCGCTCGAGTAAGAGGCATCGCCCTTCTTCGAAGCACTTGCCAACCACTTAACCGATCTTGCAGATGGCGTTCTCTGAATCTCGCTCCCCATTACTCGACGAGAAGCTTCCAGCCATCCAACATTCACAAGGCAATTTCCGCTCCTCGTCTAAGATCTCGTCTATCTTCTACCTTCCTTCGCCTTCGAGTTGTCTCTAATCCTATGACAGTTGTTGCTTAGCAGTATATTGACCTCCTCCTAATCCCAATCATTACAGGACTAATCGCCTTTCGGGTTCGAAGTGTATATGAATCGACTACAAGGAATCACGTTTGGTGCAAGATTAGAGAGATGTGGTAACCATCAAACTATATTTTATGAGGTTTAATTGACTAATATTTTACTCCCAATTTCATTGAGTTGGTGACCATGTTATAGTTGGTGCTACACACGTATGTTGAGGCTGTAATCAGTACGAGTCAAGCAATGCTTTATTATTCCGATTCGTGGGTCTAACACTTTTGTCGAATGCTCGAACGGAACCCGAGTACTCATTTCGATCTTGAAATGGAGCAACAGTTTAGGCGTCGCCTCTTAGTATCGATCCATTTCGAGATCGATTCTTGTTCAAATTCCTTTCGGGTTCGATATGAACTACACTCGAGTACTCGAACGAAAGCCGAAGTTGTTCGAATTTTGTAGTAGTAAACATGTAGAAGTGAAATTGAATCATGAATGGTAACAAGGATAAATGGGTGAAATTGATGAAGACATTGTCACTCTCACTAAATTGGGAATGGACGAGGAATTGGGCAGATATCCATCAACTTCACAATCACTATAGAAAATGAAAACAATCTTTGAATTGTTCAATTGGTCTTTAAAATGAAACTGTCAAAAACAATCTCATGTTTTTATGATCTACATTAGATTTGAAAATTTGGAATTATAGATTAGATTCCGATCTGGATCGTAATAAATATATACGGAGTATAAGATTTTGATATTATATAGTTTTATATTCCGTATAAAATAAATATAAGATTTTAGTTTAATCAGCTTTTAAAATCATAGTTTTTCATTAACTACCGGTCATTCTAGCTTATATTTTAAATTATATTTAATACAAATAATCCAACAGCTTCGGCTACCCATCAGCTACCTTTTTACCAAATATATAGCCCAAAATCTTATACAAAAATTTGCCTTATACTTTCGGGTCGATTTGGAGTCCAGATATTATTATCAGCTACGAGTATGAGATATCAGATATCAAACATATTGACTACCAATTAAACAAAAAAAACCTCTAAAAAACTTGAATTCTACATTCCACAACTCAAATCCAACCACAAATTTTTTTTATTTAAACCCCAAAAGAAAAAAGGAAAAGAAAAAGAAATTACATCCATCAGTTGGCAAACCCAACCCTCTGAGAAGCAAACCTGCTATGCCTATGGGTCATGGCATCAGAAACCAACTGCTTCCTAAACATGGCAATGAAAGCCTCAGCTCTTCGGTTCAGCTCCTCCTTCGACATCTCCCCGGCCCCCTCCACCGCCATCCTGCTTCGCTTCTGCCTCGCCGCCTTCCCCTGGCGGCTCCATTTCTCTTCGACCGCCATCTCCTCACCTTGGTGATGGCTACTCAAGTGCAATCCACCATCAGTAGTAGTCTGATTGGGACCGCTATCCGCCTTCTTACCGGTACAATTGCCATTGCTGAAGCTCTTGAGCCTCAACTTCTGGCCGGAGGTTAGCGAAATGATGGCGAGGAAGAGGAGGTTGATGGCGAGGAAGCGCCACTGGTTGAGGAGGGAGACGAGGAGAGCGCGTCGGAAGAGCAGCATTGCCATCACTAGTGCAGCTGATCCTACCATTGCTGCAAACATCAACCCTTCAAAGTGATGTTGTTGTTGTTTTTGCTCATCTTCTTGCTTACTATTTGCTCCTCTCAAGAACTCATCCTCTACCAAATATTTGTTCTCCATAGGAAGCTCCATCTTGTGAGGTATGTAAAGAGTAAACTTACACTAGCTTGATGGTAAAATGTGTTGATTGCTCAACTTCTTCGGAGCCTTTAGCCTTATAAAGAGGCACTCGGTTTTATATAAAGGAATTTTGAAATAAGGGATGACTAGAGTTGGCAATTCGGGTTATCCAGTCGGGTTCGGATCGATAACATTCGGGTCGGGTTACTGATGAGTCGGATCAACTCGGTTAAAATGTCTGCGTTGGATTCGGGCGGATTCGGGCAAAATGAAATTCAGATGGGTCGGGTTTCGGATATTTAAAAAAAAATATAATTATAAACTCACCCCCACTAATAAGTTTAAAATTATTTTAAAAAATTGATAATTTACATCAAAAATTTTAATCTTATAAAAAAACGTGTAATTAGTAAATGACATATTTTTTAGAATGGTTGTAATATTATGTGAATAATATCATATACTATTTTCATCTCAAAAATACTAATTTGTCATTTTGACACATTTTTTATGATGAAAAAATAGGGAAAAAATATATTGATTTTTTATTAGTTTTTTTTTATATATAATTTCAAATTTTTTATCAATAAGAATGAAATGATAAAATAAATAAATTAATTAAAAAGTCAATATGAAATAAGTTATTAGTTGAGAGTTGAATGCCAACTCAGTTAACCAGGTTTTATATAGTGGAAAGGTGAAAAGGGACTTTTGGTTTGGAATTTGGATTAATGAAGAAAGAAGAGTGTGTGTTGGGGCAGTGGGAATAAAATGCAAAATGTTAGAGATGAAGCAAGCAAAGGCGTGACAGTGGTGAGTTAATTCATAAAGTTATAAAGTGCAGTTTCTGAACATGTTTGGAGATGGCAGTGAGGTGTAATTATCGACTGTCACCCTCAACCTTTATCTTTCTTTTTTCGTTTTGTTTTCTTTTTGTCTGAAAGGAGACAGCATAAAAACACAACACTTCAGTTTTCATACACTGCCCAATTCAGAGCAGCACTTCTATACAAATTCAAATCCTTATTGTCTTTCTTCCCTTTGAATCCGAGTTTCGATCCGAGGATCTTTGGATATTATCTGCAAGTTCTTTTCAGTTAAATCATTTTGAAATAGTCCGTAGGTGTTATAAAGATACTCAATGTAGACCTATACATCAGTAGAGTCATTCAGATCGAGTTGAGTTCGGCTCATTCGGGTTCAGATGATTCGGATCTCAGGTAAATTACATTTTGAATCAATAAAATATTATATTTCAATATAATTTCGTGTAATTTGGCTCAAGATTTTAAGCATAAAAAATATTATATTTCAGTAAAATAAGTGCTCCAAATATATTATAACTATAAAATATATATTTTTATTTAACTTGTGAGTGACATTAACTAACATAACTGCATGACGCATTTCTATTGGTTCGATATATGTGGTGCCTATGGTGAGTCTTCTTCCCTATGTGTTCCAAATATCTATAATTAAATTTATAAATATATATTATAGTAATAATAATATATAAATATTTTAACCGTATAAAATATTACTTCCTCCGTCTCAAAATTTAGGTTGTTTTAGGTCTCTATTCTTGCATCAAAATAGATGTCATTTTAGATTTTCTAGGTAAGGATATTAATTATTTGTATTGATTTGTGTATATTGTTGATTTTTTAAAGATTTTGATTGGTTAAAAAATGTAGTGGTGTTAAAAAACAATAAAATTTATGAAAAAATTAGTGAAATGATGATGTTGATTGAGGGATGAGTGTTTTATTAAAAACTTGCGCAAAATCCTAAAACGACTTAAATCTTGAGACGAATGGAGTATATTGATACAGGGTTAGCCGTGAGATGGTCCGATCTTCGACAATCAAGCAAGAAACTAAAGAAAGATTCAAGAAATAACAAAGAATGCAGCAAGACTCAATCTTGATGTCGGAAACCAAAGCTCTGATACCAATTTGATACGGAGTTAGCTGTGAGACGGTCCGATCTTCGACAATCAAGCAAGAAACTAAAGAAAGATTCAAGAAATTACAAAGAACGCGGCAAGACTCAAGAAACTCGATCAAGAGGATCAAGATTCGACCAAGAACTCAAGAAACGCAGCAAGAAAGACCAAGAAACGCAAGAAAGATGCAAGATTTATGCAAGACTCGACAAGATCTTCAAGAACAGACTCGACAACACTTATGGATGCAAGAACTCAGCCAAGATCGACCAAGAACAATGCAAGACTCAACTCGACAGAACAAGAAACAAGGACTCGATTAAAGAAAGTGGCAAGAATCGAAAGACACGACCTGATATGGACTGAAACGATCTATATAAAACAAGATAGAGACCCCATGTTTCCGCAGAAGGTAGGAACCAATACCAATGACTATATAACCCGCCTCTACAACCCTACACAACCAAGCGGACAACTTGGAGGCACAAGGAGGGAGCTTGTGGATACTCGGATCACCAAGTCTTGCGAAGTTGATGAACGGCAAAGCAAACCAAGCTGAGATGATATCAATTCTATGATCAACGAGCGCTGCTCAAGTTAGATCACCAACACTCACGTGTAAACACTCAAAGATGAGAGATTTCTATTCAATAAGTTCCAATCTGATTTAATGAAAGGTATTCGGCATATATAGCCTTTACAAGGGCTGGATGGGCCGAATTCTCTAAGTAAAGAGATAAAAGAGATTAAAAACTGATTTAAAGGAATTAAATAAAATAACCTCCAAAGTTTCCTAAAATAACTTTAAGTAGAAAGTTATTAAAAATGGAAATAAGTGGGAGCCCCAACTACTTAGGTAAATCGGCAACCATGTAGACTAAGGTGGCTCTTCATCTTGAATCCCTATGCACATATAGGTCTTCAATGTAGGCTCGGGGAGTTGAACCTTGCTCGAGAACAAAGCATGACTCACAAAGTTGAATGAGTCTCTCTGAAGCTTCTTAGCTCTAGCTCGAGTCATTGGTCCTTCTCCAAGAATGATGGGTGTGTCTGGAGCTGTAGAAGATGGTCCCGCATCATATATTTCTACAAATAAGTGCTCCAAAATCTATAATTATAAAATATATATTATTATTTAACTTATGAGTACCATTAACGAACACAACTGCATGATGCATTTGTATGGAGTCTAGGCATCTATATGGTGTTAATTCACCGAGTCGGCTTTGACCTAACGGGTCATTGGGTCTTGACCCTAAAATTTCCAAGTCATTCCCATTTGGGTCGTTTTCGGATCTTGGATTAAAAACCTTGGGTTCAACCAAAAAATTTCGAATGTTCAGGTTGGATCATGTTTTGATAGGATTTTCATTTAAGTGTCATTTATGTTTATTTTTTAAGATGATAAAAAATTAACTTTTTTTGATTAATTTGTTAAATAATTTTTTAAAAAATAAAAAATAAAAAAAATGATATTTTTCATCACTTTTTCAATCTTATACAGTCATATTGGATTAGTTGGCCTTAAGGCAGGACTTCATGTGATAAAAGATTGCCCCACGTCGAAAAATATGAGAACTCAACCCTTATATATAAGTTTGCCGGTGGACTACTCCTATTGTTAATTAATTTTACGGTTTTTCTACCTTATGGCTCAAGGGCATATGATATGATTCTTGTTTAAGAAAAAATATTTTCTTAATTTAATTACTTTATCCAAAATTTAAATTAGAAAATATTAGGATACACTTATTTTTTACAAGAAATCTTTCTCAAATTGGTTTTTATCCTATGTCATAGGATAGAGATAGTACTAGGGGTGGGCACGGGACGGGACGGGGCGGGATTGAGCCGGGACGGGACTCGTCCCGCGAAATTTTTACGGGACGGGATTGACACTTTTTTTTCGGGACGGGATCGGGACGGGATGGTGTTTGGACGGGACGGGATCGAGACGGGACGGGCCTTGTCCCGCATATAAAAATAATAAAATATTATATAAACTTGCAAAGTGAAAAATGCTTTCATAATTCATTATTTTGTATAATATGTTGAATACGGTATTCTTCTCAACTATATTATTTAATAATAATAATAATATTAATATTATAATAATATTATTAATTCATACAATGATTGTATATTTAATTATAATGTTCAACATATTTGGCTACATTATCTTACTAGATTAGGACGGAAAGGAATTGAGACGAGATTCACCAGATATTGTCTCATTATCGATTGATAGTTGGGAAGAATACCGTATTTAATTAGCTATTTGCCTCTTGTAACTCTAAATGGGTATAATAATAATAATAGTAGTAATAATAATAGTAATAATATTTTATCATTATCGATTGATAGTTGGGAAGAATACCGTATTTAATTAGCTATTCACCAGATATTGTCTCATTATTAATGCGTTGGAGCCCAATTTGTTACGAGGCTTCCAACCAACTTTATGTAAGCTGTAACGGCCCAGAATTATAATTTCCGGGTTACGTTTCAAGGGATGAAAACCCTTGTTCGGATCTTGCAATCCAGGTACGGGTCAAGGTTTCAAACTCTTTTAAGATCAGTATAAAGAGGGATTTCAAACCCTAAAAACCTCGAAGGGCCGTTGGGTACCCTTAACCTGTCCTACAACTATGTCGCGGAATCTATTTCAAATGGAAGTAAAGCGGAAGCAAAGTAAATATACAAGTGTCACGGCAAAGCCGGTCAAAACCAAATCATGAGTGGGTAATTACCATTTTACTAACTTAGGATATTAGCTAGATTCTTCGATTCGCCAAAAGGGAACCCCGTCATATAGACATCGAGCACTCAAATCTGCAGAGAATACCTTTAAAAAAAGAACGGGGAAAGGAATCAGATCGAGCCACTCATGCGGGACCGGCAGTCCTCGCTGAGGCCACATAGTATGTGCTATACCTAATAAAGATGCTCTAATGCAGTACGAAATTCAAACACACTAGCATGCTCCTAGTTCATAATAATGTGCAGAAATACTGTAAAGGGCCCAAGACAATGCCAAGTGGCATATCCCTCTCCTACCTCCACCCCTTCCGATAGGTGGAGACTGGCCAGCTCGTGAATGCATTCCATCATAATCGGGGGGCACGCATGCCTAACCCGCTCCACAATAAAGCCCGCAGGCATATCATAATATAAGGAAGTTCATGACTCGATTGACTCAGGGTACCCGATGAGGCTGGGCTACCCTATGACCCTAGCAAAGACTCTAGGACTATCACAGATAACGGCCGTTCTGTTTCAAACGCATAAAGTAAGCAGATGCTCATTCAATTAGTGCAACCTAAACAGGATACTACATGGCATGCTATTATGCATATGCAACACCTAACATAAAATGCAACAACAGGCATGAATGTCCAATCTGAGTAAGCCCCCTAGGGAACTTACCTGAAGATGCAGAACAGCAGGATAATACAAGCAAGGGCCCAAATGCAAGTCCAGAGTAATCCACTAGCAATACACACCTATTATCAAGTCATTGTCATAAAACGATGGACCAACATTCATACTCGCACAAAACCCAAGTTCTCAATATGTTCAAAACCAACCGGTAGTAAAACCATTTCTAAAACCCTTCCGATACGATCGACATCAACCAAAACCATTTAATCAAAACCATCGATAAATCTCGCCAACAATATTTCCAAACTCATTTCCGAAAGTTTTCCAACTCTTAAATATCAAGTTGAGTCAACTCATATGCAAACGGTTTCTCAAATCATAATTGGCCAAAACCCATTCATAAAACATTAAATCTTTAATCAATTTGTAAATTTATACCATTAAAGCAATTCCGGCATTTTTATTTCAAAACCTAAAACCCTTTAGATAGTTTACCAAATTGTATTAAACTAAAGTAAACACCAAACCATATTTATAAATTAATACAGTAGATCCTCTCATAATTTCCAAGACCACATATTTACTCATCATAAAATACATTTTCTAATAACATTACGTTAAGATACCTTAAAATGAATAAAAAAAAAAAAAAAAAATAATATATATATATATATATATATATATATATATATATATATATATATATATATATATATATATATATATATATATATATATATATATATATATAATATCTCACAAAACAGAATAATATGGTGATAATATTTAAATACTCATCCGTTTATTTATTATAATGCTAAGACACATTTTTATAACAACAATACAAATACACATTTAAATGCAACAAAACCAATAACAATAACCCAACACTCAACAGCCCATAGCCCGGAAGATTAGGCCCAACCCAGAAAGAAAGGAAAAGCCGGATCTTAACCCGGAACAGACCCGGATCCAAACCCTTCCCTGAACCGAAAGAAAGGGAAATCCGGAAAAAAAAGGGATCCGGATAGTGAACCCGACCCGGAAGGAAAATAGGCCCAAAGCCCAATTGAAGAAGGAAAGAAAAGGTCGTCTCCTTCAAGGCTCAACAGAGCTCTGTGTAACGAACGGAAACGGAGGAAAGAAAGAGTCCAGGGCCCTCGCCGGCGACTCGTTCCCGACCCAGGCTCACCCAAGTAGATCGACAACTTCCCCCGACCACCCTAGACCCGGAAGAACTCAAACGCAAACAAAGGAGAGAGAGAGAGAGAGAGAGAGAGAGAGAGAGAGAGAGAGAGAGAGAGAGAGAGAGAGAGAGAGAGAGAGAGAGAGAGAGAGAGACAGCTCACCGAGAACCTTCAAACTCGTCGGGAAAGGCTCCGGTTCGGATCGATTGAGCTCCGGTGGTGGGGGATTCGAAATCCTAGTGGCATGGATGGAGTACTGGGAGGTTAAAGGTCAATCTTTTCACAGTTTCGATTCGGAACATAGAAGGTCGAGAACTCACCGATCGAACTGAGGAAACAGAGGAGGAGACTCGGCGGCGGCGGCTTCGTCGGGGCTCCGGGGTGCCGCTGGTGGCCCGGATTCGGCGGAGTGGCTCGGCTTCTGGGCGGCGGTATGACTCCGACCTGCTTCACGAGGAGGAGGAGCTCGCAGGTTCCATCACCATCGGCTGCTGCTGCTGGGCTCGACGGAGAGAAGAAGAGGCTCGGCCTCTTGGAGTGGCGAAACATGGGAAAAAGGGGCGGAGGCGTCTGGAGGGCTCGGACAGCGCCTGGGGGCTCGGAGCTGCGCTCAGGGGGGCTCGGGACCTCGGCTCGGTTGCTGGGCTTCAACGAAAAGGAGGAGCAGGGTGAGGCGGTGGCTGATGCGTGGGGGGTGATTTTCTGAATGGGGAGCCAGACTACCTATACAAGAGAGCTGGGCATATGAGGACAATGCATTAGCTGTACCATAGGTGGGAATCAGTTGCCTTCTGAATAAACGAGAGAGAGAGAGAGAGAGAGAGAGAGAGAGAGAGAGAGAGAGAGAGAGAGACAATGAATTTATGTGGTCAAATTTTCTCTAATTGCCCAAACACCAAAATTATTCTTATCCAAATCATACCACAATTATAATAACTTTAAAATTGAAATAGGGATAAAAGACCGAGACATTTGAGGTGGAAGACATAAGGAATATGATCCCAAGGAAAATACCCGAAAAAGAAATAGAATATAATAAAATAAATCATGAAACCCGCTCACTCGACTTTAACCCGACTCAAAAGATAAAAAGCTTAAAACTTCAAATTCAAATCGAATTCGCGAACTGAATCAAATAATAAAATTATATTATACTTTCAATTTTTAGCAAGCGAAAGCGAAAATAAATTTGAATAAAAGCCCATTTAAAATAATTATATGCCGGAATTCATTTTAAGAGATTTTAATTAACCCGATTTAAATTCATATTTAATTTCTTTTTCCGAGAATTAGGATTTAAAAATCCGGGCCTTTACATAAGCCATCGTTATAATAATAATATTTTATTATTATAAAAAAAGCAATAATAATAATAATAATAATAATAATAATCCCACGTTATAATTAAAAATAAAATAAAATAATATTACTTATTTTTATTGTTATTATTATAAAATGATTATACTTTACAAGAAAAAATTATAATATGATTTAATAATAATATAATAATAATAATATAATAATAACAATAACAATTTTATTATAAATTAATAATATTATTAAATTATATTATAATATTATATAAAAATATTATTATTATAAATTGAAAATTATTTTTATAGTTATAAATAATATTTGCTAAAATAATAATAATATTGTTATTATAAATAAATATTATTATTATTATTATAAATGGAAGATTATGATTATAATTAGGAAAAATGACCCCAAATAATACAAACTATCACATGTGAACCGAAAATAATACAAACTTTTAAAATCACCAATTAGTATACAAACTATTGCATATTAAACCAATTTTGATATGAAACCATTTCCGACCAAAATCCCCGCAACCTGTATGACGTGGCAACTAAAATTTTAATGACATGGCATCTGCACTTTTTAAAGCGTGTTAATTAAAATCTAGCATGAATTGCAGCCCACTCCCCGACTCCACATCTTTGCAGCCTCCATGGCCGAGGTCGATGCCTGACTGGATCCGGTAGTCACCGGAATCATCTAAAGCGTGTTTCCCGCCCACATCGTAGGGACCCCAGGAGGCCGGATCAGATCTTCCATAGAAGCCACCGCCGCCGCACCGGAGGGTGCGTCTTGGTTCGATTTCGTCGCCGATTTCATCTGCTTGTTGCCGCCTTCACCGCCCCAATTACCGGAGTTATCGTCCTTGAAAAGATCCTCCCTGAAATTCGAACGCTGCTGCTGGTGAAATTTGAACGCGTTGGCTGCGGCGGCGTCATAGTGGTGGTGGGCGAGGGCGAGTCCGGAAGCGTTGAGGGGGGCTTAGAAAGTGAAAGCGGGGCGGAAACACTAGTAGATCCGGCGGCGGAGCCCCGAATAGAAGCGTCGAGGGAGGAGAAGTTGGCCGGAATTGTGCCAGTACCGGTGGCAGCGACGATGGCCTCTCCCTTGGCTGCAATTCATTCCGGCGGTGGCGACGTATCACTGTTTTAGCCTTTTAGGCAATTCCAAGCTAATTTATTTTTTTAATTTAAAAAAGTTAATTCAATTTTTTTTTTCATTTTAAAAAATTGTTGTGACATGGCTTGACATGGCATTAAAAAATTTAATGTTTGGTTGCCACGTCATACAGGTCGCTTGGAAATTTGGTCGGAAATTGTTTCGTATCAAAATTGGTTTAATTCGCAATAGTTTGTATACCAATTGGTGATTTTGAAAGTTTGTATTATTTTCGGTTCATGAGTGATAGTTTGTATTATTTGGGGTCATTTATCCTTATAATTATAATTATAATATTTGCTCAAAATAATAATACTAATAATATATTATTATTATTCTATAATATTATAATATTATTATTATTATAAAAATTATTATTATTATTATATGCGGGACGGGACGGGATTTGCGGGATCCCACCGGGATCGTCCCGCGTTTCGTCCCGCATAATTTTTTAGGGACGGGATCAGACGGGATTCGCTATTTTGTCCTAAATCCCACCGAGATCGGGACGGGACCGGGACGGGATCGGAATTTGCGGGATTTGTGCCCACCCCTAAGAGATACCGTTAATTTTATAATGAAATCCCATAAACCTTGTATGCTCGGCTTCCACTAACTTATCTCCAACAATAATGTTGTTGGAATCCAATCCATGTAAACGTTTGTCGAAAATATTTTTGTAATTAAATTTTTTTTTAAATCCGGATCTTCGGTGGTATCGAACAGGAATCTTTTGGTTTTCGTGGAATTTAATTAATTATATATTGAACTCTTTGGTTCAATCCATATCGATGTTGATTCGGGAAGGAGCCGGTGTGCGTTGTACAAGTGTACCCCATCTTTCAAAGCCATACATATACAAATAAATTTACTACTACATCGTGGTTCGACTTTTTATCACGTATTTTAAGGAGATACAAACTATATAAAATATCAAATTTTTTAAAATTATTTTTTTACAACTTAATATTGGTTGGTAATAAGTATTAGATTATAAAAAAAAATAAAAAAGTTAATATATTATATAGTTTTAGCTCCTTAAAATACGTGTTAAAAAGTCAAACGACATTTTTTTTGGATCGGAGGGAGTATGGAGCAGTAATTTTACTAAATTAATTTTACTAATTGATTTACTTCTTTGTTTCTTTTTTTTTTACGTTCCGAAGAGATTTCTTCACTTTTTTACCGAATGGAGAAAGAGAGAATGTGGATTAAAAATTTAAAAGCCATTCCAAAATTTTGATCGGGTCAACTTTTGAACCATCCTAGTTTAATTAAATCTAACCAATCATTACTTGACCCATTTATTTATTTCAACTTCCAATTATTTTATGTAAAATCCAAAAATAATTAGATACTATATACTATGTTTTTTTATAAGGTAAGAATTAGATATATATTTGTTAATAAATTAAAAACCTCTCATTTCTAGCTATGTTTTTTTATATCTAAATAATTTTTTTTTCTAATTTTTACTTTTCTTAATAATTACTCCCTCGGTATCGCAATACTCGTTGTTGTAGCTCTATGCACACTTATTAATAAAACCTATATGTACTTTACTTTTATAGCTTAAAATACCTAAAAGGACTAATTATTAGCTATAAAAAGAGCAATCATCTATATATATATATCTAATCTATATACATATACTAAAACCGATGCATAGCGTCCTGCGTGGCGGCGTGTGAGTGAATCTGCCTACGTGGCGGCGCGTGAGTGCGTCTCGCAAAACTTTCTCCCGTCAAAAAGGAAATCTAATAAAAATAATTATTTTATTTTACCATTAACTCTTATAATTGGATATATATGAAATATCTTATAAGGAAAAAATTATATCAATATAGCACAATCAATATAATTAAACGTACTAATAATAATAATAATAATAATAATAATAATAATAATAATAATATCTCCCACCAAAATTTTTTGTCATATAGACCATATGTATATACAAGTTATATATTAGATAATTTGCTCATAATGTATATTCGTTCATTATGTATATTCGATATAATTAGATATAATTAAACACATCGTCCGTCTTTACTCTATTTTACCATTAACTCTTATAATTGGATATATATGAAATATCTTATAAGGAAAAAATTATATCAATATAGCACAATCAATATAATTAAACGTACTAATAATAATAATAATAATAATAATAATAATAATAATAATAATAATAATATCTCCCACCAAAATTTTTTGTCATATAGACCATATGTATATACAAGTTATATATTAGATAATTTGCTCATAATGTATATTTGTTCATTATGTATATTCGATATAATTAGATATAATTAAACACATCGTCTGTCTTTACTCTATTTCAATATAATTAAACATATTAGTAGTAATAATAAAACTAATTAAGCTATCATTTTGACCGTTGTTAGATTCAAGGTTTGAGTGTCTAATGGAGTTTTAGAAACACTTTGTAATCTATATCAATATTTTTTATTCTATTCTATATACATATACTAAAATCGATGTATAGCATTTTATGTGGTGTGTTGTTGTTGATTCTAGGGAAAAATTAATAAAATAATATGTTATCATAGTTTATAGAAAGTTGTATAAGTCCCAATCTATCTATATATATTTTAGTTAATTTACAAAAATATAGATAAAAAAATATTTCATGGTCATACTTACCAAAAATATTAATAGATAAATATGTTATATTTGTTAGGTGCTATTTTATTTATATCTAGATTATTTTTTGGTGGAAATAATTATTTATATCAAAACCAATCATTTAATAATTGTTATTTTATTTCTATCTATATTATATTTGAGGCCAAAATAAATAATTAAGATATTATATAGCCATAATATGTAGCTATAATCCATCCGTGTAGAGATATTTCAGTAAACTAACGTACTATATATTTAATAAAAAAAAATATTGAAATATTTTTAAAAAAACATATATCTATTAAATTAAATGAGATTCAATTAATTGTAGAGTATAAAAAAAATTACCTTATAAATGTGAATTTTATTTATATTTTGAGAGAATCTAAATAAAAGATATTTGGATTTTTATAATATGTCGAACTAATTTTATTTATATTTATATTAATTTTTGGTGAAAATTTGATATATATTTATATTTATATTTTTTTTATTGAAATCTATCTAAATTATTTATAATATTGTATTAATATATTCCCCGTACACGGGACGGGGCCTACACTAGTATAATACTAAAACACATGTTGGAGGATGCCACATGGCGGATTCTCCTTTAATCATCCTATGTGTCACTTTTTACTTAAATATGGGCCCACCCTTTTATTTAAAAAAATTATCTCAATTTAAACTTTTAATAATCAAACTAATTTATTAATTTAACTAAATAATCAAACTAATTTAAAAGTAATCAAGTAATTCAAATATGTATTAATTATCCAAATCTTCTATTTTATTAATTTAACTAAATATGTTTAATACAAATCTTTATTCATTATCAAATATTTATTTATACATTTTGTTTAACTTAATCACATAATACTTTACTTCAATCTTAATTTTATACATCACATTTTTAAAAATTTTAACTTAATAAATTTTGGACGTATTACAAAGTCCATATCGATCTTCAACTGATTCGATATTTAACTAATTTTTAAAACACTTTCGAACAATATTTTATTGTTAGGGAGTGTTTAAAATTATTTATTGTTGAAATAAATTATATACTTATCTCATATTGATAGCTTTTTTTTTATTAATTTATATTTAATATTTTATTAAAATATTTGATTTAGTCACAATTAATTACTACTAAAATTAAGATGCTTTGATTTTCTTTCTTTTTTTATAGATTCTCTACTTTAAATAATTATTTCACCTTAATTATTTATTAAATTAAATTAATTGTATCTTATGGATTTTAAAATTAATAAAGCTAATTAGTTTTTTAGAATATTTTTTTAGAATAATTTATTTATAAGCTAACTACCAAGTAATACGTGTAAAACAATCTAATTAATTTATTTATAATACTTTTTAGAATAATTTATTTACAATCTAACTACCATAGTACCACGCACTCTCACACACGTAATTGGAAAAATATTGACTCAATTGTTTATAATTTCTTTACGAAATCGATTAATTTTCCTTAAAAAATATCTTAAGTTTTTTTTAATTAAATAATGATTTGTTTGAACTTTATCTTAATTTAATGACTTGACATAAATTTTCATTTCTTTTTTGTCATAAAATCTTAAGAAAATAGGAAATCTTTTAATTTGTATTACCTTTATTTCATATTTGATTTTATTAGAGATTTTCTCTAATTCCGTGTATATATTTTCTTCTCATATATTACCATTTATATTATAAAATTGATTTCGTGTTTTTTTTTAATGCAAGATGGTGATGAAGATGAATGGTTAATTTCCATAACCACAATGATCTGAAAAGAAAATTAACATATATAGTCTACAAGATTAGAGTATGTATGCTTCACAAATGAAAATTGAATATTAGTATGATTAGAGCATGTATGTTTCCTTTAACATACAATAATTTAAAATTTCATATTTCATATTTAAATGAAATATTATACGATTATTGTTGATGTTAGGCAAATAAAATACTTTTTTGAAATATAAAATTTGAATACAAGTTCAATATTTTTGTTATCAATAAGTTATGAGCTCAATTCCCAATCCCCATTTTGTTTAGTGATTGTTCCTCCACTTCTTCTTCTGAAACCCGACCCGGTGAGGAAGGTGAGACATTGACGTTTTGCCACATATATTATATATTGATATAATATAAGCATTATTTGTTTTATCCAAATTTATATTATTTTGCTATATTGTTTTCATATTATTATAATAGTATAATATATCTAACATATAATGTAAATAAATGATGGTAATATCTTCTATAAAATATAATACATTTTATAAATCCCGTGCGTTACGCACGGGTACTACGCTAGTACATATACTAAAACCGATGCATTGTCGCCTACGTGGCGGCGCGTGAATGCATCTGCATACGTGGCGGCGCGTGAGTGTATCTCGCAAAGCTTTCTCCCGTCAAAAAGGAAATTTAATAAAAATAATTATTTTATTTTACCATTAACTCATATAATTGGATAGATGAAATATCTTATAAGGAAAAATTAATAAAACAATATGTTATTATAGTTTTGTTGGAAAATTGATTTATATTTATATTTAGATTTTGTATTTATTGAAATCTATCAAAATTATTTATAATATTGTATTAATGTATTCTTCGTACATGGGACGGGACCTACACTAGTTACCTATAAAGACAATAATTATAGCTAAAACAACAAGTTTTTTGATACAACTTTTAACACTCTAAAATAACAATAAAATAACAAGTATTGCGATACGGAGGGAGTAAAATTTTAAATACGTATTAAATTTTTTAAGCAGTATCCGTAGTAATGTAGGTTCTCACTTAAACCCATGGTGGATTTTGAATGTGATAAAACGTGAATATCAAGGACTGACTATAGTTGGTTCACCGTAGCAGTCAAATGATAATTACTGTTGTAAAAATTAAGAAAATCACCAACTTTTTTTTAACCAACGTTAGATCGTGGCCAAATCATTACCCATTAACTTTCGTTAGAATTAGATTTGATTTCGAGTTAGTGTTGATATTATATTGGTTTTACTACTATAGTACAAGATTTGAATTCTTCTTATCAATTAAGAAATAATTTAATCGAAGAAAACCCAAGTCGTGTGCACGAGTACACGTGCGCTAGTAGCCTAGCACACAAGCCGAGTGGGGTTTCATTATAAAACCAATTTGCGATAGAAGGAGTAGCCCACCGACTCATATACCAGAGCTTGATATGTTCAACTTTTCGATGTGGGATACTTTTGGTCACATTCACATCTTTCACAGAAATTTGCTGAAAACTTCTAGTTAATTCACCCTCCTAAGTCCCAAGTCCTATGATTCTTTGGGTTCGGATCCGGTTTGTTCGAAACCGAAAATCGGAGCAAACAAGAAGAACAAAAAATAAAGTGTGGGGGACTAGCTGAAGCCTGAAGGGTAGTGTAGACGGTAATGTAAGAAAGAAGCACGCCTGCAGAGGGCTTCAAAAATCATCAAGATGAGCTCACTCCCCAAAACACTAGCAATTATGCAACCCTCACCCAACTTTACAATATTCCCTTTCTAGAACACCAATTGCTCTATATCATTGCTCTATAAGAGATCCAGTTTGTTTGTTAATAGAAAAAAAGCTATAATTTAGTTTGTTAAAAAAATTAAACATTGAACTATTTTTTCCCTAATAATGAAAAAAAGAATTCTATCACAAAAATAATAGTGGTAACAACTTTAAAAAAAAAACTAAAGTATAAATTAGTATATATTAACTATATGATAAATAAAATGTGAATCTACTCTAAACTTAAAAAAAAATAAAAATATTGTGATAATATATTCTCGTGACATAAATTCAAAACACATTTTTTTGAATCTACATCTAACTATGATATTTATAGATTTTGTTAAAATGATAATACCATTTCATTAAGAACCAATGAGATCAATTAACTATGCACTGGATTAAGCCGCCGGAAGGGTTTGTCAAGGTCAGCTGTGATGCAGCTGTTGATGAGAGGAAAGGCTGCGGTATTGGGTGTGTGGCGAGGACAGAAACCGGGGAGATGGTGTTTGCTGCAACACGCAGAACTCAACCTTCAGTGCGGGCTGATTTGGTTGAAGCGGAGAGTCTGGCCTGGGCACTTGAGGTGTGCATTGAGCGAGGGTTGCCGAGGGTGTGGATAGAGAGTGATTGCTCAACAGTCATTACTATGCTTCGTAATGGATGCTTTCCGAAGGGTGAGATTGGGGCTCAATTGAGGAAGATTACTCAGCTGGCTACCAGATTCATCGAGTGCAGATGGAGTTTCATTCGGAGACAAGCTAACCGGGTGGCTCACTTTCTTGCTAGTGTTAGGCCTAGTAATGCTACTTTCATTGCAAGTTCTGTGTTAATTCCTTTTGAATTGAAACTCTTGTTAGCAGAAGATGCAAGGTAATACATAATTGGTTGGTTTTCAAAAAAAAAAAAAAAAAAAATCTAAACTACTTTAAATAAGAAAAATGATTTTTTGAATATTTTTATGACGTTTGACTTTACTTTATCCACTTTTAACTCTCTTATTGTATGTTAAATTTTGTTAATGTTTTATTTAATTTTATAATAGTAATTTTTTTACGCTAACCATGGTGTGAGAATGTTAATTTAAACAGCGATGGGTGTGTTTGGATTCCAAATTAACACACTCGATATAGCTTTTACAATGTGTTTAAAATAATATCAATTTTAAATAAAATATATTATAAATTATGTCAATCAAATATTCACCATTGTGTAATGTTATAATTACATTATAAATTTAATATAACTGATTCACACAATTTACAAGATATTTTATTTAAAATTTAAATTATTAAACCCATTATAAAGTTATGTATAATTATAATTGAATTAAAATTATGTATTTTTTTTTTATTAAGTAAGAATTTGACGTCCGAACAGACTCGGGGTCGATTAGAATTATGTATTTGGAATCAAACACACTCATATATCGTATCCAATTACTCAATCAGGTTTTACACATGGGCTTCCAGTGGTGTTTCGGGCCTTTTAGCCCACCTATTTCTTAGTTGGGCTGGCATCCCATTATCTATCATATCAATTGTCCATATATTAGAAGACTTTTCCACAATATGTTGTGCCGTAGTAGCGGAAACACTTTGATGAAAACCCCTTCTAGGCCCTTAAGCCTTGAGGTGTATTTGGATTTCAAATGTTTGCATAGGTACCCGGTTCGAATCCCGAAATGGCCGCTCTTTATTTATCTATTCAAGGATTTCAAATGTTTGTCTATAAACACTAAAGTGTTTCTTTAAGTTTTTTTTTCCGATAAAGGTAAAAATTCGATATACCAGACACACTAGTATTTGGTAAATCGAGAGGCCGTAAAAAATGGCAGATGGATCAACCATCATGTAGTAACAGGACCGCAAGACCACAACAACAATCAAGATGAAATACAAACACTCAACGAAGGGCAGTGACTGAAGTAAAATAGTGAGCAGACACTAACAAAAAGCAGCACCGCCAGAAGCAAATCACTACGACACACTCGTCTGGGAAGAAATATGAACGTGAACAACTCAACTACGACCATCGAGCATAAGCATCTCGGGGTCATCGGGAGGAAGCGTACAATAACGTGAAATCAGCATTGATGAATAGAAGACACGATCATAGGAAATTCCAAGCAATAAGAAGAAATAACACAAGATGAACTCTTGGGAAACAACAGTGGAAACCTCATATTATTTGTTTCACCTAACTTAGTATGTGTTTGATGTAATGTGAATTCAAACTAAAATAAATATATACTCCATCCGTCTCAAAATACATGTCTTTTTAGGACGGAGCATGGGAATTAAGAAGTAAATTAAGTGTAATGATTAAATGTAAAAAGTAGGTTAAGTGTAATGATTAAACTTTGATATTAGAGTATTTGTTTATTTTTAAAAAAAATTGTGAGGAGGAGAGAAGGGGTGATGTAAAAATTAGAGTAATGATTAGATGTAAAAGTAGATTAAGTGTAATGATTAAATCTAAAAAGACATGTATTTTTGACAAAATTTTATGGGCTAAAAAGACATGTATTTGAGACGAAGGGAGTATTATATTAACTAAACATTTAATACTATATTAGGTTTATAATTACCTTACAAAGTTAATGTAATTGAATTATACAATTTATAAATATTTTATTTTAAAATTACGTCATTTTAAATACGTTGCAAATTATTTTACTTTTTTTTTTATGGGAAAAAGGACAAGGGCAGAACCCCTGCCTCAACACTTACAGCAAAACAAAAAGGAACAGGAAACAAGAAAAAAAAAATGAAAAGGCTACACAGGGCAACTCCGGGTGACAGTCACCCCTTGTTGGTCCATATGCAGCAGTTTGATAACACCCGAGGGAGGCGAGTCCAAAACAAAAAAGCCAAAAGGAAAATCGAAAGCAGTCTTCGCTAGCGAGTCTGCAATCGCGTTAGCTTTGCGATAGATATGTCGAAACCAGATGACCCAGTTTCTACTAGTGGAGCCGTGGCATCGAGACACCAGGCTAGAGCACGGATGTGTCGGGCTCGGCTTCTTCCTTAATAGACGTAAGGCGTCCTTTGAGTCTATCTCGCAAATGATTCTTCTGTGACCTCTGCTCCAAGCCACTTCAAGGCCGTCCAAAACACCCCAAAGCTGCGCAGCCCCACGGAACAAACTCTGATCCTGTGCACAAACCCACCGATCCAAGCACCGTTCTCGTCTATGAGCACGCCACCAGCCCTGAGCTCTTGACATCCCCATCAGTGTTCAGCGTGACCCATCTCTCCACAGGCGGAGACCAGCTGATCTCCTTAGGGACTCTAACTGCCGAGGTGTGAGCTGCAATGAGGTTTCTTTGGGCCATCTTGTAGTCTCTGATGAGCTGTTTACATTCTCCAGGGGTAGTCTGAGCCACCGGGGTGTTCCGAAAGACCACTTCATTACGTCTGTTCCAGAATTTCCAAAGAGCAACGGTGAAGAAAGAGCTCCACTCCTCTCCGCTAGCCATAGTCGTTTTGGACACCACATTCTGACGCACCCATTGAGCGAAGGGTGCAGTGAAGAACTCTTCTTCTCTTTCCGTCTCTTCCACCTGCAACCAAAAGATTCTAACGGGAGCATAGTCTCTGAAGAGGTGGATTAAAGATTCACAATCAACATTGCAGATGGGACAAGTATTAGAGTTACCAAGGTGTCTTCGAGCACGATCGAGGTTGGTCATTAACCCGCCCTTACAAGCGATCCACACAAAACACTTCACCCTTTCCATGACTTTCAGCTTCCAGATGGATTTGAAGAAGGGACCATCGGCAAACTGGAAGAGGCTTGAGTCTTGCACAACTTTGTAATCGGAGCTCACCGATTATTCTCCATCAGCGCTCCCCATCCAACTGGTAACATCTTCGCTTTCAGAGACCGTAACAGCAGCCAGTTTTAGGAGCGTAGAGGTTGGAAAGCCTTGATTAAGGGCGCTCCAATCCCAAACGACTCCGCTGATCCAGTAGTCCGAGACCAATTTCGAATCATCCGCATCGTTATTCCTCACAGTTAAAGCACTCATTGGCTCGTCCTCAATCCAAGTATCAAGCCAGAATCGGATACTGTGCCCATTCCTCAAGACGCCATATGATATTTGGTTTAATAACAACACCCACAGCTTTCAGAATCCCTTTCCAAGTATGTGAGGCCGCATCTCAGAACGACCCAAGGCCTTACCCACATACTTACCTTCGAGAATTTGGGACCAAATACCTTCCTTATCCGGTAAAAGCCTCCAACCCAGCTTACCAAGGAGAGCCAAATTCACATCAACCATCTTTTTTATTCCTAAGCCACCAAGGGCCCTAGCTTAGTAACTTCAGTCCACGCAACTTTGTGCATCCGCCTTTTCTCCGGCGATGAACCCCAAATGAAATTCCTACATATTTTTCCATCTTTCTACAAGTCTCCTTTGGAAAACGCAGCGTAGTCATAGAGTAGGTAGGAATAGCCGAGAGGACACTCCGAACAAGAGTCACCCTCCCCACAAAGCTGAGGTTGTTAGCCTTCCATCTCGCTAACTTAGAAGCGAACCTCTCCAAAACAGGCTCGAACGTGCTGTTAGAGACCCTTTCATGCAAGAGAGGCACCCCTAGATAGTTCCCGAGATTGCTTGAAGCAGTGATACCACACATGGTTTCCATCCGGTCTCTACTAACATTCTTTGACACAAACAACTTAGACTTCGGAAGGCTCACTTTCTGACCCGAGGCACCACAGAATCTCTCGATACAACCCTTAATAGCTCTCACCTGAGCTGAGGAAGCTTATGCGAACAACAATATATCGTCTGCGAAGAACAAATGAGACAACTTAGGCCCACCACGTGATAGACGAATAGGTTTCCAGTCCCCGTTCTCAACTGATTCCAAGATTAAGTGGCTCAGTCTTTCCATACATAAGATGAAAATATAAGGAGAGATGGGGTCTCCCTGTCGGATTCCCCGAGTCGGAGTGAATTGACTCGAGACCTCCCCATTCCACAAAACTTGCATCCTCGGAGATCTCACGCATTCCATAATCCACTTTATCCAGCAACTTGGAATATTAGCGCCTTTAAGAGTATCCTCGATGAAATCCCACCTTAGCCTATCGTAGGCTTTTTCGAGGTCCAGCTTTAAGCACATCCAACCTTTCGCACCTTTCTTCCTCTTCATCGAATGAATAACTTCCTGCGCAACGATAATATTATCCGAGATGAGCCTGCCCGGAATGAATAACTTCCTGCAAACTATTTTACTAAACACTTTACAAATGTTTATGTTTATAATAAAATACATTTGGAATCCATACACAACCTAATATGATGTCCAACTCCTAGATACGACAATTATTTTATATAATTTTCAACACTTTAAAAAATAAAACAACGTGTTTTCCTTAACAGAGGGATAACAACAACATTCTCAATCCCGCTTTGAGTAAGGTCAAGGAGGTCGATGTGTACGCACTCTTTCCCCAACTAAGTCGAGAGGATGTTCCCGAGTGAATACCATTTAATAATAACATGATACTTTTCTCTCTTATGCTTTGTATGATCTCTGTATTGACATGGACTCTGATGTATAAAATTCATGTAAGTTATAAGGGCAAACAGATGTGAAACTAAATTCAAGTAAGAAAGAAATGTTCAGATTGCATCTCAAGTTCCAAACTAGCAAAGAAAATATCACATTTTCACCATCAATCAAACTGCAAACCAAGTAAGAAAAACCAAAGTAGTGACTGAAATCAGTAATCTAGGAACTCATTCAGAGAAAGAAGATCCAGCTGCAGCTCGACATCGCGGTCCAGAATGGCCTTGACGAAGGACGAAGTCTCGCGGCACCTACTACTGCTCGTCTCAGTCTTAACACCGTGCACATTGCACTCCATCACGGTGCCTCTACTCTGATCCGACACATCGAAGATGTCACACTGGAAGGCGGTTTCTTCTGCTTGAACAGCTCCATAGAAAGCATTCGGATCCTCATGGCTGGCGATGAGCTGATCAGTGCTCGGAACAGGCTCAGCAAGAGCCTGCTGGCTGCTCCAGTCGGATGATGTCTGAACCGGCCTCTGTCGTGCATCGGTCATAGAGGACGAAGAAGAGGAGCACGACGAGGCTGCAGGTGAAAGCTCATCAAAGGGGCCGGGATTCGTCACTCCTGAAGTAGCAGCCTTGATGTCAATTGAGTGATCATGGAGCTGGCCGAACAATGGCACCAGCCCTGGTGAGAGGCCCGGGTGTGGCTGAGGCTGGTATGCGAGCGGAGGGATCAAGACTCGTGGTGCAGACCGCGCCTGTTGGGCGTGGGGCGTGAGGAAGCTGACATTGTTGTAGTCGGAGAAGATCTGCGAGAAGGGCTTGTGGGTGATTGGGTCTATCCCCATCTTCATCAGCTTCTTCTTCAGCTTCGTATTCCAGTAGTTCTTCACGTCGTTGTCTGTTCTCCCTGGTAGCCTCTTCGCGATCAAAGACCACCTGCAACACGAAACTCGGGTTACAAAAATCATTGTTATACTCTCTTCATCAATGCGCCGAGTGGTCTAATGTAACGTTTATCGTCTAGTCCGAACAAGTTCCCTAAGCTCCAACACGAACCTACCCTAAATCGAACATCTAAGGGACTATTTGGCGCATCAAAGATTAATGTAGCTTAAGATTATAATGTAGAAAAGCTTCAATAAGTTTGTGCCAAACACGCCCTAAATAGCTCATAGTGTATGGTATTTGAAGCTCAAGAGAGGTAGAATGGAAGTACCTGCTTCCTATAGCCTTGTGGAGCTCGACAATGAGGTCCTCTTCATGGGGCGAAAAGTCCTCGTGCTTCAGATCAGGCCTCAGGTAGTTAGTCCACCGCAGCCTGCAGCTCTTTCCGCACCTATTAAGGCCTGCAAACATAGACAGACAACCGGTGTCAAGTCATACTTTCGTAACCGAGCAAGAAAGTAGCAAGGAATGATATATAGGGCAACCTGCTTTCTTAGGCACCAGAGTCCAGTTTCCGGTGCCATGGTTGGCGACATAGGCGAGTATCTTAGCATCCTCCTCCGGAGTCCAAAGGCCTCTCTTGACATTCGCCTTGTCGCAGCAAGGAGGCCTTCCCATGTCACCTGCAGCTCAGATCAGGACAGAAGGAGAACAGACTGATACAGAGAGATCAGTTCATGTAATATAGTACTGTGTGTGATACAATGTCATGCCATTTTTCTATTCCATCAAGGGCTGTGCACTTAAACAAATGCGCAGAGGCGACAAACGCATGCTCGGAATCTCTAAATAACGACGATTGCATGACTGTTTTTCATCTTGTAAAATACACAAAACCGTTATGAATGCCATCAAACTGCATTTGCATTTTGCAATTTGCATATCATTCAGATAGGATGAGACCCAGATTGGCCTTTAACACTAAAAAAAATACCCGAAAAATGATTCGGAAGTTGTTATTATAACCAAAGATCTCAGATAATCCAACAGAGATAATTACATTAGCAGACCTTGCAACTTTGCCTACAGAAGCCTTTCATTTCACTGTTTCCTACCATATAGAGAGGGTTTTTCTGGCACTCGCCGGAGATGGCCCACCCGGGGCAGTTAGGGCTCTGATCGGTACAGTCATCATTGGTAACTGCTGGCCTTACGAAGGGCCTGACGTGAATCCATCTGGTTGCGGACCACTTCTCGCCCTCAATGACAGGGCAGCTCCCATGTAAGCTTCTTTCGTCGGTTGTTGCATCAGGATGGAGGCTAAAGAACAGCAATGCGTCGCCCTTGGAAGGTTTCACTATACGAGAAAACGACATTTACTATACATACCGAAAGAACCAACTTATCGCTTGTCGTAAGATCAATGCGTGTTACCTGCGTAGCCTTTCTTGGCACACTCGGACCAGCTATCGTTCTTAGGTTGATGTGCACCCTGTCGAGTGAGGCATGGCATGAACCGGCATTAACTCTAAAACATGAATATATACGCGCAGAGAGCATAATGGTTGGAGAGGGGAGTACCGTCGCGTAAGGAAAGACTGTTTCCCCGCCCTTGACAACATTGGTCAAGTACATAAGAACAGTGGCGGTTCGATGACCACCTAGCCTTATGTTGGCCTTATCACGGAAGTAGTCGAAATGTGGCTCGTACTTTTGACCTAGCTCGTAGCGAAGTACTTGGATAGGCTCGCCGTTTTCTGGACAGTATATGCTATTCAATTCGATTCGGATTCTCCAATGACAATAATAATGATAACGAAATGTGCATTGTTATACACATACATCTAATCGTGTAGAATAAGATCGAATAATTTGAGTTACCTATAGGAAGAAATGTCCAAGCGCCAATTCGTTGCTCGATTCTTGACACAATCTCATCCTTCAATAGGTAAATGTAACAAATTTGTAAGGCACAATACTACAATTGCAATATAGTTACTGAAATTTGTTACATCTCACATTACATTGTAGAAATACAAGGATCAAGTTATTGGTATTCACATACTCTAATTATAATATATAGTGAATAATTTAGGATAATCTTATTTTTTTAATGAGAACTGATTCAACATGATTAGTGTCGTATAATGTTTTTATTTAATTTAGTAAAAGTTAGGTTTGAATCGAACCAAATCTAAACCGAACCGAAACTAAAACCAAAATTTTTGAACTTGCAAACCGAAAACCGAACCTAATCTCTTTAAGTTCGGTTGAGGTCTAGTTTGATTGGTCCGGTTCAGTCCAAAAATTCGGTTTGAGCCGAATTTTGAACAGTCCTACTTCCAATGGTTTTAATCTGTTCATTAAACCGAGCATTTTGTTGGCAACTTATCACAATTGCACTGTTTTTCTTAGCCTTGAACTTTCATGTTATTTAGTGTAATTTGCTCATAAAACTATGGTAACTATAATCGGGAATGGCATAACAGATCACAGATCAAAGCAAGGAATCAATCATAATTCATCATCCCACCATGACAGAACTCGATGAACTGAACAATCAATTTCGAAATAAAATTGTACTAACTAAAACAGGATTAATTGATGAGCAAAATCAAACCTGAGCTTGCTTAAGGAACATGCCAGAACTCGTCCGAACTTCGCTCGGTATACTCTTCCCGGTTTCACTATCAGCCACCATTGATTGCTCCAGCTGGTCCCTCGCCTGCAACAATCAATCGGCAGGCTCACTCAATCCATCAAGGCAACGGATGAAATTTCAAGTAATCATTCATTCTGCAGTAACCAACCAGCTTGATCAGGTGATCGCACTCGTTTTCTGTCAGAAAACCCTTGTAAATGAACGCCCTGCGATTTCCCCCAAAATTTTCAAATTCCGTCCACTAAATCGCAAATTGAGAGTGAGGGAGAAGAAGAACCTGGGAGTCCAAGAGAGTTGCGTAACGCGAGTAGGATCGAATCCAAAATAGGAAGAATCAGTGTTCAATTTCAGCACCGATCCGCCATGGCACCGATTGAAGAACAGGAGAGAGAAGCACAGTGGAAGCAGCAATGCAAATCGGAACTCCATGGGAGAGTATGTATGGATTGAAAAACAGAGAGGGAATCAATGGGGGATGGATTTATATATTTTGAAGCGAAAAAGATGCGATCTTGGACAATGAACAAAGCAGGGAAATGAGAATGGGTGTATCTGCATTTCTAAAATTGGTTGATTCTGTGGATTGTGTAATGGCTGTGGGAGGGATTACTTCAAATGGAAGGCCTTTTTCCGGCCCACTGAATTTTTGGGGGAGAAACGTTGTTTTGCGGCGACCGGGGGAGTGACTCCGTTGACCGTTTCTAGAAGCTTTGACCGTGGGAGTGTATCTCTTTCCATTTCCATCACTACAACGGGAAGTTTTGTGTTTCTTTTGAGGTTGTTGTTTGGTTCTCGACTTTCACAATGTAAACGTCGAGAACCAAGCATACGGCCAAGACATGTATTTTCGAAGTTGATAGAAGTTTTTAATTGATATTAGTTTCCTGACACCGACTTCCAAAGTCGATAAATCTTTATTACAATATAATTATTGGTTTGGGAAGCTAGTGTGAACAGATTGGTTTTAACCAAAAAACTTATACAAGCTTGGGAAACCGTGTGATTGACAAAAAAAAAAATTTCATCGTGTGATTATCGAATAAGCTAATTTATCAAATTGAATCATTCACGGGATCACATTCCCAATATTTTTACTTTTTTTTTTATTTTTTTTTTATACAGTAGGCAAAAATCGGAAGGATTCTACCGAGGTAGAATACGACCCTGATCATCCTCACGGATGATATTATGGAAGTCCCTATTAAAAGGGATGTTCAACATATTACAACTCGCATGAGATCTAGCAATATAGTCTGCTGCTCTGTTTGCTTCTCTAAAACAATGTTTAAAAGTAATACATTCAAAATCAGCTTGAAGTCTTCTGATGAGCTCAACCTGCCGCAAGATTTCCCATTTGCTACTAGAATTGTCGTTGATGGCCTTAACCACATCCAGACAATCCCCTTCGATTACGACTCTCCTGATTCCTCTGGATAAAGCTAACTTTACACCTGCACTAAAAGCTTCCGCTTCTATTTCGGTTACAGATCCATTACCAACTATCTGTTGAAAAACATCAATCACACGACCTTCGGAATCCCTAAGGACCCCCCCACTTGGCAGGAGCCAGTGGGTTTAACCGAGCCATCTACATTTATTTTGTAGATAGCCGAAGGTGGTTTCTTCCAAGTAATGTTTAGTCTCCTATTCCCACGCTTCGTCTTATCTCTCGGAATGGCTGATGAAGCATTCTGCCAGTCTCTGACCGACATTAGTGTTTTGGTTGCAATTTGAAGCGGAGAATCAAGTTTTTTATTCTTGAAAATTACCGTGTTCCTGGCTTCCCAAATGGCTTGCCAAATGAAACACAAGTCTTCAAAGTTATCCCAGGTGGGGTGTGTCCGGAAGATATCCTCTACTGTTGTGTTTGGAGTTGGATTTTGAATTAGTATTTTGTTTGTGACTTGTTCGTAGTTGGAAATAACTCTTTTAGTTACTGTACAATGAAGAAGCAAATGATTGTTATCTTCCTCTGCTTCATCACAGAGGCAGCATTGACTAGGGACTCTGTTGAAATATCGATTAAGTCGAGCTTTAGTTGCTAAACCATCCTGAGAAATTTTCCAAATCAGATTTTTAACTCTGGGGGGCAACTTTAGCTTCCAGATCCAGTTGCAGGGGTTGTTGTGTAACTTGTGTTGTTCATCATTTGCTTGACTGATTTCGTAGTGAATTGTCCATTCGGGTTGTGTCTCCAGATTAGTTTATCCGGAGTATTCCAGCTCGGGATTTTGATCATGGATATTAAGTTGGTGATTTGATTCGGAAAGATTTGGTTCAGAAGGTGAAAGTTCCACACCTTACACTGAGTGAATAATTGACTAACTGTCATGTTGGGGTCATAGTGAGCTTGTTATTGGTTTGCGTTACACCCCAGGATCCATGGATCCCTCCACACATTGATGGATTCTCCATTCCCGATTACCCAGTGCAAACCTTGAATGAATTTATCTTTTAAGTGAAGAAGTCTACCAAATTGCCATGAGGGGTTCTTGGGTTCAACTTCAGAGAGATTGCTGTTTTGAAGGTATTTTTCTGTAATTACTTTTACCCAAACGTTATCCTTATTGGTGTACAGTTTCCAAAGTAGTTTCATTTGAAGGCTTATATTCACATCCTCTGCAAATCTGATTCCAAGGCCACCCTTTTCGATAGGCTGGCATATTTTTTCCCAACTAATTAACGGTGTATATCTTTCAGATTGGAGCTTGTTCCAGAAGAAGTTTTTATGGATTTGGTCAATTTCTTGTAGGATTCCTTTAGGCAGGAGGAAATTTTGCATGAGGTAGTTTGTTTTGGAACAAAGGTTAGCTTTGATGAGGGTTACTCTACCGGCTTGAGAGAGAGTGGAAGCCTTCCATTTAGATAACTGTTTTTTTAAGCTTTGAATAGCCTCTTGGAAAACCTCATTTTTTACCCTCCCACGGAGGAGCGGGATTCCCAGATACTTTTCAAGAGTTTTGGAAACTGGGATATTTATTTCATGGGCAAGGGAGTTAGCTAGAGAGGCACTGACATTCTCTGAGACTTGCAGAGAGCTTTTGTTATAGTTTATTGTTAAGCCAGACAGGTTAGAGAATTTGTTGAGAATATTTCTGATCGTGTGAATGCTCTTATGAGAAGCCGGAGCAAATATAATTGTATCATCTGCGAAGGTTAGGAATGGAATCGGAGTGCCGTTTTTAGTGAGTTTGATACCCACTAGGCCATCATTCAATGCTGCTTCCTCTTGAAGTTCTCTAGCTAAATTTTCCATGACCATAATGAAAATATAGGGAGCTAGAGGGTCTCCTTGACGGATTCCCCTTTCTGGTTTGAATTGAGGCCCCGGACGGTTGTTAACCAGCACCGAGAAGGTTGTTGTTGTTATGCAATTCATCACCATGTTAACCCAAAAAGGGTGGAAGCCAAACTTATCAAGAGTAGCCTTTATGTAATCCCAGTTAATTCTGTCATACGCTTTTTCCATATCAAGTTTTAAAGCCATCCACCCTTTTTTACCTTTATGTTTATGGAAGCTGTGAAAAACTTCATGTGCTATAAGTGTATTGTCTTGGATGGATCGGCCTTCAACAAAGGCACCTTGAAAAGGATTTATTAGTCGGGGAAGAATTGGTTTGAGTCTATTAGCTATCATTTTTGTGATGATCTTGTAAACTGTATTGCAGAGACTAATTGGTCTATAATGATTGATGTTGGACGGATTATCGATTTTGGGAATAAGGGCTATAAATGTTTGATTTAGTTGTGATAATAAATTTTCAGTGTGAAAAAAGGCTTTGATAGTTTTGCAAAGGGAGTATCCAACGATATGCCAGTATTTTATATAAAACTCCGGAGGATAGCCATCTGGTCCAGGAGTTTTATCCTCAGCCATTGAACTAACTGTGTCTTTGATTTCCAAATTCGATGGGGGTTTTAGTAATTTATCATTGTCCACGGTCGTGATTTGCGATTGGATGTGTGTTAGATTCATAGCATTTATAGGAGGGCGTGATTGTTTGATGAATCTTGCCTTCATTTCTTTGGAAATTTGGTTTGAGATCTCCTGTTGATCTGAAAGGGTTATACCATCTTTAGTAGTAAAAGAAGAAGGGGAGTTCCTAAAGTTTTTGATTTTGACAATGGTTTGGTAATATTTCGTGTTCTTATCACCTAATTGTAGGTGTTTAGTTTTGGCCCTCTGTTTCCAAAATCTGAAATTAAAGTTCAGAAGAGCGTGTTTCTTTTTTTCTAATCTGGAAAGCTTTTGGTTTTCAGCTTCAGAAAGTAGCCCCCAGGGGAGTCTTCGTTGGAGTTCTTGAATATGTATTTCAATTTGAGAAAGCTGTTTTAAGACATTGTTTTTATGTTTCTTACACCAGTCTTTTGTGTTTTTCTTAAGGAGTTTTTGCTTCTGCATGAATTTGCAAGCAAAGGATCCATCAAACTTATTCTTCCAAACAAGGTTATTAGGATCGGGATTCTAGGATCGAATCAAAACAGGGTGTGTCTATCGGATCGTAAGATCCCATTAGGGGATCGTAAGATCTTCGAAATATAATAAAATAATAAAATATAAAACATAAATATCACAATGTGGCTTAATTTAAAGTTCTAAAATGAGGGAAAAAATGTTAGTCCCACAATATATTTTGATTTCAAGAGATACAAAGCTAAATTTACGACCTTAAACATTATCATATTGATTAAAAGACTCGAAAACAATTGTCTCTAAGCCATTTTTCGCGTTTTGTACATGAATGTATACATTTAAACTCCCTGAAATCAAAAGGATACAAAACAAATGTTTAAAAAATACATATTGTTAATAAAAAATAGGATCTTTAGAATCAAGTAGGATCGTAAGATCCTATTGATCCATTAAGATTCTATAGATCCAATAGTAGATCATACACAAAAAAGAATCTATGTATAGATCCGGATCGGGCTCCTGAGTATGATCGTAGGATCTTAGGATTCTAAAGATCCGGATTGAGATTCTAATAACAATGCTTCCAAACATTATTGACAATATTTTCGTAGTTTGGATTTTCCGTCCAGGCCATTTCAAAGCGAAAGGGAGCACCTTTCTGCCTCTCATTGTTACCTATACGAATAGAGATTGGGAAATGGTCAGAAGAGGAGAAGGAATGGTGTTGTACCGAGAGGTTGTTGAATTTGGTAATGATATCTTGGTGCGCCAGAACCCTATCAAGCCGTTCATAGGTGTTAAAGTTGAGATTATTATTCTTCCTCCAAGTGAAAGGTGAGCCTCTAAAGGGTATGGTGTGAAGATTGAGTTCCTCTTTAACTTCTCTTATTCTTCGAAATCTAGAGAGAGTTGGATGGTTGCCTCCCCTTTTTTCAGTATCATTTTCGATGTCATTTAGCTCCCCTATGATAAGAACAGGAAGTTGGTGTTTGTTAACAACATAAAAAATATCTTGCCAGAATTTAGTTTTTTCTTGTTCAATCGACGGGGCATAGACAAAAAGGAGAGCTATGGCAAACTGATCAACAGAGATACTTAGAAGACAGAATCTGTTATCTAGCTCAAGAGTGGTAATATTCTGTAATTGAATAGTCTTTTTCATAAGGATCCACATACCTCCTTTCGAACCTATAGAGCTGATAGATAATGCCTTATGGAACCCAGCACTACGGAGCTGATTGTTATCAGGTGGGTCAGGAGATTTGGTTTCAGACAGAGCTAAGATATCAAGGTTGTTGTTGTTTCTTAAGAGGTTTATCTCTTGCCAAAGGAGAGGACGTTTAGAGCCCCTAACATTCCAATAGGCTATATTAATCATGAGAATAAGAGGGGGCTATGCTAGGTAGCCCGAGTTGCTCCTTCTTATTTATCATGTATGTTTTATGATTTGTATACTTATTAATCACACTTTGAGCCTCAACCCATCTGAATACATACCAGATTCCTTTGAGGAGATGAGGGATGATAGGCTTGCTGTAGACATAATTCTGAATTGAATAGTGAGTGAACTGACCTGTATCACTTGTTTTGAATGGATTATGCCTTGTGGTCGAGCTTCTTGGGTGCTGCTTGTGTATAGCGTTTGAGCATGTACACCAATTTTTGAATCTGTAGATTTTGCTTGTTGTATAAAGTTTGTGTTGAGAGTTTGGTAAAGATTGTTGTTGGGAAGTTTTGGTGTTGCTATTCCCCACACAGATTTCAAAGGAAAGTCTGGTTGGGATCAGCTGGATGGTTTGATGGTGAGAGTTTTTGAGGATCATACCTTGTTCAAAAGCTAGACATTCCAAGATGGAGACTAGCAGGGCCTTGAGCTTGCAGCAACAAGTAGCTAGTGGTCCAGAGAATAGGTTTCCCTTCTCAAATTCTTGTAATCCAAGCTTCCGAACAGAGCAGTCAGGGATAAATATGGGTTGTGTCCTTGGATGAAACTTCCAAGATAATTCATTTTTCTGGCCCCTGGAAATGGGTCTTGTAATCAGGATCCTTTTGTGCCTGCCGTATCCAGCCTCTTTGCACCTGATGACTTTGGTATGAGTAACCTGTATCCCAAAGCAAGCAGGGCAGAGCAAGTACATAATAATAGGTTTTAGATGCCAATAGCTGTCATGGCAGCCCTCACAAGCCAGAGAAGAAGGAGGGCACAATCTGCAGCTATGCGGATTCCAGTAGCAATTTATAAGGTTCAACAGATTAGGCAGAGAATCAAGACGAGAATTATTGATCATTCTAATTAGTAAATCAAAAGAGTGGGCATAACAAATCCTCTTAGAAGTAAAAACACAGGGTTCTTTGGTCAGGCCTCTAACCTTACTGAATAAACCAAAATGAACATGGTGAAGGCAGAGCAGGCGACACAAAACATGGAAAGGTAACCAATACAACCATATGCTAAAGGCTTGTGTAGATGTGCATAAGACAGTATTTAAAGAGAATAGAGAATTATATTTAAACTTATCTGTCCTTGGTATGATACTGGCAATTGATTTGGTAACCTTCTTGACCTTAACCTGAAAAGAGAAGAGTTTGAGACCAAGCTTTTTGAAATAACAGGAGATCGATTTGAGGAGATTTTGCAGAAATTTTTTGTTTGAAGATTTTGGTTTGCAAGTGTTATTTTTCCATAATTGGAGAGGTTTTAGAGTAGCCAGATAAAATGGCTGCGGATCATTCTTTATGGGTTGGCCCCTAGCAGATAGCAACAACATCCAAGGCGGACAGCTGCAGCGACGGCGCTCCTTGTGTGGGTCACACAGATAGGGACTCCGACTCGCCGGGATAGGGTTGCTCTGTTGGAGGGGTTGAAGATTTGTGTTCTTGGTAAGGAAACGCCCATTCCCCACCACAGAAAATGGGAAGCGTCCCTTAGGGCTGGTACTGTTGGTCGAAACGGTGACAGGATTGCCCAAATCGGAGCCTTCAAGCCTCATCAAGGCCAGAAACGGGCAATCATGCCCACCAAATCGGATGCATGTGGCGATCACCACTTGGAGATTGACAATTTGGTGACAATTAGTTGTTGTTTTAGGAGATTTGTGAGGAGATTTGGTTTTTGAAAATTTAGGGTTAGCTTGGTGTTTGTTTGATGTAAGAAGTATGGTGAAGAGAGATTCAAGAGTAAAATTCAAGTGGGGAGCCAAAGGCAGCGGCAGCGCCGCACCATGGCCAGACCGTCGGCAAAAAACCAGGCTATTCAGGCGGAAAGCAGGGAGAAGGAGAAGCGCGTGGAAGGCGCGTTCAGAATTTAGACCATGTTAATAAAAAAATTCTCCTAATATTTTTACTTGAGTTCATAGATAGGTAAGTGATGGGTATTCGAATAATAACACAATTTATGCTGAAATGCATGATATTTTCGGTATTTTTTGACATCTATTTTTCTAGCTTTTGATTTTCTTAATTTTTTTATGCAAAGTGCAAAATAATTCAAATATACTCTAAATGCATGCAAAAATTAGACTCTAGTGTCCCTATTCTTCGTTCCATTTCTAGGGGCTTTGTCTCCATGCGGGTAGCAGTGGATTCTTCATGTCTTGCCTTGAGATCATTCGACGATTGTGCTGTCTTTATGGTTGAGTCTTTTTTACTAGAGATAGATAGAAATCTACGATCTTTCTGAACAATGGTATTATCATAGGCAAGGATAATATGTGTCTTGCCTCTGATTTCCATATGAACGATTGGTCCAAGATGTATATGATGCATAAGTAATCTACCCCTATCACGAAACATTCATTGCTAGCGGGGTGCAAAATAGTATATACGACAATTGAGTGGTGACAAATAATCATTCTATTAAATATTACATTTTCGGAGGTAGGTCACTATCACTAATCTATCAACCCAACCCTTCATATCCCTAAGGCCATGCACACCCCTGTACACTTACCTCTGCAGAATCACGCTAACACATGGAATCAAGTATCATGTCTTCAAGGTCCAAATTTCTGCCATATATGCTCAATTAAGTCGGATTTCAGTCGATGATGCGAAGCCGAATCTCGAAGTTTGGCCCTATTCAATAAGAATGCAGCCATATCGGTAGGTATTCTTGAAGCGGGTGGCTCAGGCTCTTCCAACTGATCGAAATCGGCAGTGTGAATGTGTAGCTGGTGGCTATCACGTTCGTCTTCCACAATCATATTATGCAATATTATACAAGCTGTCATTATTTTTCCGAGAAAATTCAAGTCCCAAACAAGTGCCGGTTGACGAATAATAGCAAATCGTTGTTGTAGTACACCAAATGCACGCTCCACATCTTTACGAGTCGACTCTTGGACTTGGGAAAACAACGTGTCCTTTGCGCCAAATGGATGTCGAATCGATGAGATGAATGCTCGCCATGGAGGATAAATTCCATCCGCTAGGTAATACGTCATGGCATATTCATGTCCATTTACTACAAAATTTGCATTTGGAGCTCTTCCGTGCAACACTTCATCAAATATGGGTGATCTATCAAAAACATTTATATCATTACACATACATGGAGTTCAAAAAAATGCGTGCCAAATCCATAGATCATACAACGCCACTGCTTCTAGAACAACGGTTGGGGGCTTATCACCGCGGGCATATTGACCCTTCCATACCGTTGGACAATTTTTTCAAGTCAAGTGCATGCAATCGATACTCCCAATCATTCCAGGCCAACCGCGTTGCTCCCCCACATGGAGTAGGCGTTGCATGTCTGAGTTGTTAGGATGTCTTATGTACTCATCTCTAAATAGAGAGATGATTGCATCAACGAAGCCTAGCAAGCACAATCGTGCCGTTGTTGCACCAACCCCTGATACATGTCACCTTGGCAGTTTACCGTGTCATCTGAGGAGTAGTTTGTGTCACCCAATTGGATCACATCCATACCCTTACCCTTGTCCCCTTTATACATATGCTTGTCACCAGTTCCAAAACCTCTGTTAGTAATGTCTACTACACCCAACTCCTTACTCTTCCCTATGGCCTCCATCACCTCACCCAAGTGGATTACCTCCGAACCCTTACCCTTGTCACCTACATACATATGCATGTCACCAGTTCCAACAACCGTTGAAAACGAGAGTGACACATACTTTGACGTTTTCCCCTGAAAATGAAAAGTGTGATCAACACTATGGTTCATAGATATCTACTTTTCGAAAAATATGAGGAGAAACAAGAGAGACGCCTACCCATTGCAACTGAGAATTAGGGTTTCTCATAAACCAAAGTGACACGGAAGTTTATGAACACTGACACGAACAAGGAATGAGGCCGACAAGTGCTCTGCAACTGGACCTTGAGGCCGACGAATTTTCTTCAATGGTAGCCTTCTTCTCCAGCCCTATTGTCCACTGGAGGAAGAAACTGAGTGTCCTCTCCCTTCCTTTCTTTTTATACTTTGCAAGTTGAAGGGAAAGCCCCTATCACATCACCCTTTTCCCTTTTCATCATTAGAGTCATATCACTCCCCCCCCCCCTCTCTCCCTCTCTCTCCTAGTTTTGGCGCCAAATTTCCCACCAAAACCTCCTCTCTCTCCTGGTCAGTCCTCTCTCTCCTTTCCTCTTACCTTCAACCGGCTATTCCCTTTCCTATTTTTATTTGCACAAATAGCATACATGTTACTTTTACAAATTCCACCAAAAGTGTCATTTTTGCAAAGTCAGAAAAAAAAAGCGTATAGTTATGCAAAAAGCCCTTAATAAAGCATATTACTGTAATCAAATTTTTTTTTAACAAACATATGCAAAATGAGTGTTTATGGTTAGATAAATTTAATGTCTATTCAAATATATTTTTTATAATTTCTTTTGATTAATTTTAACTTAATAAAATTGATTTAAAAAAAACTTTATTAACACACACAAGTTGATTTTTACAATGGCAGACAAACTGCCCTGCAAATACGGTGAAAATTGTCTAGTCCAATGCTGTAGTCCATTTCTATGGTCCCTTTAATTTTATTGGCCGATAAGCATTAAAATAAAGTATAAGGTACAAACACTTATTTAAGAAAATAATTAGAAATTTCAATTTAGCCAATAAGATAATTTGGACTACGGTATGGACTATAATTGCGGACTAGAAGATCCTCGTTGCTGCAAATATACCCATGTCCGTGAGCAGCAAAGGATGGGTGGGATCCACATGTCAATATTTAATTGGATTGGAGAATGGTGAAATTTATTGAAAGATGTGAAGCCCTCGGTTTGCAGTGGACTACTGCAAGCTCACTTTCCCCATGTACTTCCCATTTTCCTTTTTTATTTTTTATTTTATTACCTTAGTACATGGCAAGTGTACAACAATGTACAAGCCCTAACATTTTTACTCGAATTAATGAACAATCTATCTATTAAATATTAGGAAAAATGATCAATAATAATATATACCAAGTATCTACGTTGAACCAAAAATAATACGAACTTTAAAATTGACAATTTCATATACAATCTACTGATCTATTAACAAATAATAATACACTTTTTGTACAGATGAATAATTAATAACATTAATGGACGAATAATTTCTATGTATACACCGTAAAGAATTGTGTACACTGTAAATAACTTATTACCTATAGATAGTTGCGAGACATATATGCAACATATATGAAAAGATATACAAAGGATACAATTAAAAATTCATCTCACCAAAACATAATCGTTTTTTCTATCCTACGCTCCAAAGGCATAGGATAAGAAGACAAATTGAGAAATGTTTTTCCTAAATACACCCGATTTAGTCATTTTTAAATTAGATTATGGAGTTCACCCATTTTTTTTTAGAGTTTTCTTTCCCAAAAAATTAAGTATCTTTATTCTATACTCTTAAGGCACACAATAGATAAACCGAATCATAATATATTTCAACGAATAACAATAATATCTCACTATCTAATTGTTGCCTCCTTACAAGTATGTATCATGGCACATATATACTGTCTGACGCGAAACTAGATCTTTACAACTTTTCTAATGTTGATATTCGTCAAATTTTCAGAGAATTTAATGTTGTTGTAGACAAGATTGCACGTCTCACGTACATTATTCCTAACGTCGAAAGTTTGGAGATCGATGCAGAACTTGATGTTCTCGTTTGGAATGACGCTCTAGGAAGAAGACGCGCAATTCGACGATTGTTTTCTTTTTAAATACTTTCATTGCTATAAAAAAAATCATGGCACATATATAGGGAGTAACAATTATTCACTTAATACTGGCTATGATTAATCAACTAACTACCAATTCAAAAATGTGTTATGCATGTACAATTGATTGATTCAACTCATAAACTCATTCAACCACTTATTTCTCTGAATTATAATCGATTATATATAAATTGATTGTTTCACTTCATTTTCCAGACACCAACAAAACACACTGATCTCAACATTAAGGCCAAATATCGATCAACCCTCTCACAATGAACCAAGCCTTCTTCAAAAACACCATGATCCCCTTCCTAGTACTAGCCTTGGCCCTCTTAACTCCGACGATCAAATCATCAAAACCCGCCTTAAAGAAGAAGACGGAGCCAATGCCCTACGTCCAGCACCGTCGGTCTCCAGTCTGTTCCCCAAGACCCACGTCTACTTCCACAACCAGTTGGGCAACGGCCTAACCGTGGCATTTCACCCGAGGTCCCACTACTGGGACTTCGGGTTGCGCCAGCTGGCGGATGGGCACACGGGCGAGATCACCTTCCACCCCTTCCTCATCCCCAAATTAACGGATATCCGTTGTGACTTTTCGAAGCAGAATGGAACCGCCATAGTTGGGGTGTACAAATACAGCCGCGACCATAAGATGTGCTACAAGAACTGCCATTGGAACATCCTTCCCCAGGGGATCAATGGCATAAACAAGAAAGGCGTCGCCGATATCTTTGTTAAGTGGTGGCCTGCTCATCATCCGTCAAAGTTATAGAACATTAATGGAAATCTGGAATGCAAGGAAGAATAAAGCAGTTTCAATGCCCTAGTTTATCTTAATTAGAGATTTGAGTTTCGTCACTAGGTGACGAGTTAGATCCCGCTTGACATGTAGTGATCAATAGATTAGAGTTTGATTCTCCTTTTCCTATTATAATGAGCTTAGTTGTAAGGTGAATTAAACCACTAATTTTGGAAAAAATATTAATAATATAAATGCAGATGCATTTTTGTCCCAATCTTCTCCTTGAACTAAAACATTTTAACCAAACATTTTTATACAAGTGTTTCAGTCTGGGAGTCAAAGGGAAGCACTTCAACACTTTTTTGGCAACCTTCCCTCCGTCTGGGCCTAAACATGTCTCCCATCTTGAAGTATGACAAATGGGACACACCTCCTCATTTGCATACCTCATATAGAACAATGCATACAATTGTACTCCCAAGCATGAATATTCCAATCTTGAGGATATTTGTGTTCGGGTGGAAGAAAAGAGAAAATATAGCGACAATGGTCATCCATGCTCGTATCTGACCACCCATTTTTCGCCTTCAACTTCATTGCATGCAAAACGACACTCAAAATAGTCTTTGGACACCCATCATACAACGGTCATCGTGCTTCCTCTAACAGTCTCTCGTATTTCTGGTAATCATCATCGACCACATCATGAAAATTGGCGTCACCAGAATCCTCACATCCAGCATGATAATGAAAGGTATCATGAAGAATATCCATAACGGGATTAGGACTGGAGGAAGAGGAAGCTCTTTGCTCCAAGTACTGTGATCTACGCAAGGAAAATGTCGGCTCAACCGGATGTTCAAGACCATGGACGTGCCATACTGTATATTTCGGCCACATGCCACGATGAGACAAGTGCGATAACATTGTGACAATATCCACTGATTGTCGACCAATATGACAATGGTAACACGGACAAGAAAAGCAGGTCCTCCCATTTGCATTTGCCATAACCGTGTTCACAAAACTAGCGACCCCATCCATATATCCCTTGGATGTACTGGGTAGTTGCATCTATCTCTTATCACTTATCAAGTCCATCAAATCCCACCAAATCTCTATCAATCGAAAAATTTCACATAAATTTCTCAATCAATTGCAAAATTCAAAACTCAATATTTGGCACCAGGGTCGGCCCGTAGGCCGTGCGAAATGTGCAATTGCACGGGGCCTCAAAATTTTGAGGGCCTCGTGTAGGTTTTATAATATGTATATATATATGTATTAATTTTAATATGAAATAAGCTGTTGCAGTAGGTTAGTTGGTAAGGGCACATGGTAAGAGCATAAGCGTGTGCGCTATTTTTGGATTTGCCCGCGTTCGATTCTCCTTGGCAGCAAGCAACTCCTCTTTTTCCACAAAAAATTAAAGCACCAGCTCTTTTTTTTTTTGTTTCCAAAAAAATTATCCAGCAGCCCATTTCCATTCCAATTTTTTAAAGCACCAGCTCGTTTCTTTCTTTTTTTTTTTCCAAAAACAAAATTATAGCAGCAGCCCATTTCCATTCAATTTTTTTTTTTTACATGTCGTGACATTGAGTAGTAGGCTATTCTACCTCTAAAAAAAAATTAATGTAAGAAAATCAATCCAACTTATTTAACCATTGCAATTATTCCTTTTCAAACTCAAGGATAGGTAATCTAAAAAGGCCACAAAATATTACTTGCACAAGGCCTCAAAACATAACGGAACGGCCCTGTTTGACACTTTATATGGACCACCTATATATGCATAAAACCATAAATTCACAACTCTAGCAAATATTATATTTCACAAATCTACAAAAAATTCACAAATCTAACCAACATTTCACAAGTCACCACGAACCCAACATTTTTCAATTGTAGAGATCTACAAAATATTCCAAATCACCAAAAATACACAAATCTAACCAAACATTTCACAAATTCAAATAAATAGAAAATTATATGCATACACATAAAAAAAAAACATTCCTAACCTTGTATAGATCTACAAAAAATTCCAAATCATAAGAAATACACAAATCTAACCAAACATTTCACAAATTCAAATAAATAGAAAACTATATGCATAAACCATAAAAAAAAAACATTACTAACCTTTTAGAGATCTACAACAAATTGGACTTCCTGAATCTCCACTAAACATGTATGGATTTATAAAAAAAAATTCCAAATCACCATAAATTAAAAAATCCACCCAACATTTTACAATTTCATCTAAATATATACAAAAGTCCATGAATAACAAAAAATTAAATGGTATCACTAACCTTGCCACAAACTTAAAACCAATTGCCTTTCTACATTCAAAACTTCTCTTGTGTGCTCTCCAAATTTGGATTTTAAGTTGAAAAAAAGATGAAAATTGGGGAAAATGGGGAAGAAAAGGATGGAGATGGCCTTCTGCAACATCTTCCGTCTTCGCTTTGTTTTGAGGTTACAAAGTAACCTTAAACAATTAATGAGGTAAGTAACAACATTTATTGCATTGCATAAAAAAAAACGTTTCGGTTATATACACCGCAAATCCCCACGTCCTTAAGGACGTGCAAGTGGGGTGAGAGCCACCCGAACCCGGACGTGCAAAAGGGCACGTGCTTAACCACGTGCTGCACGTCCTTAAGGACGTGCAAGCCCGTCTAGTAAAGACGAAGAGGACGTGCCTCTTCGTCTTCGTCTTCATTCACCAGAGAAGAGAAATCGATCGAGAGAGAGCGATCGCCGGAGCTTGACCGAGAGAGAGAGAGAGAGAGAGAGAGAGAGAGAGAGAGAGAGAGAGAGAGAGAGAGAGAGACCTAGAGAGATGGAGACAGAAAGAGAGAGAGAGCTCGAGGCGGCGGTGGCGGCCTTGGAGGCGGATCTGCTGGCGGCGACAAAGGCGACGGAGGTTGGTGGTGGTGCGACGGCGATGGAGGTGGAGGGTGGTAGAGCATCAGGGGAGGCGGTGGCGGTGGAGCCGGTGGCTGAGGAGACGGTCGTGCTGGCGGCTTTGGCGGAGGAGGAGGGTGGTGGTGGTGGGGCGGCGTCTGGCGCCGGCGAAGGAAACATAGTATCGCATAGGACTCCTGATGCAAGCGTATGAGTTGTCATCTTCATACACGGCTTCCAACGATGTATGCAAGGATGAGCTGCACCCACCCTCATCAGCAAGCGTCCGAAGGAAGGGGAGGCCTCGGGGGTCGAGGAATGCCTGCAGAACCAACCCGTTGCCATATGAGCTGTCATCTTCATACACGGTTTCCAACGATGTATGCGAGGATGAGCTGCACCCACCCTCATCAGCAAGCGTCCGAAGGAAGGGGAGACCTCGGAGGTCGAGGAATGCCTGCATAACCAACCCGTTGCCATACGAGGAGGTAAGGGAAAGGTTTGAGAGAGAAGAAGCGCGTGCTGCTCGAAATGCTACTCGGCCTCGTCCACAAGCGACCTCAGCTCGACGTGGACGTGATGATGTGTTCGGAGGGTTCAACTGGGGTCGAAAAAACGTTGATCCCTTCATGCTCGGTCATATTGAGACGGTGAGGGACACTGTTGGAGATGGTCATTGTGGCTACCATGCTTTGACAGCTTTGACATCACCGATCGGCGAGACTGCTTTCCCGAAACTCAAAACGTTACTATGCAATCACTTGGAGGATCACGCCGATCTGTACGCCGTTTGTTATACGGGAGGGTACCCATTCCAGCAGTTCGTCGACTACCAGAGATGGGCGGGAGCTGTGCATGGTGATAGGAGACGGTGGATAGAGCTACCCATTATGGGTTTAGTATTTGCAACGGTATATCAGATTTCTCTCGTCGTCCTAGCTTGGCATCATCCGTTCACATGTCTCCCCACGATCTCGCCGACACCTGCTAACAACCCTCAATCAGCAACTCTTGGTGTAGCCTGCATCGGAAACCAAGACCATTTTGCCGCGGTACGACTTCAAACGTCTTTTTTTTATTACCTATTCATTCTTTTCATATATATGTCAATACTCTAACTCTAATTTTCCGTTCTCAAAGATCTGGTTGCGTCCTAACACTCCTCTTCCGCCGCCTCCGCTAGAATGGGTCGAACATCATCATCCGAGCGTCGAAGGATGGGATGCTCCGTTTCAAGCTCAGATTGAGAGATTTCGAGCCTTGCGTGCCGAGTCCAGCCGTCCTTTACTATTTTCCTAGATTGTATTCCACAACTTTATTAAAATTATGAATGTAAACCTTTTTTTCCGTTCCTTGTAACGTTATTCGCATATTATCCGAATGAAAACCTTAACAATTCTTGTTTTCTATTTAATTTGACCCTAAATCCTTCAAATCCACTAGCTAAACACTTCAATTTTATCAATTAACATTACAAAACCGTTGGAAAACCTAAACCCTAACCCTAAACCCTAAACCCTAAATGCAAAACCCTAACTAGGGTTTGCACGTCCTTAAGGACGTGATTGCACGTTGTTAAGGACGTGCAAGGCTTTCCTAGTGGACGTGCACAGTCCCAGACTTGCACGTCCTTAAGGACGTGCAAATCCTTAATCCGGATTTGCGGTGTATATAGTGACACCCAAAAAAAAAACTCCGACGACGAAACAGTGTCATAAATGTGAGTAGTCTGAGTAGGTTTGTCTTTCGCTTTCAAGCCACGGACTCCCAGAAATCCGTCTCTTGAACATATTCTATGAGACATACTTGTGATACTGCCGTTTTCGGAGGTATTCCCGCGCTAGGATATATTTCAAGGAGACAAACATATGAATTAGCCGTCTCTTGAATTGTTTCCTAGGATGGTTGACACACACCTCGTTTACATGCGACGACCTCACATATATTCGTTGCTAGGATTGTTAGGAAGCGATGAGCTCATTTATGTATGTGTGTTGATTGTAAAACTGGTGTAGTGCTTTAACTAAAAATATTTTAACCAAACATTTTTATTCATATGGACAGACAACTAGCTATCCACGATTCCAATCATAGAGAAACTCTCTGCTCCAACATCTTTTAATAGAGACGACAATTTTTCCAATTTCATCATTGGTGGTAAGTGGTGGGTAAAGAAACTACGGGATATGCAATCTAGACACATAGTAAATGAAATACTCAATGTCCCTCTGCCATAACATTTGTTTGAAGATCGCCTTTATTGGTGGTCAAGTGCTCATCATCTGGTGGCTGGTATATCCTCTATCCAGAAAGACGATAATTTATGGATCTGAAAATTGGATCTTCCACCTAAAATAAAAAACTTTATGTGGAAACTAGCCCAAAATGGGTTGCCCGCTGAAGACTCCACCTTGATTGTAAGATCTTGAGACCTAACGTGCAGGTGATCTAAAGGATGATGAAAGACAAAAAGTTGGGTTTCAAGGTCTTGAAATCCAGACTAAAATGTTTGGAATATCACTTATGCATTTCTCTATTGAATTGTTCTCTCACAGGAAAGAATCCGAGGCCAACCTTGTTGGGCCTAAATTATCATGGGCTTTATATTGGGCTATGAGATGTGATTTGGTCTTAATCGATTTATATATGTGTTTCTCATCTAACCCATTTTGTGTGCTAGATACATTATGTATGTTCTTTTAGGATTTCATTTGCCATACAAGGACAGAACCGATCCATATTTGATCATACGTGATCATGAAGAAGATTGAAGGAACAATCTTGGAAAGCACACAATTAGAAGGATCACTTCTGGAAAGAATTCAAATGTCTTGGAAAGAATTTGAAATTCAAACGGTTCTCCCTCCGAGAAGCTCTACAAGTTTTCCGACTATATAAAGACGAAGGCCAAGAAGGATGAGGACTACCGAAGCAAGCACTCAAGCATTCATAGCATCCTAAAGCATTCGTCATCTCTAGTTTCTCTTACATTCTCAAAAAGCCTAAGTGTTGATCATTGTTTAAGAGTTGAGAGAAACACTAGCACTTATTGTACAAGTCATTCATTTTACACTTAGAGTATTTCATACTCGATCAAAGCACACTTGGTGTGTGGTGTGAGCTTTTATTTCACTTGTAAGGTTGAGAGCTAGAATAGAAGCGGTGAGGCTTTGTATAGAGAAAGGGTAGTTTCTCTAGGAAGTTCTAGGCTCAAGTGAAGTGAAATAAGAAGTGTTTGAATCCTACGGGTTGGATAACCCTAGGCGGGGACGTAGGCCAAGTTGGCGCCGAACCTCGTTAACAATTCGTGTGTTCATCTTTTATATTCCGCATTTACATTATCATATTCGATTTTACTTCGTCAAGTCCTGATAGCTTGTATCAAGGTCTTGACAAGTTGCACTAAATTTCTATTATTGCGAAAATCGTCCATACTATATTCATCCCCCCCCCCTTCTAGAGTATTATTCATCGCCTTATAGACTCTTCAATTGGTATCAGAGCTTGGATCACTGTTTTGATTTAACAATCTTGTGAGTTTTCAGCATGTCTACCATAGGTGATGGAGGTTTTGCTCAAGGAAGGTCAACCAATAGAGCTCCACTTTTCTGTGGCAATAACTTTGTCCACTGGAGATCACTGATGCAAATGTTCATCATTGATCAAGACCTTGAGCTATGGGGCCTGGTCAAGAATGGACCACACGTTCCAAAAAAGACTGTCGATGGAAAGCAAGTTGATAAAACTGAATCTTGTTACGATCAGACTGACCTTGAAAACATTGCTAAGAACTACAAAGCTATGAATCTACTGTACTGCACTCTCGATGCTAATGAGTTTAACCGTGTCTCAGCTTGCAAAAGTGCCAAGGAAATTTGGGGCAAGCTTATAGTTACTTATGAGGGCACCAGTCAAGTCAAGGAGAGTAAGATTAATATCTTTCTCAGGCAATACGAGCTATTCAAGATGAATCCTGATGAGATAGTAAAGGAGATGTTTACGAGATTCACTCAAATTGTAAACAACCTCGACTCACTTGGAAAAACCTTCTCCAACCCAGAGAAAGTTCAGAAGGTTCTTAGGAGCCTCCCAAAAATCAAGTGGGGTCCCAAGGTTACTGCAATTGAGGAAGCTCAAGATCTCTCTACACTACCGTTATATGATCTTCTCGGAAAACTTATTACTCATGAGATGATACTAAACGAGGAAGATGGAGAAGTACCCTCAACAGCAAAGAACCTTGCTCTCAAAGCTAAGAAAGATCACTGACAATCTGAGAGTGATGAATCAGACGACGAGGATGATCCCTTTTCTCTCATCACACGGGGATTAGCTCGAATTCTGAAGATGAAAAAAACAATTTTCCAACCGTGAAAATGCTGATTCATCTAGATTCAAAGGCAAGTCTCCCAACATGTCAAAGAAGCCAAAAGTGCTAACATGCTTTGAGTGTGGCGAGACAGATCATCTCGTAAAGGAGTGTCCTATGAAGAAAAGAAATAAGTTCAAGAAATATGAACAAAAGAAAAAGGCTATGCTTGCAACCTGGAGTGACTTAGACACTGAAAAAGAGCAGGCAAATCTCTGTCTTATGGCTGAACATGAAGGATCACAGACTCAAGCCCTTGAAAAAGTGGTAAGAAACCTAATGTCTAGCCCCCCCCCCCCCCGATGTTCTTTCTGAAGTCCTAAGAAATATGATTTCTAATGAAGATGCTTACAATAGTGAAATCAACACCTTGAAGGAAAAGCTGATAGATCAACAAAAATGCATTAGTGATATGTCGCTGGAAATGAAAAATCTTGAAACATATCGGTCGGCCCTTGACATTAAAGTCAAGGTCTTGAGCTCAGAAAATTCTGATCTCAGGCAAAGCCTCTCCTCTCTAAAGAATTGTAATGAGGATTTAGAGAAAGAGAAGACAAAGCTAACCGATAAGTGTCAAGACCAGCAGACTTCACTCATTCAGTTCACCAGATCTAAAGCCAATCTTGATAAGATGTTGGGTGAACAACAACTCTCTATTAATAGGAGTGGTATTGGATACAACAAGAACTTTCCAAAGAAACCTAGTACCACTTTTGTTAAAGCAAAAGGCTATTGGCGTTCACCTACTTGCTTCCACTACTGTAAGAAAGGGCATGTTAAGGAAACTTGTCCATATAGGCGAAAAGATCCTTACATCATTAGAAATACATTTCCAGTTCGACTTAATGAGCAGATAAAACAAGTTTGGGTTCCTAAGGGGACAAGACTACCCAATATGGTCTATCCTCATTATGAATCTAAAACTATGTATTGGTCTAGCCGGAAAGGTTGATGTTTGTATTGCAGGATATCATCAAGAACAAAGAGCCAAAATGGATAATGGACAGTGGATGCTCACGCACATGAGTGGAAAGAAATCTCTATTCCAAGATCTTAAGGAACAAACCACTGGAACAATTATTCTTGGTGATAAAGGGAAGTGTAACATTATTGGTATTGGTAATATTGGTAATTCCGAAAGTTGCATTAAGGATGTTTATCTTGTTGATGGATTAAAGTATAACCTCTTGAGTGTCTCTCAGTTGTGTGACAAAGGAAACAAAGTTGGCTTTGACAGACACAAGTGTGAAGTCAGGAATGAAGAGACTGATAATCTGATCCTCACTGCTCACAGGCACAACAACACCTATGCCATAAATGCTAACCATATTACAGGTACAAAACTCAAGTGTCTCAAGGTCTTGATAGAAGACCCCAGCCTATGGCATAGAAGACTAGGTCATGTAAGCATGCACACCCTCAATAAACTTAAAACAAGAGATCTTGTTAGAGGATTGCCTGATCTGAACTTCAAGAAAGAAGATCTATGCAATGCATGCACAAGAGGTAAACAGACACGCATTTCCTTCAAACCTAAAAAGGTTGTAAGTTCCTCTCGCCCTCTTGAATTGCTACATATGGACTTGTGTGGACCTATGCGTGTCAAATCTCCAAAGGGTAAACAATACATCCTGGTTATCATTGATGATTTCTCTCGTTTTACATGGATCTCCTTTTTAAGAGAAAAATCAGAGGCTTTGCTCGAGTTTTCTAAACTTTGTAAGGAGTTACAGACCTTGAAAAACATACCTATTGTCTCCATTAGGAGTGATCATGGTAGAGAATTTGATCAACTTAAATTTGATTTGTTTTGTGCTAAATATGGAATTTCACACAACTTTTCAGCACCTAGAACTCCTCAGCAAAACGGAGTTGTGGAACGAAAGAACCGCACTTTGGAGGACATGTCTAGGACAATGCTTTTGGAAAATGGTTTGCCAAAATTCTACTGGGCTGAGGTTGTTAATACGGCCAACTACATCTTGAATCGATGCTTAATTCGCCCCATTTTGAAAAAGACTCCTTATGAACTTTTCAAAGGAAGAAAGCCTAGCATTTCCTACTTCAAACCTTTTGGATGTACTTGCTTTGTTCATAACAATGGCAAAGATAACCTTGGGAAATTTGACGCACGTAGTGATGAAGGTATCTTCCTTGGTTACTCTACTATTAGCAAAGCTTATAGAGTTTATAACAAGGGCACCAAAATTGTTGAGGAGAGTATCCATGTGGTATTCGACGAAAGCAATAATGGTGTGTTAAGTGAAGGTTTTGCAGATCTCAATCTAAATCATCATGATTCGGATGGAGAAGAAGAGGACAAGACTGAAAATAAGCAGGACCAAGAAAGAAACATGCAAGAACAAATCCAAGATACCAACGAGCTATCTCAAGACCTTGAAAAGGAACTATAGAATCAGGATTCAGTCATTGAAGAATCCAACTCTCAAATTGTCACTCAAGACCTTGAAGAAAGGCCTGCTACTATCCCAAGCGATCAGGGTCCAAAGCAATGAAAGTTCAAACATGCCTCTTCACACTCAGCTCAAGACATCATATCAGATCCATCATCTGGGGTACAAACTCGATCTGGATTAAAAAATCTTTGTGCCTTCTATGCTTTTGTTTGTCTTGTAGAACCAAAAACCCCAGCTGAAGCTAGACCTGTCAAACGGGTCATTCCGGTCGGGTTCAGGTCGGGTCACTCCGGGTCTCGGGTAAAACGGGTCCCGGGTAAAACGGGTTCCGGGTTTTTCGGGTTGACTAGAACCCGGGTTTGACCGGGTTTTGGGCGGGTTCGGGTCGATTTCGGGTTTGTCAATTTTTTCTTTTTTAAATTAAAAAAATCATAATTTGATAATTTTGCGATAAATTTTAATTAAATATAAAAAAATTTAATTATATTTAATTATAAATCAACCGGGTCAATCGGATAAATCGGGTCAAAATTACCGGGTCAATCGGGTCACCGGGTCGAAACCCAGATCACCCGGAAAATTTTCGGGTTTTCGGGTTCAGGTCGAAAAAAATTTCCGGGTCTTGACCCAAAAAATTTCGGTCGGTCGGGTCGGGTCACCGGGTCGGGTTGTGTTTTGACAGGTCTAGCTGAAGCACTCAAGGACTTGGACTGGATCACTGCCATGCAAAATGAGCTAAATGAGTTTGAAAGGAACAAGGTATGGACTCTTCAACCCAGACCAAAGCACCAATCAATCATAGGAACCAGATGGGTGTTTCAGCATAAATTGGATGAAGCAGGCAAGATCATTCGAAACAAAGCAAGGCTTGTTGCTCAAGGATACAATCAAGAAGAAGGTATAGACTACGAGGAGACATTTGCTCCCGTAGCAAGGTTAGAAGCCATACGTATATTACTTGCTTTTGCATCCTTCATGGGCATCAAGCTATTTCAAATGGATGTCAAATGTGCATTTCGAAATGGGTTCTTGGAAAAAGAGGTTTATGTTGCTCAACCACCAGGATTTGAAAGTGAAGAATTTCCTAATCATGTGTATAAATTGGACAAAACTCTCTATGGTCTCAAACAAGCCCCAAGAGCTTGGTATGAAAGATTGTCCAAATACCTTCTTGAAAATGGTTTTCGAAGAGGATTGATTGATAAAACTCTCTTCATCAAGACTCGTGGAAATGATCTTTTGATTGTTCAAATATATGTTGATGATATATTTTTTGATGCTACTAACAATTCACTCTGCAAGGAGTTTTCTGAGATTATGTGCAGAGAATTTTGAAATGAGTCTCATGGGAGAATTAAACTTCTTCCTCGGTTTACAAGTTCTTCAAACAAGTAAGGGAATCTTTCTAAATCAAGGGAAATACACCAGGGATATGCTTAAGAAGTACAAAATGGAACAATCAAAGGTAGCAAAGACCCCTATGAGCTCCACTCTCTCTCTTGATCAAGATAAGAATGGTAAGAATGTGAACCAAAAAGAGTATAGAGGTATGACTGGTTCACTCCTATACCTTACTGCTAGTAGACCTGATATAATGTTCAGTGTCTATATGTGTGCTTGATTCCAAAGTGACCCCAAAGAGTCTCACCTTATTGCTGTAAAAAGAATTTTCAGATACCTAAATGGATCTCAAGACCTTGGGCGCTGGTATATATCCCAAACAGAGTAACTTTCATTTAACAGGCTACTCAGATGCAGATTTTGCAGGATACAAGGTTGATAGAAAAAGCACTTCTGGTTGCTGTCAACTCCTAGGATCTTCCTTCATAAGTTAGCACTCTAAGAAACAAAATTCAGTGGCCTTATCAACTGCAGAAGCCGAGTACATTGCTGTTGGTGCATGTTGCTCTCAGATCCTTTGGATAGCACAACAGCTCAGAGACCTTGGAATTGATCTCAAAGGTATCCCTATATTGTGTGATAATACTAGTGCTATTTCCATCACTAAAAATCCGGTGCAGCACTCGAGAACCAAGCACATTGATGTGAGACATCATTTCATAAGAGATCATGTAGAGAAAGGTGATGTATCAATATCCTTCATATCTACTGATTTTCAGTTAGCTGATATTTTTACTAAACCACTCCCTAAAGATCGTTTTAACTTTATTAGATTGGAGTTGGGTATGCTTAATAGGGAAGCACTTTCTTAGGGGGAGTAATCACTCCCTATATGAAAGTTCAAATTTAAAATGACATCTCAAGGCCTTGACTTCATAAGGTTCCGAGATGCTCATTCGAATAAAATTATAATGGATCAAACTCTGTTGGTATCTTATGAATATTCAACAAGAGTTTCTTTATCTCTTTCAAATATCTGTTTTCACATATTTCGTTTTCCATTTTAAAAATTATTCCAATCTCTTTAAATTTTGCAAGTGGATTTGACTCCTTGGGTTTAGAAAAATCAGATAATCATTACTTACTATTCATGTGAGTTATTGAATCTGTACTTGCCGATTTGAAAAAGAGAGAAACGATTCAGTTTCTAGTTTTTTAGCTTTTTAATCCCCCCTTCCTCACGGTCTAATCCACTCCATCTTCACTCTCTCTGTTCTCTCTCTCTCTCTCTCACCGATTTCCAAAAACCCCTCCCTGTTTCTAAACCCAAAAATGGTGGGATCAAAGCGCTCTTCAGCCTCCCCGTCTCCTGCTCCGTCTGCTAAGAGGTACAAGATGCCGGCCAACAAGGGCAAGCAGATTATGGAAGAATCTGAAGATCATTCCGAGGATTCCAGAGAGAACTCACCATCGCCACCACCTCTGCTCAGGAAATCCAAAGGCAAAGCTCCAGCCACATCTGCTCCTGCTTGTCCTCCTCATGTATCCTCTAGCATTTCCCCCAACTGGTTTTGCTCTAAAGAGGTTGCAGAGTCCTAAAAACAGGACTTTTGCAACCGGAGATTATGCTTCTGTGATGCTGTCGATTTCTCCCTTCTCCAATCTACCTGTTTCTAGACTGTCCTCAACCCTGGCAATTTTGCCTATCCCCAGCTTACTCGACTTTTCTATGCTCATCTCACTGTTCATCGGGTAAATGGAACCCTAACCCTAATATCCAAGGTCAAGAACACCCGAATCCGCCTCTCTCCCGAAAGCCTTGCTCTCATCCTTAATCTTCCAACTGAAATCCCCACAAAAGAATTCCCGAGCCGATTCGAGTGTCTCTAACGAGCACGAGATGAATTTTTCCTAAAATCTCAAGGCCCTGGATCTTCGTCGTCCCTCAAACCCACTCACACTGCCCTAAACCTTCAAGCCAAGCTCATCTTCACTATTCTGGCTCGCTGTATCTTCCCACGCATCCATTCCAGAGAATTGGTGACCGAGAATCTTCTCGAGATCCTTTTCATAATTATGAACGGATATGAGCCTGATTTGCCCAAACTCATTCTCGATTACATGACCCATGTCTCTACCTCCTCTCGGCCTATGCCATTACCCTATGCAAACATCTTGCCCAAAATCTTTGAAGCCTTTGACATCGACACATCAGGAGAACAAAAGCAAACCTATAGCGGGATCATTGATGAAGGATGTCTCGAGAGATTGGGTATTGTCAAAAACCTGAGGGGGCAATGGTTTCTAAAGAAAGATTCGAAAGGAAAACAGGTTGTTGAACCCAGTATGAACGAGGACAGATTGGATGCTTTGGAGACTGAGATTCAAGACCTTAGGTTTGATCTGAGCAGAATGTGGTCAGATGTGGTGATTCGCCAGGACCAGACTCATGAGCTACTCTCTATGGTCAACTGCAAGCTAGATCAGATGATGCTTCTCAATGCTCTAACCTACACTGCTACAGGCTCTATCATGCCACTGGAACAAGAAACTTTCGATCATGTGCGTGAGAAGACAGGGAATGTCATCCTTAACTATGAAAATCAAGTGAAGAAACGTCCCATTCTGCGCCCCACTCACCATGAACCCACCATCCTCACAGTCGAGCAATATGGTGTGGTCAAGAAGTACAGGGATGTGGAACGTCAGAGACAACTTGCAGAAATGGAGAGAGACAAGGTCACCAAAGACTCCATGGATAGGTGGAGAAAGAGGTGCAGAGATGAGGTCAGAAGGAAGTACCTTCCACCCAACAAGCAGTACCCCACCTTTGGCGAATGGGTTGAGGAAGGCACTGGCATCGCCCCTCCTGAAGATCCTACTGCTCCTGGCGCCCCTGACACAGAATGGAAGTTTGTGTCTGACACTATTTTGTATCTGATTTCCATTCAAATCATACCAATGTATTTAGTAACTATTCGTCGTAACTGGTGTTTGTAAATGTATAATATTAATGAAATTCGCGCACTGTTATATTTGTTTGTGTATGATACTGTGTTTTAATTGAGGAAGAAAGACCACCTGAACTTTGATGAATTTGCTCATATATCCTATGTGGTGACAGTGGCCTAGTTTTTTTTGATGTTGAAGTTAATGTTTTGTGAAGAGGTTTTTAATTCCCAAAGTATTGTTGACATTTTATGTTTGAGAGCCATCATCTGCTAACAAAGGCAAGAAGGCTCTAAGGAGCAAGAAGAAGAAGGCTGCAGATGGGGATTCTGACTCAAGGCCTTGATCTCCCACCCTCCTCACTCTACTTTCTAAAAACTCTTATTTTGCTGCTCGTCTTTTAAAACTCCTGGTTTTTTGGTTGATGTTTCCAGACATTTTCACCTCTCTACCCTTTTGTTGGAAGACAAAAAGGGGGAGAATGTTTCGGTTGTTACGTTTTGGCACTGGTTGGTTAAGTGCTTGTTGTTTTAAAACTTAGATGATCCAAACATTTTATGCTCATATTATATAATATGCTTATATCCTTATAATGATCGCTGGAATTATATTATGAATATTGAAACAGGTTTTGTCTTCCATCAAGAGGGAGATTGAAGACTCCACATTGATTGTAAGATCTTGAGACCTAACGTGCAGGTGATCTAAAGGATGATGAAAGACAAAAAGTTGGGTTTCAAGGTCTTGAAATCTAGACTAAAATATTTGGAATATCACTTATGCATTTCTCTATTGAATTGTTCTCTCACAGGAAAGAATCCGATACCAACCTTGTTGGGCCTAAATTATCATGGGCTTTATATTGGGCTATGAGATGTGATTTGGTCTTAATCGATTTATATATGTGTTTCTCATCTAACCCATTTTGTGTGCTAGATACATTATGTATGTTCTTTTAGGATTTCATTTGCCATACAAGGAAAGAACCGATCCATATTTGATCATACGTGATCATGAAGAAGATTGAAGGAACAATCTTGGAAAGCACACAATTGGAAGGATCACTTCTGGAAAGAATTCAAATGTCTTGGAAAGAATTTGAAATTCAAACGGTTCTCCCTCCAAGAAGCTCTACAAGTTTTCCGACTATATAAAGACGAAGGCCAAGAAGGATGAGGACTACCGAAGCAAGCACTCAAGCATTCATAGCATCCTAAAGCATTCGTCATCTCAAGTTTCTCTTACATTCTCAAAAAGCCTAAGTGTTGATCATTGTTTAAGAGTTGAGAGAAACACTAGCACTTATTGTACAAGTCATTCATTTTACACTTTGAGTATTTCATACTCGATCAAAGCACACTTGGTGTGTGGTGTGAGCTTTTATTTCACTTGTAAGGTTGAGAGCTAGAATAGAAGCGGTGAGGCTTTGTATAGAGAAAGGGTAGTTTCTCTAGGAAGTTCTAGGCTCAAGAGAAGTGAAATAAGAAGTGTTTGAATCCTACGGGTTGGATAACCCTAGGCGGGGACGTAGGCCAAGTTGGTGCCGAACCTCGTTAACAATTCGTGTGTTCATCTTTTATATTCCGTATTTACATTATTATATTTGATTTTACTTCATCAAGTCCTGATAGCTTGTATCAAGGTCTTGACAAGTTGCACTAAATTTCTATTATTGCGAAAATCGTCCATACTCTATTCATCCCCCCCCCCCCCTTCTAGAGTATTATTCATCGCCTTATAGACTCTTCACCCGCTACTTCCTGTTTGATGTAGAGAGGAGTTGCGGGTGTCCACCAGTTAGAGCACCATGGTTCTGCACAGAGATTTACATGTACTGGTACACTCCTTGCACTCACCCTATCATTTATCCTCCTCATCATTTCCACATCTATGGGACCTTTGCAAAGAGAGGCAATTATGGGCAAGACTGTCCACAACAACATGTAATCTAGATTAGAGTTTATGTTTTTGTAATTTGTTCAAACAAAGTCAATATAATTTTTGTTTTATGATTGATTGTTGCATGTAACAGCGAATCAACACAACAATTCCCAAGTGTGCGGAGCATTTGAACAACTGACATTATACCCCCCCCCCCCCCCCACCCCCCCCAAATTCACATATGATGCTCAATGGTATAAGAACCCTCAAGATGTAAGGAGGAGGACGTGTGGGCAAGTGAAGAGGTCGACATGAACATTAGCCCAGACGAAGTCTACACATTCGTCACTGATCGAAGATGATGAGTACGAAGCACTAGAGGACGACAATGATGATGATGAGGAGGAGGAGGAGGACGCACTGGCGGATTTAGGGGTGGGCTCGTATGAGCGCGAGCCCACCCCAATCCCGGAAAAAAATATGAAAGGTTAAATATATAAAAAATAAAAAATAAAAAGGTCTAAATTAATTTAGAAGTGAAAACGGATCATAAAGTTGACCTTTCCTAGTTGGTAAATTATAAATGAGGAACTTTTTCCTCTCTATCTAGAGTCCAAGGTTCAATTCCCACTTTTTACATTTTAACTATCTTTTTATATATAAGTTCAAATATCTTTTTAAATTGAGAATAATTAATTTCAATAAGTATTGTTTGAATTCTATTTTAGTCGTTCATTGGGGATTTCCTTGATTTTTTTTAACTAATTATAAATTTTATTCGATCACTTCTAATAATATGGATAAATCTTTGAATTTTTTTTACATAACCCTTCACAATTAAATTTATTTAAAGTTTATCAAAATTCGTTTTATTATTACTTAATTTTTAGCCTAAATCTCGCCCACCCCTATGTTACGGTCTGGCTTCGCCACTGGGAGGACGACAACGAAGATGATGATGACATGAATGATTATTGATTGTAGTGGTGTTTCTTTACATGAACTAACTTCATTCTAATCTAGTTTATCTAAGGATTATCACTATTGTATGTTCGTATGGATCTTTAGCACTATGTTATGTTCGTATGGATGTTTTATCTTGAACACAATAGTTGCTTCATTCACTTCTCATTAGATACATCAAGATAGCACTCGCCATTAAATCAGAGTAAACGACGAGCCGAGGATTCATGCTAGCCTCAAAATTCTGGACCGAGTTTTTATGCTAAGCTTGAAAATCTGGGCCGAGTTAACATTATAGACTCAATACTTTTCAGCGAGCTCAATGTATAGACTCGTAAATCTGGGCCAAGCTTAAAGATTTCTCTCGTCAAAACTAGTGTATATATATTCCTCTTCATCATTTCCACATGGGTCCAACGTCGGTGATCAGCACTTCCGAGGGTTTAGTCTCAAGTTGGATTATAGTATCGAACGTCTTGTATGATCAAGTTGATTGTGGTTGTTTTCGAGGTTTTCGAAGATCCCTTATTTCGGTGGGGTAAACGTCGATGATCCGCACTTCCGTAGGTTTTTCCCTTTTCCAGTGGTGGTTACTATTCTCCGCCTTCGCGACGTCGAAACGTTGTGTGAGTTGTCGCACTCTCCCGTGTTTTTGGCATTCGTGGCTTGTCTTGGATCTTCCTCAATTCCTCTGCAGGCTAACGACTTTTATGACTTGTTTGGATTTTTCTTTTATTTGTGTTGATTAATTTGTGTGATTTAGGCCCTATTTTCCTCAATTTTTAAGAGGTGGAGGGGGTGGGGGTAGAAGACTGATATACGTTTGCCTCGGGATGGACAGAGTGTGGTGTGGATACTCCAATTTTGCTACCCAGGGAAGGCAAGGTGGAGGGGTGGAAAAGATTTCTATCCACCTTCTATCCACAAATGCCCCTGGAGCCTAGCTTGAGTCATCCATAAGAAGCTCAGATAACATAGCGACAATGAAGGCCTGATGAGGCTTTGAAACGAGCACAATCGAAGGCCTGATAAAGCTCAGATAACATGGCACAAATATAGGGAGTAATTAATAATTATTCACTTAATATTGCATATGATTTATCAAGTAACTACCAACAATGTGTTAGGCGTGTACTATTGATTGATTCAACTCATAAACTCATTCAATTCAACCACTTATTTCTCTGAATTATAATAGATTATAAATTGAGGGTTTCAGTCAGATCTATTGTGATCCTAAACCAAATCTCCAACAAACCAAAACAATCACTTTCATTTTCAAGACATCAACAAAACATACACATCGATCTCAAACAAATATCGATCAACCCTCTCACAATGAACCAAGTCCTCTTCAAAAACACCATGATCCCCCTCCTAGTAGCCTTAGCCCTCTTAACTCCGACGATCAAATCATCAAAACCCGCCTTAGACGAAGAAGACAAAGCCAATGCCCTACGTCCAACACCGTCGGTCTCCAGTTTGTTCCCCAAGACCCATGTCTACTTCCACAACCAATTGGGCAACGGCCTAACTGTGGCGTTTCACCCGAGGTCCCACTACTGGGACTTCGGGCTACGCCAGCTGGCGGATGGCCACACGGGCGAGATCACTTTCCACCCCTTCATCATCCCCAAATTGACAGATATCCGTTGCGAATTGTCGAAGCAGAACGGAACCGCCATAGTTGGGGTGTACAAATACAGCAGGGACCATAAAAGGTGCTACAAGAACTGCCATTGGAACATCCTTCCCCAGGGGATCAATGGCATCAATAAGAAAGGCGTCGCCGATATCTTTGTTAAGTGGTCGCCTGTTCATCATCAGTAACATTACTGGAAATCGGGAATGCAATGAAGAATAAAGCAGTTTCAATGTTCTAGTTTGTCTTATTTAGAGATTTGATGAGTTTCATCACTAGGTGGCGAATTAGATCCCGCTTTGACCTGTAGTGATCAATAGATTAGAGTTTGATTCTCCTTTCCCTATTATAATGAGGTTAGTTGTAAGGTGAATTAAACCACTAATTTTGAAAAAAAAAAACTAATAATATAAATGCAGATGCATTTTACCCAAACATTTTTATACTTTAGTCTAAATCTTACGGACGTGTAAATAAAAATTATTCGTCAATTTGCTCGTGATTATTCGTCTATTTTCACATTATTATTTGTCTATAATTATGTAATTATTCGTCTATAAAAATAGTGTGAAAAATGTAATAATTTTATTCTAACGAATAATCGTTCAATACTGCCGAATAATTTCATCCCAACGAATAATCTCCAAATACCATCGAATAATCAGAGTTACTTTTAATCTCATCAATTTATATTTTAATTTAATGGTCCAGATTTGTTAAAGATACACCATAAAGGGTTGTGTACAATAGATAAATGTGTGTATATGAGTTGGATATAGGCTAAATACTTAAATGTGACCTCATGGTGTCTTTGAGTCTTTGACCAGATGCTCCCATTTGCACATCGAGCTAGCTCCTCACTTTGCGTGACGATATCGCCTTATGTCCAAATGAGATATAAAGGGTTTCAATGAAACGCATTGTGAAAATCTTTTTATAGGTCTTGGACTTGGACTCTTTTTATAGGTCCTTTAAACGCATTGTGAAAATCTTGTCATATTTACGGTATTAATTATGGTCTCAAAAGCAAAGAAACCTAATTGACTACGGTTTTCAAAACCATAAAAATGTCGTTTGATGTGATTTTAAATAACGTAAAATCGTACCAAACTATTTCTCACGGTTTTGAACATATTTTCTCACGATTTTGAAAGTTGTAGTAGTCACAACTCACAGTATATTTAGCGAGATTTTAACCGTTCGAACAACAATTTGGCTCCAAAGTTTTATAAGTTTCTTCCTTCCTACATAGGTGGAGCTCTCTTTGAAATCCGAACACATTTGCAGAGAGAGAGAGTATGAGTGTGTGATGTTTGTGCAAAATGTGAACCTGAGTCTCAACTAACACCATCACACACGGGCAATACAGGAGGGCAATTTCGTCTTTTCATTAGATGTCAAATTAGCTTCATTAGGCGGGAGATGTTGTTAGAACAGTTGTAACAAACCATTTTGATTTTGTAAAGCTCAGATTGAGCTCCTCCATGGGAGGTGGTTTTCGTTCTTCAATTGATTCCATAGATCTGCAATTTTAGTTGATTGATTTGCATAAAATTCAAATGGTATCAGAGCGATAGGTCACGATCTGTGTTTTGTGTGTGATCTCGGTTGATTTTTCGAAAGCTGCTCGGAGTTCTAGATCTCGGTGTTCGTGGTTTCTGGAGATTGCTGCTTCTGTGCAATTCCGACGAGGTTTGAAGATTTGAAGACAACATGACTGGAAGAGGAGCTGGACAATCATCTGGTGGTGGAGGCAACGGCAATGGACAAGGACGAGGAATTTTCATTACTCCTCCTGCTCCTGGTGCAGGTGTTGGCAGAGGATGGAATTTGCCAAATCAAGGAATCCAATTCGGAGACATGATGCAAGGTATGTCTAATGCACATGTTAATCCATTGTTCTTGTCAAATTCAGATCATCCGGGGATGGTTTTAGTTTCAAATCCGTTTAATGGTGCGAATTTCACAAGCTGGAGTAGAGGTATTAAAATGGCGTTAGGAGCAAAGGTTAAGCTCGGATTTATAACTGGTAGCTGTGTCAGGCCTCTAGAAACTAGTGAGGAATTTGAGAAGTGGATGCGCGCAGATCAAATGGTCATGTGCTGGTTGTTCAATTCTATGACTAGAGAGGTTGCTGAGAGCCTCATGTATGTGGAAACATCAAAAGAACTTTGGGACGAGATAAAGGAGAGGTTCTTCGAGTCTAATGATCCTTTAGTTTACCAATTAAGGAGAGATTTAGCCAACCTAAGACAAGACAACCTGTCTGTTGGAGGTTACTTTGGTAAACTGAGCAAGATATGGGATGAACTAAAATCCCTGGATGCCCTTCCCACATGTAACTGTGGAGGTATTAATGGATGTAGCTGTGGTTTGTTAAAAAGGATTGTGGATAGAGATGAGAAAGCAAAGGTTATGCAGTTTCTGATGGGATTAAATGATGTGTATGAGAATTTGAGGAGCAACATTTTGTCTAAGGATCCTATGCCAGGGATCAATAAGGCTTTTCAAATGGCCACTCAGATAGAGAGGTCTAAGGGAATCACTAATGCAATCCAAGGTGAACAGAATGCATTGAATGTGTCAAGACAGGTGGATAGATTTACACAGGACAGATTTGGACAAATTGATAGGAATTATCAATTGGATAGTGAGGTCAATGCTGCTAGAGGTTATAGGGATTACAGATCTGGAGATCAGTCAAGGTTCTATGATAAGAACTCTGAGCAAAGCTATAGAGATTACAAAAAGGCTAAGCTTGAGAGGAAGTGTGATCACTGTGGTGAGAGGGGTCACATTAAGGAGTTTTGTTTCAAGCTTATAGGCTATCCTGAATGGTTTAGGGGACCCAAAGATGAAGGGAAACCTAGGCCTATTGGAAAATTTGCTGCTCAATTTGAATCAACTCAGCCAGAAAGTCCATTTGAAGAAGATGTGTACAATGCCAATAAACCTGACCAGGCAGTGGTTAATGCTGTGTTTCAAGAAGTTCTAAAGCTAATGAAAGGAAAAGCTCAGGTGGAAAGCATAGACAGCACTGCCAATCAGGCCATGGTGCACTTTGCAGGTACTTTAAGCTATTCCTTTCTTATTGGAGTAAATAAATCTCAAAATGATATGTGGATTGTGGATTCTGGAGCCACAGATCATATTGCTTTTGATTGTGAAGTTTTCTCTGAGATTTTTGACTTCAAAACTGCTATCAAACTCGGGTTACCTGATGGCAAGTGCATCACAGTAACAAAGTTTGGTACAGTCAGATTGAGCACTGAGTTGGTATTAAAGAATGTCCTCTTAGTACCACAGTTCAGGCACAATCTGTTGTCTGTGTCTAAGTGTTTGAGTGAGCAGCAACTGAGATTCAATTTTGATTTCATGGGATGTTGGCTACAGGACCTTACAACTGAAGTGGTTATTGCAAGAGGATTTGAAGATAAAGGGCTATATGTGTTGAAGACTGATGTGAATGCTCAACATCAGTTACAGTTTTTTGCTTCTTTGAATAATGTTGCATGTAATAACATGCTTTTAATGCATGCCAGATTGGGACATATGTCTTTCTCTAAGCTCAAACATATTCCTGGTTGTACTGCTGTGGATATTCAACATTTACATTGTGATGTGTGTGCCATGACTAAAACACACAAGCTGCAATTTGACAGAAGTAGTTCAATTGCTGAGAATGTCTTTCAACTGTTGCATCTAGATGTTTGGGGGCCCTATAAAGTCCCAGCTCTATGTGGGGCTAAATACTTTCTCACTATCCTAGATGATTGCTCTAGGTGTACTTGGGTTTATTTGATGCAGGATAAGATGCAAGTTTTAAGGTTGATTACAGCTTTCCTCAACATGGTTGAGAATCAGTTCAAAGTGACTGTCAAGACAGTTAGAACTGATAATGGCACTGAGTTTACTCAAAGGGGGTGCAAAGATTTGTTTGACTCCAAGGGTATTGTCCATCAAAGAACAGCTCCAGGGGTGCATGAGCAAAATGGGAGGGTAGAAAGAAAGCATAGGCATCTATTAGAAACTGCCAGGGCCATCAGGGCACATGCTAACTTACCTCTGAAGTTTTGGGGAGACTGTGTTCTTGGAGCAACACACATCATAAACAAAATGCCCACTCCCATTCTAAAATGGAAATCCCCTTTTGAAATCCTTTACCATACATCTCCTGTATATGATCAGCTGAGAGTCATTGGTTGCCTATGCTATGCAGTTCAACCAAATGATTACAGGGATAAGTTGGGATCTGTGGGCTAGAAGGTGTGTGTTCCTTGGCTACCCTCCTAACCAGAAAGCTTACAAGCTGTATGACTTGGACAACAAGACAGTGATCATCAGTAGACATGTGAAGTTTGAAGAGAGTGTGTTCCCTTTCAAGCAACCTTCTCACCCTCAACAACCTGACACTGTCACCAGGTTTCAAGCATTTGACAATACAGATTTTTCACCTGAATATTTCCTGGAAAGTGCTCACTCCTCCCATGACACAACTCTCAATCTCCCTGAGTTGTCACCAGCATCTAGCTCTCCTTCTGTTACCCAATCTCCTACCCAACCACAACCCTCAGTTTCCTCTCCCTCTTCACAGCAAACACCATCATCTCAGACACATGATGATTCCTCTTCTCCCACTGCCCCTCACTTGAATCTAAGGAAAAACATCACCAGACCTGCTAGGCTCAAGGATTTTGCCTATTCTCATCTCCCATTCAGAGGTAGCCCTGCATCTTCCCAATCTGACTCATTTGCTGTGTTTTCTGTCACCAATCTATCTCATTTGTCACAAGATTATGTCAATTCTCTTGTCAATGCTTGCTCCATATTTGAACCTAACTCATATTCTCAAGCCAAAGGAAATCCTGACTGGGAGGCTGCTATGACAAAGGAGTTAACAGCTCTCACAGAAAACCACACTTGGGAAATTACTGATCTTCCTCCAGGGAAGAAACCAATTGGTTGTAAGTGGATTTTTAAGGTCAAGTATAGGCCTGATGGTACAGTTGAACGATACAAAGCCAGATTAGTGGCAAAGGGATATAACCAAATCAAGGACAGAGATTATAAAGAAACTTTTTCACCAGTTGCAAAGCTATCCACAGTGAGGATCTTTCTTGCAATTGCTGCTAGCAAAGGATGGGTGCTACACCAGTTGGATGTCAATAATGCCTTTTTGCATGGGTATTTGGAAGAAGAAGTTTATATGAGTCCACCCCTTGGCTACAAAGTGCCACTTGGTAGTGTATGCAAGCTGACAAGATCCTTATATGGGTTAAAGCAGGCTAGCAGACAATGGAATCATGAACTCACCAAATTCATGATCTCTCTAGGTTACTCTCAGTCCTCTAATGATTTCTCTCTCTTTGTCAAAACATCAGGCAATAACATGACAGTAGCACTTGTGTATGTTGATGACATGCTTCTCATGGGAAGTTCCAGTACTGAGATTGAGAGAACTAAGGATGCATTACACAGACAGTTCACTATCAAAGATTTAGGGGTAGCAAGGTACTTCCTAGGCATGGAAATTGCCAGATCTTCTGCAGGCATTCTCTTGAATCAAAGGAAGTATGTACTGGACATCCTCACTGATGCTCAGATGGATGGTTGTAAGGAGGCTTCCTTTCCTATGCAACATGGGATCAAATTATCTGCTTCTATTGGTGAACCCATTGCCAATCCCGAGGACTACAGGAGACTAGTTGGGAGGTTACTCTATCTTACACTCACTAGGCCCGACATTTCTTACACAGTTCAGCAACTAAGCCAGTTTCTCCAAAATCCTTTGAAGCCACATTGGGATGTGCTAATGTATCTTCTCAGATATCTCAAAGGTACTTTCAACTATGCTCTATCATATTCAGCTAAGTCTTCCTTATGTGTTCAAGCTTTCACTGATGCTGACTGGGGAAACTGCTTAGACACTGGGAGATCTCTTTCTGGGTATTGCATTTTCTTAGGATCTTCACTGGTTTCCTGGAAAACAAAGAAACAGAAGGTGGTATCTAAATCTTCTACTGAGAGTGAGTACAGGGCAATGTCCTATGTGGCCAGTGAATTGGTTTGGATGCAGGGAATTCTTTCTGATTTTGGCATCCCCATCAAATTGCCCATCTCTTTGCACTGTGACAATAAGTCTGCTCAACAATTGGCTCTCAATCCAATCTTCCATGAGCGCACCAAACATGTGAGAATTGATTCACACTTCATCAGGGAAATGGTTGCTGTTGGCTTTCTTCATACCATCCATGTTCCCACAGCCCTACAAGTGGCTGACATTTGTACAAAAGCCCTTAGTGCTAAGCAACATGACTTTTTCCGAGCCAAGCTTGGCCTTGTCCTCCTTGTACTAGGCACAGCTTGAGGGGGGGCTATGAGTGTGTGATGTTTGTGCAAAATGTGAACCTGAGTCTCAACTAACACCATCACACACGGGCAATACAGGAGGGCAATTTCGTCTTTTCATTAGATGTCAAATTAGCTTCATTAGGCGGGAGATGTTGTTAGAACAGTTGTAACAAACCATTTTGATTTTGTAAAGCTCAGATTGAGCTCCTCCATGGGAGGTGGTTTTCGTTCTTCAATTGATTCCATAGATCTGCAATTTTAGTTGATTGATTTGCATAAAATTCAAAGAGAGAGATTCGAAGCATAGTCGGTATCTATCTATATATTACTTAAAACCAAAGCCTTTTGGCCACGTGTCGCATCCTCGCGAGCCGGTATTTTTGGCAACATCTATTTTATATATTTAATATATTTTTCAACCAATAGGATTAATTCAAAACTTTTTACATTTTTCAACCAATAGAATTAATTCAAAACTTTTTTAAAAAATATATATTGTACGTTCCAAATATATGATTTTTTTTGGAGCAACCAATCTATATATATATATATATATATATATATATATATATATATATATATATATATATATATATATATATATATATAATGAAAACTATTTTTGGTTGTATAATAACCTTAATTTTTGGAATTTCACCCATCAAGCCTAATCTATATAAAATGTCAAATGATAAATGATAAAATTTTTAACCATTTTTTTAACCAATGGGATTTATTTATCAAATCTTTTTTTTTTTTTCTATTTTAACAAAAATTAGTATTGGTTAAATACGCGCCATGGCGCGGGGACTATACTAGTTCTAGTTGAAACCATTACTAGAAACCGAGGTTATTTCAATGGTCACTTTTCAAGGTGTAATATGTTAGAATATTTTCCAATGTCAAAGTGTTGAAGACTTATTTCTAAGGGCCATCAACATTTCCAACGGCCTATCCTATTGGAAAATTTGTAAAATATATAAATTAATAATTAATAATTAATTCCAAAAGTTGGAGATAGAGAATTAAACAATTCGGAATTCGTTTATATGGTGTGTTTTTTTTAATAAATAAAAAATTACTTCAAATAAAAAATTAAAAGGGAACCCACACTGCTTAAAAAAAAACAGGAGCCCACGATTTATTTTTCCAGCATAATTGTATGTCTAACCCTAGATACAAAACCATCTATACAATGCAAAAGTTTCATGTTCCCTGCCAGCATTCACTCAGAGTTAGACCAAATCAACTGGTCTTTCTTCTGGAATAAGGACGCACAACACAAACCCTTAATAAGTTGGGACAGAATTTGTAAAGAAAAGAAAAACGGGGGCCTTGGTATTAAGAAGTCGAAAAATATAAATGAAGCCCTTCAAATGAAACTCCTTTGAAAATTTCTTGTTGAGTCATAGAACATTTGGGTGCGCATCATCCAATACAAATACCTTAGAACAACACATCTACTGGATATAAATGCTCTGGAAACACCTCCTGGTAATGGGACAAGCAATGTGCGTTGGTCCCCAACTTTAAAAAAGGGTTGTTTTGGTCCGTCGGTAATGATAAATCAATAAACTTCTGGATAGATAACTGGTTGTGTCCACGATTATAATCATAGAGAAACACCCCGCTCCAACATCTTTTAAAAGGGGATGCAAAAGCTTCCAATTTCATCATTGGTGGTAAGCTAGTGGTGGGTAGAGAAACTCCGGGATATGCTACCTCGACGCATAGTAAACAAAATACTTAATGTTCATCTGCCCTACCATCTTTTTGAAGATTGTCTTTATTGATGACCTAAGAATGATGGATTTACAACCAAAAGTGTTCATCATCTGGTGGTTGGTACGTCCTTTATACATAAAGACGATAATTTCTGGATGAGGAAACTGGATGTTCCACCTAAAATAAAAAATTTTATGTGGAAATTAGCCCAAAATGGGTTGCCCACTACCCGTTTGAAGCAGATGGGAGTTGCGGGTGTCCACCAGTTAGAGCACCATGGGACTACACAAAGATTTACATGTACAAGTATACTCCTCGCACTAACCCTATCATATATTTATCCTCATCATTTCCACATCTATAGGGCCTATGTAAGGAGAGACAATTATGAGCAAGACTATCCACCACAACACGTAATCTAGATTAGAGTTTACGTTTCTATAATTTGATAAAATAAGGTCAATATAATTTTTTTTTATGATTAATTATTGCATGTAACGACGAATCAACACAATGATTCCCCTCATGTAGGACTGGGTTTGAAGGCGTGCATCATCCATACTACAACCTAGTGTGCGGGGTGTCTGAACACTTGACATTATACCCCCATTCACATATTATGCCTAATGGTAAAAGAACCCTAAAGATGTGAAGGAGGAGGAGGACACATGGGCAAGTGATTGAAAATGTTGACATGGACGTTGGTCTGGATGAAGTCGAAGATGACGAATACGAGGCAGTAAGGGACGACAACTATGAGGAGGAGGAGGATGATGAGCTAAATTCATTCTAGTCTAGTTTATCTAAGGATTATCACTATGTTATGTTCGTATGGATCTTTAGCATTGTGTTATGTTTGTATGGATTTCTTTAGCACTATGTTCGTATGGATATTTTATCTTGAACACAACAATTGCTTCATTCACTTTTCATTAGATGCATTAAGACAACACTCGCGATTAAATCAGAGAAAATGACGAGCCGAGGATTCATGTTGGCCTCGAAAATCTAGAACAAGTATTTATGCTAGGCTCGGAAATCTTGGTACTTTTCAGCGAGCTTAGTGCATAGGCTTGTAAATTTGGGTCGAGCTTAAAGATTTCTCTCGTCAAAACTGTTGTATATTGTTCCTCTTCATTTCCACATGGGTCTAACGTACGTCGGTGATCTGCACTTCCGCGGGTTTAGTTCCGAGTTGGGTTGTAGTATCGGACGACCTGTATGATCGAGTGGATCGTGGTTGCGTTCGTGATATTCGAAGATCCCTTATTTAGATGGGGGGCAACGTCAGTAATCTGCACTTTCGTAGGTTTTTCCCTTTTCGGCGGTTACTGTTCTCCGTCTTCTCGGCGTTGAGACATCATGTGAGTCGTCGTACTCTCCCGTGTTTTCGGCATTCGTGGCTTGCCTTGGATCTTCCTTGACTCTTCCGCTAGCTGATGACTTTTGTTGTGATGTGTTGGAACCTTTGTCCCACATTGAAAAATACGAGAACCCGATCCTTGCATATAATAAGTCAGTGGGTCACTCTTCCTATTGCCATTTGGTTTTAGGATGGAACCTCGCTCGTCTTATGTGCTCGACTTGGGTGCGCATGATGCGCTTGGCCGTTGGTCGGTCTTGTGTGCTCGACTTGGGTGCGCATGATGCGCTCGGAGATGTGGACCCCCCACGTTATATGGCCCACCAGGATTTATCATGGTATCAGAGCGGTGTGGTTTGGGACCCTGGTTTATTACTGGGCTAGCCGACCTTAAGATAATACGTCAAGTGCAACTGTGGTATATATTGTGGGGCCAGATAGATGCACTTGAGGGGGCGTGTTGTGATGTGTTGGAACCTTTGTCCCACATCAAAAAACACGAGAACCCGAACCTTATATATAATAAGTCAGTGGGTCACTCCTCCTATTTCCAATTGGCTTTAGGATGGATACCCGCTGGTCTTGTTTGCTCGGCTTGGGTGCGCATGATGCGCTCGGCCACTGGTCTTGTGTGATGGGCATGGGTGTGCATGATGCGCTCGGACGTGTGGATCCCCCACGTTATACGACCTACCGGGATTTATCAACTTTAATGGGTTGTTTGAGTTTTTCGTTCATTTTTGTTGATTTGTATGATTTAGTGTAGACTTGTCAAACATGTCGGGCGGGTCGGGTCGTCTCGAGTTCGGGTCCATCACGAGTCGGGTCATTTTGGGTTACTTTCGAGCCATGAATAGCTTAACCCAGACTCATATTTAAGTATTTAACGGGTTCGGGTTGACCCAACGGGTCAAGAGCGTTACTCATCCATAATTTTTTAAATGTCATTTACTATTCATACACGTTATTTAAAGATGATAAAAATATGTAAAATATCAAAAAAAAATTTATTTGTTATAATTTCATTCTTTTTATTCTTTGAAGTATGAAATTATATATAATATATAAATTGATATTTTATATAATTTTTATCATCTTTAAAACCATACATGAATAGTAAATGTCATTTAAAAGTAAACAAATAGAGTATTTTTAATGACTATTTACATAGTTTCTAAATCTAAAATTGTTAGGGCTCGTTTGGTTGAACGTGAGAAGTATATTTCCCGAGAAGTTAACTTCTTAGGAATTCAATTCCCGTAAATTGAAAATCATGGGAATTGAGAAATTGTGTTTGGTTTTGGATTATAGGAATTGAAATAAGAAAATAGAATTTCCTATTAAAAAGGGTGAAATTGGAACTTAACTAGGGGGGACTAGGTAAGTGCATTTCCTCCAAAATTGGGGAATTTAAATTCCCAGGAATTCAACTTCCTGGGTTTTTCTGTAACAAAAAAATCAACCAAACGCTGGTAGTATCTCCACTTCCTGGGAATTTCTACTTCTTGGGTTTTTGGAATGTCAACCAAACGAGCTCTTATATTAGCCTAATAATAGTTATATTATTGTTAAGAAGTAATTAATGTTGCTACAATAGTAATATGTATTTTTATATACATAACAATTTGAAATGTTAAATTATAAAAGTAAAGTTGATGATGAAAAATATAATATTCAATCCTACTTATTATTAGTAATAAGTTTCAATATTAGGTTAAATTGTAATTTATTTATGTTTTTATTATCTTAAAGCTTGACCCAAGGAGTGACTCACAAGTTGACCCAATCCGACCCAAAAATTTGCGGGTTGAACGTGTTCGGGTTGAAAATTTGCGCCAAAACCCACGTTTTACGGAGCGGGTTGGGTCGGATATATCCTCGTGTCGGGTCACATTTTAACAGGTCTAATTTAGTGTATTGTATGTTGACGAAAAGTTATCTCTACCGATTCATTGGCCAATTAAATTACCAGACATCTTGTTTGTCGGATATCTCAAATTCTTACCTTATAAAAGAAAATACTAATGGTGCGAAGTAAATATGTTTAAACGCAACCCCCAATTATTGTAATAAACCATACTAGTACAGTTCTCGCGCCATTGCGCGGTTTATTTTTTAAATCATAATAATATTACAAATTAATACTGTAAAATTTTAATAAAAGTTAGTGTAAAATTAAAAATGTATAGTTTTAACTGCAATTAATGTAAACTATTTCGGGTTGGTTCAGTTGGAAAGGACCTACGGGAAGTACCCAAAGGTCCTCGGTTCGAATCCCGCCCCGGGTGGGCACTGGATGATTTACCTAGTTGTTAACTTCAGGGCCCATGGGATCAGTCGAGTGCTACTTGCTAGTTGCCCCGGATACCCATGTAAATTCAAAAAAACTACAATTAAATGTAATGATAACACATCATTAAAATTGATTCTCACTTAAAGAAGTGTATAGATATAGATATTTTAAAATAATCTTATTAGAAAGAAAAAAACACCATCACTATAATATTATATAAAAGATTTAACTAAAGATAATTTTATGAAAATCTCTTAGATGAAAGAGAGAATTTATAAGATATGTTCTCGTACTTTTAATTTAATATAGTATGTAAAAATTACATATAGGTATCATTATTTATTAATTCAAAATCATACTTTAGATAATTTAATAAGATCATTAAATTTTTATGTATATTAACCAAAATTTTGAATTTTGATTTTTTTTATGTATATATAGACAAATTAATAAAAATGTAATGGGTATGTATATATATCCAATTATGGATAGATTGAATTTTGAGATATATGGTAAATAATAAATAGGTTAATTACCCTAATTAATTAGATTATTATGGAAATACACTTACCTAAAATAACATGGTATAAAATGGCGACACGTGGCAAAATTGCTTCTCATTTAATAATATACTAGCATAGTACCCATGCGTAACGTACGGGATTTGCAAAATATATTATACCTCCGTCTCAAAATACATGCCTTCTTAGGACGATGCACGGGAATTAAGAAGTAGGTTAAGTGTAATGATTAAATGTAAAAATGTAGGTTAAGTGTAATGATTAGACTTTGGTATTAGAGTATTTGTTTTTTTTTTCAATTTGTAAGGAGGGGAGTAAGGGTGATGTAAAGATTAGAGTAATGATGACATGTAAAAAGTAGGTTAAGTATAATAATTAAATCTAAAAAGACATGTATTTTTGACAAAATTAGATGGGCTAAAAAGACATGTATTTTAAAACGGAGGGAGAATTGCTTAAAAGATATTATCTTAATATATATTTATTTAATATATATTAGATATATTATAATAATATGAAAATGATACAACCAAATAATATTAATTTGAAAAAAAATAATGATTTTATCATATCAGTATATAATATATGTGGCAAAACATCAATGTCTCACCTTTCTAGATAGAAACAGTTGCATGCACTAATGTAGAGAGTATTTAAATTTTTTTTTCCGCCTTCAAATTTTTTTTAGCAACTTGATTGGTTACTTTGAACATTAAACAAATAGTTGTTGTCGTAATAAGTCGAAAGGTAGAATCAAATACTTTGATAGGTGGACTACACATTTGACAAACGCTAGGTGTATGAAATTTTAAGCACTCTGTGATGAAAAGCACATAAAAAATATCAGAGAAGATATATTAATGTAATAACATAGAATCGCACTAACGACTAAACAACTTAAATTTTAATTATTTTAATTGGACCATTTGACATCCATCCAACTAAAGAAATACCAATCATCTTAAGAATAAATCAAATTTTCATATTTAGAGTAATAATTTTTTTCTATATCCATTAACTCTATGAAAACGTACAACATAGGTTTTATAGGTGGCTAATTATCGGTTTAAACTCCATCTTTAATTAAATTAATTTACGTTCATTTCAACTATCCAAAATAAAGGCTAAACAGTAATCTATATCTATTTACTAAATAATGAACAAATTTAGTTTTTATTAATTTATATATTAGGAATAATATATTAATTTGCATAGTTATAAAATAAACTTTTACCTGTTTCCTATTAAACTTGTGCTAACCATTTTAGTTTAACATTGTTCATTTTATATGGTTACATCAATAATTGTAGTAAAAAAAACTAAGAAATATGTGTTTACTTAGGAGTACGTAAAGGATTCCTATTAAGTATTAGTTGATTGCATAAAATCATCATTTTCAGCATCTTATTTAATCAAATTTGAAATGAGATTTTATTTAGCAATATTATACATTTTTCATTTAAATTCTAAGCATAGGTTTATATTCGGCCGATCACCACATTTTTAGTAATAAAATAGATTTGATTACTGATTAATATTTTGTAGCATCTTATTTAATCAAATTTGAAATTGGATTTTATTTAGCAATATTATACATCTTTCATTTGAATTCTACACATAGCTTTATATTCAGTTAATCACCAATTTTTGTAATAAAAAATAGATTTGAATACTGATTAATATTCATGAAAAAACATATAAAATTATAAATAATTGATCGATAAGGAAATGTTAAAGGTCAAACTATTCTGAATTTTATATTGATTAGGAAAGATAGCTAGTAAAAATAGAGTTAGGCCATATCTAATAAAAAATCGTTAAAGATTAAAAAAAAATTAGGTGATAAGCATTTAATTTAGTTTATATTTTTTTGTTATGAAACTGATATTTTGATTTTTCAATCAGTTATATTAAATTTTTTTTTAAAAAAAAAAGAGAATTTCAAATATTTATGTGAAAATGGATTAAAAAATATGAAAGAAAATCCTTATCAAAATTTTAATTTATGAAATTTATTTATTTATTTGCTAACTTTTAAATTAGGACCCACAAATAATTATAAGCCAATGAAATTTTGAAGTCAATGGGGATGTGGCATTAGCATATGGATGTCATGTGGCATTTTAGTTTAACATTTGTCATTTTATATGGTTAAATCAATCATTCTAGTAAAAAAATCTTAGAAATATGTATTTACTTAAGAGTACGTAAATGATTCCCGTTAAGTATTAGTTGATTGGATAAAATCATCATTTTTAGCATCTTATTTAATTAAATTTGAAATGAGATTTATTTAGCAATATTATACATTTTTCATTTGAATTCTAAGCATAGCTTTATATTAGGCTTATCACCACATTTTTAGTAATAAAATAGATTTGATTACTGATTAATATTTTGTAGCATCTTATTTAATCAAATTTGAAATCGGATTTTTGGATGTATCTTCATTTTTAAGAAACCTGTAAAATAAATTTATTACATATTAAGAAAAGTATATATATATATAGATACAACAAATAAGTAAAATAAGGAATTACTTTCTTCTATGTTAACAACTACCGGAGTATTAGATAACACAATTATTAAAAGTATTAATAAATAAATGTTACTATAAGTATGAATAATACAATGATGAATTTAATAATCTAAAATCAAAATAAAATATATATTTTTAATAAAATAAAAATCTTTTATCAAGTTTCTTATTTGAAAATTCAAACTCTAAAAAGTTATTATAAATAACGTATTTGAGATTAATAAGATTTTCTACTAAGGTGAATGAAATTAATTAGAGATGATAAATTTTTTTGATAAAAAAGGGATTAGGATGAGTTCTTATTAGTGTGGTTTTTTAAAATTAAAATTCATTAAGGTGGACTATTATTTTATGATTACTTAAGATTCATCAGTAAAATAGGAAAATGAATATTCTCAAACTTAATCCAATTAACCATTGACATTTGATTCAATCAATAAGAAAAAAGAAAAGAAACGGTTGATTAGGATAGTTATTATGGTAAATTAGCAAAAATGAAGATAAACTTGATTTAGTTAATACAGTAAAAAATAAGAATAAATCAGTTATTGGGATAATTGATAGTGATTGAGATAATTAGTACAGATTGATCGGAGAAAGAATTTGTTATAATATTGACAAATGTTAAATTATGCAACTTTGATTTCAATTTTAACTGTAGCTTTATATTCGGTTGATTACCATAATTTGTACATAGCAGTAATTAAATAGAATTGATTATTGATTAGTATTGAATAAGGAAATCTTAATAGTTGCAATAGAATAATCAAATATCTAATAAAAAAAAGTTTTAAAAATTAACAAAATGAATTTCACGTAAAAATCATTCAAAATAATTTATTTAAATTTATTTATTAATAATATATTGATTTATTATTTTCTGGCATTAAAAAATCTTGGATAAAAAATAATCTGCAAATTTGGAGAATCGGAGAAGTTGTTATGATTTGGTCATTGAATATTTTAATTAATAAAAATAATCTTTGATTCCACGGCTTCAATAGAGACTGCTGTATGACAATATCATCATAGGCTGCGATGAACCCTGAGAAACCTTTCTTTTCCTTCCCTGTTCTAGTGCCGCAGTGCGAACCCCCACCCCAACCTCCCGACGGCGCCGCCGATGAGATGCAAACGGATTCGGAGCAAAAGCTCCCACCACCAGGAGACCCGGGGGCGAAGCCCCAACAGGAAAGTAAGCAAAGCACGCCTGTAACCCCGGAGACGGAACCTGTCTCGTGGAGAGACAGAGTTGTGATGGGAAGTCTTGGCCAGCGGAAGACGGTCCTAGACGAGGGGTTCCTGCAGAACAAAATTGCGATCTCCTTCCCACAGGGGTTGAAGGGGGGCCCTGTTATTGCGATTGACCCATTGGTGATCAGCACCCTCGCGGGTGCGTGGAGTAATTCCCTGGTGGTCAGGTTACTGGGGCCGAAGATCCCACTCCACATTATGGAGAGGAAACTGAAGGAAATCTGGAAGGAGTGCAGGAACTTCCAAGTGGTGGATCTGCCTTTCGGTAATTTTTTGGTCAGATGTGATAGGGAGGAGGATTGCACGAAAATCCTCACAGGTGGCCCGTGGTCGGTCTTCGGAAAGTGCTTAATTTTGAAACTCTGGTCACCGGAATTCAAGCCTTCGGATGCCATCAAGACTGTCCCAGCCTGGATAAGAATCGCTGATCTCCCCATTGTTCTTTATCAAGAAAATGTCTTAATGAAGATAGCCGAGAGTCTTGGAAAGCCAATCAAAGTGGATCATCGAAGGATTTACTCTAATAGGGGGAATTTTGCTCGTGTGTGTGTTGAAGTTAATCTCGAAGAACCTCTGAAAGGGGCGATAACCATCAATGGAGAGAAATACCTATTAGAGTACGAAGGTATCCCGAAAATCTGTTTCTATTGCGGCATGGTTAGCCATGTCAAAATCAACTGCCCGGACATCAGCCGTGAAGAAGTTAGGGCTGGGGAAACGAGGAAGATTCAGGATGATAACCAGAGGACAGAGGAAATTCAGAAAGGGACAAGCAAGACCGAGGACACCGAAGGTAGCCATGGGCCCTGGATGGTGGTGGCAAGACGCAAACGTCCGATGAAGAAGAGAACTGACTACTTGCCACCGCCGGTGACCGGAGGGAACCCTGGCAAGCCGCCGACGAAGGTCTGGCAACAGAAAAGAAATCAGACAGGTACCAACGGTAATAGCAGTTATGAACATGGGGAGTGCAGCCGTCATGATGGGAGAGTTGGAAAACCCCCCAAGAGCACGGGCGCGGCTATTGACATTAATGAGGGAGAACAGAGCGCGAAAAGTTCCGTTGTCAGTGACGGCGGGGGTAAACCGTTGAAGATTACTAATGGAGAGAATGGGCCAACACCGAAAAATGATGGGCCGGGAAATAATGAGGATTTTGTTTCAGGCCCAAGGGCTGAGGTCTCCAAACCACAATTGGGCTTGGACAATCCTAAAACTAAGTGCATGGTCAAGGTTCAAAAGCCCTCGGTCTTCAAAAGGAAAACCCCACAGAGAGAGGGTAAGATCAATGCCGCTGCCCGGAAAGGATGTTTTGCGCCGGAGGTGAGAGCTAAGGTCACAGTTCAACAGCAATTGAGGGGAGTGTCAGAGCCCTGTGATAATGTTGAAAGATCGCCACACCAGGAGGTGCCAATCATCGAATGGAATCTTACCCAAGTCCCGCCGGCGCCCCCGCCAATTACTGGAAAATTTTGGTCTGATCGTGATGACTCGGGCACGGTAGGAGGCAATGGCCAGACCAGTATAGGAACCCCCATAGACGGGGGGGAGGAAATTTAACCCAGGGAGTTTGTTTGCCTGTCGTGTGTTTTTCCTTTACTATTTGCTTTCGTATCTTTTTCCTGATGAGTAACACTAATATCCTCTTTTGGAATTGTTTCGGTGCAGGCAAGAAAAGCTTTGGGAGAGCTATCAGATTCATCCGTAAGAAGTGCAATGTTGATATTCTCGCTTTAATGGAAACCCGCATATCAGGGGAGAGGGCTGATAAAGTGTGCAGGAAACTCAATTTTTCTAATTTTATTCGCATCGAGGCGTCGGGGTTTGCCGGTGGGGTTTGGTTGTTGTGGAACAAGGATAAATGTGATCTGAGCATTCATGAGAAAGAAGCTGACTTTATTCATGCCTCGTGGATTGAGGGTGGGGCAAGAGTGCATCTTATTACTGTGTATGCTCCGCCCACGTTCTCTAGAAGGGTCCCGTTCTGGGCGAACCTGGAAAAGTGCCTGGGTTCTATTTCTGGGCCGCTGGTGTTAGGGGGTGATTTCAACTGCATAATCCACCCATCGGAAACTCATGGTGGCACAGGGATGGTTCACAGGGACAGCCAGTCGTTCCGGGATTTGATTGATCAGTTTAATCTCATTGACCTGGGTTTCTCTGGACAGGAATTTACCTGGAGCAAGGAATCTCTGGGAGGTAGGACCATTTCGAAGAGACTTGATAGGGCCCTCTTTAACGTGGAAGGCCGTATGAAATTACCGAATGCCAGAGTCCGGCATTTGCCGCGTTATTCTTCCGACCACTGCCCTCTGCTCCTGGAGCTTAGTCCGAAAGTCATCACCCGTAAAGACCGCCGCCCATTCAGATTTGAAGCTGCTTGGATGATCCACGAAAAATTTCCAGATCTCATCAAGGAGAAATGGAAATTTGAGTGCACGGTCTCGGAAGCCTTGGAGAGTCTCAAAGTTGATCTTTCGGTCTGGAACAAGAAGGTCTTCGGTGCTATACAGGCTAGGAAGAGTGACCTCATGAGCGCTCTTGATCGTGTCCAAAAGAAAATGGCGAGAAATCCTACCAACGAGGGGTCCGAGAGGGAGAAGAAGCTGATAGCTGCCCTTGACGCTACCCTTGAGCAAGAGGAGATACTTTGGTTTCAAAAAGCAAGGGAAAAATGGCTTTTGTTCGGTGACAGAAATACTAGTTATTTTCACACCACAACCGTCATCCGCCGAAACCGGAACAGAATCGAATGGCTGACAGCCGAGGACGGTACCTGGGTTGATGAAAGCAGCGAGGTGGAGATGTTGGCGCTGGATTACTTCAAAGAGCTTTTCAAGGAAGGGACGGCTAATGGTCCTAGCGTTGAGTGTCCGAGTGCCTTTCCTCAGCTGGCAAGGGAGACTTGGAGGGACATTTCTTGTTTGCCGACGGAAGATGAAATTTGGCGGACCATGAAACATATGGGTGCGTTCAAGGCGCCCGGGATTGATGGTTTTCAGCCTGTTTTCTTTCAGAAGTGTTGGGGCACTGTTGGCAAGTCTGTGGTGGAATTTGTTAGGGATTTCTTTTGGTCTGCCTCTCTCCCACTGGGGGTTAACGATACCTTGATCGTCCTCCTCCCGAAAGTGGGGAAACCGGAAAAGATTCAGCAGTTCCGTCCCATCAGTTTGTGCAACGTTATTTACAAAACCATCACTAAGATTCTCACCATGCGTCTGCAGCCACATATGAGCAGCTTAGTTGGTCCGACTCAGGGTAGCTTCATTCCGGGAAGATACATATCCGACAATATTATTATTGCCCAAGAAGTGGTTCATTCTATGAGGAGGAAGAAAGGGTCGAAGGGCTGGATGTGTTTGAAACTGGACTTAGAGAAGGCGTATGACAGGCTCAGTTGGAGTTTCATCGAGGATACTCTCTGGTGCGCTGGTCTGCCGGACCAATGGATCAGATGGATCATGGAGTGCGTCAAGACCCCAAGAATGCAGGTTCTATGGAATGGGGAGGTGACGGATCAGTTTATTCCATCCCGGGGAATCCGTCAGGGGGACCCGATCTCTCCATACATCTTCATCTTGTGTATGGACAGGCTCAACCACCTAATTACGGAGGCTGTTGAGAATGGAGATTGGAAACCTATATGCATTGCTAGGGGGGGGGGGCCAAAGCTCTCTCACTTATTCTTCGCGGACGACATTCTCTTGTTTGCGGAGGCTTCTTGTGGGCAGGTTAAGGTGATTAGAGAATGCCTGGACACCTTCTGCGGCTACTCGGGACAACGCATCAGTCTGGAAAAGTCTAAGGTTTATATATCCAAGAATGTGAAACCGGATTTGCGTAGGAGGATCCACGAGCAGAGCGGCATCGAGGTCACGGAGGACCTAGGTAAGTATCTCGGGATTCCGATCCTTCACAAGAGGATCTCGGAAGGGCTGTTTGCGCCTATCCTTGACTCGTTCGCTGCCAAGCTCAAGGGATGGAGAGCCTCGCTCCTCAATTTCGCGGGGAGAGTCACGCTTACTAGAGCGGTTCTGTCTGCTCTGCCGGCTTATTCCATGACCACCATCATCCTGCCGGTGGGCCTTTGCAAGAAGATTGAGAAGTGTTGTAGGGGCTTTATTTGGGGCTCGACGCCTGAGAAACGTCGGATGCACAAAATCGCGTGGGGGGAATTAACGCAGCCTAAGGAATTGGGGGGACTCGGGCTCAGAAATATGGAAGATCTTAACATTGCTCTGGTAGCCAAGCTTGGTTGGAGATTGCTCACCAAGGATGAGGGGTTATGGAGCGAGGTCCTCACCAGCAAGTACGCGAAGAAGGCCCTCGGGTGCTCTGCGGGTGCCTCTCATGTGTGGAAGGGCCTGGTTAAAGCGGTGAACTTGCTTATCAAACCTAACGTTAAATGGAACCTTGGGGACGGCGAAAAAATCCACTTTTGGGATGACATTTGGCTCGGCAATCAACCTCTCTCGGCGGTTGTGGTGGGGGTGAGACCGTCGGATACTGATCAGAGGACCGTTGCTGAGATGTGGGAAATGGAGAGCGGCTGGCGGTGGGATGATTTTGCTCGTCACCTCCCTTCTTCCACCATCCTGGAAATCGCTGCGTCGACTATCACGGAGAGAGAGGACACTATCAGCTGGATGGCCAGTTGTAACGGGGAGTACTCGGTTAAGTCCGGCTATGCTACGCTTAGGGGTCTGGAGGGTGCCCAAGTCATCGACAAGCCCTTCTTTCGGGCTTTGTGGAAGCTTAAGACTCCGGAGAAGATAAGGGCATTCATTTGGACAGCAAGCAAAGGGTGGAGTTCTAACTAATGCAGAGCGAATGAGGCGCCATATAAGTAACTGTGACCTGTGCCCAATTTGTAATAATTCTTGTGAATCCATGTTACATTTGTTTAGGGAATGTGATTCTGCGAGGGAATTTTGGTCGCAGGTTGAGGGTACCCGAAGTAAGGATGGCTTTTTCACCCTTCCTTTCGCTGCTTGGTTGAGAATTAATATCCTTGACACGGCTGTGAGTGCGGGAGGGGTGCAATGGAATGCCTTCTTCGCGGTAGCGCTGTGGTGGGTATGGCGCAGAAGAAATGAATTCGCTTTCGGAGATGGGACGAAGGCTCAGCGGGTTGCGCCGACGAAGTGCATGGAACTGGCCAGCGAGTACGACAAGTGTCGGAAGGGTTTACTGGGAGCTACGGGTAGAAGGAGAGAGCACATGGAAATCAGATGGAACCCACCGGAGCCTGGCTGGGTGACAATCAATACCGACGGTGCTGTGAAAACCACGGGCATTGCTGCTGCTAGAGGCGTTATTCGGGATGAGAATGGGGAGTGGATCCGGGGGTTCACTCTCAACCTTGGTTCATGCTCAGTGTTAGCTGCTGAATTATGGGGCATTGTCAAGGGGCTGGATACGGCTTGGCAGCTCGGATATAAAAAGGTGTTGTGCGAGACCGACTCGGAGGATGCACTTAGACTCTTGAAGAATGCGACGGTGCCCTCGCACCCGTGCGCCAGCCTGGTGTTTCTATGCCATGGCTTCCTTAGTAGGAGCTGGTCCGTCCAGCTTCGCCACACGTTCCGCGAAGGCAATGCCCTGGCAGACTTCCTTGCCAACCATGCTTTCTCTTCCCCTTTAGGTTTTGTGCTGCTAGATTCCTGTCCGGATGTTGCTACTGCTCTTGTTCTTGACGATGCGAGGGGGTTCGCTAGACCCCGTCTCCGTATCGTTGAGTGAACTCTTTATCTTGTTGTTTCTTTCTTCATTTTAATTTAGGGCCTGCCCACGTTTGTTCACCAAAAAAAAAATTAATAAAAATAATCTTAAGTATATTTATTTTAAATATATACGGAGATATTAAGTGAATGGCTGCCACGTGGCACTTTCAATGTGAGGCCACCACGTGTATCCTTCGCAGCTGTTTTAGTATTATATTAGATATTAGATATATATTTTATACGTATACAGTATATATTAATATTATTATCTGATTAAAAAAAAACAGTATATATAATCACATTGGGCCTTTCACCCACGCCCATGCACCCACATAACAATGCAGTTAAAAAGAATTATTGACCAAGAACATGTTTTAAAATAGGCACCTACACATACACAAAAAAAAAAAGTGTGTAAAGGGAAACCGGTGATTATTAATTTTGACTTTTAGCATGCTTTTGTATTAAAAATTTATAAAATATTTTTTTTATAATTTTAAGCTTATTAATAATAAGCATAAAATTATATTCAAAATTTAATAAAAAATTAATGTTTTATATAGTTTTTATAACATTAAAAAACGTGTTAAAAAGTTAAACAACCTACATTATACTAAGATAAAGGGAATATGTAATTTTAGAATATTGTGTATTAAAGAGTCTTAAGTATATTATTATATCATATCTTATTTATCCATACTGAAATTGGAATACCAATGGCAATCAACCTCAGTAAATACCATGGGGCATAATCAACCTCAGAAAATACCAAGATGTTCCATTATCGATTACAAAGTAAATAATCAACCATTTGAAGAGAAAGATTTATGCAAAAAAATAAAATATTAAAATATAAAAAATAAAATATTATCACGAAAACAGTTTCTTTTTTCAAAAAAAAAAAGAGAAAGATTTATGCAAAAAAATATACTCCGTATATTTATTTAAAAAAAAAAGCAAATTTGAATGGTATTTGTAGCAGCTTGTCCGAGCTCATTGAGGCAGGCCCCTCTTTGACCGCCTCGGCGACGGGGACGGGCCACCATTTTTATAACCCACACTTCAAATAAAAAACTCCCCTTTCCTTTTTTCTTTTATTTTTCTCAGTCAGTCATTTAATCAAACACATTGCAGTCATCAACGCCCAAAGATTCCTACGCCCACCTCACCCCAAATCCACTCCTCCGCCGATTCGATTCAGCCATGAGCACCTCCCTCCAGCAGCCCTCGGAGTCCGCCATCGCTGCCGCTCTCAAAGATCTCACCTTTAAGAGCAGCGTCAGCACTTCCAGCAGCAGCGTGATCACGAAGCTCAGCGGCGGCGAGGAGAAAACGCCGGGCAATGCGGCGGGCTCGAAGGCGGAGAGGAGCGTGGAGAGCGAGAAGAACAGCTTGAGCTCCGCTAGCTATTACAGTGACAGCGTGGAAGCCAGCAATGAGGTGAGTCCGACGAGCTTCACCGCCAGTAAACCTCACAAGGGGAATGACATTAGGTGGGAGGCGATTCAGGTTGTTAAGGGAAAAGATGGGGATTTAGGTTTGGGGCATTTTAGGCTCCTGAAGAAATTGGGGTTTGGGGATATTGGGAGTGTGTATTTGGCTGAGCTTCGAGGGATGGGTTGCTTGTTTGCGATGAAGGTGATGGATAAAGGGATGCTGGCTGGGAGGAAGAAGCTTCTTAGGGCTCAAACTGAGAGGGATATTTTGGGTTTGTTGGATCACCCTTTTCTTCCCACACTTTATTCACATTTTGAGACTGATAAGTTCTCTTGCTTGTTGATGGAGTTCTGTAATGGCGGAGATCTTCACATTCTTCGCCAGCGTCAGCCCGGAAAGCACTTCTCCGAGCAGGCGGCGAGGTGGGTTTGGTTCTTCTTCTTGTTGTCTATGCATTTCTATCTTCAATTCAAGCCCGATTGGTTTTGAATTTTTCTTATCAATCAATTTTATATGCTTATCTGCTTAATGGTGAGACATTTGATTGGAGTGAGGTAGAAATTTGGTTTTATGGATGCACATTGTCAGTCTTCCTGGTCATTTCTTGATAATGTGCTTAGATTTGTTTTCAAGATGAAGCCTTGAACATTCATTCTTGAATTTGTTATCAAGATGAAGCCTTGAACATTCAGGAAGAAGGTTGTTTGGTATAACTTTAGATGCCGAGTAGGAATAATGAATTGGGTTAGGGAGGATTCGTGTTGGATTGGAATCTCATTCTTATAGTTAGTGTTTGGCCTAGCTTCTCATTATCGGATTCACCCGACCTAGAGGGTGGGTGGGTGGGTATGAGATCATGTGCCAAACACCAGTCCAGATGTTTTTTTGGTAACGGAGATAGTGATGATGATGAATGTTCTAATGAAATCTTGTTCTTGTTGTAGGTTTTATGCATCTGAGGTGCTACTTGCTCTTGAGTATTTACATATGATGGGTGTAGTATATAGAGACTTGAAGCCTGAGAATGTTTTGGTTCGAGAAGATGGCCACATTATGCTCTCTGATTTCGACTTATCACTGCAATGTTTAGTGAATCCCACCCTGGTCAAGTCCAATGCTCAGCCATCGTGTGCAAATTCTTCGTACTGCATTGAGCCTCCTTGCATTGATCCAGCTTGTAAATTGCCCGTTTGTGTCCAACCTTCTTGCTTGCAGCCCTCGTGCTTCAAGCCTCGGATTTTCAATTCTAAATCAGCCAAGCCGAGGAGTGAAAAAAGAACGTATGCAAATTTTGACTCGCTTCCAGTGCTTGTTGCAGAGCCAACGACTGCCAGATCCATGTCGTTTGTAGGAACACACGAATACTTGGCTCCTGAAATAGTAAGAGGTGACGGCCATGGAAGTGCTGTTGATTGGTGGACATTTGGTATCTTCTTGTACGAATTACTTCATGGAAAGACACCATTCAAAGGTAATGGAAACCGTGATACATTGTTCAATGTGGTTAGTCATTCTCTAAAATTCCCAGAAGGATCATCAATAAGCTTTGCAGCGAAGGATTTGATCCGAGGGTTGCTTACAAAGGATCCACAGAAGAGATTAGGATACAAGAAGGGTGCCACAGAGATAAAACAACACCCTTTCTTCGCAGATGTCAATTGGGCACTCATTCGCGGTACTCTTCCTCCTGAGATCCCTAAGCCCATTGACCTTGCCTTATTTCACCAGACACAGACTTCAAAATCACCATTGCCTTCATCGAATGACAAGCAAGGAGCGAGTGACTCAGACAGGTCATCTGGCGCTTACTTAGATTTCGAATTTTTCTGATTTATTCTAGTTAGATTTATCTTTAGTCCAGTTAGGATCACAGTGCAATTTTGTGTATTAGTCCATGAATGAAGTTGTTAGTTCTCCAACAAAACAAAATCCCTGTTGCCCCTCTTTTTTTTCCTTTGTTGTTTTGATTGGATTATTTTGCTTTCCAAAGCAATGTACAGAATGTGACCATGCTTGAGGACTTGAAAAAGGCAGAATAAAAGATGCTAACCTTTTCATATGATTTGTCTTTTATTTGCTCAGCTGTTGAAAGTCATCAATCATCTGCACAATGGATATAGTGATATACCAAAGCTTAGCCCTTTTCTTGGTGGGTCTCAACTTCATTTTCAATATGGTCCATTTTAGCTTTCCCCAATGCCTGGTCTTTGGTTTTGGTGGACCCCTACTGTTCTTGGCTGCACCACACCTTAGTAAAAAAACAAGTAAAGTGATGGGCTTTTCAAGTTGAAGTTGTACTGTTTTGCTGTGAAGATTCTGTTATGTTTGTTGTTTTCTAGTGATTATTATTCATGATTGATGTTATTGATGCTCCATAGATGTATAGCTTGCATAAATTAAGATTGTCATGCATTTGAATTATTTACTTTATCATTTCAAATTATCTGTCATTACTCACTGCAAGAAGCCATAAAGTGATGGAGTTCCTTCTAACTAGCTCTTTGTCATAGGCTCCGGTAAAGTGCTATCTATGTCAACAAGAGCTCTCGGACCTCCAAGGAAGTCTTCGTGTTATCTCACAAAGTCTGGACATTACATTCCATTCTTAGCTTTGTAATCACAACTTATCTTTGAAGATGATTCTTATTAAAACTGATGTCATGAAGGAATTTGGGTATTTTCGGGTCTTTTGTGAAAGCCCTTTTCTTGATCAGTCCTACTCTTGTACAGTTGATACGAATGTGAGCTCCCGAAGAACCCTATCATCTAAGCAGTTGCACGCCGTTACCATGCTTTGTATAGAACAACACAGCACAATCTGGTGTCCCTTTCAAAGGGTATCTTTGTTCATTTGCTATTTGGACTACTTCTTTTACCTTTGCTTTCTTCAGAGAGGTAGTTTAGCTTCCATTGAACTGTCTCCATTGGAGCTCCAATTATTGACTGCTCACCGGAATGTTCAGGTTTGCTTTTGCGACGTTGTTCGCCCTAACACAGATCTCAGGACACACCTGCAAATCAACTACATGTACACATAAAGGATACTTTTTTTTTTCAGTGTCATTTTTATTGAACAAGTTCAAATAAAAGATACTACATTTGTTCAATGTGATTTTAGTTGTACTCCATTAAACAACTATGAATATATGATACTCAAAATTGGGCAACTAACACTAGTACAATCATTTGACTATGATTATTGATTAGCCAGGACTGAATCATTAAGATCCCACCCAGCTTGCAACTACTAGTGGTTTAAAAACTCAGTCAAACTCTCTGCTGCCAGCCAGTCATCTTCTTGGTCCTGATTTGTTGTATACAGAATCTAGCAGAGACCCACAAGAGAGTTTTTTTAGGAGGTAAAACTGTAAAAGTAAAATGAGATTTATGGCACTGTCAATTGACATGCATGGAAATAAAGAGAACTTTTAATTTCGCCTGAATTAGAACTTAGTTAAGTCGGTAAGAAATTACTCTCTTAGAATTCAAACATAGGTTGGGGATAAAGTGAGTCACCACTCCTTACACTCAAAATAGATATTGTATTGAATTATCTTAATTGTTGCGTCATACAAAACCAATTAAAAAGTAATACTTATTATGTTCTAAAATAATCGCTGTTTTACTCTTTGGCACGCTTTTTAAAGTGCGAAAAAATCTATAAAATATTATTTTTAAATAATATTTTATAGATTTTTTTTCACTCATTAAAAAGCGTACCGAAAAGTAACAGAGGGAGTATTATCTTAATTTTTGGAAGTATAGTTGTATTCAATAGCAATAACTTTTCTCTTGCTTGTTTTCGTTCTTCGCCGATGTCCTCCACTTGATGGTTTTAGTTTTGTTTAAATTCGTCCCTTGTAGAGCGCTTGCTACTTATTGATCGCGTCTTTTTTTTCCGGATTTTTATTGTATGTTTGACGGTTTAGTCATCTGCTGACTTGTCGGCCTATCGAGGATCAAGTCTTTTTGATCTCTCGAATTTTTTCCTTATAAAAAAATAATTTTCTCTTCTATTATAATAGGATAGGATCAGAGGTGGAGTCAAGGGCATGGAGTGACTTGAGAATCGAGCCCCTTGGCTCGGAGCAAAAAATTTTAAAAAGAAAATTTTGTCTCTACACTGGGCGATCAACATCAGGGTATTGTATGTTTCTGGGTGATTCTCTTATCTCGTGGAAGACGAAAAAACAGAAAACTGTGAGCAAGTCATCCACGAAGAGCGAGTATCGAGCAATGTTTGCAGCTGCAAGTGAAGTAGTTTGGCTCGATGGCATTCTCGGAGACTTGCACATTCCGGTGCCACATCCAATTCCTCTCCATTGTGATAATCGCTCGGCACAACACCTTCCTGCTAACCCGGTATTTCACGAACGCACGAAGCACATTCGAATTGACAGTCACTTTATTCGTGAAATGGTCCAGTCTCAATTCCTTCAAACCATTCATGTGCCCTCAAACCTTCAATTAGCAGATGTGTTCACCAAAGCTCTCGGCTCTGAGCAACACGGATTCCTCTGTTCCCCATGTCTCGCTTGAGGGGGGATATGAGGATATGTCTTTTATATTTTGTGTGCCATATTTTGTAATCAGTCAATAAGTGACCTAAAACGTCACCGTTTGGAGTCTGTGTATGAACAGTACATATAGCTTCTCCCTCCTTAGCTTAGGTTCAAGAATTTCAGTTGTAACGCGAACCAATTTCGGTTAATTGAAGAATCTCTCTTCCTCCTTGTTTCAATTCAAGCTTAAACCGACCTGTTGGATCGTTTTACAGTTTTTGTGTGTGTGTTTTTTTTTTTTTGTAATTTTTGCTAATTTTAGGAGAAGAAGAGTTTGAAAAAAAAAATCTATATCTATATATAACTTTAATTTAGAATACTTTGCTTACGTATCAATCTTAGAGGAGTTTTTGAAATATTGACCAGTTATGTTTTTTTCCTTGATTTTTTTATTTCTCTTTTTCTCTTTTTTTTTCCATTAATTTTTTTAATCATCCATTCTCTTTTATTCTTAACATATTTATTAAAAATTGGGCTTAATTCAAAACTTTGAATTCAATTTAATATAACCATTAGGCTTAACTCACATTTATTTACTAACTATTTATATATCTATCTATATATAAACTTAATTTAGAAGACTTTGCTTACGTGTCAATCTTAGAGGAGTTTTAGGAATATTGGCCAATTATGTTTTTTTCCTTGATTTTTTTATTTCTCCTTTTCTCTTTTTTCCATTAATTTTTTTTAATCCTCCATTCTCTTTTATTCTTAACATATTTACTAACAATTGGGCTTAATTCAAAACATTGAATTCAATCTAATATAACCATTAGGCTTAACTCACATTTATGTACTAACTATTGAGCGTAATTCAAAACATTGAATATAATTATTAGTTGTGACACATCACATTTAAATGCATAATTCAGATTTCAAAATTTCTAAAAAAGTTACAATGATATTGATATTATTATTACTGGGTGATTTAAAATATCTACATTATGTATTATACTTAGACGAGATATAAAAAAAATTATTTCATAATTATAAGATACATTTATGGTAAAAAAAATTTATCTTAACATTTATTAGTATTTTATAATATATTAATATATATTATTAATATTTTAGTTTTAAAAAACCGCGCCATGGCGCGGGAATTGTACTAGTAAACTCTTAATTTAGAAGACTTTCTGCCTACGTGTCAGTCTCTCCTTAATTCTCTCTTTTCCACCAATCAAGTTTTTTTTACCCTTCTTTAATTTTTTATTTCCTCTAATTTTTTATTTCTCCATTTATCTCTTTAAATCAATTAAATTTTTTCTTTTCTTTTTTAATATATTTACTAACTATTGGGCTTAATTTAAAATATTCAATTCAATCTAATATAACTATTGTGCTTAATTCAAAAGATTGAATCTATATAATTTAATGCTTACGATTAATCAATATCATTTTAGATTATGATTATGTCACATCGCATTTAAAAAAAGTCACAATGATATTATTATGATTTTTATTGTGTGATTTAAAATATCTATATTTATGTATGCTATTTTAAATGAGATTTAAAAAAAATCTAAAATACTTATAAGATACATATATGGTAAAGATCTTTATGATTTTTATCTTAACTTTTATTTATACATTATAAAATAATTTTTATTTTATTTTATTATGATTTAGAAAAAAAATCGCGCCATGGCGCGGGAATTGTACTAGTAATTCATAAAGTGTGCTTAGATGAGTTGATATGAGGTGAGTATTTGAATCATTAGGTTTTGAGTTTAAATCTCTAGAATTTTATTTTGTGGATTTTTTCCTCTTAGATTATTAAATATAAAATAACTACTAGTACATTTTATGTCATGATGTGATTTTTTAAAAATAAAATATTGATATTATAAAAAAATAATAATAAAAGTTAGTGACATTAGTCTTATAATCCAATCCCACGTTCACTTCATGCAACAATTTTATATATGCTTCAAGCTTACATTATTGTGATTTGGTTGGTTCTTTTGTCATTTTGTTTTGCCACCTTTATCAATGTGGGTACAAATGAATGACATGAAGTCATGAAAGATGTACATGGGAGTTTTATTTATTTATTTAAGGAGAGTAACTCGAAATATTATACAAATATGATAACTCATTAGATTAAAGAAATCGATATCTGAAAGCTCTGAAAAGCATATTCAATACACAAAATAACAAGAAAATCAATCAACGTATGAAAAGAAACAATTAAAATGAAAACATTAGAATGATAACTGCGAAATTAGAGAGGAAGCATTGTCAAAGCGGAGAAGACAATGAAGAACGATATTAGCATGCATAAGAGAATGATATATCACAATGTGTACTAAAAGGCTGGATTTTCTATTTATACAAGTTCAACACAGTTCTTATTGTCAATTGTGATACCTAGAAAGACAAACGACATTGGAGTGTGTTAGGTTTATAGGTAATGTTGTTTTAATGGGTTGAAGGTAAATTCGGTTCTTGTAGATCCTTGCGGATAATCAAGACAATTTGAGTAGATCCAAAAAGGGTAATCTCATGGGTAGACCTCGAAAGGTAATCCCGAGGGAGTATGCCAAAAAGGCAATCTCCACCGAATTCGTTTAGGCGATAAAACTAAGTGTTTAAGCTCTTTAGAAAAGATATATAAATGGCTTGGATAATGGCAAACGAGTCACTCAAATAAATCGAGTTTTCCTTCAACGTTTATTGCCCCTATATGCCAAAGGGTTGCACTACAATAACGTTGTGGGATAAAACGTTTCCTATACAATAAAAGGGTGACATCCCATTTCATTATTGCATATATACATACCTTGTTTGTGTTTTAAGTGTTTGTTCTTCCGATTGAGAGAGATATCGGAAAAACTCATGCCTTTCCAAGTGGATGACAAAGGCCTTTTATAGGCAAAATGGGGTGGAAGTTTTTGGGTGGTTATGGGTAGTTATTGGTAGTTATTGGTGGTTATGGGTAGTTATGGTGGTTGGGCGGTTACCCCCCAATAACTACCCCAAACGCCGGCCCAATAAAGGCCCAATAAATGCCCAATTAAGGACAAGCTAGCATGACGAAGCTAGCATGGTTGAGCTAGGTCACTCATGAAATATAAAATGTACATGACATTTATACGAAGCTGGGTGTAGCTACCATGCAACTAAAATGACTAAGCTAAAGCTTCAAAGAAGCTAAAACCCTAATCAAGCTCAAAATTAGAGCTATGTCATTTTTGGAGTTCCGAAGCTCGGCTAGCTCTCAAATTTTGCACCAAGGCTTTAGAGCTTAATATCTTCCTTTACAAATCATGAGACGGTGATTTAAATCACTATAAGTGAACAAAACTCGATCATAATCATATTAGATCGAATATCGAGCATATCTCTATTGCTCACTTTTATGGAAAGCATCCGAACAAGCTCAAGATCGACTTTGTCAATGTTGATATCATTGCATGGGTCTTTCCTCATGATTTCCTTTCCCCTTAAAATCTTAGAATTACTTAGGGCCGATCACATGGGCCGTGTCTCCCGCACACCCTAAGCCCGAGTGATGCTCTTAGTAATTCTCACACTTAACATTTATGATTTCAGACCAATGGATTGATGACTTTTCACAAATAATCAACAGAGTGGAATCGTTTAAATCGATTTCCCTATCGACTAAACGAGAATATCCTTCAAAATATTTACATTTATCTCTCGTTTGTGTTTTAGGTAAGAAAAGGTAATAGTTAACCTTCTAAATCTAATCAGTTTTTAAGAGGAAACGATATCTACACCGCTAATTTTTACTATTTCCACCGCTAATCACCGCATAGGTATGCGATGGTCTTAATCCACTTTTTTGCGGTGGGTCCGTTGACCGTATACGAACCCACCGCATACCTATGCGGTGGGTTATGGCGACGGTTTTGACCGTATACATGCGGCGGGTTTTTGACAATTGGAAAGGGTTTATAGAAGTTATCCAAAACCGTCGTCATAACCCACCGCATACCTATGCAGTGGGTTATGGCGACGGTTTTGGACTGTTATGGCGACGGTTTTTGGCTGTATGGCGACGGTTTAAACTCACCGTATACCTATGCGGTGAGTTATGGCGACGGTTTTGGACCGTTATGGCGACGGTTTTGGACCGTTATGGCGACGGTTTTGACATGTATACTTCTCAACGCACCGTAAAGTATTGTGGTGACCCACCGTATACCTATGCGGTGGGTTCGTTGACTGTCATTAAACCCACCGCAGTCCTATGCGGTGATTAGCGGTGGAAATAGTAAAAATTAGCGGTGAAGATATCATCGCCCGTTTTTAAGTTAAGATTCATTGATTAATATTTCAACTATTACCCTCCTTCCTTTAATTTTCATACAAAATTTTCGGCCAAATTAGCCAAATATACACGTTTGTGTAAAAATTGCAAAACTATACATTCACTTGAAAAAGGAAAACCTAATTATCTCTCCATCCCAATTGTCGGGTATCGCTCTCCCATGGATCTGGCGCCGGCGGTTGGTCTCTCCATGACACTAGTTCGTCCTCCCTCCCTCCCCTCGTTCCAGATCTGGCGCCGGCGAATTCGTCCTCCCTCCCTCCCCTCGTTCCAGATCTAGCGCCGGCGAAGACCATCTCTCTCACCTCGTTCCAGATCTGGGCGTCGATGAAGACGATGGCGCTCGTCCTCCCTCTCCCTGCCACTTGTTCGTCCTTCCAGATCTGGCGTCGGCGAAGACCATCTCTCTCACCTCGTTCCAGATCTGGGCGTCGATGAAGACGACGACGCTCATCCTCCCTCTCCCATGCTCCTCTTCCGCCTCTGCTTCTCCATTGCTGACAACCTATGGAAGGATGTCCATTGCAGATGTTTCACGACACCGGTGAGGCTTGGCCAGTTCTTATCCTCGAGGAAGAGATCTGCCAACTGGCGCCCGTCACTAAGGTGCTCACTCTTTCTTCTCAGCATCTTCAATTTGTTGTCGATTTGGTTATTTTCGATGCGGAATTTCGTCGGGCACCTTTCAGGTGTCTGTTTTTCGAGCATCTTTGTTTGCCTTTCGACCTCGCAGAAGTGAGCTTAGTTTCTCTCCCGATTCCGTGGAGTGAGCTTATGGAACGAAGAAGGTCTAGATCTGGATTGAAGAGAATCATCAAGATTGAATGCTGACTACCTATATCGAACAAGGAAAGCTATCAAGTGCCTTGATGGAGCCAAAGATTAATCTCTATCACAACGGTAACCAGGGTGTTTTCTTATATGACACTCATTATTGCATGTTGAAATAACTAGGAAAGCTCATTCATCTATTGCTTTTCTTGATCTATTTGATGTTTTCGGATTCAATCTTGTGTCTCATGCGAACATTTATACTGGACTTGATTTTTGTATGAATCAACATATATATTAGCTCAATCCTTTAGTTTGGTTGTAACTTGTGATTCTATTGTGTTATGGATGGTTGAAGCCTGAGTATATAATATCTCTATAAACTAGCATATATTTCTCTACCATATATTTATTAGCTTGAACCATTTACTTGTTATTGTGCCTCATTTGATTTGTCACTTCATTGTAGTTATATCATTTCTATTTTAAATGCATGCAGAATCATGAGCACTTTTTGCCCTACTGGTGCTTGAATTTCTTGTATATTTCAGCAATCCACTGTCTTTTATGTATGCAAACAGCCTAGTGGAAGGGAACTTCTTATAGGTAATGATGTTTGGTTTGCTGGAGGTTCATTTCTCATTTCTGTGACAGTGATTGCACATGTTTCTTATTTCGCTATCATATCAGGCTTTGTGTTTTTAAGTTAATTATTTTTAGCTACTGATTTTTTTAGGTTGGTGATTTTTTTAGCTACTGATTTCGCTATCATATTTTTTTAGTGCTGACATCGTTTTTATACGTATTTTTTAGTACTGATATCGTTTTTATGCTTATTATTTACTGCTGACATCGTTTTTTTTGCATATTTTTATGTAGGTATATATGTGCTGACATCGCTTTTGCAATATAAGAGATGAAGAAGGCAGGATGTACAGTGATTTTGAGCGAATCGGTGACATGATCTTTATCGAGAAGGAAGAGGAGTACATCATCAGATTGAAGGTATGTCCTCGTGCTGACATGGTCTTTATTACCCTGTTTAGTTTGCTCTTTAGGTATATATGTATGCTTGACTCCTTAGAAATTGGTTTATTTTTTAGTGCTGACATAGTTTTTATGCGTATTTTTTAGTGCTGACATCGTTTTTAATTTGATATTATATATGTAAGTATATATGTATGCTTGACTCCTTAAAAATTGGTTTATTTCTTAGTGCTGACATCGTTTTTATACGTATTTCTTAGTGCTGACATCGTTTTCATGCATATTTTTGTGTAGGTATATATTTGCTGACATCGTTTTTGCAATATAAGAGATGAATGAGGAAAGAGGTCAGCATTGTCGGCGTCGAAAAATTCTTTGTTTTAATTGTTTACCGTTATTCTTTGTTTCTCACTACCAAAAATAAAATAAAATATTCGTTTCTTTTTTTTGGTAGAACACTCCTTTTGTCTCTTTGTTCTCCCCCTTTTATATTTTTAATGACTTAATACGTCAAATATATTGATCTTCGATGTCATCATTGTCGGCGTCAGCATCCTCGTAGAGGGTGTGAGCAATGCTGACGTCAGCATTCCCGATGTCATTGTCGTCAGCGTCAGCATTCTCGTAGACGGCGTTAGCATTGCTGATGTCAACATTCTCGTCGTTGGCGTCAGCATTGACGCGTGGAACAAAAAAACTTCCTTGTAAACGGTGTCAGCATTGACGCGCGAAAAAAAAACAAAAAAAAAAACAAAAAAACCTTCCTTGTAAACGGTGTCAGCATTGCTGACGTCAACATTCCCGACGTCGGCGTCAGCATTGGCGCGCGGGAAAAAAAAACTTCCTTGTAAAACGGTGTAAGCATTGCTGACGTCAACATTCCCGACGTCGGCGTCAGCATTGACGCGCGAAAAAAAAAAAAAATTGCTGACGTGGAGGGGGGCACACTAGAGGGGGGGCGCAGGGGGACACGCTGGAGGGGGAGGGGGGCACATAGGAGGGGCAAGGGTTGTGTATAGTTTTGCAAAATTCCCACAATCTTGTATAGTTGGCTAATTTGGCCTTTGTATTTGTATACTTTGCAAATTGACCCAAATTTATTTTCTTTCTCCCAATTTGATTACCTCCTTTGAGCCTGCTTTAAGTATTTTCCTCTTCCCTTCTTTAGATTTGTAGAAAAAATGATGATCATACAAATTTTATATATAAAATTTTATTTATTTCCCTCCCTTTTAAAATTTTATTTTCTTAAAAAATAGTTATGAGGAGAAAATGAACTGTATTGTGTAAGGCTTTGCATTCTGCAGGCAATGCAAACACATGTTTTTTTTTCTAATTAAGTAAAACTTCGAGCTCAGACAAGTCTGAAGGACGGGAAGTCGATAAGTCGACAGATGGCAAACCGTCACACATACCATAAATCATAGGAAAGTGCAATAAAACAGGCATCCAAACCCATGTAATGTACACGCACTGTACTTATTGACTTGTAAATAATTTCGACATGTATTTTACACAAATGTTTTTTTTTTATTACATAACAAAGTTGAGATAGGAAACCTTATTGAATGCTAATAAAATTCAACAAACAGCATTTTCAAAATATATGTAAGATGTAAGAATAGCATAGGTTAAAGGAGCTAGATTATGTCCTTCAAAAACTAATCCTACATTCCTACAGATTAGATAAAAAATATTGAAATCTTACTAGGTTAGCTTATACATGATTTATATGTCACCTTGTAGCTTGTAATGCCTCAATATATCTTTTAATAATTTATATTTAAAAAAGAGGTTTGAGGGAAAAAATGATCAGGGTTAGAGGCATTTTCCTGATTAATTCTCCCATGAAATCGATTCTTATTGGACCAACGATTCGACAATGCTATTTTTTGGGGCCGTTTGATGTAAAATTTGAAAAGATAAACAAAAATAAAATGAGTATAGTTTATTTTTAATTTGAAATATATTGTCAAACAACCATTTGGTTGTTCGCTTTTTTGTTCCTTGTATGTAAATTTTTACCTTGTGAAAAAATTACGGTTGAAAATAAGTAATTATATTATTGATGGGGGCTAGTATATAATAGTGGGCCTGCTCCAACATGGCCCATTCCATAATAGGTTAGCCCACTCGCACTCTTGTTGTTTAAACTTCCTAATCATCAATTCAATCAATCAATAATCAATAATTATCTATATCTATCTATCTATCTATATTTATATAAATATACTAAAATCGATGCGCCTACGTGGGGCACGTGAGTACATCTGCATACGTGACGAGATTATTTTTTGGAGAAAAAAATAATTTATATTTAAATTAATGCATTCTCCATACACTAGACGGGATTTACACTAGTATATAATATAAACCTACCATTTTTACACGCCTACATCCATGCGATCCCAAATCGAATTAAAATTTAGGGTTTGTGCTTTTGGGATTTCAGCAATTCCATCCATATATATATAGAGAGAGAGAGGGGTTCCAGAGTGCACACCCTTAGGGTGTACCTTGTGCATTCTTTAGTATTTTTTTTTAAATGTATAAAATAAATGTGAAAAAATTGCTTTTTTTGGGAGATAAATGGTTTTTTTAACCCCCACCCGATTCGGATTTTGTCCGTTTTAAGGATTTGCCAATTTCACCAAATAATCTTTCCCATGCTACCGAATAGTATTATATTACTCCATCCGTCCAAGAATACATGGCCTTTTAGGCCTTGAAACTTTGTCAAAAATACATGGTCTTTTAGATGTATAGGTAATTATTACCTCTAAAATTACTACTTTTTTACTTGTTAAAATTAAATAAAACTATTGAAAAAATTAAAGAAAACCCTTGAACTTTCAATTACTATTTTAACCTTTAATAATAATGATGAGATTTAAGATGCAAAATAGGTTCCTTAATTAGCGTGCATGAGCCTAAAAGGACATGTATTCTTGGATGGAGGGAGTATTTTTTTCTATCTAATTCATATCAATATTTATCAATTCTATTGAATAATGTTTTTTTTTATTCATTAATTTAAGATAAAAGACACTTGAAATCCCTAAACAATACTTACAATTTATATGAATAATGCTTCATATTGCACCGAATAATGTTTTACATTTCACTGAATAATGTTTTTTTATGTTATTTGTCAAACTGAACCCCATATACTGACGAATAATTAATCATATTTCACCGAATAACTACCAAACTCATTATCACAAGTAATGAAAATTCAACACATACGTCTGAATAACTAACGAACAATAAATCAAATTATGCATCTCGAAAACCCTACACTAAATTCAACATATACATTAGAATAATTCTTCGTTTTCCCTTAATAATTCGGGAATCACAAGTTGATTGAGTAAGAAATTTCAACCCTAATTCGATTTCACCTATTTCAACCCTAATCGATATCCACCCACCCCCACCGCACCCCACCCACCCACCCCACACCGTCTCTTACATATCACCAGTTTATCTCTTTCACACTAGTAATTACCTCCTTGGTGTCGGCCGACAATCGGATCTCCGAATTTGATAATCGCCTCACCCTCGCCGCCTCGCATCGCCATAGACTCACCATTGATTCACCGTCGTTGGGCTCTCGCAGCAGAATCGCCTCCTCGCACAGAATCGCCACCGCCTACCGAATTCTGCCTCCTAATCGCCGCCGCCGGCCACCCCAGGGAAGCCGCCTTCCTCTTCGCCCCATGTAGCCTCGCAATCGCCACCGCCGGCGGATGAATCGCTCCTCTCCATGTCCACAACCATCGGTCGAAGCCTCGCAATCTCCCCCCCGGACTCGTCGTCTTCGGGAGCCAATTGTAGTCACCGGACTCAACCACGGTGGCCATCTTCCTCGCCCTATCACCCGTCGACGGATCCAAACCCTTCGCCTCCGCTTTGCCTTCCTGGGTCTCCTCTTAGCTCCCGTCCGCACCAGATCACCATCGCCGCTATATCGCCACCGCCATACCTAAACATCGACACCACATCGCCCGGAAAAGTCGAACCAAACACTGGCCCGTTCCGCCTCCGATTCGCCTCTGGATCTTGAAGATGATGTAGCGCCAGATCCGACCTTGAAGACACAACCCTCTCGTTCAGTACTCCACACGTGCAAGCCTTAGGCGAGTAAGGACGGTTTTCTACCATGTGTGCGGACCCACCTAATTTTAATTTTTAAAAAAAAAAGAAAATATCCTTCTAATCTCAGCCATCCATCCACCCTCGATCAATGGTCACCAATTGTGCACAAAGTACACCCTAGGGGTGTGCACAATTTCTCTCTCTCTCTCTCTCTCTCTCTCTCTCTCTCTATATATATATATATATATATATATATATATATATATATATATATATATATATATATATATATATATATATATATATATTATAGTTTGGTCCAATCAATCATCATCGATCTCTAAAATCTCAAGCATGACTTATCTTCATCTTCCTCAAGAAATAATCACAGAGATTATCCACTGACTCCCCCTCCGATCGCTCCTGCAATGTAAACTCTTGTCAAAGCAATGGAAGAATCTCATCAACGATCCCAACCAGCGTCTCCATAAGCGACGACAAGTCGACAACCCAAAGGTGCGGATCCATGGCCCGCATGTTCCTCCCTTCACGATGCACCAAGTCCTATCCCACCTCAATGATCCCAAATTGATCGGATCGTCCCACGGAATAGCTTGTCTTGAAGAGCTCAATCGACGTCCCTTGTTTAAGTTCCTTATTTACAACTGGTTCACTGAATCTTTGCAAACCGTCGCAAATCTCCCGCTGCAAGAACGATCCAGCTGCTCCGACTACTATGGATTTGGTTACGATTATTGTGGCGACGATTATAAGATCTTCGTCGGTTGCGAGTGCTGTCCGTGTTGGATTTACAGCTATAGAAATAAGGAATGGAATTCATTCAAAGGTTTTCCTTATAATGTCTTCACTTTTAATGGCAAGGTAGCTCACTCCTTTAATGGCGTCCTTCATTGGGCTCTTGTAGGATTATATAACCGAAAGGCGGCTATCGTTACTCTTACAATCTGCATACCAATAGGTTCGGAGAAATACAGGTGCCGCCACTGTTTGCTTCTGCTCCGGTTCCAAATCCTACTCTTTCAATCATGTCTGAATTCGATGGACAACTGTGTTATGTTTGCAAGATGCTTGACGAAGATTGAAAAATTAGAAGGATGGATGTGTGGGTTATGAAAGAGTATGGAGTCGGAGATTCTTGCGAAAGGTTTACGATTCGGTATCATCCAAACTTACCACTCATGATGCAACCGAACACTATCCTATACAAACTCGGAGATGGTGGTTATGGAAGAGTAGTGTTGTTTGTTTTCAAGGATGGCAAGGCGTTGATTTGGTGCAATATCGACAAGAAAAAGGTATACATCGTATCCAAGAAAACATGGAAGAAGAAGATGAAGAGCAACAAAAAGGGGAAATTATAAGAGTTTGAATTTAGCAAACATTTTCCTAATTTCATTGTTTCTGATAGATTACATAGGCTTCATATTGTATAGTAAAGGCTCAATCCATTGTAACCTATATATATGATTAATCAATCACCCCTTGGTGAAGGGGGAGAGACAGGAGCACCGGTAAAGCTCTGGGGAAGGAGAAAGTAAGGGAAGGAAGACTCAGACTCAGACTCAGACTGGGACATAGGAGGTGTCGAAGATGGGAGAGGTGGAGAATAGAAGGGAAAACGAGACTCATCAAAAGTGACATGACGTGACACAATAAGCTTATGGTTCCGAACATCGAGGCAAAGGTAACCGTGATGATCAGACGAATAGCCTAGGAAGACACATGGAGTGGAGCGCGGGTGAAGCTTGTGTGGGGCGATGGAGGACTGGTTTGGGAAGCACAAGCACACGAAGGGACGAAGGTGATCATACCTAGGCAAGGTGCAATAGAGTGCCTGGGTTGGCGAGCGATGATGTAGGGTAGTAGATGGGAGAATGTTGAGGAGATAACATGTGGTTGATAAGGCGTGAGACCAATAGGTAAGGGGAATAGATGCGTGAAAGAGGAGAGAGCGCATCATGTTGGTTATGGTTCTAATGATTCGTTCGGCCTTGCCATTCTACTGGGAAGTATAGGAGCAAGACAACCGATAGGAGATCCCATTTGTGGTGAAGAAAGAGTGAAAGTCTTTGTTGTCAAATTCACGGCCATTGTCACATTGGAAGCATTTGATGGATGTTTGAAACTGTGTTTTGATGTAGGCATGGAACTTAATTGGCAAAGATAGGAAACACTTGGGACTTGAAATGCAACGGGAAGACCCATAAGAAATGAGTGTAATCATCAAGAAACAAAAGGTAGTACTTGTGACCCTCCTTGCTAGGCACAGGAGAGGTCCAAATGTCACTATGAATGATATCAAAAGGAGCAAGGGTGTAGTTCAAAGACCATTGGAACGGCAGTCTTGCATGTTTGCCTAACTGACAAGAAGAGCATAAACTAGAGCGTAGGTCTTTATTACAGGTGACAAGACTCTGAGAATGGAGAACATCTAGAACGGCAGCACTGGGATGGCCCAGGCGTGCATGCCACAGGCTGGACGACGATGCCGAGAGGGAGACCTGGCACGACTGACTGGACGCATGAGGTGGTGTGACAGGGTAGAGCTCCCCAGTGCTGTTATATCTCATGCGAGTAACCCCCGTAGTAAGATCGTTCACAGAGAAACCACGGGGATCAAACACAAGGGAAACGTTATTGTCAGTAGTGAACCGATGGACAGAAATAAGATTTTTGACAATCTTTGGGGCAATGAGGACATTGTTAAGGTGTAATGAGTGGGTTGGGGTCTGTAATTTGGCATGGCCAATCCTCGAAGTAGCAAGACGACCACCATTGCCGACGATAATAGAGTGTGCAGGACCTTTAAAAGAAATATAAGAGAGGTTACCTGAGGAGTTCGTCATATGGGAGGTGGCACCAGTGTCCATGTACCACGAAGAGTCGGGAGATAATTCATAGTGACATTACTTGAAAACAATGCAATTAGGCTAGGGCAGGAGAGCCAGAGTCCTCCTTGAGGGTTTCATTTATTGATTAATCATATATAAGTTGAAATGGATTGGGCCTTTTGGCCCACTATACATTATGAAGCCTATGTCTATCACTTTCACTATAATATATAAGTTATACACATTTCTTCATACTTATTAACTTTTGACTCTTGCAATACCGTATTGTGTGCAAAAACTATGGTCTTCTTGATTAACAATTATGGTCTCTCTTTAGTTGTTACATACCTCTTAGTTAAACACCAGGGTCAACCATGGTCAGCTGAACTGGGTTCCGTTGGTTGAATGTGAACTTGATATATCCTTGAGTAGGTGTTTACACATCACGTCAACACATTGACCTCTTCTTACGAGAGAGAGATATAGATATAGATATAGATAGATATATAGATGTTTTAGTATTTTATATAGATATATAGATAGATATTAATATTAATTATTAATATAGAAATATAGATAGATATAGATATAGATAAATTTACCACGTCACCGGTGCGATCTGGGTGTGTAAATAGAAAAAAATAGATGCACCTCCTGAGTCATGGAAAAGACGTAGGGTGAAGAGTCTATAAGGTGATAACTGATAAAACACTATTCTAGAAGGGGAGGATGAATAGAGTATGCTCGATTTTCGCAATATAAGAAACCTTAATACAGTTTATAAACCAACTTGTCAAAACCTTGATATGAGATCAAAACTTGACAAAGTAAAATCGAGTAAGATAAAGTAAATGCGGAATATAAATAAGGACACACGAATTGTTAACGAGGTTCGGCACGAACTTGGTCTACGTCCCCGCCTAGGGTTATCCAACCCGTAGGATTCAAACCTCTTTATTTCACTTCCTTGAGACTAGAACTTCCTAAGAGAACTTCCCTTCCCCTATACAAAGCCTCACCGCTTATATTCTAGCCCTCAACCTTATAAGTGAAATAGAGAACCCAACCACACATCAAAGTGTTATATCACGAGTATGAAACTCAAATAGTGAATCAAATGACTTGTACAATAATGACTTGTATTTCTCTCAACACTCGAAACTGATCACACTAAGCTCAACGTGTAAAGAGAATGTTTGCTATTGCTTGATGCTCTTGAAAATGAATGCTTGCTTTAATTATCTGCATCCTCCATCAGCATCGTTTAAATAGATTGCCAAATGAGCCGTTTGAACTTTGAAGTTTGAATTGCTTCCAAAAATAATTCCTTCCTGTTATAGGAGACGCTCCCTTGATCTTGTGCAAATTGGCAGGCTTCAAGCCTTGATCCTCAAGGATCCTTCTTTCCTTATTGGGTTGATCCGAAAAGGCAATTGTGAGATCTCTCACAATGGTTGTGAGTCCAATTCCTTTCGATATTCAAGCCCATTACGAAAGGCCCATCTCTTCAAATAGAGTCCTGCAGGTTAGCTCGGATAGATATACATATAAAGCCCAAAACCATAACTTAATATATTCGTGAAGGAATGCTCAGTGTAGTACTCATGGTCCTGGTTTCAAGACCTTGAAACCCAGACAATGTTTTGTCTTTCATCATCCCTGCAAGTTAGTACGTCAAGATCTTACAATCAAGGTGGAGTCTTCATAGGGTTTATTTAAAAAAAAAAACAAAAACTCGGATAGTATAGTAAAATTTTAGGGTGTAAATAACAATTCTTAAAAAAAAAAAAATACAAAAGCTGACACAACCCCCATTAATTAGTAGCGATACTTGGTCCGATTATAGCGCTAGTATCCCCAACCAAGATACTTCCCATTACTTCAATTTTTTATAATACTTTTTGGCAAGGTTAAGTGTCGCTGCTGATGGAGGTACTCCATTAGGAAAAAAAAAACCGTTTTGGTTTCTCATATACTGTAGAAAAGAGACACTTTGATAGTACCAATGTCGATCTATTTGTCCCTCTCATTGCCACTTTGCCAATAAGTGTTGTGTATGTCAGTATGTGTACTTTGTTTTCTTCTGCTTGTGTGGTTGAGGAATTAGATTTGATGTGGTAGTCGGCTGGTGTACATGCTAGCTTTCGGTAATGCGATGTCACATACCAATTAGAGTCATTACAGGTGGCAAACGAATGAGTCGAGTTGGGTTCGGGTTCTGTTATTTATGTGGTAGCTACTAGCTAGCTAGGTTATTCAAATTTTGGGTCATTTTTTAAAATTAATTTGACTATTCGATTTGTGTTGGTTGAATTGGGTATATGCTCAGTTTGAGTGTTTCTATTGTTTCGGATTTCGATTATTTCGGATTTTGATTAATTCAACATTTATATTTAAAATTTGATTAGGATCTATCTTAAATCCGAGTAATTATTTCGTCTTTTAGTTATAGCAGCCTCGAGTCTTATTGAATTTCAGTTGAATCAGGTTTGGTTAATTTGGATATGAGACGATTTGGGTTATCAGGTTATTCGAATGTCAGGTCAAAAGCGGTTGACCAGATCGGTTTTCGAGTCAATTAGGGTTATTGAGTTATTCTTTAAAAAGTTCGAATTTTTTGCGCTATTGGCTCACTCCAAAACCGGGATAAACACAGGTTGACTCGTCCCAAAACAACTCATTACGTACGTGAAACCCGATGTATCCGAACCCGTCCTGAGTGGCAAGCCTAACTAAACCTATCTCTCTATGGACTATAGTTTTAGTTAATACTCCCTCCGTATCGCAATATTTGTTGTTTTAGAGTGTTAAAGTTGTATCAAAAAAACTTGTTGTTTTAGCTATAATTATTGTCTTTATAGGTAATGATTGCTCTTTTTATAGGTAATAATTAGTCCTTTTAGGTATTTTAAGTTATAAAAGTAAAGTAAAGATATGTTTTATTAATAAGTGTGCATAGAGATAAAACAACAAGTATTGCGATACGGAGGGAGTAGACTCTATTGAGGGTTTTAACAAGTCTTTGCCGGTTTTAGGCATGTTTAGATGATAATGCAATATAACTCATCATGACGTGGTTAATGTAATTTAACCTGATTGTTCTAGTTGAAGGTGACCGATAGTACATATTGCACAAGTGATGGGGGCCATAGACTTCAACCACTTATTTCATCTCACTCCTACTTTTCAAAATTGTCACCATCTTAAAAAGTACTATTCTCAGTGCATCCATCATCTGACATCTTCAAGCGCACCAAGTGGATTTGTACTCACAAGTGGCTGACATCGTTTCGATCTCAGCCACTTGTGAACATATATACAAACAAAAGAAGTATGCCTATCTTGCAATACAATTGATCAATTGTTGTTGTAAAACACACTGCATCCACTACTAACAACATTGCAAACTTATAAACTTAGATCCAAACTATATATATGGGGCTACTAAGATACAAGCATGATCTCGCCATTTTCTTTCGCTTGACCCTTCTCCTCTTCCGCGGCTTTCAACTTGTCGTCCTCCTTCGCCTTCTCCAACTCTCGTATCAAACACCTTAAACACGCCTCAACATCAATTTCGGAGGACTTAGGCATCAAGTTCTCAGCAACATCAGCCGGTGTCATGTTCGTCTCTCCCAACAACCTCTCAATTGTACCGAATAAAGGATGTGAGTCAAGATCCAAGTAGTTGTAGGCAAGCACCTTGAACGCGTCGAAGCAGCAGTAGGATAGCTCTATGTGCACATCCATTCGCCCTCTCCGAATCAGAGCAGGGTCCAGCTTCTCAATGTAGTTGGTGGTGAACACAATGATCCTCTCTTGTCCACACGACGACCAAATTCCGTCAATGAAGTTTAGCAATCCGGAGAGAGTAACCTCTGTGCCCTTCTTCTTGCCCTCTTCTACAATCGCTTTCTTCACCGGATCCTTTACATCGCCGTCTTTGGACTCATCTCTATCCTTTTCCTTCTTCCTTTCGCCGGTGAGATCAATGGAGCAGTCTATGTCTTCTATAAGAATGATAGACTTGTTAGACGTCTCGATCAACAGCTTCCTCAAATGAATGTTATCCTTGACCGCGGTTAGCTCAAGATCATAGATGTCATACTCCAAGAGATTGGCCATGGCTGCAACCATTGTCGATTTCCCCGTTCCAGGAGGACCATAGAGGAGATACCCTCGCTTCCATGTCTTACCGATCTTTTCGTAGTAGTCCTTGGCTTTGCTAAACCTTGTAAGATCATCGATGATTTTTCGCTTCTTTTGTGGCTCCATGGCTAGAGTCTCGAATCTCCCCGGGTGCTTGAACTCGACGTGGCTCCACATACTTCCACCTCCAGGTCGGTATCCTCCATCGGATCCTTGCGTGTTGGTGTAGAGCTTGCGCTGACGACGCCTTATTGTGATCGATTTGCCCTCTTCCAAGACATGGTTTAGGTAAGAGGTGGTCACGAGATCTCTATCTCGCCTATGGAACACCAACCGGTAAAACCTGTAGTAATCGACTAAGTGTCAATAGCTGCACAAGTTAATGCGACAAATCTAATAAAATTCCGTTACCTTTTCTCATCGGATGAAGGGTAAACCGAGAAGCTAGACGATTTGGTGAGCTTCTTGCTAGAGATCCACCACACGGTAACGCCTTTGAACTCATCGGTGACCTCTTCTTGGTCGGCGATGCTGAACATGAGGGACTTTCCATGGAGGAAATTGGCCTTCATCCGGTTGGCTTTCATGGAGGATCTTTCGCTGAGGTATGTTTCAATGATTTTGTAAGCTTCGTTCCTATCGAATCTTTGCCCGGTTAGCTCATCGAAGGTGATCTCTTGGTAAGGCGACAAGTATCCGCGCATCCTCTTGCTGTAACGGAATATGATTTCGGTGAACAGAGTGCGCAATTGGTCAGGGAGATACTGCTGGTACATTGCCCATCCGAACATGATCGTCGCAAAAACCGATCCCATCTGCATAAAGGAGTCGAGCATCATCGTCGAGGATCTCGATCCCTCTCTAGCTCTCTCCTTTGCAGTGTGTTAAGTAGAGGAAGCTGTGGACATTGGATGCTTGAGTTGAGATGCCTTATGGCTTTAGTACTTAAAGAAAAGAACAAGGCAAAAACAGTTTTGGTTTCCCTTAGGAGAAGATACATGGACAGTATCATTTTCCCTGCCATTGCCATTGTCATTTTCCAATTGGACAAAAGGTGTATTAAATAACCTTGAAAGTTGAAACACATCTGTATATATACTTAAAAAAAATTGTGGACAAAGAGTATATTAATTTTTTTTTATTAAGTAAGAATTCGAAATTTGAGAGACCGACGAATCGGCAGACGGACTAACCGTCAACAAACAACATACTAAAAACACACAAATCAACACAGATGAAAGAAAAACCCAAAAAATATGAAAAATTCGTCCACTAGCAGAGGAGTCGAGGGAGATCCAGGGCAAGCCACGAATGCCGAGAACACGGGAGGGTGCGACGACTCATACAGCGTCTTGCGCCGAGAAGGCGAATAACAGTAACCCACCATCGGAAAGGGCGAAACCTGGGGAAGTGCGGATCACCGACTTTGCCTCCAACTAAATGAGGGATCTTCGAAGAGCACAAACACAACCACGATCCTCACGATTATACAAGAAGTCCGATACTGCAACCCAACTCGGAACTAAATACCACCACACCAAACAACAATGATTACCAATTCTAGTTTATAAATTTGGATTTTAGTACTTGAATGTATACTTGAATTGTATGAATTTTTGAGTTTTAACTTTTAATTAAGTAACCAATAAAGTCAGTATAACTCCTAGCTACCATGGTTGGTAACAGTAGAGATTTTATGATTACCAATTCTAATTAGTTAGTACACGATGATAAAGGTAAAATATAATTAGTAATATATCAATTTCAATCCTATTTGGTTATATATGTGCACGCCTATGAGAAGATACTTGGATAGTACTATTGTCTCTATCATTGCCATTTGCCAATATGTATATTTGTTTTCATCTACTTGTGAATCCAACAGTCGGCTGGACCGCCTAGGCGTGCACATATTAACTTTCAGACTTTGTTATCTTATGTCTAGCTCAAGACCATAAAGGTCAAAACGGGTCGATCGGTTGCAAGTTGCAACTTTGTGGATCTTATGGATTAGGGTTATGTTCAAGTTTTAGCTTCTATTGCTTGAATGGATTTTGATTTTGGCTTCTTTATTTAACAAAAGTTTGAACTGAAAACTTGTTGGTAAGAGGTAACTTAACCGTGTCACTTTGACGTGTTGAAACTTGTTGGCAAGAGGTTGAACTTGTGAGGCCCCTACCATATATTCCTATTTTTGAGAGTGATGGAGGCTGTAAATAGAGGATGTACCTAAGTTAAGCATGATCGAAAATTTCGCTTTTATTGCGCATCCGTATATGAAGGAATCATGCACGAACTTCATCTAATGTTTGGTAAAAAGATAGCTGAAACTGACGAATTATTTCTGTTATATAGGTTAATAAGCTAATATAGTGTTTGAGAAACCTAGCTGTTATGTAGCTGATTGAAACTTGTGAATAAAAAATCATAAACTCTAAAAAGTTTGGGTGAGTAGTCATTGAAAAATCATTACTCAAAAAGTCAATTAAACTAAAATCTTATATTTATATCATTTAAAATTATATAATATCAAAATCACACTCGGAAAAGCAGAAATACAGAGTACAGAATGTGTAAGATCGATCATGGTTAATGGAAAATTATTCATTTTTCATAAAGCAAATGAAGGCTACCTAACTTAATTAGGTTTTCATTCCAATTTGGTCCCCTGGAAAGATAAAACGTCATGCAACAAGATGGAGTACCTCATTTTGGTCTCTTTAACTCCTTCTCTCCCATCTCTCCATTTATTTCTTAATGAGCTCATTCATCGATCTGGCCCAATTTGCTCACAAAAAGTTTATTCAAAAAAGAATCACATGATGTCAGTTCACACAATGAGAGGACATTGCAAGCACTCCCCACTAATATCGGTGCGGATCCGCTGTCCCTTCTCACAAAAACACCCCCTTTATTATTTTAATTTTTTTTCTTTCAAATTTCAATCAATTTTCTTTTTTTTTTTTAAACCGGGGGAGGGGAGGGGACAGCAGGGGGCTGTCCCCTTTGGCACATGCGATCCCGTCCGCACTAATATGCCCTCTAGAAAGGAGCCAGCCTCTATAGAAAACTCAAAATCTCTTTAAAGGGGAAAAAGCTACCTTGAATAACCGGCTTAACATCGAAACACCCTCGCAAATCACCAATCTTTTCACCACCACCACCAACACTACTGATTACAAAAACCTAGTAACAACAATATCAACAATAAATTCAACTCAATTAGGAAAAAAATCGAGATTGAATCTTAACCTCTTATTTAGAATTGAATCTCAACCCCTTTTTGGAGATTGAATATAACAATAACATATTCAACCAACTATCAACTTTGAGTTAAAAAACTGTTTTAAGTTATACCCATATAAACTTCAAGTCCTACCATAATTTTAAAATGACTATAAATATACTAATTATCAACTTTGAATAAAGAATAGTATAAGATTTAGAAATACATATTTATATATAAACTATATGCTTATATTAACAAAAATTAATATGGTTTCAAAATCTGAAACACAAAAATTCGGATCAAAATGCTAACATATGGCAATCGAAAACTTATTTTAGGATGAAAATCCAACCCGAGTTAGATCGGATGAGGCTTGGGAATGCTTATGTTAATATGCCTTGAATTGAGTTTATTATTTGTTTTGGGTTTATGCCCATTGTATGACTAGAGTTTTATGATCGAGTTCCTATATATATACTCATGAAACCTAATTGTAACTCTAGTTTCTTGTTTGTCTCCATAACAAAAAAACCCTATTCTTCTGCCCGTGGACGTATGTAACACATCGTTGTCGAATCATGTAAATCTCTGTGTTTTTCTTCTCTATTATCATTCTCGTTAGAACAAATTGGTGTCATAGCTTGGTTATGATTTTCGTCGAGAATGATGTCTGGATCTGTGGTGAAGATTCACAAGTTTACTGGAAGAAACTCTTTCGGTATGTGATAGATGAAGAGGTGGGCTTTGATTGCGGAAGTACCAAGGTTTATGGGCACCGTTAACCACCAACAAGAAAGGGGCAGATACAACCACCGTACCGCTGAGTACTGCTTTTTGGAGAAGAAGGCTCATTCGACGATCATGTTGTGTCTCGCAGACGATCTCATAACAGAGGTTGTTGATTAGGAAACTGTTGGTAGCTTGTAGCTGAAGTTGGAGAGTTTGTACATGACAAAGTCTCTAACGAACAAGTTGCTTCTGAAACAACGATTGTTTGGTTGCGCATGCAGGAAGGAACACCACTCAAAGACCATCTTGATCAACTTAACACATTATTACTCGAGTTACGTAGTATCAATGTCAAGGTGGAGGATGAAGATGCTGGTCTAATTCTGTTGGTATCCTTACCCCTCACATACGAGAACTTGGTTCAGTCGTTTGTCGTTGGGAATGATAGAATCACAATGGAAGAGGCTAGATCATCGCTTCACAATAGAGAGTTGCGTTTGAAGGTAAGCGCATCAGTTACAAACAATCAAGTTTCCGGGCTTATGACCAGCGGAGACAATTCTGATGGTAGAAGGGGTAAGAAACAAGGTCGCAAATCAGGCCCTAAGAAGAAGAAAGGTCATTAGAAGAATGACTGTCCTAAGAAGAATAGGCAACAAGAGCAGAAATCTAGGTCTACAACAGTAGTTTAGGGTGGAAATACTTCTAAGGAAGATATTGTTCTACTAGCAGATAATCGCACAAATCATGATGTATGGTTTCTTGACTCGGGTGCGTCCTGCCACATATGTCTTAGAAGATAGTTCTTTACAACATGTAGATGTGCAGATAATGACAATGTCTCCATGGGAAACGATGTCATCCCTGCAAGATTTTTGGGATCGACTCAGTCAGGCTTCAGACAGTCGATGAGAAGTTTTGCACATTGGAGGAAGTCAAACATATGTCATCTATGACGAAAAATATGATATCCCTAACTGTACGTGTTAGACAACAAGGGTTTCAGATATACATGTTATGGTGGAAAGTTGCACGTGTTTAAAGGCTATAATATGGTTTTGTAGGGAGTCAAGCAGGGAAAGGGAACTTTGTATGGTGGAAACTTTGTTTACCTCCATAATAAAGAGCCCTATTATTCTGTCTATGGACGTAGGTAACACACTATTACCGAACCACGTAAATCTCTGCGTCTTTCTTCTCTGTTATGATACTGGTTACAACAGCTTATTTGTATATCCATCATTACTCTAGTGTTGATCCTTGTGGACAAATTTGAGCCCAAAATAGTTTTTCGATTGTCATGTTATCTTATTACAAAAATTTTGAAACCACTTTTATTACTCATGGAGTCATGGTTAACTTGAGCAGAATTTTTTAAGTTGAGTTGATAGTTTATATATTTGAAGTCAATCTTCTTCTTTTTTGATGGGAGAGTACGTTGTAGTCCGACTCGATCAAGTTTGTCACTCTATATTTTAATTGAGTAATATATAACCTATTTGAAAAATTAATTCTGTGTTTTTAATTGAATTCGAATTTAAATTTTTGACATGCGAAATAACTATACCCACTTGTGATTTGTTGTCTTTATTATTATTGCTTTATGTAGTTAAGGGTGGATGCGAAATCAGATTGCATCCATTTAGTAGTTTTGTATCTTGTTTCATATATTAAGTGTCATGACTCGTGAGTCATGATCCACCTTAATTAGGCAGTATTTGTTTCAAAGTTAGGCACTCGTTTCCCCGAAATCAGCTCATTTGACATGGCCAAAAAGATTCAAAAACTTTTATTTTTTTTAATTCTTTTCATTCTTTTCTTTTCTTTTTTAGTTTTATTTAGGATTTGTGATACCATCTCCAACTAGGGTTGTTATTCGAGCCGAACGAGCCGAATATTCCTTGTTCATATTCGATTCATTTAGAATATGAACGAGCTCGAGCCGAGCCTAAATTTTGACTCGAGCTTAAAAATGTGCTCATATTCGGCTCGTTTAGGAAATGAGCGAGCTTGAGCCGAGCTTTTTTTGAGTTTTAGGCAATTCTACTTGCTCATTATACAGTAACTTAAAAGAAATTTTAGAAATTTCATAAAATTCAAGCTATTCGAGTTTAATTCGAACGAGTCGAGCTTTGAACCGAGCTTTAAAATGTGCTCATACTCGGCTCGTTTAGAAAATGAACAAGCTCGAGTCGAGTTTTTATCGAGTGAGTACGAGTCGAATTCGAACTACTCGTGTTCACATAACACCCCTATCTCCAACCACTTCTATAAAACTTCCCCAATATGGAGAGACAATGTATATATTCTTAAAATTATTTTTGCTTTAACTTCAACGACTTCTCCATTTTGATGATTTGAAGAAACATTTAGTTTAGAAAATGTTGCAGATTTAGGGAATTCTCCAAAACCCTAAAAGGAGAAAACTGTTGGAGACTCTGTTGAAGTAAAAAATACCTTAAAATTCTCCAAAACCCTAAAAGGAGAAAACTGTTGGAGATGCTCTTAGGGGAATTGATTGGGGAATACGAGGGGGGAATTTTGAGGGACTAAAGATTTAGAGTGAAAAATATTTGCCTTTCGGATATATTACATCCAGTCATTTTTTGTGGGGTAAATATTAACTACGAGCAAACGATTTGTCTAACATATGCCTCTGAAATATAGGTTCAACATGCTTTATTAAAACTCAAAATGAAAATGAAAAACTCTAAAAATATATATTTAAAAGGCCGATTTGCAGAAATACACCAAATTGGTGTTCGGTTTGCAAAAGTATACCCATTTTCTGAGAATAGCAAAAATAGGATAGGTGAGTCATTTGTGCTAAAAAATAGGTTATTTGTGCTAAAAAATAATAAATGATTTTACCTTTAAATTTAAATGTAAAAATCAATAAAAGGAGAATTATGAATTAAAAGAAAAGTAAAAAAATACATAAAATAATAAAATATATATTAAAATAATGTTTTAATATTTTTTTCTCAGAAATTTAAAAATAATTAAACTAGCCGGATGAAAATCGCTTCCCTAGTAAGAGAATTAATAGTGATAGGAATAAAATTTGTTATTGATAGGATATATGTTCTTTATGACAAAACTAATAATTAATAATGACAGGATGAAGTCTATAAGACACAATTTTATCCAGATCATAACTAGAAATTAAAGGTCTGTCCAAGATGACAAAGTTATTTGTTCACAACGACGGGAGTAATGTTCATAGTGACAAGGCTGTAGGTTTACTTTAACAGGATTGAAGCTATAATCGGGGAGAGAATCGCTGAAGATACGGGAAATCATATCTTTAGGATTATTAACCATATTTATAAAAGGATTATCAATATATATCTTGAAACCATAATATTATCACATTGACAGGATGAATATTGTCATTGACAATCCAAATATGAACATTGACAGGATATGATCGATAAAAAATCGACGGGAGATTGAGTAAAGAGATAGGGCTAAGGTCTGAGGGTTGGTCGGGCTGCTCTTGGGGTCGATCACGGGTTAAGACAGTAGAGGCCGATGATGTAGCCGGAGCCGGAGAATGACTGCATCGGAGAGTGAGCACTGCAACATAAGGTGAGGACAGCGACGAAGCCGGAGAATTAGTGCGGCCTAAGATTAGAGCGTCTGAGACTTAGGGTTGGTCAGGCAGCTCTTGTGTGTTCGGGTTAGGGATTGGGATTGGGTCGGTCGGGGCTAACTATTAGGGATTGAGATTGGGAATTTAATTTTTTTTTTAATTCCAGATTTTTTTATTTAATTATTTAATATAATTTAAAAATAATTTTAAAATATAAGAAAAATTATAAATACAAAAAATATTTAACTTTTTTCTTCCAGATTTTTTGGGGTGGTGGGTAGTTTTGATAATTAAATAAGATATTTTTACAAATTTCCATATATTGATGCAATTGTTTTCAAACCTAGGTATTTTTGCAAACCAAATATCAAAGTGGGGTATTTACTAGTAATTTCCCTATTTAAAATTAGCTAAATTAATTAACCTAGTACAATCTCTTTCAAATTGGCAGGCTTAACATATACCCTTAGGCCTCACAGCATAAGCATAAAGACTTAATTTTGAAATATTTTTGCTAATTTAAATTATTTTAATGATTTTTAAAATTGTTTTTCTGTGATCGAATTACTCATTTTTTTTTTTAGTAGTGAATCTTTTATAAATAAGATTCTTAAACTATCTTTTTTGAAGCACTGATGGTTTCAGCGGCGGAGCCAGGATTCCAGTAAGGGTGCTAAAAAAATTTCGGGAAATATTTTTTTTGGTGTATACCTATTAAGATGATTTTTTTAAAAAATATTTAAAGAAAACTAAAATTGTGATTTAAATACGCTATTTTTTTTATTGAAATAGTTGAGAGAAAAAAAAATATAGAAAGAAATTATAAAGAACTATTTTAAAACCAATATTGAACGAAAACATATAATATATATAATTTAAATATAATATTTTTAATTAAAATAATTGTAAGATATAATGATATAACAAAATAAATAAAAAATGAAGGAGTTGGTAATTGAACCCAATACATAATGATATAACAAAATAAAATAATTTTGTAAGATATAATGATATAACAAAATATAACATTTTTAATTAAAATAATTGTAAGATATAATGATATAAAAAATAAAATAATTGTAAGATATAAGGACTTCTGAAACATTACTTTGGGTTTGAGTTAAAATATAATAAATGATAAGGGTAAAATTGTACATTCATATTTTTCAACATCAAATTTAACCGAAAACTCTCGAGGGGTGGCAAAATCCTGACAAAATGCTTTTAAGGGGTGATTTTGTACAATTTATATTTTAAGGGGTGGTTTTGTGAAAAGCCCCGTATTTAAGGGGTGGTTTACTACATTTACTATATATATATATGGGGCATTTTGCGAAATGGCCACGAAATCTGTCCTATTTTGTAAAATAGCTGCGCTTTGGGACAATTTTGTGATATGTCCCCAATATAAACATTTTTCTTTCTCCCATCCTAATTCTCTCCTCTCTCTCTCTCCCCGAACCTCTATCGCTCTCTCGACGACACAGTTGCTGGAAGAGGCCTCGCCGCGCAGTTGGACGACGACGACATTTCTCGAGCGCCGAAGGCGGTGGCGAGCGAGCGCCGGAGCGAGCGCCGGATGCGGCCGACCGAGATCTGGAGCGAGAGGCCGGATCTCGGAGCGAGAGCGCCGAGACCTGGAGCAATCCCCGGTCAAAAATCAGATCCGCGCCTCCCGGTGGAAGGTGAGCGAGCAATGACGTCGAGGGAGCGGCTCTTCTTCCTCCTCTCGCTCTTCTTCCTCCACTCGCTGCTCTTCTTCCTCCTCTCGCCGATTTCCTTATCAATCGATCTTCGATCGATTGATAAGAAACTCGAACTGGTGAGCTTCCTAGGGTTTAGAAATCTATCAATCGATCGAAGATCGATTGATAGATTGCTTCCCTCCTGGAGGGCGTCGGAAGAGCTCCGACTTAGGGTTCCACCTAGAGCTCAAGTCGGGATCGTTGGATCGGTGTTGAAGAAGTGCTCAGATCTAGTCAAGCTGTCTCTTAGGATGGAAAATTGATAGCAATAAAGGTGTGTGATCAATTTGTCTGTAGAGTTTGTTTATCTTTGAAATTGATTTTGTTTCTGCAATTGAGTTGCTAGGTAGATAAGAATTGAAAATTGATTTTTCAATTCTTTTGGTAATTGACATCTGTTTTTTCCATTGACAGGATGAAGGTTTTGATGTGCAAACTGCAGGCTACGGTGAGTGCCCATTCTTTTGATTTCATTGCACTAGAATATGACGTCTACTTCTGTTTTTGACCAATATGACTACATAATCATATTTCACAATGCCTCGTCAAATCTATTAATCAATAGAATCAGAAAAAGGGAAATATTGTGGCAGCAGTTCTCAAAATCTTCTGCTCACACTAGTTGGGGGATTTCGTTAATATTAGTTGATTATGGGGTGTGAAGGAAGTTGCAATATGAAGCTCATCCTTGAGCTGAATAACTTTAAATTTTGTAGTTGGAATTTGTTTAGAACATTAAGTCTCAACTTAGCTACTCTAGTGGATGTTACTATTAAATATGAGCAGATCATCTTGGTTATCAAACAAGATCAGTATATTCTCATTGCTTAGATGAAGATCTAATGGAAGTTGTAGTCTGATGGATCCGAGTTTCATATTTTAGCACTTTAAATTGCACATGTAGTTGTCAAATTTCAGTAAGATCAGTATATTCTCATTGCTTGAGTGATTCCGAATGCATAGTGTTTTACAAATTTCAGTAAGATCAGTATATTCTCATTGCACAACTCGAGCTTAGAGTTGCACAACTCGAGCTTAGAGTTGCACAACTCGAGCCATTTGAGTATTGACACATGGAACAAGCATTTTAGATTTGCTTCTTTTGTTTTTATCAATAGATTTGAATTTGGTCAGAAATTTTAGTTGAAGAACTTTGTGATTTATACTATAATGACAGATTACGAAGCAGGATTTAGAGGACACTTTTCAACCGCCATTCAAGAGCTGTATCCAGGAAGGTAAAGCCAGTTGTTTGATGTGTTCATACAACAGTGTCAATGGAATACCTGCATGTGCAAGCAAGGATCTCCTTCAAAAAGCCCGGAATGATTGGGGTTTCAATGGGTAAGAATTTCCAACTGCTGCTTACTTCATAAATAAAGACCTATTATTGATTGTATTTGGTCTTGCTTCCGGTTTAGGTATATTACCTCAGATTTCTGGAATTTAAAGTCTCTGTTTTTCTTGGCATGTGATTCTATTGACTTTTAGCAGCATAGGTTTATCTACTTTTATATGCTAAAAAAATCATATCTTAAAAAAAGGCAATGGAGAGATCCAGCCGTTTTTGGTCTAAGTTAAACTGACTTTGAACTGACTTTATTTTCCACCTCACTACATTGTACTTGAAAGCTTAAAGGACGAAAAGCTAAGTATATATTTTAATTTGTGCAGGAGTTCCATGTGATCCTATAAGCTACACTGCAGGAATACAAATGTACGCTCTGAAAACGATTTATGTGCCTGGTTGCGAAGATGTAACCTGTGCTTCTGCTTCTGGATTTGACGATGCTGTTGTTGCCTCCAGGAAAGCAGACCGTGTGATTATGATTGTTGGGATCGACTTGTCCCGGGAAACGGAAGATAGAGATCGAGTCAGTCTTCTTCTGCCTAGTAAACAGATGGATCTTGTAAACTCGGTGGCTGCTGCCTGTAAACACCCAGCACATGTGTTGTGCTACATGTGTTGTGTAGCTTCAATGTATATGATTTGGAAAATGTTTCAATGTAGATTTTAAGTTTTAGTTTCAATGGTATATGGAAATATGAATGATGCTTGTGTTATGAGAAATGAGAAGTTAGTTGAGTAATCAATAGGCTGAGTTTCCTCTTTCATCATATCCTTGTATTCAGTAGTCACTCTATCTATATATGTGTTATGCTTATGGTGCTTGAGAAGTTATATGCGCACTTTCATGTGAAACTTTAATGCCTACGATTTGCAAAAGGGCTGTGATTGCTGTGGCTTTCTGCTCAGTTCAAATCCCTAGCATCAAGAGATGAGCTTGTCTTTGTGAAGTCGGTTGTTTGATCACATCTTCTGTTTGATTTAACATTCATTTTCATGCTCTAGAGTATCTCATATGTACATAGTTGAATGCTTTTGCCCCTATGTCGATTCTCGGAGGCTGAAGTAGCTAGCTTCTTAACTGTTGTGTAGGGGAAGCACCATGCTTTTCAGGTTTGGTACTCTTTCTTCTTGTAATGCTCCCGCCTGAATGTCTTGGTGGTTGGGTTCATCTGGTTTCTTTTATCCTAGGAAGGTGTTTGTTTTGATGAGTTTTACCCTTGTTGTGTGAAATGACCATGAATCTACAGCTTGTGAGGTTGCGTTTTGACTCACCATGATGATGACTTATACGGTGTTCTTCAAACAGAGTCATGCAACTCTTACAACAGAGTCGTGCAACTCTTACAACAGAGTCGTGCAACTCTTAAAACAGAGTCGTGCAACTCTTAATACAGAGTCGTGCAACTCTTACAACAGATTCGTGCAACTCTTAAAACAAGAGTCGTGCAACTCTTACAACAGAGTCGTGCAACTCTTACAACAGAGTCGTGCAACTCTTACAACAGAGTCGTGCAACTCTTACAACAGAGTCGTGCAACTCTTATAACAAGAGTCGTGCAACTCTTACAACAGAGTCGTGCAACTCTTACAACAGAGTCGTGCAATTCTTACAACAGAGTCGTGCAACTCTTACAAAAACGTCGTGCAACTCTTAAAACAGCTTCGTGCAACTCTAAAATTTCATAGTTTTATTCATGAAATTTATAGTTGTATTCATACAAACTAAAATCTAATTTGATTCTTCTTAAACTAAAAATTTAATTTGGGCACATTATAATATTATTCTTGCAGTTTTTAATCTAATTTGGTTCTTAAACTATATTTTAAAGTTGCACAACCGTAGTTTAGAGTTGCACAACTGTAGTGTCAGCATCTTTTTCTATTTTGTTAATCAGAGAAAACAACTAGTGTCAACGGTGTTTGCAATTTTAGTGATGAAAATGTATTGATCAATTTTATTTCTTTATAACTCTGTCAGCACTAAAATTGCAAACACCGCTGACACAACCTTTAATTTATAAAAAGATGCTCTATTCACTTTGGTTCATGAATTGTATCCTCTATTCACTTTGGTTCATGCAAATTAACCTATAAAGGTAGAGAGACACATGGATTCTTAAAACAGAGTCGTGCAACTCTCAATACAGAGTCGTGCAACTCTTACAACAAAGTCGTGCAACTCTTAAAACAAGAGTCGTGCAACTCTTACAACAGAGTCGTGCAACTCTTAAAACAGAGTCGTGCAACTCTTACAAGAGAGTTGTGCAACTCTTAAAACAAGAGTCGTGCAACTCTTACAACAGAGTCATACAACTCTTAACACAGAGTCGTGCAACTCTTAACACAGAGTCGTGCAACTCCTAAAACAGAGTCGTGCAACTCTTAAAACAGAGTCGTGCAACTCTTAACACAGAGTCGTGCAACTCCTAAAACAGAGTCGTGCAACTCTTAAAACAGAGTCGTGCAACTCTTAAAACAGAGTCGTGCAACTCTTACAACAAAGTCGTGCAACTCTTAAAACAGAGTCGTGCAAATTTTCATCACTAATTGTAACTAAAGCTGTGCAACTCTAAACTAAAGTTCTGCAACTCTAAAATATGGTTCTGCAACTCTAAAAAATGTGCTGACATGAAGAAAAAAAAGTGCTGACACGGAAAAAATATATACCGAACTACAAAGTTATTACTTAGGAAGATGACTCGATTGTAAACATGTTGCGCGGTGAATGTTCTAATACAAGTGTTAATCCTGACATCAGATAACCTCCTCAATTTTTTTCTCAGCAACCATTTTTTGTTCTGAAAAAATTAGTGCATTCATCACTTTCATCGCGGTTCTCATGTGCCCGTGGTTGTATATTGTATGATCAAAGTCAGAAATTGGAACTTCCCATATCTGAAAATGTACTACTATTGTTTTCCCCTATGTATCAAAAAACACCATTAAAGAACCAACAGTGCAATTGCTTTTACCATAGCTCAGAAAAACCATGTCAAAACATTGCTATTGCATGGTAAATGTAATTTTAATGTGTGAATTTTACAATCATGTGTAAGTAATCAAGTAGCATTGTGATTTCACGAATACATCTCATATATTGGGTCAGGTTGAAGGGGAATCCTCTTTCTTGCAACTTGCAAATGATTGTGTTCGATTATGTAGCAGTCTCTAGGCGTAAGGATGGAGTTTTACTGGGTACTGCATTTCAACTTCTCAGTCTCGAGCTCTTGCTTCAGGACTTCTAGCCTTTCAAGCAAATCAACGTTCCCCTGTATTCACCATGAAAGATGTACAAAATTGTAAACATTTAAAGCTCTAGAGCCTCCAACTTGTTCACAGCAGTGGTTTCTAGCACCGATAGCAAAGCATATAACGCGAGCAATATAAGACTGGAAACACGAGAAACGATGAAATATTAAGAACAATCATAATTGCTTTCAGATTACCTTTTGTAGCAATTCCAGCCTCTTGTCTGCATCCAAATTTTCTGATTTCTTCTCAATGGACCCCTTGATCTGCGAATAAAGGTTCATAAACATAGACATGAAAACAAGGTGTTGTTAGCTACAAGTGACATCCAGACTTTCGAATTTGGCATCTTCACCTCTGATATGGTTTTGGTGAGGTCTCTTAGTGCTTCTTTGTGCTTGCTTTCTGTTAGGTTCAGCAGGAAGTCTGTGAATATATTGTAGTTGTGACTACTTCTCCATTGCTCAATATGTTTGAGCTGGAAGCATCCTGTGAAGACACATTGGTAAGATAAGAGATCAAATATCCAAACATATTTTGTGAATGCAAGGAATCAAAATACCAGACAAAGATCGACAGACTTAAAATTCAGCAAATGTGGGCACAAATCACTCGTGCCACTGCCGCACTCTCACCCACATGGGTAAGCACTTACTTTCTCAATACTGATGCATCATCTCTGTCTTAACCCCTCGTTAAATGATCATCCTTTTCGTCTTTCTTCAGAATGACTTTCTTCAGAATGAGGAGTCACCAGATGTTCAAAACCTTGATAGGCAGCTTCGACAGGTTTTATCTCGGATCCTACGAGACCTCAAGCAACATCCAATCGGAAAGAATGTCTACAAGAAGTACAAAGACTGCAGTTCACCGTGCATGTTAAGCACAAGTTACAGGGATGTTCAATGTTCATAATCATCTGAATGATTGTTAGTAGTTTGTTGCTTCTCAATGTTAGGGTTTAATTGATGTAAGGTAGTAGTATTAGTTTATTTTTATTATTGCTGATTCTTACAGTATTATGTAATGAACTTTTAGAGTTGTGCTCAACGTAATGTGGAAGTTATTTCTTACAGTATTATGTAATGAATTCTTACAGTAGATGCCCCTCTTAAAAAGCTATCTATATATTCAGTTCAATATTAAACTGAAGGCAAATAGCAACTGAAACTTAAATATAAAAAGGTACCTTTTATGGAAATTGACACTGATGGCTTGTAGTTACCCATTGAAATCATGTACAACAGTGTCTTTCTCAAGAATGACCCAGTGCCTCCAGTAGAGCTTCATATTTTCCCTTTTCCAGTTCTGAAGGCAAAACTTCCACCATTTTGTTAGCTTCTTCGTCTTTATCATGCATTCTGCATATTTCAACATCGAGAATTTGCATGGATTCTCTAAGGCATTCACTCTTTGAGTTGTGCAACTCTTTTCTAGAGTTGCACAACTCTATTCTAGAGTTGCACCTGTCTACAAACTACAAAGAACCTAAAGCACTATTTTGTGACTATTTTTTTTGGCCTTCATGTATCAATTTTGAAGTAAAAAAATATACACAGTAAAATGCAGACTGATGACGAAGTGAAAGCTTAACATACTGAACCTCATTAAAGAAAAAGACTGGGGTTTGAGAATTTGAAATGCCACTTCTTCAATACATGAGTAACAAGTAAATACAACAGATATTATGGTGTTTATATCAATTGGGAAAAAAAAACTCATCTTTGACAGACCTGAGGAGATCTTGATATGCAATCAGCAGTTACATATCCAAGTGCACACAATGCTCCGTGTTGCACTTCAAACCTGAATTCACCAACTCAGGGAATCAGTTACATAATCTAGAGTTGAGCAGAAAGTAATTAAAATAGGATGATCATAAGATATCTCCTCTTGGGAAAGCAAATTCATACCTTGACTTTTGTAACCCACTGGCAACAGAAATTAATTCACCTATGAGTGAAGATGATTCAGTTACAGGAAGAGCAGATGAATCTATTCCCATCAACCGTGCTGCAGATTCCTTTGTATCAAGGTCTAGATGAGAAAGTAATTGTCTTAACCATGATATCTTTTATGCATATCGTAATGCCAGCATATATCAAGAAAGCAACAATATCAGCAAGGGGAGACGAAAATTCCAGCTCAAAGAAAATGGGAGGAGATTACAAGTACACAGCAAAGATAACAATCCTAAAATCCACAAAATCCAATCAATTCGATTTGCTTGTTCTTACTATAGATCCATACTCAAATAGATGATGGATAGAGGGACAAACCTGCAACCGAGTTCAGCTAAAGAGCGGCCTTTCAGCGCCGGCGAATCCGATTTGAATCCCAATCTCAATCCGGATATGAAATCAGTCGATTTGAATCCGAATTCGATTTCGAACGATGAAACTGACGTGTTCATGGAGAGAGAAGAGGAGGAAGAAGGGGTTGCATAGGTTGAGATCAAATTGGATGCTTCACCATTAATCTGTACAAAGGGCAAAAATCATGATTTGGCATCAAATCCGACTGTGACGCTTCGAGATCGAGAAGAGATCGCAACTACCTGGTGAAGGCTTCCAGACGAGGACCAGAGCCGGCCCCCAGCACGCCGGAGTAGTTGGGGCAGAGGAGGTGGAAGGCGCCGAAGAAGTGGAGAACGCGATGAGCGGCGTCTGGTGAGAGCAGGAGGGGATCTCGAAGCGTCTGGCTTCCCCGGAGGCGACGAAGGGGATCTTCACTGGCGGCGATGGCGCGCGACCGGAGGAAGGTGCGACGATGGAGGAAGGAGCGCCGATGGAGAGCGATGGAGCGATGGGAAGAGAGTGAAGGCCGTGAGAGATAGTGCGTGGGGTTAGGGTATTTAAGAGGGACATTTTGCTAAATTGTTCAAATACGCGACTATTTTGCAAAAACGTCCAAATAAAGTGCCTATTTTGCAATTTTTTTCTATATATATTATCCATGGATAGATAGATATTTAGAAAAGATATTCCATCTTATATCTATATAGAAAAAGATAATACTACCTCCGTTCGGAAAAACTTGACACTTTACTATTCATGCACGTTTTTTTAGGAGATAAAAATTATATAAAATATCTATTTTTTTAATAAATTTTTTTAACAACTTCATAGTTATTATTAATAAGTACAAACTTGTTTAAAAAAATTTATAAAAAAATGAATATTTTATATAGTTTTTATCGTTCTAAAAAGACGTGCATGAATAGTAAACGACAAGTTTTGCCGAACGGAGGGAGTAGATAATATGTTCTACTTGATATTTTCCATGTTTTTTTCCCTTTAATGTATTAAATTAAAGCCACAAGGCATCACAACTCTAAAGTTTTCAATCTCGAGCGAGAGTCGAGAGAAGGCGATCGACGATGATGCTCGACTCGTTTATGCAGATGGGATCGGTGTTTGCGACGGTAATGTTCGCGTGGGCAATGTACCGACAGTATCTTCCGGAACAATTGCGCAATTTGTTCACCGAAATCACTCTGTTACAGCAACAGTTTGGGCGGATACCTGTCGCCTTACCAAGAGATCACCTTCGACGAGTTAACCGGGAACCGATTCGACAGGAACCAAGCTTACACAACCATTGAAACTTACCTCAGCGACAGATCCTCCATGAAAGCCAATCGGATGAAGGCCTATTTCCTCCATGGAAAGTCTCTCATGTTCAGCTTAGCCGACCAAGAAGAGGTCACCGATGAGTACAAAGGAGTTGTCGTATGGTGGATCTCTAGCAAGAACCTCACGAAAACTTCTAGCTTCTCGATTTATCCTGCATCCGACGAGAAAAGGTAACGGAATTTTGTTAGATTCGTCGCATTAATATGTGCATCTATTGACACTTGATCGATCACTACAGGTTTTACCGATTGGTGTTCCATAGGCGAGATAGAGATTTCGTGACCACCTCTTACCTAAACCATGTCGTGGAAGAGGGCAAGTCGATCACAATACGAAGGCGACAGCGCAAGCTCTACACAAACACGCAAGGATCGGATGGAGGATACCGACCTGGAGGTGGAAGGATGTGGAGCCACGTCGAGTTCAAGCACCCTGGAAGATTCGAGACTCTAGCCATGGAGCCGCAAAAGAAGCGAAAAATCATCGATGATCTTACATGGTTTAGCAAAGCCAAGGACTACTACGAAAAGATCGGTAAGACATGGAAGCGAGGGTATCTCCTCTATGGTCCTCCTGGAACGGGGAAATCGACAATGGTTGCAGCCATGGCCAATCTCTTGGAGTATGACATCTATGATCTTGAGCTAACCGCGGTCAAGGATAACATTCATTTGAGGAAGCTGTTGATCGAGACGTCTAACAAGTCTATCATTCTTATAGAAGACATAGACTGCTCAATTGATCTCACCGGCGAAAGGAAGAAGGAAAATGATAGAGATGAGTCCAAAGATGGCGACGAAAAGGATCCGGTGAAGAAAGAAATTGTGGAAGAGGGCAAAAAGAAGGGCACAGAGGTTACTCTCTCCGGGTTGCTAAACTTCATTGACGGAATTTGGTCGTCGTGTGGGCAAGAGAGGATCATTGTGTTCACCACCAACTACATTGAGAAGCTGGACCCAGCTCTGATTCGGAGAGGGCGAATGGATGTGCACATTGAGCTATCCTATTGCTTCTTCGATGCGTTCAAGGTGCTTGCCTACAACTACTTGGATCTTGACTCACATTCTTTATTCGATACAATTGAGAGGTTGTTGGGAGAAACAAACATGACACCAGCTGATGTTACTGAGAACTTGATGCCTAAGTCATCCGACATTGATGTTGAGGCGTGTTTGCGGAGTTTGATACAAGCGTTGGTGAAGGCGAAGGAGGACGACAAGCTGAAAGCTGCCACGGAGGAGAAGGCGCCTCATGTGAACGAGAATGGCGACATTTTATGTTTGTTCAGGAATAGGTTTGATTTAGGGTTAGCACCAAAAAAGCCTATGTAGTGTTGTGATTCATTAGTTGAGTTTATGTTTGCAGTGCTCTTAGTAGGGGATGCAGTGTGCTTTTACACATAACAGTTGATCAATTGTATTGATACTTAATCTCAACGTACATCATGGGCCATCACGCTTGGAGATGTTAAGAGTAACATCGGGTTTGTGTTCCACACGGTCGGAATATCGTCAAATACACAGTGGCTGCTATGGTTTTGAAAACCGTGAGAATATTCGCTGCCACGCTTTTGAAAACCGCGGGAAATTAACCAAGTTACGGTTTCACTAACTCTGAAAGATGTTAAATTGTTTCCTTTTACGATCACCGGTCAGATAAGGGGTAAAGGTTGGCAAAAAAAAAGGAAAGCCCCCTAATTTTGGAAGCTGTAGTAGTATTTTTTGGGTGCCACTATATACACCGCAAATCCGGATTAAGGATTTGCACGTCCTTAAGGACGTGCTTGCACGTTCTTAAGGACGTGCAAGTCTGGGACTGTGCACGTCCACTATTTCAGTATTGCACGTCCTTAACAACGTGCAAGCACGTCCTTAAGGACGTGCAATACTTGCACGTTGTTAAGGACGTGCAAACCCTAGTTAGGGTTTTGCGTTTAGGGCTTAGGGTTAGAGTTAGGGTTTAGGTTTTCCGACGGTTTTGTAATGTTAATAATAAAATTGAAGTGTTTAGCTAGTGGATTGGAAGTATATGTCAAAAAAATGTCTTGCAGTATGTTCCACAAAGTATGGCAAGAAGCCACTTCCTTGGAAAGGAAAACATTGGGATTCACCTTAATCTTGGCGAAGATGGAAGATCTTGGAAAGTGAAACACTTACACAATGATAACATTTATTTCAGTAATATTTTAGGGTTGCACTTGCATATTAGTTTACATTCATAAGTTTAATAAAGTTGTGCAATACAATCTAGGAAAATAGTAAAGGACGGCCGGCATCGGCACGCAAGGCTCTAAATCTCTCAATCTGAGCTTGAAACGGAGCATCCCATCCTTCGACGCTCGGATGATGATGTTCGACCCATTCTAGTGGAGCCGGCGGAAGAGGAGCGTTAGGACGCAACCAGATCTATGAGAACAAAAATTTAGAGTTAGAGTATTGACATATGTATGAAAAGCAGGAATAGGTAATAAAAAAGACGTTTGAAGTCGTACCGCGGCAAAATGGTCTTGGTTTCCGATGCAGGCTACACCAAGAGTTGCTGATTGTGGAGGGTTGTTAGCAGATGCCGGCGAGATCATGGGGAGACATGTGAACGGATGATGCCAAGCTAGGACGACGAGAGGAATCTGATATACCGTCGCAAATACTAAACCCATGATGGGAAGCTCTATCCACCGTCTCCTATCACCATGTGTGGCTCCGGCACATCTCTGGTAGTCGACGAACTGCTGGAATGGGTACTCTCCCGTATAACAACCGGCGTACAGATCGGCGTGATCCTCCAAGTGATTGCATAGTAACGTTTTGAGTTCCGGGAAAGCAGTCTCGCCGATCGGTGATGTCAAAGCCGCCAAAGCACGGTAGCCACAATGACCATCTCCAGCAGTGTCCCTCACCCTCTCAATATGACCGAACATGAAGGGATCAACGTTGTTTTGACCCCAGTTGAACCCTCCAAACACATCATCACGTCCACGTCGAGCTGAGGTCGCTTGTGGACGAGGCCGAGCAGCATTTCGAGCAGCACGCGCTTCTTCTCTCTCAAACCTTTCCCTTACCTCCTCGTATGGCAACGGGTTGGTTCTGCAGGCATTTCTCGACCCCCGAGGCCTCCCCTTCCTTCGGACGCTTGCTGATGAGGGTGGGTGCAGCTCATCCTCGCACACATCGTTGGAAGCCGTGTATGAAGATGACAGCTCATACGCCAGTGGGGTGTCGTCGAGGTCAGTCCATGTCAAATCCATCCAGAACGGGTGGATGTCCTCGGCGGGTATCGGAGTGCCGGAGTTGACGTATGCCTGAATCTCATGGACACAAGGGATCCCGTAACAAACCCTCCAATGTCGGTCCGTGCATATCGGAGGAACCTTTTGGTTCACGACGTCCTGCCACATCTTGTACAGATAATCGAAGCACTTTTTGGAGATTAAAGTCTTTACCTCATCGAAAAGGTTGACTTTATACGCCGCTGTTGGCCATTTGAATCGGTCGATCTCCAAAGCAGTTTGCAGCTCATGCAGTTGACAATCATTGACTCTATGGATTGCATCGATCACGATGCGGAAGTCACCAGTCGATGAGTGAAGTGCCTCCTTCAGAACCTTGTGTTGACCCTCAACTCTGTACACATTGAAGTGCATACCACTAAATATTCGATATTATATCATATTGTAATGAGAGATATGAAGTAAGGTTGTACCTGTTTGTCGTACGGGTGCCGAGATGGAAGACATTATCTACGTAGCACCGAACTATGCTCCTGCTGTATGGAAGCCAAACCGACTCCAAATACGCCACCACACCTGGGAATGGGTGCCAATAAGCTCGTAGCGCCCGACGACGTCGGTTGAATGATTCCTCCGACCTCGATTCGAACAGCCCCCAACAGTTGCCCTTAAAGATGCCAACGTGGTTTAAATTCTTCGTGATCTTCAGAGCTGCTTCTTCGCATCTTCTCGTCACGTGTAACCAACAAAGGAGATGCTGGACGTCGGGGAATACAACATTCAACGCCGCCAAGAGACCTAGCTCTCGATCAGTCATGATAGCTTGAGGCTGAACGCTCCCAAGCAAGATCTGAAGCTGTCCCAACACCCAGGCGTATGTGTCTTCGTTCTCTTGCGACATGAAGGCATAGGCGATGCAGTAAGTATTGCCTGAGGGTGTGAGCCCGACCACCTCGCACAAAGGAATCCCATATCTGCAGGTGTAAATATGTTACATATTTAATACTTTATAATTGTCTATATGTGCAATAATGTAATCGTAATTAAGTAACTTATGCATTTGTTTTGTATGTGCTGTCCATTATGATGACGTAATGGAACCTTCGGAGAAGGCGTATCCCGTCGGGATGCGCGAGGAAGAGGTCGCTCAAGACGTTGTCGTCATCCGGATGTCGTCTGAAGTCGTAGTAGTACCTTCTTTCCCGCAGATGGTGCAAGGTATCCTGGGTCATCGTCCGACTACCTCTTTCTTCGGCGACCATCATGGCGAGCGTGTTGGTAAGGCTCTTCCTTGACGTGATGTTGGTATCATCCAACTGCCTCAATCCGTACCCAATGGTTTTTGGAGGAGTGCCAACTTCATTCATCCACCTCGCCATCTTCTTTTCCCCCTCTGTCATCTGTCCGGCGATGGAGTGACCCTTCAAGCTCGTGGAAAGCCCGTGGTTATGAACACCATGGGTTACCGTCATGCGCCACTGACCCGGCAGAGCTTCGTGTCCGTGTAGAGAGAATGGACAACCACTTATCTTCGACTGTGTGCTCCGGAGCTTCCTCCCGCGTGGTCGGTACTCCCCAAACTGCTCGCAAGCAAGGAGAACCCCGCCTGGACGATTCGACGCCCCCGTCCAAGACCGCTTGATTACTAAAACATGCAGTGTCTCCGACCCAAGTCCTTGAAATGCGTAACCATTTCGTCACGGTCATTCCAAACCCTTGGGTCCGAGAACTCAGACGTAAAGTCCCGAAACTGTATTCATATAATTGAAAATATGAACAACACGGAACGAATACGAAATATGTTGACGCTACGAAACCTGTGCGTACCTGAGATACTTGGAGACGAGGATTGCTTTGCGGCTCGGCCATAACGATTCTAGATGTCCTCCTTCGCTTCAATTGTAAGAAGTCGGACTTTGTTTTGGAGTGCGGAATCAAGCTGTCCTCCATCGCTTCAAATAGGCACTGTTGCGTTAATTGTAAGCAGAACCCTAGCACGTCCTTAAGGACGTGCTGCACGTTCTTAAGGACGTGCTAGGGTTTAGGGTTTGGCTAGGGTTAGGGTTTAGGGTTAGGGTTAGGGTTTAGGGTAAGGAAACTGCACGTCCTTAAGGACGTGCTGCACGTCCTTAGGGACGTGCAGTTTCCTTACCCTAAACCCCTACCCAAAACCCTTAAACCCTAGCCAAAACCCTTAAACCCTAGCCAATCTTGACACAATCGGGCAACCTTATCATATTAACGTTTTCGTTTTCGTTATCGGACAACCTTATCATATTAACGTTTTCGTTTTTGATGTTTACGTTCAATATGACTCTGAAGAAATGAGAAGAGTCTAATAGAAATATATAGATAGATACAAAATCCGAAATATAAATGTATAATATCAACATACAAACTACAAAAGTATATCACTGGCCAGGTGGATGACGTAAAGCATCATCCACAATCTCCGTCAGCTCGTCCAGTATCTGGTCAATGCAAGGGTCGTCCGCCAGGGCCCTCAAATAGCCCTCGAGCTCACGAAAGCGGGCTAACAGTGTCGGACGGATGACGGGAGGGTGAGGGATGTCCACCCAAGGGTCCATGGCGATCGGGTGGACGGGCGCCGGAGGGTCGGGATGGGGTGGCGTGGTCGGCAGCACGTACGGCCGGCTCTGCGACGCGTACCAAGGCAAGTAATCTGCAGTGACACCTGCCTGGCAATCCTCGCTGGTGCGCCTGTGTTCGGCCAGCCTGTAGAAGCGACCCTCGTCCTGCAGGTCTTGCCACCTGTTCTCGCCCGGGGCGAACACGGCGCTGTACTTCGAGTTCTTCAGGGTCGTGTCGCGGCAGACCTGAATCGGCGCGATGACGGCCTGCGGGATCCCCTGGACCCGTCCGAACTGCCAGAGGCACCTATCGGGCATATACGGCTCCTCCTCCCCGCAGAAGGTGATGGCCTGCGGGATCCCCTGGCCCTGAGCCTGCCCCTCCTGACCGTCGTGATCCTCCTCAACGACGTCAGGGATCACATCATCTGCAGACCCCAAGGAGACAGCCGCTGGTGTGGCGGAGGTCGAAGGCTCGGGCTCCTGTGTGCCGGATGTAGAAGCCTCCGGGACGGTCGGTGGAACCCGAATAGGCGGTCTACCCATGTCGGCCCGTCGCCCACCGACTACGTCTGTGATGCAGTTACTCAAAACCTCAGGGGGCTCTAAGGAAGGCTGCAACCCCATCGTCGCATCGCCGGATGGATCCCAAGGTGGCATACCCGACCAGAAGGTGTCGTTCTCGTCGACCGGGGGCGTCCCCATCGACGGCTGTAAGCGCTCTGCAGACGCGAGCAGATCGTCGACTGTCTGTTCGGGGGGTGCCGTAGACTCATGTACCTGGCTGACCGCTGCCCGGTCGCCGAACCTAATAGGCCGAAGGGTACCATCATCCCTCATGAGCCTCCCTGCCTGTTATTATGATCCAGTTGAATATTAATGTCTTTTCAGTATATTTTAATATATTGTAATATATTTGAATATATTTGAATATATTCAAATATATTATATTTGAAGTATTTAAATATATTTTAATATATTTAAATATATTCAAATGTTAATTAAATAATTTTGAAGTATTTTAATGTTTTTTATTATCTTTCAATATATTTTTATATTTTAATATATTTTAATATATTCAAATATATTATATTTGAAGTATTTAAATATATTTTAATATATTTAAATATATTCAAATGTTAATTAAATAATTTTTAAGTATTTTAATTTTTTTTTAATGTTTTTTATTATCTTTCAATATATTTTTATATTTGAATATATTTTAATATATTCAAATATATTATATTTGAAGTATTTAAATATATTTTAATATATTTAAATATATTCAAATGTTAATTAAATAATTTTTAAGTATTTTAATATTTTTTTAATGTTTTTTATTATCTTTCAATATATTTTTATATTTGAATATATTTGAATATATTCAAATATATTATATTTGAAGTATTTAAATATATTTTAATATATTTAAATATATTCAAATGTTAATTAAATAATTTTTAAGTATTTTAATATTTTTTTAATGTTTTTTATTATCTTTCAATATAATTTTATGTGTTTGAATATATTTTAATATATTCAAATATATTATATTTGAAGTATTTAAATATATTTTAATATATTCAAATATATTTTAATGTTAATTAAATACCTTTGAAATATTATAATATATTATAATGTTTTTTATTGTCTTTCACTTGTAATTATTTTCTATGTATTTGAATATATACTATCTATTATATTCTATTAAATTAAAACTATATTCTTTTCTATCACACTATATACTATAAAAAACATTACAATATATAAATAAATCAAAAAATATAGTTTCAATTATATTCTATCAAACAATATATATTATCAATCATATATTCTATAAAATTCTATTATAAAACTATATTATCTATCTAATTATATTTTAAAACTCTAAAAATAAATCAAAAAAATAATAATTCAAATAACATACCGGTGGAGTCGGGACCGGGGACACCTCAATGGTCCGACGCTTCCGCGGCGGCAATAGACCGTCGTCCGCCACACCACCACCATCAACGCCGCCAGTCGCCGCCCCACCACCACCGTCACCGCCGCCAGTCCATGCCCCACCACCACCACTCCCCTCCACCGCCAAAGTCGCCAGCACCACTAGACCGGGAGCCACCGGCGCCACCGCCTCCACCTCCATCGTCGTCGCCTCCGCCTCCGCCTCCAAGGCCGCCACCGGCGCCACCGCCTCCACCTCCATCGCCGTCGCCTCCGCCTCCGCCTCCAAGGCCGCCACCGCCGCCTCGAGGTCTCCCTCTCTTTCTGTCTCCATCTCTCTCTCGGATGGGGTCTCTCTCTCTCCGGCGCTCTCTGTTCTCTCTCTCGACGGCGCTCTCTCTCTCTCTCTCTCTCTCTGTGAAGACGACGAAGACGATGGGAGACGAAGAGGCACGTCCTCTTCGTCTTTAAAGGACGGGCTTGCACGTCCTTAAGGACGTGCAGCACGTCTTTAAGAACGTGCCCTATTGCATGTCCTTAAGGACGTGCAAGCCCGTCCCCAAGGACGTGCAAGCACGTCCGGGTTTGAAAAAAAAAAAAGGGTACACCCCACTTGCACGTCCTTAAGGACGTGGGGATTTGCGGTGTATATAGCCGAAACGTATTTTTTATATAAAATAAAAAACCATTTTATTGGGTTTTAATTAGGACAATATTTGTACAGGTTTTAAAACCGTGACCATAAGACCTCCTTACGATTTTTAAACCGTAGCAACTTAAATCTCTCACGGTTTTACAAAACGTTGTCGACACCGTTTGTTATGCGAAGGCCTAAATCCCATTGGCATCATTCGTCCCGAAAAAACCTAACCGGACTTTTAGCGAAACTTATCCAACAACATCATGGATTCCGCTTAAAGGAAGGTCTGGAGGTGGAGGTGTACGTCGAAAGAGCATTTCCGAGTTTTTATCAGAATTAGTGACCAGACAAACTCGACTCAACCTTAAATTGACCAGAATTAATCCGAAATCGAAATAAACACAAACCGAAATGACCTAGGCTCAATATTTCCCCGAAACATCCCAAATAAGACGAAACCTGACAATGACCCAACCTGATATGGACCCGATTGAGTCGAGTGCCACCTCTAGTTACAATAATGGAAAAGCAGAACACAAAGTTGGCCATGGCCGTCCACATGGCTGTCAGTTTGTATCATCATCAAGGAGCTCCCACCACAAGTAAATCCAATAGAACAAGAGATCCCCATTGTTTGCCCCAGCTTGAAGCCAAGAAAGAAACAGACAATGTGCAGATTAAAAAAAAATCAAGCAATCATATAACTCATTCTAAGTCAATTCCAACACAAATCAGCCAATAAAAACTGATACAAAAAAACAACACAGAGACTGAAACCAAATTCTCAATCAAAATCAACAATGGTGATATGAATTGAAGTGCCTCGTGATAATTGAAGTACCTCATGAAGTGCCTCTTTATCTGTGTTGATAAATGATGCACAATTTGTGCTTTGAATGGCAAATGGTAGGAATAGTTTCTAACATGAGAGGAAAACCTCATCTTATGTAGTGCAAATAAAGAGCTCTTATGCCTCCTATACTGCCTAAGAGAAGATCAAAAACCAACTGGGGCGTGACGGAACCTATACATTCGAACCACCTAAGTGGTTCGAGCTCTGGCTCCTATTGAGTCCAAGAACTATTCGGTTAGTGATCGAACCGTCTTAATGAGATCCGCGTGGACGGATCCGATCTGATGAGATGATAACCATGTGTTCTGTTGCAGTGTTGTCTATGCATCAGTTACTATCTTGCATCTATTTGGCTGGTGATTGCTAGGAGATAAAAGAACGCTCATCAGAGCCTCCAGCCGCTTAGCGCCTGGAGTTGGCCTAAGGACGGTGGTGTTTCCGGCAACCAAACAGGGGTCGGTCCCATTCTCCTTGCTTCCGACACACCATCCACCGGGAACGATCATACCATTACCCCTGGCGAGGAGATCGGAGTCTATCTTGTCGAGCACTGGGTTGTCTCGGGGGAACTTGCGTGCAAAAGGTGCGTTGCTGTTTGTCATTTTCTTGAAGTCTTTGAGCTTCAGGTAGTGTGGATGCTGCTTCGGTGGCTCGTCCCATGATATGAAATGGAGGTCGCTGTTCACGGTTGTGTTCTTGAAGTCCTGAGCGTTGCAGATGACAGTGTGGAAGTAGCCTTCTGGGGAGGATAAGAAGTTCGAGTAGTACATGAGAACCATTCTCGGTAAACTGTCCCATCCCCAAATGCAGTAGTCGATGAAAGACCGGGAGAGCACCATCCAAGCAGAGCCTGTGACACAAGCTATGGTTGATTAAAGATCAATGCATACAAAATCACATCTCCAGTGAACAGCAGGGTTTCATTTTTCGATTTCCTAAAAGATTGCAGGATCACAAACCTAAAGTGTCGATTACTGCTGAACGGTACTTAAGGTTGTAAAACAGCAATTATTGAAGCAAAATTCACTATGATGGTACCAATAATAATATCTAGTACAAAGGTAAAAATTGAAATCCTGATCTGAGATACTGCCAATTGAAGAAATAAACCTATATGCCTCGAATGAGAGGGAGCCTAATGGGAACCAAAACACAGACGAAAAAATAACAAGCTCAAAGGTAGTGGATAAATGCTCCTAGTGCTTGCATAAACAATAAATGGCCAAATAGGTTTGCCACAACCAAAACACGCATGACGCACCCAAGTCTACATTGCCCAGGAACTTCTACCACCCTCCCACTTCCAACCTATAAAGCAAATGACAACTGGACACTGACGATGATCCCTTGATCAGTGCAAAAAGATAACCGAAGTATTCAGTATACAATTTGTTAAATTTTCACTATATCAAGGCAGCAAGTCATATCTCCTACTCCTTGTGAAAGGAACTGTTTTTTAAGCAGGGTTCAGTTAAGTTTTTCATTCAGCAGCTGGCTGAACAAAAATACTAGTATTTATTCTTGGTTTCATCCCCTGAAATAGACACACATTGTCCACTGTCAGAATATTATAGCAGTTGTTTATTGACAAACCCTATATGCTCCCAATCTCCTCTTCCTGCTGAATATGGTTTATTAACTATGTCTAGAGTAGGCAACTAGCAACTTATGCATACCCAATCATTAAGATTTTTTTTAGCATATAAACTTGTCAATGCTGTGTACATTATAAATTCTTCCCTGACAGCATCCATAAAAGACATACATCCACACATCCAGAAACTAGAGCTACAAGAACTCTTCAAAATATGAATATGGGATATTAGCCAAAGGAAATATCAAGATGGGGCCCAGTGAATGGGTTACATGCTGGTAAGGGCTTCTGAGAGAGTATCCTAGAGTCTTGGAGTTACTCGTGGGGAAAATACCAAGTATAAATAAATCAGAGTAGTTTATGGGCTTCCATTTTTGTTAATTTGTGTGATATAGTTGCTCATTCTTTCATTACATCCTCTTGAGATGTTAGGGAATGTGTTTACAACTCGACCCCCAAGACCCTGCTCAGCAGGACTATACTGATTACTGAGTTTTTGTTTGTTGTTGTGTGAGACTCTGAGATACTTGTTTTATGTTGTTGTGTTACCCTTGACTGCACCAAAATAGCAGCGTCAAAAGAGCAATCCCCGGACTACTGATTATAATATCAGCTAACTAGCTCAAGCACTGAAAGTCTCGTAAGTTTTTGAATTACCATTTCTTGTGAAGGTGCTATGACTTTCTTACTACTGTAATATCTCAATGAGCCATGGTTCATGAAATCAACTGAGAAGTAGGAAAAAATAACAGACAAAAAAACATAGACCCTGCCCTTGCTTATGCTAGCACAGGTCCTCCCCAGGAGATCAAGTTCCACGTAAAGTTATCTTTGATACAATCATGATTTTATCTTCTCACATCCCTTTTCCAAAGAATGAAAACTTGAAATATTCATTTTCATAGTTCAATTTATGAATATTACAAACTCCCTCTACTGTTGGCCTTCAGTAGCCCTAGAATTTCTTCTAAAAGAACTCTTTGCCCTCTTAGTTAAAAAGGCCTTGTTAATGTGTTCTCTCGGTGCACCACCATATACAGAAACTTAGCGAATGCGTGAGCGCAAACAAAATATGACAAACAAGATTTCTTGCGAGCATATGTAAGATTTGTAGTCCGAGGGGAAAGTATGAATGACTGAAAAAGAAATATTTGACTATCTTGACCAAAAAATAAAAGAAATATTTTACTATTGCCATGTTTATCACTAAAGTTATTTAATAGGCATATTGTTCCTGTTAACAAATAGATCCTCCAACTATGACATAAGAAATAAATTGGACACTGGATATTTTTGTGGTCAAATTCGACACTAGATCTCTAGGTATACAATGACTCAGGACACTATCACAGCACCTTGTATACATAATTCATGCTATACAATAATGGAAGGACAAAACACTGTAAAAATTATGTACAGATTCAGCAAGAAAGAGATGACATTTTTGGTTCTAACTTCATTAAATTACATCTGGCCATAGTGTTAGAAAGATCTGAAAGAATTTAGATAAGGGACAATGAGTTAACTACCTGAAACATTTTTCTAAGTAATGTTTGATGAATTAAATTTTGGGAACCATTGCCTAAATCCACCGCTTTAGAAATCTCTCTATTGGAGCTAAAATAGGTAAAACCCAACACATTGAGCTGAAATGGATTAAATGCAAGTTTAACACGTGTAGGATATGACAGTTAAGCTCTGTGAAATCAATAATAGCTTAATGGACATAATGAGGAACTAAAGATAGAAGGAAATCAATACAATGAAATATGAAGAAAAATTTCTTCTTTAAATTCCAAAAACTGAGTAAGAAGCTTCAGCAACATTGCATCAGCACACACAAAGTAGAATACAAGGACAATCATATTCCTATATATTAACCTCTATAAAATAATACTCCCTCTGGATTCTTTCAAGGGCCGACCATTAAAGTTCAGTTATGCCAAAACAAGTTCAATATAATCTAATTTATGCCTCATCCTCTCAATCTTTCCCCCTATCCATTGGCCATTGCTCACGCAGGCCTCACCACGTTAAAATCCTTCTTTTATCTCTCCCTCTCCATTCACCATGACCCATGGACCCATGGCCATGGCATGCCATATTTCATAGGGGTTACTCAGTCCATTCTTTACATTTTTATGTTTTCCTTAAAACCACAAAATGTTTATATCCGATACCTAAAATAACCGTATAGACTATAGAGTGACAAAAGGAAACATAATGTGTACCTGTGAATAGCCTAAAGGCTGTTGGCACACTCCTCCTTTGAGTTATCCAAAAAACATCAGTCTTCTTTGTCTTATACAACCCTGGATCAATAATAACTGGTTTTGCCCTCTGAGACCTACAGTGACAGTCATGAAGCAACTATGAATTCAAGGCACTCACATTACAAACACAGCTGAATCAATATCAATCAGAGACTCTTCACAGTAGTAAGAGGAAATTACTCTTTCCATCCCATGTTGCTAGTGTGATCAATGAAGTTAAGATCCCGCGGCAAGTACGAAAACGTGTGCAGCAGATCTAATCAAACAAGGAACATGAAATTGACACAATCCAAGTGACAAAACTAGACCAACATTGCAAGAAAACAACGAATTTTAGCTCCAAATTTACCATCTTGGGTGACAAGAGGGTAATCAGAAGCACTGAGATTGATGAACCAATCCCAATCCCCACCCTCTTTCAACAAAATAGAGGCGGCATGAAGGGTGTTCGCCACCATAGTCGGTCCCCTGTAAGTCACCAAATTTGCCTTGGTGATCATCCTCACATTCCCAAACTGACGGAAAATCGGGTGATCCTTGATGGAAATCCGCAATTCGGCCCTCTCCTGATCGGAAGACTCCAAATCCAAGTGCACGACGTACTGATTCCGCGGGTGGTAGAGCGCGAGGAGCGTCCTCAAGAGTGGCCTCCCGTCGCCAGCGGAGCCGGAGATGAGATACGCAAAGCGGGGAGGCGGGGGCAGGGCGGAGATCGGGAGTGGCCGGAGCTTCGACTCGACGAAGACGGAGGGAGGAGCGGAGGAGCGACGGAAGGAGAAAAAGAGGATTGGGGCGCCATTGGAGGGAGTTAGGGTTGTGAGGAAAAGGACAAAGAGAGAGATAACGGAGGCGATTGCGAGTGGAAAGATCCATTTTTTCTCCATTGTTGTGGATTGCGGGTGCCGCAGATTAACGTAGTAATTCTTCAGCCTCTTCATCTCCTTGGAATCAATTCAAATCAACCAGACACCCAGTTTCAGAGGTTGATCGAGAAAATGTGAAATTGGGAGGAAACTCGTGATTCAGATTTGTGGGTTATTGTTAACGGAGATGATCTGTGAGTTGCAGAGACGTAGAAGTGGCAGGTGAATGAATGGAGGTTGAAAGTTGAAACCCAAATTTGCGTGGAGTTTGAATTCACACACTTTCATTTTTACCTTATCTTTCTCTGTTTCTTCCAGATAGAAATGGACATGATGACGTCAGATTGTTAAGATGCGAAGATGCGAAGATAGGAAAGGATAAAGTATCTCACGTCGAAAGTTGAGCATAACATAACAAGTTAATATATGAGTCGGTGGACTACTCTTTCTATTATCAATTGGTTTTAGAATGGAACGTAGGCTACTAGTGCATGTGCGCCCGTGCACCAGTCATCGGTCCGAGTCAGACTTTGATATGGTATCAGAGCGGTTAGCCTAACGACCCGTGTCGATCCTGGTATGGGTTATCCAATTGTCCAACTCTCAACTAGATGGTCATTCCTAGTTGGACTTACGGGGGCGTGTTAAGATGTGAAAGTATAAAGTGTCCCATATCAAAAGGTTAGCACATGTGCGCCCGTGCACACGACCCCCAGTCATCGGTCCGAGTCGGACTTTGATACAGATGACATAAGTATATGGAATTTTTGTTGGTTGGGCAGTCGTACTCGTGCATATGGCATGTGATTTACGTTATCTTACTGAGGCTAAACTACATCGTATCATGAGATCAAATGGTATAAGGTGCTTTCTTATGCCTCCTTGCTATGAGATCAAGATTCAAATCTAACCCGGAACAATTTTTGCTTGAGTGAGTACTTTACAGTTTGCCGCTTAGTTTACTCTACTCGTTTTGAGTCTGTCTTGCGGCTTTCCGCTTGGCTTACTCGGTTGAGCTCAGCCCCTAGAGGATTAGTCGATAACCTCGGAACCTCCACGTTATAAAAAAAACGTCGTATAGTTCCCTTTTCTATTTTTTTATTAAGTAAAGATTCAACTTGGCTCGGTTTGAGTTTGTCTTGTGGCTTGCCGTTTGGCTTACTCGGCTGAGCTCGACTCGTGGAGGATTAGTCGATAACATTGGAACCTCCACGTTATAAAAAAAAAATATGTCGTATCGTTCCCTTTTCCTTTTTTTTTTTAAGTAAAGATTCAAGATCAGACAAGTCTAATTCTCGAGAGGCTAACAAGTCCGCAACGGAAACCGCGTAAGCATACCATACAAAGAGAAAACAAGCACAACAAAACAAGCAGAAAAAACCTGCAACAAGACGACTAAGAAAAAAACTCATTAGTTATGTGTAAATACGTAAAGGTCTATTTTTTAGACATTTTTTAGATTGTTTTTGGTGTATGTAAATAGAGCTTTTATATGAGCTGAGTATAGCTCGAACTCGGCTCAGAATGGACTCAATAAAAGCTCGGCTCGAGCTTGTTTATTTTCTAAACAAGTCAAGTATGAGCACATTTTTAAGCTCGGTTCATAACTCAACTCGCTCGATTTAAGCTCCAATAGGGGGTCTTAATGCTACACACATATGTGTGTGTGTCAACATTTCTATTAATTTTTGGGGGGAATGCACACTTACTGCTTGCTTTCTCATCAACCGCATGATCCACATCCCCTCTTCTATCCTCAAAGGCAAAACACCCTATGAATGTCTCTTTAATAAACCTCCTGTTACGCGTCTCTCATTCCTCTGTTATTCCTTGTTCCACCAGCAAAACACATCTTCGGGTCTTCAGATGCCTCTATTACGCGTTTGTCATTCCTCGTTCCACCAGCAAATTCTCTCCTCGCAATCGTAAGTGTTTGTTTATCGGATATCCCTTTGGTTAGAAGGGATGACGCCTCTATGATCTCACTACTCATCAGGTCTTTCATGAGGATATAATTCCATATGCTAAAACTGAGACCCCTGCTCCTGATCCCCCTATCTACCCTTCCCCTGCTACCCACAATGAGTCCCTGCAACCTGTCGGCAACCAGCTGGCACCCACTCAACCATCTCCTCCACCACCTCCTCGTCGGTCTACTCGTCCCCACACCCCATCAGTGCTGCTAAGAGACTAGATGTGCCACACTCTTTCCAAGGTAGATCCTATCTCGGGCGGCGCCTCATCTTCTTCCATCACGTCGTCATGTACACCTCATCCCTTAGCAAATTATGTCAATACACATTCTGTTACTCCTGTGCACAACAGTTTCTTGGCTGCCATTACCGCCACTCCAGAGCCATCGTCTTTCCAGGAGGCATTTCGTCACCAACATTGGCGGGATGCTATGCGCTCCGAAATTGATGCACTTCATCGCAATGGCACTTGGAAAGTCACTGACTTGCCTCCTCACAAGAAGGCTATCAGGTGTAAGTGGGTTTTCCGAATGAAATACAACTCAGACGATAATATTGAGCGGTATAAAGCTCGTCTTGTGATTCTTGGCAATAGGCAGGTTGAGGACACTAATTATTCTGAGACATTTGCTCCGGTTGCTAAATTGGTGTCTGTCAAAGTCTTTCTTGCAGTTTCTTCTATTCAGAATTGGGAACTTTATCAGATGGATGTTCACAACGCATTTCTTCATGGTGATCTTGATGAAGAAGTTTACATGTCCATGCCTTTTGGGTTCTCTATTGTTGGCCCAAAGTGTGTCGACTTCACAAATCACTTTATGGGCTCCGCCAGGCTCCCAGAAATTGGTTTTCAAAGTTGGCCTCTGCCCTTCGTCAGGTCGGCTTCTCTCGGTCTTATGCTGACTACTCTCTTTTCTCTTGTGCTCGGTCTGGTGTCATTCTACATGTGCTTATTTATGTCAGTGATTTGATTATTACGGACAACAACTCTAACTCTATCACTCGGTTCAAGACTTATCTTCACTCTCGCTTTCATATGAAAGATCTTGGGCATCTCAAGTACTTTCTAAGCATTCTGGTCTCTAGAACCACCTCTGTCATTTTTTTTTATCTCATCATAAATATACTCTGGATATTCTACGAGAGGTAGGTCTCCTTGGCTCCAAAATTGCGGCTTTCCCAATGAAACAAAACCACATACTTGCTCTCGACACTAGTCCGGTTCTCCAACAGCCGGAAAAGTATCGACGAGTTATTGGCCGTCTCATCTACTTGACGATCACTAGACCCGATCTTTCTTACTTAGTTCACATTTTGGCTCAGTTCATGCAGCAACCTCGCTAGGCTCATTGGACGACTGCTTTGATCGCCTGTTGTGACTCCGACTATGACACTTGTCCACTGACATGCCGATCACTCACCGGTTACATCGTCAAGCTAGACGAGTCCCCAGTGCATGTCCTGGAAAACCAAGAAGCATACTACATTCTCTCGCTCTTCTGCTGAGGCTAAGTACCAAGCAATGGCGACTCGCTCTTCTGCTGAGGCTAAGTACCAAGCAATGGCGACAACCACATGTGAGCTGATTTGGCACAAGGCTCTCCTCCGCTCTCTTGGTTTTGTTCATCGCAACCCTATTTGCTTATGGTGTGACAATCATCGCAACCCTATTTGCTTATGGTGTGACAATCAGTCGGCACTCCACATCGCTACTAATCTAGTGTTTCATGAGCACACGGAACATATTGAAGTTGAATGCCCCCTTGTGCAAGATCATGTTCAATCCGACAACATTGCACTGTCTCACATTCGCTCTTCGAATAAGCTGGCGCCTGGCGAACATTTTTACCAAGCACTAGGACAACAGCAATTTCATTTCCTCTCGGGCATTCATCATCAACATGCTCCAACTTGAGGGGGAGTTTTTGTGGAATATTGAGATCTTGGTTTATCTTTATCACATCTTCTCTTTTGGGATAGAATTTCTCATATACATATAACATATAAACAACGTTAATCAATGGAAAAGATCAGACTTTCTCCTCTCAAAATTCTTCAAAAACTTCAAATCCAAAGTACACGAAGAATTACAAATACATAAGCTCACTACAAAAAGCTAGCTAGTGTGTGAAAAAAAATTATTATGTAGAAATAGCAACTTGAGAGGAAATTAAAGGATATATTTCCCCGTAGGGAAAAAAACAACAGCGGATCAGTTAAAATAATGAATGGCAACTCAATGATCTTGATCTTGATGTAACTCAATGATCTTGATCTTGATGTAAGTAACTCAATGAACAAAAAAAACCAAGAATGAAATGAGAGAAAAAGATGTAACTCAATGATCTTGATCATCACTTAGTGAGAGAGGAGTAAACCATGGAGACGAAGTTTTAAGTTGATTTTGAGACGACGCCTTAACCGTTGTAGAGGTTGATGATCCATCGCTGCATCTGCCCATCACCATATAACAATAACACATTCAATTCAATTTAATTTACACCAATTTGAAATCTATGCCAACACACAAATTATCCTTACTATTTTATTAATTTTGACTATTAGGTTGTAATTTGACCGGAATTCAAAATGATAAAAATAGTAAAATCTTCTTGTTCAACAAAAAACAACCAAATAAACAAGAACAAGAAAAAGAATTTGTTAATAAAAACAAATCTTCATAACAAAATCAAATTCCTTTGAATAATTTTGTTAACAAGAATATATTGACCCTATTCGGCTTCTAGGAACTCATTGGCGACGAAATATAAACAATAAGATTCGGATAGCGAAATCACGCACATTCTCTTACCTATCGATGAATCGGTGGCATATAAACAATCCGAGGAGCTATTGCTTTATGCACCTTTTCAAAGACTACTACAACTGCTTACAAACACCATTCTCCATGCGAAATGTAAGAGTTAGTGTCCTTATAAGTTGTAACTACACCACATAGAATGACATAAATGTACATATATATGACTAACTTAGTGATATTATTAATGTACCTTGTTGATAAATCACATGCCTCTTTACCCTCAGTGTAAGACTGTTTATCATCAGCAACCAATGCCTCGGAAACGAAGGTATCGTATGGCGACGGATCAATCTCTTGTTGCGACGGAAACTCAGCCTGCGAAACCCTAAAAAACGGATTGCTATGGTGGAGTTGTTGCTGGGCCCACGAGGGCTTCATTTCGGCCGCGTCGTAACTCGTGCCCTCGCCATAGTTGGAAGAATTTAGCCCGCTAGGGTTTATGCTGAGTTGGCTGAACTGCTGCAACCAAGGAGAATTAGCGACGGTGTTGTTGTTGTTGGCGACGGAGCGGTGATTCTCCTTGCGACGGACCATCTCTATAAGGCCGCGAACGTAGGCGAGCTCGGCGACGTGGGCCTGGATCTGCTCATGGAGTTGCAACAGCACGTCGTAGCAGCCGCGGGAAGGGGACCTCTCCCACATGTTGGACTCGTACTTGATCGATTTCATGGCGTCGTCTTTCTGGTCGTCGCGGATGTGCTTTAGGATCCTCATCATGTTTGCGACGCCGTAGAGGCGGTGGGCGTTCTGGAACACCTTGGGCTGGTCCGCCGGGAAGAATGGGGCCAAGGGGCAGTCCGGCGTGCACCGCCGCCTTTGGTACTTGCAGGCGGCGCAAGCCTGGCTCGCGCCGCCCTTCGACGTAATGGAGAGTAGGAGTATGAAGGGGATGACTAGACACTTCAAGAGTGCCAAAAGGGAGCTTGTGATGAACATCATACACTTGTTGTAGTTTCAACTTTTAGAGGGGTTCCGAGTCTTTGTGGTGAAGGTCACGAAATGGTTTTTATATTGCAGATTTTGACTTTTTTGTTTTTAAATTTAAATATTATTTTATCTGGTGGTTTATAGAATCTCAACAATATCTTTAAATTTTGGTTGTCTTGGGTATGGATATGACTTAATCCCAAACAAATCCATCCACAATTTCAGGTTTTAATTGAAAGAAAAAGAACATTTTTTATTTATTTTTTTATTTTCATAAGAAGGTACTTAGGTAAGTTCCTAATTAACTATTTACCATCTATTGGGTAAAAAATAGTATAAAAATATACAATATCAATCGTAATTCTTAATTAGTACTCGATCAATAAAAGGTAAGAAAAAACTTATGTTTCTAAATAAAATTTAAATAATTAATAGACTTATGTTTTTTTAATAGACTTAAGTTTCTTAATGGAGGGAGTGAGCTAAAAGTTGCGGTACGGTCCATGTCCAATCCATTGGACAAGTTCCTGATAATATTTGTCCTTATATCGGTCTTGGACGGGCCATGTTGAAACCGAGATTCGATATAACGAAAGTGATTTATGCGGAAGCGAGAGATAAGAACAAGAAACTCAAACAAAACATGCAAGAACAACACCAGAGTTTTACGAGGTTCGGCAAAAGATGCCTACGTCCTCGGGGCCTCAAGAAGCGGCCGAATCCACTAGGTAATGTTCAACAGAGGGTTACAATCAAGCAATGCAAAGATAAACCCTAAATCTAGCATGTACGAGTTTCAGAGATACAAAGAGAAGAAGATCCCCGTGTGTGGGATGACCGGAGTTCGAAAATCGCTTCGAAACTCCCAAACCCTAGATCTCCAGACGTGAGACGAGCGGTAACCAAAGCCAGGAGCTTAGCCGCACCACCACCAGAAGATCACCGAGAACAGCCAACGCCTTCGTCTTCACAATCGCCGGGGAGGAACCAGGAGCAAACCCTAGAAACCCTAGAAAACCCTTTGAGAGCGTTTGAGAAGAGACGGAGGAGAGAGAGAGAGCTGAACTGAGGATTCCAGAAGCTGCTAGCGAGCTTAAATAGCTAGGTCATCGAATCTCAAGTGAAGCCAAGGCCAAAAACGCAGCGCTTCACTCCAATGGACCAGGCCGCCAAGCTCACTCCGCTTGAGATATCATTTGGGCTTGGGAATGGGCCTAAAGCCCACATCCGGGTAAGACTCTTCTATACTTATATCATACATATTATACATACATTATATACCATAATTTATACATTATCACTCCACAAGTGTTTATTAGACTCGTTAGAGGATGAAGTCGATTTCTCAACTCAATACGACTCAGTCGAGCCTAATTATAACTTGTGCATCCATGAATACCTAAGTATATAATATATGTTATATGTATACTCATCATACACTCATACATGATTACAAGCACATAACAATATTACATGTAACATATATGAAAGCAAGACATAGGGAAATATAACACATAGCATTACAACAGGCCAAATGTTTGTTTCGGTCCGATTCGGTTTAGATCGACTGAATAGTATAGGACTGTGCATAACCGGGTATCTGACCCGACACGACACGACATGTCGGATACACGAAATCGATAACACTGAAAATGTCGATCCAAACATGACACGATAAATACCGGGTATCCGATATCAAAACACGAAACAGTTCCGTGTCAAATACTCGTGTAACATGACACGACACGAACTTTTTTTTTCTGAATTTTTTAGAGCAACTATTGAAGTCAAAGACAGAGTAGAAGTAGAAGAGAGAGCCCTTACCCGGATTCGAACTCACAACCTCTTGTTCACCCCTCCTGCGAGTGCCTATGCTCCACCAATTGAGTTTTATAATGATTAAAGACATTTATTTTATTTGTATATGAAAGAAACTAATATTAAAAAAAATTATCGTGCTTGATAAATCCCGGTGGGCCATATAACCGTGGTGGGTCCACAAGGCAGAGCGCATCATGCGCACCCGAGCCGAGCACACAAGACCAGCGGGGTTCCATCCTAAAACCAATTGGCAATAGGAGGAGTGGCTCACTGACTTATATGCAAGGCTCGGGTTATCGTGTTTTTCGATGTGGGACAATCCCAAGACATCACAACACGCCCCCTCAAGTGCAACTGCCTGGCCTCGCAATTAAGCCAGTTACACTTGACGTCTTGAGCCTTAAAGCCGGCTAGCCCAATAGATTGACCAGGGTCCCGGACCGCACCTTCTCTGATACCATGATAAATCCCGGTGGGCCATATAACCGTGGGGGGTCCACACGGCAGAGCGCATCATGCGCACCCGAGCCGAGCACACAAGACCAGCGGGGTTCCATCCTAAAACCAATTGGCAATAGGAGGAGTGACTCACTGACTTATATGCAAGGCTCGGGTTATCGTGTTTTTCGATGTGGGACAATCCCAAGACATCACAACAGTGCCGTGTCGGATACTCGATAAGGGAAATATACCAATCCGAACACGACACGATTATTGTCGTGTTTTACTGTTTCGTGTCATAATCATGTCGTATCTATATTGTTTCGTGTTTTTTCATGTCATTTTGTTGCGGTTTTATTTCGTGTCAACCATGTCGTATTTTTTTGCACAACCCTACTAAAATTCTTAATAGCCCTACCCTAATGAAGCAGAAAAACACATAATTAATACAACTTTATATATATATATATATATATATATATATATATATATATATATATATATATATATATATATATGGTTTGAACATTTATAACATGTGAAGTGCGGAATAGGCAGATAAAAGGAAAACAATTACTCTAGAAAGGGGGAAGAATAGAGTATGACAACTTTTTGCAAATGCAGAAACTGGTAAGACCTTACCGCCAGAGGTAAGACCTTATCTGAAACGCAGAAACAAGTTAAGAACGAAATAACGAATAATAAGCACGAAATAGATAAACAATAAAGATAAGCGCAGTAAGTAAAGGACACGAGAATTGTTAACGAGGTTCGGCACAACCTTGCCTACGTCCCCGCCTAGGGTTATCCAACCCGTAGGATTCAACACAACTTTATTTCACTTTATCTTATGAGCCCTAGATACAACCTCTAGAAGACCTTCCCACTTCTAGACTAACTTCCTATCTAGTAACCCAAGCACACCAGTGAAACAAAGTCCTACCGATACCGAAGTATCTATACGTTTGGGTAGAGATGTACTCTTAGTATAACCCTAAATGAATTGTAAGATAAAGCTCGAATGAAACCTCACACTCTCAAAGAAATAAAACACTTAAGCCAAGGAGTGATGTGAGATCGGTGTTGTAGAAGACAAAAGATTGCAGGAGAACTTGTATGCGCTGGGGTGAAGCTTGTATCGACTGCTATCCTCTTCGTCTCTTTATAAAGGCCGGCTCGTCCAATTTGAACGTTTGAACTCTTCTCCATGATTTGTTGAGAACCGTTACAGAATATCCGGCCTGGGAGCGCCTTCATTCATTCCAGAAGCTTCACTTGGATTTTGATCAAAGACACGTTGAAAGGATTGAAGAATTATTCAATCAAAATCCATGGAAAATCTCAAGTCAAACTAACATATATTTGGTTAAATAAGATAGGATTTTAAAACATGCTCAACAAAATCTATATAATCCGAAGTCTAAAATTGGCCCAATTAGTTCTAGGTCCAATAATGTATTGGTGCTAAAAATCAGAATGTTCACTTAATAAAATAGGCCCATTAAAAACAAGCCCATTTACGTTGAGGCCGTGAAACACAATGCCAATATCATGTACTTGAACCAGTATCTGTAAGGCCTTAACAAAACCTGGAAACCATGGTTTTGACTTTCAGTAAGGCCTTACTATCAACTAATAAGGTTCTTTGGTTTGATTTGAAACGTAGAACGCAGCTGGAGATTGGTTCAACCAAATCTCTTGAAGATCTCAACAAACCAACAACCTTTTGAATTTGAAGATTGCTCCACAAGATCTTCAAAGAAGCTTCTAGAAAGTCAACCCCAAATCTTCCTTGAAATGGTAAATATATAGATGAGGTGGTGAAAAACCACCGGTGTACAAAAGACCAAGACCAAACAGACGGGTCTTGTGTAAAAAAGGTGTAGGCTATACCCAAAAAACAGCACTCTATGCCCACCAAAAAACCACCCAAACCCTTCCAGAATACCGAAACTACTCATGTACCAACAAACCCTTCTCTAACTCACATATACCACATCCTAAGTTTCCAACATCTACCTACGCCCTACTCCCTCGATCCAACCTATCCACAAGTGCTTTGCCTTTACACTTTATGGACAGCCTAGATCGACAACAAGAAATAGTACGAGTAGCGCATGCTTCTATCTCAAAAGGTTCTTGACAAAAAATTCTTTTGTTCCGACCATCCCAAGTGAAGTAGATGGTAGCTTGAAGTGCAAGAAGTTTAGCCTGAAATACAATGGATTTCCTAACCTTCGGGGTCTCTTGAGCAAACCATTGGAGCCATTCTCCTAGGCTGGAAAAGCGGCAAGTAATACCGACCCATTGGAATACAATACGCTGGACAGCTTCGACCTTAGGGCAAGCAAACCACAGGTGGTCCTCACACTCATCCGCGCCATTACATAGCACACAAACAGCTGTGCTATCCCCCAGCCAATGACGGACCTTCCTTCCAGTTTGGAGACGTTTTCGTGCAGCTAACAAGGTAATAAATGCCCATTTCCGATTCTGTAATCCACCCCAAAGGAATCCACCCCAGTCGACTTCCTGGCCCCGGTTACGAAATATATTATAAAGCTTAGCACAAGATAAATTGCCTTTGTTGTCCAAGAGATCTCGCAGCTCATCTTCAAAGAGACCAGCAGCTGCAATTGATCCTCTCAGCTCATTTCTAACGGTCATTACAGTCCGCCATAGCCACAAATCATCCTTTTTCTGTCTGATAACAGTTTCCAGGTTACCCTCAAGGTGATTTTCAAGGCACCATCTCTTCCAAATATTCGGTTTTTGCATAACAATGTCTCCCCAAAGTCTAGCAAAAACACTTTTGTTCCACGATAATAACTCTCTTATATCCAGCCCACCTTCATGATGTGGCCTCGTGACATCTTCCTAAGCTACCGGATACTTTTTCCCTTGGATATTTCCATTCCATAAAAACCTCTTCATCATGCCCTCTATTTTGTCTATCACACCTTTAGGAAGGAGTACCGACTGGGCCCAGAAAGTTTGGATGCCAATACATACTGATTTGATGAGCTGAAGGCGCCCAACATAGGAGAGACTCTTCGCAGCCCATGTTTGTATTAATTTGCTGATCTTTTCAAACAAGGCGCCATACTCATGGATCATTGTACGCCTAGAGCTTAACGGAGTCCCCAGGTATCGGACAGGTAGGTCCCCTCTGACAAATCCCAGCTGATTCACAATGCGATCAGAAACCTCATCTGAGCAGCCAGCTGTAAAAACAGTGCTCTTACCAATATTGACTCTCAGCCCCGACATCCCCAGAAATTCATCCAAACAGTCCTTCAGAATACAAACTGATTGCACATCTCCACGACAAAATAATAAAAGATCATCTGCAAAGGTTAGGTGCACAAGTTTCAATTTCTTACATTTCGGATGGTACCTGAACGTCGGGTTTTCTGTAGCTTTCACAAGCATTTTGCTCAGAATTTCCATGCTCATGACGAAAAGGTAAGGAGAGAGGGGATCTCCTTGCCTAAGGCCCCTCTTGCCATGGAAGAAACCCTCAGGTGCACCATTGATCAGAACTGAGAAGGCCGTGGTGCTCACACACTCCATGATCAGCTCTATAAGATTGCTCGGGAAGTTGAAGTACCTAAGCATCTGTCTGATAAAGTCCCAGCTGAGAAAATCATACGCCTTTTGAAGATCAACCTTGATTGTGCATCTGGGAAACCCCCTTGCATTGCCATAGCCACTGACAATTTCTGTTGCAACAGCGCTATTATGAGCAATCGAGCGACCAGGGACAAACGCACCCTGACTATCCGATATAATACCCCCTAGCTGGGCTTTAATTCTCAATACAATGATTTTCGTGACCGCTTTCATCACCGTGTTGCAACAAGAAATTGGCCTTAGGTCCTTCACAAAGGTGGGATTCGAGACCTTGGGGATAAGTGATATGAACGTGGCATTCAATTGTTTAAGAAGTTTTCCATGACGAAAAATTTCACGGATAGCCTCACAAGTGTCCACCCCAAATCTTCCATAACCAAATTAAATCCTGCACAAAATCTTCAACAACTAATTTAAATATAAATCTCAATAAATAATCTAATTGATATTTACATAAAATAAATACACCTTTCTTTGTCTTCCATCATACTAACAAACATATAATATAATATCAAGATAAAGTCAACAACATGTATATATAATATTCACCCTCATTACAATATATATAACACGTACTATTCATGATTCAAGGACCATGTTTATTTGTTATTAGTGATCAGAAGAAGAAAGTGATAGTCTCAAACTGATAATAAACAACAATAGGACTCTTGACTTGATGCACACCATCGTCCCACACCAATGAAGCAGAAAGAAACTCGTTAGTACCCAATGCACCTTTCACTTCAACCACGAACGACGCTTTTTCACCAAGCGACGTAAATGACAACGAACTTGGCACAACCGTGACCTTTAACCCCTTGGGCGCTTTGATGGAAGCGTTGTATACCGATTGGGGAAGCCCCACATTCGTGACGGTTCTCCTGAACGTTCCATTGAACGAAGACGATGAGAATGAAGTGTTCAGTGTCATGGAAGGATAGTTGAGATCAAAGGTTGGCGTTCCTTTTACGGGTTCTTGGCAGCTAGTGCTATTATCGCCTGATATGATTCGTACGAGTGTAGAGTTAAGGCCTTCGGAACACAAGAAGTTGATGTAATCTGCCTCTTCCGCGTCATAGACCAAACCGGGATCTATGGCTTTTAGGGGATTGATGTGGCCCGAACCATAAGCAAATTCCTTATCCGGGTTGAGACTAGCATTCAATGGAAACGCTGTGAAAATAAGTGTGTCAAGAAGGCTAAAACGACAAGTATTTTTGAATTTTTGAAAGCAAATTGATCGGTACCGGTAGTCATGAGAGCGGATTTGATGGCGGAAGGAGACCAAGTCGGATGATACGACTTGACATAAGCGGCAGCAGCTGTAGCATGGGGTGTAGACATGGAAGTCCCGGAGATGATGTTGAAATCGGTTGTCTGGTTATCGCCTACAACATCAGAAGGCGATGCTATAGGTGACCAGGCCGCTAGAATGTCGATTCCAGGTGCCGTCAGATCAGGCTACAAAAATGTACAAATCAAAGCATTCGATTTAACTAAGAAACTTCAAAATTAAGAATATGTATTTGTCACGCAACAACGCAGTAAGCACAAAGTGAATTAACTATTCTTTCACCTTTTACTAAAGCATATGTAAAAATTCACTATATATTTCGAAACTAGATCTGACACAAACCCAACTAGTCTGAAACTCAAAACGTAACCAGCGCAAATCATACCTGGACTCAAAAACCATCCAACCCAAAACAACTGAAACCCATAACACACCCAAACTGAAATATACCCGAACCCGAAATAATCAAAACTCGAAGCTCGTCACATTTGAGGTTCAAAATACCCAAAATAATTAACAGAAACCTGAAATATCTAAAGCTCAATATATCCGAAGACCGACATATCTAAAACCCGAAATAACCGACCCCATAATATCCAAAACCCAAAATACCTGAAGCTTGAAATAACTAATCTGCCCGATCCAAACCCGACCCAAATTCTTAATGTTATTCGAAATAATCGAAACCCGAAACAACCCGATCAATCCTGATAAACCCAAATTCTTAATGTTCATACCTTCAAAATGCCAGGGGAAATAAGGTTAGGTCCCCTTGAAGAGAAGGAGCCTACAGTCGGCGCGATTGTATTCTTTTCTTCCGCACTTAAAGATATGGTTCCGATTGGAGTACTACACATTTCGACATAGTATCAAATTAGCTACATCACTCACCGAATACTATAGTTTTTAAGGAATAGATAACAATAAGGAATTGTACACGCGCGAACCTTGTAGAGGTAACTATGTAGGAGAAAATGTTGATACCGTCTTCGACGCCTACCAAAGATGTTGGTATCGGAGAATTTGCTACAAAGTCCAATGTCGCATTCTGATTCATGACGGCCCCAACGGCACCAGCCTTGAAGGGACCTGCTCCATTGTCCCACTCATCACACAGAACAATCTTTCCTTCCACCATAGTAGTATTTAGCGTGTCCTCGAAACAATATCTGCGCAAATATATATCAGCTGATCGATCAAATGCTACTGGTTTCGACCAAAAAAAAGTATGTATATCTATCTCGCATTGGAACTGAGAGAGGTTCCCAAGTTATCAATCGTATAACTTGGTGGGTTACACCGCCCATTGGCCATTGTCAGTTGTATTTACATACATTGGAACCTCGTTTGCTTGTGTGTTAGATTGAAAGTGCTGTGCATACAGTATATATCGACGTACCTAGCTGAGAATGGCTGTGAAAAGTTTTGTGCAGTTCCTCCATAGATCATTGGGAATGTCTTATTATGGATGTCAATTGTGTTCAAAGATAATCCCTGCAAACATCATAAAACCTTGTTCAGTTAAGTGTCTATCTAAGAGCAATTCTTCTGATGGAGAAATTTTCATAACTTTTTACAAGTTACTGAGTCATTGTGTCGATATTCAAATTTCTAGTAGCGAAATTAGCTGGTGTTGAAAACTGTTCAAAAAAAGCGGCGAGTTCTACACCTCTTCTGATCTAGTAGCGTGTTTACGTGCACTGTATCCATGCTCAGTGGCGGATTGGTAAGAGAATATGAAGAGACTAAAGAAGTTCCACATATAAAAGATCAAGCCTAGCTTAGTATATAAGATAGTGGACTACTTCTCCTAAGCTATATAAGCTAGTGGGCTATTTCTCCTATTGCCAATTGGCTTTAGGATAAACCCACTCCACTTATGTCCTAAAAGAGAATGTGAAGAGACTAAAGAATTATCCCACATTGAAAACATGAAAAAGTTCAAGCCTTAATATATAAATTTGTGATTTAAGTATTCATTTGAGTAGAATTGTTTTTTAAAAAAAAGGTGTTGTTAGATACACCGCAAATCCTCATTCTTAAATTCTCCGTAAAAAAAAATGAGATTGGTTTATATGTATATATAAAAAAGAAAGTCTTTGTTTAAATATAATAAGAAAACCATTACCTCAAAGTAATAAATATCCCTCTTTTCTAACTAAGCTGAACTATTTTTGTTATTTATTACTCCTTTTATTTTCTTTTATTTATAAAATTGGAAAAAAAATATTTTAAAATTCCATAAAAAAAAATTCTTATGTTTTTCTTTCAACGGCTCTAACCACCCCTAGATACGGTATCCATGGCAGTTTTGTGTTATTAGTTTTCAGATTAAAAAAAAAAAACTGAGTTGTACCTTAAACGTCGCCCCATTACCAAGTGTAACAGTGCCAGTGAACTTGCGATCTATAGTACTTGCAGCGACAGAGAGTTGCCAAGGCGCGACGTTTTCGACAGAAAACCTATCAGGACCGCTGTTACCAGCCGCAACAGACGTCAATATCCCTTTCTTCATGGCATGAAAAGATCCGATGGCAATGGAATCCTGAACATACGGCAAGCCGAAGAAGTTTCCTATAGAAACCGATAGTATATCGACGCCATCGGCTATTGCAGCGTCAAAGGCAGCAAGAATATCAGCTTCGGAGCAGAAACCGCCCCCCCAACAGGCTTTATAAACGGCAATCCTAGCCGACGGAGCGCCACCTCGAGCGGTTCCTGAGCCGAGCCCGAAGAAGCTGGCTGAGTTCACGGTGGCTCCCGCTGCGGTGGAGGCAGTGTGAGTTCCGTGGCCATTGGTGTCCCTCGGAGATTGTATATCGCCGTCGGAAAAATCGCCATTCACTAGAAAGCATCGGGCTCCTATAATCTTCCTGCACTTTGTCAATGTTATTGTATCACTATATTTAAGAGAGTAAAACAGAGAATTTATATATATAGAAAATACATCATAGCTACACAACTCTTAATATGTATCATGTTAACAAATCTAGGTCATTGAAATAAGAAAATCAACGAAAGAGATTGAAAGTAACTTAATTTTGATTATTCGTTGCTAATGTGAGATTATTTATTGGAATGAATTAAATTATTCGATGGTATTGGATGATTATTTGTTAGAATAAAATTTATACTTTCTTACACTGTTTATACAGATGAATAATTACATAATTATAGACAAATAAAGGCTTGTGTACAACACGATAATTAGGAGTTGTGTACACACCGGAACCAACTGCCCTATATATATATATATTCTCGAAATACTAAGGGGTATTGCAATTGTAAATAATTAACGTGTGATAAGAGAAGAATGCATAGATAGATAAGAGAGAAGGAATTGATGTGTTTATTGGGGTTCCAAAGGACCCTTTATATAGGAGTTTACATGGGAACTTAGGGTTTCGTGGAGCTTATCCAATATCCCTTAGAGTTTATCCATACCAAAAGATAAGTACAAATAATTTTATAACAGGTTCTTTATTTTTTGATCTTAATCCAGTTCGATCGACTTAGTCGCTCGACATCTGGATCGGGTACTGTGTGACTCATTTAAGAGTTTGACCCTCCCACTTAGCGACTCCATGTTTCCAAGGAGAATTAAGGTTCTTTCTACTAACCTAACCTCGTTTTCTATTGTGATTTGAAGTGTATGAATCATTTGTACACAAGCCTTAGGGTGTACCTTGTTCACAAATATTATTCGGTGAAATTTGAAGCATTATTCGGTGAAATGTGAGTATTGTTTAGGGGAATATGAAACATTATTTGATGAAATTTGAAGCATTATAGGTTTCTTTTATTTGAAATAGATGAATAAAAAAACTAAACATTATTCGGTAAAGTGTTACAAACTATTCATTGGAATTTGAACGTTTTCATCTGAACTAAACGAAAAAAGAAAACATAACAGTATTCGGTAGAATGTTTCACATTTCACCGAACAATGCTTCAAATTTTACCGAATAATGCTTCAAATTTTACCGAATAATGTTTCACATTTTACCGAATAATATTTGTGAACAAGGTACACCCTAAGGGGTATATACACCCGAATCACATCCGTGATTTTAATATTATATAATTTTAAATGAGTTAAAATTAAAAATTATGTTTAATTAGGTTTTGAAGGAACATTGTCAACTGTTATTCATCTGGACTTTTTCAGAACTTTTCTTTTCATATTTACAAATCAATTTTGTTCTTCAATTTGCTCAGCTAGTTTGTATCAATCAGCCATAGTAGATAGGACCAGGGACGAAGCCGGAAAAAATAATGGATAATCAGGATTCAGGGTCATAGAAGAAAACTTGATACAAGGTCTTAATACACAACAATTCAAGTTGTTAATTACCTGTTGCAGGTGAAATTGGTAGTAGAATTTTGACAAATGCCCTTGAACTTGGAAGGAGGAGGACCCATCCCATGATCGTTAAAGCTCGGAGACTCCGGCCAGACTCCAGTGTCGATCACACCGATTATAACATCGCTTTCATTGAGGGCGTTATTTCTGGAGAGTTGAAGTGAGAAGCCCATGAAGTCCCAAGACCTCGTCGTCGCTATCTTCCTCTTTTTGTTCTCAAAAACCGAAACCACCCCTTCCATTCTGCCTAATTTCTTCACCTCCTCGTCGGTGAGGTTGGCGACGAAGCCATTGAAACCCTTCTCGTAGCTGTAGAGTAGATGCTTATGCTTCACTGCCGAGATGATCAGTTCACAAATGAAGGGTTATATATTTGTTAAATTGCAAACACAAGATATTTTAAAACTAAAGTTTAGATATAGTTTGTGATGACGTGAAGTTTGATATTTATATCTACTTATGGTATATTTTGTATATAGATTTTTTTTAATGTGATGTATATCTGTTAATGTGTCTTGAATCATCGTTATATATACAATACTCTATTGTATTGTATAGAGTTATGGGTATGTATATATATTTCCAAAGTGAAATTATAGTGAAAGTATAGATATTGCAATGAAACCTCAGATTTATCAAACAATTTTTCCCCTAAAATGGTATGTGTTATGGTGTATGCTTAATTAATTAAAAAAACTGTTAAGGGAAAAAGAAAGACCTTCCAACAATATCTTTCATCAAAGTTAGGTGGAGAGCTTTATGAGGGAAATCAGATTCAAGCCTCTCCCCCATATACGCCACATGTTCCTGCAAAATTCAAAATAAATAAAAAATTGATCAACTAATTAATTGTCTAATCTATTTAGACACAAATAATTACGTACATAAATGTGACTTTTAATACCTAATACAGAAATATAAACTGTGAACAAACTGATTATTCATAGGTAACATCATAATTATTCATTTAACGTAATATAATTATTTATATGTGTTAATAGAACGTCCTTTCATATGAATATAATTCGTCTACTGCAAGATGATTATTCGTACTTATTCGTATGAGTTATGTAAGAATAATAATGTTGTTAAAAACGAATAACTTTTCTCTTCAGAATTTCGTATATATAAATCTCAAACATTGGTCTTTTTAATCAAATGCTTCAGATTTATTCACAAAATACACGTACACTAAGAGGTGTTCACAAACAATATAATATATATAGGGGAATTATCAACAAATTAATACCCTATTTTCATATATAATCAACTTGCAAAAATACCTACTTGTAAAAACAATTACTCACTTATGAAACTTTACAAAAATACCATATTCAATAAGGAAAACTAACCCAACACCCAAAAAATTCAAGAAATAAAAAAGGTATAATTTATTTAGTATTTATCTTTTTCTTTTATATTGAAAATCTATTAAATAAAATAAAAAGGTTGAAAATTAAAAACCAAGAAACAAAAAACGAAACCAATTCATAACCTAGCACTCGAGCCTCCACTCTCTCACCTAATCTTTTTTTGCTATTCTCTAAAAAAAGGTATAATTTATTTAGTATTTGTCACCATGACATTCATCATGCCAATTAGTGATGACCCACCTAACCTTTTTTCGCCATTCTCTAAAAATGGGTATATTTTTGCAAATAGAATATCGATTTGGTGTAATTACGTCGCAAACGGGCTATATGTGTGTATAAGATCATTTGTGAAAACAACTTACGGTATAATTTGTGAACAAATCTAGATCGTTGGATTCGGAAAATCAACGATTGAGATTTAAAAGAAAATTTAAAGAGCAAAATTATTCGTTTAAATCAACATGATTATTCGTGTCTAACTCATACAAATAATCAAGAAATAAAAAAGGTCTAATTTATTTAGTATTTATCTTTTTCTTTTATATTGAAATTCTATTAAATAAAATAAAAAGAATGAAAATTAAAACCAAGAAACAAAAAACGAAACCATTTCATAACCTAGCACTCGACCCTCCGCTCTTTCACTTGGCGAACGACAATCCAGACGATCGAGAAATGACGCCGACGGTATCACCCGTTGACTCAGACCCGTCACCCTCACCCTCCGGCGCCATTAAGAAGTTAGAGTTAATAATCTAGTTGTTATGATTCAGGTTAAAACCATATTGTTAGTCTACCCCGCCGATTATTACATCCATCTTGTCAATATTAATCTTTGGTTTTGTCACCATGGATATTTATCCTGTCCAAGTGATAATGTTATGGTGTGTATATACATGTATTGACATTCCTTTTATAATTAGGGTTAATAATTTAGTAGTTATAATTTTGGTTAAAACTGCATCGTTAGTCTCTCTCTCTCCCCCCTCCCTCCGAATTATTGCTTTCATCCTTTAATGTAAATATTTAACTTTGTCACCACATACATATTCATCCTATCCAGGTAAAAATATGGTGTGTAGACACACGTATTGAAATTCCTTTCTAATTAGGGTTAATAATCTAGTAGTTATGATTTAGGATAAAACCGCATCTTTAGTCTCTCTCCCTGATTATTGTTTCCATCCTTTCACTGTTTATGTTTGGCATTGTCACCATCAACATTCATCCTATCAAAGTGAAAATAGTATGGTGTGTGGACACACGAATTGACATTCCTTTTTTTAGTTTCTTACTTAGGCAATATTTTTTATTGTTGGCAGTGTTATTATTTATTAGTTTTTGAAAAAAAAATAGTAAGGGCATTATTTTAATAGATATTTCATTTTTTTAAAATTTTTTTCTTTTAATTCAAAATTCTTCTTTCACCATTTTTATATATAAATTTAAAAGTAAAATCATCCCTTGTTTTTTTAGCACAAATGACCCATCTAACCTTTTTTTTGCTATCCTAAAAAAAATGGGTATATTTTTGCAAATAGAATATGTTGGGTTATAACGATATTTGGGCCTATTCTGTTAAGTGGGCTTTCTCTCTGTATGGGCTAAGCCCACTCTCGCTTTCTCTATTGCTGTATAAAGACTTCATCGTCTTCATTCTGTAAATCAATGAACACAACACAGAACACAAAACTCTCGCTCATTTTCGCTCCAAATCTCATCACAAGTTCAAATTACAGATCTGTTTAGTTTCCAACATGGTATCAGAGCTAGATCTGGTATTTTGAACTTGTTTGCATCTTAGATTTACCTTTCTGGTGTTTTTCCCTTCGTGATTCATCCTTTCCCGCTCAAAATGCCTGATGAACAAGCGAAGATTGATTCCAACGATCCATATTATCTACACCCGAGCGATCATCCTGGTTTGATCCTCGTTGCTCCTCCTTTTAATGGAAAAGGATTTGGAGAGTGGCAGCGCTCGATTCGAATGGCGTTGTCTACCAAAAACAAAGCTGGATTCATCACTGGCGCCATCGCCAAACCAGCTACAGATGCAGTGAAGATCCAGTGCTGGGAACGGTGCAATGATATGGTATTTTCTTGGATCTACAACAGCTTGAGCCCAGAAATCCGACGAAGCGTTATCTACAACAACACTGCAAGCGCAGCTTGGAAGCAATTGGTTTCTCGATTCAGTAAAGTCGGAGGAACGCAATTGTACTCTATACAGCAAGAGCTAGGTGCTTTGTCACAAGGTACAAGCTCTTTCTCCTCCTATTTCACAAAAATAAAATCGTTATGGGACGAATTAGAGAATGTGAAAAATTCGTCCTCGTGTTCTTGTAAGAAATGCGATTGTGGATATGTTGATAATTCCACCAAGTATAGTGAGAATCAGAAGACAATATAGTTACTTATGGGGCTTAACAGCTCCTATACTTCAGTCCGTGGCTCTATCCTTTTGATGGATCCATTGCCAGACGTGGATCATGTGTATTATCTGATTTCACAGGAGGAAAACCAGCGTGAAGGGAAGCTAGGATCCGGATCTGGTGTGGTGGATGGTGTCTCGATGTATGTTAAGGCACCTGGCAGCTCCACCAACACCAAGAGTTCTAGTTTCAACTCTAATACTCCTGCAAATTCTGGATCTAATGTATCTCAGTAAGGCGGGATGAAATTCAACTTTGAGAAAGCAGGATCTGATAAGGCTCGTGGTGATAGGAAGCCTTTGTTTTGTACCAATTGCAAGAAAACGAACCACACTATAGATCGTTGTTTCTTCATCATTGGATTTCCTCCGGACTATCCAGGTAGCAGAAAGATGAAGAAGGACGGTCCTGAGAAGCGATTTGCAAGATCTGTTACTCAGTCTCAGAAGCCAGATTTCTCTAAGGAACAGATAGCTCAACTTGTGGCATTGTTGCAGTCATCTGGTTCTAATCCCTCACACAATAGGGAACCTTCTTCTGATGATTTCGCCAGTTTCTCAGGTACTACCCTCTCTACACAGGTTCTAGATGGCCGAGTTTGGATCATTGACAGTGGCGCCAGTGGCCACATGTGCAGTGATTTGAGTCTGTTTCACAGCACTTATAATTTGTCTCGCCCTTTTAAAATTACTTTGCCCACAGGGGAGACAACCTTGATCACTACAGCTGGAATAGTAGACCTTATGCAAGGCCTTCAATTGCATAATGTTCTATTTGTTTCAAAATTTGTGTGTAATCTGGTGTCTGTAGGGAAACTGATCAGGGAACTTCGTTGCTTTGTGCTGTTCACTGAGAATGGATGCTATTTGCAGGCTCCTTCCATGATGATCCCTATGAAGATTGGTGAATTGGTTAAGGATTTGTTTGTCTTCGGGCTCTCCTCACAAACTAGCTTTGCTGCTCATTCTGCCAGAACTTCTAAACTGAATAAGGTCCCAGTTGCTGTGGATGCTTCAACATGGCATAAGAGACTGGGGCACTTACCTTCTCACAGGTTGTGTCAACTTTCTTGTGTGAGCATCACAAACAGTTGTGTTTTTTATTTGAAAACTTGTGCAGTATGTGCACGTGCTAGGCAAGCACGTTTACCATTTTTTCTGAGTTCTATTCAAACTGTAGAAGCTTTTGAATTGGTGCATGCTGATGTTTGGGGACCATACCGTATTCCCACCTATGATAATTTTAGATACTTCTTAACTCTTGTTGATGATTTCACTAGGACTACTTGGGTGCAATTGCTCCCAAATAAGTCAGCTGCCTTTATTGCTATCAAGCAATTCATTGCCCATGCTGAGAGGCAATTTGGGAAGCATGTCAAAATCCTTAGATCGGACAATGCATTTGAGCTAGGAGCAGGCAATGAGAATGCCCAATTCCTCCTAGACAAGGGCATAGTTCATCAACGTTCTTGCACTGCCACTCCACAGCAGAATGGAGTTGTTGAAAGGAAGCATCGTCACATCCTAGAGGTGGCTAGGAGCCTCATGTTTGAGTCTGGATTGCCTAAGAGATTCTGGGGTGATAGTGTCCTTACTGCTGTGCACCTCATTAACAAGTTTCCAAGTAAGCTACTGAAGATGAAGTCACCATTTGAATTACTGCATAACAGGCCTCCAACATTTGATTATCTTCGTTGCTTTGGGTCATTATGTTTTGCTTCCACTCTACAGCAAGGGAGAGACAAGTTTGATGCAAGGGCCTCTCCTTGCATTCTCCTTGGTTATCCAGGTGGGAAGAAAGGTTACAAGCTCTTTAATCTGGAGACAAAGTGCGTTTTTGTGTCCAGGGATGTGGTGTTCCATGAGGATGTGTATCCTTACAAAAATTCTTCATCTGAATTCCTTTCTCCACCTCCGGACAAGTCTTCATTTTCCATGAGCTCCTCACCACCTCCACTGGTCATAGATGATGACAGTAATGTTACTCCTTCTTCTGTCTCTCTTGACCACACTTTGGAAACCTTAAATTCTGCATCTATACCTGTTGCTCCTCGCAGATCAACAAGGGAGCATCATCCTCCTTCGTATCTAGCAGAGTATGTATGCAACCATTGTTCTGAAATAGAGGTGTGTTTCCATACTCTCACCTCCACCCTTGATTTCTCTTCTGCATTTGTTTCTCCTATCCAGCCACCAGATCATGAACCACTTACCTTCAATGAAGCCTGTGAGTTTGCAGTTTGGCAAGATGCCATGGCTAATGAGTTTAAAGCCTTGGATGCCAATCATACTTGGGAGATTGTGGAACTTCCAAAAGGAAAACGCGCTATTTCTTGTAAATGGGTGTTTAAAATCAAAAGGAAAGCTGATGGAAGCGTGGAGAGATACAAAGCTCGACTAGTGGCTAAAGGATTTACACAACAAGAAGGAATAGATTACAATGAGACCTTTTCCCAGGTTGTAAAGATGACAACTGTTCGAGTCCTTGTCACTGTCGCCTTGTACAATAGGTGGCCTGTTCTGCAACTGGACGTAAACAATGCTTTCCTTCATGGAACGTTGGATGAAGAGGTCTTCATGAAGATCCCACCTGGACTGGATGTTCATGGCAGAAATCTGGCTTGTCGATTGAAGCGATCTCTTTATGGGCTCAAACAAGCCTCTCGGCAATGGTATGCCCGACTTTCTCTTGCTTTGCTCAATCGTGGTTATGAATCATCTCCAAACGATTACTCTTTGTTCTCTCGCAAAAGCAACGGGCTATGTGTGTTTGTGGCTGTATATGTGGACGATATTTTGATCACTGGAAGTGATTCTTCTGAAGTTCATGATCTTAAGGCATTTTTGGATTTGGAATTTCGAATCAAAGATCTGGGACAGTTGAGTTTTTTTCTGGGTATTGAATTTGTTTCAGTGGATGAGGGTCTATTTCTCACTCAGCAACGATTCATCAACGACATATTCCTGGATTTCCCTTGCTCAGGACCTGCAGTTGCTTCTCCTCTAGACCCTCATCTTCAGTTGTCTCCACATGCGGGTTTACTGCTAGAAAATCCAACCCAGTATCGACGCCTTATTGGGAAGCTGAACTTCCTTGTTCACACACGCCCTGACCTTGCTTTCACAGTGCAGTTCCTTAGTCAGTTCCTCCACTGTCCTCGACAACCACACATGGATGCAGCCCTCCATGCTTTGCGTTATCTTAAAGGGACATGCTCAAAGGGGCTTTTGCTTTCACCACGACATCCCTTAACCCTTCGTGCTTATTGTGATGCCGATTGGGCTAGTTGCCCATTCTCTCGAAGGTCTGTCAGTGGGTATGTTATTTTTCTGGGCAATAGCTTGATTTCATGGAAATCGAAGAAGCAGCAAAGTGTGTCTCTCTCGTCAGCCGAAGCTGAGTATCGCTCACTTCGACGGGTCTGTACCGAGCTTGCCTGGCTCACTCGATTGCTCTCTGACTTTGGGGTGTCTGGAATTTCACCAATTCCGGTCAAATGCGACAACCAGGCTTCCGTTCACATTGCTCGTAATCCGGTTTTTCACGAGCGGACGAAACACATCGAAATTGACTGCCATTACGCTCGTGAAAAGTTGCTTGAAGGTCTAATTGATCTTGATCATTTGTGAAAACATCTTACGGTATAGTTTGTGAACAAATCTGGAGCGTTGGATTAGGAAAATCAACGACTGAGATTTAAAAGAAAATTTAAAGAGCAAAATTATTCGTTTAAACCAACATGATTATTCGTGTCTAACTCATACAAATAATCATGTTGTAACAGACGAATAATCAATCTGTATACAGTTTACACCGTAAGAGCTGCTTAAATGAAGGGAGGAATTACCTTTCTGTTAGGAGCAGCTTCGGTGGAAATTACAAGACATGCCAGCAGCAAGAATATTGGGAGTAGCAGCTTCATTGGTATTAATTAATTCCTAATTAGTAAATCCAATTCCTGCCTTAATGGATTGGATCGATCTATCGATTAATAGCTCTAAACGTAACCTTTTTATATAACGAGTGATCGATTTAATTAGCAATTAAAGTTGCAGTCAGTTGAAATCTTCGAACAAATAAATTAATCAAAGTCCAAACGTACAGGTTATATTCGTTTCATATACTTTATACTACATAGTTTATTTATCAGTCATATTCAGGTAATATCATCACCTGTAGAACAGGTCCTTGCTTGTATATATAGACATGAATGATAATCCAGTTGAATCAGATACACATATATGTATATTTATATGCATGAGTAATGTCTGTTGCCTGAATAAAGGGACCCTACCTACCACGTTTAAAGTTATTGGTTGAGGAAACAGATATATTCCAATGTTCGTTTCTTGAGTGAAAAATTTGAACAACCCCATTAACTACAATATACTTGTACACGAAAAGGGACAATTTTCCCAACATTTTCGACTTCTCCATCTCCATCCTCACCCCTCCATTTTGTTCTCCTAAGAAGTCAAGTTGAGGTTTGTAAATATATATATAATTTATTGTAATCTTTGGGGAGTTTTCGTTTACTAATCTATGTATTTAAGTGAAAATGTTATATTTATTGTATTTTTTGGAGATTTTTCGTAGATTAGGTTATTTTTTTGTTTTGGAATTTATGATTGAGAATGGGATTGGGTTGAGATTGTGATTGAGATTGTGTTTTGTATTTTATTATATAAATTAGGTTGAGATTGAAATAGTAATTTTGGTTGAGATTGTGATTGAAATGTTTATTTATTGTAATTTTGCGTTGTGAGATTTTGAATGAGATTGTTTTTTTGTTTTTTTTATTTAAATTAGGCTGAGATTGGAATAGAGATTTTGATTAATATTTTGAATGTAATTGTGATTGAAATGTTTTTTTGTTTAGTTGATTGAGATTTCAAATGAGATTGAAATGGAGATTGTGATTGAGATTTTGATGTTTTGGATTTGTTTAAAGTTGTCATATGGTTTAGATAAATTATGATTGAGAATGTGATTGTGTTGAGATTGTGATTGAAATATTTATTTATTGTAATTTTTTGTTGAGAGATTTTGAATGAGATTGTTTATTTATTTTTTTATTTTGTTATATAAATTAGGTTGAGATTGAAATATAGATTTCGATTAATATTTTGAATGTAATTGTGATTGAAATGTTTTTTTTGTTGATTGAGATTTCAAATGATATTGAAATGATGATTGTGATTGAGATTTTGATTGTGACGAGGTTGACATCTTTTTGTTTTGTGCGTAGGCCTATCACAAAGCAAATGAGAGGTCACATGTTCATTGTCCATGTGGTCGTTGTTGCAACTCTCGTGGGGTTACGATTCCGGAGATGTTTAAGCACTTGAGCGGAAGAGGTATGTTGGCTAGCTACATGGTATGGGACAAACATGGGGAGCAATCGGCCGATCGAAGAACAAACCAGCTCAGAATGCAGATATTGGGTCGAGGGGCTTCCACTTCTAACGAGGGTCTTGTGATGGAGATGTTGCATGATGTATTTCCGTATCATGTTGGATACAATGCATATGTAGGTTAAGTGTGGATTTCCAATTTGTTTGAGATATAGATTTTGGTTGTTATGTATAGATTTTGTGTGATATAAGTTAAGTGTGAATTTCCAATTTGTGTTTGAGATTGAGATTGTAATTTGAGATTTGATATTGAAATCAAGATTAAGATCAAAATCGATATTTGAGATTGAGATTTTATATTTGAGATTGAGACCAATTTGATATTTGAAATTGAGATTAAGATAAATATTTGAGATTGATATCGAGATTTGTGATTTGAGATTAAGATCAGAATTAAGATCAAGATAAAGATTTGATATTGAGATCTCTTTGCAACAAGTCTAAATACGTCCTGATCCGAACAAAGTTTCTACATGAAAAATTGGACCGGAGTCGATCAACATTTTTCGTTTGAGATTATTATGAATTTGTTTGAGATTTAGATTTTGGTTGTTATGTATAGATTTTGTGTGATATAAGTTAAGTGTGAATTTCCAATTTGTGTTTGAGATTGATATCGTAATTTGAGATTTGAGATTTGAGATTGAAATCAAGATTAAGATCAAAATCGATATTTGAGATTGAGATTTGATATTTGAGATTGAAACCAATTTGATATTTGAAATTGAGATTAAGATAAATATTTGAGATTGATATCGAGAGTTGAGATTTGTGATTTGAGATTGAGATCAGGATTAAAATCAAGATAAAGATTGGATATTGAGATTAAGATTAAGATCGATGTTTGAGATTGATATTTGAGATTGAGACCAATTTGATATTTGAAATTGAGATTAAGATAAATTTTTGAGATTGATATCGAGAGTTGAGATTTGTGATTTGAGAGTGAGATCAGGATTAAAATCAAGATAAGGATTTAATATTGAGATTAAGATTAAGATCAATGTTTGAGATTGAGTTAAAGGTTGAGATTGAGATAAAGGTTGAGATCGAGATTTGAGTGAGATTCGTATCAAGATATATTGGTTCTAATTTTTATAGATAATCGATTTAACAAAATAACAAAATTATATATTTAAATATATAAGTGGTATAAAAATTAAAAAAAGATCATACGATCTTGAAACTATGTTATTTATATATATTTAAAATTTATTGACATGTGAATACTAGTTAATTATAATTTGGTGTAATAATCAATACTCCGTATTTTTTTTAAGTAAGTTGTAATAATCAAATCTTAATGTAACTAGTAACTACGTAAGTGAAATTTTTCATTAGGCGGTATAATTCCCCGCTTCTTAATTTTGCTGGGGATGCATTGTGAAAATTGGGCGGTATCATTCCCGCTCATTAATTTTGTTGGGGCATTCACATTTCACACTAACCTTAGATCCACCGCCTCTCTTCATCTCTATCTTCCTCTCAAACCCAGATCTCCCTCCCTCAAACCCAGATCTTCCTCTATCTCCCTCTTCCTCGAAAAAGAGAGCACAACAGCAGCCCCATTCCTCTATCTCCCTCTTCCTCTATCTCCCTCTCCCTCTGCTCGGAGGAGAGCATCGAAGAAGGTGGCCGGAAGAGAGCACAACAGCAGCCCCCAGTTCGGCCGGCCGCTGCTCATCCTTCTTGGTTGTCCGTTTGAAGCCGCCTCTCCTCTTGAAGTCGCTGAGGCTGCCGCTGTTGCTCCTGCTCAGCCGTCCGTCCAAAGTCGCTTCCGCCTCTCCTGCTCAGCCTTCCGCCTCTCCTGCTCAGCCGTCCGTCTGCGAGTCGCACTTCATCCACATGCCATCCATCTGGTTCTCTCGTCCTCCACCTCCTCCTCCTCCATTTCGTGCTTCAATTTTGATTTTCGCAATTTTCATTTCTCTGCTGCAAACCCTAATTTCTTCAATTTTGACACTTCAGCGCCGATGTTCATCTCTCTCTCGACATTCCTCATGTCCTTGCCTTCTATTGCTCGCTCTCTCGAAGGCCAGGGTTGCTGTTCAGCCCGGGGATACGAGACAGAAGAAGACGCCGGCGCTGTAGGGCCAGTCGACGCCCAATCCGAGTTCGCCACCTCTCGCTTCCTCTATTTCGATTGCTTCAGTCAAACGCCGGTAACAATACTTACTTCTCTCTGTCTCTCCTCCACCGTTAGCTATCTACCATTTCAATTTACTGCCCTTCTATGACCACCACCACGTATGATTTTAGGTTTTGCTTAAATTTTGCTTATTAATTTCAAAGTTGAACAAGGTTCTGCTTAAATTTCATTTCTGGAAAATTTGCTTAAACTTTGTTTATTGATTTCTGGATTTCAAATGTAGATCAAGGTAGCCTAAGGCAAATGTGTTATGTGGTTCCTCTCTAAGTTTCTTCTTTTCATTTTTATTTTTTTTGGGTGTTGCAGACTTTGCAGTTTATTATTTAGGAGGATCTTGCCCAGGTATGTGTTGTTATGGTAGATTAGGGCCTTTTATGCTTTTGAATCTAGACTAAAATGATTTGGTGCTTGGTTGTGATGTTGTGGATAGGATTTAATTCTCTGTCTTTTGCCAGGATTGATTATCAAGACAGGGAAGGCACAAAGATGAGAATGTAAGGCTTATATACTTGAATGATTTTATTAATGAAAATATGAGTTACATTATATAGGCTAAGAAAAGATTATCTACAAGTAAGATAGACTATACAAGACTTGATATCCTTTCTACCTTTAGGATGAGTTCTGTATACATTAGTATTTATGTTTGCAAGTGTTAACAGATTCATTTGCTCGCAAGAAGGAGATATTTGCTGAGTAACAAATACAAATCTTGGATGCACTCATATAAATGAGCCAGACTCTTTGGGAGGGCTGCTTAATTGCAATCATACAAGAGTGAGTTAGCTTCAGTGCCTCTATAACTATTGATAACTCCCTCCCTTGATTGAAATTGGAATAAATGTTTCAAGGGCTTTGACAGGATGTTTTGTGTCAAAGGCCTTGGAGCGTTAACAGTTGATGAAATACAAAACCTATCTTATTTGTCCGTATATTATTTTATCTTATTATATACTTCCGTTATATTATATATATATATATATATATATATATATATATATATATATATATATATATATATATATATATATATATATATATATGTATGCCTAACCTTTTCAGGAAGTATATTCGAAGATTATATCCTTCCTTTAAGTACATATTGAGGAGATCTATTTCAAAATGGATCATGGCTTTGGAGTATCCATAAATAGAAGATTCAAAGATCAAGCCTGATTCGAAGGAGCCGTTGGAGATCTGGTGTTGAAGATCCTCACGCTCCATGCTCTTATATAAAGGAAAGGAAGGAGAAGACAGAGAAAACAAGTGCTACACACGAGCTTTCATTCAAGCAAGATCTGTCTTCCAAAGTGTCTCTCTGCTAAAGCGCTCAAGAGTTTGTTGTTTATTTCAAAGCCTTTGAGAGTCACTGTGAGCTTATAGGATATATTCATTTATAGTGTTACTCGAGAGTTTATAACTCGGGAAGTTGCACTAGGCTATTGATTTGTGAGAGTAAGAGGATTGTACTAGATAGCTGAGAGAGGTGGGGCTCTTCTAGATTGGTCTAGGACTCCAAGGGAACGTGAGTTGACTAGATTGCAATTGTATAGGAGAGAGGCTTCTCGGTGAGCTATTAGGATCCTAAGCTAAGCGAATCAATAAAGCCTTTGAATCCTAGGGTTGTGGAAGAACCCTAGGCGGGGACGTAGGCCAAGTTGTGCTGAACCTCGTAAACAATTACTCGTGTTCTTTACTTATTTGCTTTACCTTATTTCCGCACTTGGTTCGATTGTCTAACTTTGTGATTCAGGTTTAATCTCAAAGGTTTTGGTACAAGCTCCAAAAGTCTTGAGACTTTCTGCGAAAAACGGGCATACTCTATTCAACCCCCCTTCTAGAGTATTTCTTATTACATTGTTTTTATATTATCGAACCTTCAATTGGTATCAGAGCTTTACTCACTGTTTTTGATCTAACAATCTTGTGAGTTTTCGATCATGTCTGGTGAAGCAAGCGGAGGATTTGCACAGGGAAGGTCCACAAGCAGACCGCCACTCTTTGTAGGAAACAACTTTGTCCACTGGAGATCTTTGATGAAGATGTTCATCATAGACCAAGATCTAGAGCTTTGGAACATTATAGAGAATGGTCCGAAGATTCCAGAAAAAGATGGACCAAATGACACCAAAGTTGCAAAGAAGGAGTCTGAATACAACCAAGCAGATCTTGAAACCATCTCCAAAAACTACAGGGCTATTAACTTACTTTATTGTGGTCTTAGCACTGATGAGTTTAACCGTATTTCATCTTGTAGGTCAGCTAAAGAGATTTGGGACAAGTTGTTCGTCACCTATGAAGGAATGAGCCAAGTGAAAGACACCAAGATCAGCATCTTCCTTCGAAAGTATGAGCTCTTTAAGATGAAGTCTGATGAGTCAATCAAGGCCATGTTCACACGATTCACAGAAATCACCAACAACCTTGACTCTCTCGGCAAGAGCTTTACCAACGTTGAGAAAGTAAGGAAGATACTGAGGTGCCTTCCAAAGGAGAAATGGGGTCCAAAAGTAACAGCTATAGAGGAAGCCCAGGACCTCACCACTCTACCCCTTGATGACCTTCTTGGAAAGCTGATCACGCATGAGATGATCCTTAATGAAGACGATGGAGAACTTCCAGCTAGCACTAAGAACTTGGCACTCAAGTCTAAGAAGGATGAGCCCAAGGATGGATCTGATTCCGAAGATGAGGATGACGATGAGGATGATCCTTTTGCTCTTATCACAAGAGGCCTTGCTAGAATTCTCAAAATGAAGAAGCAATTCAACAACAAGGATGGATCAGAGTCTTCAAAATTTCGAGGTAAGCCTCAATACAACAAGTATGAAAAGAAGACTAAACCGTTGTCTTGTTTTGAATGTGGTGAAACAGATCATCTTGTGAAGGACTGCCCTCAAAAGACAAAGAGCCGGCCCAAGAAAGGTGACAAATGGAAGAAGAAAGCCATGGTGGCTACTTGGAGTGATTCCGACTCTGACTCCGACGATGAGAAGGCCAATATTTGTCTTATATTATATGGCCTCAGAAGATGAATCCCACGATGAAAAGCTTGAAGCTACTGTAAGAGAGCTTATGGCAAGTCCAAAAGAGGTACTATCGGAATTCCTTTCTAATATGATTGCCAATGAAGAGAAGCTTATTGCTCAAACTAACATTCTTATTAAGAGAACTATGGACCAGGAAAGAACTATTGAGGATCTGTCTATGAGGGTCAAAGGTCTTGAAGCTTCTTATTCAGGTCTTGACATTAAAGTCAAGACGCTTGACTCGGAGAAATCTGAACTCAAGCAAGATCTCTCCTCTCTAAGAAATGAGCATCATGACTTAGAGAACGAGAAGATCTCTCTGAATAATAAGATTCTAGACCAACAGATAGCCCTCATAAGTTTTACCAAATCCAAAGGCACTCTCGATAAGATGTTGGGTGAGCAACAAAGCTCTCTAAACAAAAGTGGTATTGGTTACAATCCAAAGTTTTTAAAGAAGCAACACATTACCACTTTTGTAAAGGCAAAAGGAAGCAGAACCTCTCCTATATGTCACCATTGTGCTAGAAAAGGACATGTAAAAGAGACCTGCCCTTATAGAAGAAAGGATCCATATATTATTCGTAATACATTTCCTGTTCATTTGAGAAAAGAACGGATAACACAAGTTTGGGTCCCAAAAGGCACTATTTTACCAAATATGGTTTACCCCAACAATGGATCCAAATTTGCTTATTGGTCTAGCCACAAAGGTTGATGTTTGTCTTGCAGGAGATCACCAAGGTGAAAGAACACAAATGGATTATTGATAGTGGATGTTCGAGGCATATGAGTGGGAAGAGTTCTCTCTTTCATGATCTAAAAGAGAAATCCACGGGAACAATCACTCTTGGTGACAAAGGGAAATGCGACATCGTTGGTATTGGTAGTGTTGGAAGTGATTCCAGCCATAGTATTAAAAATGTCTATCTTGTTAATGGTTTAAAGTATAATCTGCTTAGTGTTTCTCAATTATGTGATAGTGGTAACAATGTCAGATTTAACAAGAAAAGATGTATAGTGTGCAGAGAAGATACAGGTGAAGTTATTCTGACTGCATATCGTTACAACAATATATACGCCGTAAATGCTGATCAAGTGGCACAGGTTTTGTCTTTCATCAAGGGGGAGATTGATAACTCCCTCCCTTGATTGAAATTGGAATAAATGTTTCAAGGGCTTTGACAGGATGTTTTGTGTCAAAGGCCTTGGAGCGTTAACAGTTGATGAAATACAAAACCTATCTTATTTGTCCGTATATTATTTTATCTTATTATCTACTTCCGTTATATATATATATATATATATATATATATATATATATATATATATATATATATATATATATATATATATATATATATATATATATGTATGCCTAACCTTTTCAGGAAGTATATTCGAAGATTATATCCTTCCTTTAAGTACATATTGAGGAGATCTATTTCAAAATGGATCATGGCTTTGGAGTATCCATAAATAGAAGATTCAAAGATCAAGCCTGATTCGAAGGTGTCGTTGGAGATCTGGTGTTGAAGATCCTCACGCTCCATGCTCTTATATAAAGGAAAGGAAGGAGAAGACAGAGAAAACAAGTGCTACACACGAGCTTTCATTCAAGCAAGATTTGTCTTCCAAAGTGCCTCTCTGCTAAAGCGCTCAAGAGTTTGTTGTTTATTTCAAAGCCTTTGAGAGTCACTGTGAGCTTATAGGATATATTCATTTATAGTGTTACTCGAGAGTTTATAACTCGGGAAGTTGCACTAGGCTATTGATTTGTGAGAGTAAGAGGATTGTACTAGATAGCTGAGAGAGGTGGGGCTCTTCTAGATTGGTCTAGGACTCCAAGGGAACGTGAGTTGACTAGATTGCAATTGTATAGGAGAGAGGCTTCTCGATGAGCTATTAGGATCCTAAGCTAAGCGAATCAATAAAGCCTTTGAATCCTAGGGTTGTGGAAGAACCCTAGGCGGGGACGTAGGCCAAGTTGTGCTGAACCTCGTAAACAATTACTCGTGTTCTTTACTTATTTGCTTTACCTTATTTCCGCACTTGGTTCGATTGTCTAACTTTGTGATTCAGGTTTAATCTCAAAGGTTTTGGTACAAGCTCCAAAAGTCTTGAGACTTTCTGCGAAAAACGGGCATACTCTATTCAACCCCCCTTCTAGAGTATTTCTTATTACATTGTTTTTATATTATCGAACCTTCAACTATATATAGTGATTATAATATCTTATACAAACCCTAAACCCTATATAACTATAAAAAGAGTGTATACCTATAAGAAATTATAATAACATTGTATAACTATGAAAACATGATTAGAAATTGAAACAAAAACTATAAAAACTTATACTAACACTGGAATTTTGGATAAATTATCATATCTTATAAAAACTGTAAGAATTATAAAACTGGAGTATCATAACACTGTAATTGTGGATAAATTATCATAACACTGTAAAACTACAAAAACCTGATTACAAATTAAAATAAAAACACTTGATAACTATAAATACTTATAATAACTTACAAATTACAATTTCCTATAAAAACTTCTAGTTGACTATTAATTCAGGATAAATTATCATATCTCATAAAAACACTATATAACTACATGAATGTGGTTTTATTATAACTTATAACTTGATTAGAAGTGAAAATAAAGACACTAGATAACTAGAATGAATCATAATATCTTACAAAAACCCTAAATCCTTTATAACTATAAAAACACTCTATCACTATAAACACTTATAATAACACTATACAACTATAAAAACTTGATTAAAATTTCACATAAAAACTATAAAAACTTATAATAACACTATACAACTATAAAAACTTGATTAAAATTTCACATAAAAACTATAAAAACTTATAATAACACTGTATGACTATAAAACCTTGATGACAAATGAAGATAAAAACTTGATTGGAAATTAAAATAAAAACATTGTTAAGAAACTTATAAATATCAGTTATTTTAATGCTGTATACAAACTTATAATAAAAAACTTATAATAAAAAACATTGTTAACTATTACTAACTTATGTTACTTATTGAATTATCCTTTTTCATTTAAATTACCAGTTTAATTATCAGTTATAAATATTACGTAGTAGTTATAAATATCAGTTAAATAAAAACTGATAATTATTACTAAAGTGATATTTATCTGTTATAATAAAAAAAACCGTATACAAACTCAGAGTAGGATATCAGCTGATATGTATCAGTTATAACTGATAATTTCTAATACTCATATAAAGTATTAGATTTTAGTACTGTATATAAACTTAACTTGTAATAAAGTATTTTCTATAACTTCTCATAAGTTAGTATAAATTGTACACAAACTTATAATTTCTTCTTCTTCTTCTACCTTTTTTTCTTTAGCATCAGGCTTCAACCTTTTTTTTTTTTTTTGCATCATGCACTCATATTTGCATGGTGATTATGTAGGATTGGGAGGCACTCACCGGAGATCCCAAAAAAGAGAGGAGGGCCATGGGTTGCTACAGCTGCTGAAGAGAGGAGGGAACTGCAGGAGAAAGCCGCAAAGGCTGAGGAGTCTGCTGCCAAGGCTCGGGAGGAGGCAAGGGTGGCCACGGAACAGGCTGAAGAAGCTCTATCCCGCCTTTCTGCGTTGTAGAATGTAGTGCAGAGCCTAGTTGCAGACAAGCAATCCCGCTCTTTGGATGACCAACACAGCCCTCGCCCGACTGATGCATAAGGTTTGAATGTAAATTCCTCATCCTAGAACTACTCGGCTTTAGACTCTTGAGCTCTACTTTTGAACAACTGTGATTGGCTTCTGAATCTGTCTACTTCTGGTACAAAATAAACTGCCGTGTTTGTGGGTTTTGCTGGAACAGGTTTTGTGAATATTTGCTCGAACAAAAACTATGAATGTGACTTGCGTATGAATCTCAAATGAATGCACTTTTTCGTCAATTGTGAATGTCTACGTTTGTGAATGTCTGAGAAACAGGTGTTGTGTATGTATGTGTGATTTGGTGTGTAACAACAGGGAGCAAATAGATCTTACAATATGGAAACCATTATGTTCGTTGCTTGAGTGACTAGACAACGAACAATGCAACTCCATTATGTTCGTCACTTGAACGATCAGGCAACGAACAAAGCAACTCATGTGGTTGCTACAATGTAGAAAACACCTCCTTTAGGGCTCAGGCAACGATATTATGTTCGTTGCTTGAACGACCAGACAACGAACAAAGCAACTCATGCGGGTGCTACATCATGGAAAACACCTTATTCAAGACATAGGCAACGACAGTATGTTCGTTGCTACAACACTCAAGCCACGGACGTTCCTCGTCGCTTGAATGGCTTAAACCATTTCTAAGGGCGTTGACCATATTCAGGCAACGGATGCTTTGTTCGTCGCATGAGATTACTCAGGCAACGGACAAACGGTTGTTCGTCACTTGTAGATCAGAGGCACGGGCTTGAAGCAACGGGGTTTCAGGCGACGACATGTCCGTTGCCTGAATCCTCAAGTGACGTGAGAGGCATTCAGGCGACGACTTTATGTCCGTTGCCTGAGTTGTACCAGGACGTAGTGTTCCTTCCATGAATACATGTTAGAATATAATTTGAATTTCCTAAGCTAAAGTAGTTAGCTAGCTTGTGTTTAAAGTTATGCACATTTTATATATTTGCAGTTGGTTTTTTGTATTCGGTTATGTTGCAGTTTAGAGTCATGACGAAATCCAATGGGTTTTCTGTATTCAGTTATGTTGCAGTTTAGACAATTAAATTTAAGTTGCCGAAATTTTTTTTAAGTTGATGTATATGAATTCTCCTGTTGTACAAAGTCACTGTTTTTTTTTAAAAAAAAAATATTGCATAAGCGAAATGGGAGGTTTCTCACTTTCTCTAACCCACTTATGGACAATAATTTGTGGTGGCCGGAGTTAAGATTCTAACGGGTTGTGGAGCTACATTTCATGTCAAGAGTTTCAAAGTTTGAATACTCATGGAAATATAGATCGTTACTTATGAGTGAGAGGGTCAACCACCCTTCAAATGATCTACGTATATAGTATTCGATCCACATGTAGAGAGATTGAGCCCGATCGAACTAGATAACAATAAAAAATAAAAATAAAAATTGAGCAAGTGGTCAAATTAACCAAAAACTCGATGTTAATCAATCCCAGGCCCCAAAAGGCAAGAAGATCGTATGGCGAGCAAGATCGGGTTACATTTAGATCTATGAAATAACGGTGGGTCATCCGACGTGAGGGGGGGGGAGGGCAACGCACGCCAAGCGCAAATGCGCTAACCAAGCCGAGCGGGGTTCCATCCTAAAACCAATTGGTGTTAGGTGGGGTAGCCCACCGGCTTATATGCAAGGCTTCGATACGATTTCTAACCAATGTGGGACACTCCCACAATCATATTCTCCACACACCCCCCTCAAGCGCAACTGCCTGGCCACGCAATATTTTGCCAGTTGCGATTGACGAATCAATGCCTTAAGGCCGGCTAGCCAATTAGACCAGGAATCCAAACCACACCGCACCATGCCGAACCTCGGCTCTGATACCATATGAAATAACGGTGGGTCATCCGACGGGGGGGGGGGGGGCAACGCACGCCTAAGCGCAAACGCGCCAACCAAGCCGAGCACACAAGCCGGGTGGGGTTCCATCCTAAAACCAATTGGTATTAGGTGGTGTAGCCCACCGGCTTATATGCAAGGCTTGGATACAATTTCTAACCAATGTGGGACACTCCCACAATCATATTCTCCACAAGATCTCTTCCTACCATACATACTAAGGTAGCTAGCTATAGAATATCATTTATATGTACATTAAGTTTAACATAAATCGATCCTCTATAGCTCATTCATCCCATTTATTTTATTTTTTGGAAAATGTTAAAAATTCGTAATAAGAGACAGATTATTATTTGATAAATTGATCAGAGACGGGAAAATGTCTGACATATAGACAAAACTGCTAGGATAAGAGCGGTCAGACAACACAAAAAAGCAGCAAGAGAGATGTGAAAACAGATTTTGATTTCAAACCCTAGATCGGGAATAAAAAAGCAGAACTCAAAATAGAAAAAGGAAAGCAAGAGAACAAGATATGGTGATGCAGTTCGGTTTCTCTACTCTGCTGACCCTTAAGAGGGCCGAAACTCGAAAGAGACTCAAACCCAATAATCCACTAAGTATAATCGAATACGGAACATGGATACAGAAGAACAGATAAAAGAGAAAACAATTCTAGATCTAGTAGCTCGAGTGTGATGTGGTCAAGGAGAAACACAAAGATAGGAACAAATACTCCCTTTCACTTCATTTGAGAACGAAGCTAAGTGGAAGCTCATGAAGATCTGGCTCCTAGGTTTACCAACCTAAGCGAGACACTCTCTTCTTCCTTCTGCTGGTAGGATCTCCTTGAATCTCACATGGAGCTTAAGGATTCAAGCTCGCAGTGAAGATGACATCGAGACGTCGCTGAATCACCTTTTGGTTTCTCTCTCTCTTTCTTTAATTTCTTGTGGGCGGAAATAAATAGTGAATCAAGCTCTTCTCTATGGTTTCGGATGAGAGCTTATATAGTCGCATCCATCTTAAGTAAAACTCAGCGTTTCACAAAAGAAGGAACATGGAGTCGTTGGAGCGTGAAGCTTCTGAAGCTCGTGCCACAAGTGAGAGAGTGGGATGAAGCCTTCAAGCACCCTCTCTCGTATGAAGTGACAATCCACATGAATGTGCTTAGTACGCTCATGGCCGGAAGACTGGATTGGCTGCAATATGAATGGCAGCTTTGTTGTCACAATCAAGAGGAATGAGAGTACAAGGAAACACACACAAATCATTCAGGATCCCAACAATCCACACAAGTTCACTTGCTGATTTTGAAATACTCCTATATTTAGCCCCTACAGATGATTTTGACACGGTTGGTTGCTTCTTTGTCTTCCAAGAAACTATGGAATGACCCAAAAATATGCAGTATCCAGTCAGAGATCTTGGACTATAGGCACAAGCAGCCCAATCAACATTACCGTACCTTGTGAGCTCACACGAGTCTTCCCTTTTGAATGTCAATCCAAGCCCTGCAGTTCCTGTTAAATATCTCACCACATGTAAGGTTGCATTCATGTGTGGCTCCCTTGGAGTGCTCATGAACTGACTTAGATGCTTTATGGCATAAGATAAGTCTGGCCTTGTCAAGTTGAGAAACAACAGCCTTCCTATCAGCCTCCTGTATCTCTTTGGATCTTCCAACGGATCTCCTTCATTAGGAGACAATTTCAATCCTCTTGGTATGGGAAACCCACTGGGCTTACACCCCTTCATTCCACAGTCTTCAATGATGTCAATCACATATTTTCTTTGATGTAAGGAGGTTCCTTCAGAATTTCTGATCACTTCCAATCCCAGAAAGTACCTTGCCAACCCAAGTTCTTTGATGGTGTAGCATTGTGCAATGACCTCTTCACAGAGTTGATCGCCTCCACATCATCTCCTGCTAACAGCAAGTCATCAACATAAACAAGAGCAACAACCTGCCCTTTGGGAACTTGCTTGAAGAACAAGGAATAGTCATTCTTGGATTGACTAAAGCCTTGAGAAATCATGAATTGAGTGAGCTCTGTGTTCAACTGCCTGGAGGCCTGTTTAAGCCCATACAAGGACTTGTTTAACTTGCATACATGGCCTAGTTGAACAGCATAGCCTTCAGGAGGTTCCATATAGACCTCTTCTTCTAGCTTTCTATGTAGGAATGCATTGTTGAAGTCTAACTGCTATATTGGCCAGTTCTTCTTGGTAGCCATAGAAAACAAAATTCTCACAGTTGCAAGGTTTGCCACAGGGGAAAACGTGTGCTTGTAATCCTTCCCTTCAACTTGAGTATATCCCTTGGCTACCAACCTAGCCTTGTACCTTTCTATAGATCCATCGGGTCTATACTTCACCTTGTATATCCATCTACACCCCACTGTCTTCTTTCCAACAGGCAAATTTGTCATTTGCCAAGTTTGATTGTGCTCCAGTGCAGTAAGCTCCTTGTTCATAGCTTCCTACCATAATGTGTCCTTCACTGCCTGCTTATAGCTCTTTGGCTCCGGCACATTTATCATGTTAGCAAAAGATGTGGCATACTCTGAGCTGTACTAAGACAAGTCTCCCAACACATTTGCAAGGAATGACACAGAGTATGGTCTGATCGATGTGGAGCCAGTTGGTAAAGTAGGAAACACATAATCATCTAGTCTTCGAGGCCTTGATATTTGTCTTGTGGATCTCCTCAGGGGTGGAAAATCCACTAGGTCAGGCACAAACCCATGTGAATTATCTTGGGCAACAATCTATCTCCAAAGGGAGCTATGGACACTGTCATGTGGAACAAAGTGTGAGCTTGAAGAGGATGCAGTGTCAGGCACAATACTTGGCATAGCTGGAGATTCTGACTGCTGTTCGGTATGAGGGTGTACAAAAAACTCATAATCTGCATTAGGATTAACAAGTGGTAGACTTGGTTGCTCCTCCCTCTTCTCTTTCTTACCCTCTTTCTCCTTATCAAGGAAGATCTCCTCATTGAAAACAACATCCCTGCTTACAAATAGTTCTCCTGTCTTCATGTCAAGCAATCTATATACCTTCTACTAATGTGGATAACTCATGAAGATGCACCTTCTGACATTTTCACCAAACTTGTCCCTTTCTGTGTGGCTCACAAGTGCATAGCATAAGCACTCTACCACTTTTAACTCATCATAATATGGTTTCCTCTTAAACAGAATCTCATATGGAGTCTTCTAATTCAACACAACACTTGGTAGCTTGTTGATCACATGTGTAGATGCTAGCACACACTCACTCCAGTATTTCACAAGCAAATTTGCATGGATTCTCATAGCCCTTGATGTCTCAACCAGGTGCCTATGTTTTCTTTCCACCCTTCCATTTTATTGTGGTGTGTAAGGCACACTTCTTTGGTGAATAATTCCTTATGCTGCCAGGAATTCAGTGCACTCTTTGTTGACAATTTATGTTCTATTGTCAATTCTTATACATTTGACTTGCCTCTGAAATTGAGTCTTGGCATAGCTCACAAAATTCTTCACTAACTTGACTACCTCAGTCTTGTCCCTGATCATGAATGTCCATGTAGCTCTGCTTCATTCATCCACTACGGTGAGAAAATACTTTGCACCTGTGACACTAAAAGTTTTGTAGGGACCCCACTAATATATGTGAATCAAGTCAAACACATTTGCTGCTAAAGATTCACTTAATTGAAAAGGAAAACGATGATGTTTAGCCAAATGACAAGCCTCATAAAACATGTCTTGCAGATCATAATTGTTCAAAAATTCCAAGTACTTCAACTTGGATATAGAAGTGTGACTAAGTCTTGCATAATAAAGGTTCAAGTCTAGCTTAGAACTAGCAAAAACAATTGAAAAAGACTTCATGTTCATCTTCTTAACTTCATTCTCCCGATCAGGCTTCAAAACTTGTGTCACCTTGTACAACCCTTCTCTTCTTGTCCCACTGAGCAACACTAGTTCACATCCAGGGCCTGAAATGCACAACCATGCATATCAAAAATTGCCCGGAGGCCTGTTCTTTCAACTAATCTTCCAACTAACAATAGGTTGAATTCAAATCCATGCACATAAAGAATATCATATAGAACAATCTAATCAGGCAAATAAACATTTCTTGACTCTGTGACTATAATGATATGCCCATCAGACAATCCTATATAGATAGGATGCTTCAATTTGGTCTTGTGATGCAAGAAGGCGTCATTATTGACCATATGGTCACTAGCACATGTGTCAACGATCCATTCGATCTATTCCACACTGTGCTTTGTTGCCTAATCTTAAGGTGGAAAAACAAAAAAAATACCTGCAAAGTTAGCTTAGGACGAGCTATCTGCAGTTCCTTTTCCTTTCAGCATCTTGAACACCTCTTGGCATACAACATTGACGAGGGCCTTGTCAATACTTCCTTATGCACTAGACTTTTGAGACTTGTCTTCATCAAATGGTGAGTCCTGCTCATAGTTAGCAGTAGCATTTGCAGAACCTTTTGATGGCTTCATTGAACCTTGATATCCCTCAGGATATCCATGAAGTTCCCAACATTGGTCCATGAAGTGGACTTGGTGACACTTCTTGTTGGTTTTCTCAACCCTGTTACCTCTAGCCTAATACTCCCTCTTATTGTCCCTTCCCTGGCCTTGATTTCCTTGATAAGAAGTGCCCCCCTGGTAAGATTTGCTCCCTTGCTTATTAGCAACTACAGCACTTGAATCTTGTAAGTTCTGAGAGACACCACTTGACCCTCTCTGGCTTTCAACTTGAGTGATTAGATAAAATGCACGGTTAAGATTGGGAATGGGATATGTGGATAGGATCTGACTCCTCACTCCCTCATAACAGTCATTCAACCCCATAAGAAACAGCATTAGCCTATTCCTTTCCTCTATCTCACTGATTCTCTTCTGCAAGTCACACGTACAGTGACAGATTCCTCCATAAACACACAGGGATGCTCTCTAAGACTTGCAACTGATCCCATATATGTTTGAACTTGTTGACGTATTCTGCAATAGACAAGTTGTCTTGCAAAATGGTGCTCAATTTCTTACGCAACTGGTATATCAATGGACCATTTGACTGTCCATACCTCTCCGCTATCTCATCCCATAGTTGCTTTGTTGAATCAACATAAATAAAACTCTCTATGATGGCATTTGCCATAGAGTTAAAAAGCCAACATGTCACCATGCATGAAATCCGCTCTTAGCCATTTTTGGGATTCAATCCCATTGGTTGCCAGTGGTTTCACACACGTCCCATCTATAAACCTGAGCTTGTTCTTATCCCCTAAGGCCATCATAACCCCTCTCTTCCATGGAAAAAAATTAACACCGTCAAACACAGTCGTTACGAGATGTGAACTTGGGTGATCCGAGTTTGTAAGAAAAAAGGGGTCACTGAAGTAGTGAAGTTACCTTGGGTATCCAGAGTGCCATGGTTTATCTGTTGCTGATTTTTATCATTCATCATTGTGCTCCCTTCACAAGATCGACGATAACGAGCTTCACAAGCTTAGAACCTGGGTAGCTCTGATACCATGTAAAGTTCTAGCTTCCTGCTAGAACAGAGCTTAGCAGCTACGAAGCAACCGATGATCAAACAACAAAATTGATCACGCAGATGATCAATACACAAATGTAGGTGAAGGAAAAAGTGGTTGAGCTAGTGTTCTTCCCTAGTCACTCAACACATTCTCTCTTATTCCAAGATAACCGAAAATTGAGGCTTATATAGTCCAACTGAAGGAAGCAACAAAACCCTTATAAAGGGTAATAAAGGGAAACTTAAAATGCTAGTATAAGGTCTTTGATAAAAGGAAAATACTAATATATAAGAAAATGTAGGGAGGCATGTCTCAATAACACACATCTATTTATAGACACATTTGGTTTGATCGAGCATTTTTTTTATATAAAAAGATACATGTATAATATATATTGTACTATTTAAATTCATGCAACAATCTTATATAGTGTCAGCAGATTAAAAGAAGAAAGAGCTAAAATCATAATAAACAACAATAGGACTCTTAACTTGATGAACCCCATCATCCCACACCAGTGAAGCTGAAAGCATATCTTCATTAGCACCAAATGTTCCATTGACTGCAACCATAAACGACGCTTTTTCACCAACCGATGCAAAAGATAGTGTCGTTGGCACAACTGTGACATTCAATCCCTCAGGGGCTTTGATTGAAGCCGTGTATACGGATTGAGGAACTCCCCCCACATTTGTGACTGTTCTTCTAAATGTACCGTTGAAGGAAGACGAGAATATCGACACGTTCAAAGTCATAGAAGGATAATTGAGGTCCAAGGTTGAGATTCCGTTTACGGGTTCTGGGCAAGCAGTGGTGTTATCGCCTGATATGATTCGAATGAGCGTAGAGTTAAGGCCTTCGGAACACAAGAAGTTGATATAATCCATCTCTTGTGCGTCGTATACCAAACCAGGATCTACGGCCTTCAAGGGATTGATGTGGCCCGAGCCATATGCAAATTCCGCGTCTATGCTAAGACTAGCATTCAATGGAAAGGCTACAACAAAAATGCCACAAATTTTGTATCAAGTAGGCTGATCAATAAGTAATAAACTGCTATGTCACGAGTTTTAAAACGTGTTCAATTCCCATGACTCGAACTTAAGACCCCCAATTGTTGTAGTATTTACCCTACCTGTGGTCATGAGAGCCGACTTAATGGCCGAAGGAGACCAGTTAGGATGAAAAGATTTCACATAAGCTGCAGCAGCAGTAGCATGGGGGCAAGCCATGGAAGTCCCCGAGATGATATTGAAGATGGCGGTCCTATTATCGCCTTTAATATTAGACGGCGGTGATACCGGTGACCAGGCTGCTAGAATCTCAACTCCAGGCGCTGTTAGATCAGGCTGCAACACGTTTTGAATTAATATTGTCATAAATTTGTCTCAACATTGTTAAACCGTGACTAGGATTAGTCACGAACAAAAATCCCACGGGCTGAGCCACCATGACTAATGCCGTGGCTAAACCTTAAGTAAGGCTAAATCCATGGCTCATGAGTGGCTATTTATATGGAAAATCTGTGGCTTGTACCATGGCTAAAACCAAATTAATTTGTAGTGTAAGATCAATCGAACATATATATATACAACAATTAGACAATAATTAAAGATATAATTTGGACATGACTCAAAAGTTGAAACACATTGTACGTGACATATATACCTTGAGGATGCCAGGGGAAATAGAGTTGGGTCCCCTTGATGAGAAAGAGGCTACATATGGAGCCATTGGGTCACTTTCTTGTGTGCTCAAAGATATGGTTCCAACTGGAGTACTATTTAGATGATCAAATTAAGGTTAATAATAATTAAATTGTGAGTTTGAGTTGATGTTATATATATATATCTACAACTAACAATGAGAATGGTCGACACACCTTGTAGAAGTAACTATGTAGGAGAAAATGTTGATACCATCTTCGATGCCTACAAAAGATGTGGGTATAGGAGAATTTACGACATAGTCCAATGTCGCATTCTCATTCATGATGGCCCCGATTGCACCGGCTTTGAAGGGGCCTCGCCCGCTACTCCATAAGTCGCATAGAACGAGTTTGCCTTTCACTAAAGTACTATTCAATGTGTCCTCAAAACAGTACCTGTGTGCATTTGCACGTAGTTCATTATATGATACACAAATCTTGTAGATTTTAGCCTACCTAGTCCACTCGAATTTTAGCCTATTTCTCAAATTTTAAAATTGTGACACTTTGAAAAAGTGTCACAATTTTCTCATGCGCCATATGAATAAAGTTGTGTATTATATATAGGTAAAAAAAATTAAGAAAAATTATTCATGTATTTATTAAATTAAGGGTTTTGTTAATAAAAATTATGCGTATGAGAAAATTTTAGCTTACACTCATTTTAATTTCTAGTTCTGTAAACCCATGGCGACAGAAATTGTGACACTTTGTAAAAGTGTCGAGAATGAAAATCTTGACAATTTTTGTTACAAGTAGTGAGGCCTATCTCACATTGATTATACAAAGTGTTCAAATCTAGTGTGTATATATATATATATATATAAAAGATTGATGAGTTACTCCTATTGTTAATATTTTATAACGTCGACATTGAATTGGTGCACTTCATAAGCTATTAATTACCGCGATTGAATTGGTGCTACTTCGAAAGCTATTAATACCTTGACGATGATTCCGAATAGTTCTGTGCAGTTCCTCCATAGATCAATGGTAATGTCATGTTATGGAGGTCAACTGTATTTAGAGATAGACCCTGCAAAACATCATCGATGACACAAACAATTGAGCGCTTCATAGCAAATAGCTAGAGACAGATTTGGGATGGGTTTCTTTTCGTCGTAAAATGACTATATATATAATGTTGCAATAATGGTTTTGTTGCTAAAACGATCAGCTGTAGTTTTCTTAATCTATCACCACATGGCTTGGTTTATTCCAAACAAATTGTAGTTAAATGTGATTGTAGTTATTGCAACGTTTTTTTAACAGTGAATTCCAATTTACTTGCACACATGATACCAACATATCGGAACGTACGAAATCCCAAATGAATAACTCCATGATATATAGATAGAGTTCAGTTAAATCCATGACAAAAAATGATTTCAATTATCCAAGCTTGTTGCAACGAAATTTCGATTGACTGACCTTAAACGTCGCTCCATTACCAAGCGTCACAATGCTGGTGAACTTGCGGTCTATAGTGCTTGCAGCCACCGACATTTGCCAAGGCGCGACATTGGAAATCGTACCACGAGAAGGACCGTCGTTACCACCTGAAACTGACGTCAAGATCCCTTTCCTCATAGCATGAAACGAGCCGATTGCGATGGGGTCCCTAGTGTACCGAACGGCGCCAAAGCGGAATCCTAAGGAAACCGACAATATATCCACACCATCCGCTATTGCAGCGTCAAATCCTGCAAGAATGTCCGATAAGTAGCAACCATCTAACCAGCAGACTTTGTAGACAGCAATCCTTGCTGACGGAACACCGCCTCGAGCTACTCCGGATCCAAGCCCAAAGAAGCTTGCTTGGTTCACAGTTGAGCCAGCTATAATGGATGCTACATGGGTTCCGTGGCCTTTTGTGTCCCTTGGAGATGCCACGTCGCCTTCGGAAAATATTCCGTTGGTTCGAAAGTATTGCGCTCCTATAATCTTCCTGTACTTATACATGGTTTATGCAACTTTAGTTGAAAGGAGCTCAAATGGTTTTTGATCGATCAATTCTACCGTGAAATTCAAGGCAGATAATTATCTAATGCGTGACTAAATAATTATCTGCCTTGAATTTCATTTCCAGTAGAAATGACCAAAACCCGACCCGATGAGACATTATCAATTCAGGTTAATATTAATCCGGTTGCATTGGTTTTGAAAAAGCCAATTCAAATAAGTGCAAAAATAATCAGATTTTTTTTTCAATTTTCAAAGCATGTCATTTTTGGTCAGTAATTTACATCAAGTCTTTATCAATTGATTTTAAGATGAAAACTTGAGCTTATGTGCTAGCTAGGCTTTAATTTAGTGTACGTGCATTTATATAGGGTTGGCATGGTACGGTAACCACCAAAAAATGGTGATTACTACGTACCAACCACAAACTGGTGGTATGCAAATTTTCATACCACGTACCAACCATAAGTCGTGGTAACTGCATATGTGGTAACCACGACTTGTAGTTACCATCGGTATATTACCATGGTTACCAAGCTGTTATTCTTTGTATTTTTTTGAAACCCCTTGGCTACCTTCCGGTAGTCATCTAAGTTATCGAACAAAAAAATATGGTTACCAAATATAATATGGTTACCACCTATTAAAAGATCAAATAAATCAAGTTCACAACCTAAAGTACAAACCAATTCAAACCAACAAAGTTCAAAGTCTTAAAGCAAATCAAGTTCAATTGTTCAAACATTCAAAATGTTCCTGCAAGTTCAAACAAAACAAGTTTAAAGTTTTCAAACATTCAAAATGTTCCTATTGTTTCTAGTAGAAAAAGTAGAAATGACCAATTTAGGTGAAAATCAAAACACAAAATATAAATTAAAAACTTAAAATTTAAAGTTAATAACAATAAAACATTAAATAAAAAAATTAATATATATACTTGGTAATCATGGTAACCATGGTATTCAGATTTCATTACCATTATTGTACCATCTTCACGTGGTTACCACCAAGATGGTTACCACCATGTTGGTTACCACAAGTGTGGTTTCCAACATAATCGGTTTGTGGTTGGTACGTGATTGGTATGGTAATTTCTGTACCATTTGCCAGCCCTACATTTATACACACAACTCCTCATTATTATATGTATATGAAGTGAATTACCTATTACATGTGAAGTTGGTAGTAGAGTTCTGACAAATACCCTTCCATCTTGAAGGTGGAGGGCTCATCCCTACATCGTTAAAGCTCGGTGACTCCGGCCATACTCCGGAATCGATCACACCGACTATAATGTCACTTTCGATAGCGTTTCTAGAAACATCGAGTGAGAAGCCCATGAAGTCCCATGACTTCGTCGTGGCAAGCTCGAGCTTTTCATTGGGAAACACCGAAATCACTCGTTCCATCCCTGTATTCAATTGCCTGAACTTGTTCATATCAACATGTTTTTATATAGATCAATAAAGGCAAGATATATAGATTGAGATATATATGTAGGTCACCCACTGGCAAGTTTCTCGGCCTCTTCATCGGTCAGGTTGGCGACGAAGCCATTGAAGCTCTTGTGGTAACTGTAGAGTAGATGCCTTGATGCTTCATTATGACTGCATCCATAAGTTCACAAACAAATTAAGGGTAGATTTTGTATTAATGTTAAACTGAAATTAAACAATCCATCTTATTTTCATATGATATTGTATGACCCATATATGTACTTAAGGAGTTGATTTCTCCCACACACAAGCAAATCCATATTTTCAATAGGATTTAATTAATTCTAAATCTCTAGGCATGAAGGATAGTACAATAACCCCTACACATTTATTGATTGTTAATTAACAGATATGTAATATATGTATGCATTCACGGAACTAGGGGTGGGCTTATGTCCAATCGGACCCAATTCAATAGACTTGGATCTTTAGCTATACATTTCATTATGATTAATATAGGTAGAATGACCCGATCTGAACCAGAAAATCTAAACTGACTTGGGCAAACTCAAATGACTTGAAATCCAAACTTTTATCAAAATTTATATATTATCTTGAAATCCAAACTTTTATCAAAATTTATAAAAGGCTGAAACTTGAACCCTATCAAATTTATCTATTACCTGATCGAAGTAATCGAAATTTAATTAACACATAGACTACTTAGATTTCATCTTAAAAACTTAATTGTTAATAGAAGAGGTAATCCATTGACCTTAATTATACATTAGGGTTGAACTCTTTGTATAACTGATATGGGATAGATTTTTGTTCAGGCGACGGACCCAAACCGTCGCCTGACTTAGCGTTCTGGTCGTGCTACGGACCAAAACCGTCGCCTAGAGGAAAATACATGTAAAGATCGATATAGACTTAAAAGATTGATCGATGGACCTGCCAAGTAGATCCTTCATCAAAGTGAAGTGTAGTGCCTTATGAGGGAAATCAGACTCGAGTAGCTCCCCCATATACACCACATGTTCCTGCATCCCCTCCATCCAAAACAAACAAACATAAATAAGCTACCAAATTACTGTAATAATCAAAGAAATTAAGAAAAGGGATAATTCATTTAATTAATAATTAAGTGGGCTAATTAATTAATTAAATACATGCCTTTCTGTTATTAGCAGCAGCTTCGGTGGATGATGGAAGCTGCAGAGCAACTACAACACAAGCCAGGAACAACAATGGCCCCTTCACCTTCCTTAACATACCACCTCCAACCATTTTCCTTATTTACTCTTCAATTATCTATGGCTCCATTATCATATCATATCATGTATGTATATATAGTGGTGACCAAGATGTGGAAGATAAGTAATTGAAAGATTCAACCAATTAATCAATTATTAAGTCCAAATCCTCCTTTGTGGAGAGGTTTTGCCACCAAAAAAAAAATTATTAAGTCCAAATCACTTAATTCGGTGTTGATAAATAAATTGATAATAATTTAATTAATACTGTATTTAAAAAAAAAAAACTTAGAAAGGGTACGCGGGTTATTCTTTGAAAAAAATAAAGTTATGGGTGGTTTTTCGTAATTTTATTATGAATGATTTTGTGAAGTCCCTAATATTTTTAGGGTTTTTTTTTTGTAATTTACCTTTAACGAATGTTAAAGTATCACATTATTTATCAAACTTATCATTATAATAAAATAAATTTACCCAAATATTAAAGAATAAATTAACAATTTATATTTTGAAATCAAATTAAATTAATGAGTTGTTTGATTTGTTAAAATCCACTTTTTTTTCAAGCATACTCAATCCCTCTCTATTTAGCTCTGAATGACTAATTTAAATTAAGGATTATCCTCAAGCTAAGAAACCATTTTATATTAAAAGCAACTTAGCTAGGCTATTTTGTGTAATCTACCTTAATTATATTTTAGCTACTACTTGCTACTATATAATTATGAAAACTTAATTAGTCAAATTGATCATAAGCCGCTAGCTACCTCTTAGGGTGTGTTTGGATTCCAAAATATTTATACTTATAAATATAAACACTTTGAGAGTGTTTGTTTAACTATATTTTTATGTATTTTAAATAATATGGATTTAAAATAAAATATTGCATAGATGGTATAAATCAAATACTCAATATTGTGTTAAGTTTGTATTATAAACTTAATATAATTAATTTACATAATTTATAAGGTATTTTATTTACATAATTTTTTTGGTGGAAATTAAAATTACATTTCATTGAGTGATTCAAAAAAAAAATTCAAAAAAATTGCAGCCGTATTTCTCTCTTGATATCTATTCATACTTTCTATATATGATACACAAGTTTTTCTTGTACGTAATAATTTTCTTTCTTAATCTTGTATATAGGCTTCTATTTGAATGAGCATGTTGAATGTAATTAAAAAATATATTATTTATGAATTTGTATTAACTTAGACCAATTCTAAGTGTGAGACCGGCCTCTTCGGGTTTGTACTTGCGTACGTTTAATTTAGTTTTGCTTGATCTCAATAGAATAATAAATATATGAATAGGAACCGAATTAGACATTTGATATGAGATATGATTGGACTTTATCTCAACGGAATAATTAGACATTGTAAACATGTATCTATATCTAATTATTACTCCATCCGTTAATTAAAACTTGACGTTTTACTATTTACGCACGTTTTTTTAGGTGTTAAAAACTATATAAAATATTAACTTTTTTAATAATTTCATACTTATTACAATTAAGTACGAATTTATAAAAACAACTGTAAAAAATGTTAGTAATATTTTATATAGTTTTTAGCATTCTAAAAAAGCGCGTATAAATAGTAAACGATAAGTTTTGATTAACAGATGGAGTATTAGAGAAGCTTAATATATGAGGTGACACACTCTATTTTTAGGCTCCTAACCAATTACAATTAAACTTCTATAATTATAATTTTAGTATTACAATTAAGCTTCTATAATTATAATTTTAGTAATTTAAAAAAAACAATGGGAATGATTCAAAACATAAAATTAATAACGGAATTTTCGCGTGGTGCCCCTGTAGTAACACTTAATTCGTGAGGTATACAAAACTTTGAGATATTTCGCCAAATATCCCTGAGGTTTTGTAAATTTTCGCCATATACCCCTCCGTTAAGTTGGTTGAAAAAAAGGGTTGTAACGTCGTTAATTTGTTAAAGGGGAAATAGGAAAGAAAGATGCTCACCCCGTTGGTACACAGTGACTGCAAGGCAAGAGCTTCATCAATCCTGGGAGAGAGAGGACTCATGGAGGTTGGAGCCAAAGAAATTGCCTGAGATTGTCAGACGCTTGTATAGAGGAGGCGGTCGAAGCCAACAGTTGCTCTTGAGGTAAGTGTCTTCTCTCAATTTCAACTTTACGATATACAATTTGAGGATTTAGGTTTTTTATTTGGAATATTTGGGGGATTATCATGTAAGAATCTTCGAAATGGGGTTTGGTTGTTGGTTTTATGGATGAAAAGGTATCTAATTTTTTGATATATATTTGATTTCGACTCCCTTTTTAGTTATGAGATTTAGGGTTTGGGGATTTAAGGTTCTATCAGTTTTGGGGATTTATATGAGTTAAATGTTATTTTTCTGAGATTTATATGAATATATGAGGTAGATTTTTCTGAGATTTATATGAGTTTTGGAGATTTATTGGGTTTTGGGGATTTAAGGCCCTCTTCAGTTTTGTGGTATTGTTCAGACTTAATCTCATAATTTGAAGCATGTATTACTGTCTGCCTTTTGAAAATATATGTGGTAGATTTAGAGGTTGTTTAGCAGCTGTTGGATTGCATGTAAATAATGAGATTTTCCCCCTAGCGTATGGTGTGTACGAGAATGAAAGTAAGAAGACGTGGTCTTCTTTCTTGTTTCACTTGAGGGAACTTTTGAGCAACTCTGAGCGGGATAATTGGTGTATTGTGTCGGATAGACAGAAGGTTTGTATTTCTAGTTCTAAAATTTCACATTCTGTAAAATTCAGCATTTGGAATTCAGGTTCTACAATGCTGTTTTCAAAATTTTGTTTGAGAATTCAGATTCTAAATTTCTGTTTTGAGTCATTTAGGTTCTGTAATTCTAAAATTTCACACTCTGAGTTTCTAAAATTCTGTTTTCAGATTCTAAAATTCTGTTTTGAGTCATTCAGGTTATGCAATTCTAAAAATTCACACTTAAGATTCTAAAATTCTGTTTTCAGAATTCATGTTCTGCAATTCAGATTTGTAATTTTGTTTCTACATGTCAGGCTATCGAGCCGGATCTTGGAAAAGTGTGGCCCACTGCATCAAGGCGTTATTGTGACACATACCTTTGCGCCAACGACAAGAGAGCTCAGGGAGCAAGAAATTCAAGTAGAGCATCGAAAAAAGGGGAGGAAAACCAACTCAACAATTGCTCACGACGCGTATGTTATGTGCTCAACCCCATGGTTGCCTGAAATTAGTGGTGGAGACAACTTTAGCTTTAAAGAGGCTGTACTCGGATGATTTGTAATCAGATGTGTTTTGTACTTGAATGTGTTTTGTACTCGGATGTTAGGTACAGGACATTGATGTTACGCAGATGAACCATGAACAATTGGTTGTGTTTTGTACTCGGATGGTATTTATTCGGATATTTAGTATGTTTGGATATTACATGATTGTCTTTAGAAGCTGTCTACATTTCAGCCCAAAGTTTATTGTCAGATGTTGATGTTAGCAGTCATTTATAATGACAGTAAATTATCAAAATGCATTTAACACCATTTTATAATGACAATAAAATGAGCTTCATAACCAAAACTTAACCATGACAACAAAATGAGCTTTAAAATGTTTTTATCGCCTTGTTGTTACTGCAATACTGCTGTTTCATGAGTATGACAGCAAAAAATCAGATTTTATGACCATGACAGTAAAATGGGCTTTAGAATTTCATGAGCATGACATCAAAAAATTAGAATTTCATGAGCTTAATAATCAGATTTCATGACCATGACAGCAAATAAATCAGCAATTTCACCTTGTTGTTATTGCTGTTTTTATGAGCTTGATAGCCAAAATAAGTTGTAAAAACACACCTTAAGGCAATAGCAAAAGTTCAGAACATCATATCAACACATGACAGCAAAAATTCAGCATTTTTGCCTTATTGTTATTGCTGTTTTTATGAGTTTGATAATCAAAATAAGTTGTAAAACACACCCTAAGGCAATAGCAAAAGTTCAAAACTTCATATCAACACATGACAGCAAAAAAATAGAATTTTCACCTTGTTGTTGTTGTTGTTGCTGTTTTTATGAGCATGACAGCAAAAAAATCATAACACTTTATAAAGACAGCAAAACCAGACAACAAAAAACAAGAGCATTCTCGAATGACAACTTTCATTTATTTCAATCTACACATGATGCTTACAACCGAATGCAATATCTTCAATGACAATTTACACATTACAACTTACTCTAAATCAGTCTCAACTAAAAAAAAATAGAAATCTCAATACAAATGCAAATACCACAACACCAAAGATAATATTCTATATGTGACTACCATCGCTCAATCCACTCTTTTTCTCATCTTGAAGCCTTCGGATCTCACTCCTATACGCTCGGACGGCATCCTCTTTCACATCTAATGCAGTCTTTAATTAAATTATCTCATCTCTTAACATCGAGATTAATTGCCTTGCCGGAGGACATAACGAAGGGTCGAACCATTCCCATACTAGACAACCTCCCACTGCATTTCAATGAGCAAATATTCAAGTGAAATTTTGTCACCCAACTCCATCTGTCATAGTAGCAAAAAATTCAAGAATGAAACATTACAAAGATCGAAACCCTAATTTCTACGAAACAAAAAATTGAAGTGAAAATTTGTCATTCAACTCCATCTGTCATAGAAGGAAAAAATTCAAGTGAAATTCAAGAATGAAACCCTATACCAAACATACCATTGGAATTGGATTGCCACTGCTAGATCCTTGTGAATCGGCATAGATGAACAACCATCGCTCATATATGCTTTTCTCATATTGCGGGCTCGTCGATTTTGTCGAACACCCTAAGCTTCGTACATAGATCGAGCCTGGAAGATGGTATAGCCAGGGAGGTGGTGCACTGGCTTCCTCGTCACTCTTCTTGCTCTCTCTGTCGAGTCTCGATTTCTCGATCTCTCGCTCCTTTCTCAGGTTTTCTCTCTTCGCTCTTCGCATATCTTTCGGTAAGTATTTTTCTCTCTTTTTATTTTCTTTTATTTTTTTTACTGAAATTGTTAACCAACTTAACGGAGGGGCATATGGCGAAAATTTATGAAACCTCAGGGGTATTTGGCGAAATATCCCAAAGTTTCGTATACCTCGCGAATTAAGCGTTACCACAGGGGCACCACGCGAAAATTCCGAATTAATAATAAAGAAACATAAAATTAATATTAGTAATATATATATATATGTGTGTGTGTGTGTATACTACTTTAGTTGTTTTTTCAATCAATTCTTCTAATTCAAAACATTTAAATATTTAAACTTTTGCTATTATTTTGTAATACTATTATTTTATAATATTAATTTAACATATTATTAAGATTTTATTTATAAAAAACCGTGTGTCATGGCGCATGGATCATACTAGTATAACCTAATTGCCTTTACATATTAAATCAGGAAACGACGTGAAAAAATTGACATTTTATAGTGTAAAATTACACATATATTATCACCCATAAATTATGCTAGTTTCCTTGAATTATGCTAGTTTCCACATTGTTGAGAAATGCAAATAGATCAAAAGAGTCCACATTGAAAGTTTAGCATAACAAACCTTAGTATATAAGTCGGTGATGAGAGATGTGAAGAGACCAAAAAGTCCTACATTGAAAATATGAAAGAATAACTCTTAGTACCTCCGTTCAGAAATAGATGTCGTTTGACTTTTTGACACGTTTTTTAAGAAGCTCAAAACTATATAAAATATTAACTTTTTAAACAATTTTTTTTAATAATATGATACTTGTTATTAATAAGTATTTATATTATATTAAAAAATTACAAAAAAATTGATATTTAATATAGTTTTTAGCTCCTTAAAAAACGTGTGAAAAAGGTCAAACGACATCTATTTCTGAACGGATGTAGTAAGTCTTAGTGCATTGAAAATATGAAAATATGAAAGATTATATGATAGAATATTGTCAATTGGTTTGAAAATATGAAAGAACAAAGGATGAAATCCCACTCGTCTTATGTAATAATCCGATTGCCATCCCATCCCACATTGATTGGGACCCAGTCATGGGTCCAAGTTGGACTTTGCAACATGAACCTTAAATAAACCGAATTTCGGTTTTCGGTTCGTAATTTCTAAACATTCGATTTTAGGTTTGGTTCAATTCAGCCCGATTTTGAGTTGATCAGCAACCCTAGATTGAACATTTTACAGTTGTGCCAAGTATCTTGGTTGGAGAAAAGGTGACGAAGACGATCGAGGTTGTATTGCACTCAAAACGGATTTTGGTTGGAGAAAAGGCGACGATAGAGGTTGTATTGTACTCAACAGATTTTTGGGAAGTGAAGATGATGAGGTGCATGTGCATCAAGCCAATAGTTCTTTTGTTGTTTACTCTCTCAATCTCTCTTGACAGATAATATGTACAGTAATTTGGATACCAATGTGTCATTTTATCGCTTTTTGGATGTCAGATGAATAATATTTCACTTCTTGACATGGTAAATTTTAGGGTTCCTTTCTACAATATATGAGTCCCTTGTAAACACAACTAACCATCCTATTAGCATCTTATAACTTAAGTAATCACATCACGCCGCGGAGCCTCACACGTACCAAAGGATAAGGGGTAAGGTTGCAAGAATTTGGGGAATTAACCTAACACAGTAAAGAAGGTATTGTACAATGTACATGCCTCATACCTGAACAACCCTCATCAGCTACTTGAGTACTGGTTGATTGATGATAATATTTTCCACCCAGGTTGAGACAATAGCTGTTGGACACAGTGAAACAAGTGAAAATGATAGTGTGTTCGACATCAACTGAGCTTAAACTACGAGATTTACAGTGCATATGAGCAACAGGGTTCATTGTGCCATACACACTCAAGGTAGTCATGTAGTATCACACATTATTTGGAACCATGAGGAATCAGGAATAATACAAGCAAAGTGGGGCACTAAGATTTATGCTTCTGAATCTTCTTCTCAAGTTCATCCTTTCTTGCTCCGACAACCCTGTCCACCTCCTTGCCTTTCTTTATCAACACAAATGTCGGCATTGCCTGCACTCCAAACTCTTGCGCCACATCCTATCATGTTGAAGCACAGAAGAAAAATAGGTGAAACATTACCCAAATGTACAAGTGAAGATCATGTTAGTAATCTCTAAACTACATTCTGAAATAAATTTAATACTTATTCTACAGGGCCAGTCATCTGTGTTTATCCATAAATTACTTTAGCAGTGCAGCAAACTTAACAGGTCTACATACATTGTGTGAAATACCAACTGATTCCTCTTATGATCGAAGGTCCCCAATGGAGACTTTGGAGAGACATCCCCCAAAAGAAACAACGATAATAAGGGTAGCAAAATGGTAGTAGCACCCACACTGCTAAAATATTCCCACTAAGGTTCCAATTCTCAACATCATTTAAAACCTGACGAGATATCGAGACAGCGGTGCACTAGAATTCAACAGGAGTGTATCACCAAAAGCTTTCGTCACCAAAGGGACGGGCACCCGTTTGGAGACAAACTTTTGAATAGCACGGTTCAAGCCTCACTGTGTCTACAGTTTTGCCCTCTCTGAACATTGTCCAGGACCCTTGATTTATGGCTTGAAAGGAAGACAGAACTCCAAAACAATTGAAATGGCTCAAAGTGAAGCTCAAACCCAACCCAACACTATGAACCCAGAAAAGGATGTCAAACTATAATAATTGCAAAGGTGTTTGATTTCTAATACGAAAACAACAGATAAAAATTCAACCAACAGATAAATTAAAACATATACTGAAATTCAACCAACAGATAAATTAAAACATATAACTCAAACTCAACCAACAGATACTCGAGAGCTGAGACCGTAATGATAGCTAGATAAGCTGTTTATACAAAAATTCAACCAACAGATAAATTATGACCAACCTGTTTGAGTTTGACATATAACTCAAACTAGTTCTTCACCTGCTGAATCAACCAAGTAGCTAGTATAATGAAATTTGGGTAGTTTTAATAATCAAATGTTCTTTTACTAAGATTAAAAAAAAAAGAGGTAACCATTCAATGCAGCACATAACAGTAATCAAATATCAACTATCATGCTAATTAAAACAGCCACAAACTAGGCCAAAAAATCTCACATATCCCATCAAACTACGCACAAAACAGAAATAAATTTTCAGCATCACCAACATCAAGATGATGATTTATATCAAAATTCAAAACCCAAAATACACTGAGAAGAACCAGGGTTACGGGTCCATGACTAAAAAACACACCTCGCCCCCAAGACCCCGCTTGTCCGGGATATTGACGCAAACACCTCCATCCCCTCAATTAGCTTATCCAAACCAATAACAGAAATTACTTAATTGTACCTTGTGATCATCCTTCACACAACACAATAAGACAATTATGCATTGACCTTACAGATAATGTACTTCAATCTCCTCGAGAATGTTTCCTCCAAACCCTAAAATCACCCCTACCCCCTCCCAAAAGACAAATGAAAGATTAAGCCCTGTTGCGATTCATCTATCAAACACTAGGCAAAATAATCCCCAAAAATAGTCAAGTAGAGTCAACGCTACCAAAATTCCAGATCCAACAAGCACAAATACGAATTAAAGTACAGAGAGAGACTAACAGGCAACTCATCGACGTCGATCTTCGCGAATTCGACCTCAGGGTACTTGGAAGCCATGGCGCTAACCACCGGCTCCATCATCTTGCACGGCCCGCACCAAGACGCAGCGAAATCAACCACCATCTGTAAACCAACCAAAGAAGTAAAATTTAAACACAAATTTAGACGAATTCAATCTTCCAGTCGAAGAACAAGTCAATTGCATTAGCAGATCCAGAGGACGGAGAAGGAGAGGGAGAGAGAGAGAGAGAGTTACAAGCTGGTGGGACTCTTTGATGGAGTTGAAGTGGAGCTGCCAGCGATTGGCAGAGTGGTAGGCCACCACGCGCGATGGCTCCGATGAGGCGTCGACCGCGGCGTCCGCGGCATCGCCGCTGAAGAAGTACGATAGCACCGATCCCATCTCTATCTCTCTTTCTCTCGTCTCTGTTTGTCAATTGAAGTCACGAAACCAGGCGCTTGTTTTTTTTTGGTAGGCTAACCAGGCGCTTGTTTTCCGCGTTGCATAGGAACGTTTACACACGATACGACGCCGTTTTAGAGATTATTGTTTTTTTTTTTTAGAAAAAATTACCAGACACGGATCAATATTAATAGGAATTTTAAAAACTACCATTTGAATCTTTTCACATTGAACCAATTTTAATAAAAAAAAATTCCGCTCAGTTTTTCAATCAAACTTTCAACTTGGCAATCAAATGTTCAATGACGTTGCATCTCACATGATCATATCATTAAGCGTTCAATGTATTTTTTTTGTAAAAAAAAAAACCAAATTTTTTTTTTTTTAAGCAATATAAGAATTCGGTTCTCTAGACAAGCCTAGAGAAACCGAGAGACCGGACAAGCCGGTAGATGGACTAACCATCAAGTACAACCAAAGTAAATAACTGAAACAAATGACAGAAATGAAACAACACGAAACAAATGACAGAAATGAAAGTGCAAATAAATAAAAGTGCTAGCTATCCTACACCGTAAAACAAAAGCAACATGACAAACGAATCAATCAGCTAACGGAGGACGCACACAGAGAGCTCTGGGGACACAAGCGGACATCTCAGATTATGGACTCTGAAGAGCCATCAGATATCGATCGCAAATCCACGTCGTCTTCAGGATACAGCAAATCAAACACCGTTCACATGAGGCCTGCATCACAACAAGAACAGCACAGCACACCAGGCCGTAAAACAAAACCCAAGCCAAACCATTGCTCAATAAAAAAAACCCACACCGTCTCAAACCCTCAAGGACGATAACGAGATCGTAAGCGACTACTAGGTAGTCTAAAAAGAGGCGATTGAGACGGGACAAAGTAAGAAATTGAAAACAACAATCCAAAGGCACGGGAAAGGAATGACAGACTGGAAAGGAGAAACCCTAAAAAGGCGTAATTACAAAGCCTGAACGAGGACCGCTAAGGGGAGCCGAAGAAGCTGTCGATGGCAGAGCCACACCCCACACGCGAAGGCGGAGTCGAAGGAACAACAACGGTGGCTGGAAGGCGGATCCGAGGGAGGCGAGAGTGGAGCCGCGGAAGGCTGAGGTCGCGGAGGCCTAGGTGGTTGAGTGTTGCAGGACGAGAGCTTGTAGGGGAAGCATCCGAGCGAAGTTGAACCGACGACTGGGGGAAACCGAAGGGCTCGAAACAGCAGTCGTGGGAGGGCGGCGACCGAGGTGGGAACCAGCGGAGGTGGGGCCTAGATGGCGGTGGAAGCACCCCAAGCTCGGTGAGAGAGCCATCGAAGGGTGACGGCAGCGGCGGTACTAAAGCGGAGGAGATGATCGGCGAGATGGTTGTGAGGCTTGGAGGCGGGATCGAGGTCGGGCTGTGGAGGAGATGGCTGGTGAGCCAAGTGAAGGCTATGGAGGCAGGCACCGGTGGGAGGTTGCGGAGTCGGTGGCTAGGTCGGCGACAAGCCAAGGCGGCAAGGTGGCTGTGACCTTTGTGTAGCAGCTAGCAAGCGGCGGCCAAAACACAACTCTCAAAAGAGAGTGTTTTAGGGCAGCCCGCACAAGTATTGATTGCAAAAAAAAAAAAAAAAAAAAAAAAAAAAATTTGAATGTAAATTAGATGAGTAAATTTACCTTAGAATCTACTTTTTTTTTTTTTTGAACCGAAAATAATTTGGCAATGAGACGACCTCATTTGCCAAGGGCATCCATACGGATGTAATAATGTAGCACATGATCGTCAGGTGTCTGTGAATCGGAGAGAACAAGTCGGAGGTGCGATAAATGGTCCGCAACTCGGTTTGCTTCTCGAAAGACGTGACGAATCTCAATGGAATGGAAGAAACCAAGAGAGACTCGACTGTGAGAAACAATCATTTCGGAATCTCCCGATGGTTTGCCACAGCCTTTGAGGCTGTTGATTATGGTGAGGTTATCGCCTTCAATAATCAGATTTGTTACGTTGAGTTGCCTTGCCGCATTGACACCATGCCAGAGGCCCATACCCTCGGCACCTGAGACAGAAGCAATAGTAGACGACCCAGCCCCATGGTAGATAGGGTGACCTGTGTGAGCTCGGATTATGTAGCCGAACGTGCCTCCGAGTCTAGGAGAGTAAGCTCCATCAAAATTGAGCTTCAAAGACCCCGGAGGAGGCGTTCTCCAATGTGCCTTTCGCCGTGCTCTTTTGGATAATTGTCGTGGTTCCTGGTTGTTATGCGGAGGTGCGTTGTCATTCGATCCTTCATCATGTTGTTTTGAGTTGTCCCATAGGAGCATTTGGTCTTTGATGAAGGTTATTGTTTGTTGTATACTAGATTTGTTGTCATCGAATAGTGATTTATTGCGCGAGTACCAGATACCCCACCATGCAAAAGCTAACTTTGTGAATCTTCCTTAGAATTAGACCTGAGCATGGGCCGGGCCGCGCGGGCTTGGGTCGGGCCTCGACCAAAATTTCAGCCCACTACACCGGACCGGGCTTGGGCCAGGCCCAGTATTTGGGCCTAGTGCCTTGCCCAAGCCCGCCCTCTTTCCCGGGCCGGACCGCCCACCGGGCCAAGCGGGCCTAGGTTCTCAAATTCGTTTTATGTCCGAAATCGAACTAAAAAAGTGGCAAATTACAACATTGTATAAATACTTTCAAATACGAGGCAAATATGGACAATATTAGCTTACTAACAAATGCAAATCAACGTTATAGTGTGCCAATACTTTTAAGCGGCACTCGAGCTATGCGAGAGAAATCATTTAGGGTTTTTATTTCTCAATTGGATTTGATTTTGAAGAAGAGAACGTTTATGATTGGGAATAGTTAGCACTTAGTACTAGTATGACACCGGTAATATAGTTATAAATTATAGAAATTATGTATATATTTTTACAACTCTATATAATTTATATAATTATAATTATATATAATATTATTATAATACCGGGCCGGGCCCATCGGCCCGCTTGGGCTTCACCCTCCGCCCAAGCCCGACCCTCTGGCCCAACCGGGCCGGGCCCGTCGGCCCGCTTGGGCCAACTACTCTGTCCAAGCTCACATATTTTGCCGGGCGGGCCGGGCGGGTTGGCCCATGTTTACTCAGGTCTACTTAGAATCTACTTTGTACTGATAATTAGTTTTCATTTTCAATTATTATATTTATATTTAATAATATGATGTCATGTCATTACAGTTTTGAATATTTAGTTGACACGTCAAAAATTTGGCCGAAAAATCGAAATGAATTTTTCTTCCTATCGAAATTGATTTAATGTGAAATAGTTCTTATTGTTTTCCTAGTTTTTAAAGCTCGTCGGATTATTAATAGCAGTTATAAACTGATAATTCCTATTATTTTTAGTAGTTTATTGGAACAAGAAGCAAATTCACTTGCATTTGTTCAAGTGTGTTTGGATTCCAATTGTATTATGATTATAATGCAAAATTTACAGACGGCGTTTGATTAGAACGGTTTACAATATTTAAGTCAAGATGAGTTTAAAATAAAATACATTATTATACGTGCACACCAAACAACATAAAAATATATTAACCTTATAATCGCATTATAAATTTATAATCGTAAATAGCTAATGCAATGGAAATTATGGAATCCAAACACACCCAAAAGGCCAAAATCGAATCAAGGGTGTAATTCCATTCACAGCTTCCTCCTCCCAATCTAGCAACATATGACATCGATAAGAGTCCCCAGACTCGGGATCCGCCTTCACGGGATTGACGAGAGTTCGAATCCACTTATCTTTCGAGACATTGACATAATTCCCATTGCCTGTAAGTCTGTAACTCGGACTATATCCTAACTTAACCTCGAGAAATAAACTAGTATTACTCGGCCATTGAAGTCGAACACCAACGTTACTAGTTGGGTGCTGCCAAACAGACCCTAATCGAACTAGCACAATAATGGGAGTATGGACCTTGCATCACAATTTCTCAAGATGAGGGGGGAAAAACTATATATTGTGAACACAAAACACCTCAAAAACACAATACGAACTCGGATAAAGAGAACCAGAAACCAGCAAGAATGGATCGACCAGCGGCTGCTTCTCTTGGGAAGGTCATACAAATGGAGCAGGAGTTCCGTGCTTCTTGTTGACAATAGCCATTGCCAGATACCGCGTGCCCATTCCAATGGGCGCCTGGTCGTCTGGCCCCTCCCAGAACGGAGCCTCCCCATCGCCCACCAGGCGCCAATACCCCGTTCTCAGCGCCTCTGCCTGTTCGTCCGTGCAGTTCTGCAGCAGGGATTCGGCTCTGAAGTTGATCCCTAGAGACCCGAGAAACTGGGATTGAGTAATGGGTCCGTGGACCATCACTTCTCCTGCAACAAAGAGTCTGGTGTTAATTTTAAATCAAGTGATGTTTATAAGAACAGAAGCAACTTAAAGCTAGTAGCCGTTGCACAAATGTCATACTATCCGTTTCAGGCTCTTCAGGAACTAGGATTTAAGGGTCCGTCATCAATAAATAACAGAAAAACAAAGGGGTGGCTTGGGTGGTAATATGATATTTGTAGAGTAAAAGCTACTATTATTTGAGATGTAGGGATGAAAGGAATCTTAGGTTTGAGAAGGGCAAAGCTAGGAAGAACAATGGCGGAAGCTTTTCTATCAGAAAGGCATACACTATGTTACGAAATAAGGGTCAGTCACCAATTGGCACAACCATGATGCGTAATTTTGTTATCTGGCCAGTAGCCACAATCTACTAACTGGCAACATAATATAGTCTAGCAGATTATTTGATGACTGAGGGATGATTTCTTCTTCACAGAGCAAAAAGCATATTTACCACAGAATTGTATTTGGATATGTAATGGTTGTTTGGAAATAGGAAAAAAAGGGACAATTAATCATCGATTCTCAGGGTGCTTGTAAGTAAACTCCAGGAATATGTTGCAATTTATGTATGGAAAGCATTTGGGGAGGGAAAAGAATGAAGAGAAGAAGGGGCATTATCAAAGGAAAAGAAGATGATGACGTTTGAAGTTACAAGACTCGGAGAGATTTTGAGTTTGTTAAAGAGAGATGGATACAAAAGAGAAAGAACCCAACTTAGTTGCTCATTGTTCAACAATGAAGTTGGTCTTTTTCCCTCTCTAATTTTTTTTTTTTAGAAAAGCACAAACAAAAAGGCATAGTCATGTGCAATTTTTTTCATAATGCTGCATATTTAATAAACAAGGCTATCACATCATCCATATACACTACTATTGTTACTTGTGTTGTCTGACTATTGACTGCTATTTTATCTCACAAAGTCCATGCTCTCTTTAGCATGACTCTGTGTCTGACTAGTCCTTTGCATGCAGGACTGATGCCAAGAAAAAATAAAAAAGAAAGTGATATAAGCAATATTAGTAGGCACCTGAAGCCTCTTCAGCAGAGTGACGGATTGATGGAAAGTCAACATAAGCGCTTAGATCTGCAGAACCCGGGTCGTCGAGGATATCCACAAATTTGTGCTTCCTAATTGCCTGGGTCATCAAATATAATATGATAACAACATTGGTTAGAAGCGCAAACAGAAAGTGAACTAGATGGAATAGCTGTATTGATTTCAATCTGCAAACAAAAAGTTGTTGCCAATAAATGAGTAACTGAGTTACAAAACATATAGTAACACTACAAGAAGCATCCAAGTCAAAGGCTTTGCAAGTTTACTAGCCAGTAATGGTAGGTAAGGTTGTCTCTGATGCTTCTAAGGTTGAACTCCACAAATCTTCAGAAAAATAAAATAAAACTGAAGTGTGCAGGAAAAGCTTCACCTGAAGGCTCTCTGAAATTATTCCATTAAGCCCATAATCTATAATAAGAGCTCCACCACCATCAGAACTAACTCTTTGTGCAATTGATTCAGTCAGTTCCATAGCCTGTGGGCAAACTTCAATTTGATCAAGTTTAGATATTTCTTCTTTGTCAGCCCACTTCAAGCGCTGCCTCAGAAAAAGATTTGCTGGGGTAGGATTTGGTGAGAGAACAAATCGGAATCTGAAAAGGGCAAAGAAGGACATCGTCAATCCAAATTTCAATCCAGAAAGCACTACCCGATATACAAATAGAATCCTTGGAAAGTTGAAACCATACGTTGATTTTTCTGCTACATCAACCATCTTCTCACACCATCCACGAGATGTCTTCTGTAGATGATTATTAAGAATCAGAATCAATACATAACATTCAGAAGTGGATTAATATGAAAAATAATAAACAAGAAACAATGGAAACAAATTTAAAGATACAATATTTACCGACAAACAACATATCTACGGTTTTTTAATTCAAGACCAGGACATATTTTCCTTTTCTTTGCTATTTTTGGCAAGGCCAATATAAGCTTCAAATGACCAAAAAAGCTATTCTGATAGTGATACTCTAACAATAATAGTGAACAGATTCTGTGCTAATATTTCTTTATGGGTAAAAGTGAAGCAAGTGGGCAGCTGAGTCATTCAACAATGATTATGGATCAAGTTCCAGCTTAACAATAAACAACTGATGTATGGACTTTCTCAAGTACAATAAATGATAACACAAACCTGAAACTGATGAACTGGTAAAGCGTCATAGAACTCGTGGCCAATTATAATTGTTGGTCCTAGAGGGGGTGGAAAACAGAAAGGCAGAAGAAGTGAACATAAGCCTTGCAATTATGTATAAACTCATGATAAATACGAAATATAGGATCGGAAACAAATGTTTCATGAGTTCTCCAGAAAGAATCAAGGCATAAGGAAAGAGAATTATTTTATGAAGAAAAGCAGCAGCAGTTATTAAGAAATAAATTCATGCCTCCAGCTTGAACCTAGAAACGCCCAAATGATGAATTTTCTAGATGACGAGGCCAATAGCCAATATATCTTCCCTAGAATTTCAGTGTTGATACTATCTTAAAAAGATCACATAATTCTCTTCCTTAAAATAACCAAACATGGTACAGAGTTGTCTCCTGTGGTTTTTTTACTCCTTTCCCTTCCCTACATAAAAGCTGTATGAAACAATCCCTTGTTATCAATGAATAACATTGCTCAGCTAAATCATGTAAGTGTTCAAACGAGAATAATTATGACTGTACATAAAATGTCCATTGAATATGTGCACTTATGAAGGAGAACATAATTCAACTATAATTTTTCAAGCATCAAGTAAAGAACAGAATAAGCTCTCACCTTGCAACACACATCTGAAAATTTTGACCAGAAAAGTTTCTATTCAGTTTTAGACTAGAAGTTGATAACTAAGAACTTATTGTCATAGCATTTGCAGCTCTATTGCCAAAAACATGGCTAAAAATGGGAGAAAGATCATCATGTATAAGGATGTATAAAAGTTCTCACCAAAAAAAAAGGATGTATAAAAGTTACTATCAACCTGAAATTGCACATTACACCAATTAGCAATACGAGTTCTAACTCCAGCATCACGTAGAAGAGGGCAGGAATCGGTACATGGAAATTCAGTGAATGTATGGATATGATGAAGTTCAAGTGAGAAAATAAATACACACAACTCAAATAGGACTGATTGCACTTTTCATACAGATGAAATGGACAACATCGCATTAGATTAAATTTCCTAAAGTTCCACATGAGAAGAAAACAAAAGGGCAAGCTCTGAATTTACTTCCTGATGGAACCAGATCGAGTGTAGTATGCCATGAAACAGGGTTTCCGGCTAATGCACTAATGGTTTTCTTCTGATCATGCCGAGAACCATCATCTTCATCCACACATTTCAATGTGGAATGCTGGAGCTTCTGTAAAGCAGGACTGCATTCGACAAGGTGGATGGACAGAGAGTTTGTGAAGTTTTTGAACTTCGATGTACCCTAAGAGTGAAAAAATATATAGTTTGAATTAATTTAGAGGTGAAAATACTGACCAGAAACATGGCATTGTTCAGAACCAATGTGGCACTGCATAAGCTGGAATCTAACAACAAGAAATAGTGTCTCCTTACACGTAAAAGATCAGCCATGAGAGTTCCTCGGCCAGGACCAAGCTCAACCAGATTAACTTCATTAGGCTGCCCCATCATCTCCCACAGACACACAGCCCAGACACCAACCATCTAGCAAAGGAAAGCAAAAACTCAGAGATGAAAATAAAAAAAAATGTACCGAGAACAAACAAACGAAAAATTCCAGATGAGACCAATAGTCCCACAACCAAGGTCCATTTAGGTACCTCTCCAAACATCTGGCTAACTTCTGGAGACGTTATGAAATCACCTCCCGCCCCGAAAACATCTCGATTCATGTAGAACCCAGCATTAGGATTCGTCAGAACTTCCTCCATATACTCCGCAACCGAAATAGGCCCGCCTCGAAACTGTCATAGCCGCATACCATTAGTCAAACCCTCAGCTAGGCATTTCAACAAACACATTGTGCGCACCAAAAAAATATCTCAAAGTATACAACTCCAACAGTCTCGCACCATCATTCAAGTACCTTAATAATGCTCTTGAGGTGCTTGACGAGCTCGGAATCCTGTGTGGGCCCATGGCAGTGATCTGCAATTAAAAAAAAAATCCATCTTCTGTAAGCACAAAACGTGTCTCTTTTTTCTTTTTTCCTTTATTTCCTGTTGTTCAAAATTGAAAGCAAGGCGTGAGTGGAGACAGCACCGGGGGGATTGCAGAGTCCAGAACGATCAATGGAGATGGAAGCGGTGGGTGAGGGATCCGGAACGGCGTTATTGATTGCAGTCTCAGGTTCTTGCTGGAGGGGAGTACCAGTGGAAGAAGAAGAGGATACCGTTGAAAATCGGTGGGCGGCGGTGGGAGATGGGCGGAGATGATCGGAGAAGTGGGAGCGAGAAGCAACCAATTTCAGAGCTCTTCTTAACATTTTTCGGTTGCGGTGTTGAGTGTTGTTGAGTGAAGAGTCGTTAGAGACTTACAGTATCGCGCTCCATTCGTTTCACATATCGTTCATGTGAAGGGTTAAATTACACAAATTACCCACTAATTGTGGCTATTTTCAAATTGTGACAGATATTTTAGAGTTTGCAAAATCTTACCCGGTTCGAGAACCCAACTCAACCCAACAGTCAGACCCAACCGAATCTAATACTAAGGCCCCGTTTGGTATAATTGTAGTAATCGGAATGGGAATGGGAATCAAAACTCGGAATGAGTGATTTCCTAGGCGTGTTGTTTGGTATAATTTGGGAATGAGAAATTCAACAAAACTTCAACCTAAACCTCCAAAAATTCAAAGTATCAAATTCAAAAGCAAATCAATTCAATCTCTCAAATTAAGAATAAAAATACATAAAATCAACCTACAATTTCATGAATTCATCACAAAAACAAACTAATTTTGACAAATTATAGTCTGAAATTGGATGGTGGTTGAGAGAAACCCTAATCCACCCAAAGAAAGAGAGTGACAGGGCTAGATCTGGGTTCAAAGTACCGACGGTGTACCAGGTTGGGCGATGAAGGGCGACAACGGAGGCCGACGACGGAGGACAGAGAGAGAAAGAGGGCACCAGATTTGTAGGACGGAGGGAGAGAGAGAGAGAGAGAGAGAGAGAGAGAGAGAGAGAGCACACCAGGCCGACCGCCGATGACGGAGGACGAAGATTGATGACGGAGGACAGAGAGAAGGAGCGCACCAGATCTAGAGGACGGAGAGAGAGAGAGCGCACCAGGCCGATGTCGGAGGATGGAGGCCGATGACGGAGAACAGTAGACGGTGGTGGTGGCGACTTCAGACCTAGTCGATGGTGGTGGCGACGATGGCGGCGGCTCTGACCGACGGTAGACGAGGGACACTGGTGGACGCGGAGGAGATGGGTGAATATTGAATATGGGGGTTTGTGGGAAATTGGGAATGGATGATTCCTTAGGTATTTTGGGAGGGATGAAAGTGGATGAAAAATGGGAATGGGAAGATTACTGGGAATGATTTCGATTCCCGATTTTGACATACCAAACACAAAAATGATAATCATCCATTCTCATTCCCATTTTCATTGGATACCAAACAAGCCCTAATAAAGAGTTATGCGCAATTCCAACCCAAACCCTAGTCTGACTCGTTTTGAATCGATGCCATAATGTACTACACGAATATAGAAAACCCCAACTCAACCCAATCCATACCCGATCCGTCCTTGAACGGACTCAATAAGATTTGACTCATCCTTGTAATTACTTTAATTACTTTAACTTTTTATTATTATTATTAAACATGCCAAAAATGTGAATTACCCGTAACTAGTACAATACTCTCACTTTTGCGTGGTGTTTTTAAAAAGAAATCAATACATAGTATTAAAAAAATGTATCAAAAAAGTTTTGTAAGTAAACTTTAAACTCTAATTACCATTATGCATGGGAATCTGACTTTGCCTAACTTGAAATCCATTTTGATCCAAACTTACCCAACCTGAACTTTCTCGACACGAGAATCTGACTTGACCTAAACACACAATATACCTGACATATAATTACCTGGCCCGATATTGACCGAACCCGACCCAATTAACCCGGTTGTCATCTCTACATAAAACCACCCATTAAATATTGAATTTTTCACTTAACCACCCGCTAAATTTAAAATTATAAAAAATCACCCATTAAATATAATTTATTACCAAATCACTCCCCAAGTAATTAGAGAAATATTTGTTAAAACCTCGTTAATATGATTGATTTATTCCCATTTTTAATCAAATTTTATTTCAATGGTCATTCAAACATATCATGCTCTGCCCAAGTAATTAGAGAAATATTTGTTAAAACCTCGTTAATATGATTGATTTATTCCCATTTTTAATCAAATTTTATTTCAATGGCCATTCAAACATATCATGCTTGTAATTAGACGGAAATAAAAAATGTTTCTTTACTCCTTGAATTGGTAAATAAAGAGCGGCCATTCCGGAGTTCGAACCGGGGACCTGTGACTATTATCCACAAGTCCTTTCCGGTGAGCCATTCCGGAATGGTTAATGTTTCTTTACTCCACCATCATAATCCATACACTAGTAAGACGCGAAATTTGTGAATTTTTGGTAAATATGCTTCTATTATGTACTACGTATATATGTAGATATTCAATCTCTCAAAATAAGGGCATATTGGTCATTTGCATTATTTTTTTATAGACTCTTGTCAGAATATTATCATCAGTGCTGATTGGTAAACAAATTGTATTTAATGGGTCATTTTGTGTAATTTTAAATTTAGTTGGTGGTTAATTGAAAAGCTCAATAATTAGTGGGCAGTTTTCTTTAATTTAACCAAAAGAATCCTTCAAGGACTAGTTTTCTGTGTTTTTTCCTGCTTCTATCTAGACATTTTATGAATTTTGTGTCGTAATGACGAAGTTTTCATAAACGGTAAAACATAAAGTCGATAATAGGAAAAATGAACAAAAATAATACCAAGTATCAATTAATGGAAAAAAATAATACCAACTTTTTTTTTTTTTACAAAAAAATAATACCAACTTTGAAATTGATTATTTTATATATGAACCAGTGGCGGAGCCAGGGGGTGCTTGGGGGTGCTCGAGCACCCCCTGGCGGAAAAAAAAATACAAAAAAATAATAATTTTTTTTGCATATATTTAGTATTTTTTAAGGTAATATAACATATTTAGATGATATTTGAAACAAGAGTCCTATTTAGCTCAAGTGGTAATGAGGGAGGGATGGAAGGAGAATTAAAATCTAAAGGTTTGGGTTCAATTCTCAACACCTTCACTTTTTCTTTCTTTTACTATAGCATTAATTCTTCTTTATTTCTCTCTATATTTTTTGTTTCTATCAACTATTTCATTAAAAAAATGTCATATTTATGTTTAAATTATACATTTAACATTTTCTTTCAATATTGTTTGTTTCTCTTCTATTTTTTTGGTTACTCTCCACTATTAAAATACAAAAAACTTTTTCAAATATCACAATTTTAGTGTTTTCTCAATATTTTTTTAAAAAATATTCTTAGTAAGTATACACCAAAAAACAATATTTCACAAAAAAAAAAATTAGCACCCCCTGACCGAGAATCCTGGCTCCGCCACTGATATGAACTATCTCCCTATTAACCGAAAATAATACATATGTGTATTCCGATGAATTTTCCGACCAAACACGCCACATAGACGTCGAAAAACACATGTGACATCCATTTTTGCCACCTCACCCAAATTATAAGTTTGCCATGTCATATTTTTTTTTATCAATTTTTTTTAAAAAAAGAAAAATGAAATAAAAAGCTACAGTACGTTCTCGAGAAGCTTGGAGGGAGAACGAAGAACACACACGAAGACGCCACTCGATTGCACTGAAATCTGCTCAGCAAGTCAGAATATTTGAAGGAGACAAAGTCGGAATATCTGAAATCTGCTCGGCAAATCTGATCTCACAAGCAATTCGAAGCAAATCTATGAGGAAAAATTCGAATCAACAAACAAATCTCACAGGCAATAGTATGTGTGACAGATCAGTAAAACCATCTCGAATTGAAATGCCCAGATCAGTAAAAACAAATCTCACAGGCAACAATTCAAAACACCCTAATCTATGAAAACAAATGGAATTCGAATGAGATGAGTTTTCGAAACATCTCGAATTGTTGCCCAGATCAGTAAAAACACATCTCGAATTCCGAATGAGATGGGTTTTTGACGACAAATGGAATTCCAAAACCCTAATCTATGACAGCAAAGCGAAAGAACGAGGCTTTCGAAAACCCTAATATTTTTCCCAATTCAAAACACCAAAAATTCAATCGAAATAACTAAATATTGGAATCATACCTTCCATAATGGACAAACATAAAATTGGCTTCCTGAATTTCTAGTGTATTTGCAAGTTTGCAATCTCGCAGGGAAGCCATGCTTGCACCTTTCAATTGAAGTTTCGTCGACGACTCTTCTCCAAACATTTGATTTCATGGATGAGCTTTGTGGTCCCCAACCCTCCGTCATCCTTATAAAGCCTTTGCCCTTGTTGTCGATCGAGATTCTACAATCTAGAGAGTGGGCAAACTTCGTTCTTCCGGTCTCTCCAAGCTTCGTTCTTCTCTAATCTGTAGATTCTGTACTATAGCTTTTTATTTCATTTTCCTTTGCCCTTGTTGTCGATCGAGATTCTTCAATAAGTCATTTATGTACTGGAAAGATGACTTTTAAAAAAAATACTCTTGAATCCTTTTTTTTTTTTTTTACAAAATATTCACATTTTGGTCTTGAGCGTAAAAAAAAAACCCCTTAAACCGTGCATGTCTCACCTTTAGGCTTTAACCTCCATTGAAAATCATTCTTAACGCATTTACTCTCATATACTTATTTATCCCTTCTTTCTTTAGATCAATACCTTTTTCGAGCAATTTTTGAAATCAGGTATCTTTTTAATGTTGAAAATTGAATAAATATTAAAATCTCAATCGATTTTTTTGTTTATACAAATGGTTTTGTTGTGCGTTGTATTTGCAAGAAATAGAATGCGCCTTTAAATGTTAGATGCAATCGAATTTCCAATGGGTTGAACGCGAACGTGGGGCTTGGTGGTATGGACTGAGTTTATGCAATCACCTTGATGAACTTAACCGAGATAATGCCCCTAGCTCAATGAACTTAGAGATGAAAATGCTATAGGCTCATCCCAGACCATTATGGGATTTATGGCCATAAAAATGGACCAAATAGTCCTGATCTCATAAAATCCAGACTATATAGTCTGTTTCCAAGGGTCCTTTGATGGATAAAATAGCCCGGGCTAACAATATCTGGGCTATATTAATTATGTACCAAATAATCTGGATATGCAATCAGATCCAGGCTCTAAAGTCTCTGCAAATTTTGAAGGAAAAATCTGACATAGTCTAATTCGATAATAACCCGGGTATGTGTTTTTAAATTCGGGCTCTATACCTATTATCACACCACTCTGATGTCCGAATCCTATTTAGCCTATATCTGGACTGTATTAACTGATACGCTCGGACTAATAGGTCTTTTTTCTACTAGTGATTGAGTTCATGCCCCTAACTCTAATATTATTTTTTAATACATGCATTTCAACCAGATTAGTTGTGTTTTTTGGAATTTTAGGATTTCAATACAAAGTTCAGTTTCTCTTTTCTTTGTCCAAGCGTAAATATTTTGTAAAAATAAATAGATCTCGAGTGCAATTTTATGTAAATAAACATACCACTTTACACAAAAGTTTAAGCCATTGTGTAGGACTTCACCTCTTCTTATATTTTGGTTTTGTTTTCATCTTGTTTTTCAATGTGGAACTCTACCCACAACTCCAACAACACAAGGGGTCAGTGTCAACTAAGACTGCTCATAGGTTCAAAACTTAGCCGAACCGAACCCAAAACCGAATTTGGTGTGAAGAGAACAAGATGTGTATCTAAGATAATCTTCTTAACAGACATAAGATTGAAACAAAAATCAAGGACGTAAAGAACATTCTGTAATTTGATAGAAGAATTAACAACAACAGGACCGAAGAAAGAAATTGAAGCTAATTTGCCATTCGGCATTGTAATTTGAATAGGTTTAGGTAATGCAATCAGGGAAGAAAAAAATGCTAATGGATGTGTGGTGGTCAGTAGCACCACTGTCAATGATCCAAACATGATTATCTACTGAAGAAAGGAAGTATAGAGAAGTTCGTACCTGCCAAGAATGCAGCTATTTTGAAGCTGAAACATGAGATTTGTTGAGGAAAGCAAGAAGTAAGATCTGTCCAAATCAAAGCAGCGGAGCGATAGTAAAGGATCGATTCAGCAATATCCTTCTCAATTGAAGAATCCAGACAATGACCATATTGTTGCAGCGGTCCCACTGCACTGTGAGATTTGGAGCAGTCGAAGGCCGAACACAGGATCCGGTCACAAAACTAAGCTTGTTCTTCGCCATGAGAGAAACTTCAATCGAACGACGCCAAGACCTGTGGTTTCGATCGTCAAGCAACGAAGCAGAAAGAACATAGTTCGAATGATCCGAATGATGAAAAAAGAGCTCATTATTCGGATCAATGATGGGAAAGGAACGCGAGGGATCTGGCGATCTGCCATGGGAGGAGGCCGGAAACCCAAACCTGATACCATATGATCAAAGGAGAGGAAAACAGATTGATGAAAAACTCAATTCAATTGCCTGCACAATGAGCAATATATTACATTGTATTGTATACAAAAGGAGTCAACACACGTTGACTCTCATCTCTCACCCAACCACCTTTTTTAACGTCTCTCACCACAAACTAACATATATTGGATTTATAACCATAATTGCCCTTACAAGATAAATAAATAAATGGACGTTTTTTCTGTTGTGTGCCCTAAGGACATATGATCGATAATGATACTTTATTGAGAAAGAGCACCCTAAAAAGAAATGGGTGAGCCCCATAATCTAATTTAAAAATGGCTAAACTGGGTGTATCTAGGAAAAATATTTCCCAATTAATTTTCTTATCCTATGCCCCGATAAACGAATACAAAGAAAATGAGTGAAGCTAATGGACGGGTGTCACAAAATAACTAATAATTTGATAAGAGATGTGAGTACAATGAAGCTCGATCGATCGATCATGCTGTAGCTTCAACCACACGACCATTCAGGGGCTGAACAGGCCTTGCGTTATTCTTGTTGCCCGTAACCTTGAGTGAATTGATTAGATCTGCTTGCCCTTGTGACATCATTTGCATCTATATATATAATACAATTTAATCATCGATCGATCAATTCAAGTGATTATTTAAATTAAATTTATATATATAAATGATGGATCGACAACATACATACGTACGTACATACATACCTCAGAAACTACAAACCAGATGACATTCTCTTGCAAGGCGGGGTGGTGAGAGACCCCACGTATTTGAAATATTTTTTATTTGGGATTGCTGTGAAACAATTATCCATTGGGATGCTTTGCATCGGGAGTTTTTCGGTGGCCAACTTCATTTTAGACATATTACGCATCTCCTCAGGAAACTGTCACCAACACAATTCAACCAAATTATTAATTTAAATTGTTAGATTAAGTTTTTATATAGGTAGATAGATAGATAGAGAGATTACTGACCGAGTAAAGGATTGGGTCGGGCCCCCCAAGCTTGTAGATGGTTGCTATGATCACGATGCTTTCGTCGATGGTAGTAAACATTTGTTGCATTTCTGCCAATCCTCTAAAATAAACAAAATCCTATCTCAATAATATATTTAAATCAATTTACTTTATGGCATATTTGTTTAATAAAATAAATGTATCAATCTTTTATTAGTTTTTGAAAAAATAACCTTATATTTATTTTGTAGAATATAGTCATATAACTAGTTGAATAAAATGTAAACTCTATAGTTTCTGTAAGGGTATTTTGGTCATTTTCAGTACATGGGATATTTGTACTGGAATCTCCCGCCCTTCCTAGTTGAGCAGTTGCAGTTGTAACAAACCGAGTGCTTGAGCTCATGGAAGCTCCCAGATCTGAGATTTTCTCCAATTGATTTCTAATACAGATTTACATGATTTCATTTGTTCAAATGGTATCAGAGCTTGTTCGATCCAAATCGAAAAGCTTAGATCAAATTGAGTGATCTGATTGCTTGTCATTCCGCAAATTTCATTCTCGTTTTTTTTTCTCTCGATTGTTCGCTGATTTTGATCATGTCTGGAAGAGGATCGCCGAATCCGAATGGACAGACCTATGCTGAGGCTGTCAATGGAGGAGGCGCTGGCCGAGGAACTTTTGTCACAGTCACTCCCCCTGCAGGTGGATTTGGGAGAGGCGCTGGAATTGGATTCAATGGAATCCAATTCGGAGATCTGAATCAAGGTATGAACAATGTGCACTATAATCCTCTTTTCTTGTCCAATTCGGACCACCCAGGGATGCAGCTGGTTAATAGTGTGTTCAATGGGATGAACTTCGCTACATGGAGTAGAGGAATTCGGATGGCTCTTGGACCCAAAGCCAAGCTCGGCTTCATCACAGATAGCTGTGTGAAACCTCCTCCAAACAGCGAGGATTTTGAGAAATGGGAGAGAGCTGACTTCATGGTCAGGTGTTGGATGATTAATTCGATGGTGAGTGAAATTGCTGAAACTCTCATGTATGTTGAATCTGCTGTCGAGTTATGGAATGATATTCGTGAACGCTTTTGTGAGTCAAATGATCCATTGATCTACCAGCTGCGTCGGGATCTAGGTAACATCCGTCAAGAAAATTTATCAGTGGGGGCATATTATGGAAAATTAAAGAAGTGTTGGGATGAATTGCAGTTGCTTGATGCTGTGCCAAATTGTAACTGTGGTGCAATTGGAAATTGCAGCTGTGGATTGCTTAAGAAGATCATTGATAGAGATGAGAAGGCCAAGGTTATGCAATTCATGATGGGGCTCAATGATGTTTATGAGCCACTGCGTGGAAATGTTCTCTCAAAGGACCCCATGCCAGGTCTGCTAAAGGTGTTTCAGATGGCTGTTCAGTTAGAGAGATCAAAGGGTGTCACCTCAGTAATTCCTGTTGACATAAGTGCATTGAATGTTAGTAAGGTTCAGCAATCTGAGAATGAGGCTAATGCTGTCAACAGGTTTGGCTATGGTCGACAGGGAGATCAGCAAGGTTATAACAAGCACAACTATGGTAAACAAGGAGATCAGTTAACTGAGCAGATGAGGTTTGAGCAGGCTAAAAGAGAGTATAAGAAGGCTAAGCTTGAACGCAAGTGTGACTATTGTAATGAACGGGGTCACACCAAGGATTACTGTTTTAAACTTGTTGGCTATCCAGAATGGTTCAAGAACCCCAAGGAAGATGATAAAGGCAAACCACATGGGAGGTTTGCAGCTCAGTTTGAGGGTGCTCAGGTTGATAATCCTTTTGATCATGGAAATCAAGAGGTGAGACCTGACCCAACCATGGTTAATGCTATCTACAATGAAGTAATGAGGATGATGAAAGGCAAAGGGCACGCTGACATTTCAGAAAGCTCTGTGAACCAAGCTATGGTTCATTTTGCAGGTACTTTGAGCATGTCCTTTCTTGTTGGTATGCATAAGGGAGACAAACATACCTGGATTGTGGATTCAGGAGCAACAGATCATATTGCCTTTGACAAAGGGATATTCTCTGAGATTGCTCCTTTACCCACCATCATTTCTTTGGGATTACCTGATGGTACACATATCTCAGTGAAATGGTGTGGTACTGTGATACTATATGACACATTTGTTATCAAAAATGTGCTATATGTCCCTCAGTTCTGTCATAACCTTCTTTCAGTTTCTAAAGTCCTCAAGGACCAGAAACTTTTGTTTCAATTTGATGAAGCTTATTGCTACCTACAGGACCCTACAACTAAGTGTTTGCTGGTCAAAGGGCATGAAGAGGGTGGCCTATATAGAATTCAGACTTGGGTTTCAGAAGTTAAGAATGGTAACTTCTCTCCTGCTGCTACAGATGTTGCTCTTTGTAATAATGTAGACAGTTTATTGACTACTCATGCTCGTCTTGGACACATGTCTTTGTCCAAAATGAGACATTTGAATTTCTGCAAAGATGCTAAGAATGCTTGCTTCAGATGTGATACTTGCTCAGTAGCTAAATTTCACAAACTGAAATTTGATAGAAGTGAATCTGTTGCCACTGCTCCTTTTCATTTGGTGCATATGGACTTATGGGGACCCTATAAAACCCCATCCATGTGTGGTGCTAGATACTTCCTTACAATCCTAGATGATCACACTAGGACAACTTGGGTGTATTTGCTTCAAGACAAAATGCAGGTGTTAGGATGCATTACTAAGTTTCTTATGTTGATTGAAACACAGTTCCAAATGTCTGTCAAGTGCATAAGGACAGACAATGGAACTGAATTTACACAAATAGGTTGTGTTGAGCTATTTGATGCTCATGGAATTGTTCACCAGAAATCTGCTCCTGGTGTCCATGAGCAAAATGGCCGTGTTGAGAGAAAACACAGGCATTTACTTGAGACTGCAAGGGCTATCAGACTACATGCTGGGTTGCCCATCAAATTCTGGGGAGATTGTGTATTGAGCGCCACTTACCTTGTCAATAAGATGCCCTCTGCAGTTTTGGGATGGAAATCCCCTTTTGAGATGTTGTTCCATGTGTTGCCCACCTATGATAGACTCAGAGTAGTTGGATGTTTATGCTATGCCCTCCAACCCAATGATAGAAGAGACAAGCTCAGTAACATTGCTAGAAGATGTGTGTTCCTAGGCTATCCCACAGGACAGAAGGCATACAAGTTGTATGATTGGGATAGAAAAACCATCATCATAAGCAGGCACGTGAAGTTTGAAGAATCTGTTTTTCCCTTTAAAGGTGATCACATTGCTCACCCTACTCCACATTTTCCCAAGATATCTCCCTCAACTGATGATGATGAGCCATCATATTCACAGCTCAAGTTTCATCCTTCATTCACACAGCCTAACCCCATTCCTTCTCATATCACTGACAGTCCAGTGCAAGATGTGGAGAATTCCTTTGATACCTGCTCTCCCTCCCCTCACTCTCAGTCACCAGTTTTCTCTTCTTCTCCAGAGAGTGTTACTGGCCCTCCTCCTTTGCCTAAGAGAGTTGTCAAGGCTCCTACACGGCTCCAGGACTACATATATTCAGGATTACCATCTAGGCATCCCTCAGTCTCAGAGGAGTCCATCTCACAATCCTTTGCTGTCTTTAACCTTCAAAATCTTGCTCATTTGTCTGGTGCATATGTTCAATCACTGGTGAATGTCTGTGCTGTGTTTGAACCCAACAGTTACTCTCAAGCCAGAGGCATAGATGAGTGGGAAGCTGCTATGAAAAATGAGATTGAGGCCTTAGAAAAGAACCAGACTTGGTCTATTACTCCTCTTCCTCAAGGCAAGAGGGCAATAGGATCAAAATGGATTTTCAAAATCAAATATAGGCCTGATGGTTTGATTGAGAGATACAAAGCCAAGCTTGTGGCTAAAGGATATAATCAAGTGAAGGACAAAGATTATAAACAAACCTTCTCTCCTGTAGCAAAACTCTCTACTGTTAGAGTTATTCTTGCCTTAGCTGCTGTCAAGGGCTGGGTTTTACATCAACTCGATGTAAACAATGCATTTCTGCATGGATATTTGGAAGAAGAAGTATACATGGTGCCTCCACTGGGTTACAAGGTGCCTGATGGTCATGTTTGCAAGCTCCACAGGTCACTTTATGGGTTGAAGCAAGCCAGCAGACAATGGAATCATGAGTTGACTCAATTCCTAGTCAAGCTTGGATATTCTCAGTCTAGACATGACTATTCTCTCTTTGTCAAAAGTACAGGATCATCTCTTACCATTGCCCTTGTTTATGTGGATGACATGCTCCTTCTTGGCAACTCTTCAGCAGATATTCAATTGACTAAGCAAAGTCTTCATGCTGCCTTCACCATCAAGGATTTAGGAGTGGCCAGGTACTTCTTAGGAATGGAGATTGCTAGATCCTCCTCAGGAATCTTGCTCAACCAAAGGAAATACATTTTAGACATCCTCACTGATGCTAAAATGGAGGCTTGCAAGGCCACTCCCTTTCCAATGCAGCATGGCACCAAACTCTCTTCTACTAACGGCCAACCCATTGAGCAACCTGAGAACTACAGGAGAATTGTTGGGAGACTCTTATACCTCACACTCACTCGTCCTGACATCTCTTTCACTGTCCAAAAGTTGAGTCAGTTCCTTCAGAATCCCCTCAAACATCATTGGGATGCAGCAATGTACCTGCTTAGATACTTGAAAGGCACATTCAATCTTGCTCTCTCTTTCCCTGCAAATTCATCCTTGCATCTTACAGCATTCAGTGATGCTGATTGGGGTAACTGTAGGGATACAGGAAGATCATTGACTGGGTATTGTGTGTTCCTTGGCGGTTCTCTCATTTCCTGGAAAACCAAGAAACAAAAGGTGGTTTCCAAGTCTTCCACAGAGAGTGAGTATAGAGCAATGTCATCTGTAGCCAGTGAACTGGTTTGGTTGCAGGGCTTATTGAGTGATCTTGGCATATCTGTTGTAGTGCCCATTCCTCTACACTGTGACAATAAATCTGCTCAAGAACTTGCTGCAAATCCATTATTCCATGAGAGGACAAAGCATGTAAGGCTTGATGCTCACTTCATTAGAGAAATGGTACAGGACAAGTTCATTGCTACCTCACATGTCTCCTCATCCAACCAAATTGCAGACATTCTAACCAAGGCCTTGGGTTCTCATCAACATCAATTCCTAAGGTCCAAGCTTGGTCTTGTCCTTCCTAGTACAAGCCAAGCTTGAGGGGGGAATGTAGAATATAGTCATATAACTAGTTGAATAAAATGTAAACTCTATAGTTTCTGTAAGGGTATTTTGGTCATTTTCAGTACATGGGATATTTGTACTGGAATCTCCCGCCCTTCCTAGTTGAGCAGTTGCAGTTGTAACAAACCGAGTGCTTGAGCTCATGGAAGCTCCCAGATCTGAGATTTTCTCCAATTGATTTCTAATACAGATTTACATGATTTCATTTGTTCAAATATTTATTTATTATTAGCAATAAGTATGAAATTAATAAAATAATTAATAAATAAAAAATCATTTATAGAATTTTTAATTTCTATCTTCATAAGCTAGTTGCTAATCAGTCACAAGCAAGGGCGCCCATGGGGGGTATGGGACCATGTGTGCTTAGAACGAAATCTATATTATCTATATACTATATTATTATTATATTATTAATTTAGAAGAATTTACGCTTATGGGTCAATCCTACCTTCATTTTATGGATTTTTACCAATTACATTTTTTCATTTCAATTTTTTACTCCTTTTGTCTTTTATTTATTTTTGAATTCTCACATTTATCTCTTTAAATCAATCACATTTATTTTCTTTTATTTTTAACACATTTACTGACTATTGGATTTAAACATTAAATCCAATATAATGTCTACTATTAATCTATAGGTAATTTTTATATCTATATATATCTATATCAATGTCTATCTATCTATCTATATTCTTCAAACAAAATAGCTTTAGCCTAGATGTTATCCCCACCTTTTTTAATTAGCTCTTTAAACTAATCAAATATTTTTTCCTTTAATTATTTTTTTCTTCTTTCATTTATCTTTTTAAATCAATTACATTTTTTCTTTTATTTTTAACAGATTTACTGAATATATATGTTCTTCATACTAGAGTTGCAATGATATTATCATTTTTTTTGAAACAAAGTTAAAATGATATTATGATATGATTGTTTACTAACCAATAAGTGTGATTTAAAATATCCATATCTATATATGAAACTTTAAAGGAGATTTTAAAACAATTATGAAATTATTTCTAACATACTTTTATGGTACTGTTTTTTTTATGATTTTTATCCTAGCTTTTATTAATATTTTATAATATTAATTTCATATATTTTTAAAATTAGATTTTTAAAAAATCGCACTAAAAAAAGGTAAAAAAATAGGAAAAAAAAACACTAGTCTTGTTTAACTTATATAGTAGTAGTTGGTAAATGAAAGAAAGTAAGAGTAATTAATGTATTCACATCTCATTTTTTTTTTACCTTTTTTCAACACTTTTCATTCCTTCCAAAAAAATTTAAATTAAAAATGACACATTTAAATCATATTTTATAGTTTTCTTTCAATATTTTTCACAAAAGTCTTCATTATGCTATACATATATTAAAAAAATTCTATTACTCAATCTTTATTCATATGATTTTTTAGATATAAATGTTTTATTTAAACCACATTTTATGTTTTTATTTCAAGATCAACTTTTTCCATTTGAAAATGCCATATTTTAAAAAAAAAAAATTCAATATTTATGAAAAAAGTATTCATCATATAAAAAAAATCAATGAATTTTATTGTATAATTTTTTGGACTAAAAATGACATATTTAATCCATAATTTATGGTTTTCTTTCAACATTTGTTTTTAAGAAAAAAAAATCACTAAAAAACAAGATTCCACCTCCACTCTATGAAATTCTACCACCGCCACTGATCACAAGTATATATTTGACGGGATGATCAAGAATGAACCTTACGTGACATTGTCAATGATGTGCTCTGCTGGTACATGCCAAAGCAGTTTGATTAGGGTGTAGACCTTGCCATCTACTGTCAATTCAGACGGCCCCCAAACATTCATCTACAACGTACGGGGTAATACATAACATACGTTATTTAAAAAAAAATAAAAATAAAAACGAATGATCAAGTGATTAGTTAGTTAATTAATCTCTATTCAATGGATATCAAAGGGTGCATTGTGCATGTATATACCTGAGGAACTAAGCCACTGGCTATGAGGCCATGAGGGTAGCGTTTTCAATTAGGTAATTGACTACCAATGGTGGAAGGTTTTCGTTCACAACTGTTTGCTTCCTTACTATGTTAATCGGAGATTGGTTGGTTCCAACTGAGCAAACTTTATAATTAGGATCCATTTTTCCCCAATTTGGTTCATCTAGATACGTGAATGTTGCTGGATTTACCCCTGTACATACCGTATATATTCACAACAACAACAACAATTAATAAAGTATTTTATTTATTAAATACATAAATAAATTATTTGAATTAAAGATCAAAAAAAGTGTGGGAATCGGAATTAAATTAAGAATTGAAGAAGATCAAAATGCAAAATAATTAGAAAATCTACAACAATTTCTCTATTTTGGGGATTTTAGAGTTTTTGGAAAATTTTAAAATGGAGAAGCAGCAGAAAAAATAGAGAAAATTTCCTAAATCTACAACATTCTCCAAACTAATTAAATGCTTCACCAAATCTTCGAAATAGAAGATGTTTGAGTTAAAACAAAAATAATTTTAAAAATATGTATTTTGGTCCCTATTCTGAATTTTTTTTAAGGAAGCTGTTAGAGATAGTCTTATACCGGACTTTGGTTCTACGGCGGAGGTATATTGAGGAATGAAAGCAATCCCAACAAACAACAAAGTTATCAAACACCCCCTTTCCATAACTTTTTCTTTTCTTTTGTTGGCGTTTTCTTGCTAGTAGAAAAAACTAATCGAATTAACTGTGGATTAGAGTTGATTAATTTACATGGGGGTGCCTTTTATATCGAATGGCTTTAGCTATTCCCCCTTTTCTCCAGTGGCCAAGTTGTCCACAGCTAGAGTGATTTTGGCACTTGCAGCTTGTAAAAGGGTGGGTGCTTCATCAATTGCATTTTAATAATGCTTTTCTACATGACTATCTTGATGAAGAAGCTAGTGTACATGACACCTCCACCAGGATTCAAGGTACCTTCTGGTCATGTATGCAAACTGCAAAGATCATTGTATGGTCTGAAGCAAGCTAGTAGGCAGTGGAATCATGAACTCACTAAGTTCATGATCAGGCTTGGCTATGTTAAGTCTAGTCATGATTTCTCTCTATTTGTCAAGAAATCTGGAAGCCTTAATTATGACAGTTGCTCTAGTATATGTAGATGATATGCTACTCATGGGAAATTCAGGTGTGGAAATTGAGGTGACTAAAGCAGCTTTGCATAAGGAATTCACTATTAAGGACTTAGGGATGGCAAGGTATTTTTTAGGAATGGAGATAGCCAGATCTTCATCTGGAATTTTGCTCAACCAAAGGAAGTATGTGCTTGACATACTTTCTGATGCTCATATGGAGGGATGTAAGCAAGCTGATTTCCCTATGCAACATGGTGTGAAACTTTCAGCTAGTATTGGTGAACCTATTGATAATCCATAGGATTACAGAAGATTAGTAGGCAGGCTCCTTTACCTCACACTCACTCGGCCAAACATTTCATACGTAGTACAGTAACTGAGCCAGTTCCTCCTCTAACCTTTGAAACCACACTGGGATGCACTCTTGTATCTATTGAGATATCTTAAAGGCAGTTTCAATTATGCATTGTCATATTCAGCAACTTCATCTCTTACTGTCAAGGCATTTAGTGATGCAGATTGGGGCAATTGTCTTGATACTGGCCGGTCCTTATCTAGGTACTATGTTTTCCTTGGTTCCTCATTGATTTCATGGAAAACTAAGAAGCAGAAAGTGGTATCTAAATCATCCACTGAAAGTGAGTATAGAAGTATGTCATCTGCAGCTAGTGAACTATAGTTTGGCTTCAGGGTATTTTATCTGATCTTGCTGTTGATGTTGTTCTACCAATTCAGCTGCAATGTGATAACAAATCAGCTCAACAACTAGCAGTCAATCCAGTATTTCATGAGCGAACCAAGCATGTTTGAATTGATGCACACTTCATTAGGGAGATGGTCAATCAAGGGTTCCTTACCACCATTCATGTTCCTTCATCTCTACAATTGGCAGACATTTTGACTAAGGCATTAGGAGCTAAGCAACAAGCCTTTCTTCGAGCCAAGCTGGGCCTTGTTCTTCCTTGTGTAGGTCCAGCTTGAGAGGGGTATGTAAGCACATATGATTGTGCTTCACATTACAACAAGAGCTCGATTTGTTAGGCTAAAATAGAAGGGGCAAATTAGTCATTTTACATGTATAACAACTCTCCTAAGTTGCCCAGTTTGTGTTTTAGGCGGGAGAATTATTTTTCTTCTGATCAATTGATTTTTGTAACAAAATTGAGAGCTTCAATGGAAGCTACTTGAGTGTTTTCCCTCCTTTCTCACTTTCAATTGATCAATACACCCAGAACTCTAAAAAAAAATTATAGCTCCAAGAAACATATTACAGTTTGATCTCTAATTGACCAGCTTTTCTACTTATTACAAAAAGTCTCTATACATTGCATGTGGGTTCAACATTAATCTACCTCAAGTGAAGATCGCGGGGCTCTTAATTCATTGACAACTCCTAACTTGTACAAATGTTTCTCATATTGTTCTTGATGAACAATATATCTTGTTGAAGAGGTCTGATAATTGCTCCATTTTTATGAATTGTTGACGAAGCCCATTTTTATAATCCTATTTCTACGGGATCCGGGATCGGGTAGAGACCAGAGAACTCGAGGTGATCAAGTTTGCCTAACGAGCACGTCTCCATCGAAACCTGTAGCTCTTTCCATTGTCCAAGCAAGGTTGGTTGGATTAGCTCACTTCTCCGTAGGTTATATATTCACTTATGCGGCTTTTTTGATTGCCTCTACATCAGGAAAATTTGGTTAATTGTTTTTTGAATGTGTTGTATCCGCGATAATCTCACTTCTTTCGATGTAGAAGGGTGTCCCTTTTTTCTATTTTTACATCTAGGATCCGACTTGTATCATTGATACTAATAGGAACTGAACCATTATGGCAAGCAAAAGTTTGATTCAGAGGGAGAAGAAGAGGCAAAAATTGGAACAGAAATATCATTTGATTCGTCGATCCTCAAAGAACGAAATAAGTAAAGTTACATCCTTGAATGAGAAATGGGAAATTCATGGAAAATTATTCCAAATACCACCTTCTTCCCTTGGGGATTCATCTTCAGGCTCCTGCAGAATCATACACAAATGACCTCAAAATCTTTCTTTTGTGTGTGTAGAGTGACGACTAATAAACCCACAATAAGATGCATACTTTGTATATGCATCAATGCATTATTCTCTTGCTTTGTAATAATGTCTAACTTTAGGCTTAAAATCCAAATCACAAACTGGAATCCAATACTTAGGCTTGGTGGGAGAGACATCAAACACATATACATTATGTGCATTCGTTTTTTTATGAAGGAGTTACGCCTATACAAAGATTGTAAAAGAAAAAGATTAAATATGACAGAAATAATTTGAATTTTTATTTTATTTTATGGGTGTTGTTCTTAAATGTATCTAGTTTTAAGGACGATTTTATGTAATTTACCATAAATGTTGACAAAAATATAATAAAATCGTTTTAACACAAGTCATTATTAAAATTTAAAAAGTATATATAAAATTTATCAATAATAAACTATAAATTGAATCTCCAAAATTGATTGGATCACCTTGAGATAACTTGTGCATAAAAGACAAGTAGTAGCTAGTTTTTTTAAAAAAATCCAAATTAACTTTCATATTATTGAGAAGAAAAATTAAGGACCTTGACGAAATTCATTCAACAATTCCGGAAGTGCATTAGTTGGTTAATTAATTAGTGGTTCCGAAAATTTTGGGGCACAAAATTAACCATAGAAAACCCATTGATCAAAGTCTATACCACATTTTCCTCTTTTCCTCATCTAATTTTAGACCCAATTGATAGGTAAAAGGTATTTAACCGGAAATTCACCCACAAAATACCATAAAAATCACTTCAGATTGCTGTTAGAAAAGTTTTTAAAAAAATAAAAATAAATAAACAAAGCAACTGAAGTGCACAGGCAGGAAAGGCCATCTTTAGAATTGGTCAATTTCCTGCTCTGATTGAGGCCTTTGCCTTACATTTTTAAGGCTCATGCCCACAAAGAAGGAAGGTTTTTTTGTTTTTGTTAATAGATTAATGGAAAAGTAACAAAAAATAATAATAATTGTTATTATTATTTGCCTCTACATCAACATAAATAAATCCTTAGCCATCTGAATTCCAAATATGTATTCACTGCAATTGAAACTTATCCTTCTTTGCCTTGTTCTTTTCTTCGCGGCGGGACCCGCCTTCGGCGAGGAAGATGATTGGTTCCACAGAAAAATTGAGGAGTCATACAACAGATCCCTCCAAGCCTACCATAAGCATCCTGCAATGGTGGTTTCCAAGTTTAATGAGCATGTCCACCGGTAAGCAATTGCTTGTATGCTTTTGATTTGAATGAAAATCTTTGAAATAGAGAAACAAATAGCAAAATCTCTAAACATAAAGAGGTTGTGGGCCTCTTAAATCTATCATTTCTCTAAATATTCTATTTTTCTCTATTTTGGAGCTTCTGTTAAGGATGCTTGATGATTTATCTATTAAAATATATAATATAACTATTGATAAATCTTTCATAAATTAATTACTAGATGGAGTAATTAGCAACTTTGTAAGGCAAAAATTCAAATATTATATCATTTATATTTGATAGTTGTAAAATGAAATCTTTTTTTAATTAGCTAGGGTTATATATAGGCGATAACAATTTTGATGAAATTTTAGCATTTATGGACAGTTTGGCCTCACAAATTATATAGAATTTTATAAAGCTATTTTTTCAAAAACCGCGAAAAGCTTTACCACAACTCATTGAAAAACTCCAATAAACTTGTGTCAAACAGCCACACTCTTTGAAAAATTGTGACTAGATTTGACAATGTAATCTCTAGATAAAAAGTGATCACATTTGCAGTTTGGATCCAGATTGAATCTGTGGTATATGAGTTCTTTTCAACAATTATTACATTATATTATTCTAATAATTTAATTGGTGGAAAATCATATAAATGTTTCCAAATAAAAATGAGATCTTAGGCTTTGTTTGTATGGCCACTCATTATGATATCATATAATGCAATAATGTGCATTATAAATCATAATGTGTGACCATCCAAACAGAACTTTGTTGCAACTTGAAGTCTAAATATATATATATGGATGGATGATGTGACACCCAAAAGAGCGTTCGAGGAAAGCAACGGAAACGGCACGAGGAGGGAACTAAGAAAAGTTCACGGCAAACCGGAGGACTGCAAGGCGGAGAACCCGATCGACCGGTGCTGGCGGTGCAGGGAAGACTGGGCGGAGAACCGCAAGCGCCTAGCCGACTGCGCCATAGGGTTCGGCCACAACACGACCGGCGGAAAAGCCGGACCGTACTACACCGTGACGAGCTCCGCCGACAGCGACCTCTTGGAGCCGAAGCCAGGCACCCTCCGATACGGGACGCTGAAGCCGGGCCCGCTGTGGATCATATTCGCCTGCGACATGAACATCAAGCTCAAGGGCGAGCTCCTCGTCACCAGCGACAAGACCATCGACGGCCGCGGAGCCAAGGTCGCCATCTCCAAAGGCTATGGGATTGTGATCGAGTTCGCTAACAATGTCATCATCCATAACATCAAGGTCCACGACACCGTGAATCGCTCCACCCCGCTCATGATGCGCCACTCCGTCGACAGGATCGGGGTCCGTGCTCAAGACGACGGCGACGGCGTGTCCATCTTCGGGTCCACCAATGTTTGGATCGATCATCTCTCCATGTGGAATTGTAAGGATGGGTTGGTAGATGCTGTCAAGGCTTCCACCGCGATCACCATCTCCAACTGCCATTTAGCACGCCACAATGATGTACGTTAACAGTACTGTTATTGCCAATTGGTTTTAGGATGGAACTCAAACATACATCATTCTGCAAATAATTGATGCAGGTGATGTTGTTTGGGGCGAACGATGCAGACTCGAAGGACAAGGTGATGCAGATAACGATAGCGTTCAACCACTTCGGGAAGGGGCTGGTGCAGAGGATGCCGAGGTGCAGGTGGGGTTTCTTCCATGTGGTGAACAACGACTACACCCACTGGCTGATGTACGCAATCGGGGGAACATCTCAGCCGACGATCATCAGCCAGGGGAACAGGTTCACAGCACCGCCGGACCCGCGGTACAACGAGGTCACCTGCCGGAACAACAAGGCGGATGTGACCGAGTGGAAGAAGTGGACATGGAAGTCAGAGAAGGACGTCATGAGGAAAGGAGCGTTCTTCGTCGAGTCGGGGCCGCCTCTCACCGACAAGACTCTCAAGGCGCAGATGATAGAGCCCAGGGGAGGGGAGAGTGTCCTCAAGCTCTGCGACGACGCCGGCTACCTCAGATGTAGGAAAGGCAAGAAGTGCTAGTTTTATTTGCTACCTATACCTAGTTCTTAATTAACTCTTAATCATCATATCAATGTGTTAGTTATTGTCTTAATTAAACATACATACGTACATTACATACATCTATATACATCATTAGTGTAGTTGTTTGATCTATCTGTATAGTATAGTTCCTGCGCCATTGAGCGTTTTTTCTTTTCAAATTTTGGTAAAACAGTGATAATGTACGTAATATGTTATAGAGATAAAATAAAACAAAAACATGAAGAAAAAAAAGTTTGATAAGAGTTGATTTGTATGCAGTATTCAAATAAAGGGATTCTTTTTTGAAAACCAAACACAAGTCAGGTACAGGAGTAGCTAAATCACTTGAAAGAAACAAACACAAGTCAGGATGAAAATCCAGTTCAGAATATGAAAAGATAAACACCTCCGGTCTGAGCCCTGCCAAGAAATGGGCTACCCTGTTTCCATCTCGACGCACATGAGTCCATAAGCAGCAATCGAACCCCGAGGCCAAGAACAGGGCTTTCTCCTCCAGTGTCCCAAGGACCGAGTTGGGGGTCCTCCTCGTACTCAGGATCTGTACTACATATATGGAGACTGTTGGACTTAGCAACGATATGGTTCAGCTCTTCCTCCCTCGCTATCTAGAGAGCCCACACCATCGCTTCCATCTCCGCTATCTCTGCCGATGACCCATTCTGAATGGTCCTTGAGGCAACAAAACAAAACTCCCCCAACGCATCCCCGGTCATAACCCCAATGCCGCATCCCCTTCTCTCATTCGCCGCTGCATCTGTGTTGAGCTTAACATACCCCGGCGCCGGACGTTCCCACTTCTCCCTCGGAGTACAACTTTTGTTGATCTCCCTCAGCACCTGCTCTTCCTCCAGCTTGTCGAATTCCTTAACCATGGCTCGAGCCCCTTCGTAGACCTCCACATACTCTTCTTCCTGCCCCTCAAAAAGCCTACCATTTCGATCCCTCCATACTTCTATGTTACTACTGCAGCCCATGGCGCCACCCGCTCTTAATTTATCTGCACACTTCAACATGGTAGCAAAGCATTCTTGAAATTCGTTGTCTGCGCCCCACCTTCATGAGCCAAGGCTCATTACTCCATACCGCCTTGGCTAGAAGACACTCAAACAAAGCATGGAACGGAGTCTCCACCCTCCCACAGAACTCGCACGCATCCTCTTGGATATATAACCCTCCTCCTGCAAAGCGCTTTTTTACACGACAATATGCCCTTAGTTGCTCTTCATATCATGGATCGAACACGCGGAAGAGCCTTTATTTCCATAATTCTTTCCAAAATCTCATCGTTGGCCCCCTGTCCGAAGTCTCTTCTCCTCCCGCCTCAACCAACTTACTCTCCTGAATCAGATGATAAGCCGAGCGCACACTAAGCCTTCCGTCCTTAGTGTGAAACTAGTCTAGCTTATCTTGTGTCCCTGCGTCCACCAGGTGCAACTTGAGTATAAACTCGGCATCGTTCGGCTCAAAGAAGGTTTATACCACCCCTTCATCCCATCTACCTACGCTCCAGTCGATGAAGTCACTCACCCAAGTAGGGTTGTCTCCCCTTAACCTCCCATTCGACTTGAAATATCCAGGTTGGGGCAACCATCTATCCGTCCATGCATTAACTTTGGTTCCATTACCGATCACCCAGTACGAGCCCATCACCAGGAAATGCCTAGCTCTACAAATACTCCACCAGGAGTAGCTAGGGTTGTGCCCCAAAGATGTGTCCAAGAACTCCGAGTGCGGGTAGTACCTGTCTTTCAGAATCCAAGCCAACAGAGACTCTGGCTCCTATACAAGTTTCCATCCTTGATTCGCAAGAAGAGCCAAGTTGAAAGATTCCAGATCCCGGACCCCTAATCCACCTCTATCCTTGGGCAGACACATCTTCTGCCACCGCATCCAGTGCACCCTTTTCTTGCTCACCCCGTCCCTCCACCAGAAGTTAAACATGAGTTGCTCTATTTCGTTGTAGAGACCAACCGGGAGCAGGATAGAAGACATGGTGTAGGTCGGAATTGCTTGGGCCACTGCTTTTATCAGCACCTCCTTTCTTGCTTGAGATAGCGTTCTCTCCTTCCACCCTTTTAGTTTTTGCCATACCCGATCCCTAACCTGGTTGAAGATGATCTTCTTCGATCGCCATATCATGGTTGGCAAGCCAAGATACTTCTCATGCTTCTCCACTTCAGCAACCCCCAGAACCCCTTGTATCTCCTCCCTCATCGCCTGTGCTACATTCTTACTGAAGGACAATTCTGATTTTGCAAAATTTACCTATTGACCCGACATTGCTCCATAAAACTGGAGAATTTGAACAATATCTGACATGTGGCTCTTGCGAACAAAATACTATCATCAGCGAAGAAGAGGTGAGAGACAACCGGTGCAAAAGGAGCTATCCGGATACCTTGCAATCTCCCTTCATTGACACTCTTCCGAATAAGGCATGAAAAAGCCTCAACACACATCAAGAAATTAATGATAAGCGGACAAGGTATCACCTTGACGCAATCCGCGATATGGGTTGAAAGTCTCTGAAGGTGACCCACCAACCAAGACAGCAAAGGACACACTCCGGACACACTTCATGACTAGCGCAATACAATCACGGTGGAAGCCTAACCTCCCCATGCAGTGCTCGAGAAAGCTCCACTCCACTCTATAGGGATTTTGTGGGGTGCATTGAAAAGAGGGTAGAACGTACCTCCTCATCAGTGAAAGGACGTAGCAGCTTAATATTGTCATCAGCCTTCATCAGATGCCGTTTCATAAAGGGCATTCAGATCAGATTTGAAGATATCCCTAAAATACCCAACTACAACCCCTTGTCATCCCTTTATTCCTTCTCCACTCCATACCCTCATCATCGACAAGCCTGCTAATCTTGTTCCACTTTCTTCTCCCATTTGCTTTTTGGTGAAAGTATTTCGAGTTCTTATCCCCCCTCCGGAACTCATTAGCTTTTGCTCTCTGAAACCACAATATTTCTTCTTTTCTCATAAGCTCATCCTTCTCTCTCTCTGGTGAACTCCCATTGTTTCCTTATATCTCCAAAGGTGGCTTTGCCCCAGTCTATCAAGTCACCCATACATCGCTCCAGCTGGCGTTGAATGTCACTCACTCCCCCTATCCGTCTGGAACAACCCCATGCTTTTTTAACCACCACTTGGCAACCCTCATCCTCTACCCACATGGCCTCAATGCGTATTGGCCTCACCCCTTGGCTATAATCTCCTTCATCCGCCTCCACTCGAAGTGGTAGAACAAGCATCAGATCATGGTCCGACCCCTGCCGATTGAGATGTTGCACCCTAGCCCCCGGAAACATGTCCAACCACTTCTCATTTGCCATAGCATAATCCAACCTCTCTTGGATGAAGGCCTCTCCATCTCTACCATTGTCCCAAGTGGATGGGATCCCATCAAAAGCGAGCATCCTCATCTGACATCTCTCAATAGTCATCCTCGCTTCCAGCATTCCCCTAAAAGCCGGATCAGTACCACCCCGCTTGTCTTCCACCCCAACACTTTATTAAAGTCCCTCATGCAGCACCACGCTTCATGGGATCCTCATATAACCGCTCTAGCAACCCCCACGTGTGATGTTTATCCACCCCTTTCGTCCAAACATATATACATATGAGCCTCCATTGTCTTCCGTCTTCCTCCTTAACCCACGTATCGATATGATGCGAGGTATAAGACTGAATCGTTACATCCGTTGACGTATTCCATAGCAAGTCTAATCCCCCTGACTTGCCAAGGCATTCAATCGTAAAGCAGTAATCATATCCCAGACTTATTCGGATTTTCTCCATACGTTTCCTTTCACATCGCGTCTCCATCAGAAACACGACTTGGGGACACTCCCTCATCGCTAAAAGGGTGAGTTTAACAACTGCACGGGCCTTCCCCAACCCCCGACAGTTGTAACTTAGGAGACTCATTGCTCCCGACAAGAGAGGACATCACCCTCTCCCGCCGCTGGTCTCGATTTTGTGTCACCATCCTCTACTCTCCTTTTCTTGTCCCCCGTATTACCCATCTCCACTTCCATCAGGTCTCCCTCTTCCTCCTACCCCTTTCTTTTTCCCATCTTCACCTCGGTTTCCCTTGTCTCTCCTTGCACTCTTGTACTTTTCTTCCACTGTTTTTTCCTTATTTAGTTTACCCTCATTTTCTCCTTCCGAATGACTGCCTAGCCCCCCATGGGTCCTCCCTATCTCCTCACTGCCTAGACCCCGGATTCCAATAGGATGATTGGAATCCGAGGTCCCTCCCCCCTCGTTTAACCCACCCCTCGCTCCCTCTCCCTCCGTAGTTCCCCCTTGCATCCCTAGCTTCCCATCCCCTTCCCTTCCTTCTCCTTCTACACCCCTACTAGCCCTTCACCTCCTCCCTCGTTCCCTCCTTATTTCCCATAATATTAAAGGGATTCTAATATGATGTTATTATGTAAATATGAATTTTGATAATTACAGTGAAAATAAACAAAGTTTGATAGATTTGATTTATAAAGATTACTATGAAAATGATAATACATAAAATATAAACTATATGGAGAGTTTATTTGTTTAAAATTAAGATTTAAGTGAGAACTATAATTTTTTAATAATATATTTTTAGTGTCATTTGACTCCCATTGTTATGATTTAAAATAATGGTATATCTTTTTTTATTATTATTATTGTTATTTTATTTATTTTATTTATATTATTATTATTATTATATTTGAATTAATACAATTATTATTATATTAAAAAATTACTAAAATATAGATATAGATTGACGTCCTTAATTAATAATAATGAATGAATATATTGTACGTATTTTTTTAAAAAAATCTAATTGGACGAACTCCCTGAAATGAAGATGATTTTGACACATTACCAAAAACTATTCTCTTTTAAGAATTTATATAGATATAGAATATAGATATAAATGAATAAATATAATTGTATTTAAAAGGCTTTGTTAAAATTTTGGGTCATAACTATAATTAAACATAATTGGATATTTGAATATAATTTTTTGAAAAAAAAAAATCTAATTGGCAATCCCTTAAATGACGGCAGTTTTGACACATCACCATAAACTCTAATGTTTTAAGAATTTATATACGTATAGATATAGGTTTTTGGGTTATAGCTATAATTAAAAATATTTGGATATTTTAAAAAATCAAGAAGGAACTCACGGAGTGTGAGAGTAGTGCGTTCTATTGCTATAACAATCAAAATAGACAGAGGTTAGAGAATAGAATAAGAAAGAACAAAACTTTTAGAGTAGAAGAGAGAGAAGAAGCAATCAAAAGTAAGAAGTAAAGGAGAATAGTGATAGATGGATAGTTTCACCCGCTTATCGCAACATGGTTGGTCTCTTGATCATCATACTTCTTTTATTTGTGATTATTTTGGTTCTTGATTGTATAGATGTCGAGACCGCCTACACGATCACTCTAGCATCCCTTACACACTAGGATAGGGGGCGAGTAACATGAAGTCCCGGAATGCAAGGACATCAAGACTCAATACTCCCGTCTCTTCGACTTTGTAACTTGGTTGTCAATCTAACCATCGATTCAACTAACCATCGATTCAACTAAGAATAATTGCTCATTATGTCAGTTCATGCCATCAAGAATTCAAGATGTCAATTTTCCTACACGTCTCAAGTATAAAAACGATCCTACAAGTGACGATGCCATAGAAAATAGGCTATATAATAAACACAGAGTATGACGTCATAAATGGGTCGCCCAACGCAAAAGGATGTTCGGCCCCACCAGTGGTACATCGCGAGCAAAGTATTCGATCGAGCCCAAAGGACTAGGCTTAGCGCCCCCAAGAACTATTGACCCTTGTTTCCCTCGCGACCTGAACCCCGTGTAAGAATCATAGTGAATTCTCCAAGTATCTAGTAAACCTCCGAAATCCTAGCAAGAAGCTCGCTGGCTCAAGCACCTCGCCTCTAATGGCTCCACGTGTATTGCCTATGCCCCTAAGCGTGTGGGCATGCGCTACACGTGTCCTACATAGAACCACAAGGTTGTCAGCCAGCTGCTCGCTTGGTTTCCCTATAAATACCCCCCTCCGACCTCAAAGGAAGGGATCCGATTTTGAAGAGAGAAAAGCATAAGAGCTCTGATTATCTCCCAGACTCAAAACCCCCGGAGTTGAGTTCTAAAGATCTTTGATCAGAGAAGGACGTTATTTGAGATAACGACCCCGCCTAGCTTCCTCTATAGACGACGATTGAACAGTAACTTAATTCATCGCGAGTCAAACTCATAACCCCCATCGCTTGGACTAATAAGCATATCATCATCCCACCCGGCTAAAGCTTGTAGGTATTTTAAGACATTATGTCGTCATAGTGAGGTAATAAGTATAGGCGAAATCCCTGCAATGTTACTCCGTCAAGGTAAGTCACATTATGACGTCAAGGTAAGTTTAGGCGAAATCCCAAAAACTCACCGTCAAGGTGGTTAATTTTGTTTGGGGTTTCCCTTACTCTAGTTGTATTTTGTTTGATTTGATTTGAAGCAATCTGTCAAAAATTTTAGTGCTAGTCGAGGGTTCTTCGAGTTTCACCAGAAAAGCGAAAGAACTGAGTTTTTTAGGATATTCAGATCGTGAAAGGGAGGGGGGGGGGGGAGAGAAAGAGAGAGAAGATTCTCTAAAGCTTACATGACCCATTTCAAGCTTACCAAGAGAACCGTGTCCCGATCAATTTTGTTTTTCCTCTATTGATCTTACTCAATCGATGCACATCCGATTAGGAGAACAAGTTGCGAGTCTCAAAACATTGTACGTACCTTTGTTTGATTTTTGGCCAGAACCAGGCTGCAATGATCTCCTCTCTCATTTTACAAAATTCACTTTCTTATTTTGGTATCATTGTTGAGTATAGGGGTCAAGGATTTTTCAACCCAAAACTCCACAAAGGAGTGGAAAATGAGATCTCATACACCCACAAAATGGAAGAAATTGGGTCGAAACTAGGGAGGTCGTTGTGTCTTGCTTTGAATATGGTTGATTTTGGGGAGTTTGTGAGGACGAAGGCGAGATTCGAGTACCAAATCTAAAGAGTTCGTATCGGGGAGGGTTTTGCTATAGTTTATTGGAATTTGGAACACGTATTTCAATTGATTCACAATCACCAAATTGGTGGCGCTAGTCTGTTGTGTATGATTGAAAAGTAAAGTGGCGGTGGCCTGGAGGCCAGTGGGGAAGCCTAGGATAGAGGGTTTGCCCAAGGATATGATTTGTTGTTGTTTTTAGATTTGGGGTTGAGATTTTTTAATCTCGGTTGTTCCCCGAATGATAGTGTTATTGAGCTGGGGTGGTGGACTGGTGGTAGTGTAATGATGGGTGTAGTGGTGGTGTTATATTTTATGTTTTGATAAATGGGTGAGGAGGTTGGAATTCTCTAGTCCAACTCTCTCTCTAGGTTTTAGAGAGAAGTCAGAGAAAATCTCGGTTAAGCCTTCACCATATATAAACTCTTATGTTTTAAAATTTTATATACATATAGATATAGGGTTCGTATGGGACGGAGTAAATAAACTGACTAAAATTATAAACATTATAAACAAAGTAAAATTTATAAATTGTTGGTAAAAGTAGTTAAAAATTTAAACAACAAGATAATCTCTGTATGTGGCGAAAAAACAGTTTATTTGTAAAAAGTTGAGTTTATTTGGTTGTTATTAGGAGTATTGTGGTACTTTCAAATCAAATAAGATAAAAGAAAATGAGTAAAACAGTACTTTTGCAAAACAAACACCAAAATAACCTCCTCTTTTTAGCTTTTTTTTAAACACATTTTTTAACTGATTTTTGTTTATTTTGGTGCTCCATACACCCATAAACACTGTTTATTTTTCGGAATTTTTGCCTGGTACCCCTGAGGTAAGACTAAATTTGTCAAATACACGAAAGTTTTGCTAAATTCGCGAAATATTCCTAAAGTTTGGATTTGTTTCGCGTCGTGCCCTTCCGTCAACTCTGTTAACATTTTCGTTTTAAAAAAATACAGTAAAACAAAGCGAATCACGAAGAGTGAAGGGGAGGGAGGGAGGTCACGAGAGGGAGAGAGAGATGCGAGGGAGTTCTTCGTTTGTTCTTAGTGGACTTGAGGATTAACGAGCGATAGCGATTCCATCTTCGTCTCCCCCGAGAGAGGCTAGGAAGCCACTTGAATATTTCTACGCAGGCAGAGGGAAAAAGACTAGGAGGTCGGTGACTGCCCTGCGGTAAGTCTCTTTTCTCGAGTTTCGCATTAGGGATTTTTTATTTTTCGATCTGGGGGTTTTGGATTGGATTAAAATTTTAGGTTTTTCGAATTGAGATTTGGGGTTGGATTTATCCTCAGTATGTTAATTTGTGATGTATAATTGATTTTGACATCCCCCACTTTTTTCTTTATGGATCGACTACGAGGAGGGTTGAAGGTGAGATTTTCCAAGTTGAAATAGGTTTTAGAAGGTATGAAATTTGACAAATGTGTTGTTGATTGGTAAGGGTGATTTTTGGTTCGAATTTGGTGGTAAGCCATGAATGAATTTGGGAGTTTTGTTGATTTAGGGTTTAGAATTTCTGAAATTGGGGCTTTTGTTGTATATTGTATATGTATATATTGTATTGTCTATAGATACCAGGCACAAAATGCATTCCATTCTGAATAGGTTCCAATGGAACTTTGGTGGATCCGACTCCAGTTGAGTGACAAGTTTTGATCAAAATTTGTTGTTGTTTGTGCTTCTAAACTCGCCTCTCATCTGAAGTAAAATAGGAGGTGAATTAGAGTTTGTTGTTGTTTAGCATGAATTTCTTCTGCAACATGAAATATCGGTTCTTCTTCTTGTTTCTGAATTGGCCTATATCGAATCTTAGGAATTTCCCTTTTGAATTGAGTTCTTGTTTCACAAATTCCGTGGATTGCTCGAACACGCCACAATATGTTCCCTTATTTTCCTTAGGTTAATGCTTGTACTTGCACCAAATGCAAATTAAATAATTTGTGGCTTTGATTTTCAAGGATGGTGAAGCTTGTTCTAGCAGCATCATTCAGACTCAAAATGATGTGAATAAAATTGTTTATAATGACAAATTCTTTTTTATTTTCCTTCAACTCATATAGGTTTTTCTCCAATCATTTTTTCTGTTCTAAGTACTTATGGGTCAGCCTTAGTACATGCGTGTTTCTAATATCCCTGTATTATTTGAAATTTTAAGCCTTAGCAGCATCATTCAGACTCAAAACGATGTGAATAAAATTGTTTATAATGACAAATTCTTTTTTATTTTCCTTCAACTCATATAGGTTTTTCTCCAATCATTTTTTCTATTCTAAATACTTATGGGTCAGCCTTAGTACATGCGTGTTTCAAATATCCCTGTATTATTTGAAAATTTAAGCCTTTTAGCTCAAATGGTAGAGCAATGTGCTTATTCACAAAAATGTGGGTTCAAATCCCACAAATGCTATTAAAACTGAGTCAGAGTGCATAACTATTCATTTTTCAGCTAATTAGATTAAAAAGGAAACATAAATAGGCAAGAAAAAACACCCTATGATAAAACAATGCGATGGCATTGCCACAATTTCTAATGTATTTGTTGCCTATGTAGGATTCGAACCCACATCTTGTGTCTAAGCACAATGCTCTACCGTTGAGCTAATAGGCAAAAGTGAATCGATTGCACAGTAGTTGACTTGACATCACAAGCGAAGTGAATCGAAAAAAAAGTTTTCTCCTGCTGTGGGTTTGCTTCAATATGAACACTACTAGTTTGCTCTGTACTGTCAACAGATCTAGTACTTCCTGAGCATCAGATAATCTATCAAATGGAGTACTTCCTGCTGTCAACAATCGCCAAAGGAAGACCCCGACAATGTTGTAGCATTTCCTTGCCCTTGCCCATTTGAGGTTTCACTTCAGCAACTATATATGTAAGCAAAATATATTATAATGATGTACTAATATTGGAGCAATTTGTGAATGCTATTTGATAGATTACATAGGTCTCCTCATGTATAGTGGGCTCAAAGCCCAATAAGGCCCAATACCTTTGTAACCTATATATATGTTTATCAATGAATGGAAACTCTCAAGGAGGACTTTACATCAATTATATAATCCTACATGGTATCACAACCTTTTCTTCCTCACGGAACCCTAGTTTGATCCTCCCGTCCCACCTCCTCTTCCCGTCGTCGGCGTCGTCTCCTCGCCGCCGCTCTCTCTCTCTCTCTCTCTCTCTCTCTCCCGCAGATCCACCTCCCCCCTTCGCTCTCACTGTCGACCCCGGCCCTCTCCCTCTCGCCGGTCTTCTCTCGCTCTCGCTGCTCGCCTCTCGCTATCGCCCCCTGCAGCGGTCGCTGCCCTACGGGGCGGCCGCCCCATACGAGGCCTCACGGCCCTCCTCCTTCGACCGTCGCCCCTCGATGGTCCCCAGTGCCTGGCTTCAACCCTCATTGGATACACTCCGGCTCTCCTGCCATGAGACATGTCGGTCCTCATGCCTATCTGACATCGTCTGATCAAGGATATGTTCCGCCTGATGGACATCACGCCTTCTCCTCTATGCAGTCGACACCTTCAGACTCTTCTTGGTACATGGACACTGGTGCCACCTCTCACATGACAAACTCCTCAGGTACCCTCTCATCTATTTCTTTTAAGGGCTCTGCACACTCTATTATCGTCGGAAATGGTGTTTGTCTTGCTACTTCAGAGATTGGCCACGCCAAATTACAGACCCCAACCCACCCACTACACCTCAATGATGTCCTCATTGCCCCAAAGATTGTCAAAAACCTTATCTCTGTCCGTCGGTTCACTACTGACAACAACGTTTCCCTTGTGTTTGATCCCTATGGTTTCTCTGTGAACGATCTTACTACAGGGGTTACTCGCATGAGATGTAACAACACCGGGGAGCTCTACCCTATCACACCACCTCCTGCGTCCAGTCCGTCGTGCCCGGTCGCCCTCTCGGCATCGTCGTCCAGCGTGTGGCATGCACGCCTGGGCCATCCCAGTGTTCTCGTTCTAGATGTCCTCCGTTCCCAGAGTCTTGTCACCTGTACTAAAAACCCACGCTCTGGTTTATGCTCTTCCTACCAACTAGGCAAACATGCCAGACTGCCGTTCCAACGGTCTTTGACCTCTACCCTTGCTCCCTTTGATATCATTCATGGTGACGTTTGGACCTCTCCTGTGCCTAGCAAGGAGAGTCACAAGTACTACCTCTTGTTTCTTGATAATTACACTCATTACTTGCGACCGCTACTGGCGGCGGCCACAGCCAATCAACCCGTGGCGGGCATGCTGCGCCCACCGGATCACCCGCCGCTTCTGCCTTCCCAGCCTCCATCCCTCCCGACTCCCATTCCCACCCTGCCTCCACCCCGACCTTACTTTTCCCCATTCCCACCTCCCACAAAACAGCCCTCCTCGACCCGAATTGGTAGGCGGCTATGCTCGATGAATACAGGGCCCTTACGAAGAATGGTACTTGGGTTCTTATCCCTCACCCTCCCGAGCCGAACGTCATTCGCTGTATGTGGCTCTTCCGTCACAAGTTCCGCTCTGATGGGACGTTGGAGCGCTACAAAGCCCGTCTTGTGGTCAACGGTTGTTCTCAGCAGGTAGGTATTGATTGTGATGAGACGTTCAGCCCTGTGGTCAAGTCTGCCACTATTTGAGTGGTCTTGAGTCTAGCTTTGTCGTGAAACTGGGCCATCCATCAGTTAGATGTCAAGAACGCCTTTCTGCATGGCCATCTGAATGAGACAGTCTACATGTTTCAGCCACCGGGGTTTGCTGATGCTGATCGTCCAAAGCATGTCCGTCTCCTCAAGCGCTCTCTGTATTGTCTGAAACAGGCTCCGCGGGCTTGGTTCTAGCGCTTTGCCTCTCATCTGCTACGTGTTTGGGTTTCATTGGCAGCCGTTCGGATACGTCTCTGTTTATCTATCGCAGAGGCTCAGACTTGGCATTCCTCCTACTATATGTCGACGACATCATTCTCACCGCCTCTTCTGATGCTCTTCGGATGTCCATTATTTCCCAGTTGAGTGCGGAATTCGCCATGTCTGATCTAGGTCCGTTGTCCTACTTCTTGGGGGTTGTTGTTCAGCATCATGCATCTGGTCTGTTTCTCTCGCAAAGTAAGTATGCTGCTGAGATTGTTGCTCGAGCTAAGATGGTCAACTGTAATCCAGTTGCCACTCCTGTTAATACATCCAACAAGCTCATGCTCATTCTGGTCCTTTGGTTGATGATCCGACATTGTACAGGAGCCTCGCTGGTGCTCTTCAATATCTCACTTTCACCAGGCCTGATATCAGTTACGCCGTTCAGCAGGTCTGCTTATTCATGCATGCTCCCAGGGAACCTCACTTTCAGGCTTTGAAGCGGATCATTCGGTACATCAGCGGCACCTTTGAGCTCGACACCACGATCACTCCTTCTTCTAAGCTTGATCTTGTCGCTTACACTGATGCGGATTGGGGTGGTTGCCCTGACACACGTCGCTCCACGTCTGGTTACTGTGTCTTCCTCAACGACACCCGTGTGTCGTGGTCAGCCAAGCGTCAGTCTGTCGTATCTCGCTCCAGCGCTGAGGCAGAATACAGGGGAGTTGCCAACGTTGTCTCTAAGTGCTCTTGGCTCCGCAATCTCCTGCTTGAGCTCCGTTGCCCTCTTCAGAAGGTCACTCTCGTCTACACTGACAACGTCTCCGCCGTCTATCTGGCTAGCAACCCAGTCCAGCATCAACGCACGAAGCACATTGAGCTTGATCTCCACTTCGTCAGGGACAAGGTTGCCATTGAACATGTCCGCGTTCTACATGTCCCGTCCTCTTATCAGTACGCTGATATATTCACCAAGGGTTTACCTAGACAATTGTTCATTGATTTTCGTTCCAGTCTCACTGTACGGACCCCTCCCGTTTCGACTGCGGGGGTTTGATAGATTAGATAGGTCTCCTCATGTATAGTGGGCTCAAAGACCAATAAGACCCAATACCTTTGTAACCTATATATATGTTTATCAATGAATGGAAACCCTCAAGGAGGACTTTACATCAATTCTAGAATCTTACACTATTAACTTGGAACTCGATCATATGGGATATTTATTACAATTTTTTATGCAATGGGACAAATTTGATCCATTTATATGTACTTAAATATCAAAGGTCTATAAGTGTTGATAAGCTACTGAATACCATGTTCCTACTTATTTTGGAGTACTTAACACTTAACAACATATATATCAATCATGATTCATGATATGATATATATGCTGTCAAGATTTGGATACACATTCACCACTCGAGGGAAACAACATATTGATTTCAATAATCACGACCTTATAGCACGGGAAGACTAAAGTTGAGTTGAATGATTCTACGAAGTTAAGCTGCTTGTTGGTTCGGGAGAGTGCAAGGTAGGATCATACCCATGTCTCACACTCGTGCTCACCTAAGACGGAAATAATAGACAAAAGTTGCATTCACTTGAAGCTCAAACCTTAACAATGAGAAACTGATTGCACAACAGCTGACTTTAGACCTCACAAGCAAAGTGAATTAAAAAAATAAGACACTGATTATTGATTTCAATAATCAGAGTGAATTGAAAAACATTGACATCGGCAAGAATGAATCAGAAATCACTCATATATATACATCACAAGCAAATCATAAGCTATAAAGAAAGATTGAAATGGTAGATGAATCAACAATCAAACATTTGCATTACAAAAGTAAATCATGAGTTATAAAGGAAGATTTCAATTGAAAATCAAGTTCAGAAATTCACCTAATTTGGTTCATGTATTAGACATGAAGGGAAATAATAGACAAAATTTTGAAAAACTGAAAAAAGCCCCAAATCCCCAAACCCTAAATCTCATAAATCAGAGGGAACTCAAAATCAAAGGCATGAGAAAAAATTAGATGCCTCCTTATCCATAAAACCAACCAACAAACCATAATTCGGAGATCCTACAACAATAATCTCCAAAAAATCCCAAATCAAAAACTCTAAATTCTGAGATTGTAAATCCCTAAAGTTGAAATTGAGTGGGGAGAGACTTACCTCTAGAGTAATGGCTGACGCTCGTGTCTCCTCCCTCCTAGCGTAGGCCGATTTCATGGCGGATCTGGCTTCTCCCTGTTCTCTACCTTCGATTTCAATGGTGTCGAACCGTCGATGGTCTCTCTCAGTCGCTTCGTTCAATTTCGGGCGTTCTCTCCCTTCTTTCTTTTTTTTTTCTTCAATTTAACTCCGTTATAACAGTTTTGCTAAACAAACTAACCGAGGGGAATTTCGATAAAAAAAAATACAAAACTCAGGGGCATTTGGCGAATTATGCAAAAGTTTTGCATACCCGACGAATTTAGCCTTACTTCAGGTGCACCCGGCGAAAATTCCGTTTATTTTTTAAACAACCCCAAATGCTTTAATTTTAGCAGTTAAAAATACCACCTATACACACCCATGGTTTTTGAGGTTATAAGTTATAACTATAATTAAAAATTATTAATTGGATATTTTAAAATTTTAAGAAGGACCCCACTCATCACATCAATTTATCAAGACTCCTATAATCAATCATATTCAAAGAGTAAACCAAGCAAGTGCAATTCAAACAAAGTCATTGATAATACCCGACCTAAATTAATAGGGTTTTCCTCCGTATAAATTAAACCTTGGAAGGAAAGTTTAAAATTGCATCACTATAATAAGAACTATATTTAACAATACCCCAAAAGTAGGGTTGTTTAACTATTCTATTAATTTAATTGAAAGGAATGGAAATCATGGAACCATATTAAGTCAGAATACGACACAGCGGATCAAACTAGAGAAGTCATTTTGAGTCTTTATATTAATATATATTAATTATTTGCATTAAATTATATATACATAAATATATGTTACAACTCAAAAAACTCAATTTGTTTCAGCAAATTAAATGATTTGTCTCGTGTTAGATAAGTATTAGACACGGAAACATGTCATGTCGTGTCGGGTAGCAAGTTATTCACACTCCCCCCATAGGTTGTATATGGCTTCAAGGTGGTATATGCATGGGTTCAACGCAAAACTAGTATATATACAAAGTTTATTGATCAAATATATACAATGGTACGTCAAAAGCCAACATTTGTCCCAAAATGACATGAAATACACCTTTTTGGGGGTTGGTTCATGGGCCGTCTCTTATTGAGAAAAAAAAAATGACACTATCAAAATTGAAACCCTTTGTTGGGATTAATTCATATATTTAGACTAATTAATACTGTTGAAACCGAGATTCGATATAACGAAAGTGATTTAATGCGGAAGCGAGAGATAAAAACAAGAAACTCAAAACAAACATGCAAGAGCAAGAACAACACCAGAGTTTTACGAGGTTCGGCAAAGAGATGCCTACGTCCTCGGGGCCTCAAGAACAGGCCAAATCCACTAGGTAATGTTCAACAGAGGGTTACAATCAAGCAATGCAAAGATAAACCCTAGATCTAGCATGTACGAGTTTCAGAGATACAAAAGGAAGAAGATCCCCCTGTGTGGGATGACCGGAGTTCGAAGATCTCTTCGAAACTCCCAAACCCTAGATCTCCAGACGTGAGACAAGCGGCAACCAAAGCCAGGAGCTTAGCCGCGCCACCACCAGGAGATCACCGAGAGCAGCTAACGCCTTCGTCGTCACAATCGCCGGGGAGGAGCCAGGAGAAAACCTTAGAAACCCTAGAAACCCTTTGAGAGCGTTTGAGAGGAGACGGAGGAGAGAGAGAGCTGAACTGAGGATCCAGAAGCTGCTAGCGAGCTTAAATAGCTAGGGCTTCGGATCTCAACTGAAGCCAAGACAAAACGCAGCGCTTCATCAACTGGACAGGGCCGCCAGGCTTGCTCAAGCTGGAGAGACCTTTGGGCTTTGGGAATGGGCCTAAAGCCCACATCCGGGTAAGATTCTCCCACACTTATATCATACATATTATACATACATTATATATACTATAGGTTATACATTATCACTCCACAAGTGTGTACTAGACTCGTTAGAGGATCAAGTCGATTTCTCGACTCAATGCAACTCAGTCAAGCCTAATCATAACTTGTGCATCCATGTATATCCAAGTATATAATATATGTTATATGTATACTCATCATACACTCATACATGATTACAAGCACATAACAATATTACATGTAACACATATGAAAGCAAGACATAGGGAAATATAACACATAGCATTACAACAAATACAATATCAAAGACTCAAAATATGAGGTAGACTTATGATGAATGTGCCAACAGGGGCAGAGCTGAAGGGGGGCTAGGGGTCATGTGCCCCCCCTCACTTGACGAACTATCTAGATATATTGTACTCGTCGATAGCTTCGTTTTGATATATAATACGCCTTAATCCGATATCTGTGTAAAAAGTTATGAATTAAAATTACAGGTACGTATATTATTCACTTTAATTTTGTTGAAATAGGCTATAATGCTTTTATATTTTACTTAAATTAACATTCACATACTATGATTCATATTGAGAACTTCGAAGTGAGAGGTTATAGTAATCACTTTGACAATTAAATAAAAAGTTACGAAAGTCTAAATTTTTTTATATTTGATTATACATTATTATATTTGTTATGAGTGCAACAAGTTATATATATTAACTAGGGTTGTTATTTGAGCCAAACAAGTCTAGTATTGTTTGATTATATTTAGCTTATTTAGAAACAAGTCAAGCTCGAGTCGAACCTATATTTGAACTTGAGCTCATACTAGACTTATTTAATAAATGAACGAGCTTGACCTAAGTTTTTCCCCCCCAAATATTATGCAATGTACTTTACTTGCTCATGAGATGGAAACTTAAAAGAAAATTTGTAAATTTCACAAAATTCGTGCTATTTGAGTTTTAATCGAGCTGATCCAAGCTTTGAATCAAGCATAAAAATGTGCTCATAATCAACTCATTTTGTTAATGATGTTCGAACTGAGCTTTTATTAAGCAAAACTCGAACCAAACTCTAGATACTTAGCTCATATAACAACTATAATTTTAACTTAGTGTTTATTATATTGCGTTTCCTATACTTATTTAGTTAATTTTTTTTCGGATATTTCATTTATATATGTTTATATTTCTTTTTTTTAGGTGCAAAAAAATGAAAGCCTTTTATCATAAACCGATGACACTTTATATTAAAATAACATCATTTATTATCATATTATATATAATTATTTATGTCAATTTAATCCACAACTATATCGTACATTATGATTGTGCATCCCCTCTGAATTTTTTTTAGCTCTGCCACTGTGTGCCAACCCAATTTGATGAAGGTAAGAAGTGTAGAAATCTCCTGAATTTGGTAGAATCTTAGCCTTGTGATTAATTAGTTCATGTATAAGTTAGAAAAGTCTAGTGTTAATTTGTATAAAATATAAATAGCCTTAGGTAACAGTCATTTCGGAAGAACAAGTGTGGTGTGTGTGTGTCAGAGTGAGCAAGTGAGAGTCAAGGTGTGAGTTGAGTGAGTTAAAAGTGGAGAGCAAGTGACGTGAGTGGTTTAGTAGAGAGTATCTCCATAAGTTCGGGTATGTGAGTTTGCATCTATTAATATTACTAATTCTGCTAGCATTTTCCTGACGTGTCACGCCCACAATTAAAGTTGAATTTTTTATTTAAATGAGATTTTCTTATTGGTCAATATTATTATGAAAACTTTAAAATATTTGTTTCCTATTTTAAATATGATTTGAATCCATTCCTTTTTTTTATTTTCGGTTATATTGCCGTAAATATTGAGACATGTTTCCATTTTTTTTTTCCGATTGCAATATATCTATTATATATCTATCTATTATCTATTATCTATCTATCTATCTATTAATATTACTAATTCTGCTAGCATTTTACTGACGTGTCATGCCCACAATTAAAGTTGAATTTTTTATTCAAATGAGATTTTTTTATTGGTCAATATTATTATGGAAACTTTAAAATATTTGTTTTCTATTTTAAATATGATTTGAATCCATTCTTTTTGTTTATTTTCGGTTATATTGTCGAAAATATTGAGACATGTTTCCATTTTTTTCCTGATTGCAATCTCTTTTCGGTTATATTGCTGATGTGTCACGCTCACAATTAAACTTGAATTTTTTATTCAAATGGTATTTTCTTATTGGTCAATATTATTGCTGAAATTTTAAAATATCTGTTTCCTATTTTAAACATATTTGTTTCCTATTTTTATACTAAAATATTATTTAATTTGATATGTTGTATGTCAATTTGTGATCTATTTTAATCGTCTACGTACATTGAACATTCGTCAATTCTTGGCTGATTTTATTCTTAGATATTGAAATTGTTGATTTATCATTTTGAACCGATTGCAATATTCCCCACAATGTCTACATACAACGAACATGTAATAATCAATTTGTAAATATTCGATTTCAAAAATTAATTATAAAAATCAATTAGAGCCAAATAAGTGTTATTTTATAATTTAATTATTTTAGACATCTTAAATGACTATCGAAAAATAAATAATGTTTTAAGACTCACAAGCATTACTAATGCTTATTTTACATCTTGGATGAGGCTTCTTAGATCACTTTTCTACCTTTAAGGATCTTTTTTTTACCATCTTACCTTTATTTTCACTATCTTTCTAACCATCTTTCTCATGAAAATAATCAATAAGTTATGTACATCTACATATTTAACTTCAAAATTATTCACACAATCATGTGCTTATGATTTTTTAATATTTGTACGGGAGCTTATATTTTACTTTTTTAGATCTATGCTAATGATAATAATTATATATTTATTTCAAATTATATTAGATGGTGTGTTTGAGTATTATTACTACTTTACCTTATTAAATCATTTTCAAAATTTGTATCGTATCTCTTTCCAACTAATTTATAAATTATAAAAAAATATTTTATACATATTTTTGTTGTAAACACGTATATATATATATAGTATTATATAGATATATAAAATGATGTTCAAATTAAAATGGATCAAGCTCCCGTGCCTTCAAGGCACGGGTATTACACTAGTATTATCGTAAATTAGTTGTATTAATAAGAGTCTTGTATTTTGAGAGTTGTACAAAATATGTTTGTACGTTAATACAAGTTGTTATTTGTAAGGAGAGTTTGTTCATTAGTGTCACACACATAATCGAGTGAATAGGTACCCACCCATTTTTTCCAACACCCCTAACTTTTTTTTTGTCGAATATATGAATAATTGTTAGGAATCTTTTTTTTTTCTTTCCTATTTTTAGAAACGAATCGAGAGGATTAAGGATGTTCATCCAAGTACTAACACAGAATCTCTTTTTTTTCCCTATTTTTAGAAACGAATCGAGTGGGTTAAGGATGTCCATCCAAGTACTTAGTTATCAAAGAGTTAAATGTAGCATTTGAAAGAACCAAATTAGATAGCCATTCCCTATAAAAGCCCCCCTTATTAGTTAAGTATAACAGGCAATTGTATTAATAAGGTGAAAAAAAGGAGACAAATAAAGAAATAAAAAAAAAAGAGGAAACAATGGTTAAGATGGATGTCAAAGCTTGTTTTATAAGCTACTTCTTCATCGGCATTTCTTTCATCAATCAAAATACTTTTGCTATAGATACTTACCTACAACCAGCAACTTGGAAGGGTCGTTGCGCAACTGGAAAACAACAATCTCCAATTAACATTGATACAAAAACCACAACCATCACCAAAGATCTACCACCTTTGAAGGTTACCTATCAGATCACCGATGCAGTGCTCTCTACATGGGGCCTTGGCGCGAGGGTTTATTTCATATCTCCCCTCTCTCAATCCATTATTTATTTAATTATCTATACAAATTAACTATTGAGCATAAAATTTTTTCCTTTAAATCTTATAAGACATTTCATGGTAATGTAGTTATATTTGGGGTCGAAGAATGAATTGCTCCTAGATGGCAGGACCTACAAACTAAACGGCTTGATTTGGCACACACCCTCCGAGCACACTATTAACGGGAAAACGTACGTATATTATAATCAAATCATTATTTTAATTAAAAGGTTTGTATTCTTCTATGATTTGAGGTTGGAATTTTGCTCAAAACTTGTAAGATTGGATTTTTTCTGTATCAAGATTTGTTGCAGAGCTACAACAATATCCACTGTCTACCAGATTGGGGCCCCCGATCCAATTATTTCCTTGGTATGTGATTTATATATACATGCTAATTTATATAAGGACTCAACCTGAAAATAAAAAACTCAAGTGATGATTACGTACCAGTTTGTGCATTTATGTGTTGTTGGTGATGTTTTAATTTGTATAGATTGAACCTGAGATAACAAAACTAGCCAAGGAAATGGGTTCTGTTGAAGAGATCTCGAACAAAAAGTTGAGAGAAATTGTGCCTACGGATAAATTCCCTGTAAATTTTCTCAACAAAATCACATCTGGAAGCTATATGGCATACAGAGGCTCTCTCACATACCCACCTTGTCTAGAGGACGTCAAGTGGTTCCTAACAGATGTAAGTGACATTCAATATATTTACATGCACCTTATTGATCTTTTCATTTATATATATTACTGAAAATAATAATTTTAGTGCCATACTTATCGATTTAAATTGTTGAACCGATGACTGATGGATGGACCAGCCGCAAACAATGACATTGGAACAAGCAAAGCTAATCAACAGCCTACAGAGCAAGTCTAATAAGGCAAACTCAAGGCCTACTCAGCCCCTTAACGGTCGACCCGTCTTAGTCAAGATGAAATAATCAATCTCGAGTGTAGTTTATATATCATTTAATTTATCTTATAAATAACCCAAGCTAATGGGTAAAAATCCTACTTTATGGTTGTTGGTTGTTTTTTAAGAGTTGTTTATTTGAAAATATCGACATTATATAAAAAATATTATTTCTTTTCATCCAGATTATTATAATAATAAATGTTTCTTTCATTTCTACTCGACTTTTCTGCCTGTTTTGTATCATGAAGGTTAGTTTGTCTGTAAATCTATCGACCTCTCGAGGGATTAGATATTATGTTGCATGATGTCCTCGAATATTTTCCTGTATAAAAAAATAATTAAATAAATGTTTTAAATGTACGTTTGGTCTTAATATATTCTTGCTCAATTAATTTAATCCCAATCTTATTTTAGTTTTTCCTGTTAGCCACAACATCTATAAAAGTAATTAGTATCCCTATCCTAGTCTCACAAGACATCTATATATATGAGCCTATTAGGAGACGGTGATGGTTGAGATGTGGAAGTATTAATGTCTCGCATCGAAAGTATGAATATAACTAACTTTGTATATAAGTTGGTAGGTTACTCATCTTTTATTGTCAATTAGTTTTAATTAGGATAAAACATTGGTCAGCGTATGTGTTAAGCTATTAATGTATGTGCGCCTATACATACGACCCCTAATCATGTTCGAGTCGGACTTTGATAGGGTATTAGAGAGGTTAGCCTAACACGTTTGTCTTTCGATCCTGGTTTGTGCCAGTTATATGGAGAATGAGATGCTAGACCTGTTTGTCCAATATCAGCTAGGCGTGTTCCCCTAGTTACAGTTGTGGGAGTGTGTTGATATATGAAGGGATAAGTGTCACACGTCCAAAGTACGAGTTGTTAATGTGCCTTGAACGACTGTTGACCGGCGACGCATCGGGGGGTCCGGGGGGCGCCGGCAGACAATGGGCTGAAAGCCCAAAATAGACAGACGATAGGCCCGTTTACAATAAACATTGGCCCGGGGGGCTAGGGGGGGCAGCGCCACCCCGCCTTTACGGTATGCAATGTTTATTGTAAATGGGCCTATCGTCTGTCTATTTTGGGCTTTCAGCCCATTGTCTGTTTAGGGTTCCATGAGTCTCTTCATATACTCATGGAACGCCAACCCCTTGTAACCTCAATCTGTTTCGCTTCCTCTAATAAGAAAACTGGTTCTCTGCCCGTGGACGTAGGCAACACACCGTTGCTGAACCACGTAAATCTCTGTGTTGTTCTTCGCTTTATCATTCTCGTTATAACACGAGTATAACAAGCCTTGCATGTAAGTCGGGTGGCTACTTCTCCTATTGTCAATTGGTTGTAGGTCAAAATCTCAGTCAACTTATGTGCTAGCTAAGCACGTATGCAATGCACACGACCCTCAATCATCGGTCCGATGAAATCTCAGTCAATATATGTACTTGGTTACTAATGCATCTGCGCTCATACATACCACCCCAGTCATTTATGGTTGAGTTGGACTTTGATAGTGATCGATTCATCGCATATGTAAATGAGTTGGACTTTGATAGTGATCGATTCATCGCATATGTAAATGCCATTCATTTGAATTTGTCATAATTACTAGAATTAAACTTTAAATGGAACAGGGCTCTTAAGGACACAAGGAAGACATATAGTATGTCTCCCCAAGTGGAGATGGTGGTGTGGTCTCTTGTCTTCCCCTTTACCTTAGCTCTCCGTTTTCGAACAAGTTGCGAGTGCATGATAGTACAATAAATGAGCAGGCAACCCAATTGAACATGACAACATTGAGATTAAACAAGTATAACACATTTTTGTTAGTCTACAATGACCCCAGACTAGAACATAAGCACGATTAGGCTTACTCTGTAGGCAATAGAAAAAAAATGAGTAAACCCCAAAGAGAAAATAGGAAAGAACATCCAAAAGTAAAATATTATAAAGATGAAGATTAGCGCTTGGAACTCATATGGTATCGTCCGAAAAAACCTTTGGACAGAAATTCATGCCTTAACTTCTGTAAGATACAGAACATCTGGTTTTGAGTCTATTGAATGGATCCCTGCGGAGGGTAGGGCGCGGTGAATACATGTTCTACGAAAAAATTATCAACTAAAAAAGGAAATAGTTGAAATTGTTCCAAAAAAAACATTTCGTCTCCCTTAAAATCTCAATACCCCATCTTTCTTCCTCTGCTTTGTGTATGCCCTCCCAAATGAATCAGGCAAAAAAAAAATCTGCCAGTCATTAATGGAATACATTATTGGCCTAGACCTACCGTTTGTTATTATGGGTTACCTAAATGAAATTAAATCGATAAATGAAAAGATTGGAGAACGTGACCCCATGCCATAGAGTTTATAAACCAATGTGAGCTATTGGAAATTCCCACGAGTGGGAATGAATTATGTTGGCGGAAAAATAAAATAGATATAAACATTTATGAAAATTTAGATAGAATTGTGGTCCACTCCCAAGTTTTAGAGTGGTTTCCAAATCTAGCAACCACAAACCATGCATTTACGTCATCGAACCATTGTCTGGTCTCCATGGAAATTAAGACCAATACCATCTTCAAAGGAAAATCTTTCAAGTTTGAAAAAATTTGGTTATCAAGACCTAACTATAAGAGCCTAGTGAGATTTGTATGTAGGTCAAACGTCCCAGGTTCGTTGATGTTTAATCTTGTATAAAAAATGAGTCATCTAAAGAGACTCACTAAATAATGGAACAAAAGAATATTTGAAAATATCTTCTCTCAAATAAAGGAAGTGGAGAACAAATTGATTGGGATACAAAAACGAAATGTCACAAATGGCAGCAACCATGACCCCAGACAAGGAAGACTAGCTACTTCGGAAAAAAAAAATAAAGGCTACCAGAATACCATAAATTATACTGGAGCCAAAGAGCAAAAATAAAACACTTAAAACTTAACGATACAATTTCTCGTTACTTTCACAAAGTTGCAAGCGGGAGTAAAAACAGAAAAGTTATAAAGGACATAATAACTACTGCAAAGGGTACTCTGATCATAGGAGAAGACAATATCACAACAGAAATAAGAATTGATTTTGATAAACAATTCAAAAAAGAAAACATAAACCTAGAACTACTTAATGAATACCTCCACCTAGTGGGAACTGAAATCACGACAGATGATAATGCTATATTGATAAAGCCAGTCTCAAACCAAGAGATTCAAAAGGCAGTTTTTGCGATTGGGTAAAATAAGTCATCGGGACCAAATGGTATGATTGGTTAATTTTACTAGTAGTACATTGTTGGCCTGGAAGTAACAAAAGCAATTGAAAGTTTCTTCCATTTAAGGAATTTGCTTAAGCAAATCAACCATGCATTCATTTCTCTGATCCCAAAATGCGATAACTAGAACTCGAAAAACCATTACAGACCGATTAGCCTTTGCATAACAATCTACAAAGTTATTGCAAAGATTCTTGCAGATAGACTAAAAACAATCATAGGAAAAATCATTCACCCCCTTCAAGGGGAGTTTGTGACTAATAGAGAAATACTGGATAACATCCTTATAGCCCATTAAATATTTTTCCACTCCTTCAAAAATGGAAAAGGAAAAGAAGGTTGGATAGCCGTAAAACTAGACAAGGAAAAGGCGTATGATAGAGTGGATTGGTGCTTCCTTTTCAAAATTTTGTGTTTTGACACACGATTCATCGCCCGGATCGAAGAATGTGTCAAAACAACCCCCTTCTCAGTCTTAGTCAATGATGAGCCTACGGAGGTTTTCCACCCTAAATTTGCTAGGGCTTTGTAAAAGAAATATAATGAATATCCAAGAAAAGTATTGGCTTTAAAGTGACCAGATCTGAATCTAGAATCTCATTCCTATCTTTTGCAGATGACATAATGATATTTGCAAAAGCAACTCATTATTCATGCAGCTAAGTTAAAAAAAATTATTGACAACTACTATCAGATATTAGGATAAAAGGTTAATTTCAATAAATATGTCTTTCAAGTCACGAAAGGTATCTTCAGCCAACAAAAACAAGTAATTCAAAGAATCTTAGACATCACGAACCAAGCAACACTAGAAAAATATCTGGGTAATCCTATCATAAATGAGAGAGTGAACAAGAGCACCTTTGAACAAACGATTGGCAAAAAATAGAGCAAAACTAACAAAATGGAAGGCAAATGAACTCTTTCAACAAGGACGACCAACTCTGATAAAATCAAATCTTGGTTCCAAGCCAAGTTATATTATCACAAAGAATTTGATCAGATTAGCAGAGGCTTTTTTTGGAACAAGGAAGTACAAACTACTTATTAGTTGGGATAAGATCTGTAAAGCCAAACAATGTGGAGGGATTGGACTCAATAAATCTAGAGACATTAATAAGACTTTTCAAATGAAATTATTATGGAAAATATTCATCGAGCCAACAAATTAGTGGGTTAAATCATAAAGGAAAAAATACCTAAAAGAGAAACAATTATGAGATTATAGAAAAAAAACTCATCATGGCAATGAGGGAAACTAATGGACATAAAAAACGAGTTCTACGAGGAACTCATCTGGCAAGACGGAAATGGGAAAACTGTCCAATTCTGAATTGATTAATGGATCTTTGGAATTAGACTAATAGACCACAAGATCACTACTGATTCTATAGACATTAATGAGAAGCTGGAAAAATACTTAGGAATAGACAAAAATTGGAAAGTAGGGGAACTTCCCCGTTTGCAAAATGCTAGCTGATGAGATAAATGAAGATGATAGGGTAGCTGAAGGTGGTGAATTATGTTGGAGTAGGTGATGGAAACTTGTGAATAGAAAATCACAAGCTCTGAAAAGTTTTGGGGAGTAGACATTGAAATACTCTCCTTCCAAAAGCTAATTCAACTAAAATCTTATATTTATTTCATTTACAACTATATAATATCAAAATCAAAAGGCTCAATAAGTTAGCTAATGGATTTTTTTTTGCGAAACGGAGCCAAAAACTCCTACCAGACAGTGTGGTATATCAAATAAAAAAGTATAAAAATCCCTTTGAACGACATTAATGACCAACGACTTTATTGGAAGGCTAGTAAGGATGAGTGGTTTACTACAACTTCTGCCCTTGAGAACATTACAAGCCTTCAAAGAACACCATATCAATAGATTGAATTGATTTGGAGGATAGATTGCTTTTCAATTTTTAAAAACTTCCTATGGAAATTAGCCATGGATGGGATACCCATGAAAAAGAGACTAGCAGGAAAAGGTGTCGTGGTTCCCCTGACTTGCTGTCTTTGTAACCGCAATGATGAGGACGATGAACATCTTTTGACAAAATATCATTACACAATGATGCTCATATAATATGTAAATCCATTTATTTAGAGTATCATACAAACCACATATACGATGGATAAAAGTATGAAGAAGATCGTGGATGAAATCTTTGGGAAACTAAATGAAACCCAAAAAACAAAATTGGCAATTCTATGGTGAAGCATATGGACAATTGGGAACAAGGTTACATTTGACAACCATGGATTTAGGAACAAACTAAAACATAAACAATACTTGAAGTGTCAATTACAATAATGAGAGGAATCCAAGAGGAAAATATAGGAAGACATTGATTACAAAGGAAAAAAGAAACCACAAATAACAAGGAAGAAGAAAAACCTTAGATGGAAGAAACCATTGGTGGGATCTTTCAAACTAAATTTTGACGGCTCCCTCCTTCCCTCGGGTGAAGCGTCAACGGGTATGTTTATTCGAGATCATTGTGGCACAGTCGTCCACTGTCGCGCCTATCTTTGCGGTCGAGTATCAGCTTTGCAAGCTGAAGTGCTTGCCTTTCACATGGGGGTACGGGAAGCTCACATGATGGGGATTGCTCGGATCGAGGTTGAAGGTAATAGTCTTGTAGTCATCAATGTCATCAACAATGTCTGGAGCTGCCCTTAGGAGATAGAGATGACCCTTTGTAGACGCGAGAATACTTCTCTTAGGATTCGAGAGTCTCTTGCTCCCATGTCTTCAAAGAGGTCAACCAAGTTGCTGACAAGGCTGGACATCTTAGACACTCCCTTTATCACGATTGTCCCTTTCCCCATCTCGAGCTACATGAACTTATTCGAAAGGATGCCTTTGAGTGGTGGATCAACAGAGCCTAACACCACCCAAATTATTACCTTGTATAAAAAAAAAGATGCTCGGTTTTCGATCAATCACCAATTTTTCATACATCAATTCACACTTATTAATGCAAATTTCACTCTGGCAAAGTTCAATAACTAAAAAGAATATACAAAATTAGCAAGCCAATTTGCACTCTGTAGTGTCCACAAGAATTAGGGTATAGGGTTTATAAATACTTTATTGGATTGTAATTGGGGATCATCATACATTGCCCCTCTCTCCTTCTACTTCTTGACGGGGTATTTCCGCATCGTTGATTTCCGCCAAAAATAAATCCACAACTCAAATACTAGTATAGTAGACAAG